>JAKCOX010000012.1:12315277-13569370 GCA_022605575.1 Laterallus jamaicensis coturniculus
ACAGCGCAGACGTCATTTGGTGGAGGATCTTCTGCTCCGGCTGTTCAAGTGTGAGTGTGGGAGAGAACCCCCGTTTGTGGCTCCTGTTTCTGTCCAAGCCTGCAGTGGCTCCAGGGACCATCCTTCCCTACAAAATTAGCTCCATGATACTCTTGGTGGGGAGAGCTCCATCCCCAACACATGTGGTAACTTCCTACCTGCAATCTTCCTCTGCTGCAGCTGTTATCAGACCCTCTTGTGTGGTTTGAACAGGACCTACCACCCATGGCAGGACTTGCATGCTGCTGAGGTGCTCTGGCTCTCCTCTCTAGGCTCTGACCCTGCTCTCGATGGTGGCCAAGAGCTTTGCAAGTCATTTAGGCTGGGAGAGGATCAGATCTTTGCAGGTTTTCAAACCCCTGCTGTGCTAGAAGAGCCACAGCACTCATGAGGCACAACTTCGACTTCTGTACAATTTATAATTCCCTTTAATTGCTTAAAGCACTCCAATTTTTACACTGCTGTGAAAGGATCTTTGTTTACAACGATTGCAGAGGGTAATATTTCCAGCATGGGTAACCATGGCAATGAATAATTCTATCCTCAGGAACCGTGCCAGCTGCACTAATGCCTTATAGTAGCACTCAAGCAGTTTGCTAATGAGAGACTTCTCATTTGCTGTAGGAGGACATTTTCCCGTGTCCATGCAGTAGCCTGTAGTTTCTTAAAAGCACATTCTTTATCAGTGATAAGTGAAAAAAACCCCAACAAACCCCAACAAACCCAAACAAGCAATTCTCAGTTACACAGCTCCTCTTGCACGTAAAGTCTCACTGGCCTTTTTTTTTCTTGGAGGCTGTGTTATAAGATACATTATTTGAGGAAACTTGTGGTATGCAATGGTCTGTTTTGGTTTTACTGCAACCTTCTAAAATAAGGATGAGATCAGGATGCTCTAGAGCTGCTGTTTCCTACACAAAAAGACAGCATCCCATAAACTGATCTAGTCACAGATATATGGCTTTTATTGTGAGAGAAAAGACCTGAACTATTTTTAAAGATTAGTTTTATAAAGAATTTGAGTAAAGACTAGTTTAAAATGATATTACTTCACAAAAATATATATTACAGCTTGGAGTTGAATTGGTTCAACACCAAAGCATTGAAAAAGATTAAGACATTGTCCTATTTATGAACATGATTACTGTATTTGTAAAAATATATACATGTAAGTAAAATATGTATTTTTACAATTTTCATTATTTAAATGCAATTTAAATAATTTTAGCAATAAATGTTCCAAATGGAATTTTTTTTTAGCTTATATGATTAATGTTGTGTTCAGTAGAACCCCTTAAGGACAGCTAAAACTACAGTTCCTCTCATTCCATGGACTGTGGTCTCAGCGTATAAAACCAACCAGATGGAATAAAGCATCCTCTCCTGTTTCCAGAAGAAAACTGTAACAACAGTCCCTAGTCTCTTACTGAAGATCAAAATCAGTGGGAAAGATTTATGGGACAACTGTTGAGTTGCTGGGAGTTGTTCAGAACGGTTGTAGCCGGAGGGTTTGTAGAAGAGCGTTTCTTAGCCTTGTGTCTTGGGTCAGAGAGGGAGATGAATGTGGCCAAATAACCAGCGCAGCTCAAACCTTCAGGTTTTCTTTCACATCACAAAGCAAACTGATGTCTTTTCTATGGTTAGTGATTCGGTGCCCTAATTAGTGGGCTCTCTTGTCACTAGTCTTTAGGTGACTGTCATCTGCCCAGAAACAGCTGTTGGGTGGCTCCTGCAGTGCCTAGCATCCCTCTGCAGGGCTCTCTGTCATCACCCATTTGTGCTCTGCTCTCCAGAAAAGATCCTCTGCCCACATCACTAAAGACAAAACAAGATCCACCAACTACAGTTTCCCAATGAGCTCAGTCTGGGTTAACATAGGAAAAATTCCACCAAATTATGGTTCTGCTCATCCTGGGATATCTCGGTTCTTCTGCAGCTCACTAACACCCCCACCTCTTTAGCATTTAAAAAAGTAGGTCAGTTCTGACATGAAAACAGCCCGGAAAAGCCACAGTGATTTTCCACCAAACTGTCATGACTCAATAGCTGAGGTTTTTCTTCCCCAGTTTCTTTTTCCAGTGTCACTGGGTTTAACTCATCAAGTCGCTTGGGTCTTCCTCTACCCCCGACACAAGAAATACTCATTTTTGGAAAATTTACAGCTTGTTTGCTTCTCTCTCTCCATTTTGTTCCAGTGTGGACAGCCACTGATAGGACTGGTCCTGCCAGCCTGGGACCTCCACTCCAGTGGGGCTCTCCCCCCAGCTCTGCTTGGAATGGCAGTGGGGCACCTGGTCTTGAGCAGCTGAGCTTTTGTGGTAGAACCCTAGCCAGCAATGAAGCCCCAAACAGCTGCTTGCTTACTTGTCCCTCCACTCCAGTGGGATGGAGAAGAGAATCTGAAAGAAAAGGTAAAACTTGAGGGTTGAGTTAAAGACAGTTTAATAGAATGGGAAAGGAAGAGAAAAAAAGCAATGATAAAAGAATATACAGAACAATTAATGAACATGATTGCCCATGACCTGTCGATCAATGCCCAATCCACTCTTGAGCAGCAATCACCACCCCGTGGTGAGCCCAAGTTATATACAGAGCATGATATCATATGGCATGGAATATCCCCTTGACCAGTTTGGGTCAGCTGTCCTGGCTGTGTCTCCTCCTAGCTTCTTGTGCATCTCCAGACTCCTCACTAGCACGGCAGGAGAAGCTAAGCCCTTGACTAGGTGTAAGCCCTGCTTAGCAACAACTAAAACATCAGTGTGTTATCAACATTATTCTCATCCTAAACCACAACACTATACAGCTGCTAGGAAGAAAGTTAACTTTATCCCAGTGAAAACCAGGACAGAAAGCTAGCCTGAAACAAGGGTTGAGGTACTGCAGATGGATACAATGCCTTCTGGCCTGCAGGTTTCTCCTGCCTGTATGAAGCCATAGTGTCTCCTCTCCCCACTTTTGCTGGAAGTTTAGAGGTGATTTTCTAATGGGACAGTGGCACAGGAGTAATTTGTGTGCTTCTCTGCAATGACCTGATGAACCCTGATGGACCTGATGGCAAGCTTGATGAATCCTGAAGAAATTGTCCGAAAGAGAAACAGTGGGTGACCTTGAGCCATTGACCTGATCTAAATCCTGAGCTACCCAGATTTGCTGCTATTTTTGTGGCTACCCCAGATAGCTGCCACAGCTCAGGAATGCCGTGTTTCTGGGGCTTGGATTTTTCTTTGTTATAAAGACTGACATGCAAACAAAAAAAAGCTACAGAAAGAGAAAAAAGTGGGGAGAGAGAGTCACTTCATACAGCTCTTCCAGATGGCGGATGCCCAAGCCCAGGCTCCTTCCCAGAGGTGTAAATCCAGCATGTGCTTCTTAAGGTCTGTGGAGTTAGCCTTGATTTATGCTGATGTGCAAGCTGTCCTGGCTGGCAGAGCTGCTGGAGTAATGCAGGATAAGTGCTATGGGAACAAGGAGGTTGCACCAGGATTAGAAAATAAGGCTGTCCTGAAAGGGAGATTTATACAGATTCCTGATGGGTTTGGGAGCTTGTGACAGGACCTGCACAGTACCATGGGCATTCCTTCTGAGTGAACTAGCCTAGGATCCTGCCTCTCACTGTCTGTGGCCACAGACCTCCACAGAAATCTTCTCTCCCTTTTAGGCATGGGGATGTGGTGCCCAAAAAGCTTCCAGTGAGGGGATGTGCACCACAGAGGGTTAAAGTGCTGTAATTTCCAAGGCAATTGAGTTCATGCTTTTCTGAGGGCTGCAGCGCTGCTCATTACAAACAATTAATCTCCAGTGCTGTGCTCTCCTGTCAGCTCGTGCCACCGTCATGGGCCAACTCATCCATGAGGAAGCAGCCAGGCATCCCATACTGACCAGCATCACTTCCAAAGTCTCATTTTGCCCTCATCCCTCACAGGTGGCTTGGGTAGACATATTGGGACCTAATACATTGGTGGCAGTCACATCTAAGCCCCACAAATGAGGAGAAACCTGGACAGCTTCCACTGCTGCTGACAATTAGGTTTATGGTTGAATTAGACATGGAGGTTTGAGATACACGAGCCATTCTCCAGTGCCCAGGAGCTCTGTGGTTGCTCTGTGGGAGGACCGCAATCAAGGAATTGGTGCACTGTTTGGGAAATCTTCTCTGATATCTCTTTTCCTTAACACTGATGCCAACTGTAAATGACGTCAATTGCCATACCTCTCCAAAGATCCATCTTCTTGGACAAATTGTCAACAAACTTTGGCATCCATAAGGCCATAGGAGAAGGCATTGCTCAGCCAGGTTAGGGAATTGTCTTCAACACCCTTCTGCCACATACATTACTCTTGGGTCTCTGTAGAAACCCATTTTCCCTTCAGAGCTATGGCTGATGCAAAAGAGCTTGAGCTAAGAGTTTTACTGGTGGTTTTACAAGTAGCTCTGTCCATCCAAGCAACTCCCAGTACATGCGCTGCATGCTGGAAGGCAGCCGCTCAGCAACCATGCAGGATTGTAGGCCTCGGTCTAATTTTTCTCTCTCATCTGCTAATTGATCACCTGTAATTCAAGCCCTGGTCAGAGATGACAAACATCTGAGACATTACAGTTATTTTTGCAGCAGATCTTAGTTCTCTTGAACACCCCAGAAACTCCCGACAAAACACGTAGGATACTCTGAAACTATCAGCTGGGAAAAAGCTCTGGATCAAATGCCATGCAAGAGTGCATGTTCCTATTAAACACTACTTGCCCCAGGAGGAAAGCGGGGAATTGTGGTATCCACTGTTTGCTTTGTTTGTCAGCCATGACTTCCATTTCTCATCTTCACTACACTAACTGCTTTTTCTTTTTTTTTCTTAAAACTCCTATTCACCCAGCTTGCAGATCATTGACAAGCATCTGCTTTAGATGTAAAGGCTACAGGAAACAGGTATTGGGACCCTGTTGTATGAAAAAGCCACTTTACCAACATTAGAAAACTGGCTGGAGGTGGCCCATGGTGAATCTCTGCTGGGAACAGGAACTGCATGGAAGTTCTCAGCATAGACAACCTGTGAGAGGTGTCTCTAGCTCCTGGCATAACCATGCCTTGTGTCACAGCTTAGAGTGGCAGCCCTTAGACCTGCACCTACACAACTCTGGTTTGTCCTACATTCACGTGTCTACTGGTGGTCCCATTTTTTCTAAGCTATGATGCATTTCAAATGCATTTGAGAGCAAATTTCAGATTATCCTTGAAAACTTGTATCGCCCAGAGGATCCCAGTGGGGATTTCTGCTGCAGCCTGCATTGTCTCTGCTTTTTCCCATGAAACCACCACTCCGGGGCTTTGCCAGGACTTTTGGGAGTTGAGGGGCTGTTGCAGCTCTGACACCATCCTTTTGCTGCCTCCTCTCTGCTGGTGGAACTGGCAGAGCTCATTGATGCCATGCAGGTAATACGCAGCACTGCCCTGATATGCTGCCCTGCCACGCTGCTGGTACCTACTGGCAGCTCAGGAGCTGAGCTCTGCTTCTGCTCCTGTCTCTGAGTCGTAGAAGAAGAGCACACAAGTCACAGCATCTTCTGCTTGTCAAAAGCAGAAAAACATCCTTTCATATAAAACAGTTTTGACTTGTGGCTGATGTGCCCAACACTTGCAAGCACTGAGTGGCTTATTTACTGTGTTCCTGTGGAGAGTGCAGGCTGCGCTCACAGCCCAAGACGAGGTACCTGGGGGAATGATTTTGGCAGCTTTTCCTTTCTTCCCTGCAGCTGGTGAGCCCAGGAGCCAAACTCCAGGAGCCAAACACTAGGAGCTGACCCTTGGCAGCTGGCACAGCAGGAGAGATGGCAGTCACCGGCAGACTGACTTCTGCACACAAGCTGCTGTCTCCTTGCCTCGCTAAGCTGGTCTTCTGTTGTCTCCTGCTGCTGCCAGAACCCTGCACCAATCCTGCACCCAGACATGCTCTGGTCCCTCTGCAGCTCCAAGGGGCTGGAGGGTGGGGGACAAAGGAGTTCGAAGGCTTGTTGTGCAGAGGCTGCAGAGAGAGGCGTGGTGGGGAATTAATAATAGATTTTGCAATGGAGGACAAGAGTTTCTGAAAGTGGAGGAAAAAAATTGCTCCTCTAGTTAAACCCTTCTCAGTTTGGAGCTCTTCTGCCTCCTTGGTAGGTAAATTCTCACCCTTGCGGTTTGCACGCAGGTAGCAGTCCCATGCAGTGCTGTTTGTGTTCAGGATTGGGAATTAACGCTTTCTCCCAGTATTGAACATGGGCCTGGAAAGAGGACGAGGACGAGTAATCCAAGGTGAATCTTCCTTATTTTTTTTTGTTTTAAATTAATAGAGCTGCCATTATCTTCCAGCTACTGCTGACGAGCAGTCTGGAAGGACTCATGACACTCTCCGTTTGTCCCTTGCTATGTCTGGCCTGAAGTGGACAGGATGATTTGCCACGATCCCGCCTGGCTGTTTGTGGTTTGCAAGCAGGATAGATAACCCAGGTATGCAGAGGGAGCTGAACCTCTTCCTGGGGGCAGCTCCCACCCCATGCCAGATCCACTGCCATGAGCACCTCATGTGTGGGAGAGGCTCCACTGGGTGGGTTTGCAAGGGTGGCCAAATGATGTGACCCAGTGGGATGACCGCTCTGCTCAATTGGTGTTTAGGGCTGTGCCTTCTTGCCATCTCGCTGGAGGGAACCTGCCTCACCATGCCACAGGCAGCCGTCTGCATTGCCAAGGATGCGGTGCCAGAGCAGGAGGTGGGAGGATGGGAAGGAGAGGCCATTAGGCGGGGGAATGCAACTATTTACCTCTCCTCTGCTAGTAAGTTTATGCTAAGTGCTTTATGCTTGGAAATTACATGTACTGGAAACACAACAGAACACAGCTCTCTGGTGGCACCCCAGACACTACCTGTCCTCGGCTTATGGGAGCACAGGTTTTACTTAATGTCCACACGGGGCCTAATTCTTCCCTCATCTTCGCTCATTCTTGTCCAATTATTCCCCAGGCCACCTTGCTACCATCTCTGCAGGCTTCTGAGAAGTGCTGCACTTGTCTGAGATTTTTCTTTTGCCCGTCAGCTCCTGGATCACTTCGTTTCAGAGCAGTGAAGAGCTGCAGGAGCCTGATGTGGGTGGACTGCCCTGCAAAGAGCTCTGGGGCTGTAAGCTTGCCTGAAAAACAAAAAACAGTGGAGAAATAAGGGTAGCCTGGCCATTATCTGTTGATTTTCATGATAAAAGAGCGCCACAGACCATGGCAGTATTGCAGTGATGTAACCCAGTCCTGTACCCACAGGCAGTATTTGGCTGTCTCCTGGCACCGAAGGTAAAGTGGAGCTGCGGAAGTAGCTCCATCAGGATGAGTGCATTAACTTGATGTCTTGGTTTATAAGTCTCAGAGTTAAAATACATGATCAGAGATTTTACACTGAAATCTATGATTTCCTCCAAATTCTCTTCTTTTGTGCCTTCTGCATGGGAGCTTTTGTTAGTCAATTGCTACACAGCATTTTACAGCGGGTCTTTTGTGTAGGGGTCCTTTCAGCTGTCATGCTCTGATCACATTCAGTCTAGATGTATAGAGCATTTATTGTTTGCTTTGGGAGTTTTCTAATGAACATTTCGTTTAATATTCAGCCTCACTTGCTATTTGTCAGCATGGTCAGCATCCTGTTGAATTTCACTTGGAGCAACCTCAGTGCATCAGTTACTGGCCCAGGTCTTGTTGCATCAATAGATGCAGGCCAAAAGACCATCTGTATTGGTCATATATAAGAGTGAAGATAACAAAGATCTAAATACAGACCAGAATGGAAATCACCCTCTTTTTTCTTTCCTTCTCTTCTCAGGCTCTGACCCATTTTCACCCCATTTCTCATCTCTAGCAAATGTCTCGAGCTCCATCTAAGGGTGTCCTGTCAAGGGGAAAAGAGTATTATGTTTGCTTTCTTCCCTTGTTTATGCTGCATGGAACAGGCCTGAAAGGTTTTCCTCTCTTTATCCAGCAATATTCTCTTGCATTCATTCTTTTTATAATAACTCCAGGGCTTGTCCTAATAGACTTGTTGGATAACGAGAGTAATACAGATATATATGAAAACTGCTTTGCTGAGAGTAGTAACAATTTTTCATTAAGACTATTAATGTCCTTTGGGGACTTTTATTCCAT
Source organism: Laterallus jamaicensis coturniculus (assembly GCA_022605575.1). Taxonomy (NCBI): domain Eukaryota; kingdom Metazoa; phylum Chordata; class Aves; order Gruiformes; family Rallidae; genus Laterallus; species Laterallus jamaicensis. The sequence continues at coordinate 12,323,473 of JAKCOX010000012.1, forward strand.
TTTGTTGAAATGCCTAAAAATGTGTAGGAGAAAAATATACTCTTGTAAATGATTGGGTAATTCTGCCATCATAGCTAAGAGTTGGGCAGCCACAATCCGAGACACACTGCAAATTCCTCAGCAAAAATAGGGCAAGATACAGTTGACATTTTATACCTATTTTTCTTTTAGGGCTATAAGAAGGGTTCTCAATCCTCTTATGCCTTGTTTTTATGTAGAAACAAAAGCACAAGCAAGACCACAAGCCAGTCTTTTTCTTTTCCTTGGTAGGTCGCTGCTAACAGAGCGTTTTTTGAGATCCCAGCAACTGCTGCTAATCCTGACCTGATTTTGAGTCTTTTCAAAGCACACAAATAAAACCAGGTTGACAAAGCTCAGCTCAGTGACTGGTTTGCCTTCGTTTATCTCAACTAGAACTGCCATGGGGGTAGGAGAAACACCACCAAACCAGGCAGCTAGCAGCATTGCTTTCAATAATATTTTATTACTCCAGAGCAGCAGCATCAAATCCTATAAATTTCCTGGGATTGCTGGTGTGTTTGCCATGGCAGCAGCAATTGCTATGTGTGAACAACTGATCTCCAGAAGCACTTTTTCCTCATTCTCTTTCCCTATTAACATTTTCTGAAGTTTCCTCTTTTCAATGTCCATGTGTGCCTTTAGTGCCTGCAGCATTGACCTTCCCTACTATTTGTTCCTTCCTCTGCACATTCCTGCCTGTTATTTCAAGGGGAATTGAAGCTTTTTTTAAAAGCCTCAGGAAAGGGTTTGCATTTTGGTACAGAGAAATGAAAATTTGCCATGTTTCTCCCACACTACAGTAGGGATTCAGACTCACTCAGTGTCAGTCATTCTGGGTCAGCATGGGCAAATAGATTGACATCGAGTACAGTGATAAAGGTCCTGTCTGTAAGCTCTCCTCTAGCACATAGCCCATTTTCTGCAGAGTTCGGTGCTTAAACACGAGGCAAGCCATATTCAGGTAGGAAGTCAGGAGTGATGGGGGAAGAGGAAGAAAGATGATCAAGGCACAAATCGTGACTGATTAATTTAACAGCATGCGCTTGTGTGTATGTGTTTCAGGATCTTGTTGCATCAAAAAAGGAAAACATCTCAAATAGTTTTGGGACACCGGTGAAGTTATATTGCTCTGACCAACACTTGACCCTAAACACATGACAGGGGGGGTTGTATTTTTTTAAAATCATGCATCTCACTAAAATATCAGTATCCTACGACTTGCTATCTCTACCTCTCTCCTCCTGTAATTCACTCCTGGGTCCTTCCTCAGAAGTGAATCCTGCCAGTGTTGTTACTGCAAACCATCCTTTTCACAAGGCTCTCCACTTGAATGAAAAAAGAGATTTCCTCCCTAAAAGACCAGAATCCTATCCTCATCACAGAGCTTTTACTACTGTGCAACATACGGCAACCATCTAATACCTATCTTCTTTATCCATAAAATGAAGGCATTACTATCCCCATCTGTCAAAGATTACTTGTAAACATTAATTCCTCCCAGGATGTGTTGGAGATTCACATTCCTTTTGTGTAAGCACTGCTACCTCTTCTGTCCTAATGCCTGATCCAGGGCAGCAGCCCTGAAGAGCATTTCAGCAGATACCTGCACACCACCAATTCATTCGCACATACAGGTAAATACATATGTAAGTACATACTCCAACAGGGTCATCACGCACCCGGTGTCTGGATAATATTTTAGTGCCATAAAAGGGAAGCTGATTTTAAGGAATCACAACAACATTGAGCTCTGGGGCTGTTTCCCAGCAAACAGATTACACGCCTGCAGCCCTACACTGCTTCCCCCATGCATTTTGGATTCTCTCAGCTCAAAACTTTGCTTGGTGCATTTTCTGTGATGGTTGTCATTGGTCGGTCCATTAATTCTAGAAGCTCCAGGGTAAATTCTATCAGCGTCTTCCTGTAGCTACACAACATTTCATTTGTCCTCATCTGCATAATCCATCTGTCCCCCGATCTGAGAGAGTCGTGTGCTGCCCTAGGTGCCAGGGAGCATGGGCTTGGTGCACTGTACTGAAAAGCAGGGACAATAACCTGCATAATTTCTGGGGTTTTTTCTTAGCATCTGATTAAATTGATGTGATTTTGCGTATGAGTCATGTAATGGGTATCTGTTTAATGTAAGGCTTCTTAGCCGTGGCGCCTGTTCCTGAGAGGTGATGTGTATCAGTAAATTGAGTTACAGGTGCTTGGTTTGTCTCAGGATCTCATCCAAATTGGTGGCATAATTCCTTGGTGTGGCAAAAAAACACGTGCACCGCCTCTGTGCCCCTGAGCATGGGGTGGGGTCTGGTCCTTGTGCGCCAGTCCACCTGGTTCCTTCAGCCTGAGGACTTAAGCAGCAGCTAAACGAGAAGGAAACATCAGCTCAGACAGGGAGATTGTCCAGTCAGACAGTCCTGCATGTGGGGATGCTGTGGGCAAGGGCACTGACACAGCCTTCTTGGCTCCAGTCCTTAGTGACCTGCTCACAGGAGCACTCCAGCAGATCTGCTCCGGTTCATGGGTCTGATTCCCACTCAAATTCTCACCTCAGACCTCATCTTAAGTATCAGAAAAAAATATTGTTGTAGTATGGCCTTCTTGATGTTCAGTGTATTAGGGGTTTTTTCCCCAAATAATCTTGATTTACTTTGAATCCACAAAAATCTGTGGTATCTGATCCAGATGGGTTAGTAGAGCTGACATCCAGCATCACCGCCATAGCAACATCTGTCTCTGGCCTACTTATGGCCAGATGCTTGCAGTTTTTGTGTCTGGGGATGTGTTTGCATAGTGGTAGCTCTCCCCACGTTCCTCAGAGCCTGGTGCTACTGGATTTTTATTCCTTTTAATGCAAAAGATTTGGATTTTTGATTTTTAAAAAGTTTTTGCGTATTTTCACTCAGGTAGGCATGGCTATAGGTGGTCAGAAAGCTGAGGACAAGTAGCAAAACACGAGAGCACCCAGCACATTGGATCTTAGGGAAAGATGCACAAAGATGCCCAGTATAATTATGCCTGTTCCCTTGCCAACACATAACCCACAAGGGTGCTCTGGAAACTGCAATCTGGACGAAGAGAGAGGATGTGTTGACTTATGAGTTGATTAAAACTGTTTTTCTTCCTGTTACCATTTCATAGCAGTTGCTACTGCTATAAAAACGCTTCCAGCAAGGACAAAACATGTTGGGATTTTTTTCCCAAAAATTGTCTCCAACACACTGTGCTTTAGCCAGAGTTTTGCAATGTTGTGTTTTGAGGAGATGGGTTGGATTCCGAGGCCGAGCTGTGTACCAAATGTGTAGCGAGCTGTGCAAACAGCTCACCTCCTTGCCCCCAGGCTTTCCTTCTCTCCAAGTGAGCATGATGCTGCCTCACTAAAAGAGCTTTGAAGTCTTTGCTCGGGTGTCACTCTGGAGTTGTTCTGTTATTGAAATGACAGTTTTGTGTTGAAAATTTCCTTGCAACTCACTCTCCTGCCAGAGCAGGCATTACTGGTTGGTTCCCAGGTTTGTGCACCACCAAGGTCTGTACTAACCTTGTCTCTTCACTGACTGCTTCAGCACTGCAAGGAAATGGATGTGAGAGGAGACAAAAGAACTAGGACAGGAAACAAACACCAGAAATAATAGCTTGTAAGTAAAGATGGCCTCTGAGCTATCACAGGCACACGGGTGTAATCTTCTACATGGACTAAGCAACAACAGCAAAACATGCCTGACAATTAAGGAAAATGAAAAACAGGTGAAATTTCATGTAGGAAGATCTTCTTCTAATGCCCAGTCCTCCTGGGAGCAATCAGCCCTAGAAGCCATCTGCCCTGGAGAATTCCCAGCTCATGGTTTCCTAGCTACAAGACCCACCAAGGGATTTGGTTGATAATCAAGCCTGTAGTTTGCAGACTTTTTTTAACCATAAATCTTTGAGGTTTTCTTGATATCAGGGAAACACTACTCTGGCCTTTCCAGAACCTCCCTCCTGATGCATCTGAGGCCACGTGGTGTCCATGTCCTTAGGTTGGCACTAGGGTACCAAGATGCTAGCCTACTAATGTCCTGCCTACCTCATGTGCCTCATAAGAACACAGCTGCTGATCCACAACAGTAGGACCACCTCTATCCCTACCTCACCAGGTCCCCAGGGACCAATTTGTAGTACAACAGCATATCGGCTAATGGATAGTTGGCCTGTCTGGTCTGGGAGAAGGTGCACAGCTGAGAACAAGAGACTTTGAGGAGGAAAGAGCCAATTTTGTGGGTCATAAAAGAAAGAAGACTGGCCTATTTGCAGAGGTGAAGAAGAAAATTATTTTGAAAGAAGAGGTTGGAGTCAAAGGGAGAAGCATATTGCAGTCCAGTGCTCTCTTCACTGGATTGTGTAGGTTCAGGGTACATCTGCATAGCCCCGTGACAGTTGACATTGCATATATATAATTTTAATCTCAGATGCATCTCTAGAACAATACAACTGGTTCCCTCCAAAATGAAACTCATAGCTGAGGGTTAGGATTCCTTTTGCTCCCCTCATCCATTTCCCTCAGAGGAAGACACGTCCTTGGGCAATTTCATCCCATGGTGGCAAAACTAGCACCATGGGTCCTCTTTTTTTCCTCTATATCCCCCCCCTTGGAGGTCTGGACACCCTGAACTCTCCCCTTCTCACTTTTCCAAAGTCTCTAGAACACGGGTCACCTCTACTCCTGTTCTTCAGCCTTTCTTCAAAGGAGTGCTAGCAAGGCACAGCGTTGGCAGAAGAGGTGTGTGGGACCTGGCTGCATCCCCTCCCCATCCTCAGTGCAGTGCAAGGAAGCTGGGCACATTTTGGCAGTGGAAGAGGAGGTATGGATTCCAGGACAGGGATGAAAAGGGAACAGAAGGGAGCACCGTGGCAGTAGCTCTCAGCTAATAACTGCGATTTATGGGTTTTGGATTGCCACATTTACCACACTATTGATACATTCCCAATCACTAGGGATGAAAGCGTTGCTGCAATTTGAGATCACTGTGTTTGTAGGTGTCTTACTGCTGTTTGGTTTTTGGTTTACACTTGTAGGATCGTTGTGCTAATGTCTTTGGGTCAACCTGCCCAAATTCAAGTTCCACTGCTGTACCACATGCATGCTGGACTTCAGCCAACGATACACGTCATGACCAATGCCTATCTTTGTGCTTTGGTTTTAGGAACTCTCATTACCAGAGGGAAAACAGATGCTTCCCATCCAGACTAATCATGGAAGAAGTTTCACCCAGGGGATGCATCTGTTTAAAGATAAATGTAACAAAATTGGTCGAGTTTAAGGACCATGAGGGACAAAACAAAGGGACTGAATACAAATATTAAAATCTGTGCTCACATGTGATTCTGGGGACTGTGCTGTGCACTTCACCATGAACCAAAATACCAGAGGATAAAACAGCAGCTGGGATTAAAACAAAGCTGGCATCAGTCCAAAGTACCAGTAAATCACGTGGGATTATTACTTCACTAGAGATTTTACTGGTGTGGAAAGAAAAGAAAGTAGAAACTGATTTCTGCTAAACAAAGGAGTTGAGGAATTACCAGCAAAAGTAACCCCTCATTCTGCAAAATCTCAACCCAGCTTTTATCCATAAAATTAACGATGTATGAAACCCTAAACAAACTGTTTCCAAACAGGATTGGGGTCTGACAAAGGCTGCACCAATGCATAAGGGATTATTTCCTCTGTGTAGTTTGTATGTGACATACAAAGGGTGGGAAATAATCTAATGTGTGCAGATTTCTTATCTACAAAATTTCCTCCTCTGTTTATACAGATGCTCAAAGAGAACACAAAGGAAAGTAAGCATTTGGTATGTCAGAGGAGAAAGGCAGGAGAGGGGAGGAGCAAGGAACACATGGTTAAAAAACAGGATATAAAAGAGAGTCTTAAAAATACACTGCAACAGAAGTGCCAGAACAGTCCCTAAAATAACCTGGCTGATGGGTATGACGGGTGATACAGAACTAGTGCTTGCTGTAATCAGGTGTCCAGATGAAGCATCCCCCTTTCACCCTATCCCCTGGGAGGCTTCAGGCTGGACCAGTTGCTAGAAACCAGCCATAGCTCATAGCTGGTGCCATATGATGACTGATGTTTACCAGCATCCTCTGAGAAATGACAGTAAACACATCATGATCCCCAGCAGCACGGAATCAGTGGGCAGACCGGATATGGTCAGGGGAACAGGACTAAAGAGAAACTAGAGGTGGACCAGTACTGTCTCCCTCCACATTGGTGCGAGCACCGACAGAAGCCCAGCTGGATGTCTGACATGCTGTTGCCTTGTCTCATTACTGAGGCTGGAATAACTCTTTTTGAGAGATGCAGTAATGATCTTTAAAATTAAAATTAAACCATCCCCATTTATCTCCACCCATCTTTGCAAAAGCAAACATGTTTTAGACATTATTAGATGTGATGCTCTACAGAGTTTTGGTCACAGCTGTGGTTGAAAGTGCCTTGGGCTTTGGTTTGCTGGCAAGCACAGATTAATCCTATGCTACTAGCAAGTAGCACAGGCAGCTAATCCAAGGTTCTAGCACAAATTAACTCAAATGAAACTTCGTACAGACTGCATTGATCCTTGCATTAATTGAGCTCACTGCAAGGCAGGTGTATACTGAATGGATGCAAGTCAAGTGTCACTTGAGGAGGGGAATGTCTGTATTCTGTGATGAGAGTTGGTCATGACCCAAATCTGGCAGTTTATAACACATGCCACAGCTTCTAGCAAAGATTTTTGCTAAATTCATTGCCTGACATCTTCTTAGAGCCAAAGTACCAGGAACCTGAATGTCTGAGTAGGACATGGGCAATGGATACTGCGAAAGCCCACACCTATATAGCTGCAGTGTCTGACTGTGAAGGATTCTTCAATGTAATGCCATTCATATGAAGCTCACAACAGCTAAACCTATCTTAAGATTTCTTATCACCATTTATCATGGCATCTGAGCTCTACACAGTCAATACTAGTAGGAAACTCCAGTAAATATATGTAATTAATCCATGGACTTTTCCCCTCCCTGTGGTAGGAGGGCTTCAGTTTTTCTACTTTCTTTCTTCTCTTTTAAACCCTTCTCTGCTCTGTGAGCTGGTTTTACTGCGTAGCTATGCTCCCAATGGAGAAAAAGCTTTTGAGGGTGGTTGATAATCAGCAACTAGAATTCAGTTTCTTTTAGAAATATGTTCCACAGCCCAATCCTTTGACCAAGAAGGTAACTTCAGGTCATATTAAAAAGAAAAAAATACTGAAAACGAGGATGTTAGGCTCACTATTTCTTTGTAGATTCATGCTCCTACTGAAGTTCACCTAACCAAGAAGGTTCAGAATGAAATTCAGGTCCTGCCTTTCCCATCTTGGAGTCTCTGGAGTGGATGACTGCACTTGTCCAGTCATGGTTCCCTTTGCTAAATATTCTGTGCAAGTCAAAGGCACTTCTCTGTAATCCTACCCTGCTTTATCACTGATGTAATGACATTTACTGGAAAGCACATTGAAAAAAAAAGCCTGGGCTAACTAGTCTTTCAAAAACTGCAATTTAATCTGCATGTCAGAAGATGGCAGCAGTAAAGCACAATTAGGGCCTGTTTTGTCCACAGGCTTTCTCTTCAAACCATATTTTTGTTCCAAAAAGAGGCAGATTTTTTAAAAAAGTGTCATTTTTAACAGTGGCATCAAGTATGACAGGTGTCCTTCCAGTAAATGTGAGTGCATGACTAAGTTTCATTCTAATGGAAAGCAATATCAAGAACAGAATATACCTTATATGGAAGCACGCTTTTGGGAAAATTATGTTGCTCTAATATTTTTCAGAAAACCAGTGCTTCATATCATCCACAATAAAAACTAATGTATTTCTTTAAATGTCCATAATCGAAATTATCTAATAGGGCCAAGGTTTACCAAATTTCAAGGATCATTTGTTTTAAATAAAATAATATGTTCCTATTGCAAGCATTTCTCCCAGTGGAGAGTACATTTTAAAGCTCAGAAAAAGCAGAGAGTCTGCGGTGGAAATATTCATCAGCTGATGAACGTGCAATGGTTTCACTCCACCTCGAAGGTCTTTGGCTGTGAGTGTGTCAGCTTCACCCATAGCTTAGCAGGGTATCAGCTATCAAAGCACATGGTGATGCCAAGAGACAAAGCTTGTTTGATTGAGGCTGTTATCACAGAAAGAAGAGCCAAGAAATGAGGCATTGCCACTGAATCTGTGTCCCCTTCTGCAATAACGGCTTAATATGGTCACTAGGCCATATTCTCAAGGTTTATTATCCAACACAACTGTCAATATGCTTGCTGAGCTTTGGCGTGACAAGTCCTGCCCTTCAAGTTCTGACCTAAGCAATTGCTTTACTTCGCTGTATCCTCACGAATGTCATTGCATTTCAGTCTCACTTCAGAGGCATTTGAAGCCACTCTGTCTCTTTTCCATCACTTCGAGGGGACAGCCCTGTTAACACTCCCGTGTGATGCAAACCAGATGCTGGTTTTGACAGTGTGTGATACTGTCTGTGGTAGAAAACCAGCACAATATGTCTACAGATGACAGTGCTTATCTGCTCAGCCATGTCCCTCACACTCTTCACTTCACTAGGGGTGACTTGCTCTGGGACATCTTTCTGTAAGTACTGCTGAAGAACCAGGTGCCTTTTTCTAGCTAGAGCCCCTCAAGTGTTCATTTCAGTGTGCCCTTCCCTTGAGAATGACAAACTCTGGACAGTCTCTTCTCCCTGGGCTATGCTATGTGCTTTTGTCTGACAGACAGGATTCATACGTCTCCAGATAACAGGTTCAGGGGTACAAGTAATTTCTATTTTTCACTGGATATTATCAAAGAAAAATTTATGTAATTCAAACATGCCAGTGTTTCCTTTAGTTTGTAACATTAATTTCTTCCAACTTTATTCATGCCTGTGGCATGGAAATAGCTTGGGATAGCCACGTAATAGTTTCCACAAGAGGCTATTTATTCATACAAGACACTTGAGCTCCTCAGCTGCTATTAATGAGTGTTTCTTAATTTCTTCAATGAACCTGGGCAGATTGATACTAGTTGAAGATCAAATCCCATGCAATTAACTGTGAGAATAACCACAGCTAATTTGGTTTTACACTGTATATGTCTAGTTATCCATGTAAGACCTAAGTAGTCAAAATAATAATTCATGAGGTGTCTGCCCATTGTCAGAAAGGCAGAAGAATATCTGTGATTCTGCTGCCTGTCTCAGTCTCAGGGCTCCTAATGATCAGGGCTGCCCTTTCCCACTGCACATGGCTGCTTCGGAGGACAGTTAGGAGTCACTGCTGAGCAGTTATTCATCCTGTATAAGACAAACATGTAACCTGATTCATTGTGGACTTACTCCAGAGTTATGACAGTATTATTTAACTGATTTTTACCTGCCTAAATGAACATACAATGGATTGTGATGACACAAACTATAAAAATAACCAGCGTGGTTTGAGCAGTTCAAGAGGAGCACACTAGAGTCCAACTGACCACACGAGAGGGAGAACAGGCTGTTGACAAGCTTGTACCATACTGAGACCTGAGAACTAACTGGATTTCCAGATGATTTTTAGTATTTAAGGAAAAAAAATAAAAGAAAAAAGAAAAGGTTTGTAATCAAAAAGGCAGGTTAGGTCAGAGATGTGGAGACTTTCACCCTGTATTTTTACAGGGTTGCATTTTATAACAGTGTTGTAATCCTGTAATACAATTTTTCATAGAACAGAAAAACATCTAAGGGTAATGAATGCCTCTATCCCCTTAGAACTGGTGAAAGGGGAGTTTATGAATTCAGTGCAGACAGCACTGCATGTATAATTCAGGCACGTCTTCCTTAGATACATTGGCTTGGCACATGACTACAGGTAGGACTAAATGATCTTCCCTGTTTTGCTGTATTTAAAAACAAGCCTCAAATCCCATTTTCTCAGTAGAGAGACCTTTTATGTAATATGTGATTGTTATCAGTAATACCAATTGAACTAATGCCTTCTTTATTCCACTCAGCCAGTGGGGCCAGACAATATAGTAATCTGTCTCCCTTTTTATTTCATTTTACCATGGGAATCATTGGTGTTACTTGGCATAAAGGAACATATATTGTTGAAAAATTGAAACAAAATCCCTGTACATTGATGCTATCTCACTAATGCCTAAAAATCCATCTGTGTGCCAACTTTCATTTCCTGATCAAATCAGAAAAAGTGAACATTATCTATAAAAATGTCTGTAAAAACTTTGATAGAAACATTTTGAGTTTTGCCTGAGAAGGCCAATGCAGTTTAAGGAAATATGTTAATGGGCTTTTCCTATGCATCCAATCATAAAATTATTTTCTACAGTGGAGGTTGTTGTACTTAAATTGAGGTTCAAAATAGAAAATTATTCAGCTGCTGAGGTACCATCTGAGGTATGGCAGATGTTCCCATCTACTAAATGGATCCCAGTGCCCTCCAAAGGGAGTACTTTATGCAGTAGAAGCTGGGGTATACTACAAGAGCTTAAACCAGTCTTGTTTATATTGATGTCCCTGTGGAGCAATCAAAATTTCAAGTTCATTGGTCAAATTGGCTTATCAACGTGCATGAATTCAGTCATAGAATCAATGAATGGTTTGTGTTGGAAGGGACCTCAAAGACCATCATTTCCACCCCCCCTGCCATGGGTAGGGGCACCCTCCACTAATTCTGGCTACCCAAAGCCCCACCCAACCTGGCCTTGAACCCTGCCAGGAAGGGGGCAGCCATAGCTTCTCTGGACAGTGTGCCAGTGCCTCATCGCCCTCAAAGTAAGGAATTTTCCTTATATCTAAATTAATCTTCCCTCTTTCAGTTTACACCTGTTACCCCTAATCCTATCACAGAATCACAGAAACACAGAACATTAGGAGTTGTGAGGGTCCTTGAAAGATCATCTAGTCCAACCCCCTTGTCCTAATCACACAGGAATGCATCCAGGTGGGTTTTGAATGTCTTCAGAGAAGGAGACTCCACAGCCTCTCTGGGCAGCCTGTCCCAGTGCTCACTACATTCTCTGATGAAGACTCTGCCTCCATCTTTCCTTTCTTTCGGGTACTAGAAGGCTGTAAGGCCTTGATCCATGCAGCTCCCTTTGAGTCCCCTTAGTCCCTGTATCTGAAAGTGCTGTACTCAAGTGAGCATGTGGGGTAAGGTACAGACAGGATTTTGCTAGTCTGATTTCACCAGTTCCTTCTGTTTCCACAGAACATGCCACTGCACATTCCCGCAGTGATGCTGTGTGTGAAAACACCTGCAAGCCCTTGTGTGAGCACAGGTCCAGAGAGGCAGAGGTTGTCTTTGAGGAACAGAAGGATCAGCTGTCTTTGAGCCACACAAATGCCAAGCTAGAAACCCCCCCAGAGAGATGCTTAGGAAATCTGGCAATAGAAGTTGAGCTTTGGGTATATGTTTCAGGCTGAATTACTGACTATGGAAAAGAAAGGGATTTGAGATTCTTGTCAATTATCAGACCATTACTGCAGAATCTCAATAGTGCCACTGGTTCTTTATTTCTGGAAAGTTTGACAAAAAACTAACACTAAGACATGCTATTGTAGAAACTTTATCAATCAGGACTGTGGACACAGGGAGAACTTCACTATCCATAGTCAAAGCTGGAGAGCGGACAGTAACATATAATCAAGTCCTTAGGAAAATATCTGTGGCAGGCACTTGATTATGGAGTACAGTGTACTGATTACAAGCCAAGGTACCCCACATCAGAAATCCAAACTGGTACATTTTAATCTCTAACAATACTATAAAATGCTCATCTAAGCCCATTTCTACATTCAGTATTGGAGACAAACCCCACTTCTCCACATATGGCTAAAACTTCAAAGTGATAAGAATTTACAAGTGTAATGCTTATCTTGTTGCTCAGTAGGACATTAGCTACATGCTTACATTATTGTGAGGGGACAGACTTCTCCATCATAACATAGGGGAGAACATTGTAATTAGTGGTAACACAGATTCTACTTGCAAGGCCTGGAATATTGCATGGAATATTGTATGTTCCATGTTTGCCTTGATTGGTTGGTTGGAGTTGTGAAAATAGGATGTGACATCTGCCTGGGCTTGTGTGTGCACAATAGCAGCTGTGTGAGATGTGATAGGCAATAATTGGCTGCCTGCAGAGCAAGGCAACACCCACGTAAATGACGTCTCTCTCTTCTAAAACATTAGGCAAGGAAGCCTTTCAACAAGGGGCTGGCAGCCTCTTAGGAAAGAACTGTCAAATCTGCTTACATCATTGTGTCTCATTAAGTTGGGAAATACAAGTCTTCTAATCATTAGTTCAGACAGCACATCATCCCACCCTCCATCAGGATGGTATTGTTGTAACGTATTATTTGTGTCAGTGTTCACCATAGCAGAGCTCTTCTTAGAGAGTCCCCTAACACTCCCTTTTTCTTTCACAGAAAGGCAGAGAAAGTATTGAAAATTAGGAATTCCTACAAAAGAAAGAGAAAACAACACAAAAAGCATCATTACATTGATAAATACACACCGCACCTACACCTTGAACATTGTGGGCTCTTCAAGCTTCTCTGCCACAACTAAGATATCTAAGGAAGTCAAAGAAGAGAAGCAGAAAACATCAAAGGAAAGGAAGAGAGTGTCATTCAAGTGTCTTCAAAGTAGAAGAGACAACTTGGGGACAGAGGACAATATCATACAGGTCTGCAAATTCCAAGTGACAAGAGGAGGGAGGGTTATTTCATTTCTCATAATTCAGAAATCAAAGCAATAAAATGATGTTCAACACTGTTCAATTCCAAACAGTTAAAATTACGTGCTTTTCACTGAGCACATGGCCAAATGGTGGAACTCATTCAATAGAGTATTTTGGATGCCGGATAATTAATTCAGTTCACAGATTTATAGAAGAAAAAAACACTGACAACAGAAATAACTACTGTTGCAACTTCTTAATGAGGAGCTTCTTAAGTTGAAAACTGCTGAAACTTGGAAGGCACAATGACTGTCCTATCCTTACACTCTTCCTTAAACACTGACTTCCAAGAGCTAGCTAGATCTTTATTGTGAGCCACTAGACTTATTCTTGCATTCGTGGTGTAAATAGATTTTATTATTGTTATTACTTATAAAACCCATGCTGTTTTCACTGCTGTGAAAAAACTCAAAGGACTCTTTGCTTGGGTCTGAAAAATAGTATGGAGGTAGGAAGAACTGGTATTACAGTCAAGGATCAGTACCAAAGGCTGACAAGAAGTCAGGGTTTTTCTCATGACCCAATCGTAACTCGGTGACCCTACTGCCAATTTATTAGTAAGATTACTGAGGCAGCTCCTGCTTTAGTTGCAATGGTTTAAAATGAAACTGTTTTTCTCCAGCTTTTCAGATTATTCCTGAAAATGCTTTATATTTTCAGTTTCAGAACTGTAACGTTTTCCTTTTGATCTGTAGCCCTCACCTTATTAAAAAAAACCCCTCAATTAACCAAGAATCTAGAAACATTTAAAACTTATATTTTAGGAAACAATCCCATCATGTTTAGTTTCCAAGACCTTTCAGCTGTGTCACCAGGCCAAGTCATGACAATGGGAGTGACTCCTTAGGTTGCTCCCATCTAGTGCCTTCATCCACTGGATCTCGTTATATGGAAGCGGAGGAGCAGGGATTTTATGCAGCCTGTAAGCAATATTGCAGTAGAGTCCCAGGAAAAATAACATCTGAAAGTTGTCTTGAGCTCTCAAAAGCTCTGTTCCTCCTCAGGCAGGTGTGGCATCCTCTGAGGTTTCAAGTTGTAAAAGAAAAAAAGAAGTGCCACTGTCAGCAGTGTGACCCTCAAGGCTGCAAATCTATTGGGAGTCAGAAGAAATTATCTCCTTATTTAGGAAATACTGCACGGATAGGGACCACAGCTGCAGCTGGTAAGCCAAATCCACGTACTGGCAACTAAATGACACAGATGCCTGCCAGGCATCTGATACTGTCCCACACGACAATTTGACACTGTCCTGCATGGCATCCTTTGCTCTAAATTGGAGAGTCAAGGATTTGATGGATAGACCACTTGGTAGATAAGGAATTGGCTGAACAGTCGCAATCAAAGTGTTGTGGTCAATAGCTCAATGTCCAAGTGGGTATCAGTGATGACTGGCCTTCTGCATGGATTTGTACTGGGACCAGTGCTGTTTAACAACTTTGTCAGCGATGTGGACAGTGGGACTGAATGCATGCTCAGCAAGTTTGCTGATTACACCAAGCTGTGTGGTGTGATTGACAAGCTGGAGGGAAGGGATGCCATCCAGAGGGACATGGACAGGTTGAGAGGTGGGCCCAGGTGAATTGCATGAAGTTCAACAAGGCCAAGTGCAAGAATCTGCACATGGATTGGGGCAATCCCAAGCACAACTACAGCCTGGGCGGAGAATGGATTGAGAGCAGCCCCGAGGAGAAGGACTTGATGAAAAGCTCATAACCCAGCAATGTGTGCTTGCAGCCCAGAAAGCCAACCATGTCCGGCACTGCATGAAGAAAGACATTGAGCTGCTGGAGCGAGTCCAGAGGAGGGCCATGAAGATGATCAAAGGATTGAAGCACCTCTCCTGTGAGGGCAAGCTGAGAGACTTGGGTTTGTTCAGCTTGGAGAAGAGAAGGCTCAGGGGAAACCTTATTGCAGCCTTCCTCCAACCTTCCTAAAGGTGGGCTACATGAATGCCTTTTACAAGTGCAGGGAGTGATAGAATTAGGGGTAATGGCTTTAAATTGAAAGAGGGGATATTTAGATTAGATATTAGGAGGAAATTCTTTCCTGTGAGGGTAGTGAGTCCCTGGCACAAGCTGCCCAGAGTAGCTGTGGCTGCCCCCTCCCAGACAGTGTTCAAGGCCAGGTTGGGTGGGGCAACCTGGGCTAGTGGAGGGTGTCCCTGCCCATGGTGTGGGGAGACTGTGATTAGATGGTCTTTGAGGTTCCTTCCAACGCAACCTGGTCTGTGATTCTTTGAGAACAGAATAGGCAGAAGCATTACATTTGCACTCTGTTTTGGCACTCTTCAGGCCTTCATGGAGAGTACATGACTGGCTTTTGACAAGAGGCAACAAAGGTGCTTTTAATGTTGCAGCATTAAGAATGGTGGGTGCTTTGTATTGTTGTATCCTCACTATGTAATTGCTTCAACTAGCATACATTTTGTATTTAATAATAATCAGCAGTGGTGTGATAATACAATTAATGAAAAAACACATAAACATTTTTGTTAAGGATAGAAAATAGGTATAAAATTGGATGAGATTTCTGGTTTACTTCATGAATTTTATTCAAGAGCTTTGAGTTAATGAAGAGAGTTGAGAATTATGACCTCCAGGTAAAAGCAAGGCATTTCAATGAGGTTTGGGGAGGTTTTTGTGTTAAATACATTTTATCTTATTCCAAAGTCACAGTCAACCATAGTTAATATGTTGTGAATACTGTCCGGGGGCTGTGACTGTCAGAGTCACTGTGTGGCACCGGACGCTGCCTCTTGCATGTCCCCCTTACACAAAACTGTGCTGATAACATCTCAGTGGGCTATGGCAGGGTTTGATGTTAATGATTATACACTGCTTTGAAAGTTCAGACTTGCTATAAAAGTACTGACATGGGGGTCTGGGCCCATGCAAAATGAAATCAGGCTCTAAGTCTCACTGCCAGAGGGGAACAATAAAAACATGCCCAGGAGCCGCTGGCAGTTTCTGAAGGAAAGGTGTAGGCTGTCACGAAAGCTGCCCTGCTCCTTCAGCTCCCCATCAGGTGAGGGGCAGGCTGGTGGTGCTACCTGGGAATACCTGTGCTAAAAATGCCTGCTTTACACACCTTCAGCAAACACTTTTTTTCCCACTCATTCCCTTCTTCCCAGCACAAAGTTCACCTGGAAAACAATAAAAAACACGTCAATGGAAAGTCCCTTCCCTTCCAGTGAATGCCCTTGCTAAACTTATACTCTCAACATACAAGCCTTTTGCCTTAGCTTTCACAAGCATTGTAGGTTGGTATAGTGCTGGGATCATGCCAAATACCCCTTACCTGTCCTCCCAGATGGGCAAGTTATTTTTTCCCAGCTGAAAATGCTAGACTAAAATTTGGCAAAAGGACAAAATAATCCTGCACAGGCTGGTAATGATGCTATCACTGTGTGTCCCGTAGCTTTGAGTTATTAATGGCACAGCAAAATTCATTAGCATGTCAAAGCACCACAGCCCAGAATGCATGGAGACCGGCATAGAGAATTAGGGCATGAAAGACAGCTTATGTGGAGAGTCACTGACAATGAAAAAGAGAGAATACTGTGCTTGGGGCAATTCTCCTTCATCAGAGTCTTGTCAGTATGGTTAGAGACTACAGAATAAATGTGTCTAACCACATTTTGTTTGGCCACACTAGCAAACAAAGGTTATGAGGGTATCCTCCTTTTTATTTTTCTATTTAGCAGATGCAAATGTGTATAGGACTCTTTTCTCTGCCTCATCAGCAACTCCCTTTCTGCTGTATAGTATATGATGCCATACCATATAGTGAATGGTATGGCAATAGATGCATTTTTTGATCCTCTAGATTGACATATTTGTACTCTCAGGCAGTGTAAATTGCCTCAGCCTCCCTGGAATCATCAGAGTAATGTTGATTTAAAGTGTTAGGCCTCCAGACCAAAGCCACACGTGGTCATGCTGCAATCTGCCAAACTCTGGTAAGCTGGTGCAATAACCCCACAGGTGATTTTGAGAATATTTTTCTGCCATAGATACTGGTGGTGGTAAGTAACTAGGCAACAGCCCCTCAGAGTCACTGGTCTGCCAAGGGTCATTTCAGCGTGAAGTTGTGCTCAGGTCTTTTGTATGATATTTTCCAGGCAAAATATAATAGGACTGTGATTTGGTGGTTACAATAACTTTTCTGTGAGGAAGTGTAAGGGTAATGGAGTCTGGTGTCCTACTTAGGTCCCAAACTGGAAAACTGACACTCTGCCTGTTTGAAGGTTTGTTTGCTTCCAGTGGGTAGTTCCTTCTGAGCCCTATGCAGTGAAACAGTGTTGCTGGGTGTAGTTAGGGGGCTTCTTTCTTTTTCTGGTGATTTGATGGCAACCCTTTCTCCCATAAGGAGTTGAGAATGCTTTAAAACACATTGAGTACCTCTGACTTCAGTTTTTATGGCTTTGGCAGCACTACCATTTTTATCTTCAAGGTAACATGAAGTGAGAGATTGTTTTACTGACATTAATGTTCAGTGGAACTGGAGCAGCAACTATGAAAAATGGATATTAGTTAACTAGCAGGTGTTAGGTATGAGTAATGAAAGAAATGTGGGAGGCAAGCTTTGCCCACTCACTTTGTGCAATACTTGTATCTCTGCAAAGAATGGCCTCTTTGTACAGGCATAAGCTTTGCATTCATTTCCTGCTCTGATCTTATCTAGAGAATTTGAGTGACCCTGATATGCTATTAAATTTGTGTCCCTATACCCTGAGCTACTCCTTCTATTTTTATTCATGGCTTGGCATTACTGGTCATCCCATTTTCCCCCTCCACAAATAGCTCAACACCCTGTAATATCCTTCGGCTAGTTTTGTGTGTAAGTCATCATACAAAGCAAATGTGATCTGGTAATAACAATCACAGCTTTTGAAATGGAGCATAGGTAATGCGATCACACATGTAGTCAGACATACACTGCTCTGAGCCTGCAAGTACCCTCTGAGGTTTGGTACCTTCTTTTAAGGATACAAAGACCATCTGTCCATAGCACACCTATAGTCTATAGAGCATCTGTATTCTAAATACCATCTATCTATAGTTCATCATACAATATTTCTAATTTACTTCTGCAACATAGTTTTCCCAATGAAGCTGGGCCATGATTGTCCACTATCAAGACAGATATGCCAAGAAATAAACAGTCCAGAGTCCTCAGTGTCCGTATATGCTGTTAGATACAGCATATTTTAAGTCCAGAAGTGGTCTTGATCATTTGAGATTGTCTTCTGCATCACACATACCACAGCACACTCCTAGGCTTAAACTTATTCAAAGGCTAAGTCATTATTTCTCTTAGAAATTGCAGTTTATTGCTACTCTGGCTTTTTTTCAGCCAGCTATTCAGTCTTACTCTTTTTAATGTTCTATTAAAAACTTTGCTGCTGGAAAACTTTGCTGCATAAACTTGTAGGACTCTGAGCAAGCCATCTTGCAGAAAGAGTTTTGATTGGGTAGTATGTTGTTTGTTGGGTTTTTTTTCAAATAACTAATAATCTGTGCACCTCTTTCTGAATCCCATTCAGTTTTTAGACACTGTTTTTGAGGTGGGGATTCAGAACAGAGTTAAGAATTCAGGTAGTTATTTCATCAGTGCCCTACATATTTCCCTACTCATTCATGGCATTTTATTACTTTTGCATACAGCCATATTTACATGACCAACAGCATCACGTGG
Source organism: Laterallus jamaicensis coturniculus (assembly GCA_022605575.1). Lineage (NCBI taxonomy): Eukaryota > Metazoa > Chordata > Aves > Gruiformes > Rallidae > Laterallus > Laterallus jamaicensis. The sequence continues at coordinate 12,341,989 of JAKCOX010000012.1, forward strand.
GACCTACTGTGAGAAAGTAAACTGCCCTTATTCACAGTATTACAGAAAAGCTGTGGTTGGAAAACATCTCTGGAGACCGTCTAGTCTACCACCCCAGATTAAAGCAGGGTTGTCCTGGGCCACATCCAGGGTTTTGAATATCTCTAAGGATGGAGACTTCCTGAGCAACCAGTTCCAGTGTTTCCACACTCTAGGAAAAAAAAAAGGCTTTCATGTGTTTAAATTAAATTTCCCATATTCCCGTTCTCTCTTCTCTTACATAATCTGTTTGTTCTTAAGTGAATGGCTTTCTCTCTGACTTAGCTAAAATGCATTTCAATGATCTAAATATCACCAAAAGCCACGACAAACTTTTGTGTACCTGTTCCCTGACAAAACTGAATACATGGCAGTAATGTGATGTACTGCAGTTAAATAAAGAGGCTTAGGTTAAACAGAGGGATCTAATCGTCATTAACCTGAAGTTAGGCAATATGCAACATTTGAATTTGTAGAATTATTCTCTTCCCCTTCCCTTTTATTCTTACAGATAATTCTTAGGTGCCATGATACCATTTAGTCATTGGCATTGCTGTCTGCTTTGTTTACTTAAAATATTAACATTAACTAATGTTCCTTATGTTCCTTTGTTAATTATAATTAATTATTTCCTCTGTCAGTCCCTTACATAGATTTAAAGTGGTGTCTGCATTCCAACATGTAAGACTCAAAATCATCTGTACAACTGTATCTCTTTCAGACCATGCTTTACAGGAAAAATAGGCCATTACTCTGAAACACAGAAATAAAATAAAGACCCACACTGAATATCCTCATAGAAGATCATGATTATGTTTCCAAAAAAAGAGTGCCTTTTATAATATCTAGATTTAAAGTGCTGCTAGTAATGTCAGAAAAAGAAAACTTCAAAGAAGTTCTTCATGTTTTCTACTGACAGAAATGAAAAACTGATGGCTTGCTTGACAGAAGAGACAAACTTCAAAGTGGATAGTAATCTTCAAAAGCTCAGAATGAGCCAGATGCTCCCAATGTACCTGGTCTGAAAATGGCTGTCAACCTCTCTCTTCTGTAAGCAGTGATTCTCTCAGAAGCAAAAACACTAAAGGAAAAAATACTATACAGATACCAAACCTGCATAAACTGAGAGCAGAAGTAGACATCATGCAGGAAATGTAACCTTTGCAGCGGGGGTAGAAACACTTTTCTAAAAAATAACCTCTCCAGATGTATGAGCTTCCACCAGATCCCAGAAGCTGTCTGTATTAGCAAATTCAACAGCACCCAGAACTGGCTTGAGCACTACCTTGTGACTATCCATACCTTCCTTATTTTGCCAGCAAAACATGTGCTCTGCAGGGTGATATTTCAGCTGACCCTCATATGGCTGTCATTCCTTCCAGGAAGGTGGTAGATCTGTGAGTAGAGTATGCTCCTGCCTTGTATGTGTGCCAGTGGCCTGTGATGAATCCAGATTATGAGGGGAAAAAAGAAGGATGCTTGATGTAGCCTTGACGTTTTTGTCACTAATCCATACTCACTGCTAGAGCAGGAGAAGGAGAAGTGGCTTGTTCACAAGTTCTAAGACTGAACTTCACATACTTATGAAAAATTCTTGCTGTGTCATTGTTTCCCGTGACATCCAGTAACTGGAAACAGTGTCTCAGGAGCCTCCTTTTATTCCTGTCTTCTCTAGATACAGAATTAGTCTAGACTGTCATTGCACGATCTCTTAGAGTTTCAGGATTTCAGGTGTCTGTGACCTTCACCTTCATAGTCTCACAAGGCTGCAGGGGAAGTTGCTGTGTGCTGATCTATTTGGTATCAGCTTGCAGAGACACACTATGCTTTTACTTGTTAGGATCACAACAAACAATGTTATTTATAACTTATACTTGTGAAACTTGCTAGGAAAGCTTCAATAGTAAGGGGGTTTTCTTGGAGCAAGACTCCCAGGTGAAAATTCAGAGATCTTGCTTGTTTGCTGAGGTGAGGAGATCCCATGGGAAGAGTAAGACCACTTTGTAAAGTTACAGTTTTATCATTATGTCAGTTCAGGGAGTTGCAAATTCCATCCCCACCTTCAGAGAATTCATCTCTTTTTGGCCCAGAGAGAATATAAGGAGCTTTTGATGCACAGAAGAGGGTTTAGAAGAGGCAGTAAGTAAGTGCCTGCCACAGTGGCCCAAGCTCCTAGCTTTGTTTAGGTGTGGAAATGCCAGTGAGAGGGTCAGCAAAGGCTTCTGTGTCCCAATCAAGAATCATATAAAAATCTTAGAGCTCTGGTGCTTTGAAGATGCTTGTCTTGCCCTATGACACTAAGCACATTGTATGGCAAGGCTTTCCTTCAGGGACACACATGCAGGAGAAGAAAAGTGCATTGACCAAAGCTTCTAGGACTCACTAAGGGTGTGGCTCAAACAGAACAGAAGGATTCCTTTTCCACCCACATATTGTTCACAATTCAGGAGTTATGGTTCAGATAGCTTTATCTATCTAGTGCTTAATGTTCTGTTTGCATTGTATGATAAGGCAGATGATGGAGCAGCATTAAAACCCTTTTGGAATCTTTAGTTCTTCAAGAACATCCCCAATGTGAGTCCTTCCCACAGGATACTGTTCCAGCAGTGTCTCTATGGGACCATAGGTCCCGCCAGGAGCTGGCTTCAGCACAGAATCATAGAATCATATAATATACTGAGACCTTCATGGGCTGCAGTGTGAATATCTCTTCCTCTATTAACCTCCAAGGGCTGCAGTACAAAGTCTGAACATTATGAAGAATGTTGCCAAAGAAGTTTACGTCTCTTACAGAAATTTTCTGGACACTAGAGCTGTTCAGGGCTGCTGAGGTGTGCAGGATTTGCAGGTCCTTTAAGTCTGGTAGTGAGGCAGTGCTGTACGAAACTGCAGCTCTCCAGCCTGAGCAGGGGTTGCCGCCCCACATCCTGGAATCTTAGCAGTTATGATGCGGAGCTGCGCTGTGCACCACCAACATGCTGGATCTCTGTTCTTCCTGAAAAGTAGCAGCATCTGCGTGCCTAGGACTCAAAAGTGCCTAAAGGCAGCCCTGCAGAACCCTTTTGTAAGGTTTGTGGAAAAGACTTCAGTTCTCTGTGGCTCTGTTTCATCATCTACGTAGTTATGATTGCAATAAGAAAGTCGTGAAAGCCTAATGGACTGAGTTCCTAGAATTAAAGCTACCACACAGGGAAAGGCTTAAGCATAAATTCCTCAGAGCAGGCATTCCTGTTTATTTGTAAAATGGTACTCCTGTGAGCACTCTTCAGTAATAATAGCAATGACTATCAGTCTTATAATTTGGTTCACTTTGTGGCAGCCAGTTTCCAGTGTGAGCTGCGAACCTGCAAGCTGCTTTGCACAGAACTGTCCACAAAGAGTAGTTGGCAAGCCTGCAGCCTGCATATACTTAAAAATGAGGCAGCAGGTTTGTTGAAAGTTGGAATAAATTGGTTGTTTTTCATGGGTCTTGTCATGCACTTAAATAGTGAATGCTATAGAAAGAGTACTTCTACCTGGAGAAACTGTATGGAGCAGTTCCTCTCCCAGTATGAAAGAGAAACATACAAACCAAGTGTGACTTCTTTCCATATAAATATTTCAAAAAATGTATTCTACTTAATGTTGTTATTTATCTAATGGAGCATAGCTAGCATGAAACCTTGAAACTAGGCCCTTGTCAAGGTGGAAACAATGTTTTCCCTTTATATGTGTTTGCTCAGGATAAATTCACTTCTTGAAAGACTCTCAGCACCATTTCCAATTCAAAAGTCATCTCCCATTTCTCATCCCTAAGGGATTAATAAGGGTGAAGCCTGGCCTCATCTTTCAATGCATTATGTATCAGCCCTGGAAGCAAGGAGCAGGAGAAGTATCAGGCTTTCAACCTGCCTCTGAGTAGTCCTTGGCATGTCCCCTTGTTTCCGGGCATGTGGCAGCTGCCCATTGTGGAATAACCTTCCTGTGTGTCCACCCTTGAGTGAAGGCTGGAGCTCACTGTCCAGAGCTACTGGGGATCGGAAGGGCACAGTTGTGGGGATGGTGCCCACTGCATGCTGTCCTCTCACCATGCAGGGACCAGGGATACAGCTGTTCCTGGGCAACACAACATCTCCAAACAGTTCACTTCAGCCACAAAACACTGTCTTTTACTGTGTTTGTTTTCTTGGTTGGGGTGGTATTTTTAATTCATTCTTCATGGGATGGCTTAGCAGCTTCAGGAACCAGCCTTGCAGCCTATATTGGGGATGCTGGGAAAGGTATGATATTTTTTCCTAAGGGAAATTTTTAAAAATCCGTGGAAAGAGAAAAAAAAGGAAGAGAAATCGACAACTTTGTGCACACAGTGGCAGAAATTATGTGGCACAGGTGGGGAGGTAGTCCATCCCATAGAGGCAGGGTGGCAGGCTGGCAGGCACCCAGGGAGCTGCGGTCCCTGCCCACTCTGCCTGCCTGTCCTACTGACCACTGCACAAAGCCTCTGGGAGAGGAGCAGGGCCATGGAACGGGTGGCCATGGAAACCCACAGGCAGGGCTGCAAGCCAGAAACCCTACCGCATCGCTGGGCCTGCCGGCTGGTTGCTGGGGTGACTGGGGGGACAGCAGCAAGTGGGAGGCCCCCAGGCCTGCTGCACTATCCCAGGCCAGCCAGGCTGCTCTGTCCCTCTGCCCAGCTTCATCCTGCTGAGGAAAAGCCCCAAAGCAGCCACTTGATTTTCTCAGTTAACAGTTTCCCTTGACCTTAGGTTTAAAACAGCCCAACTCCTTTCCAGGGTGTTCATTAGGAAACGCTAAAGGACTCAAGGTGGGGAGGAGTGGAAAGGGCTTTTCCTGGCTGGGTGTTATTCTAGTGCTGGCTGGATGACCCATGGTACAAGTTAATAGTTAACAGGCAGACCTCTAAACACTAAGGGGACAAGGGAAATGTTGCTGTGCTCCTATGTGAAACGGGGGGATTCCTTCTGTTTAAAAAGCCTTTGTTAAACTGCCTTGGAATAACTCAAGTTTGATAACGTGGCACTAATGTGCCTTTATCTTCCCAATCTTATGCAAAACAACTTTGAGTTCAGAAGGATTTTTGAGACAGTGATATCCAGTATGATGAGTGAAGCATAAATGTAGTTTTTTAAGGCGTTTGGTGTAACATAAAACTGACGTGATAACTCTGTGCTCTGGGAGAGAGCAAAATATTTGGTAGCAAAGGAGATGATGTAGACCAACTCTCTGTCAAGGGTGGAGGTCACATCTCTTCTCAAGTGGTCAGCACAGCCCTTAAAATAAGAGACTGTCTTGTGGATACACCCACGCTTACAAACTCTTCAGCATATCACACCTTGCTTTGGTTTTAAATTACATATTGTCTGGATATAAGCCCAGATGAGGCTTCCTGTTCAAATACTACTGTCAATACCTGCCCTGGTCTCTTTCTTCCAGTCTTTTAATATTTTTTTTCTCTTGAGGACAACTTACTCAGAAGATAATGATTCTCACTTCCAATTCCTTGTTTGAGGTTACTCTGTTGTAACCCTATTCTTCACAAACTGTAGCAGAGCTGATGAAGGTTCACTCTGCACAGTTAGTATACATTTCAACAATTAAAAGTAAAACTTGCTATTATTATTCGTCCTTATGGCAGGGAAGAATATATGAAATCCAGAGAATCAGTTCAGCACTAGGCTAACCAGGACCAGTTCCCAAGCCAATTAACCATTCCCCACTACTGAAAACAGGCTCAAATCACCTTATTTGAACTTAATGAAAAGTATCCAACTATTTTTTTAACAGTTTCTAAAACCAAATGAAACACTGTCCTACATTACTAATACGGACCACATTGTTATTACATATTTATGTCATAGCTCTTAGAGGCCTCAGAGAAAACTGAACAACATTAGTGTCTTCTTGTGCCTGAAGATGCAGCATGAGAGATTTCATAGCCAGGCTCTGTTCCTAAGAGCCTACAGATCCCAGCAGGCAAAGTGTAGAAGATAAAACAGATATGGAGAATTGAAATGACTTGCCTGAGATGATCCAGCAGATCAGTAAAGCAATTCATGTTTCATTACATACAGGTCTGTACTGTTCCTGGCACTTTGTACCTATTCCAGTTCCTTAATAATGGTATGGCATTAGTTCAAATCATTCTTCTCAGCACACTTGGTGAAGTTACTTAAAAAATATCTCATTGAAATTCTAAGGTTAAAACATCTCACTGAACACCAGGTAAGCTGCTTTTCATGCAGGAGCAGGGTACAACAGCTGCACATACTGTTACGTCAGTCAGGACTCTGTTTTTCCTAGATAAACATCTCTAATTACATACCATGGATTCTTATTTTTATGTTTCCTATTAGGTGAGCTGTAGGGCCTAATTCTACTGCTACAGAAATAAGTAGAGGTTTCCACACTGATTTCAAAAGATTTAAAATTACTGAACTGAAGCCAAATAATGGAAAAGTTAGTGTGACCTCAGCATGCAGTTTCCAAAGAGGAAAGCCATCACAGGCACATGGCCTTAGTTAGATTCTATTCTCAACACTAAAGTCAAGGATTCACCTGGGCTTGTGCCACCACACGCTGCAGTGCTGATGCTTTGGAATTGAGTGGTAGTGCAGAGCTGTCACTGTTAACATCCCTCACACTGCAAAGAAAGGTGTAGCGCTGGCTGAAGAGGGGCACCAATCTCACTTGAACTTCCATTCTCACCATGAATGATTCAAGAAGGATCTTCACAGCTAGATTTCAAGGGTACAGAGTAGTCAGAGGTATGAACTGGAGTTAAGATAATCAAGGAGCACCTCTAGTTGGGGTGGAGATTTTTGTGCTTTCTTAGACCACTAGAACAATGAATGACCAGAAAACAGCTTTCTTACCTGTTGCTGACTGGAGAGAAGTTCTGGTGTTTGAAGCTATAGGACTCTCCAGCCTCTTCAGCTTACACTTTTGCACATTTCTGAGGTGACTTTAGCAGCAGTATATATTCCATGCTTTATTTATATCATGGTTTTGAATAAAGGATTCATGAGTAATTCATTAAAAACAAGTGTAATGTAGATGTTAATAAACCAAAGAGCAGAAGCTTTCGCGGGTTACTGCAAGAAACATGCTGATCTATTAGAATTAACAACGTTGATGAAGCACATGGCAGAACAACTACTGACCAGTTATTAATTCTTGAGTAAAAAGATCTGTAGTGTCAAAGGTGATCAGTATGTTGTTTTCTGGAAGTATCTTTTTTCGCTGATTAAAATGGAATTAAATTGGGCAAGGAGATGCGGAAGTAAGAGGTTCCCTGTGAATTAAAGCATGACAGTTTTCAGGAGTAATAAATCCTTAATTAACATGGGATGGGTGCCAGAGGCAGTTATTTTAGAAATAAACTTGAAAGCAAATCCAGGAATCCCATGAAACAAAGGTTTTCTGTTGCAATTTTTTGAGAACGTGTCATTTTATTGGTCTATTTGGTAGGCTATTGAGGCTGGCATCCCAGAGGCATCATCCTAACTGTCATTTAATAGAAGCTCTATTTTATTTTATGCTAAACCACCTCCAAGAATCTCCCATCACCTAAGCCTGGCATTAAAGAGAATTCACAATCAAACAAGCTGCTCAAAAACGAATTGTCCTTTGACAGAACTAGGTCTCCCAGTGCATTTTAATTTTTCCATAGACTGCATGAGATGGAGATGGGGGCTTCTGTGTAAGCACAATACTTGATGTAAAGGTTCAGGGTAAATATGCAAGTTAGCTAATGCAGGATAAAATGAATTTACATATGCAATTACTGTAGAAGACAGCTGATGACAGACTATTGCCTTTGTAAAAATCCATTTTTCTAAAGTAATTGTACCAAGTATGAGTAGATAAGCAAACAGTTCTGGCTTTCCATAGTGGTCATGCTAGAGAAGCACACAGAAATTGGCAATAGTTGCATTTACCTTTTGCTCAGAAACAGCCCGTGAGAAGTTAAGTAAATATCACAAGTAAATTAGCCACTTTATTTTCCTTGCTTAACTACAAGAATTAATTCTGGATTCAGTGAGAAGAATTGCTGCTATTAGCAAATGAGAAATGCAGTGCTATAAGTAGGTAGTGATCTGTAACATTCTACATTTTAAAATTCAAAAGTAAAAATAGAAAGGTCTATTAGTTCACTTTACCTGAGTTTATGGTTGAGCAGCTGCTGCAAAGAGGAACATTATTTCTTTTCTACAGATTTCATTAGGTCTCGTTTCTGTGTCATAGTACAGCAGAGTGCCTTAATGATGCTAACTACATTTGACAGATACTGTAGGCAGGAGCACATAATGGCATCAGCAGAAACAGTCCTTGCTCATTAATTCATAGGCTTTTCTGGTGTGCTCATTCCCATAATATGCGAAGCTTTATAAACTCTAAATGGGTTTTTCTTCACAGCACACTCAGGAGAGGTACTGAAGCAGTTGTTCAGTTTTATAGGTGGGTGGCAGAAGCACAGGGAGATTAGGTGATTAACCTAGTCTTTTGCAAAGCTAAGCCCAGGCTCCAGGTCTCTTAGTTCCACTCTTGCTCTGGAGCTGCCTGCGCATTTTCCCTGGTTCCACAGTGATGGGTGCTGTAAGAACCCATGAACTCTGTGTCACTAGACCTGTTCACAGATATCTCATTGCAATTGGCTAACTTGTCCTGGGACTGCAAAACATCTTTGATGCAGACTACTCATATCAGAATATAGCCTGGGACAATACAGATTAGTCTGTCTAGTGTGGCATTTTTATAAGTACCTGTTTGTATTGTGCTGCTCAGCTCCACTTAGTCGAAGTGTGAGCATGCTACAGTCTTGCAGTCTCTTACTCTAGGCAGGGAAGGGCAAAGCTACAGGATTTTGGTGGTACAGCTCTCTGTTTGATGGTACTCTGGCTCCAGAGCTTTGGTTTGACCTGTAGGAAAGGTAAAGACCAGGGCAAACTAGCACTGGGTATGAGGAGCTATGACTTGGGTCCCCTCAGGGCTGGGAGCTCCAGGAATATAGTGAATTGCTCTATCCATCTGGCAGAGTGGCAGGACAATTGGTCAAGAAACAGGGGTTGAGCAGGTGTAGCTTTTGGGACCTGTTAGGTGGGGCACAGCTTCCCTGTTTGTTTTTCAGTCATAGGGGAACTTCAGCACCTACAATCTTAAGCAAGGACATTTCAGATCTTGTCTGAAAGCCTGGATTTAGGAGCACGGGGAACTTTGCAATCTAACTCTAGGTTTTGGGGTCTGTAGGGTTTAGCAGTCATTACTAGTACATGGTTTCAATTTTCCTGAAGCTGTGTGCTTTGTACAGCACTGAGTCCCATAGTTATACATCGTGTGTCAGCAGAACACAGACTGGTAACTGCAATGTAACTAAAGCCAAGTCATATTCATAGAAACATAGAATCATAGAATTGTAGGGGTTGGAAGGGACCTCGAGAGATCATCAGGTCCAACCCCCCTGCCAAAGCAGCTCCCTAGGACATATCACTCAGATAGGCGTCCAGATGGGTCTTGCATATCTCCAGAGAAGGAGACTCCACCACCTCCCTGGGCAGCCTGTCCCAGGGCTCTGTCACCCTCACTGTGAAAAAGTTCCTCCGCATGTTGGTGCAGAACTTCCTGTGCTCCAACTTGCAGCCATTGCCCCTTGTCCTGTCTCCACTGACCACTGAAAAGGGGCTGGCTAACTCCCCCTGCATCCCCTGCTTCAGATAATTATAGACTTTAATTAGGTCCCCCCTTAGTCTTCTCTTCTCAAGGCTGAAGAGTCTCAACTTACTCAGCCTATCCTCACAGGGGAGATGCTCCAGGCCCCTAATCATCTTTGTAGCCCTTCTTTGGACTCTCTCCAGGAGATCCCTGTCCTTTTTAAACCATGGAGCCAGAACTGGACACAATACTCCAGGTTATAATATTGCAGTTCCCGGTTTCTTCTTATCCACTTAACTCGGCTACCTATTAAAGAAGAAAGTTAAAAAGTGGTGTCTATTGGGATAGTAGCAATTGTCTTCTAGGTGCTTCATTGTTCCACATTTGTTTGTTTGAGATGCTTTGTATTAAATATATTAGTTATAAATTAAACATATGCCAGTTTAAAACATAGTGATAACATTTATGTATAATATTATAAATCATATATTATTTTAATATATTCAGATGTGTGTTTTTTTTAAAGTGTGATAGACATTTAATATGATATGCTCATCTTTTCATGTTCAACATTCTTTTTTCAGAGAAGCATTAACTGACATTTTCATTGATCTCCGTATCTGCACAGATGTCAGAAGAGATATTCAGCCACTGAGACGGGGATCTGACCTGTGACAAATAGATCAGTTGCTGTTAGCTTAAGAATTTAGTTTTCTTTTTGTCAGTTTTGTCATGTTGATGTAAATGATGCACCCACGCTCATAACTTGGAGCACAGGGTCATACATGTAATTTTAATTAAACAAGCAAATGTTCACACAGTTTTTGTTAGGAGTTTTAATTCCTCTAAACCAGGTGTAAATAGGATTCACATAGTTGCTCTGTGATGAGATGTCTGTAATCCCTTTATTTTGGAATATATTTTAATGTTGCTTTGATTACAATGAATGAATACAAACCACCATCAGACTGCTCTCCATTAACAGGAACAATTAGTTGCCTTTCTGTGCATGTGCATCATCTAACATTGGTAACAATTTTTGGTCCTTAATTCTGGGGATTCTAAATTTCCCATTCCTACACACTGCTTTTCCTCCATGTCTTAATGTGCCAATATCAGTGCAATATAATTTGTTTAGCATTAATCAATCCAAAGGGGACCAAATAAACATAATATTTTCACATAAAATACATGGAATCTTTTCTTAGATTTATATGAACAATATTTACGCCAGACACGTCTAAAAACCACTGTTGCTGAATTATTTATTTATCTATCTATTCTGGAATTAAGGGTAGCTCTCTTTGATGTGCAGAGTCCTTGGGTAGAATTAGAATATTTTGCTTTTTCTCACTTCCAGCAATTCTGATGTCCATTCATATTTAGGATCATCCTTTAGGTTGCCTTCAACTAACATGAACCATATGCATTGCCCTTCCTTGTCTCAGCTACCTCTTGTGACTCAATTTAAACAGTTTTTACATTTAGACAGTTACCTGTTCTATATTATGGCATCTGCAGATGTCTTCTTTCCTTTGGGAATGTAACAGTATATTTCCTCATCATTCCCCTTTTAGGTGCAACAACACCTGCAAGACTCCAAATCTCATGGGATGTGAAGGCAAATGGAGAAAAAATTCTGTCTTGACAACTTCCTCCCATAGGCATAAAAGTTATAAATGAGCCTTCCATTTCTTTTCTGAGCCCTCTGAGGTGGGCAAAGAGCAATTCTCACCCAACAGAATGCAACAATGGAAGAAAATTAGCACATCCTATGGTCTATATGCCAACTTTTTACCTTCATTGCTTTTTTCAGCTGCTTTTGGAATGAGGGGCGGTGGTCAGTGGCTTTCTTTCCCTCTATCTTTGTCGGGCAGCTTCTTGTCCTCCTTCACACCTTCTTGGAAACTTGGCCAAGTAAGTTTGTTGCAGCTACCCTCCCCTTCTCAGGGAAACAATACCATAAGAGGGCAGGAGTCACAGGGGAACACAAAAGCTAAGAGGATACCAACATCCCACAAACAGATGTCAGGCTATTGGTAACAACATCTGGTGGCAGGAGGGGCACCAAGGTGCCACCCAAGATGACGGGTCTTAAGTGCAGATCCCAGAAAGCTACTTCTGATAATTTTTACACTACCAATGCTGGAAAACTGAATTGCTTGTTCATCCTGCTGTAAGCATAAGACTAATTATGCAAGTATTCCTAGACAAGTCAAGGTTGGGAAGGACCTCAAAAGATCATCTGGTCCAACCTTTTGTAGAAAAGGCAGCCCATATGAGATTATGTAGCAATCTGTCCAGTCACATCTTGAAATCCTCCAGTGTTGGGGACTCTACCACATGCATGAGGAAATTATTCTAGTGATTGGTTGTCCTTGCTGTAAAAATGTCTTTCCTATATCAAGATAAAACCTCTTCCAATGTAACTTGTACTCATTGCCCCTTGTCCTCTCTGTGTGGCTCCTTGAGAAGAGATAGCCTCCACCCTCTTTGTAGCTGACCTTTAAGTACTGGAATACTATCATGAGGTTCCTCCTGAGCCTTCTCTTCTTCTGGGAGAAAAGACTTCATTTCTTCAGTTTTACCTCACAGGGCAGGCTCTCCACCCTTTAATCATCTTTGTGTCCCTTCTTTGAAGCCTCCCCAACGTCTTTTTTGAATTATGGGGACTGGAACTGGACACAATACTCCAGGTGTGGCCTTACAAATGCCTAGTGGGATGCTCATGTATCTATCTCTGCTAATAGTGCCCCTGCAGATGGAGCCCAAGATCAGATTTCTCTTGGTGGACAGCAAGTTGAACATGAGTCAGCAGTGAACTCCTTGCTGTCCACCAAGACTCCCAGGTCCCCTTCAGGAAGGATGCTCCCCAGCCATACAGATCCTAGCCTGTACTGGGCTCTTTGGTTATGTCATCCCAGGCACAGGACCTTGTGCTTGTCTTAGAATCACAGAATCTCCTGAGTTGGAAGAGACCCAGGAGGATCATTGAGTCCAACACCTGGCTCCACACAGGGTCAGCCAAGTCAGAGCATGGGGCTGAAGGCATCATCCAGATGCTTCTTGACCTCAGTCAAGCTCGATGCTGTGACCACTTTCCTGGGGAGCCTGTTCCAGTGCCTGACCAACCTCTCAGTAAAGAACCTCTCCCTAATATCCAACCTAAGCTTCCCCTGTCACAGCTTCATACTCTTTCCTCAGGTTCTACCGCTGGTCAACAAAGAGAGAAGATTGGCACCTGCCCCTTTGCTCCCCCTGTGTTAAACTCTTTCAGCCTGTCCAGGTCTGTCTGTAGGCTGGCATGCCTGGATGACATGGCCATCTCACCAACCAGTTTAGTATCATCTGCAAATTCAGTAAGGGTGCTTTCAATCCCATCACCCAGATCATATAATAAGATACTGAACAATGTATGTCCCAGTGAGGATCACTGAGGGATCCCACTTGTGATGGGCTGCCAGCCTGGGTAAAAACCACTGATCACCACCCTCCAAGTGTAGCCTGTGAGGCAATTTCTTACCCATTTCACAGACCATCCATCCAGGCTGTATCTTGCCAGTTTGTCCAGGAGGAAGCTGTGGGAATCCAGTGATATAAAGAGCTGACCTCCCTGTTCTTTCAGCAAAAAGTAACATCAGAGTTACTGGCAGCCATGCTATGCGTGGAGCATGAAGGAAGTGGGGAATTCCCTTGGGGGAGTGGGAGCAACTGCTAATGAATGCAGTAGTGTTCATGCAATTTACATATGATTCCTTTCATCATGCTGACCTTATGTTCATTTTTGTGTGACGTCCAAGCCATAAAATTTGTTTGCACACTCATGGAAAGTTAATTTTAATTGTGTAAATAAGTAGTTTTTCACAAACGCTAATTCTGATTTTGCACTTGAAGGAATGATTAAATTGCCATCCAATTAAGGAACAGAAACAGCAAGTAGCTTCTATAATAAATTGCCTTGGAATATATTATTCAACTTTTCAATATTCAAGATCAACAAGGAAAATTTTAAAATTAAATGCACAGAACAACTTGGAGTAATTACTATATTTGAAGAACTTAATGTTATTTTAATGTATTTAATTATGTGAGAGGACTATTTAATTTTCTCTTCCGATTTGTTTTAGATATCTGGTGTCATTACATTCCATATAATAATATTGTTTTTCTTTTCTTCAGATGTGAAGGGCTATGAATACCATTAATTTTATTAATATGTTTATGCTACAGGCTAGAAAGCCTTTATCTTTTGCTTAAGAACTAAATTTTACAATCTCAGAGTGTGATTATCAGGCTTTATCTGACCTTCATTGTAAAAGCAGTGGTAAGAATTTATACCTTAGATTCCCCAAATGATACAGATTCATTTTCATGAGTTTTACTGGAATATATATATCCCTACACAACTAAGGAAAGAGCTGGATTGATTCTGTGTAGAAATACAATTGCTATAAATTGAATGCTTACTGGCACTCACTTACTGATGAAGTAATCAGGAATCTGACAGATGACATATTAATTCCCCAGAAACAGGGTTTCCTTCTTCATCTTGTTATGAACATATGTGTATGGAGAAAACAGGTCTGAATATGCCAGATGCATAAATTTAGAAGTCTAGGATGAAACAGAACAGCTGGAAATGTAACTGGTGATAATTGAAGGCTAATTAACTTGAATGGGCAATTTTCTACCAGGTGTTCTAATAGCCATATAGAAAGTGAAACTGGAGAAACTGCACAGTGTGCATTTTTGTTCAGAAATTCTATATGAACTGCTGCTCTACCTACATGGTAAATGGAAAATGATGGTACAGTCTGTTATGGGCATAAATATTCATGTGATTTTGATTTGCAAAAATCCTTTCATTTTGTTTTAAGCACTGACTTGTTTTTTCACGTTCTTTGTCTTATCAATGATGTGAGTCTTTCTTACTTGATTAGATAATCAGAATGAAGAATCTACTTTTAAGAATATTTTTACATGCTAAAGGTCTTTCTCTGAGCTATTCTATTAGTCAGTTTTGGCTATTCTGCTGTAGCCTGCTATGGTACTTTCTAAGCAGCAGTTACAGATTAAGTCCATAATCCCTGCAGCTTTTGACTACTGCTTAGAACATCATACACAGTGAGTAACAAAACCTTTCTGAAACAAGCCATTTAAGGAGCAGGAAAGGAATGCTAGGTGCCCTGCTTAAAACGTTTTGCCTTTTTACACACCTGTGCATTCATTATGCAAATTGCTTGTTCTAAGTGTTTCTGTCTGTGTTTGGTCCTTTTGTCCTGTATGATGTTTCAGTTTGTCTGTCATCATGTAAGAAACTGCATCCGGAATCCTGTTTACATGTCTTTTAAAGAGAACCAAGGCTTCGCAAGTTTGGATTAAAATATGTCCTCACATTTCCTTCATAACTCAGAAGACTGACTTAAGAAATGAATTTAATATTTCCTGACTTTAGCTGCCCAGAAGGTAGCTTCTGTACATCTAGTGGAAAGGAATACAGTTACTTCCTTTCTTGAGTTTTTATCTTGATGCTTCTGAAGGTGCCTGTTGCCTTGTTGATAGGGATGGCTAGCTGTGATTAGTCAGGTAAGTGTGGAAGTAGAGCAAAAACAATAAAAACTGAAGATGTACCTTCTGTTGGTACCTGGTTTTCTCCATTAACTATCTGAGGAGCCACGTGGAGGGTGGTCGGTCACTGCAGAAGGCTTCCCTGGGAAGTGATCATGGCACCAAGCCTGTCAGAGCTCAAGATAATGAGCTCTGACATAATGGTCTTAGTCACATGGTTGAATTTTTGGTTAGTCCTATGAGAAGCAGGTTGTTGGACTTGATGATCCTTATGGGTCCTTTCCAACTTGAGATATTCTGTGGTTTTCTAAGTGTATGTGGCTAGCTTAGACTTAGACAGTGATTCTTTAGAAAGTAACTGAAAGGTCCGGTGAATCCCACTCTACAGTCTATAGGCAAATGGAGGTATCTTTGCATTTTGAGAAGAAAAGTCACCAAAGGCAAAAGGCTGAGCTATTTCCTCCCAGTCCTACCTCAGATGCTTACTTCTGGCTTTAATTAAATGTTGAAGTTTTACTTCTTACTGGGGTAGGGTCTTAATTTTTTATAAAATCAATATATTACTAAACATTATAGGATTATCTTTCCCTTGTACAAGTGGCTTCCCTGTAACTCATGTCACAGATTCTTAAAAAAACAATCTGTATTAATTTTTAAAGGAAACTGCTCTTAAGATCCAACATCTACTCACACAGAATCACAGAATCACAGAAAGGCAGGGGTTGGAAGGGACCTCCGGAGATGATCTAGTCCAACTCCCCTCACAGAGCAGGATCACCTAAAGCAGGTTGCACAAGACAGCATCTAGGCAGGATCTTCTTAATCTAAAATATCACTCTCATTCCCTTATAGCAGCTGTTTGTATTTTGGGATCAGGGATAGGGAAAGGAATACTGCAGTGGAAATTCATGTTATTTATATGATCAAAGACACCTTCATCTACAAGACAAGTAAAAAGATTGATATAGTTCTCATGACTTGCAACAACAAAGGATTTAAAAAATAATTCAGTAAAGTTGTCTTTTATTAAAGCATCAAAAACCCACCCCACTTGTAATTGGCAGTGTTATGTTATTCTGTTGCTTATTAATGAGACATCTGGAAAGCAAGTTCTTGCCAGGGTTGTTTTAAATCTTGGCATTCTGATTAAATTTTAATTTTTATTACAGTAAAAGACAAAAAATTGGCTGTAGCAATCAAAAGGTCCTTTCTGAAATACTGCCAATGCAGTAAATACATTTACTCTAATGGCTGTAAGAGATTTTCTTACAAAATTCAGAAAAATAGCATGGTAGCTACTAATAAATATTGCTGTGGTAGGTAGAGATGTGTTAGAAACAAAAACAATGATTACCTCTAATTGCATTCCTAAGAAACCTAGCTATTTAAAAGATGGCTTGATAGAAAGTATGTGGGTCAAGACCCGTCATCACTCTAACAGAAAATGTGATTCATTTTATATTGTTCCTGATCACAAAAAAACCCCAGAGAACGTTTGATACCCCAAATAGCTCAAAACCTGAAAACTTCATATATTTTTGAGAATGCTTTGATTTTGAAAACTGAGCCACCTGACTATGGTTAAATGATTTTTGAAAAAAGTAAGCATTCTGCAGCTTAAGCACTACAATAACCAGCCAAAGATTTTTTTGCTTTCTTTTATCTTCATCTCTTTGCTGATTAGGAAGCAGTGTGATCTGAGGGATAAAAACAAAATGCAAAGTAACACTAAACTTAGCTAACAGTTTCTCAGTGCAGGTAAAAATGTGGCAAGAAATATTCCTTTGGTGATGTTTTGTGTCTCAGAGTAGGAGAAAGGAAGGTGTTCCTGCCAGAGGTGATGTCCTAAATTGATATAATTTTCCTATAGATTTGATTGATATGGATTTGTATATACAAGCAAAATGCTGCTTTCTTTAAGTTCTGTTCCTGAGGTGAAGATGTTGGTCAGTGTCTTGCTCAGGTGATTGACACACATGCCAGTGTGTGGGGTTCTGTGAAAAGCCATGGAAATATCTAGGTGTCTTTCTATGGCTTCAGACTGAAAAACAAGGATCCCCTCTACATATGTTGGTGTTAAAGATGTGATTGTCACCATTTGGGATAGCAGCAAATTAACTAACTAAACCCACAGAAAAGCTAGAAATTTAAGATGCATGGATTGTATTTTGTATAAATATATATATACACACGCACGCACATACTGTGGAGAACATTTTCTGTGTAGCATAAAGCTTTTGGCTTGCTCATAGTTTGAGCTGAGCCAAATGGCTTCCTGACAATATGGAGCAGTACATCATGGCATCATGAGGGCCAGGGACTCTTCTGGGTCCAGCAAGTGGCAGGGACACCCCAGGGTGGCAGGGCAGGGCCTGACAGCCAGGGTCTGTCCCACTGTTCCCGCCTGGGGCATCATGCACCTCCATGGGAAAGTGGTTGGGCTAAGGCCAGGCTGGGCCAATGACCTGTTGGTGGGCCTGGCTCATCAGGGCCCATGGCTGGACAGGCCAAGTCTGTGGGGATGTGAAGACCAGCCCTGCAGGGGCATCGCTGGGGGCATCGCTGGGGCAGGGATTGATGGCCCTGGGGGGCTGAAATGGGGTGCTGGGCTTGGGCAAGTAGGGGGAGGTCTCTGGGACCTTGTGGGACCTAATGGTGTCCTCAGGTTCTCTGACACTTTAATGTAAAGCTATAGGAAATCAAGGAGTCAGTCATAAATAGCAGCAGTTTTGTGTGGTGGTTGGCATATCTTTGGGGTTTTTTTATCGTATTTTTTTAACAACGAGTTGTTGAAAGTGAAGCATTTATTGATTCTGTGATTCTATGATCTGTTGTTTAGTGTGTAGACAATAAAAGCCAAAGAGTGCTGATAATTGAGCTCTCCATTAATTAAATGCATTAATTTAAATGCTGGAAAATGCTGGAAGGAGGAGGATGCCTGGCACTCCATTGTCCCCACATCGCTGGTGCAGGGATAGAGTCCTGAAAATCCAGAGTTGGTGATGTGGTAGGCTCTGTCTGCAAAACCAGGGAACCACAGAGCCCTCAGATACCAGGAGGAAAATTATGATCATTTGGTACTTTGTGCAGCATTGTATTTTGCACTGTCATGACCTTGAATTATTCTAAGTCCTGTGAAATGTGTTTCAGGAAGAACTTACAACAATTTAGGTGTTTAGATGTATTTTGCAATATGAAAATATGTCAAAAAGGTGGTGTGGGGTTTTTTTGGGGAGATTAACCTACAGTAGAATTTCTGTAAAATAATGAACTATATAGTCCCACTGTCATTCTGACTTCGGTTGTTCAGGTAGAATACTTGTACAAGCAGCAAATACATCACATATGCTTGTGAATGTATCGACGACTGCTGACTGAGATTCATAAGCTGCTTTTAATTCAAAAGATGATCAACACCATACTTGTATTTTGCTTCTCTTGAAATTGTCTGGCATGCAATATGCAAATACATATACAGAGATGCATACATACAAATACATATCATTACTTAAATTCAGAACCAATCAACTTCTGCTTTGTCCATATGGCTGAGGACTACTCCTAGAAAGCATGTAAAAACAATTGCTTTGTTAAGCTGAATGCTGTTCTGTTTGACTGGCTGCATGTGTTACAGTCTCTTTGACTATCTTTGTACTTTTCATGCCAAAGCTGGGAACAGCAAGTCAAGAAGTTGCGTGTTTAAAACACATAGATTTATATTCTGTATTACTTGGTGTAGTATTTGTGCTTCTGCCCGGGTAGGATGCTTAGTTTGAGAGACAGGTGGAGAGTAAATGGGATAGAAGAGACTTAGGAGTGTTTAATACATATCTACAGCTATTTGCTTGGCAAAGATGATGACGTTCTGTCGCATGCTAATTCTTTTTGCAAAGCCAATAAAAGAGCAGGTTTTTTTCTTACAGAAACTGACTTAGAAGTCTAACAATGTAGACTGTTGTCATGGGGTTCTCTTCCTTTTTTTTTTTTTAATGGCTATCACATAAGGTTGCTGTGACCTTATTCTTCTCCGCAGTTAAGTGCAGGGGTAGAGAATTTTAAGGACAAGAGGTGAAGGATTACTCAGGAGGGTGCCAGAATCTTCCATTTGAGAGCATGATTTGATGAAGAAAAGAGTTCAGCAGAGGAAGATGAGCAGTGGTGAGTAACGTTTTCTGTACAGACAAAACAGAGAATTTCCTTGGTAAAGTAAAAATGTCCTGAGAGAGGACATCAGTTTCTGAACTATGGCTGAAAAGTGATTTGTCTTCCACTGTAAAGGATTTTGGGAATAAATTAATAACTACAAACTGTTCATATTGAAATCTCACATCTGACTTCCATGAAAGTGATTATAAAACTCCTCTTGACTTTAAAGATCTTTCTTTATGTTGAAGAAAACAATGGCATTTCCTTCTACGACCTGGTAGAGAGAACAAAAGAAAGCAGGAATTAAGAGGCCAAATTTGCATCTTCTGCTATGATAAACAGGACAGGACAAATTAATCATTGGCTGGAATTAAGAAATGTGATTAGACATAATGTTGTTGAAATTCTGCTGCTTTGTCAATGACAAGGCTTTAGAAAGCCTTTGAGGCAATAATAAAAATCACAACTTGCAGCTATTGCTGGCAGGGATTGAGGGTATTCTTGCACAGATATAGTCCTCATAAATGATAAGCTGTACTGTCTCAGAAGTGACAGTAAGCAATGATTTTAATTTACTTATATCTCAATTAACTTACATTTTGACATTCTGCTTAATCAATCTGAGTTTTATTTAACTTCTTTCTACTGACAACTGACCTGCTTTTTTCCCCCTCCTGTTCTTCCATAAAAGCAGATGGCTTAATGCACGGATGCTCGTGGACAGCAAAGCTCAATTAGCTTTGTCTGATTAAATATTTTCAGAGAATACCTGACTTGTCAGTTACTATTTAGTATATCAAAGCCAAACAAATTATATGCTTTCTAAACAAGGAATTCAATAATAACTTTGCAGCCCTCTTATGCTAGCTGGGCATATGGTCTCAGATAAGCCCATATTCTGTGGCCAGCAACCATGATGTCAATAACTTGATTCCATTAAATAAGAGGAGAGATGATCAGGGTTTGAAAAAATTAGGTAATTATGATATAGAATATATTGTCTAGCAGATAACCACATGTTTGCCTGTAAGTTCTTCAAGATAAGGATTATCTTTTTGTTCCATGTGCAGTGTCTGGCACAAAGGGAATCTGTGTCATGACTAAATTTCAAAACCCTACTGCAATAGAAATAATAATAAACCACATAGGTTTATTTGTGTTTGGGAAAAAAACAGTTAATTGTTCACTTAAATGTATGTATTCCCGACTCTGTTTTCCTTTTTTTCTAGTAATATCAATGTAACTTTGCAAAGATTGCCTGTGAAACTGGCTTATTACTAATCATTGAGAATAAGACTATTTTTTTTTTTAATATGCCCAAAATCAAACAAGCTATTTGATGTTGGAAGCTGGACGGTTTGTTTGGTTTAGTACAGTGATTCACTCCCACTTTCTCAGCAGCTCTGGTGCTTGTACTATCCAAAACAATTCCAATGCTTAAATAACTCGCTGTGTTTGTGGTTTTCTTTTTGGGTTTTTTTGGTTTTGGGGTGGGTTTTTTTCCAATTAATGGTAGTAAATTTTTCATGTTCAGCTAGAGTTTAAGAATTAGGAAATATAACTGCTAAATTAGCTTTTGCAGCTTTTTGGTCAGTAGACTGATATTTCACAGGCTGCCTGGCTGAAATAACTTTCAGCTAATTGAAGATTTTCTCTCACTCCATTTAGCTGTTAAACCCTGGCATATGGACTTCTGGTCAGTTTTCCTATTCAAACAGATCCTTAGAGGAAGCTAGCAATGGAAATAATATTAAAACAAAAAGAATACGTTCAAATAATGTTAAGACAATCTAATGCTCTTGTTGGCAATGCTGGAACTGTTCTCCATATGTCAGGAGAAGAGAATTTGATGGAAGTGAAGAATGATCTTTCTACACTACCTAGCAAGGAGCGCTTCTCAGAGGCAAAGAACAGCATAGACACATAATGATAGCTGATTAACTCTTGGATAACCATCTCTCTGTAGTTGCCCAACTCCAGTTTGATAATATGCTGCTATTCAGTATTGCTGAAATACTCCTTGGGTAGCAATTTGACATGTGGTGCTCATAATAACCTGGAGTTTATTTTGAGAGGGTTGGGGTTTGTTCTTTTATTTAGCGACATTAAGGAGATTAACTTGGGCATCGCTAGAAAGATCTCATGTGTCAACAAGGTTGTTTCTGATTGAAGGAAATCCTTGTATATCCAACCTCCTAGCTACCTGATATTAACTTTGACCACACTGCTTCTGAAAAGAAATATCCTTTATACGTTAACATAGTTTTCCTGTTAACTAATGTTACCAAACAGCAATCTTTGCTGATATGGTCAGCATATCTTGCTTCAGTGGGATTGCAAGACCTGCACTTGAGTTCTGCTCTGGCTGCTTCTCACCTTAACTTTTTAGTGCTGCATAGAGCTTGTGTCTCGTTTTTCCTTTGGTAACAGCAGTGTTTGCTTTCTCATTTGTCTGAAATGAATTTAGTTCTGTGTGTGTTCAGTTTATCGTATTTAGAAATGGAACACTCTTTAGATGGAGAACTGCGTAGGAACTTCAAGGATTTTTGGGCTTCTTTTTGTTAGTGCTGTGGTTAATTAAAAAATCTTTTTTAAATATTGGGGGAAATTGTAAAAATTAATTGCAGCAGTAAAGATAAATGAAACCTGCCTTTGATCACTCTTATTCTCATATAAAGTCTATTTTCTTTATGTGCCTGAAGTCAGGGATGACAGAACTGTGCTTTGAACAGACACACAAGTTGCAGGAAAGGAGGTTGCCTTATATTTATGACCCTATTATTGAAGCAAATTTCATTAGCTTGTGTTGTGAATCCCGAATAGAACTGAATATATTTTCATGTGTTCACTATCTTATAGAGAAGATGTATATCATGAGGAACTACTCACTTTTGGCTTACTTCAGACAAAAGACTTCAAAACAAATTTCTGTCAAGATATTGAAATTCTATTGGCGATATGAATGTGTCCCAGCCAGCAACTTCCCACCCTAGACTAAGATTTACTATGCCAGTTTTTTTATTGAAATCACACTTTCATTCTAAAAAATGTTTAATGAAATATTTCTTTCTAGTTCAAAGCACAGAGATCTTGAGTGTACCATCTGCTACAGTATCTGTATATAAAAATGACAGCAGTTACACAGTGCCTGTGGAGTGGGGGGTGATTCAGAACTGAATATAATGAAGTTAGATGAAGGTACACTTTTCAGGTAAGAACAGCTTCAGTATAAGAAACTAGAAACTGCTATGCAGTATGCATCATCATCATCACCATTATCATCTTGTTTTTTCCCCATAAAAAGCTGTTAGTATTAACTGATTTCAGCAAGCTTGATAATACAAGTCCTCAAAGAAGACTGACAGTGTGGGATGTCTCCTGGGCACTGTAGTGGTTTGTAGTGAATGAATATTCATAATGTTTTTGTAATCTTCTGGCATATTTTGATGCACTGGCCATATAAATCCCAAAACTGGGTTAATCATCTGAAAGGGGGTTAATCATCTGAAAGTTAATTAAGATCTCTCTGGTCATGCATGTGCTGTATGTTTTCACTGGATTTAATTTACTGTTAGCAATAGACCTGTTAGGAAAATTACTAGGATTCTGGATTCCTGTAAATTTTTCAAATAGTTACAGATGTTTTCACCTTGAACATCTCTTCTTTTTCTCCCACTTGCTTCTTTCGATTCTGGGTATATAGGCCCTTTTCTTTGACTGGTCCCCTCTGCCACCTTCACCCACTTGCTTTTATTCTGTTCCTGTAGCTCTCCTTTATCTTTTTATCAGTCTGTGTTCAGGTCAAGCTTTTTCTAGCTTATCAGTAAAGCAAGTTGTAAGAACACAGGAGAGAGTGTCCTTGCTTCTGGTAAAGTAACAAAAGCCTATGCCTGAGACCAGACAATTCACTAAAACCAAATTTCAAGTCTCCGTCCTAAAGAAAATGCTGTTAGAGACTCTTAACAAGAGCTCTTGTGAAGACTGTAATTTTCTGTAATCTCAGTTTGAATAAAAGCTGAACTGTTTAAATCAAAACTTCTCACTAACAAATTCAGCTGGATGCAGGCACCCTGTATGGATGCTTTCTAACTCAGCAGCTGACATCTAGCAAACACTGAAGACCTGGAAACAGGCTCCCGTGGTAAGAAAGATCATACGACGTCAGTTAGAGCTGCCACCTTCACTTCTCTTGCCTATGATAAAAAGTGTTTTTCAGCTACTCCAGTG
Organism: Laterallus jamaicensis coturniculus; assembly: GCA_022605575.1. Lineage (NCBI taxonomy): Eukaryota > Metazoa > Chordata > Aves > Gruiformes > Rallidae > Laterallus > Laterallus jamaicensis. Next base: position 12,365,596 of record JAKCOX010000012.1, read on the forward strand.
AGTGCAGTCAGGTGGAAAGAATTTCTGTAGGGTAGGGGATTCTCCTGTGAGAACTCCTCTGGCCAATGCTACTCATGCATACTCAGACCAGTGCTAGCTAGAGAGCACTTAACTTCAGGCAGTGCTGGGAAGTGCAGTCCCGTATGAGCAGGAATCACTTTGTGGGTTATTATTTAATTTTACAAAGAGGAAAGACCAGAAGAGGCATTTCTAGGCACCTGATTTAGACCACTTTGAAATCTAATCTCTCTTAACCTAAACTCTCAGAACTATTAATTCGAGCCTAACTGCCATATCATTGTGTCAGCTATTCCCTGTGGTGCAACATTGTCTGCAAGAGACACTGATCACGTGAGTATAGCACTTTCAAGCAATTATGACCAGCATAGAAAATTACTGAAGCTTAACTAATTATGTAGCAAAAATTCAAAAGGAGAAAGCTCCTCTTCCAACTCTACATTCCCTTCCTTCCTGGTGAAATTATGGGTGCTTTAATTAACGTAAGTTTTACTACTGATTTCTGTAAATCCAGAGAACAATCACAAGTATTTATTGTCTTCTTCCACTTTTCATTTAGCTGATAAATTATATTTTGCAGTGATTGTTGGATAAGGCAATGAAAACTCTTGGTTCCATTCCCTCTTTGAGTGCCATTGGAGGTTTTTCTGTGTAAATATTGCATATCACTGCATTTGCTGTGTAAAGTTGATGCCTTTTTTTGAATTACAGAGGTAGTGACAGAACTTAAGGGTGGCCTTTTTGTTCTTCTGATTCCAGGCAGAGTGAAAATCAGGTGGTATTTCAACTCAATGTCTGGCATGTTAGAGTCCAACATGTGCATATTTTTCTTTTCTACACTTGTGTGCATGAAATAAGTGTGATATAGATGAACAAAAAATTGCATTGGAGGTTTTTCTTGCAGAGAAAATTGGGGTGATTTTCTTTGAATTCTCTTGGTTTGTCATAGGCAGTGACTACACAATATACTAATTATACACTGAATATTTCTCTTCTTGTTTCAGCAAAAAATAAGGCTTCACGTAATCTGTAAACACTCAGCATTAGTATTTGAGACACAAATGGAAGATTTTGTTTTTCCATACATTCTTGAAAATAAATAGATTAATTTCAGTTGACTGACACAGCTCCTTTGCACTCATGGGTCTGTACAGGTATGAAGTTTTAAAACTTTTGAGCAGACTACTGACCATAAACAGTTTTCAGATTGTGTGTTCATCTCTATATTTTATAATTTGAATCTGTATGGAAAAGTTAAGGAAAACTGTTTTACTGAGTAGGATTGAAGTTTGAATATCAAGTAGCTGAAAGAAATAGGTTATTAGTTTATTAATTAGAATTATGTTTCTGTATCAGTAATCTCAATTATGAATAACATTTAAAAAATCCTTTTTGAATATATTTAATGGAAAAAAGAAAGAAAATCAGGGAAATAAGCTTTATTTTTACCTGACTAAAATAGGATTTTCCATTCCTCAAAGGTTTTAAACACCTAAGACAGAATGATGAGTGCTGATAGAAGCTATTATTTATCTTGGAAAGAAACCAAAGCCACATTCCCTACAGCTACACACAGGCACCAATCATCTCCAAAGCAGCAGATTCTGAAATGGTCCAAAAAGTGTTTCGATTGCCCTGGTGCTGCGTTAGAGGGATTCGCAGTGCCATGAGCCCCGCTGAGTGATGCTGGTTCGTGCACACAGTTCTCATTCACGAGCTTTTCCTCCATTTAGTTTTTTGTGTAATCCACTGGTGTTGCCCTGAAAGGAGGCCTTTTATCTGTTATGCCTGTATCCTCCATGTTGCATACTGCAGAGATATGCTGCAGCTAGAGATTTCTAATCCAGTCCCTAGCATCTTGGCTAATTTGAAATAGAAAATTGGCATGCAATCATAGACTTAGCTATAGTTGAATTCACAATTAGTTTAAGAAAATTAATTTAGATTAGAAGATACCCATCAGAGCTTTTAATGTTTAAAAAACTTTATACGAACTACTCTGCCACAGTGGTTTGTGCTCAGTGTCAGGCTTCCCACAGGTGCAGGGATGAACTGCAGGGTGTCAAGAGCCAGCACCACACTGGTGCACAGGCAGGGGTGATGGGACTAAGGCTGCAGAGGCAGAGACCTGGCTGCCTGCTATCCCCGCTCCTGCGAAGCAGGGATCCCACGGCCTCCTCATCCTGGCCTCCAGAGGGGAGGTGGCAGGTGCCTGGTGGCTCAGGGGAAAGACAACACGTTCCTCCTCCAGGGAAGAGCTGGGGGTGTTGTGGGCATCCTGGAAAAGTCCTTGTCTTTTAAAAGATGGATCCAGCTATGTGTTATCTTGTGAAATATGCCTAGTGGTGCAATGCACTTGGCGATTTACTGTGCCAGAAGAGTCCTGGTGTGCTTACTTAACACATTTCTCGGTCGGGGGCTGCCTGCTCAAGTGTTACATAAATGTTCTCTTGCATGCAGAGAGCATCAAGGTTGACTGAGGTCATATAAGCAATTTGATGTGAGTAAATGTGACCAGAGCTCATACGACATTCATTGCTGGGCCCCAGACTCTTCTTTGCTCACTTCAGCATGTGGTGAACCAGATACAGCTTTCAAAAGGAAAATCCATGACAGCAATGGGAACACGTAGTGTCTCCACTGTATCACCTGGACACACCGCACCTGATGTCAGGAAAAAACCTATAGGACATAATGTGGATATTCATAATTCTGATTTTATAAAATAGGGCAGAGAAAGAGGGACGATGGTGGACTTTCTGCAACACGTGCACCACAGACAAATGCAAGTTGGTAAAGGCTGGAGCAAAAGATAGGGTGATTCACAAGCATAATCTTCTTAGCATTTTAAATCAACCGGCTGATTTTGTATGGAGAGTGCACTTTTAAATAGCATCCTTTCAACTTGTTCATGTTTTTTTATCTCCTTTCCCGTGACTAAAGTACTTTTCACATCAGGAAAACTCTCAGGAGTGTTAAGTTCCATTTCTTTAAAGGCTAACAAGGCAAATGCAAGCTTGTTTAGATCTGGTGCCTGTCAGGTCAGCTTCTGCACTACAAGGGGAATAGATTAGTGTTGCTACAGTGACCTTAAGTGTTCCACTTCATTGGTAGCTGAATAGGTATGGTGTGTTTAAAAAAAAAATTACCTCCTCCTTACACCAATAAGAGGTTCTGAATCTGGAATCATTACATAATATTATTTACTGACTTACTGTAGCTCAAAACTTCTCTCCCCCTACATTTTACTGACTACACCTACACTGTCATGCCATCTTACTGAAAGCCAACACTCTGTCTTGGAACATCATACCATGCAATAGAGCTTTCCACCACATCTCTTCCTGGCCTTGGATGTATGGATCCTGTGCCCCAGGATGTGATGACATACTTTATCCAGAATGCCAAATGGAGATTTTAGGAATTAAATTAAACAAGAATTAAGCAGCAGAATTCATTCACACAGGCAATTGTTATAAAACCCAGAGATCTCCAGCAAAAAATAAGAAAATGTATTCCACAAAAAACACAGTTTGATCTCTCAGTCTTGATCCTTAAGTGAATGATTGAAAACTCCTCTGGAAATTAGCCGGGGAACTGAAATCTGCAACATTACTGGGTACTGAAAACCGTGGCTCAGTAGAAAAACTGGCAGTGTTTCTTCCATCCATATCCTCTATGAAGAGCTCACTGTTCTGTAGACAGTAATTACTGATTTCTGGTCCCACAGTGTCTAAAATATTATCACCTCTGCTTCTGCTAACATTCTCTTCTGCTCCCCTGGTAAAAACTGTCCTTTCCTTGAAAAGGACTAATTCAATTAAATTAAAATCAGAGCAGTGATTCATGCTCTTGCATTAGCATGGAGATTTTGAAATGAAAAAGGGTTTCTGTGCTTGAGAGCTTGTAATTTTTTCCCAGTTCTATCAATCAAATTTTCCTTTATAAACATTGTCTTGTTTATATCCTTGGAGCATTTCAGGCTACAACAACATTGCATTACAAATACAAAGCATCGCTGCTAGTTTAAAAACGAAAGGTGTATGCAATCTGAAATCACTGAGAACCCACTTCTGCTCTGAAAGTTGTTTCAGCAGCTTTATTTTTACTTAAAAACTGGAAAGTAGCTTGTATGGGGACCTGATAGGGCAGCTGGGAGTTTGCACAGTGGATAGCAGCATGTCTGACTTGTCATGAATTAGCCTCAATTACTCAAACTCATGAGAGGCTTAACAAAAATCAGCCATTGCTTCCTCCTCCTCCCACCCTCGGCTTTGCTGGTTCCATTGTTTATTGGCATCTGTTACTGTCCATGTCTGCCTGTGACTGGTACAGATAAGTTGAGCTGCTGGATCACAGGCAGGGAGCCATTGACAGGGGGTGAAAAACAGCTCTGCTATTGTCCATTTACTATAAATTAATTATTGGGATATAAAAGAATAAAAACTCTTCAGCAGCTTTATTGGTCAGTGATTATATTACAGAACTGTAGCAACAGTAAAGTTGGAAAAGACCTCCAAGATCATCTGGTCCAACCGTCTCCCTACCACCTATGTTACTTACTAAACCATGTCCTGAAGTAGCTCATCCATATGATAGCTTCAATCTAGAAAACATTCAGCATTTACAATAAAATAATAATTTCTGATTGAGGTTGTCTCTATTAATAATTCTAAGCCTCGTGTGAGGTTTGCCAAACGCTAAATGGTATTAAAGTCAAAATTATTGAAACTGCAAAAACAGAGGGGCAGACTGGATAAGATCCTACACTGTATTTGTTGAGTTCCTCCCTGAACTTCAGAAACTGCTCTGAAACCAGGGCAGGTGTGTGAGATTATTTTCATGCTTTCTCCATTAAAGTTCCAAGGTATATTCCATATTCTTAGTTTCTTTTCATAATTTTTACTTTGTGAGGAAAAAAGAGGAGCATGAATTCATCTAGTGCTGAGCTAAAATCCTTCTGAGGTTTACTAAGGGATTACTTTAGTTGTTAGGTGCATTGCAGTAAAACTGAGACATGCAGTTTGTAACTTTTTGGTTTGATGGCAAAATCTGTACTAGTGGATGAAACAGGACAAGACTCACTGGCTGGAGGGCAAAGAGTTCAATACTCAGCTTGTGTTCTTGCAGCTAAAGTTTGTAGCCTTCTTCCCAAAACTTGATGCCTTCATCCACAGTGTTTATTGAGCATCTTTCCTGTGCTATCTCCACCTTGGTGTAGCGTATGAAATTGTCAAAATCATGTCACAGAGTGTGTAAATGAAGAGCACACTTACAGTGTGATCATGGGATGAGCTCAAACCCATGCCTTGGCCTTGTTTATGTATGTGTAGACCACTGTGGCTGTCAGGTGTTACACAAAAGCAGAATAAAGTGATGAACCTGAACTTATTGCTCACATATAAAAGAAGTGACAGACAGAAACAGGCCATAACAGCTGTACAGGGAGCCACAGAGACAGTTCTGAACAGTTTTAGTAGGCAGAGGGTAGGTTCATCTAGGAAACAGACAATTGCAATGTGAATGATTACGTCAGTATGGAAAACTGAGTTGCTGTTCACACAGAATCTGAGAATGATAGTCATTGAAAGGGTCCTCTGGAGATCACCTAGCCCAATGTCTTTGTTAGACCAGGATCACCTAGATTAGGTCACACATACTGCATCCAGATGGGTTTTGAATGTCTCCAAAGAAGGAGACTCCACAGCCTCTCTGGGCAGCCTGTCCCAGTGCTCCATCACCCTCACAGTGAAAAAGTTCCTTCTTATATTCACATGGAACCTCCTGTACTCCAGCTTGCACCCATTGCCCCTTGTCCTATTGCTGGCCATCACTGAGAAGAGCCTGGCTCTGTCCTCTTGACTCTTGTCCTTTACATATTTATAGACATTAATAAGGTCACCCCTCAGTCTCCTCCAGGTTAAAGAGACCCAGCTCCCTCAGCCTGTCTTCATAGAGATGTTCCACTCCCTTCATCATCTTAGTGGCTACGCACTGGACTCTTTCAAGGAGTTCCCTGTCCTTCTTGAACTGAGGGGCCCAGAACTGGACACAATATTCCAGATGAGGTCTCACCAGGGCAGAGTAGAGGGGGAGGAGAACCTCTCCTGATCTACTCACCACACCCCTTCTAATACACCCCAGGATGCCATTGGCCTTCTTACCCATGAGGGCACCTTGCTGGTTCATGGTCATCCTGCTGTCCACCAGGACCCCAGGTCCCCTTCCTCTGTGCTGCTCTCCAGCAGGTCAGTCCCCAATCTGTACTAGTACCTGGGATTGTTCTTCCCCAGATGCAAGACTCTGCATTTGCCCTTGTTATATTTCATTAAATATCTCCCCACTCAACTCTCCAGCCTGCCCAGATCTCATTGGATGGCAGCACAGCTTGCTGGTGTGTCACCCACTCTTCCCAATTTTGTTTATTTGCTCTCCAGAAAACTTGCTGACAAGGCCCTCTGTTCCCAGGTTCTTGATGAATATACTGAATAGTACTGGTCCCAGTACCGACCCCTGAGGGACTTCACTATATTCAGGCTTCCAGCTGTGTCCTGGTTCTGGCCAGGCCAGAGTCAACCTCCCCAAGCAGCTAGCACAGGTGAGCTGAGTTAGCCTGGGCTGTTTTCCACACCACCTGAGATCACTTCCCCATAAAAGGGACTGGTTGGGTAGGGGTACTCTTAGTCCCTCTAGGGCAGTCTGAGTGCAGCTGGGGGTCATTGTGTAGCACTCTGCTGGTAAGATACTCTGTGTTATCACTGGGTGTAAGTGTAATTGGCTATTATTGTGTTGTTTTGGTTATTTTCTTCAAGTACATTTCTAATCAGGGCAATCATTAGTGGATCTCCTTCATGCAGGAGAGTGAGAGAAAGGATGGTAGGCTTTTTAGCTTCATACTCCAAATACATTCAGTATAGGCAATAAAAACATGGAATCATAGAAAAAATAGGTTGGAAAATACCTCTGGTGATGTCCCATCCAACCATCTGTTCAAAGCAAAGCCAGTTTCCAAGATGATCAGGTTTCTCTGTGCTTTCCCCAGTCGAGTTGTTAAAAAAACTTCAAAAGTGGAGATTGCTTGGTGTTTCCATACAACATGTGCCACTGTATGACCACTCTCGTAGTCTTAAGCTTTCTTCCTAACACCGTTCTCTTGGCCTCTAGTCATATACTACATCTCTATTCCCTGGCCATCTGAGTGCCCCTGCTCTGGATACGCTCTAGTTTTTCAACATCTTTTACTGAAGAGTCTGAAACTGGATGTGATACTCCCAGTGAGGCTTCAAGAGTGTTGAGCAGAAGGGAGCAGCCACCTCCCTTAACTTGCTAATGCAATGCTCTGTGTAATTGCTGTAAGAATAGGTAACACAGATTTTCAAAGTCATTTTAATCAGAGTGTTAAAATGCAAACTTTCTGCATAGAAGAGGTGGAAGAAAAAAATACGTGTAAACATTTTAGCTGATTATCTGTGTGGGGAAAATGCAGTCATGTCAGTGTATTCATATATTCTAATAATAAATCCCAGCATTTTAATTTATTATCAGATACAGTAAAGTGGATGTCAGTGTAGGGAATGGCTACACAGTGCTAAATGTTATTCATACAGCCATTGATCAATTCTCAATGCTGTTTTGAGTTGGTTAAATGAAATACTGGAAGTTAAACAGAGAGCAGGTATGTTACTATTTTGCAAAAATCCATATAAAGGGACCTTTTTTCCTTTTTCCTTTCTTCCTATGAGCACCAAAAAAGCAAGTCAGCCCTCATAAATGGATAGTCTAAAATAGTTGAATGAATGACTTGACTATGCATACACCACTAAAACATCCTTATTAAAAATGGCCTAGCTAATTTACCATCTTTATTGGTTAGGAATCTGACCTAAAAAATTATATCTCAGGTCCAGGAAAACTAGGCTGCAAAAACTGGAACTTCAAGTGTAACACTTGTCTAATCCATGATCAAAATGTCAGAAAGAGATCTCACCAATATAGTTTTACCCACTGACTTCAGCATTCCAATATGGTAGCTAGTTAGGCATTGCTGTTTACGGACTTTATTTCATTGATTTTTTTCAACCCTCCTATTCTTCAGCAAAATGTTCTTTAAATGTGAAATAATCTTCCTGGGTAAGAAATAAACAATCTGTTTTCTTATGTCTTCTAAAGCAAACCTTTACAAAGAGAAAAATCAGTCACGGGCAGCAGATGGGACGATATGTCTAATATATCTCTGCTTTCTCTTTTTTCTGTGATTAAGTTGTATGTAGACATCTTGAATATACAATTTTCCATATAAAAAGCTGCTATTAAGGCCATGAAGAGATTTTCAGGGATTAGCAAGTGCTGTCTGGGACTTTCAGCATTACTTAATACACTGTCTCCCCTTTCCAGTGCATTGACTAGTTTCTTTTGTCTCTTTCCAGAGTTTCTCCATGAAAGTCACTAGTGCTTCTGGTTTGGTAAGAGAGGCAATTTTTCCCCCTGTGATTTTAACAGAAACACACTTCTACTGCACTTGCAGATACACAGGATGTGTCTCAAGAGCAGTGAATTTTCTTACTCTTAGCACCTTCATTCTTAAGGGCCCTTTCAAAATGTAAATTAGAGACCAAGCCTACAGAATCAGAAATTTTAGAGCACATGCTAACTGCAGAAATCTGAGATGGTTCCTCTGAATGGCAGGCTGTCAGTCAGGCTTGCATTAATGTGAGCTCTGAGGATTTGTATCGCTAGCTTAGAGTAGCTCAAGGGGAAACGTGAATCTTTTCTCTCACAGGGGCTGTGGAGTTAACTCCCAACTCTATCCTCCTGCCCCTAAAGCTCTTTTAATTATTGTGATCTTGTTAGCATAATTCAACAACTTAAAAAATGAATTAAATGCAGATCAGTCAGTCAGGAAGTAAAATTATAACATTACACAGTGATCTAAATTGCCAGAAAGCTATGGGGCACTCCAAGGGGTTTTAGGCTTTTTCAGGTTATGGTATTTCTGAACCAATGAATTACCATGAAAACACATAAAAATCCTGTGCTTGGTGTTTGCTTTTCAAGCTCCAGGTTTATAAACAAATGTACTTATATGAGGGGTGGGGATTTTAACTCTTCAGTTAAAATTCATCACTTAGGGTAGATGAAATATGTTCAGGGGGTCACATCTGAAAAGTTAGCTTTTAGAGTTCAGTAAAAATGAAAACATAATCAGAAAGAAGAGCCATGCTGCTCTAGTCAACACTTGCAACAGGCACTGAAGTGGCTGAGCAGAGCTCATCACTACCATCATATTTCCATCCTACAAAAAGACAGTTTGAAGGGTTGTTTGTCCATCCCGCCGGTGGGGGTGGCCAGAGTGGTGATGCTCCAGGCTTGGCTCTTGCTGAGGCAGTTCTGCATTCTCACAGGCCACTCCATGAAACAAGCTCACAGCTTTGTGGTCTCCATGACAAGGATGCTTCAGGAGCTCTCTAGTGACATAAAGACAGACAGGCTGTTCTAACCAGCCGTTGGCAGAGTGGGGAGTTGTAGTGCAGCTGCTTTGGCTTTGCAAAGAAAAGGAGGTGTGAAAATTTATGGGGAAATTACAATAGTGGGCAACAGAAGGGAAAAATGCAGTGCTGATTCAGAGCAGATGACAGAGTGCCAAGCTGCTCTCAGCATCCATGCCCTGATATTTTAGGAATTACATAACCAGGAATAAGATAAATCAGTCCGATTCAAATAATTCAAGGAAAGGCTAGAGCCAAGAAGCAGGTTTGGGGATTCTGTTCTCTGTCTCTGTAGGATTATAATAAATGTTTCTACTAAATTTCCTTCTTAAGCCTGCCTCCTGTGAAGAAGACAAAGAGCACAGTGGTTGGTAACACAACAGACATCATGTGTTTGGAATGGTGACATAAACAAGCTCTGGGAAAGAACAGTACAAAACGTCTACTGATGGAGGGAAGGGGAGGTCTCGCGTTTTGCAGATGTACAAAATAGTTGCACTGTCTTGTGCCAGAAGCAAATTTAGCAGGAATGTCTTCACAGAGTTAGGTCCTGTGACAGGTATTGTTTCCTTCACCAGCTCAGTAACTTTCTTTGTGTAAGAGGGCAGAGTAACATCCTCCAAAACTGATTTGGCTCACAGTAAACCATATGAGTTATGTCTTCATTGTGTCTAGCCCTGCCTCAGACCTCTTGAGTACCAGCATGTGATTTTCCTTCATAGCAATGGTACATAAGAGATTATGTATCTTGGAATGAGAGCTGAGGAAGTTACTAGTGTGTATGGAATTACACAATGCAGGAGAGACATGCAGGAGACATCTGCCATGCTGAGTAGGTGAGAGCAAATGTAAAGAGCAGCAGAGGGTATCAGAGGATCTTAAATACTGTGAGTGCATTTATATTTCTGCCTTGTGAAACTGTCAGGGTCGGCTGAGCTGCACAGTGGGGATGAGAACAGCACATGCATGTATGGTGCAGCTGTATTTGGGACATCATCATGAAGTCAAACTTTGTCTTCTTTCATCTAGTGAAAGTAGTTACGCAACCACTGCATTGATGACAAGAGGCACAAGACAGTAAATGCCTCCTGATGAGGATAAAAGTTGAATTGAGCTGGCAGACAGGAGCTCTTCAGGCTCATAAGAAGAGCAGAAGAGATCTCAGTATCAGCATGAGGCATGTGTGCAGGAAAGGCAAAAGGGAAGTTGGAAGAAAGACAGCAGAACAGGGAGAATGATGAGACACAGGGCAAATTAGCCAGTACTACAAATTGAACCTAGAAAGATGGCCCAGTTTATATTAGCAAAAGAATAGCACAGCAAAGGTGAAGCAGGATGGAAGCAATCTATTTTGGACTGGGCTGAGAAATGAGGAAGTTGGAAATAAGGTTTAACATTGCTTGTATGTTGCTCTATGTATGTGAGTCTCTGGGTAGTGAACTCTTCCAGGATCTTATATACAGCAATAAATACTATCAGAAGACACCATGCACATATCTTTGACCAAAAGCTCTTGCAGATAATTAGCACGATTCTCCATTTGCAGGCATTGATTATCTAGTGAGGGTGGTAAAGTTGAAAATACAATGATTGGGCTCTTTATTCCCAGTCTTTGCAATTTTGGTGGGTATGTTGTCATGGGGTTAGTTGTTGGTACTTTTTTGTGCCATGTGTATTGCTGTCTCTTTGCGTTAGCAATGGGACTAGCAATTGTAGCATGTCTCTCAGAATTCCCTCTCCAGGGAGAGAACTGTGGCAGTGGAGGGCTCGTTACAGAATTTTGTCGTAAAACATTACCGGTTTGTGTAGAACAAGGCAAGGCTAAAAAGATTCATTGTTCTTTTGGGTTTTGTGAGGCTCTGAATTTCCTGGGGAAGTTTATCCTTCCGTTCTTGGACCAAGACCTGGAAGTTGTGCTTGCTACATGAATTTCTTTTTTGTATAAAATTTCTGTGTGCTAGAGGACTTGCTTGCTCCTTCTGATCATTAATCATAGCTGGCATTCTTGGTACTCTAGGAATTACTGGCACTTCAGCCTTTCCAGCAAACTGGTGCCACTCTAGGGATGGGCAGTAAGCTACTACCAGCATCATCTACTCTTGCGTCCATGTCTAGAGATCTGTAGAATTTCAGGGACTGATGCATCCGCTCAGGTTCTTTTATTCAGCCTGTAAGTAACAAACAGAGTTCTCTTTGTTGATTAACTTACTTACAGGGTTGTATGGACAACCATCAAACAGATTTCTTCCCTGTGTGGGGAGTTACTCCAGTGTAAATATTTAATCAGTTCTTCATTTACCTGATCATATGTGCTTGTACATTTTTAGCTGGAATTTTATTTTCTCCATGTATTAACTATACACCCAAAGTCTAATCACTGTCAGCACAGTGAGTTCACATTTGGATGTTTTCTGGTCTGTCATCCTTATCGTACTCGTACTTTAATGGATAAGCCACAGTAAAAGTATCTTGTGTAAACTTCAGATAGTTCTTTGATGGTCTAGAGACACCTTGAATATTAGTCCATTACCTATCTGCTGTTAACAATCTCAAGCTATCCAGTTGCACAGCTTTGGTAATTCTAAATACAAGCTTCCCCTGCTTTGGGCCTGCTTTGCATTACTGTAACAAACAGTTGTAAAGCCCAGTCTTCATCCTTGAGCTGGGATCAAGCCACAGAGTCCTAAAAATGATGACAGACGTCTTATTGGTATTTGAGAAGTGGGACAGGAAGAGTGAAGGACAGATTCTGTCTGTTCACATCAGAAAGTTGATCAAGGGGATAAACTGAATGTACTAACTGGATTTCCAAATGCATGCATCATTAATCCTGTAATCCAGATGAGCTCTAATGAAGGTATGAGCTATAGAGGCAGTTTCATCACTTGCTGGGATGGAAGATAATTTTGTAGCTGACTGGGACAGTACAGGTGCAATTGGTGGTGCTACTGTGTGAAAACCTGCATTAGCTGTGATTAATTGTGGGTGTAGGAGTACTTTGAGATGACACACTGAAATGACCAGCTGTGGATGGAAGTGTGAAATGCAACCAAAGAAACTGAAGCTATTTCGTACATTAAAAAATTCTCTGCCCACATCACCCCCATCCTTCTTCAGTTTCAACTTTGATATGAAGATCCTGCTGTGCATGGTCTGAACCAGGCTGTGGGTCACTGATTTTAAGCACTCTGCAAGTTTTTTAGAATGTAATTCATCAGCTTTATTAAACTTCTTGCTAGCCTGTCAAGAAGCCCAGTCCAAAAAAAAAAAAGTCAGCCTGTATAATACCAAACAATATAAAGATTATTTGGTTTATTTCTTTATTAAAGGAATCTAGAACACTTTATGGTTTTGGCTGGAAAGTATGTTCTTAGAGATACTTTTCTACCAGTGACAGTGGGAAAGTGGGTGTTGGATTAAGCAGGATAAAAGTCTTTTCTAAAGAGTAGAAATTATTTGCTCAAATAAGAGTTAGAATTTCTGGTGATTATCAATATAAAATAAATGTGCTTTGATATACCAATTCTCCATAGGGTCACAGTCATCTAACACATACATTGTCATTTACTTAAACTCAGTTCAGCTGCTAGTGGCATGACTAACCTTCTAAGAACATTGTGCCAGGTGTTTGGTATCAGACTAAAGATGTTTTGACACATAGGTTCTCTCCTGCACATGCTCTGGAGGGAAGGAAGAAAGCCTTGCAGGCAAGGAACTAACCTGAGGTATGGAAGGTGTCTGGGTTCACCTCCTGTAGCTGCTACAGCCTTCCCCTATAGCCACAGGCAAGCTGTTCTGTCAAAAAGCACAAGCCTACACCTTGCAATCCCTATTTTCCCCACTGGGTCTCTGCCTTCACTGACGTGATGACACAGCCTATGGGTCTTCTTTTGGATGTGCACAATCAGGAGACTTTCTGCTCAAACTCATGGCCTTGTGTTAATCCTCATAGCACCTTGGCAGCAAAGCATTGTACAAGAAAAAATCCTCACCTTGAAAGAGGTTTCAGAAAGGAGCAGGAGGAAAATACAGAATTGCCAAGTGGCTTATTTTAGTTCCTCTACCAGATGAGCTAAATGGGGAGAGGAACAAAACCCTGGTCTGCGATGCCTTTCAGCTAATGCATGCCTTGTTCCCTCCTATTTGAATTGTCATATAGACATTTGTTTTTTATGCAGATGACTGGTTTCGTATGTTCTCCTCAAAGATAATTTTACTTTTTGCAGCTGTTCACCGATGGGCAATGGGTAGAGACACAAATAAATACAGTATAAAAGAGCAGCAGCAGCAGTAGGAATTCAAACAGCAGAAATACTGGCAGGGTACTGGAGTCAATGAGTGCATGAAAAAGAATAATTTGGTTAGTTCAGCACACTTGATTTTCAAAAATCTCTTGATATGTTCCTGCTTCACCAGAGGCTCTTTAAGAACAAAGCAGATAGAGAACTGATTAAAAGGTAGGAATCAAAGAGCTACAAATAAACAGTCAGTTTCCATGATAAAGAGGTAATTATAGTCCAGTTTTATTACCTGCTGGCTCAGGCAATGATTATATCAGTCACACCAATTACAAGTCTCTCAAAGACAAATCAAAGTGGGTAGGGCATCCCACTGGGCACCATGAGCCCACTGATCTCAGTCTTGGTCACTGTCTTGAGATAGTTTGGGAGAGATTAGAAAGATCAATCAATATCTCACCTTATTAAAGAAATGGCCTACTGAATGGCCCTTTGGAGCTGGATCTCTGGGCCATTAATGCATAGTGGGCTAGAGAAATGTCTCTAGAAGAACAAGTTCAACTCTTCTCTTCATAAAGAAAACAAAAAATAGAGTGAGGGTATAACAGAAATCTGTGGAGTTATAATGTCATGTGGAGGTGGAATAGACAAGCAGGAGTTAATATTCAATGAAATTACCAGGTATCAAGACAGAAAAATAAGCCAGACTGAGCACTTTATTATACAATCACATAATGCAACTAGAGTCACACAGGCACTGTACCAGCCATAGAGAGTAAGTAGACAAAGTCAGAGGAGGAGGGCCCATCAAATATTACTGAACACAAAGACACTTAAAGAACTTTGACTTTGGAAGTCTCTAAACAAAGATTGCTGAAAGCTGGAGTGATCATTGGAAAAATAACTATGGAAAATTTGCCCAGAACTTTGCTTTCTCCTAAGTACCCAGCAGTGGCAGCTCTAGGAATCTACTGGCTGGGTAGGCAGACCTTTGGTTTGGACTTCTGTGTCTGTTTCTGCACTCTTACAGTTTGTTTTGGATTTCTGATTGTATCCATTGAAGGCTACTGGAGACAGACTTCTCTTGCTCTGAGGATGTACAGTCTCTAATAGTGGGATGGGTCCCTGATTGCTTCCTGGAGCTTCATATGCTACTTTCATACTCACTGTAAATAATACTTAGGTAAGAGACTATTGCAAATGTGCACAGTAAGCAGACTCTAGTTTGACACACTTGCCCAACAGCTAGAGCCCTGCTGTTATTTGCATGGGAACCGGCTACGTTTTTTCCTTTCTCTAACTCTTCCACCTTCAAGGCTCTTGCTTAGAGCCACACAGTTCTTCACTGCCCACAACTGTAAGTCCTGACTAGTACCAGGCACCCTAACTGCATGCTTCTGCCTTCAGAACCTCTCTCAGAGCATGTTTCTTCCAGCATCCTAGAGATAGACTCGTATGTGCTATTTGGGAAGAGATAACATCCTTTCTTGTCACAGAACCATTCCCTGGCTCTCCCAGGAGTGCATTCTCTGTTTATTTCTTCCTAGCTTCCCCAATTCAGGAACATCCCTGTTGCTTTCTTGTATAATGTGGAACACTTTAAAAAAAAAACCGTAATTAATAATAACTAATGCTGAACTGACATCCAGAAAACGTTTGGATCCTTTGGCAGCACTGCATCAGCAGTCAACCCCAAACCGATTTTCCCCCAGTATTCTGAATAGGCCCCAGACTGAATACTTGCATTAAGTTAAAAAATAAACACTGTGTGAGGTTGTTTCCTTTAGTAACTCAGTGATGGTAACAGGCAGACCATATTCTAAAGTTCATATTGACATCAATGAGGGCTGTTGTCAGGAAAACTTTGTAGATTAAAAAAATGGAACTACAACTTAGGTTCTGGTTTTGGGGGTTTTGCTCTTAGTATTGTTTTTTAAAATATATATTTTTGGGCAAAACCAGATTTATTTCACTTTAATTTATACTGTATTGACTTTCAACAAAATCTGGATTGCAAATATTTTCAGTGAAATTGTATTTAGAAAGATACGTGGTCCGGATTTTAAAGGTCATTTAAGCATCTGTCTTATTCATTAGTTCCATAAAATCTTGGGTTTTGCTAAGCATGAAGTATGGTAAAAGTGTGGGCAGACCATGAGTCAGTTGTAATTTTAAATAATGTTTCTCTTTGTGATTTATAATGATACTCTTCAGTGCTCTTAACAGAATCTTAGGCAACAGAGTGAAGTTATCACACATGCTGTGCTGGAGGTGGAACGTGAAAGAGCCCTCTGGAACTCTCTGACAGCAGCCATGAATGTCTCACCAGATGAGTCTTCAAAGGACCATCCATCAGATAGGGTTTACATTTATAGCGGCCTGGCAGTGAATTTTGTTAATTAAAAACACTGCGTCATTTAGAAACAAGGCTAGAACTACTGCTTATAACTCCCACAGCACTGTTTTGCTTGGATAGCTGGGAAATGATGTTCCTGATGTTACTGAGATTGGCTGGGACAGGATGCATTCCTTCTAAATGCCCACGTGGTTGTTACTCTTCAAGGTGAGCCTAAAAGGTGATGGTATCTGTCTTCACATTGGGCAACCTGGTGATAAAAAGCAAGAAAATAAGACCTTGTGCACCTCACGGTATGCTGATCAGAAATTTTGTAATGTGTTCTTCCTCCATGCAGGTGGTCTCCTTGGGCCTGACCGAAGCACATCCCTATTGCTAGAGGATGTCCATCTGTCCTCAGCAACGTTTAGATCAAATCCCTCTCTTATAAATTGATCATTCGTTCAAAATTAGAACTACTGGCTCTGAGATGCCAAATATTTTATTAAGGACTTCTCTTTAATTTTCTGGGCCAGTAGCTCAGAATGGGTGGCCTCTGCCACTTTTCATCCCATCCCCTTTCTTCATGTTTCCTTAGTTACCATATGGATGAAAATCCACTGCAATATTGTGACACAAAGAAAGGAAAGGAGCTATTCACAGAACCCCTGTTTCCTGCATGGCAGCAATGTTGAATATAATTGGCATGGCATATTTGTTGAATCGTAACTTTAATGTTTGCTTTAGTCATGGAATAACTTCTGGCTGTTGCTGATACATATGATTACTGAAGGAATTGTGGATTAATGCTCTGTTAATTTAGACCAACTGTAACCAGTCATTTTTTTTCAGACCACCAGAAGGAGCTATTGAATCCAAAAAGCCTTTCCTGGAGCAGGCACACTGTCTTCCTTGCAAGGTCCAGCTCTGAGTGGCAGAGCAAGTTCTCATCTAGAGTCTTCATCTTTTTCTAATCCACTGTTTTGTAGTAATCAAATCTGACTTTACAGTGGTTTAGGTGCTTCAGGGAGTGATTTCAGACATCAGTCCTTAAACATATACTAACAATACTGTATGATATCCTCTAAACTGGGGAGATGTGGATTTGATGGATGGACCACTTGGTGGATAAGGAGTTGGTTGGATGTTAGCACTCAAAGAGCTGTGGCCAGCAGCTCAATGTTAAAGTGGAGATCGGTGATGACTGGTGATACTCAGGAGTTGGTACTGGGACTGGCATTGTTTAACATCTTTGTCAGAGACATGAATGGTGGGATTGAACGTACCTTCAGCAGGTTTGCTGACAAAACCAAGCTGTGTGGAGTGGTTGAAACCCTTGAGGGGAAGGGATGCCATCCAGAGGGACCTTAACAGGCTTGAGAGGTGGGCTGGTTTGAACTACATGAAGTTCAACAAGGCCAAGTGCAAGGACCTGCATGTGGGTTGGGGCAATCTTAAGAACAACTACAGGCTGAGTGGAGAATGGATTGAGAGCAGCCCTGAGGAGAAGGACTTGGAAGTGGTGATTGACAAGAAGCTGAACATGACCCAGCAATGTGTGCTTCTGCAGTGCAGAAAGCCAACTATGTCTTGGGCTGCATCAAGGACCAGTGTGACCAGCGGGTCAAGGGAGGTTGATTCTGCCCCTCTGCTCTGCTTTGGTAAGACTCCACCTCGAGTACAGTGTCCAGCTGTGGGGTCCCCTGGACATTTTGCTGTTAGAGTTAATCCAGAATAGGACCATGAAGGCCGTCAGAGAGCTGGAGCATCAGTCCTGTGAGCACAGGCTGAGAGATTTGGGCTTCAATCTGGAGAAGAGAAGGCTCAGGGGACACTTTATTACAGCCTTCCAGTACCTAAAAGGGCCTATAGGAAAGCTGGAGATGGACTCTTCATCAGGGAGTGTAGTGATAGGATGAGGGGTAATGGCTTTAAATTGAAAGAGGGGATATTTAGATTGAGTATTAGGAAGGAATTCTTTCCAGGGAGGGTGGTGAGGCCCTGGCACAGGCTGCCCAGAGAAGCTGTGGCTGCCCCTCCCTGGCAGTGTTCAAGGCCAGGTTGGATGGGGCTTTGGGCAACCTGGGTTAGTGGAGGGTGTCCCTGCCCATGGCAGTGGGGTTGGAACTGGATGGGCTCTAAGGTCCATTCTGTCCCAAACCAGTCTGGGATTCTATGAAATACTAACCAAATCCGAAGAGATGAGAAATTAGTTGAGGCAGGTTTAACAATGTATTTTCAAATCACAGTGAGCTATAAGCTACCATTTTCCATTATTTCTAATAACAGACCTGGAAAAAACTGGAGAGAGCTAATGGCAAAGTCCATAAGGATATATGAAACCTGAATCCCTAGCTGGCTGACAATCAAAATGCACCAGTCACCTGTTCTGTGTTTTCTGAGGTGAAGAACTGTTCGTGAGGGCATGTAACAGTAGGATAAGGGGCAATGGTTTTAAGCTAGAAAAGGGGAGATTTAGGTTGGCTATTAGGAGAAAGTTCTTCAATATGAAGGTGGGTAGATCATTGGAACAGGTTCCCCAGGGGGGCAGTGGAGGCCCCATCCCTGGAGACATTCAAGGTCAAGTTTGATGGGGCTCTGAGCGACCTGATCTAGTGAAGATGTCCCTGCTTACTGCAGGGAGATTGGACTAGATGACCTCTAAAGGTCCTTTCTAACCTTACACATTCTAGGATTCTATATGAAGATGTGCAATTATTCATTGTTACCCCATACAGATGTCGTAATTACATTCATAAAATTAGATATTGGGATTTATAAAAACTGAAGCTTTCTTTCATCTGAGAGTAGCCTCAATTTGTGATAGTGTTTTGTGGGTGGTGTTTTCTCTGTGAGTGTGTGCAGCTTTGGATCAATGTTTGGGATGAGACCTTAATTAATCTGTCCACTGCTATTCACTGCTTGCTTTTCTATGATAATATTGGCTCTGGAGGACAGTGACATTATTTGTCTGTAAAACACTATCAAAATGTAATCCTATATATATTTCACAGAATAAAACCTGCATCTATCTGTGGAAGGAGCAGGTACTACTACAAAGCATCGGGTCTAAATTAACCTTTGTAGTATGCTGAGATAGGAATGGTGTATGATAGGAACTCAGGTTTCCTGGATGGATGTCAAAAACTGTACCTAGAGTTGTTGCTGTTTTGGGATGTTCTTCTGCTCACTTCATGTGGAAAGAAGTGGTGTGAGGTGTCAGGGAAGAATAGGATTTATGCTGACAAGTAGGTTGTGGGCAAAGGGAAGTAATGATCAATAGTGGTTATTTCTGAGTATGCCGTAAAACAGCGTTTGTCACTCAAGTCCCAGTTGTTGAATCCCAAGTCCCAGCAATTTGCTGTCAGTGTATTCAGCACATTAAAAGAAAATTTGGTTTAAACATATGCATTCTGCATGTCTTTGGATTAACAGGAGGAGAGAGGGTGCCTAAGGAATAGCTTTTCTAAATACTTATAGGTAGCAGTTCAGGATGGCTGATCTCAGCACTAGCTTTCTTAATGTTGAGTTTCTTAATGTGTAATGCATTTGCACTCAAGAGACTGCTAGTACTCAGACATAAGTTTGGGGCTGTACATAGAGTAAATCAAGCTCCCTGAGGAGCTTACAGTGCAAATGGTAATAAGAGATGAAAAGAAGGTACAGAGTGGGAGAAGGCAAAGGGGCAGGGAGGAGCTGAAGGACAATGTAGAGAGGAGGAAAAGGTACATAGTGTTGGCTGAACATGTGGTTTGGAGGTTTCATATGCTGGCCTTTTTTCTTATTTGCCTTGCAATGAAAATGTCTAGTAGCCCTTGTCAGAGGTGAGGATCTTGTCATAGATGCTTTGCTGTGCAAAGATGGAAATTGAAGATGCTCCCTGTCTCAGATTTAATCTGCACGTTTGAGACCTAAGGTACAATAATGGGAAGAAGATTACAAAGAACAGGTGCTATAGGCAATGAGTTATCTGTCAAGGACACTATCTAAATTTAGCAGTTTATGCAGCAAGACTGCTCCCAGAAGCGATATGTGCATAATACCCACAGATTCACAGAATCACAGAATGGCAAGGGCCTCTGGAGCTTATCTAGTCCAACTAAAGTCCTGCTAAAGCAGCATCACCGTGAGCAGGCTGCACAGGATCACATCCAGGCAGGTTTTGATTACCTCCAGAGAAAGAGACTCTACAACCCGTCTGGGCAGCCTGTCCCAGTGCTCTGTCACCCTAACAGTGAAGAAGTTCCATCTCCACTGAGATCCAGTTTGTGCCTGTTGCCTCTTTTCCTGTCACTGGGCACCACTGAGAAGAGTCTGGCCCCTTCCTCTACACACCCACACTTTGGATATTTAGAAGTGTTGATGAGATCCCCTCTCAGCCTTCTCTTTTCCAGGCTGAACAGTCCCAGCTCTCTCAGCCTTTCCTCACACAAGGGATGCTCAAGTCCCCTCATCATCCTTGTAGCTCTCTGCTAGACTCTCCAGTAGTTCCCTGTCTATTTACATTATATAAAGTTCTCTATTTACATTAGTAGTTCCCTGTCTGTTTGCATTATATAAGTGTAAATCTGATTTTTCTTTGTAGCAGTATCTCAGAGATTTCTTTTTCCAAAAAACAGTTTTACATGTTCTTTGCTCTTTTTCTTCATAAGTGGGAATTAGTTATAATATTACCTCTGTAATGACTTGAACCGTGGTTATTGTAATTTTCGGCAGTCTTGAGGCTGTTCCTTTGGTTAAAAGTAGAAACAACCACTGCCCTCTGTCCTCAGCAGTACAGAGGGCACTAAACATGTATCAGCTTAAAACTCACTTGCCTTTATGCTGCAGCTTTTCATCCCCAGAGCGCTCTCTACCAGTGTGGCACAAACTACCAGAAAACCCGTCTCCACCTGAGCCTGACTTCCTGTGACAACTACATTTCATAGGAACAACAGCATTGTTGGCACTTGGAAGATAATTTTCAAGGGAAACCATCTTGGAAATACATTTTTTCCCCAAAGGAAACTTTCTACTTCAGATTTTCAGTAAAACTCTTCTTCAAAGAAAAGAAAAAATACAGCCTTGATAAATTTAAAGCAGGAAGATATTTCACACTATTTTGCCTCCACTTCATCCAATGATGCTTGAATATTCCTCAAAGAATCTAAACAGCCAAACAAATGAAAACAGACTATAAGAAGTCAGTTGTGTAAAGGAAAGAAACATCTTTCATTGTGCACAAGTCTCTTCAGTAATATATGTTACTATCAGTATGTTTTTTACCAGGAACTGAATCTTATTTTCTCTTTCTGAAAATAACAAAGCCCACTTACGACAGCAAACAGATGTTTTCAGTTTGCTCACTCAGTCCTGGCCTGTGTGACAGCACATGTAATTCTGTCCTTTAAAGGTATGCATCAGGTCTATGTGGGTGTGGTCAGAGTGGGCTTCCTATAAAACTCATCTTTTTCATCTTACTCAGGTTGCAGGTAATTAAACTGGCTGGTTGGTTTGTTGACCTTTGGAAGGGACCCTTTTACTGGGAGTTGAGCTGTTAGGTGTCTTTGCTAAGATTTCAAATAATGTTTTTGTGATGGGGCCTTTGCGCCTTTTAAACACTGTGGGCTTCTTTGCTGCCAGTGCAGGCACTAAGGTACAGGAATCCAGTCATGGTCAAAAAAGTTTGGGGCATTCCTTCACTTTTGCATGGTGCATGGCTTATTCTGGGCCACAAGAATTAGATTACTAGAATAAATTAATTCTTACAGAGTCAGATTGTCAATGTACTACTCCCCTTCATGAGTTGTTGCATGTCTAACCTATCCAATGTCAGTGCAACTTTTGTATGAGCAAGAATAAAGTTTTCAGTCTGGCCTCCTGCCAGCACTGTGAATGTGTTATGGTACAGTTCCTTATTAGTAGAATGAAATGTTCAGGACATTTTGATGGCCTGCTCATTTGGTAGCAAATATCTGTCTAGAGTCACAGACCAGACCCACACACAGCAAGTAGGAGAAAGTCAATGCATCTTTGAACTTGGTGCTAACACTCAAAAGAGGTTTTCAAGGGAGGCAATTACCATCACATGAACTTTCTGAAGTCACGTCAGCTTTCTGAAGTGTCACTACACAGGCTCCCTCTCTTTAGCAAGTGATGAGAAAGAGGGTAGCTGCTCCCACCTCTCTTTCTCCATTGGCAGGGGGGGAAATTGGGTGACTAACAAACCAGAGACCTGTTTCTGGAAAGATAAATATAGATGAGAGACAAGTTACCTAAACTAAGGCTGTTTGTTGAATGCTGGTACTATTACTTGATGGCATCAATCAGTGCTGACTGTGTTCATGTGGAGCAGCTCCTGCATCATGAAGCACAGTCCATACAGCAAATCAACTTTTAATGCTGGCTATTGTACTACTTGATTTCCCTTTTTTTGTTCTTTTTCTGATTTTTTTTTTCCCATGAGGATAAATCAGCCTCAGTAAGTAACAGATGTAAAAAATCTCATGAAGCAGACTGAGTACCATAAAATAGTTCCTGTCCTGTCCCACTGACCCTTTTGCCCTAGTCTGCAGATTTGGCCATCTATGAATCTTTTTATCTAGTACTGTGCAGAGCAGATCGGGTGACTGATCTCTTGGCACAGCCAGTGTGTTGCCGTGGTGGGTAGTGTGGGATGAAAAAAAGCACAATGCATGCCTTTTCTGTCTAAGACTTTGTTTATCCGCATGACATCCAGGCTTCTCTGGGAGAGCTCTCCTCTTGGTGATCACTGGCAATCAAAACCGAATCAAATCAAGGCAAAGTTAGAGAAATTCTCCTATACAAAGAGCTGCTCTAAAACAAAGGCGCATTTTTTGCGATGCATTGTCCTGCCTCTGTGTGAGTCCTGTAAAGAGACAAAGGCGAGCAGGAAGGAAATCTCAGCTGCTTAGTAAATGCCCTAATTTGATTTATTTGCTGCTCCCTTCCCCCACCCAAACTGTTCTGCTAACCTGTTAGTCCCAACTCAGACAAGTAAAACCAGCTAATCTGATTAGTTCTGACACACAGGAGCAAGGCTGCTGGGAAAAGCTGGACCCTTACAGCTGTTTCAGGCTTCAGCTTCGATCATAACGTTATGGGTTTGCCGAATGTATAGTGTGGTGTGACAGGAGCCCCGCGGCATGTACACAAGTGAGCAGTGTGATGGTCACTGAAGATTTCTACCCTGGGTCTGAGGCCACTGGAATACAAACCATGTTTCGTGTCTCCTTCAATGTAGTGACAGAGAAAGTTACCTTCACCTTGGCAGCCCGCCCCTCCGTCACGTGGAAGGTAAGTTCAGATATGCATCATGTAGAAAAGGTTGATGACACAGGAAATTGAGTATCTAAACTGTTTTCCCAACCAAGGACCATGTTTACATAATATTAAGGGGAGTTATAATGTTTTGAAGGAACAGCACTGCAAAGTGACCTATGCACAACTTGGAGTCAGACGGACTAACTGGATCAGCTTATTTGTTGCCTTTTAAAGCTTTTATCATTTGACAATAGCCAAATGCATTGTCATTTTCTTCATTCTGGTCTGGAAATGCCATTAGATTTATATTAATGCCAAACCCAGCGAGGTGCATAAACACAACCTACAAGGAAGGGACACTGCTTGGGGAAAGCTTTCAAGCTTCCTAGATAATTCAGGGATTGCAAGGATTTGTGAACTATACCAAAGTAATATAAATTAGAAAAATTGCATCACTCTGATAAAGGACTTTATGTAAAAAAACCCTACGTGGCATGTGGTTGTGATAAAATTTGGCAGAAGCCAGAGATGCTTTTCACATCAGCTCCTTCTCCCATTCAGAGATTCAGTCCAGATCTTCATTTCCTTGAGACAAATGTTCCCACCTCATCTTGAAGAGAGCAGCATTGTCAGGGTGAGATGAGACCAGGTTCATTGCCCTTTCTTTCTCTATTAGTGCCTGTGTGTCTTCACTGCAGTGCCACTTGAGAAGACAGCCACAGTCTTCTGAAGTGTGGCTTTAAAAACGTCATTGTAGTCTATTACTTACAGAAAGCTACTTCAGGAACCTCACCTCCGTCTGTTATTATGCCTTTGGATGTGAAACAACTATGAATAACTAGATGCAGTAGTAGAGCAGGGTTACTGCTCTTGCTTCCTCTGTGCATGATTCATTATGCTGCATAACGTGTTGTCGTAGATCTTTGCCATATCATTTCCTCAGTCGTGGACCTGGCTTTTCGCTTGTGAAGTAGACACTGCCCAGCACCTGTTATTAGAAGGTCTTTAAAAGGCCTGGTACAGTGTGGCCCCAGTCCAGACTTTTGCTATTTGTAGTATCATATGCTAAATTAAAAAACCTTCTACTGTGGCAAAGTTTGCTTGGAGTAAAATCCACATGAAATTTTTACTGGACACCCTCTCTCTGTGGCAGAGATTAGGATATTGTTTCTTATTTATTAGGAAAACTTACCATCCCAAACATGTATATTCACTAGATGGTAATTGACAGATCATTTCAACAACATAAAATGGCTTTACCTATGCTTGCTAATGGTGTGTTAAAGACTTGTCTGCCCTCATATTGAAGTTGTAATGACTTAAAACTCTAAGCCGTTAGGTTGCAAGGCACTTAGAAGAGGGGATTGAAATGGGAAAAGAGACTGGATCTTACTATGCTGCAGTGTTCCTGCCTGCTCCTGGCTGATGAGCTCTTGGTATAGCAAATATGGATGTGAATATAACTCAGACGGGTTCTGCATTTCCTTGCTCATTTATCATGTTGCTGAGGGCTGTTAGACTTAAGTGCATTGTAGTAAATTCCTCTGGAACAAACTGGCAAGTACTGAAAAGTGCATCCTGGCACACTTTTCAGTTCTCCAGCTCTCTTATTATTTGCATAATTTAAATGATTTGATGTGCAAACATTAGCAAAGGCTTAAACGTACAAGCTTAAAGAAACCACGGTACAGTAGGACTTCCTGAAATGTAGTGCATTTATTGATGAACTACGTAAAAAATATGTGAGAAACTGGGTGCAATTCCATGGACAAACAAGGTGGGATGTCAAGACAGCAGAAGAAATGGCTTTGGAGTACACCTTACATGAGCACTGCTAAATTAATTTAAGGAAAGCTTTGTGGAGGGAGGTAATATTTTTTAATGACCAACTCTTAGAGTTGGAAAGATACGATCAAGTTTGGGCACAGAAACCTTCCATTTTGACAGAAGGGGGCTAATAAAAGGCGCTGTTTCCTTGCAACCTCATCTCACTTACACCCTTATGTCAGGTGGAGCAACACTGGTACTGCAGGTTAATTTAAATCCTTTGGAGCTGAAAGAAGTCACATCACTGCTGGAGGAGGAAGGACAGAGACATCTACTTTCAGACTGCGAAGTCATTTTCTTTCACGAGTAGGTGGCCCAGCCTGCAGGTAACACTGAGGTGTTCTGCTTTTCCACATACCTGTGGCATGACCAGCACATGAGTCTTGTGCAGTGTGGTGGGACCAGGAGGATGTGGCAGCTCTGTAGCAGATGTCCAGGGGCCAGTAAGAATGGTGCAAACTCTGTCCCAAATTGTTATTTTTCTGCCCTAAGATATGCATTTATATTAGAAATTAATTTCTCATTAGAAGTATCGGTGACAAATATTCTGGCCAGAGCTTTCTCTAATTATATGTAAAAATCTTCCTTTATATGGTATTTTAGTGGAACAAAAACAGGACACCGGTTCCAGACATTTCACATTCTGTAGGGCCTAAAAAAACCACTGCTTTTGCCAAAGCGTTGTTTTGTGAAAACCAGTTTAATTAGAAGTTGGAGAGGGCATGGATACAGGACAACTAGAGGGCAGTGACAGCTGAAAAGGCTGTTGGCAAGTGTAAAGGGCTGAGAGTTGAACATGCCTTTTCACACAGGCACCAGTGCTTGAAAGCCAAAGCAAAAAGCATTATATGGTTATTATAAACTAAAAACATCTTTACCATAAAGTCTGAAGAGGGGACTGGGCTGCCCTTTCTCCCCTCTCTGTGCCATTCTGCTTCTGCTCATTTTCCTGCTCCTTGGAGAGCAGGTGCTGGTACTTCTTGATCTGTCAGCAGGCATGGAGCAGGTCAGCTGAGTACTTTAAGATACACGTGGGTTACACAAATGAGACTGTGGCTGGCACCAGAGTCCCTCTCCAAAGGCCTTGTCAGGTTTCACTCATGTGAATTATTGTTGAATTTTCAATCAGTTGCTGCTAACGTTCAGGGAGTCTCACCAGGTGCCTCTTTCTGGCTTTAAGAATGGGTAACAAGATCAAGCAGCTATTGATACACCCACAAACTTGTACCACTCCATTCCTAACCCATGAATAGATGACATGCTGCTTAGATCAATGCAATTCAAATTCACAGGGTACCAGCAGATCTAGTCACAGAGTGTGACTCGCTCACTGAGGATTATCTAGGCTTGAATCCTATTGATTTTCTCTTACCATTGATGGTTTGGTTTTGGTTGAATTCTGTCTCAACTGTGCACGGGAGAAGCAACAAAAACTGCTGGTTTGTGGCTCTCTATTCAAGAACAGGACATTAATTTGATGGTGATCAACCTAACTCCAGGCTTTCTTGCCAGTCAATGCTGTGCTTTACCTCCCTGACACAGATAGATAAACGAGCTGGGGGTGGCTTTGCAGGCAGTTGGAGTCTGACCTAAGCGCGTT
The DNA here is from genome assembly GCA_022605575.1 of Laterallus jamaicensis coturniculus. Classification (NCBI taxonomy): domain Eukaryota; kingdom Metazoa; phylum Chordata; class Aves; order Gruiformes; family Rallidae; genus Laterallus; species Laterallus jamaicensis. The sequence continues at coordinate 12,392,362 of JAKCOX010000012.1, forward strand.
GTTGCCAACTTTCAAAAGCTGCACAATGGCTCGCTCACCCTGGCAGTTGCAGCCGTTGGTGCAGGGACCTGCTGTCTGAAGGGCTGTTAAGAAATAATGATGTAAACTCCTCCCTAAGGATGTGGGAACAATGTTTGAATCCCGCGAAGGGAGAGATATCTGTAATAAGGCAATCGGAAAAATCGGGAGGGTTTTCTTTCTGCAGCGGGTTGAAAACGTTGAGCGGCTTGCGAAGGGCTGCCGGGGAGGCAGGGGGGAGGCGTGGGAAGCGGGTGGCAGCTCGCAGCTTTTCTGGCTTGGAATAACCTTCCCTGCTGCTGTTTTAGTAACCTCAGTTAGACTTAGAGCTAGAGTCTGCCCTCTTCAGCGGGAGTAAGTGAGGGCTACCGAATAGTTTGTTTTTACTTTGCTGTAGTAGTGCCTAAAGACATCCCCAGAGTTGAAAACCGTGATGGAAAATACAGTGCAAACAGAGAGAGATCCAGCTAGAAAAGTTCACAATCAAAACCTATGGATTTAGAGCACCCCAGCAAAGGACCAGACTCTGAGCAGGACAGCACGACAATGACAGATGTCATCCTCATGTGGTGTCACCTGGTAGAGAAGTGAGTGCAGGAGAGCAGTGACTGTGACACATGCTGTGATGTACTCTAGGGCTGAATCCAGGAAGGTCCTGCATTAGCCCAAGGAGCTGCTTTGCTCCCCAGTTCCTGTTAAAACTGGGTAGGCAATGGAGCTGATGATTCTCAGCACCTTTGGGCTAAGAATTTCAGCTTGTTTTTTACTTGGACATTGTTTTCAGCTTACAAAACAGTGCACTTCTTCCAGCAAATACTTGATTTCTAACTGTTAAATAGAGAGCTGCTAAATGCTTCCCAGTTCCCTGGAAAGAAAAACAAAACCAAAACATGCAGTAAGAGCTATTGTTCTCAGTCTTTACTTGAAATGTTCTTTTTTCTCTTTGCTTTTAAAGAGCTCTTCAACGTATACACCAGATATTTCTGTATCAGCTTCTATGAACTTTCTTCAAAGCTCACAAGCATGTGTGAGATGTTGCTTTTTTCTCCCTGCACATGAGTGCAGAAATGCCTCATCTTGTATATTAAATTTTGTCACGTTTTGATGCACCCAAAGAGAGATTAACCATTCCTTTCACTCTTTGTGATATTCACAGCTCAGTTATAGTCTATGACCCCAAACACTTGTCTCAGCAACTCTGAATGCCACTGCCACAGCCACATTTGAGACTATGATGCCTGATTTGGGAGCTACAGCCACAAAAGCAAGTTTTATGGGTATTTTTTGTTAGGTTTTTGGTTTTTGGGGTTTTTTGAGATGATTAGATTATTTCTAACGACAGCCTTAGAACTTTTTTATCTTGAGCCATGATGATAGAGCAAATTTTTCTTCCTGTCATTCTTTATACTTCTGGGAGTTCTGTAGCTCCCACGTGCGTCCTTAATGTCTCTCAGAGATTTGCTTGTCTGTGGAGGACGGAAACCCTTTTCTCCACCTCTCCCTGATTTTTGCTCACAGTATAGCACACCCATCCTTGTCTACCTGCCACACAACAGTATTTTCTTCTCCTTGCACCAAACCCTTAAACGAATTCGATTCAAAAGGACCAGCAGCTGCTTGCTGAGAGGTCAGGTGCAGAAAATAGGGTCTGTGAGGCTGGTTGGGTCCCGACCCCATCTCACCAGCAGATGGTAGCAAACTTCTCCTTCCTTCCTGAGCTTCAGCCGGGGGTGTCCGCAGGCGGAGGGATGGAGTGTCTCATTGGAGTCATGTGTCTCCAGCGAGAAGAAACAAGCTGTAAACAAAGTAGTTGTGTAACTCGGAGCAAGGGAGAAGAACCACGGAAACCGGGGAAACGTTGCTGCAATCGAGACAGAAGAATCGCGCCGGGGCCGGAACAAAATCCCCGCAGTGACTTGCACTGAATGGCATGAGAAGCATTTTGGTGTCACTGTTATTGTTCTTGTGGTCACAGAAAGGGACCATTATTTGTGCTGTAGTAAATGAACAACACTCAGAGCAGCACGATAAAATCGAAACTGCTCTGGGTCAGCTCTGCCCCTTTATGTTGACCTTTTGTCTTTGCACTGAAGACGTGGAAAGTTCAGGATGGGTATTTTTACTGGAGTCTGTCTCTAGTCGTTTGTTTGTTTCTGAGCTGTACCAGCTCTCTAGGTCTTCTAGATTTGATATGGGCTGTTGATCATCACTTTCTCTCACACTGTTCCTCACCTGTTCTTTAAAATGGCTTGTTGTGACACCACTTCTCAACTGCTGTTTCCTGATGGCAGCTAAACTAAACTTCTCTCCTAGAGAGGAAGACCAAGTTAAAGTTGCTAAACCATAGTGTAAGTCTCATAAAGAAATACCTCTTCACTTACAAGATAGTCCTGGTTAGAGCTGGGCAAATGGTTTGTAGGAAAGTAGTGAATAAATTTTGCCATTACAGATTCCAAGCTTACCACTTCTACTTTTAACTACCTTACCCGAGATTTTATTTGATTTGATTTTTTACTCTACCCAAAGCACTGTTAATTCTGTAAGCAGTTTCTGGGAAGCATTCCCTTTGTGCTCATTTCTCCATTAATAAGTGGTTGGTGACCAAAATCCTAAGAGTTTGTTCTGTTGTCTGACTGGACACTGAAACTGATTTTTAGGCTCATTTGCTGGAAATGAAAAATAAAAGTTATTTAAATATTGTTTAGAATACGACAATGTCTTTTAATGGGTATAAAAATGTATTCTGTCTTCAGTGAATACCATATTCTGAGCCAAGACATATTTTTTTGGTTGAAGTTTCAGACTGCAAAGAGAAAGGAAGGAAACCAGTTGCTGTATTGCGCTGCTCCTTTTGCAGGGCAGCTTGCTCTGGAAGGCAGGGCAGGGCTCAAGTGAGAGTGGCTACTCCTCTGTCAGGGCTTATGCTGCATAGCTGAAGATTTCAGCTGGAGTTGTCAGGATTCTTCTTTGGCTTTAAATCTTTCTGGTTTATTGCAATTATTACAAACACCTAAATACCTTCTGTGCCTTCGGCAGATGTAGCTGGCCTGATCTCCATTGGAACTGGTCAGTGGTGTTAGCGTTCATGTATGTTGTGTTGAACTACATGGGCAGGGGATGAAGTCCTCCTAGTGTGACAGCACTTGTCTCCTACAGCTGTGCTCTTGGCAGAAATGATGATCAACAGGTTCCAGGAGCAATCCAAAATTGTACTTGAGAGTTTTTGGTCCATATCCCTCAGTAGGGAGATGCTCTGGGAAAGGCCTGGACATTAGTGGATCTAATGACGTAATTTGACAGATAAACTGGAAGAGAGCATGTATCAGTGGCTTGGACATCATGGTTTGGCAGTATGTTAAATCTGTCTGGGGGGATCACAGAATAGTTTGGGCTGGAAGGAACTTTTGAAGATCATGTGTCCCAAATCCCCTGCAGTGAGCAGGGGCATCTTCAGCCATATCGGGTTGCTCAGCGCTCAGTCCAACGTGATCTTCAGTGTTCCAGGGATGGGGTATCTACCCACTCTCTGGGCAACCTGTTCCAGTTTTTCACCTCCTTCACTGCAAGAAATTTCTTCTTAACATCTAGTCTAAATTTGCTCTCCTTTAGTTTAAAACCATTACGCTTGTCCTATTGCTACAGGACCAACTAAAATGTCTGTCCCCAATCCTCATGTTTCACCAGGAATGGCCATTGAAAGCCAAGCTTTGATTTAGCATAAACTCACAACTGATTCAAATTTGTTCAAAAACACTGATGGATCTATTTTGTACTGTTGGGCTTTATGATCAATGTCTGTTCTTTTCCATTTTTATGCTAGATGAAAGGACACCTGCCCTCCCACAGCCAGCATAAAGCCTCCATAAAAGCATGAAATGATTACATAGCTTAAACTTTCTCTTGTATAGTGTGTTCAATAATGTTCTCATGTCTGACCAGATCCCTTCTATAACAGATCTATATGTTGGTGGTGCCAACATATAAACCATGGTCGTGCCTTGATAAACCATCAAGTGATCTCAGCCTAAATGCATAAATGCAGCCATACAGTAAAGTGAAATCAAAACTCTGCTTTATCACATTTGCTTGCCTAAGTAGACAAGTGCTAATTTTTCCTCCAACTAGTTTAAAATTTAAGTTGATAAGTAATGTGCAGGAGATCTGTTAAAGAGAGAGTCAAACAATACAGCTGAGGAGGGACAGAGATGGGTGTGTGCCATTTCCATATTAAACTCAGAATCTGTGCAGTTACATGTTAACATCAGCTCTACCTTTAGTTGCCCCTTATTGGCCTGATGAGATATTAGGAAAGAAGGGCAGAGGTGATAGCCTTGCAAGATTAATCTGGATATGAAATAGTAGAGAAAGAGCAAATATATGGGAACAGAATGCTGTCATTTAAAAAGAATGCCTAGAAATGCAGTAAATTGCAAGTGGGAATTGCAAGGTCCTTGTTGAAGACAAAGAAGTGTTGATTTAAGTAGTATGGAGACTGGAAAAGATGATGGCACAGCACCAAAAAAAATAGGTGTCTATATGGGGGATGTTTAGGAGTTGTCATGTGGAAGTAAAATTTTGGACTCTGGCCAAAAAGAACAAACCTGCTGTATGTGGAACAGTGATTTTGATGACAATACATTATGAAATGATAAGGCAGCTATATACTTTTCCCATGGGATTCAGTTTCTGTTCCGGTGCAGATGTTTAGTGCTTTAGTAATTGTGAAAGAACTTGGGTATTACAACCCAGTTAGACACTTCATGCCTTGTTTAACAATATCTGAATCTCTTCTCACTGTTATTAAAGAAAGCAGTCACAAACTTAAGGCTATGTGTAGAAATCTCCTTTCATGGCAGTGATAATTCATTCCTCTCTATATGATATCCATTGTCTTAGCGCAGCTAGGAGTTATGCAAAACATAAAAAGACCTGGTCCCTGGATAAAGTGCTTTAGTTCAGACACAACCCAAGATGTGAGAAATGAGACTGAGATGCTGCAGGGATGAGTGAGACACAGAATTCCTCTAAAGAGAGCACTCCGGTGTCATGCTTATACAACCTGATCATTAAACTGTGTTCAGCATCCCCCTCCTGTTTTAAGTTAGCCTAGTTTTTTGCAGAAACAAGGGTTGTATGACATTAATTGGCACTAAGAGTCCTGACTGATGACAGTTTCATTATTTTACTTTTGATAACAGCTCTTGTGAATCACGTCACAACCTGGGCCATTAAAGAAATATGTGTCAATTTATCTCTATATGCCATACTGTAAATCACAGTGACTTACTTGCTGCTTTAGAACCTCAGCAACCCCTGCAGCAGGGACCATGACCTCCAAGTGCTAGGGGGTGGGCACTTGAGAAAATGCACATTACATACAGCATTTACTCTAAATGTGGCCACAAAATGTAGCAGAAAGGCTTCCTGAGCAATACCCTATTCAAGTTTCTTAAAAAGCCAGCAACTTTTAATCAGACTCGTGAATCGTCTTTGCAAAACTGGTCTCAGCATCAGGGAGTGCTACATTCAAGCTGATGGTGTTTTTCACCAAAAGAATGGTCACAAGCTAACACCTCCTTCCTTCCTGCCAGACATAAAAGTAAGTTTAAAAGTCTTTATTTACAACTGGAGAAAAATAATCCTTTGCCTTAGTGGGCTTCTGGCAGTTACTGAGGTTCCATAGTATGATATTCACCTGTTTTCCCAAGGAAACTGGCCAGTTTATCCTAATGATCACAGGCCAGGCTACACTGGTTCCAGTGCTGTTACTGATCCCAAGGATTAGGAAGTGCAGAATGCTTCATGGTGTTTCTCAGGTCTTAATATCTTCACTCAGAGATGGAAATGTGTCTCTCCTACTTGCCCTGGGGTTTCTGTGGTTGGAGAGGAGGGGTCCCAGAACAGCTTCCCGGTAGGCACTTTGGGTTCAGGGACACAAGTGACATGGTGGCTCTCTGGAAAGACCATGATGTTTACATCCTTTCATGCTTTAAGGCATCCCTCCTTCTGTCCTCTATAACAAGGCAACCTTAGCTGTTTTAGACCTGATCCTAACGCCTATCCTTTTCCAAGGGAGGATTTCAGAGGACCATATTGATGATAGCAGTGGGTATTTTCTTAACATTCATGAACAGAGATTTACACCCTACAGTGCTCAGCAAGTAGCTCTGTAAGGATGTTATACCCAAATGCCCTGGTCATGATACCACCTCCTGTTCCAATTTCCAGCACTCAGGGTGAATGACGTCTCAAAGTCCCATTGCTTGGCACCATACAGAAATTCAGGCTTTAGTTACCTTTGAACAATATCCAGCAACATGCAGGGATCAGGTGTGAACTGTACCAGGTGTTGCAGCCTTGGTCTCTACTAGCCAGCCCTGGGCTTGGCTTGTGCTACACTTTGCAGCTCTTCCCCCCCCCACCCAGATAGGGGCAGGGGGCTGTAGGCAGAGCTGAACTTGGATGCAAACAAGGGGAAATTTTTAGCAAGTCTTCTCCAATATAAAGTAGTTCTCTCTTATTTTCCAGTTTTAAAGTGGGGTGTTTCTCCTCTCTTTTATTATCTCTTGGCCCACTTCCAAGCTGGACAAAGCTAAGGGGGCTGTATACCTTCCACTAGCACTGCCCTGGAAGTTTATAAATCACTAGATAAACTAAATCAGTGAGCTGTTCAGATAGCCCAAGGTATAGAGTGTCTGGTGACTTCTTGTTATCTCTTCTATAACTGTCTTGTCACCCTTCAGGCAATAATAGAGCCAAGCTCTGGAAGAACACTTTAACCCCAGGTAAACTCAAATATAAGCTGGGAGGCTTTTGCCATTTAAACCTCTAAAGTCCTAACGCATTAACAGGAGATTTACATAGACCAAAGCTCACAAAAGCAATCACTTGTGAAAACCTCTTTCATTTGGGTGCCAAAATTTGACTTCTATCCAAAAGTAAAGACATTATATTGGCATTTAACACTATGTCTGCCATTTCCTTCCCCTGATGACAGCACAGTCAGCTCCTGCCAGCACAGAGCCCTGCAGCTGTTTTTTTGGGAGAGATCAGTAATTACGCCTGTGTGCAGCCTGTAGACTTTGCTTTGTTAAAGAGTATTTAAGCATAGAGGGGTTAGTACTACCTTTGGTTCAATATTGGTTCAACATTTGACATTTCATCACTTTGAAAAGCTGCTATTTTGATTTTTATCACTGTATTAGAAAGCAGTGACAGGTTCAGCTGTTTGCAGGAGTTGTTTGCCTCCTACAAACTCAGATTAGCTATTCCAGTGACACACTATTATTGTACACTATTATAACCATTAACCAGTGATTCCTCAACACAATGAATCTCTGTACTCTGAAGAAACGAGAGTGTTCAGTGTGTCCAGTGCCCACTACCTCAAAGGGTTTTGGAACAGGGTTTGGCCCTGAATTGCAAAGAACATTAACCATCCTGAAACTCATTCATAATTCCCTTCAGTTACAGACTCCTTGGAAAAGCTACTGATTTTTTGACAAGATATAAACCTTCTCTCTTTTCAGTAGAACAGCTTCGAAGTTGGTGCTGATTGCAGTCATTAATCACAGAATGGTCTTATTAAGGGAGATCTGCAAGGACCAGGTTTCTGGGTTAGGCAATACATGGTACTTTCACTTTTGGAGGAAGGCTAGGGAGGTCTTTGTGTGTGTGCTTAGAATGCCTCTCTTACTACATGGCCATTGTTATTTCCAGACTGTGGGCTTGGCATGCTTCACAGGTGTCCCAAAAAAACTGGTTCCTCAATCTTCTTTACAGGGAGGCATGTTGGACTGTGTAGTGGATCCCACCTACTCATATTTTTCCAGTGGAAGTACTGTGATAGTTCAGGGCCTGGAGGGGCAATGGTGTATAGATTTGAGCCTTATCTCAACAAACATTTATCACTTGGCCAGAGAATGGACCTTGATGCAAGAGGAGGGAAACATTCCCAGATCCCAGGTTAGATATCAGATTTATAAAGCAGAAGGAATATAACATTTCCACCTGTGAACAATCCATAGTTCATTTATCCAGGGACTGAAGGACTGCTTGTATAAGTTGATGGACAATCTGAGCTGCTTTGTTTCTGAGCTTAAAAATGTTACTAATGAACATTAGTCATGTTGGTGACTAATGTTCTTGTTTGTGCCAGTCTGAAAGATGTAGGTTTAGTAAATGATCTCCAGACTTTGAGATTCTGCCCAGTTCTACACCCAAAGCTTACCAGCAGGAGAGAATCATTTATACCACATTGAAATAAAGAAACAGAGTAAGATCATTAAAGCAACAGGACAAAGGTCAGGATAAAGGAAATATTCCACAGCTTTTGAAAGCAATCAAGAGCAGAGTGGCCAGCAGGTAGAGGGAGGTGATTCTGCCCCTCTGCTCTTGTGAGACCCCACTTGAAGTGCTGCATCCAGTTCTGGGGTCCCCAGTACAGAAATGATGTAGAACTGCTGGGGTGAGTCCAGAGGAGGCCACGAAGATGGTCAAGGGGCTGGAGTACCTGTCCTGTGAAAACAGGCTGCAAGAGTTGGGCCTGTTCAGTCTCTTTCAGGGGAAGAGGAGGCTCCTGGGTGACCAAAGTGCCACGTACCAATACTTTAAGGGGTCCTACAGGAAAGTGGGTTAGGGACTGTTTGTCAGGGAGTGTAGTGATAGGACAAGGGGCAATGGCTTCAAGCTGAAAGAGGGTAGATGTTAGGAAGAAATTCTTTTCTCTGAGGGTGATGAGGCACTGACACAGGTTGTCCAGAGAGGTTATGGAAGCCCTATCCTGGACGCATTTAAGGCTAGGTTGGATGGGGCTTTGGGCAACCTGGTCTAGTGAGGATGTCCCTGCCCACGGTAGAGGAGGTGGAACTAGATGATCTTTGAGGTGCCTTCCAACCCAAAGCATTCTGTGATTCTATGACTGCTGCATCCTCTCAGTTGCACTGTGAAATAAGTCTTGCTTTAAATGGAGTGGACCATTTATAACTTAAGGAATCCATAATTTAGAAGAACTTAGACATAAAGCATCATGTATGCCTCAAGTAGTGACCTGAATTCAAATACTGTAATTGCCTTTTTTCAGCTGTAAATCTTGGAATCCAAGATTGCAACCTGAACTCTTCTGAAGAATTAATTTTGTCCAATTAGAGATTTTGATTGCTGTCCTTGTGTTGCAAGCAGGTGAATTTATTCAACTCACTGTTCTATCCAGTTTTGTGAGCAGGACAATTTACTGCAGCCTCTTGGTGTGTAGTGAATCCATAATGAATTGTGGAAATTTGCTGTGAAAGCCTGACCTTTTCCTATATTTTTATTAGGATTTCACCTAACACTCTGTTCTCGCGTGCTCAAAGCAGAAAGTATCCATGTCAAATATTGCTGAAGAAATTAACCTTAAAGTCTACCAGACACATGAAACTCATCCTTACCAAAAAAAATTTTATATATATATATATATAGATATATATATTTCTTGCAGCCAAAAGTAACGCAAATGTAATTAACTGAGAGGGACTCTTGGAGGACATAACAGGCTTCTCATTAGGTTTCCACCAAGGCAGACTTATTACCACAAAGAGTTAAAGTTGTGTGTTGGTCAGGTATACACTGCACAGGATGTGATCACCATTAATGCAGGTTTCAAAAAGCTCAGAAAAGTGGCTCAGTTTTCTCATGTATCCAGAAAAGATCAATACTTATCTAAACAGTTGTATTAGCAAGATGCGTTTGCATGGTATTGTCTTGTGCCAGCCAGGGATAGTGCAAAACTGGAGCAAGAATGAAATAATTCTAAATACTACCTGATGTTCAGTTTTGGTTGGGTGCACATGTGTTTGATACATCTTGCAGCCTCTTGGCAGCTTTTTCATTCTCATATCCATATGCTTTATACAATAAAGAGCCATTTCCAAGAAATGCACTGAGCTCATTGCATCCGAACACCCACTGCTCCTCTACTGTTACGTGACTTCGGAAACAGTGACTGGGCATCAGAAGGATTACTGCCCAGTAAAAGAAAATTCCAACTTCGGATAATTTTCATCATTTTAATTCTTTTTAAATGGTCAAAGCCAAAGTGGAGGAAAGTTTGATTCTCAACCAGTCAGTTCGCCTGGAAAAGGCACCCTCAAGCAGTCATTAACCTATATGGCCCCAGGTGGGCACAGGGTTGAAGATCTCAGCTGGTTAAATGATACAGTGCTCTGGAAGTGTGGGGTCTAATCTAAAACCTTATAAATCCAGGGAGAAGCTTTCCAGGCTTTGGATTACTCATTCACTCATTTGAAATCTAATTCAATGTCAAGCCAAACTGGATCTGTTTCCCAAAAAAACCACAGATGCAGGCAAATAGCATAGGAGCTGCTGTATTCTTTTCGGCAAGCAGAAAGGGAGATTTATTTCAGGAGTCTCAAGATAATGGCTAGTCCAAAGAATCAGAAATGTCTGCACAGAAATGTCATCTTAAAATTATTAAGAGTGTAGCATTCCTTCACTTTCTGGCAGCACAGTCAGAGCAGCATCACAGACCCAGCCTGTTAAGTTACTGCGTTACTGCAATGCAATTTAAAATCCTTCCTGCTGAAGCTGGTTAAAGCACACATGCATACAAGGCTTCAGAAGGGATTAAAAATGAGTCCCTTGGACACTTTTTTCTTCCAGATAAAAGGATGGTCTTCTTCAGCTTTAAGATGCCATGGTTGGACCATTTGTGCTTCTGACCTTTAGCGTCATGGGACATTTAAAAAGCTGTCAATTTGGACCTTAAAGAGAAGCAGAATTACAGAGAGACTAATGGGATGGGAAGATGTAGAAGCCTACAGACCCGTCTGTGCTGAAGACCTTTGTTGTTTTTAATGTCGCTGTGTCAGTGCAACCCTTTGAGGTTAATGGACCATTCCCTGGTGGGTTGTTACTCCAGTAACCTACAAGAGCAGTTTGCAGCAGTAAAAGTCTTGTTTTGCCCCTTGGTGATACATATCTATATAAGAGGTTTGTGTTAACGGCAGCTTCATGAGAAAGCAGGGATGGTGCTGTTCTGGTATTTGGGCTGGGTCATCTACATTAAGACTCCCTGTCTATAGATCACATAGAACAATTTCCTGTTGAATGTGGGAGAAGAAAGCAAATGGGGACTCACCTGGTCTACTTACAGCATTACTCATTTGACAGTCTAAACAAGCTAATGAAACTTGAATACTACAATGAAATATCCTTACCAAATTGGGCAAGACACGTGTGCTTGTGTAAGTAGAGGGATGGATACCCCACTGCACCTCCCTCTCATTTCAGAGCTGCAGACTGAGGTCTGATGAACCAAAGTAACACTGATCCCAGGGGGAAACAATATTTGGGGGCAAAATGCTGCCCTGGATAGCACATCCGGCTTTCTGACATATCCATGCAGAAAGATCTATTTTAATATTTAGCTGCCAAATTAGTGTGTTTTACAGCCTCAAAATATGTTCATAATGGAACTGCATTTTATGAGATACTGTCCATGCAGACGTAAAGAATTTCTGCCCCAAAGAATTTATAAATCAGTAATTCTAGTTCAGTTTGAACAGAAGTTATTTATCAAGCAAAGCCTTTAGAAGTCTGTTTCCCACTTACTCTATAATAACATCTATATTTTTTTACATGCTGGGAAAATGATTGCCTAAGCTAAACCGAGCTAATGATCTGCTTGTCTGATAGCTGACAGATATATTTAGGTCCCAGTGACCAAGATCTGTTTCACTTGGGACTGGAAGTTCAGGGGCTTGCAAGGCTGGTGCCTGTGTTCCCCTTAGCAGAGCTCAGTGAGCTCACAAAGAAAGCTCTTGTGAAAGTCAGGCTGCATCATCAAGTTTCACCCTTGCTATTCAAGTGTTCATCAAATTCATTTAGTTTAGAGACAAGAAAGATCTTGTCTATGGTGAGGAGTGGGAGATTGTTTTGTGAGTAATTTTAAATGGGCTTAGTGTCGGGGATTTTATTTCCTTTTAAGAAAGGATCGCATGGTCTTCCTTTTGAGGAAATTTCCTTTGGTATTTTCTCTTTTTTCATAATAATTTCTATGCCACTAGCAATCATAATGGTAAAGCAACTTTTCTGCAGTTTATTTTCAAACATAGTACTTGAAAGATAGATGTGGAACCTATATGCAATCAATTTAGCAGCTTTTGTTATTGAAATCCTAGAACTATTAAAATCAGTAGCAACTCCTCATGACTTCAACAGGTCCAAAATTTTATGTTTGTATGGAAGATATTAGAGGATTTTTCCTCTATGATCTCTAGAATTGGCTGACAAATAATGCAATTGCAGCACAGATCATGTAGAAAAATGTGGAGAACATTAGTAAAGATCAAGGGTAGCTTACTTAACTTCTGCTAAGAAGATGTTTTGCTACCAGATGTGCTTGTATTCTTTGTAACTGGACTTTGAAAGCTTACTGAAATAACTAGAATGATCTAGTATTATGTTTTAGGAACACCTGAAACACAGATTTCTTTTAACAAGACTCAGTGTATGTTTCAGAAGTGCAGTGGTCTCTGTGTCCCTCTATTAATTTTCCAACATGTGAGCTTCCCACCAAAGTGGGGATGGCTCAGCTCCTGTCATAGAAATACAGTCTGACATATAAAGGGTAAGCCAGTTCTGGTTTCATCTGTCCTTAATACAGAAGTGAGGCTACATGATAGTTTGGTTCAGTATTTGTGCACTGGACCACTGAACTGTGTCACTGTAGTGTGGGTGATTTGGATGCGTCAGGGTGGGAATCGCTGCAGCCCAGTGGTGCAGCAGAATCCTTAAACATTGCGACTCTGTTGCCTCCACCGGGCAGCAAAGAGTATGAGTACAGAAGCACTGAACTGCTAAAAGCAAGGACCTCAAAAAAAGTTTTGCTATGGCTAGGATTGTGGGTGCTAATGGCTTATCATAGCCTGTCTGGAATGTTTCCCCTCAGGGTCAGTTTTGGGTGCTTTTTGTGCAGGTGCTCTGCAGAAATTTCATTTTCAACATCAATAATAAGCACACATTTATTTTTTTTAAGGTATTTTAATGTTTTTAATAGAGCCAGGAAATTTGGAGGAAACTGGAAATTGAACAGATGTAGTACATAAACCTTTCTCTCTCACACCACGGTAAAAAAACCCTGTTTCAAATCATTATAAATGATCCTTGAAGAAAGATTATTAATTTGAATGTGCTCTCTCAACCCTATTAAACTGTCACCTTGTCCAGAGTGGGGATAGGCACAAATCAAACGCCCAGATCAGAATGACCCTGGTCACTGTGTGGGAGTTGAAAGCTCATTTGATGGAGCATTTGTGAATGACCTTTTGCTTTGTGCCAGGATGCATCGAACCCTCCAACCATATACCCCCTCAACTCCCAGGCGTCCTTAATCTAGTGCAGGTGAAGGAGTTGTTTACGTGCAAAATGCTAAACATATGTGGAAAACCCGAACTCCCGGACGGTTGCTAACTGTGCTCTGACAAAGCCTTAAGCTGCAACCAGCTGGTGCATCGCTAGAGGTCGTGAGGAGGTAGCCTGGGAGATCCAGAGCATGTTCCTTTTGTTTTGCTCCTGCCTCTGGCTCGTCGGTTAGATCTGTATGCGTTACACTTATAATGTGAACTTGGATTTGCTTCAGAACCTCTGAAATATAGATTATTTTCCCCCCTGACATTAGCAGTATAAATAAATCCTTCATTAAGTTCTTCTCATGTTTAGCTTTTCAAAGAATGCCCGATGAGTCACAGGTTTCTGAAGCATCTTGTTCCCAGCATTATACTTCTCAGACATTAATTAGAAAACATCAGAACAATAACAACATCCATCCCTCCCCCCCCCCCCCCGCTGATTTTGGAAGAAAATATGAATCCCATTAGTCTGAATAATTCTGGTATTGAATAATTGTATTGGTAGCAGGTTTTATTTTCTCCTTGGAGCCCTATTCTCTAAAGTCAAGTTGAAACAATAGGAAGAGGGAAGGAAGAAAGGAGCATGATATCCCGTGAACACCAGTGGTATCATTGTCTTCTTTTTGTTTTCAGAAATAACCTAATGAAAAGGCTCCTTCAAAAGCTAAATGCCTTTGTTAAACCCTTTCTCTTCTCCCGAAGCTATTTACCAGCACAAAAGAATCAACACAAAACCCTGAAGAAGAACAAAGATCAATGGAACAAACGTTCTGCCAATCCAGTGCTATAACCAGGCATAACGGTTAACGTCTCTGCAGCTCTGGGCTGAGATTTTGCTGTTCCTAAAGGTCAGGATTTTGGTAGTTTCTGAAGTTCTGAAGACCTGTTTCTGATGCCTTTATTTCACACACAGCAGGAAGTGATAAATCTGTATAAATGGCTTTAGAAGTACTAACACACATTTAAGGTACTCTAAAAAATATTTAGCCTCCCAGCAAATTAACTGAATGATGTTTCTACTTCTCTGTGAAACTGTTCCCTGCAAGTAGAGGACTGTGTTTATTTAATGTGACCTCTCTACAGAGTCTGTACTTTCATTGTTTTTGGATGACTTATTAAGACAGCAGTAGCCTGAGCCTTATATTTTCCATCACACTTCTGGCTGCACTGTGAAAATACAAACATCTACTAATGCTGACAGTAGGATCTGTGTGCATTTCTCAGGTGGCAATATTAACAGTCCCTGTAGAATTGCAAATTTTAAAAAAATCATCAGATTTCCAAATTCTGATGTTGTACCTATACTCTCTGCATTATTTCTTCTTCTTTCACCCTAATCCACAGTGATGGTGAACAGATGCAATATGCTTCTTGTGATCAGTGATTTCCTGTCCTCAAAAGACCTTGTGAAATTGCCCGTTTCCCATTTCCAGATGCTCATTCAGAGGTTGAATTGAATTAGGTTTTTAAAACATTGCCTAAAAGCATTGTCTCATTCTGTTCCCCGTGATTGTGTCTTTCTTACCTTTATGAGGAGGGCTTGCAACGTCTGCTTGCAGCACAGAAAACAAACTGTGGCCTGGGCTGCATCAAAAGAATGGTGGTCTGCAGGTCAAGGGAGGTGATTCTGCCCCTCTACACTGCTATTGTGAGACCCCACCTGGAGACCTGTGTTAGGCTCTGGGGTCTTCCAGTACAAGACAGGCATGAAGCTGTTGGAGCGAGTCCAGAAGAGGCCATGAAGATGATTAGAGGGGCTGGAGCATCTCTTTGATGAAGACAGGGTGAGAAAGTTGGTCTTGTTCAGCCTGGAGAAAAGAAGGTCTCTCGGGAGACCTTAGAGCAGCCTCCCAGTACATGAAGGGAACCTATAGGAATGCTGGAGAGGACATGTAAAATGGTTTTAAACTGAAAGAGAGTAGATTTAGATTAGGTATTAGGAAGAAAATTTTAACAATGAGGGTAGTGAGACATTTGAACTGGTTTCCCACAGAGGTGGTAGATGCCCCATCCCTGGAAACATTCAAGGTCAGGTTGGATGGGGCTCTGAGCAACCTGACCCTGCTTATTGTAGGGTGGGGGTTGGACTAGATGACCTTTAAAGTTCCATTCCAATCCAAAATATTCTATGATTCCATAATTCATCTGAGCACAGGCTGTTGTTGACTGGGACTCGGTTGGCACCAAATCCAAGTTGCCCTTGAAATATGCCTAATATTATTGCAGCCAAATTGGTCATAAATGACCTGGAAATGTAGAATTTCTGCCTTTTTTCTTCATGCAACTTTATCTTAACGTATTTCTCAGAGTCTTGACTTCTTCCTGTCACAATCTAACGGATATCTGCATGCTGAAGCTTTTGTGTCATCTTAGTAGCAGTAGATCTAACACATATACATTTGGGTTGTCTAGTGGTTTGTTTTGCACAGTGACTTGGAGAAAGTGCAGCAGCAGCAGCACCCAATGGATTTTCCACTGTTAAGAATAACACCCTGTAACAGTTTTCTAAGTTTCTTTTCCACACAGTTTTCCAGAGAAAGCTTGAGATGTGGGTCACAAGAATTATCTTTTTTGAAAGGCCTCCTCTTGATGGTCTTCAAGTGTGCAGAAGTACAGAAGAAGTTTTCTATTTCTCAAAATATTTCCATGGATCATGTTCTGATTAAAAATGTATGCAACATGTGTGCATGGACTGCCTCCCCTGAGATGTGAAACTTGTGACCTACTTTGAAAACAGCACTAGTGCAAAGTTTCCCAACTTCCACTCGAGGCTCTCATTATTCACACCAATTTACTGCAGTGTGTTGGAGTCTGGTTTGGATGTGACCTGCTGCCCACAGTTAACTCCTGCTATCATCCATCTTTATGTTGGCAAGCTTCCATTTTATGCCAGCATTCCTGCAAGAACAACTGAAGAATGACACAGAGTCATGTCAAGTCAGAGTAACCCTCAGTTAAAGAGATTTATTTTGTTAACCTGGGGCTCCGGACTCTGTGGAGCATCTGGATGATTGGCCTCCTGTTCCTCTGGCCTTTGGTAGCAGCAGATTTCATGAATCTGATAAAAAGTTGAGCTCGTATATCTTTCTCTTCCTTGTGTTCAAGGTTCAAATTGCTCTGTGCTACTTTGCAGTCCCATTAAAATCTTCATTTTTCTATCATGTGCAGACTATCAGAGTACTTCTGGAGACAGCATGATGCAAGCTTCTATTGCCCTTGTTATAACCATGTGCCTACTAAAAGAGGTGACTGTCTTCCTTGTCTTCACAGAAGTGGAGTCTGCCTGCCTAGATGCTTGAGTGACTGGATGGACACTTCTGTAGGTGCAGAAGAACCATGTCAGGGATATAGACAAGTATGAGCTGGGCAAGAGGATGCCTGGGGAAAGATTAAACAGAATACAGGGAGGCTGGGGAGAGAGAATGTGAGGAGTTAGGACTGGACCAAGGGTGAGTAAGCAGAGGGCCTGGAGGTTTAATATGGAAAAAACATGGAAATCTATTGTTTCCAGCAGCCATGCCCAAAAGGTTTTACATGTCATCACCTGAATTTTACGAAAGCTCTCATTTTCTATCCAGAAAATTGGTGATTTGAGGTCTAGCAATGAATAAATCCAGACCAAATGTATATAGTTAAGATGTTTGTAAATTTGCCTTTTAAATTCATGGTTCATAATTTGTTTCAGGAAACAGAGTGCTCAGAGATTTCGTGTCTACACACATATATGGGACCATAGTTTTTTAAATTTTCTTAATTTATGAAATTCTTATAGGTTCAGCTGTGTAGGGAATCAGCTACGTGGCTCCCAATTCAAATGAGAAACTTGGGAAACTGCTTCTGCTACTTCTTCAAAGTATAATTTAATTTATGAAGCAACAGTTCAGTTGACATCAAGTTAAAGAAGTCCTATGTTTGTTTTTCTTTTGCCTCTAAAATTTAAATGTAAATACAGTTCTAAAAAATAAAATATGTTGAAAAGTGAAATATAAACAAAACTTTTGAAAGTTTCTACATCAAATGGTTCAAGCCCTTTTGCATTTACAGGCTAAAAATCAGATAATTTTAGAAGAATTTAACAAAAAAGATGCATTTGTTGACATGAGAAAATAATGTTATTCTCCATATTAGAGAAGAATCAGCTGTGCAGAGTACTTCAGGTTTGCTTTTGAAGTGAAGAAGTGATTGTATGTGTGTGAATCTGTCGTTCTTTTAGATGCACCAAATAACTTTTAATGTTCCTGGAGGAGAGGAGGCTGAGGGGAGACCTCATCACAGTCTCTGGCTTCCTGACAAGGGGAGTGAAGGGACAGGCACTGGTCTCCTCTCTTTGGTGACCAGCGCTAAGAACCTGGGGGAATGATATGAAGCTGTGACATGGGAGGTTTAGGATGGATATTAGGAAGAGGTTCTTTACTGAGAGGGTGGTCAGGCACTGGAACAGGCTCCCCAGGGAAGTGGTCACAGCACCGAGCTTGACTGAGGTCAAGAAGCATCTGGACGATGCCCTCAGTCCCATGCTCTGACTTGTCTGACCCTGTGTGGAGCCAGGAGTTGGACTCGATGATCCTTATGGGTCCCTTCCAACTCAGAAGCTATTAGCACTAGCACGCCACTGAACTCCAGCTCATATGGCTGCTGAGCGAATGGGATGTTAACACACTAAACTAAGATATTAAAGCAGTAAAATCTATTTGTGAATATCATTGTTTTATCACACACATTTATCCCAAAATAACAAAAGCAAAGGAATTTTATGTAGTGCAGCAGCTTTGTGCTGCTCCTTCACTGAGTAGCTGGTTATTTCCTGCCACAATCTCTGTTGTATGATTGAAGTCACATTTGGAACTGTAACAGTTTTCCTCAGCTCCCTTTCACAGCAGCCTCCAAGCATGCTGCAGAGCTTCAGAAGACTAACAGGGGACACATGGGGACAACACAGTGAATGGCTCAGCAGAGGGAAATTTGGGGAATGTTTGGTAAATCAATACAAGAAAGTAGAGATTTCTAGGACATGGATGGGTACTCGAAACTTTATCACAATCTCTGTTACCTAATATTTCAGACCTACAAGTTCTTTGAGATATTAAATAGATGTTCTAGGTCACAGATCAACTGTCTTTGTCATTTCCTATAAATGAGACAGAGGGATTTTGTTGTTGTGAGCAAGACAGTCACTGGAAACTGTATGCCTTGGACAGGAAGAAGTTTGCTTGTAGGAAGCAAACAAAATGAAACTTGCTACCAGCACTGAAGACAACAAACCCTCTAGTTCATCCAACACACCCCATCCTTACCATGCCACTACCAGCACTAGTCCATCGCTTCTTTCAAGAGAATGAGGGAAAGAGCTGTTTGCCCACTGTCGGGGAAACAAAACCAAACAAACCAGATCCTGCTTCCCCTGGCCTGACTTAGCAAAAAGTCTGTGTCTGTGGCCAAAGGTTACTTGTTAAAGGCTTCTGCCCAAATGGCTGCACTGACTGGCCAGCGAACAAGGTATTAGGAGAGAGAAGTGCTGCTTTGTTGAACCATTCGGTTTGAATGACCAAGAGGTGCAGGACAAATGACCCATAAAGGTGCAGGACGAGTTTGTGAAGACACACTAGGTCTGGCTGCACAGCAGTAGTACTAGACCAGTATCCAATACTGGGAAAACAGAAAAGATGAAGCATTTTTCCAGCACAGTACATGGTCTGATGGGGCTGTGGCCTTTCACCCTGACATTCTCGCAGAAGTTGCACTTTGTGTTAGTGGCCCATAAGACATGCCAGCCTCAGTAGTTAGGAAACGTGGTTGTGCCCTCTGGCATCGTTAGAAACCAATAACCAGAGCAGTAAACAGATGACAGATTTTTGGCATTCTGGGTAAAGCTGCTTTTAAAATGTTCTTCTGTATTTGAAAGGAGGACATGACTCAGTTAGCAGAGTTATAAATGCTGGCTTGAAAGTGTCCCATAATAGCTCTTTTCATTTTCTTCGCAGAGGCTAGGAAGAGTACACCCTGCCACTCAGACCTGTTGTCCTTTTCTCCCTTGTTGAAGCAGTGCTTTGATGCTGGCATAGGGACAGCTGCAAACTTGGTGTGGCTGAATGCCATTTTTCCCTGATGGGATCCTTTGCCAGGGTCTTTGCATATCAGCTTGCAAAACACCCACAGGAAAAGTTATCTGGAACAAAGTGAGTTATTAGTAAGTCGCCTGTTATTAGTAACAGTAACGCTGTTATTGTCACTGTAGTGCAGAATGAGTTTGCTGAGGATGGAGAGAAGTAACAGGCTTCATTTATTTATTTATATATTTATGTTCAGTACTCACATAAAAATACAACTTAAGGCTATTAAAAAATCAACAGGATCAAAATGAAGCTCTTTAATGAGAACCCTTTGATGGCCAGTTTCTGACGCAGTACACTGTCTAGCTCCTCTCTGTCTACGTACCTGTGTTGCTGCTGAGTGCAAACTCCTCTGGCTTTTCATGTAGATGAGTGAGACTCATCTCCAGTTTGTTTTACCAATATATTTCAGGGCTTGGATTTAGAGGAGCTGAATGCTTGAAGCAGGCTCTAAGCAGCAGTCCGTGGTCTTCACGTTGGCTGTGACATTTTCCTGCTCTGAAAACATACTCTTTTAAATTGTATTTTAATTGTCAGAAAACTTTATTGAGTTTATCTCATTAGGAAAATGGTTCTGAAAATTACCTTCAGTGACAGGACTAGAGCTTATGATAGAAAACAATAGCGAAAACAACCACAAAGGAGGATCAATATTACCATGTATTTGAGGTGAAGATTGTGAGCATCTGGAACTGAAACACATTCTATCTACTTCAAATCAATGCTTGTATTAAGGATACCGCAAAGAACAGAGCTGAGACAGTTCTCCTTATCAAAGGTAAATCCAATACAATTAGCAAAAGTAAATTTGCCTATTTCATTTAAATGGCCAATACTGAGTAGAAGCAACAAATTATTTCAGAAAATGCACACAAATATGTGTGTGTAATGTAACTGGAGAACCTAATGAGATAAACAAAAAGTAATAATCATAAATGATTGACAATATGTCAATGATAAGAATTAATTTTGAATCACATGGGCAAAATTTCCTGAGCAAAATTTCTTATGTAATATTTATATTCCCAAAGCATAATAATTTCTAACCAGATGCAGAGTGTTATTGATGATGATATGAATAACTAGTAGAGCCCTTTGAGGGAATGTGGAATAATATAGTTAATAAGAAAGGAGTGATTTACAGTGTGTACAAATATGAAATTTTGAGTGTTTTCACTTCAACTCTGCTCTTAAGGCCAGATAGATGTTTTGATGAAGGTTCAGGCTTCTCCAAACTGATGTAACTGTTTCCACTGAGATTTAATGTTGAAGAGAAAGACATCATCATTTCTGATGTTCAGAACAGCTTTAATGATAATCAGACAGCATTGCCACTTGTAATGTTGCAGGAGTAAGAAAATCACGAAACTATTTGGGATGCAAATTTTTTAAAAGTGTGTTTCCCCTTGTCATACATACCTTGGGGATAGGCATTATTTAAAAAGTTTGGTTTAGTTTGAGCAGGCTTTCAGGCAAAGGCTTGAAAAAAGTTTCAGTACCAGATACCATACTTGTGTGAATTGTTTCCTTGAACAACCACCTTATTTTAAAGAGGATATCACAGATATATTGATATTTTCCATTGGCTGTTTGTACGGAGAATCAACTTCCTTCTGTGAGTCCTGTTCAAGAAGAGAACAGGTCTGCAGGTCTTTGAGTCAAACCATAGGATGGCTTGAGTGACTGTAGAGCATGGAACCTGGGTAAGACCTCTTCAAATGCAGGATGCTCCAGTAAGTGTGAAGGGACTATTCTTGAAAGGGTTTGAGCTACGTTAGTTCTTCCAGGGTTATCTCCCATTTGGTTCCTTTTCCCTTTGTCTGATGCAGTTCTAAATAGAAATAAAATATTTTAAATTTTGCAGTGAATCTTTTGTGCAAGCCACATGTGGTATATTAAGAGTCTGGATAAAGGTGACAAACTGGGCTAATATATCATCTTCAGTGATTGTCTCTATGAAACTAATGAAAAATCCCAAAGTCCCCAAGTCTGGTTTTGGATCTTGAACAAAACCTTGAAATGAAAATACTGTAAACAGTTTCAAAGTTAGGCCCAAAAATACAGTATTTCTAGGATATGTATAGAATTTTGCTGGCTATTTGATTTACTGAATGGAGTATCTGCTTATATTGTTCTCTGGCATAGTGGATATGCATCTTTGCAACACATCTACAGCCAAATGTCCTTTTGCAGAACAAATCACGTTTTACATTTCACTCAATTGATATTTCACTCTCATTAAGCAGAAGCAACATATGCCTCTCTCCCCAAAAGATATAAATCCAAAGAGTGAATTGCAAATTTTGATTAAAATATATAAAATATCGAGGGGGGGGGGAAACAGTCTATTAAGAAGCAGCTATTAAAAAGTGTATAACCAATTGATATAATGTAGTTGAAAACTCAGTTTTCCAGTGTAAGATTCTTGCTTGCCCTTGGTTTTCTAGTGGCATTTTGGTTCCAAGGACAGACATACAGCCTGCTGGAAATCAAAATCTGAATTTACCCAAGACTCTCTGGTGAAAACTGTATTGGTACAATTAAATGAGGACATGGTCTGAAATGTTTTTTGAAAACAAATAAGACTAGATAAAACTTCTCTCCCTTCTTTGGAGAAATATTGCTCAATTAGGATATGTATTGTGTAATACCAAGTATGTTGTGACAGTTCAGAAAAAGTCATTGATTCCAGCTGTGGCTCCTTCTGAGCTTCTGGCTTGCTTTGAACGCTGATCTCAAAGTGAAACTCCAAGGGTTCATACCATTGCGAAGCCAAAACAAGAAATCTGTTTGCTCAGACCTAGAAGAACTGAAACTACAGATCTTGTACAGCTGCTTCACCAGTCTTTCTGAGTTAGTGGCTTTGCTAACTTGATAAACAAAGATGGGAACTGATTCTCTTTGGGCACCGTCTGATTTCTCATCCGTCCCACATAATTTCTCTACCGATTTGCACATTGTCCTCATGTGTACAGCAACGTGTGCAGCAATCAGGCAGGGAAAAGGATGATGTATCGGGCAAGGTACTGGATCAGCTGGGAACTGACCTGCTGTTGAGTGACCAGGGACAGTGTGCTGCATGCTGGCATTGCTCCTGCCTGGAGCTGGGGCTGCTCACAGAAGGGGTGAAAGTCGTTCTAGTATGGTCCCAGTCAAGTGGAAGATTTTGGCGTTTAGTGTGCCACCCGCCACAAGACTTCTTTTGCCAACAGCCATTCAATGGGAAACAGATCCTCTAAACTCTTTTCTTGGTCAACAAAGGGAAAGAGACAACTGACTTCATTTTCAAGTGTAGCTAGCTGGGCATTCACACACTGCAGTTTTGGACATTAAATAGCTCCACAGCATTTGGATGTTTCATTTAGCCTTGCTGTTAACACACTTTATTGTCCTTTCTCACTCACTCCATGTTTGCTGGAGGCATGAACTCTGTCTTATGAACTTATCCCTGAAGCCCACCAGAAGGTAGTGTGGGCAGGGAGCATCGGAACTGGAGCATGGAACATAGAACATGGAACTGGGATCCCGGCGTGCATGAAGAGGAATGTGGCCAGCAGGTCAAAGGAGGTGATTCTCCCCCTCTACTCTGCCCTGGTCAGGCCCCACTTGGAGTATTGTGTCCAGTTCTGGGCTCCCTGGTGTCAAAAGGACAGGGATCTCCTTGACAGAGTCCAAAGAAGGTCTACGAAGATGATTAAGGGCCTGGACCATCTCCCCTATGAGGAAAGGCTGAGTGAGCTGGGACTGTTCAGTCTAGAGAAAAGAAGACTAAGGGGGGACCTAATCAATGTTTATAAATTGTTGCAGAAATGTTGCTAGCTAGGGCCTGGCGGTCGGAAGATCACGTGATATGCGGGTAGGTAAGGCCCCTCCCCTATAGCCGGTAGAAAGCAGGCGGAAGTGACGTCCCGAACCTCAGTTATATAAGGCTGTGTTACCTGTTAATAAATGCCATTTTGCCATCCATCATATTGATGTCTGTGTGCAAGTGGTCCGCGCGACCTGGGTTTGGTTGATGTGCCGTTCCTGAAACAGGCCGCCGTGCAGTTGCGAAAGGCAACAATAAATATCTTAAGTATGGGGTGCAGGGGGAATCAGCCAGCCCCTTTTCTTTGGTCTGTGGAGAGAGGACAAGGGGCAATGGCTGCAAGTTAGAAGACAGGAAGTTCCGCACCAACATGCAGAACTTTTTCACAGTGAGGGTGACAGAGCCCTGGGACAGGCTGCCCACGGGGGTTGTGGAGTCTCCATCTCTGGAGATATTTAAGACCTGTCTGGATGCCTATCTGTGCAGTATGAGCTAGGGACCCTGCTTTGGCAGGGGGGTTGGACCTGATGATCTCTCAAGGTCCCTTCCAACCCCTATGATTCTGTGATTCTGTGATTCTGTGATTCTGTGATTATGCATCACTCAAGACTGAGCATAGCTTCAGCATACACCAGCTCTCCCCTTGCTGCCTCTCATTTAGAAAGTGAGAGGCAGCAAGTAGCTGCCCGTCAGGAAAATGCTGCGGTTTATGACAGGAATGAATAAACCAGTGAATATGGTGCTGGAGGCACAGAGAGCGATCTAGCTAATGCACCTGGCAGAGAAACATTGTTTTGTTTCACATCTAGAAGAGTTAGACATGAAGTAGCAAACTTGTTTCTCTCTACATTAAAAACCAATTTTATGACCAGGAAACTGCATGACAATCAAGTGAATAGTGACTTGTGCTTGTTAATGAACTTGTAGCACTTGGAATATCAGTAAGGATTATTAGCTTTGACCTAGCCAAATGCCAGGTTACACACCTGCTTTTCTTCTTAAAGAAGTTATTAAATATCTTACTAAAAACTGTTGTCCGCTGCTACTGAAAGTATGTCCTGTTTCACTCCCAAAAATGTTGCATTCCACTGGGACCATCAGATTCTAACGCTCATCTTTGTCCATAGTTTTCATCTAGATATTGCAGATAGTACATCAAACCGACATGAAAACTCTAAGGAAGATCTGTTCCCACAACCCCACAAGTGCTAAGCAATTTGCACCATTTTGCAGTAGAAAACAAGAAAAACTGACTCCACATTAAGCCATTATAAAAAATGCCAAAAATTGTTAAAAGTGGTCTCCTGCAATTAAGGTGACAGTTCGCTAATTAATATTCACCTGATTTGCAGGTTGCCCAGAGAAGCTGTGGCTGCCCCCTCCCAGGAATTGTTCAAGGACAGGTTGGTTGAGGCTTTGGGTAATCTGGTCTAGTGGAAGGTGTCCCTGTCCATGGCAGGGGGGTGGAGCTGGATGATCATTGCTGTCCAAAACCAAACCAGTCTGTGATTCTGTGAAAGTCCTCTTCTTCCCATGGGTTTCCTCTAATAGTGAAATTTATATGAAACAGAAACACTTATCACCACCAAAGCTAGACTCCACAAGGTGGTGCTGAGCTGGTCATACCTTCCCATGCCATCATGTTTCTGTCAGCAGAAGTCAGAAACAGCAAGATGCCTTTGAGATTGCATGCAGAATTGAACTATAAAAACATTTTGTGGTTGCTTAGCCATGAACTCCATATTTTAAACAGAGTTAAGTTGTCTAAACTCTTGACAGCAAGTCTCCATTAGTGCTCCAGTATGAGCTAGTGGCAACCATATCACTAGAAGATCTCTCAGTGCTAGGTGAACCAGGAGCCTGGTTTAGGCATGCGGCTCTGTCTGTGGAGTAGGCTTATGTGTCTCATGGTAAGGCATTGTTCTTGCATAGTCTTGTGGGTTTGTGTCTGGAAGTACCCACTTCATGTCCTTGGTCACTTAGCAGATTGAGAGTCTTCCTGGCACACAGATGAGCTGTGGGAGAAGGTAGTGAGAAACAACCCTGAACTCCCAACCACGCACCAAGCCATAAACGATGCAAAAAAAATCCCTTTAAATTGTCTGAGAAGGTCTTGTGGACTCAGGCTTTATTAGCACGTGCTTTTCTTGCTAATGAATGGCCCAGTTAAATAGTAAGCACCTGGGTTTTGTGGTTTTGTGATGGTCTTTTAATTTTATTTTATTTTTTTTGTGAATAAGATAATTTCCTTCTGGAGCTTCTTAATATCAGCCTTAAGCTGTCCAAGATAGCAAAGCACCCCCTCCTTACTGTTACTGTGTTTGTTCAAGTATTTTTACCACACACAAGGACATTTTGCAAGCAGAATATACACTACTTTAGAATATCAATTAATTATTTATTGGCCAGCCAGTCATCAGTCAAGTCAGGAAGAGTTGGCCTGCATTGCTGCTTGGAACTGGTAGGTCCCTGCTGTTGCTGAGTTGCCATCTGCCAGTGCTCTGCTTCCCTTCCTTAGGGTTTTATATTAGTTCACTATCTTTTTTCTCAAATACTTGAGTTGCTAACTATTACCCATTATTATTCCACAATTATATCTCTGCCTGTGCCTTCATCTTGGGTTTCGGGGTGGACTTTTTTTTCTTTTTCCTTTTTTTTTTTAAATCTTTAGCTTATGTACTTTTTAAAACTTTAACATCTATTTTCAAATAAAATAAAGCTAAAATGAATCTGGATCGCGCTGTACCTGGGATAATAGATGGCTGAACCTTGCGGCCACAGGTTTCAGCTGCAGCAAGCTTTTTGTGGTCTTTGCAGAGCTGCCTGCAGAGCAATATCTGATGATTAATTTTATAGCCTTCTCTAAGATTTCATACTTTTGCTGCACAAGATGTTTATTGGAACCCATCTATTTTGGGTCTGGACAGATCTACAGCCAAGAGTCATCCTTTGGTCTGGTATGCTTAGCAGTGGCTTTATACTTTAAGAGTGATGTTCTGTAGCTTTTAGTTTTACAGTGAGCCATATAAAAAGAACAAAAAAGAAAGAATCACATTGTTTATTCTGATGAAGATACCCTTTCATCTTCAGAAGCTGATCTTGAGTTAGAGCTGAAGACATGATGGAGAGTGGTATGCTCATGGCTCAGTGGTAGTAACACTGGTAATACAGAAAATGATAAGAAAGTGTTTTTTGGAACAAAGAGATCAAAGTGTCAGAGAATCAGAGAACGTTTAATCCCTGGACACTACAGTGGTAACTGATGAATCTTGTCTTGCCTACATCCCCTTCTAGAAGAGACCAGAATTCTACCCACTGGTGATGCAGAGCATAATGGTCACAATGGTAGCAATGCAGATGGAAGGCAGGTGATGCTGGTGCTACACAATTATGGAAAACTGGTAGGAAAATCAACATATTTGGTACCTTAGTATTTACAAAGCTGACACTAGTGAGTCAGCAGTCGGCTGTTTGAGTGATGGTGATTTAAATACCTGCTGAACCTCTATTAACAGAACTATGGCCAGTAGTCTCAAAGCTGTGATCATTCTTCTCTACTAAATGCTCATGAGACTACTGTATGGAATATGGTGTCTGATTTTGGGGTGTCCAGTACCAAAGGGATGTCAAGAAACTGTAGGGAATCTGCAGAAGGGCCACTCAGATGGTCAGGGAGCTGGTATTTTCTATGGCATAGAAGGGGTTGCTAAATAAAATGGGTTTTCCTAGCATGGAGGTGAGAAGGGCAAGGGAGCTCGAGTTGCTGCCTCCCATTACCTGGAAGGAAGGCATGGAGAAGTCGACAACAGGCTTCTCCGATTGGTTCACAGTGAAAGGACAAAATGCCATGGCAGAAAGTTGCAGCAAGATAGATTTGCTTGGATATACAGAAAAAAGCACTGTATAGGCTGCGAAAAGATTTTTTAATTTTCCTTGTTAGAGATTTTTTAGAATTTGCCTGCACAAGACCCTAAGGAAAGCACTTTGCAACTTGAATTAGTTCAGCTTTGAATAAGAAATTGTGAGAGACATCTACACAGATCCCTCCCAACTTAAATTTTTTCTGTGATTGTCTGCTTATAGTTTCCATATCTGACCTCAGTGTCCTATGTTTGATTTAAATCTTTAAACTTTAAACTTGACTAGCAGGACTACGACTCCCATTGTAAGGCTGGGCATGTGTCAGAAGATTTTCAGGAGCTAACCTGAGAAAATGCTCCAGTGCATGTTCACCAGTGTGATTTGCTATACCCATGTAGATGAATTTTATCTTTCTTACTCTCCTAAACAGACACTTTGTGGTGAAGATTTGACTGACAGGCATTTGACTGGCAGGACATGTCTCAATCTGGAGTGAGGCAAAGGCACTGACATTCCAGGATAGGGTGTTATCATATGTGGAGGGCTGCTGGATATTCTTGAGCGTGAGGCCTGGCTTTTCACTGCCTTAAGAAGCGTCTGACACTCTTTTAAAATCCTTTTCTTGTCACTGACTCAACTGTTGTTTAAACAGATTAATATTTATGTATTGCCTTCTTAAAAAGAGCATAGTTATGACGCGGGTTTTTTCCTGTTTTACGTGAGCAACTTGAATATAAGTACTCTTAAAACACTTTAAAATCATATAATCTTGTTGTCGCCAATGAGACTAAGCTTACAGTCTTCTTTTACAACATCCTGTTTTCTATTTATGGTCCCCATGATTTTGTTGTATGTGGTGAGAAAGATGTAGACTGAACCAGTCTTTGTTGCATGAATATAGAGGTAGCATGTTACTGTAGACTATGTGTTTTGCCCCAGTTATTGACAGGGAATTGTCTCAAAACCAGTGGTAATTGTATATCGATTCTCTGGAAGTCCACACTTTACAGGTGAGAATAAGATTTCAGCTGTTAGGATGGGTTCTGTTTGATGTTCCAGAACCCAGGGAAAATTGGCTTAACTGGACTCTATATTACGCTCGGTGGGAGGGATCTCACCTAAATGTAGAGCTCTGAAATTAGATACATAGACACACTAATACATTAGATACAGACTAAGCTGATCATCTAGGTCCTCTTTCTACTCAACAGAAAGAACCAGCAGCACCTCCAGAAGGAGATTAAGACACAAGGTTTATATTTTATATCTGTTTTATGGAGAGAAATCATCACACTAGCTGAACACCTCCCTGTGTATAATGAACTGTATGTTTTCTTATCTGAACAAGATCTACATTATCCTTTCAGTTGGGCATCTAGTTTTATTTTCATTTTTATCAGCATCACTTCACAGAGAGAGGCAGATAAGTTTGCCTTGCTCTAAACTAATGACAAATTTGTCCAAACCATGATTTATTCAGTTGTAGTAGTGTGTGCTCAGATTGCCTGCTCAGTCTCTTCACTGCACTGAATGGCAGACCTGACCTGAGATGATATGGCCAAACTTTACCTACTAATTCTATTTTCTTCCATAAGTTTAAATCCATATAAGCATATTTTCCATGCTTCTAAATTTTCTAGGACCACACAGGCTGTACTCCAGTACTTCCTTCCTGAAAGCCCCTCTAGCATTTTTATTTGATGTGGGCTGGTGTCTGTCCCCTCCAGGAAGTGTTTGCACTGTCTGCACTAACCTCCTCTCTACAACATGTACAGAAGGCTCTGGATGTGTACCGTGACCCCACAGAGTCATTGCACAGGAGCAGCCTGTGCAGGAATCCTGGCCACAGACCCTAGCTCCTGGCACCACTGCGATGCTCCTGTGTGGCCGGGTACTAACAGAGCAGCTTTAAAAGCTCATTCATAAAGCCCTGTGGTTTGCCCCACCACCTAAGAACACACTGTGTGGGAAAGAGCAGCCAAGCCCACATAGGGACATAGGCCAAAGGGAGTCGGGAAGCCTGAGGCAGAAACGCTAAACTCAGCAAACCGAGCGGGTGATCCATGGAAAGTAAACCCAGAGGAAAGAATTAATTATGAACCGCGGTGTGGGTTGCTGATATGTTATCTTTGCTGGTCATCCTGACTCACCAGCATGCTGAGCCTGTCTAAATGACTTCAGATATGTTGGACTTGCCTTACACCAGCAATTGGTCTTTCCAAAAGCGTTCTCAGACGGTGTGAGAAAAGCGTGACCTGACTCACGCAGAGCACAGCCACTCCTGGGAAACCTGAGCACTCCAAAATTTAAAATCCTACCCTTGCTGGGAGCACTGCTATTGTCTCAGAGCTGGGGGGTGCCAGGAGGACCTGGAGCAATCTAGTGAGGAGTTAATTAAAAGAAAACAAGTTACAGTTTCATCTCGTTTGCTGAAGAAGGTGGTTAACTCTTTGTTGTAGCTGGATGCCAGTGATTTGCTGTGCTGGGATGAAAGCCCATCCTCTTCAATCACTCCCAGCAGAGCGAAATTACTGGTGTCAGGAAAACTCATTTTGTGGCATTAATCAGAATGGATTAAAATGGAACAGCTTCTGAGCTGCCCCGCGAGAATAGCTGTGGGACATCAAAGAGAGCCCATGATCCACAAAACTAGAAGACTGTGTCCTCTGCTTTAAAATATTGTAGTCAGCCAAAGATTTATTGGAATGACATGTTAACTGCATTGTGTTCAAAAGCACTTTGGTGTTTAATCACTTATGTCCTATCTCCTCCGCTGTAACATAATCAGGTTAGTAATCAACTGGTGAGTTTGGGTGCTTTTGCTGGAGGAGTTTGAAGATACATTTAAAATCTTGGACTGCTTCTTAGTTTTAAGTGTTTGGTAATGATGGATAATGGACTACCACAGAGTCCCCTCAATCCATTAGGAATAAATCCATCGCTGTATATGTCATAGCTGCATGCAGTCCTTTTAAACAAGAATGTTTCCTTGGCTGCTTTGGAAAGTGTTTTTCTTCTTCCAAGGAAAAAAAAACAGGCTTTGTGTAGAATTGTCATATTTTATAATTTTTTTTAAAATCTGGTTTAGATGATGTGTTTGAATTTGTGACATAGCAATATGTTTGAAAAGAGGAAAAAAGGCTTTCTTATAAAACTAGAAATCTGGATTATCTCTGAAACTTGGAAAAGGTATATGAACTAGCTTTTCAAAACATCTCATGCTATTTTTACATTTTAAGAAAAATAAAGTATGGATGAGTATATACAGTAGATATATGTGATCTGACTTTTCAAGGGAAAGTGAGATAGATACTTGTCTGTTCAGATTCTCCTTCACTTTATATGCCAACACACATGCACTGTAATCATGTATGTGTCACTGCTGAGTGGAAAGTATTAATTTGTACTGGAGAGACCCTCAGAACCTTAGACCCTCCAGCACCTCACTGTGGTCACTATCATATAGTCATGACAAAACTGTCTTGCCAAATTTTTAGGCCTATCCTCTATAGCTCTGTGAAAATCTCCACTTGATGCTCAGTACCAATAAAAAAAGTAAACAAAACTTTAAAAAAATGTTAAGAATTTCTAGGAATGGAATGAAAAGAACAAAACATTGTCATGCAATTGCATGAACAAACACATGCTTCACTAGTGGCATGAATACTGTGCAGATGTCTGCTCTCCCCAGTGCTATTGGAAAAAATCCAGAGGCAGGTCACAAGATCGATCAAAATTATGTAGTGGGTTCCATGCAAGGACCAAATAAGTTAGGGTTCTTCAGTCTGCAAAGACAGTCAAATGAAGGGAAATGTAATAGAAATCTATACACTAGTAAGTGCTATGAAGAGGATGGCTAGGAATCTCTTCTTATGTGATAGATTTAGAAGAAAGAAGAGGAAGTGGTTTGTCACCCAACATGAACTTTAACTGTGGATTACTTCTGCCATAGGATTTTCTAGTTCAGAAAGTTTACCAATGCCTCAGGTTTACCAAAATTCAAGAGAAATCCATAAAGAGCTATTACATTTGAGGACAGAGCTTCTGGGAAGCTGTTCTGATGAATTACCACCGTGTGCCTACTGGGGTTTTTGTGTTGTTTGCTAGACATTCACTTTTGGCCAGAGACAGGGTATTGTACTAAATAAATCTTTTCTTGCCTGAGTACTACTATTCTTATATAACCTGTGTTAAATCACAGGTTAAAAACACACAAACTTTGTTATGGAGAGCACATGGGAAGGGGAAATGGGACAGCACAACTTGATGGGTATAGCACATACCAGTGGGAAGCCTGGAGCATCCTCAGGTATTTTGGTAAGTCCATGCTTGTGCAAAAGGCATTTTTTTCACCAGTGAGGGTCAGCTATTTATGCCAGTAGAATTAAGACAATGTAAAGACATAATTCATTTACATGAATGGCAGAAACTAACATAGCTATCAATTACCAAATGAGAATTTTAGATTTTGTAATAAATAATGCGCCCTCTAAACTTGATTGAAAATCTTGCTTACTTCTTTGTTTTGCCATGACTTCTTTGACTGCAGCATTGCATGTAAAGACAGAATTTGCTCATAAGTTCTGATTTCCAAGGAAATGTGTTTGGTACATAAGAGACACAGGAAATGTGGTTTTGGTCTTTTACTCCAAAGATACGTATCTGCATTTCTCTGATAATGTCTCACAAAGTTCAGGATAATACTGGAAAGAAGCTTTTGAACTCAACAAAATTTCATGGTTTGTTTGGTTTTATTGACTCCATCCAAGTAGGATCTGCACACAATATGAAGAGATATGTCATGTGGGAAACAAGGAAAAGGATATTAAGCAACCTTACATAGGGTGATGAAAAAGTTCTTTGCCTTTGAACTGGGCCTGAACTTCTAGCTGCGCAAGTTTTGGAGACAAATTCAAGCATCAACCATCAAGTTTCAGGAATGCCAAAGTATGTATCTCCACTCCTGACTATTGCATTTAGAAATAGCCCTTACTTTGCCCTTGTCGGAGTCCCTGGAAGACTTTTGTTTATACTAGAGCATTTTACTACATCAGAAGTTAATTTATGGTCAAATTCCATCACATTAACTCACCCTGATCTGTATCTTTCCCTGTAAGTGGGTGGTGCAAGCAAGGTGACTTTGACCCTGAGATTTTTTTTGTTCAAACCAACCTAACTTCAGGGCTAGACTCTGGTATGTCCTCATGTGAAGCAATGAAATGTCTCCCTAGACCATTTCCTAACAACTGGGATGTCCTGCATCTCTAAATGTAAAAAATATTTCCATAGCCAAGCAGAGCACGAGTCAGGTCCTGTCCGAAACTCTTTCGCTGGAAAATTGTCATAGTGCTTAGAGGCTCGTTCATTTGAGGTATCCCATATGAATATGTCATGCCTTTCAAATCACTGCAGAAAATCAGCCTTTAATATCAAGATTAAAACCTGTCCTCTGTCACTGACTTTCAACAAGCTGTGTCTTTATTGCGCTGATCTGCATCAGAATACAGAATCAGTGACCCAATGTCTGCGTGTAGGAATTACATGAATAAAACAGTGGGAGAGGTCCCAGCTTCATCTGGACCAGATTATATATCTAATCAAGTCATATTTAGCTGCAAGCTATCACTTGATTACTGAGACCCCTTCCAGTGTGATGCTAGCAGCTCAGTTTACACAGAGAAGCTGATTACTTCAGTTGCCAGGGTGTCGAGTGAGATCCTTCTTCTGAACATATACCAATAGTCCATGAAAACAAACTTCAGTATGTTTTTGTCCATCTTATCCTCAGGAAAAAAAAAAAAAGCATTTTAGCAGGTACATTTCACACTTCCCCTGCTCTGAGTCAGAATCATCCAAGGAGAGTATGACAGGAAGCCAAAATGATTTTTGAAGAGACAACTACACCTAAAGAGGGATGACTTCGGTGAGCCCATGCCGAACTCTGAGCCGACACGGTCCTATGGCTGCCAGGATACAAGGGAGTCTGTTTGTGTTGTGTTCCTGCCAGCATCTGTGTCTCAGTGAAGCAGGATAGGGTTTTGCACGGAGCCTGTCTGTGAGCCTTTTGCTCCAAGAACACTGTGGCTAGTAGCACTGAGCGCTGAGTCAGTGCTTTTCTGACAGCGCTGCATGCCGTAGGGGACTGTCCTCCTCTTCTACGTCACACTTTCTGACAGGGAATCCATTTTTTTTGGTCCCAGGGGAGCCCAGGGGATTGTTCTGAAAATAAGAAATTCTCCCATTTCACAATAATTTCAACTGTGCCTGGCACACATGGACAGATTTGTTAGTAGAAGGGGCTGGTCACTGAATCATGAAGCATGGTCCTAAGTAAGGCAGGATGTCCAAGTGACTGTGGGGCTGTCTGAGGCAAGAAAAAACATTTATTTCTCTGTTCTGGTGCAGCATCTGTGCATGTGCCATAGAAATCATTTGGGCACACATTTCTGAAAGTACTGTCTGCCCAAGGACACAGAGTACTGACTGCCATCAACCAAGTACCTTGATGACTGGTAGAAGGAAATTCAATACAGGCAGCTGCAGCTGATGGGAGAAGGGACAAGGGATTGTGAGAGGATGAGGGACTGTGAGAGTTCACTGGAGACCTCTGCTAGCTTCTGTGTCACTCACATGTGTACACTGAAGGTCCACCATGCGTTAGCAATGTTTGGTTTAGCCTAGTGGTCTTCTGGCCAAGAGGAGTCACAGGAAAGAGAGGAGGAGCAAAGACAATGTGGCTACTTCCCACAACAGGCTCCCAACTGGCACCGATTCATGGCTTAGAGGCCATCAGAAAGCTTGAAATGTCAAACATCCTGCTACAGCCTAAGGTTTGCAGGAATGTTGCCTGTGACTTTTGTTAATTGAGAGTGCAGCCCACAATGTCTCTGCTAAAGATTTTTCCGACAGGCAGCATCCTGCCAGGCTGTGCCTGGGAAGCCAAGAAAAACTAAAGGAGTTTCAACAGTGACCTCCCTAGTAGTGTTTATGGAAAGCAAGGGCTTGCCTGGGATGATTTCTATGCACAGGTACAGTAAAAGCATAACAGGGTTTATTGCTCATCCTGAAAGAATGAAGTGCACCCAAATAAAAGAGCTTGGTCGGTACATTGTGTAGGTAAATGAGTGACCAGTGTAGCTGTGGTGCCTTTTAATAAATAAACTATTTGACTGGAAGAAAAATTATACTGAAGCACACTTAATCATGGCTCTTTCAGGACAGTTGCATGTCTCCTTCAGAAATCATTTATTGACCCCTTGATTCTGTTATTTATTCACCAAAAAAAAAAGAGCAGTAAACATTTTGGCCTCTTCAAAACTGGAAAGAGGTCTCTGTATTTGCCATATGCTAGCCCAGGCATTTGCTGCATGTTACTCATGCTAGTTGCACCAAGCTGAGAGACTGAAGAGGGTATTTCTTGTTTACCACCCTGGAAACATGGATACAGTGTTTAAAAAAACTCCTGCACTCCAGTGCAGGGCTCCTGTTTTTAACCCACAAACAAAACACTCCACAGCTGCTTGGATAACAAATCATGAGGAAACGCAGCATGTGACAGCCTGGTACCTCTGCCTCAACAAGGTGTCCAGCCAGAAATGATGACTGCAATGGCAGAGAGTGGGCATAAGAGCTTCCCATGGCTTGTGGGATACAGATAAGCAGATCTGAGAAGCTCCATGAGGTCACTTGCTTGATGAGTGGGGTGTTGCAACTCCAACCTCAGCCACCAGCAGGGACCTGACACTGGGCAGCTGGCTTCTTTGTACCAGAACTGCTGCTCTGGATTCTAAAAACTTCCTGTTTGGTGCTTTCGCTGGAGCAAATGTGAAGCCTTTCAGGTTTTTTTTGCAAAACGCATTTTTCAGGAGGAAAAAAATCTGCTTAATGTTTTTTTCTTCATTCCTGTGTTCTCTCTGGCAGGCAGCACTTCAGGCTTCCACGAGAAGAAAACTGGAGGCAGGGTCAGCGGTGGCTGTGGTACAGCAGGGCCAGCACACAGGTGACGCAGAGCCAGTGCTGCTGTAGGTCCCTTTTTGGACACTGTGCATGTTTGTGCATGCACTGCCACACAGCCACTCCTCTCCAGGTGGGAAAGTAGCCCGCTTCTCACTGTAGTGGGTATGAAGACCTACCTTAAGAGGGCAAGAAAACATACTTTTGTGCAGAAACCTTGCTTTCTCTGTGACCTGATTTTTTCAGAGGAGACCTTTCAAACAGGCACCCAACAAACCTCTCCCATTTCTGGCACAAAATTAAATGTAGAAAGAATGGCAAGATGTGCAAATTTCTGAACTGCAATTATTCCACTGATGGGAAGCATCAGCTCTTGTTGTCTAAAAAGTCTAGTCCAGCAATGCTGGGCTTGCTTTAATAATAGACAATTAAGATTTCTTAAATTACTTGCAGACAAGGAGAATTTGCAGAGCCAGACTTAGAAAAAGACAAAGGCAGTGTGATTGATTGTCTTGACCAAAGATAATAGGTAAATGCTATTTGCAGAACTGCCTGTATTGAGCAAAGTACAACAAATGACTGATGAGGAAAAAAATTGACATTTTCCCCTTACTGTTGAATTGTCTGTGAATTTATTGTATTTCATCTCGGTTCAAAATTTATTTGCTTAGTGATTTCTGAATATAATCTTTCTTTTTATGCTTTGTTACTAAGGGTTCATTGCATTGGTGATTTCCAGCCTGTCCTGGTTGAGTCTCCCACCCACAGCTTGATCCTCTTCCCTGCCCCCTCTATTCCCAGCAGCACTGTAGGTCTGGAAGATTAAAGAAAGGGGAGGTTGGTACCATAAGCCATCTGGCAGGGTTTCTTTTTGTTGTCTACTGTCACTCCTTTCCCCTCTGTTATTACCTGGGATGCAGGAAGAAGTCTGGCAGCAGTGCTGGGGCCTCTGTGCTTCCCATCCTCAGGTGACCAGTGCCGTGGGGTCAGGGAGTGCATGGCTCAGGCTCCCTGCTTCAACCTCCCTTGACTTGGCTCTCACCCAGTGCTTCACTGTGCCTGTGTATGGCAGGACAGAGGGAATATGGAGTGTGTTTCTGTTCTACAGCAGTTTGCAGTGTTGCCTCTCCTGCACCGGAGCTTGCAGCTCAGCAGGGAGGTGAGATGCCGTGGTGCAGGGAAGAGCAGGTCCTGCTGTGTGACCAGTGTTTACAGGCCAGGGCTCAACCATAGGGACAAGCTGCACAGCACATGCGTGTGTTTTGCCACCTGGGGGTATTATATTCTATTGCCTAATTCCTGATCAGAACTCTCAAAACTGGGATTCCTTGGAAGCACAGTCTGAAATGTGCTTTCTGCAAAGTCTGTATTATCCACCCCGATATCATTATTCAGACTAATTCCATAGCTGCATAAGTAGCTTTTGGTTTCAGCACTAGACTAAGACCTGGATGTTGGAAGCGATTTTGTTTGTGACTAGCAGGAAAGTTATTTCTTCTTTAAAGTTGGGTATTCATTTTAGGAACAACTTCTTCTTTCCTTTGCCTGGCACGTCTCCTTTGTTTACTAACATTGCTGATCCCAATCTGGATAGGAATTTCTTAGTGCAACCATAGTTCAAGCATTAGAGTAATGGTCACAGCAAAGTAATTTGCTACGCGAGCTGTAGAACATAACAAGAAAACACAGCTTTAACCTGCTAACACGTAAGTAAAAATGGCTGAATAGCTTTCAGCAGGGTTTGTGCAAGTTGAACTCAGATACTACATTTCAGAGAGACTCTGGAGTGAATCAGATAATAGTTGGGGAGGGTATGACACTGCACTAATGAATTATGATGTTGGGTGGTTATATAGAAAGGAATTACCAACCTCATGAATTTTAGACAGTGTGATTGATTGCCTGACAATTTAATGTGGATTGAAGTCACCAGATAGTCAGGCTCCCAGATGTTTTTTTTCTCTTCTTACATCTCTATTTAGATATCCTTTATCTCTTTCATTTTATATGATTTTTTCCATTTACGTTTTCTTCAGCAGAGAATCCCTTCCTCCTCCTAACTCCTTTAATTCACTCCCAGGTTTAAATGACAAATAAAAAATGTTAGATTTGAAAACTCTGGCAACCCGCAAGAGGGCGAATAAAAAACAAAGTACGTGATGTCTTCCCCTCACTCTGAGCTGCTTATAATCTACCACCAGCTTAAAAGATGCATATAGGCCATAATACTAAAAACTTTTATGCCTCTATATGAGTTCATTTGCATAAGCTGTGTCCACAGTTGGATCAGATGTCTGTGACAATTTTCTTAGCTCCACCTGTCTTGAGTAGTTGGAATGATGTTCTGCTAAGGTAAATTTTTCGAATGTGACTTTACTTTTTCTGAGCTTTTTGGAGCTTCTTGAGGTTGTCCTGCTCTTTGTCCTCATTCCTTCCTGCACATGGGCTTCATGAGGTCCAAAGTCCCGGCTAGTTCTGTGAGCATGGCTTCCTCTGTTGATTTTCCAGCTCAAATATAGAGATCAATCAAGCAGCATGGCACAGTGTGACTTTTCAGACACATGAGGGAATAGCATCCACCCTCAGCAAGTATGCCGATGATACAAAACTGGGAGGAGTGGCTGACACGCAGGAACACTGCGCTGCCATCCAGCGAGACCTGGACAGACTGGAGAGCTGGGCAGGGAGAAATCTAATGAAATTCAACAAAAGCAAGTGTAAAGCCTTGCACCTGGGGAGGAATAACCGACTGTATCAGTACAGGCTGGGGGATGACCTGTTGGAGAAGAGCTCTATGGAGAAGGACCTAGGGGTCCTGGTTGATGACAGGTTGGCTATGAGCCAGCAGTGTGCCCTGGTGGCCAAGAGAGCCAATGGGATCCTGGGATGCATCAGGAAGAGTGTGTCCAGCAGGTCGAAGGAGGTGATCCTCCCCCTCTACTCTGCATTGGTCAGGCCCCACCTGGAATACTGTGTCCAGTTCTGGGCTCCCTGGTATAGAAGAGACAGGGACCTTCTGGAGAGAGTCCAGAGAAGAGCGACAAAGATGATTAGGGGTCTGGAACATCTCCCCTATGAGGAAAGGTTGAGTGAGCTGGGTCTGTTCAGCCTGGAAAAAAGAAGACTTAGGGGGGACCTAATTAGTGTTTACAAGTATCTTAGACATGGGTGGCAGGGGGAATTGGCCAGCCCCTTTTCAGTGGTCAGTGGGGACAGGACTAGGGGCAATGGCTGTAAGCTGGAGCACAGGAAGTTCCGCACCAACATGCGGAAGAACTTTTTCACAGTGAGGGTGACAGAGCAGTGGAATAGGCTGCCCAGGGAGGTGGTGGAGTCTCCTTCTCTGGAGATATTCAAGTCTCGTCTGGACGCCTATCTATGTAATATGAGATAGGGAGCCTGCTTTGGCAGGGGGGTTGGACCCGAAGATCTCTTGAGGTCCCTTCCAACCCCTAAGATTCTGTGAATGTCTGTGAATGTCTGTGAATTTTGTGACGCAAGGCAGCTGGATGTAGGGAATAGGTTAGGAGTGACAATTCTGACCCACTTCTCAGGAGAAAAAAGGACAAACTGTTCTCTTTGCTGAAACTATTTATGAACTGATGTCTGTCTACGGAGAATGGACATTTTCTTGTTCTGTTCCACCTCTCCTGGAAATTTCACATTCATTAATGCTCTCCAATAAATACAGAATTTAAGTTCAAGCTTGTTACTACAGGAAGAAGTGTGTGGTATGCTTGTAGAGTCACAGGATTTATTGATTACCTTCCTGTAATGCACTGAACCCTTACTGGGGATGGGAATGGGTTTGTACCAGACACCAGAACGTTCAAACTGAGGAAATGTTTTAATTTCCTGCTGTCTGTCTCCCAGTACTAAATTCTTCATTCCACTGAAATCTCATGCCACTGTGACTTCTTCTGGACATTCCGGTTGACTTTTCTTCATGAGTGAATGCACTGGACTAAGAATATTATCCTGTCCGGATAGTAGTATCTAGGATACTACTGTCTTTAAGTATTAGTGACTTTGATAAAGCAACTTTATAACTGGTCCCTTGTAGTTTCACAGTATCTAGAAACCTAAAAAGGACCTAGTAGCTAGAAAAGGACCCAGCACTTAAAAACGGATGTTTGAAGTCCCACCACATGCAAAATTACCCACTGTGTCCTTATGTGAAGAGAAGAAGAACTTGTGACCCCTGTAGAGCAAAGTATTTTGGTGCACACCTAGCGCTAAGCATGTAAATAACTCATTGCATGCTGCAGAGTTTCCCTTGCAAGTACATGCTTATATGCCTTTAGGAGAGAATAATAGGCCATACCATCATATATCGAAGAAGACACCAATACTGTAGTAAACACTTATAACCTATCCATTAGGTTATATGTATTTACTATACTATGACACCGCAGCTCTTCAGACTGTCTCAGAACTAAACCTAGATAGTCAAAGATCATTTATAATAGAAACACAGAATTTCTTTCCTTTTCTATTAAAGTTTTTTTTGTATGTTTGTTTTGTTGGAAAACTTTGACTTTTGAGGCTTTGTTGTGTTACACCTTCACTCTGCATGAGTTGGACAGGATCTACATGGGTTTTCCACAGGGATACCTGGATGCTAAAGAAATGGAACATGGAACTGGGATCCTGGCGTGCATGAAGAGGAATGTGGCCAGCACGTCAAAGGAGGTGATTCTCCCCCTCTACTCTGCCCTGCTCAGGCCCCACCTGGAGTATTGTGTCCAGTTCTGGGCTCCCTGGTGTCAAAAGGACAGGGCTCTCCTGGAGAGAGTCCAAAGAAGGTCTACGAAGATGATTAAGGGCCTGGAGCATCTCCCCTATGAGGACAGGCTGAATAAGCTGAGACTGTTCAGTCTAGAGAAAAGAAGACTAAGGGGGGACCTAATTGGTGTTTATAATTATCTTAAGCATGCGATGCAGGGGGAATCAGCCAGCCCCTTTTCAGTGGTCTGTGGAGACAGGACAAGGGGCAATGGCTGCAAGTTGGAGCACAGGAAGTTCCACACCAACATGCGGAAAAGCTTTTTCACAGTGAGGGTGACAGAACCCTGGGACAGGCTGCCCAGGGAGGTGGTGGAGTCTCCTTCCCTGGAGATATTCAAGACCCATCTGGACGCCTATCTGTGCCGTATGAGCTAGGGAGCTGCTTTGGCAGGGAGGTTGGGCCTGATGGTCTCTTGAGGTCCCTTCCAACACCTACAGTTCTGTGATTCTGTGATTCTGTGATTCTGAGATATTGCAAGTGGTCCAGTCACTGGCAGTTTAACTACGGATGTGGTGTAAAGCAAGTTAGCAGACACAATATTCAATTCCTAGAGAGTTGCATGGTCCACTTCATCTTTTCACCATTGCCAGCTGTGTTGAGGATATACTGGGAAATTGGTATCTTAGCAGTACATGAAAAAGTAGGTAAACTCACATGTTTTGTTTCCCAGGCTGTGAAAAGTGGCTGAAACTTCTATTGCTCAAGTAGAAGTGGATAAAGTCTGTTCACCTTCAACTGCACAACTGCTTTTGGCAGGACCTCTGGAAAGTTTTAGTGGAAAAAGACTAGCATAGCTGCTGGATCAAGAGGCCTATCTGTCCTTTTGGTAGATAACTGAAAACATGTCTTCAAGATGACAGACTTGTCTTGACTATTGTTATTACAGATTACTTAAGTGGAAAAGAAAAATAATGGCCATTAACGTGGGCTGGCTATATATTGTAGGGAAACAGAGCCCACATTTCCATTTCCATGGAACAACAGAAATTCTGAAAGTGTTAAACAAATAAGGGAAAAACAAAACAAGATTTTGGGGACAAAACTACATGGGAGAAAATTAGTTTTAATGAAGTCAGTTAATTTAATTAGTTTTAAGGAGACATAAAATCAGAGGTTGTTTCCAATTTAGAAACAGGGGTGAAAGGCTACTGAAGGACTTTCAGGTGATGCCACTTCTCTCACCTGCTATTTAACCTGTAAGCAAGCTTTTCGTAGTTTCAGCTAGGGCACTAAAATATGATTTTAGTAAATTATAATACAAGTGGGAGATTCTTTTGGCAGCAGTGCAGAGGGAAAAAAATATCTCACTTCCACTCAAAAAGTGCCATAATATCTGAGCCTTAGGATTTTTGTGTTGAGCTGTGCTCTTCACTCGGTTTTACATTCAGCAGGGACCTATAGTTCAATCATTAATCATGTGCATTTCAATCACCCTAATTTATTTGAATTTGCATATACTGGCTGTAATAAATAATAGGAAAATATCAGGACTGTAAATAAAGTTTTGATATGTATTTTGGAAGAGTATTCATAGATTAAGCTACAGTCATTCTTATGCAGTCATATTTTGGAGATGCCATCTAAACCTTTTGAGCCCTGCCTGATGCTAACAGACACCCCAGAGGAGTATTTTGCTCTCAAGGCCCAGAAGTTTTTTTCTTCCTTAGTGCTTTTATGCCATTAAAGTTCTTGCCCTTGATAGGTCTTGAGTGAACATAATCCAAGACATACCAGACTTTCTGACAGCCTCTTTTAACAGGCATTCCAATGCATTTTTCATACTTCATCCTTCATGCAGCCTTAATCATCTTCCCTTGAAAGAGAAATGATACCACTCTCCTACAGTATTTCCAAGTATATACTTCTTTGTTTAAGTTCTCACTTTTTTAGATTGACAGATAATTTCCATGGAGGCAATTGAGTTCTAGATATGAACTTTTATTGGTAATTTTTTAGGAGGTTGGTTTGGGGTGGGTTTTTTTTAGTTTTGCAGTTACATATTTTTTTATATTTCTTTAGGAGCTTTTTTACTTCTGTGGGAACTTTGCAGGCTATGTACCAGTTCTGCTTGCAGTTATGGTTATATAGTGTTACAAAATGTACCCTAACAATGTGTTTGAAAGCTACACAGAGTCAATCAATTCTGTTTATACGATGAGTCAGTGCAGCACTTCATAAAGACTTTCATCAGAAATGATGTTAGAAAGATTTGCCTAGTATCAGTCAAGCTTTACACAGAATCACACAGAGAATCGTTAAGGTTGGAAAAGACCTCCAAGATCATCTAGTCCAACTGTTCCCCTACCACCTGTATTACTCACTAAACAATGTGCCTAAGTACCTCATCCAACCTTTCCTTGAACACCCGAGGGACAGTGACTCCACCACCTCCCTGGGCAACCTGTTCCAGTGCCCAACCACTCTTTCTGAGAAGAAATTTCTCCTGATTTCTAGCCTGAACCTCCCCTGGTGCAACTTGCAGCCTTTCCCTCTTGTCCTGTCGCTACCTATCTGTGAGAAGAGGCTGACCTCCAGCTCACTACAACCTCCTTTCAGGGAGTTGTAGAGAGCAGTAAGGTCTCCCCTGGGCCTCTTCTTCTCCAGGCTAAACTGTCCGGTTCTCTCAGCTGCTCCTCATAAGACTTGTGTGCCAGACCCTTCACCAGTTTTACTGCTGGATGGAGCAGTTCTTGGAGGTGTAGTATTCGCATACGCTGCTGTCCTCACAGAGCTAGTACCACACAGGAATTTAAATATATAGTTTTCTTTACAGTGTCAACTCTGGACTTTGCACTGTTGTTCCAAGAGCACTTTGAAATATCAAAACCTGTCCCTGCTGGATGAAAGAAGTGGTCCCTTTCTGCTTCCTGGCTGCTCATTTCTGCTCTGCAGTTGTGTAATCACCAAGTTAGCACAGTGTTCCTGGCCTTACAGTGAACTGGACTAGTGAAGTGTTCCAGGTAAAATTAACCTCTCCAAACAGCTGTTTGGGAGCAGCTCCAGTG
Organism: Laterallus jamaicensis coturniculus; assembly: GCA_022605575.1. NCBI lineage: Eukaryota > Metazoa > Chordata > Aves > Gruiformes > Rallidae > Laterallus > Laterallus jamaicensis. Next base: position 12,435,315 of record JAKCOX010000012.1, read on the forward strand.
AATTTGGTGAATTAAATGAATAATCTCATTTGACCTACTCTATTCAGCGCAATAGATAATAGGGTCATTTCTAGAGGAGCTCTTGTAGCTCTGATGGTTGACTCTTGATGTTATGGAAGAGTCAATGCAGAAGACCAGCCTTTAACCTCTGATCCATCTCCTGAGCAAGTGCCCCTGTAAACACATTGTGAGAGGCCCTCATGATGCTGGTGCGCATGTGATGCTACAAGTGTGCCAAGCAACTCAATGAACACCACTTGCTGCACTGGTTCAACAAGGGCACTTTCCCTCACTTTTATTCAAGTGCTATTAAGCTGTACAGGAGCAGGGAAAGGACGAGCTGGACTTTGGCTTTCCTTCATTCCAGCATAACCACTTGGAGTCCTGCAGCCATCCAGAGGTGTGGTGAGCTCCCTGCCTTCCACACCACCAGCTCACTGATGGAAATGTGCCACCAGGGCTGGTTCTGCCAGGGCAGGAAGAGGCTGGTTCACACATGCTTCCTCAGACACATTGGTGATGATGGCCTAATGCCCCGGGGTTCTGCCGATGCTGAGTCGTTCCCAGCTACACCTAAACCTGCAGTTCAGGGAACAGGTGGTAAGTAAGTTAAAATTGCTACTCCTTATTTCCTGAGAACTTCTCTTCTCTTGCTTCAGGCAGTGTTCCCTGCTAAGAGGAGATGCCAGCTGAAATTGCAAATGTCCTCGCTATGGCTGAAAATGTAAAAGAAATCATTGTGTGTTGGTATTGTCTTTCTGCCCTTAGGAACATGAGAACTTTTCAGTGCTGGCTTACCACTAAGGCTAAGCCTTATGGCATCCCAGCACATGCATCTGCATAAACTGAATCCCTCAGTTAGAGTTTGTTTGTGTGTGTATGTTTGTCCTGAAAACCTACCTGCTTTCTCACCTGTACTACTCTGAGGACAGACTGCGCTTTTGCCTGAGTGCACTGACTTTGGGTGATGCAGTCCTCCTGCTTGGTGGTGGGCTGGACCCGTGACCCGGACAACTCTTGCAGGGCATCTTCCTGTGGACAACCTGGCATTGTAACATGGGAAGGGACCATAGCCCTTCTCAGTACAGCCACAGAAAGAGGCATGGGCACCCAGCTCTGAGCCCACAGCATCCCCCTCGCGTCTTCATAGCTGTGTGTCTGGCAGAGCAGGGCTTAGACAGGCTTATCACATCCACCATGTTCAGAGGTAGTGACTAGCATCTTACTTCATACTAAATATGATTTCTTTCCACTATGTAGCTTCCTGATGCCAGGAAATTTCGGAAACTTTCTTTATTCCCCTGGAATAAATAATAAAACCCATCAGTCTCCATTAACATACAGCACTTCAACATCCTGACATTTATGAGCTCACAGTAGGAGTTTAATTAATTAAGGATGATTCTGCACTCTTCTCAAGGAAGATTGACTTTTTTTGTTTACATTGTCATAAAGAGTCTCATATGTTGGAACACTTTGGAAAATACCAAGGAAATACGCTTCCCTCCCACTTTGAAAATATTCTCCCTCAGCATTTTTGTGTGTTGTTTTTTTTATCTTTGCCTTCAGCAAAAACCCTAAGATAGGCACGATTTTCAAGGAGAAGGCTTCTGTGCAAACAGCCTCCAGTGCATGCTAACAGATTTAACAGAAGATTAAACAGAAGAAAGCGATTAGTAGGAAGTATGAAAATAAAAACTAAGGCTAAATCAATCCTGCCAATATTATTAGGTCCAAGTTTTTGCTTCCCTGACAGTAAAAGCCTATCTCCCTACGTGCTGGACCCTGACAGATAACTTCAGTCTTAAAAAGTATTCCGGTGTAAAAAAATATCCTGTTCAATACAAACATCACTGCCTTTGAGATTCTGTTTTAAAGAGGTGGAGTGACACAGAAAAGTATGCATTGCAGTTAAGATCAGCTCTGTAGGAGTGTGAGCAGGTCGCTGGTGACAGGAGAGAAAGAACAGAGTAGTGCAGAAAGAATTCAGATTCCTGTCAGCATCACGGTACTGGAGCAAGGAGTGTGGGATTCTTCCCAAAGCCCAGACAGCCTTTCCAGAAACAAATGAACAAAGTCTCTTCTCTTCCTGCTCAGTGTAGCAGAGAGAAATTCTCCAGCCAAACGCAGGGAAACTGCGGAGCCCTGTTGGGTGGCATTTTCCATCTACCTGCCTTTGTAGCATGTGTAACTCCTGCATGCAAGGCTGGATTAATCTGGCAGTTAAGGGGAAGTGTGAGGCAGTGAAGTGGAGGATGCTGTTGGTGTTCCAGAAATTTTAAAAGAAAAAACAACTCTGAAAAGTGGAAGCACAACTTCGTTTTTCAGAGAGTCACAACTTCATCCGTGTCTATGGGTATATCTAGAAATCGGAGAAATAAGCAGCAAAACCTCCAAGCATAAGAAGTGTCCTGCCCACTGCACCTCTGTCTATTCTCCCAATAGAGATCAAGAGGTTGATACTTGGAAAGATGCAAGGCTGGCATGGAGGGGTGCTGGAGAAGTCCATGGAGCATCCACTGTGTGCAAGGAGCACAACTGATGAGCACAGTGGAGAGTGTGTCTCAGCAAGATAAATGAGCATGCCTTGAGCACTGTGCTGGCAGGAGGGCTGCTACCAGTACCTGCATGAGCACATTTTAAGCTGGCTTAGACTTGTCCGAGCAGCTTTGTAGTCAGTGCAACTGCACTGTTTTACCAATGTTAAGCTGAGGCATGCATTTGAGTTTTATAGGCCTGAAATTTCTTTTTGATAAGAAACTCTGATACTGCAGCCTTTATGTGCCCTGGAGCAATCGAGGAGGAGCATGATGTGGCACCCCAATGGCTACAGTACTTACCTCCAGGAAGGAGTTTGGGGTTCAAAGTTATTTGTGGTTGTATTCCTTGAACATCCAAAGCAAGTCATAGCCCATCCCAAGTGAAGGATCCAGGCTTCTGGCATCCCCTGGAGTAGCCTGCCTCAGGGATGCACAAGGACACCCACAGACCTGCTCTCCTCTATGTTTCATGGCTTCTGAGGTCCCATCCTCCTACCTCCCTCTTCTGTAGCCTCATGGTTACGAGGTTTATATAGGAGATAGAACATGTGAATGTGAATTCTACTTAGCCAGGGGATGCAATTAGGTGTCCTGAACAGTGAAGGTAAAAATGGTTTCAGGAGACATTCTGATCTAACAGATGAACACTGGTGAGAGGAAAAAGATAACCTGCTTCCACTACTGGCTTTATGCCAAACCCAGTGATCATTGGGAAGCCTGTGAACCCGTAAACTCATTAATCTGTGAGATGAGACACTCTAGATTACTCCCTGCCAGATAAATTAATTAAATTATCTGACAGACAGGTCTGCTAAATGGGGAGGGTGGAAAGGACCACCATGCACCTGAGAAGAGGGTGAAGACCTTCTCTTTCAGAACCAGTAGGTCATTGGATTATCCCCACAGCTAAATTTCATATTTCTGAGGTATCCAGCAGCCACAGATGAGCCACTGCTGGCATCTGGAAAACTTTCAGGCTGAGCAGAAAGCTTAGTGTGGAACTGTTAAATAAAGATGCAGTTTTTGGCCTCACATAATTAAATTTTGCTTACATCCCATTTTAGACATCAAAATAGGCTATATTTTTGCATTTACTTAGTCTCAGATTTGAGACACTGATTCTTATGCTTCTGCTGCTAAATTAAAGACTCCCTTAGTTCATGTATAACTACTTTTTGATAAACTGAATAATTCGATCCCTTAAAGTCTCTTACTGCAAGGCATTTTCTCCGATTTTTTTGAGGCTCTCTTTTTGTGGCTTTTCCAATTCAGTATAATTTTCATCCTAAATCTCCTTGGCACAATTGCAGATTACATTTTTGTTCATTAAAATTTCAGCCAAAACCTAGTGCATCCCTGGAGCAACTTCTTATTCTGTGACTGACATGGGAGTAGTCTGATTCCACAGTATTTTCCTATTAAGCAGATGCACAGTCTTCCTGTCCCTGTGCCTCAGTACATATGAATAAGCCAGAAGTAAAATAGCAGTCTGGAAAAGTCTTCACTTCACTGAGAGGATCTGATATAAATTCGTACACATAGTGTTTTACTGGGTGTTGCCTGGAAAGCTGCTTTATATATATTTTTGGGAGAAGTGTTACTTTTGACTGTGGCAAATTTGTATAGTCAGACAAAATGATACATACTCCTCCCAGATTAATAGTTGTGAAAAATCAGCATTTTACCTTTTATTCCTTATTCTCACTGAAACCAAATTATTTTTCACAAAGTCTGTTTTATTTAATAATCAAGATACTGCTATTAAAGAAAATGAGAAATGACACCATCCTGACAGCAAACAGACATCTGTTCAAGCCAGTGACTCATATTTATGTATGAATGCCCTTATTCAGATAAAAACTGAAAGCACAGCACAAAACCTTGCAGCACAGACAGGATCCCATTCCCAGAAGATGCTGACAGTGTCTTGGCATTCCAGGAGCAAACCCCATAAAGTAGAATTGATTGTTCTCATTCTTATGCATTAAGGAGATGGACCAGTTGCTTTTACCCTCTTCTTTGCTGCTCCTTGGTATTTTCTTCCACTACAAGCATTATGCGATATGGTCAATTTTCTTTTGCTATCTAAACAATATTAAGCTTTTTATCATGACCTCTTGGTCTTGTTTCAAGACAACATTCTGGGGCTTACAAAAGTCTCTAGATACATTGCACTGCCATCAGCAGAGCTGGAAGCAGCCACTCAGCTGCAACAGAATTTCCCAACTCCCCTGGGCTGGAGATGGTGACAGGGATTAGGTGTAATCCCTCCAATTTTGTGAGAGTTTAGCTTCTTCAGGCTGAATTGCAGGCTAATTTACTGATGGCAGCTGCATATCTTGAACGAAATGAAACTTAACTGGGTCTGCTTACGGTTCTCTACCTGCCAGCAGTGCCTCTGTTCTTGTTCCCCTAAGCTTTAGCTTACTGTCAAGTGTGACTTACACTGTGTACATGTAACCTATATAACCTCCGTGCTGAAAAAAGCCAGAGGTAAGTGTCCTCTCTGTAGCCTGGCACATGCCAGGATGCCATGCTGCCTGCTGTGGCACTTTCCCAATGCCAACACAACATGGGTTTGACTGTAAACATAGATTGTTATCTGTGCATTATCCTGAAGTCAGCTAAAATTCACACTGGATGCTTTCTCCCAGTAGCTGCAACATTACTCCATATGGGTTGGGAGTTGGGCACATTGTTGTCAAGTCATTGGACCAGTTTCTCTACTGCTGCGATGACGGAGAGGGAAACATTGTCTTGATATTTCTGGAGTCGGCAGGCCACGTCTTATACGGTTGGTGAATCTGTATCCTTCCAGTCCACTGCTGCCAGTGAATTGGTGTGCCCTGATGGTGCACTTCATAAAACCTTATGCCACATGTCTGGGGTGCATCAGACTTCATCAGGATCAGCAGGAAGATGTGAGTTGTCCAGATCATAATAAATTATCTCCTGTACAGCTAATTCTCTCAGGTGCTGGACAGCTGTCTCTAAGCTGTTACACTTGGGTGTCTGACATGCAATATATTTATTTATGGGATACCTTTCCTTCACACTTGACAGTAGTCACCTCCAGAGGCTGAGGGTTTCCGGCCTTCTCCCAATCGCCTTGTCATTACCTCCTTCTCTAGCTAGGGATCCCAACTGCTTGGCCTCCCTGCATTCTAATTCCAGACTATTGGCCCTGTGATCCCAGCATTGGAGCAACCAAGTGATAATGTGCTCACTTGGATGGCGGCTGAAATCTTTTTGAATCTCATGCAGCTCACTCCGGGTCAGGGATTGGGTGATGAGCTCTGGTTCTGCCTCATCCTGACATCCTCAAGATGGGCCCAGTTCATCATCATCATCCTTTACTAAGCAAACTGATTTCTTTGTGTATTTCCTCTTTTGAATGGGAGCAACAGACACTGGTGTGAGTTGTTTTTTTGGATCATTGGCAGTGTCTGCTGTGGGGATTGCAGTAGTTGAGTGTCAGTTGGAAAGGTTGCAATAGCCATTCACAGGGGTTGCAATAACTGCAGTGCCGGTCACAGTGGTTGCAGTAGCCACAGTTCCAGTCACAGGGGTTGCAGCAGCTGCAGTATCTGCCGGTCTGTTTTCTTTCCCTTCCCCCTGACAGTGCTGCCTGCTATCAAGCAGTGTTTAGTAGATAGTGGCCAGGGCCCAGCACAGTGCAGTAAGGTGTGCACCTCTGGGAAACCAACAGCAATTTTTTTTTCAGATATGCAGTCACTTTATTAGGGTCCTGTAACTGTTCAGGAGTGAAGTTCCAAATCATCGGGCATGAAAAAGTGCCTATGTACTTGCCCATACTCTGCCACATGCCTTGCCACTTGTGATTATCCAGCCTTGGCGAAAACTCTTGGGTGGTATTCATAAACCTGTGCTTAATATATAACGAAAACTGAACCATCTGCACCAAACCTACCAATAGCGAAATGCTGGTTTGAATATCCCAGGGATATTGAAGATTTTCAAAAACTGTTATAAGAGCTGTTGTATTTAGCCCAAAGGAAAATAAAGCAGTGTAGTTATTCCCCTCTATGCCCCCACCATACCAGCTGCCGTTATTAACCCCTCCCTGTCCAAGGAATGGACAGGACAGCAAAACCTCATACAAGTACCAGCTTGAGCTCATGGTCATCGATATTATTGTATCATAGACCGATATAATAAAGTACACTAAAGCGAAGTATGGGAACAAGTACGGGAGCTGCAGCCCTGAGATGGTAAAGAATCCTGCCAGGTTTGCATACAGCATGCAGTGGTTTTGCTGCCACAGCCGTGACCACAGCCTTGTGAATAAATACCACAGCATTGTGACCAGAGACGGCTTAAATAACAGTGCTTATCACAGCTTTATCATAAATGCAGTTGGGTCAGGGTCAGATCTACTGTTATCCCAAACTTTTGTGCCCCACCTTAGGCACCAAAATAGACTTGTGGTTTTGCCCCAGCTGAGAGCTGAGCACCACGCAGTCGCTTGTTCTTTTAAAAGGAAGAGGGGAGGAAAGTTGGGGAGGAGGGGGGAAGGGAAGGGAAAGGGAAAAAGACCCCAAAACCAAGAAACCAAAACCCCGCGAGCTGGGATAAGGATACTTTACTAGAATAGCAGAAAGATAGATATAACAATGATAACAGGACTTTAGAGCAAAAAATATATGAAACTGGTGATAGTTTCTCATTGAACCACACAACTCAGGCCGTGCAGCCCAGAGCCATCCTGAAAAACCAGAACATCCCCAAAAAATTCACGTCCTGGAGCTGCCTGCTCCTCCTTCCACCAGCCCCCCTTTTATGCTGAGCATGATGTAATTGACATGGAATACCCCCTTTGGCCAGTTTGGGTCACCTGTCCTGGCTGTGTTCCCTCCTTTCTCGTTAGGGAAATATGAACTACTGAAAAAGTCCTTGATTGCTTGGCAACAACTAGAAACATCAGGGTGCTCTTAGCACTGCTTTCATCCTAATTCCCAAACATGGCATTCTATCCACTATTAGAAAAGAAATTAACTCCATCCTAGCCAAAACCAGGACACACACATATGTCCAAATCCATGCCAAGCCCTGCTTAGCTGTCTCCATGCTAAATGTTTTTGCCAGGTGACAGGAGCATGTACTGGAATCTCTGTAACTTGGTTGGTTTTGGTATGGTCTGAGACCTGATTTGGTTTTGTACCTACTACATCAAGGCACTTTACACTGGGAGTGTTGATGTGCTGAAAAGCCAACCAGACACTTCTAGATGGAAGAATTACTACCTGGCAAAAACAAAGCTAGGCTGATCCCGTTACCCTGTGTTCATTACCGGTCTTTCCTTGCACGAGCTGTATCTCATTTGGCCACAATCTGCCTACACACAGCGTGACCCTTATTTAAATTATTTACAGCTAGACTGACAAATGAGAAATTCTGGCTCTGTCTCAGTTATTCATCTGACCAGTAAGCCTCTCAAACCATCTCTGCAAGCCAGACGGCCATCTGGAACAAGCAAAGTTCATTTCTAAAGCGTGGGGACAGAGCAGCTTCCGAGCATGGTCTCTGGAGTGCTGGCTCACAGACAAGAACTTTCCTATGTAAGGTGTTGCGAAATATTTGCAGCTCTGTACTGACATTTCCTTTTAGTCTTTTTTTGTCTAAAGTCCTATTCAGCTGTCTCCTTGGTTGGTGAGGGTTTAGCCCACCTCTGTAGAACATTAGGTACATGCAATAAAATGCTTATCTTTGTTGCTTATCTGATACTGCTTGTCTTTTAACAAGATGAGTCCACCAGAAATCTATATCAACTCATTTACTGTCTGAAACAAACGTGCAGAATTGAGTAATTAAAATATTGAATGATTCTACTGTTCAGCACTATCAGGAGTATAATTGCAGCCAAGATTAATTTTATTCAGTATTTCTCTTGGTACATTTGCTGGGGTTTCTGCAGAGACTTGAAATATTAGCACCAAATTGTCTGAAGCATTTATCTCTTGCCAAGAACCCTATCTGTTCAGACCTAGTAAAACATGTTCCAACATAAGTACTGTGTACTTTATGAAGTCTAAATTAGGTTCTTTATGAAATCAGCATTGGTTATATAACCACTGTGCAGTTTCATTAAATATGGATTATTATCAAGAACATTCTTTTTGGAGAATTTTTCAGGCTCCTTTCCAAGGATAGCAGAGAAAATCTTTCAATCTGATGCACAGGAAGGAAGGAAGGAAGGAAGGAAGGAAAGAAGGAAGGAAGGAAGGAAGGAAGGAAGGAAGGAAGGAAGGAAGGAAATAATTGTTGATTTTTCGTATTTACATGCAGCACATTTCTGTTTGGGTCATTTGAACCTGCCTGTCTTCAGAGGATATTTGGAGAGGATACTTGGGGACAAATTAATCTGAATATCCCATAAATGCATTTCTGGGCAGCTTTTTAAAAGACTGGAAAACTCCAATCCATCTGATGATTTTACAGCTCTTTCTTAAGTTTCTGGGTGACATTTGTATAGTCTGGTCTCGGGTCTGTTCCTTGCAGTGCCAAAGGCTCTGTGCTCCAAGGTCACACATATTAAACAATAAGTTTTTATAGTAAATAATTTAGTAAAGTTTTTTTTCCTCCAAATCACTCTCCAAACTTTTATAGGTTGACAATTCACACTCCCAATAGACAGATGACTTGTCTTCCCATTCTTTTCCATAATCTGCTTGGTAGATTTGTTTATTTGTTTCATTTGTTTGTTTTTCTATGGCTGGATCCCTTATGCCATTTTCCTGAGACAGCTGATGTTGTGTTTATGATGCATTGGAGCAGGGAAGTATTTCTCCCATCATACTCTCCACTGTCTTTCATCCTTTTTCTCACTGTGGAGCAGGGAGACGCTCACCTGGTTCCAGTGCTTGGGGGCTGGATGGATTCACCCACTAGAAGACTGTGTGGACTAATGTAGAAAAATATGTATGTATGCATTTGAAACAGGAATCCACCAAAAAAATAGGTTGTTTTCTCCGCCTCCAGCTCAGATCAGCTTCCTACCACTGCTTTGAAATGCATTTGTAAAACAAACTCCTTGAATATTTATAAGCCAAATGGACAGCAGCCTCTATATAAAGGGTTTACAGAGGATACAGGGAGCAGTGCTATTGGGCTGCTTGATGTATACGCTGTGCATCACTGAGGTACTGTTCTTTTGCAACTAGGAGAATTCACACTGTATGGAGAATGACATTTTTCTTTGTACACTCATTTCTGCCAAGGTCCTGCTTCACAGCAATAACCAGTTTTTAATATTTACTTTCCTGCCCTTAAAAGCCATCTTCTGCACAGCAATGCAATGGTAGGAGTGCTGCCAGGGGCAGTTTCAGACTTGGTTTTGTAGGTCAAGACATGGCTATCCTAAATCCATGTACGTCACTATAAGGATGTGAGAAAAAAAGGATAGCAATGGTTTACATGATTATGACATCATAATGTCACTAAAGAGCTCGCCAAGCTCAGCTCAACATACAGATGAAGAAAGGGAGAAGGAAGAGGGAAGATGTCTGAGGAAAAGAGGTGTAACCTGAATTATAACAGCTCACAGATTGTCCATAGGCACTAAATAATATCATATTTACAGTATCAGAAGTGCTGGCTTTAATAGCTGTTTCCTGTTTAAAACTTCTTTTCATGAGTAACTGACTCTTTCTGGCTACAGTAATGCTGAAGTAGAAGCACTTACTCTGAGCACACTTCAGGTACCATTTGATAACAAACAGCTAAAAGTATTTGTATCATAGAATCTCATGAGTTGGAAGTGATCCATAAGGATCATTGAGTCCATCTCCTGGCTCCACACAGGGCCAGCCAAGTCAGAACATGTGACTGAGAGCATCGTCCAGATGCTTCTTGACCTCAGTCAAGCTTGGTGCTTTGACCACTTCTCTGGGGAGCCTGTTCCAGTGCCTGATCACCCTCTCAGTAAAGAACTTCTTCCTAATATCTAGCCAAAACCTCTCCTGTCTCAGCTTCATGCTGTTCCCTTGGGTTCTATCACTGGTCACCACAGAGATACTGTGTTGTATTAAACCAATGACTCTCAAGGAATGGCAGCATGAAGGTATCAGTTTCAGAAATATATAAGATCTACCCACATAAATCATATCAAACTTGTAGCATATATCAGCATGTCTGATGCATTTTTGCAGTTCACAGTGGTGTTTTTCAATGTAAGATTTCAGTTTGGACAGGAAGAGGTCAGAGTAAATCTCAAATTATTATTTTAAAATTATCTTTAATAAATTTATAATCCAGTGTAGGGCAACCACTCTACCTGTCGTAAATGTGTTATCCCCATGAACATCTACTGATGAACTTAAAGGGTCAGGTTTTTTTAAAAAGCAATATGGCAAGAATGAAGATAAAAGGTATCCTTATCTCTAAATTGGAGAGATGTGGATTTGATGGTTGGACTATCCAGTGGATAAGAAACTGGTTAACAGACCATAGCCAAAGGGTGCTGGTCAATGGGTCTATGTCCAGGTGGAGGCCGGTGACAAGCGGTGTCCCCCAGGGGTCTGTCTTGGGACCGGTTCTCTTTAACGTCTTTATCAATGACATTGATGATGGAATTGGGTGCACCCTCAGCAAGTTTGCGGATGACACCAAGCTGAGTGGTGTGGCCGACACCCTAGAAGGAAAGGAAGCCATCCAGAGGGATCTTGACAGGCTTGAAAGATGGGCCCAGGTGAACCTAATGAGGTTCAACACTGACAAGTGTAAGGTGTTGCACTTGGGCTGGAAGAATCCAAGACATAGATACAGACTGGGAGAAGAGCTCCTTGAGAGTAGCCCTGCTGAGAAGGACCTGGGGATTCTGGTATATGGCAAATTTAACATGAGCCAGCAGTGTGCTCTTGCAGCTCGCAAGGCCAATGGTATCCTGGGCTCCATCAGAAGAGGGGTGGCCAGCAGGGACAGGGAGGTGATTGTCCCTCTCTACTCTGTCCTCTTGAGGCCCCACCTGGAGTACTGTGTCCAGATCTGGGGCCCCCAATATAAGAAAGATGTGGAACTGTTGGAGAGGGTTCAGAGGAGGGCCACAAGGATGATTAGGGGGCTGGAACACCTGCCCTACAAAGAGAGGCTGAGGGAGCTGGGCTTGTTCAGCCTGGAGAAGAGAAGGCTGCGGGGGAACCTCATTGCAGCCTTCCAGTCCCTGAAGGGAGCATACAAACAAGAGGGGAATCAACTTTTTAAAAGGGCACATAATGGCAGGACAAGGGGGAATGGTTTAAAGCTGAAGGAGGGAAAGTTTAGATTGGATATTAGGGGGAAGTTTTTTACGGAAAGAGTGGTGAGGTGCTGGAACAGGCTGCCCAGAGAGGTGGTGGATGCCCCAACCCTGGAAGTGTTCAAGGCCAGGTTGGATGGGGCCCTGGGCAACTTTGTGTAGGCCTGAGGTTGGTGGCCCTGCCTGTGGCAGGGGGTCTAGAGCTCTATGATCCTTGGGGTCCCTTCCAACCCATGCCATTCTATGATTCTATGATTTATCTACATGTGAGTAGGTATATAGTAAGTAAGCAGTATAAGTATGTTATAGGAAGTTGCAAGAGATGGAAAAACCTAAGTGAAATATTATTACAACTACAGGATGATCAACATGATACAAATAGCATAAAATCAAGAAGAAAACCCTTGCACATGCCCTGTACATACTCTCACCTATGTGATGCTGTAGTCACTCTTAGTTACCTTAACCTGAAGAGAGGTTATCCTGTAAGATACAGGATAAAATAAGATCCGGTAAGATACAGGCTGTTAGCCTGTATTCTGTGGTGCAGAGGGAGATCTGTTCTGAGCTGAGCATAACACAGTACCATAATTTTGTATTGCTCATGTTAATGAGGATATAGCCTGGTCTTCTCCAGAAAGTGATTTTGCAAGAGATAGAATTATAGAATCACAAAATGTGTAAGGCTGGAAAGGACCTTTATAGGTCATCTAGTTCAACCACCCTGCAGTAAGCAGGGACATCTTCACTGGATCGGGTCACTAAGATCCCTGTCAAGTCTGACCTTGAATATCTCCAGGGGTGGGGCCTCCATTTCCTCAGATGGTCACAAACCTTATCTTCACGTACACTGGGAGAGACTCTGTCTCCCTAGTCACCATCTTGTATGCCATCAACTTGAGAGTGGTGAGGAGAGAGGTCACCAGTGAAGACTAAGGCAAAAAAGTTGAGAACCTCAGCCTTTTCCTCATCTGTAGTCACCAGTTCACCATTGTTGTTCATCAGGGGTATACATTTTCTTTAACCTTCCTTATGATGCCATTTAGAAATGGACGGAGAAAGAGCAAAGAAACAGAGGAGTTCCTAACTGTTTACAGAAAAGACTTCTTACTTTGCTTTAATGATATAAAGGGTCTTTAAGCAGTTCTAATGGTGATGAAAGGCAGTCTGGAAATTGGAATAAATTATGCTGCAAGAAACTCTTCCTGTAAATGACAATTATGACCTATGTGTTTTCAGTAGTGCTGAATCAGTGCTTCCAGGGCTTCCATGGGGTATAACACTGACATGCTGTGTAAGAAGTGCATGGTTTGAAATGAAAGAACAAATAAAAATTTCAGAGATGAGGGGTACCCTCATGATCACTAGATGATCTCCAGAGGTCCCTTCCAAACCCTATCATTCTGAGATTCTGTGATTAAAGAGCAAAAAGTGGAGGGGTCAGCCAGCGTTCAGAGAACAAAGTAAGAAGTTTGTCCTGTGTGGGAGGAAAAGAGAGGCCCCCTGGACTTCTCATCAGTGCCTTTGCACTGTAACCCTGACTTTCCCATGTTTGATCCTTTCTCCTTGTGTGGGTTGAAAGCTATGGCAAGGTTGGTAACAAACACATCTCTTATTCTGCATGCAGAACATTTCTGTCATATAGCATTACAGTGACCCAAATTCAGCATAAAACAGAGAAATCAAAGCAAAGGATGATCAATTCCATTCTATACCTCTTTGTCCACACAAAAACCAGGGTGCAACCCAACCCCTCTCAACCTCCTCCTCGCCTGAAGGTTGTTTGAGTGGCAAATGAGTTTTTTCATTTTCACTCAAACCACTGTTGTTTTCCTACAGGTACAAAAGGAGACTCAAGAGCTTGACATTTTCTGGAAGTGAAAAGCTCTTATTGATGGAGAAACCAAATCCTATCCAAACAGGGCCTGTAGTCCCCCAAAATCCCCTCTGTACATGGGTGAGCATTTCCACCCCTCTCTCCAATGCATGGGCACAAATGCCCGAGATTTAAGAGTTCAGAAGTGAAAGTTTGCATCTCAAAAAATGTATACTTTCAGATTCTCATTTCAAGCATTCACAATTTGCTTTGTTAGAAGTGGTCTTTCAGAGATTTTATTCTGAAATAATAATTTGACATTTTCTTTATCCAGTATGCTGCTGGATGCAGACTTCTAATACTTAAGCCAAGCCTTGCAAAGTCTTAGAACTGGCTTATTTGCCTTTTGGTCTATACTCCCCTTTGAATGCTTACAATAAATTTTGTGAAGGGTGGGGAGGTTATATTCAGGCCTGTGACACCATCACATGTTCTTTGCTGGCTAAACATCATATGTGCTGTTTGCTGATCTGGGTTAAGACTTCCTGGCAGAATGATGGCTCTCTCAGGCTTTCAAGACTCTGATATGCTTTCAGTTTCTGCAGTGCTAGATTACTTTGGAGGATGTTGCTGCTGAGAATTGAGCATCTGATCTTCAAAAGTAAAGGAGATGTGAGACCTAGTGACTTCTATGGAAATCTAAGGCCTATTTTGCATTTTTGCAGCTTTCTAGCAAAATTACTATAGTAGTAACATATTAGTTACGCTAGTTCTCTCAATTTCTTTTTTTTTTTTTTAATACTGCAGACTTCCTGACACAGGAGAAGGCTTAGTATAAAGGAGTCTTGAGCTCTTTTGCCTTGGAAAGCCACAATGTTTTTCACTGACAGTGCAGAGCCTTCTGTAAGGAACTTATATGAGATTTCACATTAATCACACATAACCTTCAGTAACTACAGACTTTCTTAAAACAGTCTAACCTCCCCCCCACCTTTCTTGTTCTTTTGCTCCACTTCCTACTATTTTTTTTTCTTGAGTCAGATCATAGAGTAGTACAATGTGTAAGGTTGGAAAAGACCTTAAGAGGTCATCTAGTCCAATCCCTCTGCAGTAAGCAGGGACATCTTCTCTAAATCCAGTTGCTCAGAGCCCCATCAAACCTCACCTTGAATATCTCCAGGGATGGGGCCTCCACTACCTCTCTGGGCAACCTGTTCCAGTGATCCACCACACTCATATTGAAGAACTTTTTCCTAATATCCAACCTAAATCTCCCCTTTTCTAGCTTAAAACCATTACCCCTTGTGCTATTGCTACATGCCCTCATGAACAGTTCTTCCTCAGCTTTCTTATAGGCACCTTAGAACCAGGAGTTGTTTCTATCAGAAAGTGAATTTGCTTTCCAGTTGTTGGGAAAGTGAGCTGAAGTGACCTGCCCTATAGCTTTTAAGTGTCTGCTTCTAGCACCAGTAAGGCTGTGGAGCTGGTGGCATGGACATTCAGCAGCCTGTTGTGGTGATGGCCTTGGGATTGCCTTGGTTTGGTGTAACATGAGACAGTCCCACAGCTGTCCTTTCCAAATTCTTTCGAAGAAGTCTCTTGATCCTCAGGGATCCGTAAACCACAGAGGAAAACCACTGCTAAACTAATCGGATTATCAACTAGCTCACTTGCATGTAATACATATCTAAACACTGCTTAATTTGAGGTATTAAATACAGCCTGCACCAAAAGAATATGCATAAGTCTTTAATTACATGGAAGGATGTTAGATCTTCAAATTTGTGGCTGGAACTCTTGTTCCAAGGGCTTAAGAAGCTGGTAATTGCTTGTGATAACCACTTTACCTCGTAAAATGGTTTGGGCCATGTACTGGCAAAGTACATGGGTGTATATTGCCAAATGCCACCCAGACAGAACCCAGAAGAGACTAGAATCTTATAAATTTAATATTTTCTTATAAAGCTTCAACATTGTCCCAGTTGTTTGTTGTCTTGCATATCTGATTGACTGTGAGTGAATTCACACAAAACTTTTTATTTTTGTCTTTATTACAACATCATATTGTGCACCCTATAATGTGAGTCACTTATGTTCTGGGCTTAATCAACAAGAGAGTATGCACATAAAATGCCAGCATGCTTAGTGCATAGCAAATAAATACTGTATGTCTCATGATTGCCTTCTACCAAAAACCGACAGTGATTTATTTACCAATCCCGCTTGTAACCCCATTATCTGTGAGTGGATGCTAATACAATTCTGACACATCAAAGTGCATTATTTTTAGAATAAATAGTGACAGTTTTGAGGGGAGTATCTGAAATTATTCCTTTGCTAGTTCCTGAATTAATTTGTCACATGGGGAGCTTGCACTTTTAGCAAAAGTGGAAAGAAGGGTAGGGATTGAGATATCTTTATAATGCATTTTTCTGTGCAGGATTGATCTCACTTTAAAGATCCTTAGATGAATCCTTAGAAGTTATTCAAAGAATATCATTTGGAGAGTGAGAAACTGAAAATTTCCCTTGGTATGAAATAATTTGAACGAGATTAAATCTTGCCTCTCAGCCTTTCCGAAGACTTTTTTTGGCAGTTTGTTATATTAATTTGAAGAAAAAAAAAACCAAACCCTTAAAACTACTTAGAACTTCCTTGAAGGAAAATGTTGATACAGATCCAATAGGAAGCACACAAATACAGAGGGCAGAGAGACAATCAAAACCCTGAGTAAAGTTGTGCCTGGAGTCTGAAACCATTCGCAGGATGCGTATTCTAAAATGAATCCGGTGAACCTCATGGTGAAGGGAGAGTGCCTACATAATTGCATTTTTTAGATAGCTTTTCACAAAAGCTTTGCAGGAGGGACTTTTGTTGCAGGTTTCTTCACAAAAGAAGGTCATTCTGAAGTATATCTGATGCATTGTTGGTAGCTTCCCTATGGAGTTTATTCAATTCTGTAAGTTTGTTCATGGAATTAGTAGTGAGCATCTGTAATAAATACAATGACATTTTTCTCTCAGTTGCTTTCTAGTTTAAAACACTAGACTATTTTGCTTCTAAATTTGTGAATCTTCTGATTTCATTAGTATGTTGGATGAATTTGGTATTATTTCATGAAACTGATTTTAAAAAAATGGATCATTAATCTGATAATCTATAATAAATTTAATTAAAATTGATGTCACACAGCCTGCAGGTATATGAAAAACTGCAGTGTTCACAGAATATAAATCTGCTTTAGTGGCTGCCTGCAGTTGTCCAACCTTCATCAGTTTAGTATGTCTAGATTATTGTAAATGTTTCACTGTTTACTGCTGCACTTCACTGTACTACTCCAATATGCAACAACGTTCTATCAGTTGAGGAAAATCCCACAGTAAATATCATACAAGTGACATTAAGACTTCTGGTTTATACCTAATACCTGGACAATTTGAAAGTCCTAGTGAAAATAAGGAGTGTCTAATTTAAGCTATATACCAAAATATCTGCCATAAAAAACTGCCTAAATAATAATAATTTTAAAAGTTATTATAGGAAAAATCTTCCTAATTTCTTGAGACATTTCTCGAGACATCTGCCCAGTAATTGTATGCTGAAGTTCTTCTCTCAGTCCTGCTCTAGCCAAACCTTGACCCATTCCTAATCTGTTTTATTGACAGAAATCTCTCATTCCCATCAGAAACCTGGCGATGGGTGCTGTGTCTCTGACACATTATCTGTTCTACGTCCTGCTGTTGGCACGGTACATCACTGTCTTGATCCATGAGGCCAGAAGTGGCAAGCTCAGCAGAGGAGGAGGAATGAAACGGGTTTCTAGCAATAACTATAGAAAGTTTTCAGCCAATTCAAAATCTACAGAGAACTGTTTTTCTCTGAGGCAAGAAATAATTAGTTTCAGCCTTGTCATAAATACAGCACCTTTTCAAAGAAGCAGGAGACCTTAAAATGAAGACTCTACATTTACCATTAAGCCTTTTATCAGTGATGTGTGGCCATTTAAAAGTAGTTGACTTCACTCTCTAAGCCACCCTGTTTTGGTATAGTTTGTACCTGTTGCCAGAAGTGAAACAAAGGGGCCCCAGCTGAACCACAGCTTTTAAAAAAAGGAATGGAAATTAGTGTGTGTTACAATATGGCAATTAAATGGTTTCCAGTGTCTGGTGTGGTTTCAGAGTAATGCAGATACTACCACAGCCTCTGGGACTTCTCATTGCGAGGCTTTTGGGAAGCTTTCCTCCCATGGGGATGATCTGAACTGGATTGTTTCTACAGAATATATAGGCTGGAAGGGAGGTCTGTAGTACAACCTCCTCCTCAAAGCAGGTTCCTCGAGGCCTTGCCCTGACACCCTTTGAATGTTTCTGAAGATGGAGATTCTTCCACCTCTCTATGTAACCACCATCTTCATTGCAAAGCAATTTCTCTGTATTGAGTCAGAATTTCTCATATTATAACTTGTAGCCATTGCTTCTTGTCCTACTGTGCACCTTTGCAAAGAATCTGTCTCTGTCTTATCTTCAGTCTCCCAACTGGCAGTTGAAGACAGCACTAAGTACTCTTCCTAGCGGAAACAATACCTCTCTTTTGGACCTCAAGAACCTTTATGTCACCAAGGTAGGGAGGCCCGGGTCAGCCTGAAGGTATTCAGACTCACAGCCTCAGCATCCTAGCATGTGGCCTGAGGTCAGATAGGAACGGGAATTGCTCTTCAGAGCTTCTGCCCAGCGTTGAAGCCATTGTGCCAAAAAGACTGAAGATTTCAGAAACACAGAGAAAGGGAAGAAGCAACAGGGAGCCTGGCTCTGCAACCCTTTTCCATTCTGCTTTTTGCAGCAGGAATAGATTATGAATTTTGCATGGAAAAATAATTGTGTAAAATGCATTAGTAGTCTTGGGAACAGAGATTTGTAATCTGTACGGTTGTTAAAATGTACAGTCAGGCTCCTTCCTTTTGCTCTTTCTCTGTGGCCCCATGAATCTTTTCAACACTTCATTTCTTTGTGATGGCCTCGCTATGGAAGGTAGCTAACCACCATAAAGACTAGTTGGTTGAAGTGTTTGCAAAAATGCATTGTTCAAAAAATATAAAGGAGGCCCAGTTAATATTTTACACACTGCTGTATTACAGAAATGTGTTATTAATTATCTTTATTGTGAGACTGATGAAACAGTAACCTTGAGGAATTGTTGTGCTCTGCTCAGCCTCATGGGTTTAGAAAAGGAATAGACATTAAAGATAGGACTTATCTGGCCACTGGCAGATAGATGACTGCTAGACATCATAAAAATTAATTCCCTGGTAGAAATGTCTTTTGTCACTAGTGACAGGGGACCTCAAATATTGACATCTGAAATGAAGCTTGCACCATGCGAAAGAGAGGCAGTATCACAGGGCAGAACTTACGAGTTTGCAGCAAAAGACATCCATGTTGCCTTACTTAGGTGGGGGTGAAACAGCTAGAAAGGTGAGTGAAAGAAGGAATAGCATGGAGGGGGCCAGTACAGAGGAAAGAGAAGCTCTTGGATGTGTAAAGAGAGGGAGACTGTGATGGTGGGATTAGAGAGGAGAGGCAGAAAAGGACTAGCTGGTCAATGAAAGATGTACAGAGCTCCTTGAATGTCCAAAGATTTCTACTTTGGGATTTTTGAGGCTGTCCCTTGAGCTTTGAACACAAAGCTTCAGGGTATGGAGAGCATCACTCCAGGTCCCAGACCCCTCTCCCTGCATTGTTCTCCGCCATGTGGCAGTATCTTTGGCTAGGTCCATTCCGTTTCCCTGTTGCCTTGGCTGGTCCTGTAGCTGCCTGTGCCAGCTGCTGCATCATGCTCTTATTTGCCACCTGTGACTACATCAGATACCTGGTATCAGGTTTTTTCCTTTCACTGTGTTTTGGTAATAGCTTGCCTTCTGCGTGAGGAGGACAGGGACACGTCTCTTTAGGTTTAGTTGCTGCTCCCTGCATTTAGGTGCTGTAGTGCTGGCAGCATGTGGGATTTCTCCCCTTACATCTTTTGTGTCTCCAGCCAGGTAGACTTCAGACAGGGATATCTAGTTCACCCAGTACTGAGGTATCATTAAATGACTCCTGGTTCAATGCGCATATGACTTAAGGTGATAGGATGGTTTGCTTTGAGACAAAATAGCAATTACCTTGAGCTGCCTGGAGGTACACACTATATCCAAACTAACATTTAAACCTTACCCAAGGAGGGAATTTAAAAACACATCAGTGCACTGTGTTTTAATTGAAACCCTGTGAAAGAAGCACTTGGAATATAGAGCTCGGTATTTAACCCCTGATGTGCCAGACTCACAATGCTTCAATAAACCAGAAAACACAAGGGAAAAAGGTGATGGTCCATTCTGAATAAATGTAGCTGGTAGGCAAGGAGTAGGGGAGTAAATGGCTGTACCACAGGTGTAATGGGGCATCACTGCCTGGTCTTCCATCACTGCAGATGATGAAGAAACAAGATTCACCAGGGCTGAAATAGCCCCTGGTTAGCCCTGAATCAGGAGAGCATCATGGTTGCTTTAGAGCTACTTGGCCCTCCAAGCCCAACAAATATCCCAGGGGTAAACCTATCCCAGCTGTGTTTCCTGCTGGTACATATCATTTAGATTCCTGGAGTCCCAAAGAGAGATCTGGGCTGCCTATTCTGCACTGTTTAATCCCTAGGGATCTCTCCAGGGTCTCAAAAAAGATTGTAAAATTAGCCTGAAGAATTCAAGCTGAATGCACTGAATATATATATATATATATATTGTCTTAAGAGAGCAAAGTCAGCCTTTGCTATGGCCAAATGTACACTTAGTTTTGGAAGGGTTTTTTTGAACAGTGAATTTGACAATGATGGATGTCATGTTTTTTCTCAACCTTCCAGCCTTTGACAGTTCACTGTAAGCTTGGGAGTTTGCTTTACATAACCACAAGATGACTCAATAAACGCCAGCTAATTTCAAAATTAAAGATTCACTTAAGGGGCTCAAGGGCACCAAAATCAGCAGCCCATTACAGACCTTCACAGCTGGACATGTAACACTTTTCCTTGACTTCTGTGCCATGGTTTGTGTTTTTAGCAGATGGCCAGGCTGTACATGCTGTTTGCAATGGTGTATATGAAAGGTGGGTCTGCCCTCCAGATTTGTGCTATCCTCCTGATCCTTATCTGTGCACCTTTTGGAGCTGCAGACTTTTGCTACGTTCTTCACCAGTCAATTTAAATAACACATCTTTTCTATTGTGCTTTTTATTGTGGAGTTGCAAGACTATAAACCACCCCAGAGGATTTGCTGTACCTAATGTGCTCTGAGTAAAACTCAGTTGTCTCTGGTTTCCTACTTTGGTACATCTATGCATTTGTAGGTCCACCACAGCCTCTCCTGTCCTGTGGTCCTGCAAGTCAGATGCAGATGATCTGTGGTCCAACAACCTGCTGCCTCTTGCCCAAGAGGCACCAAGCAGCAGAGAGCCTGCTGAGTTGTGCCACGTTTTGGGATCTGCTCCTTGGTAGGGTGCCATGGTCTGCAGCTCAGAGACACAACCTGCCGGCTCTGTGCTGCTGTGTTACCAGCCTCCCATGCTCCCACCTTCACAGCTTTAGCAGGGACCTAACGCTGAGCTGTTCTGGCTCTCTTAGGCCATCACGTTCTTTTCCACTCAAGAAACAGAAAAAGAAAAATAACATCACTGAGGCTGAGCAACAGTGAAATACAAGTTCTAGAAGATTTGCCATTTTGTTTTCTTTGGTAATTATAGTAATTACATTTTCCATGTCACATTGCCATCTCAGAGACAGTTCAGAAGACCTGAAATGTAGAGCTCTCTGCATTTGAAATACTGCTGCATGGGGAATAGGACCATGTCCTGGAATGAGCTTCCAATGGTACTGCTATTTATGTGTGGTCCATAAAGGGAAGATGTTTGCAGGATGCTGATCTCTCCTCCCTCCCAGCTTGTTCTGAGCAGGGCTATAGCACAGGGGTGCAAAGCACTTGTTATTGTCGATTATCTAATGCTAAGCAGGCAAGTGGAGAATCTGTAATCTGTAATCAAGCCCAGATGAAAATCTCCCCGATCTGCAGATGTCTGAAGAAACAGTGTGTCCTCATTCCATGCTGTACCTTGCAGGTGGTTGTAATGCTCTGCCCAGAAGACTACTGCTGCGTGGTGTATCATCAGGAAACTTTACTGAACTTGAATGAGACACTTAGAGTATAATCTGCCCTGGGCAGAGGCAAGAAGACCTTTATTACTTTTAATGGCTGGGTTACTACATCTAACCAAAATATCTTTAATTGATTACATAATTTAAGTCATCTTCAATGCAGAGTATGAAAGCCATCTCTCCATATGTTAGCTTCTTACAATCCCTGCAGGGCCTTGATGTTGCATTTCTTGGTAGCCACTTTCCCTCTGGAAATGTAGGGTGTAACATAAAGTGTTTTAAGTGGAAGAAGGTTTATTTGTGTTTTCTCATACACCTTCACCTCCCACAGATGCAGCAGTTCCAGACTGAAGTGGTTATGGAGAAACAAAGTAGTTATGGAGGGCCATAAATAACCCTGGTATGTTATCATTAGCTGTCAATATTATGTCATGATCTGCCAGTGGATGTGAGGAATGCAAGTATTTTCGGCTCTTGGCTACAGAGGAGATGCTTGGCTGGTGTCTATCCAGGCCCTGGGAGGGCTGTTCCTCATGTGATTGCCTTCTGCCTGGTTTGACATGACACTGGTCTGCCCAGCTGGGGCTCTCAGCCCCCTCCGGCAGCTCACAGTTCACATCTAGGGCCAGAGTGCAGCTTGCTCTGCCTAAGACATTGCAGGTGTTCCTCAAAATTTGCAGCTCCAGGGGCTGTGACTCAGACAGACTGGATTACAGAGTCCATGTGCCCTTTCTTCAGGATTTCCTACATCAGTGGGTGTAATAAGACCATAAAATCTAAAACAATCCACAAAGAACTGGATAACTTAAACAACATGGTATTACAGGACTGGGTGTCTCAAGCCACTGCTTTGGATAAAACCAGTACTCTGAGCAGGAGCCTTTTTCATACCTTTGCCTGGCTCCAGGGCAAAGATGCCTTTCAGTCCTTCCCCTTGTTGGTTTTTTTTTTTCTGATTGCTACTGGATTTTGAATTTGTTTGAGATGATGATGAATGTCACATCCCTGGGATGTAGGCCCACAGTACACATTGAACAATTACACTTCAGCAGATGAGGTGGAAGTGTCACTGGTCACTGAAGAAAGATGTCCACTCATCAGAGCGACAGGCTAATGACATGTCATCTCAGCATCACTGAGCTTACACGTGGCCTTTCCAAGCCTGGCTGCCAACCCTGGGCGCCAGGGCTGTACTTGAGCTGCCACTACTGGTGTTATCTTTGCTTTTGAGATAAGAAAAATAGAGAATTTGATGCTCTGGCACTGTAAAGTCTGATACTTCTCACAAGTGCTAAATTCATTCATTATTTATTATTGTTGCTTATTATTTGTGATGAGCTGGCTTCATGCTCAGCATTTTAATGACTTCTGACTCCTGTCTGCATTGAGTCTTTCAGAAATATGACACAATGGAAAGCAAAGTGTTTTTGTTAGTGAGGATTAAAAGATGCTATGAAGCAAAGATGAAAGGACTGTTGTCACCCCCACTTCCATTTAAAACATGTTGCTGGGTTTAAAATGTGATGCCAGATTTCCATTAACATGAGTACGCATTTGGGGGCAGCGCTGACTGTGCTACCTGGCAAGAAGGACCCAGTCAGGCAGTCACAGGTACCTTGGAAATTTCTGATTGCCTGACCACCTCAGGGCACACAGATGAATTGTGAGCCCATTTCTCAGGTTCAGTAGGGGTCTGCTTCCCATTTGTCCTACTCCCTCATTTCCATTTCTTGATTCTGCAAGATGGCTGCTGTGGAAAATGAGGAGTGCAGACTCCAGGGCCATGAGACCAAGCTGATGGTTGCTTGTGGCACTGCTCGTGCCTTCCAGTGAATCTGTGTTCATGACAAAAGGCTTTCCTGTGAGCATGCTATCAGTGTTGCTTACCTTCCACAGCAGCCATGTTGCATCTTCTGCCTTTCTTGGCTTATTACATCTCTCTCCTTGCCATTTTTGAAAGCATGACAATTTTGCCCTATGAAGCAACATAAATATATAAAGTGAGAAGATGCTATAGTGAGAAGATGCTATAGTAGCACATTTGCTTCAGCTCTATTCATGTCTTGTTGAATAGGAAATAACACAAATTACTGATGAGGCACTAATTAGCTATCTACTTATTTTACTAATGCTGAGACTACTTTCTGCCTAGCTTCAGATTGTGGAGAAGAAAGGTGACTGTGGGAACCCAGATGGTTTCCAGCTCAAAGCCCTTTTTTGAGACAGATGTGGTCTTTTAGCACATCACCATCTAGATGCATCTAGACTAAAGGTGTTGCATCTTTAGTCCCTGTAAGCATAATTAGGCAGGCCTGGATTTACCAGAAATGCCAGAGAGATGTTCATACTCACCCTCTTGCTTCCATCTCTTCTGATTCCCCTCCCAGAGCCCTGGACTGGGGACGTGAGTGACACCCAGATGGGAACAGGTAGGATTTAAGAGTTCATGGTGAGCCTCCCTTCATGGCTAAGGCAGTCTTCAGCAGCTCTTCTATCTCTAGGACTGTAGCACAATCTAGAAACCAGAGATCCAAAGATAAGTCAGGTATTTCTCCTGTGCTGGGAGTGGATCAGTGCTCTGTGGTTTGGGATTTTGCTGGATTGCAAAGGAAAACTGGGATTCAGCTAACAGAGTCCCTGTCAAGTCCAGGTCTTGAACATGCCTGGTCCCCACCATCCAGCAGATTCAGGGCAGCATCTGACACTCGTCATTGACCTGCCTGCTTTTCCTTTGTCTTCAGTAGATTTTTAGGTTCTGCCTCATTACACATTAAAAGACCTATATCATCCTTTCATTGACTCAGGCTTGCCCTCATTCATCTAGGGGCCCTTTCTAAGAGTTTGGGGAAGGAATCCCGTGCTTGGGAGTTGATGTCTCCCTGTGGCTGAGGGCAGCATTGTCATAAATGTCTGTCCACAGGAAGCCATATTTGTCTTTCATATTATTCTCTTTCTCTTCAGTGAAGTCTAATGATGTGTTCATGAAGATTTTGAAGATGCTTTCAGCATGCTTTTCCTGACACTTCCAAGGGAACAGCATGGTGCCAGAACCCAGTTTCCAGAGAGGCAGCTGTGCTTACAAAAGTGTCTTCCAATGTATGTCACTGTGTTGCTGTCATTTGAATGACTATGAGTTGGTATTTATAACCAGAACTGAAACATCTACCTATGCACTGATATAAAAAAGTGGGGAGCAGTCTTACACTAAATTATTTGCAAAAGGAAATAGCTCTGTGACTGCCCTTCCATCGAGACACTGTATGTCCCCTGTTTTGACCCAGTACACTGCCCTGTGAGTGAGGGCAGGTGGGGAAACAGCACATTTCAAGAATGGTGTGCTTTATGCTTGAGAAATGTTTTGTGGGGGGTTGAAAGGGAGGAGTTGTGAGGAATTCTTCATCCCATGGAAAGACCTAGAGGTCCAGTCCAGCTCAGGAGTTTGGGTTTTGTGCAAATAGGAAGGTTACCTGGCAAACCCCACATAATTTCTTTTTCTAGGTAGGACCACGTGTCGTCTTTTCTGAAATCAGCAAATACCAGCAAGAAATTCAGGCTGTTTATGTCCAGTGTAATAAAATTTTATTTTGAAATGTGCCATTTGGCCTACTTCAAAAGGAGGAGGGGTATTTATATATTTAAAATAACTTAATTCTAGTTGTTTAATTTAGAACCTATGGAGTCTCAGAGGGTGATAATACAGTCCTTTTAAACTGGCCTTTTTAACGTCTCAGAGGAATCCTAAGCATATATAAAACAGTTCTGTGTACTTTTACCTGAGTCATCATCCTCCTACTTGTATTGCTATTTGTTTACTTGCAACCAAAGCATAAGTCTCTGGGGAAACCATTGCCATAAGCAAACTATGGGTAGTTTGATCTACATCACGATCACTTCTCTGAGGGACCTGAGCAGTGTAAATTCTCATCCCTGCTGGTAAACACACCAGGGTGTGCCAAGAAATCCAAAGTAAATGGCACTAAGTTTAGATTTCAAAACAAAGGTGCTTTTTCTCCCTGTGTCAGTAGCTGCTTCCCTCCAAAAACATTGCTTTCTCTGTGGTTCCCTGTGAATTATATAAAGCACATGCTGAGCTTTTGTTCAGAATGCTGCCCTTCTGCAAATGGTGAAAATGTTGCTTTGAGGAGGCTGAAGTCCTTTTTCAACTGACATTTGGCTGCTGGTTGTAGCACCAGCTTGATTATAACCCAACAGCCATTGTACTTGACTCACTGGCAACTAAATGTGTGGCCTGACGTGACCGACTCCGGAGAACTACTGCTGCTTAGCAAAACAGGGTGAAATGTCACTGGGGCCCCTGTGGCTCAGAGAACGATTCAGGTAAAATTCTGGAGTGAGCTTTGCGAGCCTGAGCCAAGCTGTGGATTTTGTGAGCAGGGATAAGCAGAGAGGCAAGCAGTGCTGGCTGGTCATGGAGGGGAGGAAGATAAAAGCATGATGGGGTATGCCCCAGAGATCACAAGCGGAAGGATGCCCTGGCTTTGCTGACCTTATGGAGCTGTGGAGGGCAAGTTTCCAGAGGACCAGCAGAACAACAGCGCTGTCTTCACACTGGTGATGTTATCAAACTGCAGGGGTCATCCCCTCTACTAAACGTTTATGATCTGTAAGTGGTTCTGCTTCACCTTCCTTAATAGACTAACATTTCCATAGCACTCAACAAAGTAATCAGCTACCTCCACATAGGAGTAAATATCTTCTAAATAACACAGGCAATTCAATTTGATTTTGGACGTGCTGAGTACACTCACACAGCAGGATGTCAGTACAGGTAAGAATGTAAACACAACACCCACAGTGTGTCACTGGTATCCAAATAAGCAGGTTTCTCTTCTAACAAGAGACCACTCTGTTCCCCACACTCGCTCATGCCCTCAAGTGCCAGAGGATGAGTCGTAGCCCTTCTCTGGGCTATCTGGCCATAGATGATGTTGCCTTGCCTTGCCAGGCTCCAAGGGCAGACACCTTGGGAGGCCAACTCCCCACTCCCAAATGATGGCCAAGGGTTGAAAGGAAAATGTGACAGAGCCTGTGCAGTAAACTCCAAAATAACCAATAGTGAGAAAATGTGTTGAGAATAACATAGCCCTGGCAATCCAGAACAAAAATAATAATCTCTCATGATTTTCTTACCATCCTGTGGATGGAGTGGACAGCTGCAGTACAACACTTGTACTGAAATTTTCCTGCAGCTCTGAGGTTCAAAGATTTCCCAGGGTAGGTCTAAACCACTCTTCTCCTCTGGTCCCAGTAAGCTCCAACCATCTGGGCTGCAGATCAGCCTATGAAGTACCATGCAAAAAGGTCTGTGTTTCTTGCCATGGCAAACAGATAGGAGCAAAGGTCAGCAAACTCAGATTCAGCTGAAGCAAGGAAAAGCAAATTCCAGCGCCAAGGGCTCTCCTCTTGGTGCCCTGGCTCCAGCTGCCAGGCATTAAACCCACAGGCTGTGAGCAAGAGATGGCATGTAAAATATGAGAAGTGGCCAAGTTTATTTAATATGTTGGCTTTTCCACTGCTCTTAGCACTGTTATCAGAACACTTAATTTAGTTACATGGAGCAATGTGGAAAAACACCAACGAGCATAAAATAAACAAGTCACTTCCAAGTAGCTTCCAAATTAACTAATAGTCCCTTTGCATGGCTGGAAATCTAATAAGACTCTGATTACATATAGAACTGATGAGTTTTAAAATATGCTTGGCTTCAGCTTTTATATACATATCACTCAAAAAGCCTTGGGGCAGGAAAAATACAAAGTCATCTTGTCAGGACCTCAATGCTGATACCACTGGGTCTTTGGAGCTGGCTGCTCAAAGGTTTGCTTTCCATTCCTACATGGCAGACAAGAAATGGCCAGCTCTGTGCTTGGGGGGGTATTTTTCTTGGTCATTCTTTTAGGATGGGACCACTGTAGCTGGAAGATGAATTAATGAGCCCTCCAGTATGCGATAGCCCAGCTAATGGGAAATCCTAAATAAGACAAGTCATGTGGAAAGCCCTGAAGAGTGTGACAGCAGCCTCTGGCCAGGGTCTACAGAGCTCACCAGAGCTGCAGGCTCTGCATGGGTTTACTCTCCTGACTGACATTCCCAGGGGTCAGGGGAACCAGGCTTGTCCACGTGCTTTGCCAAGGAACAAGTCGTGTTGTTTAGAGGAGAGGACTTATTTAATGGGGACTTAGACAACTTAGCTATGCTTCCCAGAGCCACACACCACCCGTGTTCCTCCTGTGGTTCCTTGAATAATCAGTGCAGCATAGCTGGAGAGCACTGGGGACTTGTGAGCTCATGCCAAAACAGCCTAGAATGTGAGAGTGAGCAATGGTCAACTCTTTGCTCTGGTGTTGGCTTGAACCTGAGTATAACCAAGATGGGAAAGCAGCTGCTCACTGTGTCTCAGACCATAATAGCATTCTTTAGACACTGGCACATCGTGATTTGCTACCTTCATCCTATCTGTAGCTTTTAGACCCTCCATGCCCTAAATGCCCTTTCCTTGCTAAAGCAGTGAAACCCAGCTTCTCCACCAGTCCCTTGCAACTCAGTGTATTCTATGATTCCTCTCACCTCACCGTGTATCCTTGCTGTTTGCTTTGTTGCCAGCTCTGGCACTGCTCCGATTACAGAAGAGGCTGATTCAACTCACTGAAACAGCAGAGAAAGAAGTCAGGAAAACAAGTCAAGTAGGGAGAGAGAGGAAAATGGGGATGGGAGGGAAGGGGAATCAGAGAGGAGAATAGCTTGGTTCAGAGAGGATTTTAACTTGGTTCAGTGGTCATGAGAAAATCATGGCTTCCCCCGGAGCAGCAGCAGCAGTCATGTTAGTCTTTTTTTGGGAGATTCTAGCATGAATAAATCTAGCAGATTTTGGCACAATTCTTTCCAGAGGCTACTGGTGGAGTTGGTATCACAGCTTGGACTGCATGCAGATATCTCACATGTTTAAAGAACAATGTTTGGGTTCTGATTGACTGATGGATGTTGTGTCACAAGAAGCCTGAGCTTGGGAAAGCAGCCAGCTGTGCCTCTCTGAATACTTTTCATCCAGAAGATTCATGGCTAGAGGAGGAGACTCAAAACTGTCTGGCAAGACAGCATCCAAACTGGTCCCTCAACTTGCTGGGCCAGCTGAGCAAGAGACTTGAACACTAGTATGTGAAGACATTTGAAAGGACTTTTAAGAAGGCAAAATACTTACCTCAAAAGTTTATTTCTCCCCGTTAAAAGGACATTTAGAAAGTAATCTGAATTCACTCCTGCGAGTGTTCATCCCTCTTTGTAGCATGACTGGCTACAGCAACCTGCGCAGTGCAACAGCCAGCAAGGGAGGATGCAGAATGTCAGCCTGCAGGTATGTGCTACAAAGATACAAAAGAAAAAGAACTGGCATTCCCAAAATGGTTCTGAAGTAAAGCCAGGGATGACTGCACCAGCCTGCTGTGGTATGCTGGCACTGAGACTGATGTTCGACACTCCCTGAGCTCTATTCCTCCTCTGTGCAGGAGTGTTTCATCAGCGGGTGAGTGCCACCGGGGAGGAGGAAGATGACATCAGTGTACCAGGGCTGGGGAGGGAGCTGGTGTAGGCTTGCAAGCAAAACAGGCAAAAGATCACAATGTGACTTGGTAAATCAGAAGGTGGAATTTAATCTTCTGCTGTTTGGTTGGGTTTTTTTCCTGATATTTCTGCTACCAGAGTCCTCTGTCAGTGTGTGTAGGCACAAGTATTGCATCATCGGAATACTTGTGGCAAAAAGCTCCCAGGGCCCTGGAGGGCAAAGGAGCTGCACAGGAGCTTTAAACAAATTAACACTTTCATGGGAGTTGTTCCTGTCTATGTCAAGAAAGAGCTTCTCTTTGAGAGGAGATGAAAGGTCTCCAGCTTTGTTGAAACCATCCATCTATACGCACCAGGGCTTGTAATATATGTGCCGGGACAGATCGCAGGCTCAGCTAGGAAATAGCAATAACGGCTATTGTTAATGGGAGGCTGCAACTGACCCACGTCAAGATGCTATTGTTCACTGAGCACTTCTTCCCTTTCTTTCTCATCAGGATTCACCCCAGCTCAAGCGTGGTCCCAGTTTATAACTGCATGTTGTGAATGCTCTGGCACTTCTGCATGAGCCAGTTCATCTCACAGGCTGTAGAAATTTAAACGGGGGTGGGGGGGGTGGGGGTGGGGGTGGAGAGATGAGGGAGGGGAGGGATGACGGAGAGGGGACGCGGGGAAAGAGTACTCTTTTCTGTCAGTTTAGCAAGCCGAATTGGCTCATCAGATTGTCAGAGGAACAACAGAACTAGCATTTGGCAGAGGTGAGAACCACTGCCCAGAAGGGACAAAGGAGACTTGCTGCCCAGTTTCAGTGGCAGCGAGCCATTACCTAAGGCACGCACCTTGTGAAACCTCACCCTCTGATGCAGTGATATAATTGCTCATTTTGTCACTCCCTGGCACAGTTCTGTGAAAATGATCTGAATTTGCCTCAGTTATTTTCATAGGAGAGCTTTTCCAGATCGTTCTGAGACTGAAGAGAGAGGAGGGACAAAATGTGTGACACCCTGTCTGCAGATCTAAGGAGACAGTAATTGCCAGGGAAGTGTGGGAGGTATAAAGTAATAAAATAACCTCTTAACCCTGTTCATCTGTGGCCTGGACAACATCGTCGGCTGTGGCCTAAGGGTACAGCCAGGCAGTATATTTAAACTTGCTAAAAGATAACTACTGACAAAAAATGCCAGGCAGCCCCTCTCCCCTTACCACTTGGGTGCCCTCCTGCAGTTTCCCTTGGAGCAGCACTGATGCTTATCCTGACTCTGTGGCAAGCAGGTCAGGGAGTTAATACAGGGTAAAGCAATCCCACAAGAAGAAAATGAAGATTTTTCTGCTCAATGAGTAAGAAAAATCAACTGATGGTGGAGTCAGGCAAATGCCATCTCCGTCATATAAATTCCTTATATTTTTATTACAGTCATGAAGAGATGGGCTGAGGACAGCCCTTTCACATGACAGCTGCTGTGGCACAGCTTCATGATCAAGAGCAAAGACACTGCACTTGTGCTTTGGTTTGAATACACAGCACCTGCCCCTTCAGACATGGCTTATCTATTTGCTAAAGCAGATACTTCCACAGTGGTGGTTTTTAGGGTCCAGATTCTGTAACGTTCAGTGAGGTGATGCCAGGGGACTTCCCATTCTGAACTGGGGTACATGTACCAAGGGTATCAAGGCTGAGGAAGAGAAACAGCTGCAAAATGAGCTGGGTTCATTGATGCAGTTTGGGCAAGGGTCATCCCTTCAATATGAACAGGCTAACAACTTGTTTTGTTGGCTGTGTGCTTTTATTCTGGGTTTTGCCTTTGAAGTTTGCAGCAATGCTTTGCGGCCTTTTATAGAGAAGGCCTCACGGACCTCATCCTGCTGGTCTGAGCAGGATCCCAAGGAAATGATTCTGTAAACCCTGTTTAGTTGTTGGAGTGCCCAGGAAGACAGCCCTGAAAGGGAGGGGAGTGCTCAGCCCCAGCTCTGACAGTCTGCTCTTCCCTCCAGACTCCTGAAATGATATTTGAGAATCCCATTGGGTGATGTAAGCCAGTATTACATTCTGTAGGATAGCTCAAGGGCACCTATAGGAAGTTCATGATTTGCATTAAGGGCTCTGTAGTTTCCTGTGTTCGCCCTGCTTTGTTTCATTCCCTATGGCTATCGCAGCACCCAAACCTCCCCACCCCACAGTGTAGCCCTTACCGAACAGGCCCATAGCAATGTAAATAGATGCCGAATACGTGGCCTGAATAATTCAGCTTTGAAAATCCATTGTCAAGCAAAATGGACCAAACAGATAAGAAGCAGGTAATGAGAACAGTCTGCACTTGACCATAAATGCTGGCCAGAATTCAGGGAGGATTAGGTGTTTCTACAGGAACCAGAGCATTTGCAAACATAGCGCTAAGCAGCTGCTAATGCTTTATACTTGCAGCTCTGGACCAGAGCCCATTTTTTGTGTTCCTCCGCTCCTTCACTTTCTAAAACACCTTTACAAAAGGACATGGGTCTTTTCTGCCACCTCCTCGGTGGAGTGGTTCATCTGCAATAGCAGTCCTAGTCAGTGTGTTTGTGCAACTTTATGTTATCTCATGACATCCTGTGGATGATGCTGCCCAATTGCTACCGTTCTAAGTTATCTTTGTATGACAAAGCAGTCTAATTCTGGTATCATTTCTGAGTAAGCAGTCCAAGCAGGGTACCATCACTGTTTGGTCAAAAACAGATCCAGAAAAAACAAGCTAACCAGTCTTAATACAAACTACACTGTGTATATTTACCAGGAAAGGTATTTCTAGAGTCTAAAAATAACTAAGGAGTCATTTCTAAAAATAACTTAAGAGGATATATACTAATGGTCTTGTGATTTTGGCTTGGTTTGTGGGTTTTGAGGGCTTGGGTTGTTTGGGTTTTTTTGTTGTTTGTACGGTTTAGTTTTGTTGGGTTTTGTTTATGTTTTTTTTCCCCCAGTTAATACCATATTTAATGGAAACTGAATTCAGTTTCCAAAGAGTAGAGAGACTTTAATACTTGTATTCTTTCTAATAGTGGATTATTTGTTTTGTAGCTAGAGTGTACAGCAATCTGGTTTGCTTCTTGTATGTTTTTTTGGGTTTTTTTTTACTACTTGGCAATATACTATTCAAAGTTGAGTTTTTGAGTTTGTGGCAACTGATTTCATATACCAGGTGTGGATGACCACCACAGGAACTTCAGTCATCTTCTGAAATGGAGTCTCTGAGTTCAGCCAGCTGATACTCCCCAGGCACTGGAATGGCTGCGATGCAATAGCATTTCAGTGGCTTCCAATCTGTAGGACAAGGGAAGAGCATTGTTCCATTTGACTGAGAGAACACAGGCACAGAAAGATCTGGAAGGAAATTTAGTATCATGCATAATCTAGAGGAACCAGGGGCTGCAGTCCCATGGTGCTGCCTACCCATCCGCCTGCGCTCCCTGGCTCTGTCCCCAGCATTTGCACAACTGTAGCTAGGTCAGCTTAAGGAGCTGATGAAATGGAAAATTATGGCTTTTGGTTTTCCAAAGGGATCAGCTTGTTGAATTGACTCCCCTGGTGGCCCCAGGAGCAAGGCAAACAGATTGGCATTTCCACATCCTCTTTCCTTTCTTCTCTTCCCAAGAATTTTCCCTTTTAAATAACAGTTGAGGAAATGACAAATGACTCTCAGCTACACTCCAGCTCTTGGAGGCAAGGAAAAAGGTCTTAAGAGCTACTCTGTTTTTATGTTTTGGGTTGGGTTTTTTTTGGGGGGGAGGAAGGCAGGCAGGCAGGCAAGCAGGCAGACAGGTAGGCAGGTTCTGCTCTTTCCAAGCTTAAGAACATAATTAACCCTGCTGAAAAACAAGTTTTCCATAGTAAATAACACACAGTTAAGCCCCTTAAAAGCATTTTTGAATGAGGCCGTTTTTATAAGGCAACATTGAGTTAAAACACTAAAAGGTTGCTTGTAAAGCGTTTTTCAACTACAAGTATCAAGGTTTGGGTTTTGTTGCTTTACCCTCACTTCCAGCCGTTTGCAACTGGGGTCAAAAAAGCCCTTGCAGGACAGCATGGGTTTGTATATGCTGCCACTCTGCTCCCATAGCTTAAATCACCAGCAAAAGGACTAGAAATCTGAATGCAGATCTGTGTCTGTGGCAGCAGTTTGGGTGAGGGGATGCATTAAAAGCCATTAAACCCCATGTGATCCCTGCAACACAATTCTCTTTTATCTCTTCCCTATCCACTGCCAGAGGCTAAAGAGCTCATCTCCATAGGGCTCATCTCCATAGGACTGGGGAAGCAGTCTTCCATAGGCTTTCTTCTTTCAGCCCTCTCCTAATTCTCCCACTATGTGTTGTGGCTTTAAAAACTTTTTTTTTGGGGGGGAAACTTTTAGTTTCAAGTGTCTTTGGAGGAATCTGATAAATATATGCGAAAAATACAAAACATTTTGAGACCGCCCTAAAAGTTCCTAAAGTTTTAGTTCTCTTGCGCATTCAAATTGGTCTGTTACCTGAATAATGGATTTTCCCCTTTAACTTGGAAATAGGCTTCCCTCAAAGAATTGTGGAAGTCCTTAATATTAACTGCGGTAATGAAACAACCCCTTGGCCTGGGTGTGGAGTCGCTAGTGTATAAACATTCACCCTCTTTTATTTCTTCCTTAGACAAATAAACCCCGCATAAGCCAGCCCGCTGCAAGCTGGATAAATCTTCCTCGTAATGAATCGTTTTATGCAAATAGCTTCCGAGAGGGGGGGGGACGGCAAAAACTTAAATGTGGTTACTATGTCAACAAAGGGCTGGATTTAGGCATTTTTCTCAAGGACCTACGTCTGCAGAAGGCTGAGGGGAAATTTATGGAGCGTGTTGTGCTGACACTCTTCCAGCTGTTCCTCCCCCTGAGCGCAGCGGAGGCACGGGAACGGCTCCGGGTTGCAGTGGCTCCTTCGGTGACCCTCAAGTACTTGGAGGAGCCGGGATCCGGGGGGCTGGGGCTGCTCGCAGAGGGAAACCTAGGCTGCTCAGAGGGGGCTTTGTGTGTTTTGGGGGAGAGCGAGAGCACCCCTGCTTTTCTTTCTGCTGAGCTGCGACCGTCATCTGGTTTTTTTTTTTGGGGGGGGGTAAAGGTTTATACACGCAAGCATCTGCTGCGCTTCCTGAGGAGTCTGCAGAGAGGTAAGAGCTATTTTCTCTAACGAGTTTCCTGCTCCTTTCCCCTCGCTCCCGAAGTTACAAGCCCTGGCCAGCATTCTGGTCCTGTTACATCCACAAGCCTTTGAGCGTGTCTCTGGTCTCAGCGGCTGTGTCCCAAGGTGGGGAAGTGGTGTGGGGGGGGTGGTGTGGGGGGTGTTGCTGTGTGTGAGGCACCCGGAATGATGGCTCTATGGGCAGGCAGACTCACCCTCCCAAATCTGGAGCTGAGCGGCAGCGACAGGGGTGTTCAGCTCCGGAGTCCCGTGCAACTACAGCCCTCGGAAAACTGGAAGATAATCCAGTCAAGTGATGCTATCCCCAGTTGGGGTGTCACGACCACTTGGGGGGTTTGTTATTGCATGAGACAGGTCTTGTGTCTACATGAAGTCAATCCTGTCCGTATTTGGTCTGGTAAATCAGTTAGGGTGGGTGGGGAATGGTAGAAGTTGCCGAGGGGAGTTAGTTCCGTGCTGTCTGGGACATGAGGAGATGTGCAGGGAGCTGCCTGTGTGTAGCTGGAGTTGTTCTGTGTGGACGCTCCACTACCCTTTTCCCGTGCAGCTGCCCGCGTCTCACCCCTCCTTTTCAACACAGGTCTCACAATTCCCGTACTCCATCCTCACGTATCACAGTCGGTCTCATATGGGCTAGCTTGCTCATGGGATTTTGGAATTCATCGCACAAGCACATTTTTTTACAGCGAAAGTGAAGCCAGTGTGTAGCAGTTTCTGTTTACTTTACACCCACAAACCCTGAGTCTTACAAATCTGCTGCCTTCTTGACTTCTGTTACTGGCATCAATAAGCCCACTTTAACAGAGACGCATGGGGCCTCATGTATCAGGCCACAGAAAACCCGTCTTAGTGCTCCTGCAGGAAAAGAACAGCTGTGTGGAAAGATCAATAAACACAACCAGTTGCTCCAAGAGTCATAAAATGGAAAGACTCCACAAAATAAAGCATGTGGCAGGGGACCCTGGCTCCAGACACTGCAGGAGAAGTCCTGGGAAACACAGTAATTAATGGGAAGCCTCAGACTTGTTTTCTTTCTGTGGTTCCACAGATGAAAATATTTGTTTTAGGCGGGGAAATCACAGAGGTAGGATGAAATACTTACCTATGCAAAAGAAAAGCTTGTTTACACTTAATGCATTGGAAAATCTGTTCGTGAATGGTTTATCTATGTGAAAATAAAACACAGTGGTGCCAAGGCCAGAGGGACCTCAGGTGAGCTGCATAATTGCTGGCTCCCTCTCTGAGGTCAAAGTGTCTGGGGCTGCTTTGGGTTTATTCGCTCTTTATAGTACACAGGGGATAAAAGACCCCAAACTGTGGAAAACTGTATGAAATTTGCTGTTTCAGTGAACTTTTCTTCTTTCCATCTGCCCTTTCCATGTTACTGTAGCTCTTTGCTCTTTTGTTTAATCTGTGTATTTCCCTAAATTTCCCCCTAGTGCTGAGGAGAGAGGAATCCCTTGGGAACACATAGCTCCCCCTTTCTGTCTCCCTCTCACCCCTCCATCACCACCCAGAGGCCCTTCTGTCCTCTTGGCAGCTTTTGCCTTCGCTCTCCCCAACCTCTTCTGGTGTTGCAGTCCATCCCCATTGCTTTCAAACCTCCCCCAGCCTGGTCCACTCCTGCCCTCCTACCTGTATCTTACTGCTGCTTTCATCAGTGCTCAGGCTCACCAGCCTTTACTTCCTCCTCATTCTGTTACCACTTTGGAGTCCATCCATTTCCCCAGAACCTTCCTTGCATGTACCCCGTCACGACAAGTTTCCCAAGGGATGCCTCAGCCTCCACAGGGATGTCATGTGAAGGGGAAAGAGCTCCAGGGCTGGATATTCAGGATTCAAGCAGAGCTCTAAGTGCATTTCTTCCACGCAGGCTGCTGCAGAAGTGGACAGTGGTTCCCTGCCTGTACAAAGCCTAACGTAAGGAGGGTGGCTTTTTTCCCCTTCTCTCTGATATTTCTTCTTGGAGTTTTTTGACAGCTGTGTGCCTGTGAACTCAGATCTGGAGGTGTGATTGATGAATTAATTATGCTTTCTAAATGGTTAAAAAGCTAAATCCTAAAATTAGAATAATTTGCATTGCATAGGGGCTTGTATACTTGTGAATACCTATCGGTAAAATGCAGCAATTTATACCTCTTCAACTCCAACAGGGATTTGCAAGGGGATTGGAGGGAATGGGTGAGAGTCCAGAGCCCCTCCGGTGCAGGTCACACTCAGTGCCGTGTGCCATCAGTCCCTCCTGCCCCTTCCACCCCCAGCTGAGTGTCTGCATTTAGGCCTGTAATTCCTCACATGGAAACCTGTGGTTCAGCAAAGTGTCCACTTAGTGCATTGTCACTGCGACTGCATTGGTAGTTGAATGATCCTGGGTAACTTTCCTATACAGGCAAAAGCCAGTGTCTCACTTCTGCAGCCTTAGAATCATAGAATCATAGAATGGCAAGGGTTGGAAGGGACCCCAAGGATCATAGAGCTCCAGCCCCCCTGCCATAGGCAGGGCCACCAACCTCAGGCCTGGATCTACACAAGGTTACCCAGGGCCCCATCCAACCTGGCCTTGAACACTTCCAGGGATGGGGCATCCACCACCTCTCTGGGCAGCCTGTTCCAGCACTTCACCACTCTTTCTGTAAAAAACTTCCCCCTAATATCCAATCTAAACCTTCCCTCCTTCAGCTTTAAACCATTCCCCCTTGTCCTGCCATTATGTGCCCTTTTAAAAAGTTGATTCCCCTCCTGTTTGTATGCTCCCTTCAGGGACTGGAAGGCTGCAATGAGGTTCCCCCGCAGCCTTCTCTTCTCCAGGCTGAACAAGCCCAGCTCCCTCAGCCTCTCTTTGTAGGGCAGGTGTTCCAGCCCCCTAATCATCCTTGTGGCCCTCCTCTGAACCCTCTCCAACAGTTCCACATCTTTCTTATATTGGGGGCCCCATATCTGGACACAGTACTCCAGGTGGGGCCTCACGAGGGCAGAGTAGAGAGGGACAATCACCTCCCTGTCCCTGCTGGCCACCCCTCTTCTGATGGAGCCCAGGATACCATTGGCCTTGTGAGCTGCAAGAACACACTGCTGACTCATGTTAAGTTGCTCATCCACTATGACACCCAGGTCCTTCTCAGCAGGGCTACTCTCAAGAAGCTCTTCTCCCAGTCTGTATCTATGTCTGGGATTCTTCCAGCCCAAAGCCTAGATGAGCCTTTTGCTAATATAGGACCTCACCCAAAGCCCATTAAACCCGTGTGCTTTGACCCCCAAATGTCTCTTTCCAGCAACACTTTGTGCTCACACACATGGTCTCCTGAAAGACTGGTCCAGCCCAGTTTGGCTTAGAGGGCTTCCCTCTTTGTATTAGATTTACTGTTCCATTGCCTAGATGCAAAGCAATCACATGAAGCTGTTGGTTAAGAACCGCTGCCACTGATGTCATTCATGGATGAAGACTCTGGTTTTGTGTTTAGTCAGATGTGGTAAGAAACACTGTAGGAACGGCCACTTTCAGTTGCAAATTGTTTTAAATTCTCTAAAGGGATTAGAGAGACAGGGTTGCTATTCAGCAGGGATTTGCAACGACTGCATAAGGCCTCCTGCTCTGAGCATGGATGTGACAGTTGTGAATCTGTAGGGAATTGAGTACAGAAATTCGTTTCTAAGTCCTCAGACTCCAAGAATTCTGCTGCATTTGTCAATGCTTTTGAAACTACTCGGGATCAGTTCTGTAAAACCCCACGGGGTAGACGCCAGTTTAGACTCAAGAGCCAGAATTCTCTCTTTAATTCCCTCTCTCATTCAATAGAAACAAAAGTGTTATTGAAAAAAGTCGTAACATGCCCTACATGCATAGTATTGTCCTTTTATTTGCTCCTTTTGTTTTGAAATGGGACTAGCATGGTGTTCACCTGTCAGGAAGCCACAGACAGAGCCCTCACCTTCCTTCCATGGACATTTAAGCTACATCCTTCACTCCTGATATATAGACAGTACTCTAGCCTAAGGGAGGCAAGACAAACCTGGGGCCAAGGGTACCTGATTTTAAACTGGAGAATTTGACAATGATCTTGCCAGAGCCAGCTTTTAAAAAGATGAGGAGATAAAGGTACTGATTTTCAGTTGGAAACACAATAGTATTTTAATTAGTTGACTGATCTGCAATTACAAAGCATCATGCTGTCACCTAATAGAAGCAGGGACATGTCTGTGTAGCATGTGTAACTAACGGTGGCATTTTTGGATACTGGCCTATAAAACCCAGAACAGTGATGGAGACATCTGGACCTAACTGGAAACATGAAAGTCATAAACCTGTGGTTGTACTGAGTGGGGAGGACACTTACCACACTGATCAGACTACCTTTCTAGGTGGAAAAATATACTATTTGCACAGAGAGGGCTAATAAGGGAACTTAAAACCATGTTAGTGTTTCCTTGCCCTCCTCTTTCATGCCCTTGGGTGAAGCATATTGGTGGGCATAATTTCTGAAGACAGAGTTAGATGCCCAGCTTCACAGGGTGAGCTGGATACCAAGATTTCCTCGTAGCCTTTGTAAACCTTTCCCAAAGCCTTTTGCCTTTCAGTGGATTAGTACAATTTGCAAGCAAATCTCAAATGAATGAAGAGCAATCAAACATGCCAAAGTTGTGTGTGACTAATTGGTACTTATCACAGTTCTTCCAATTTGCAGTTATCGTTCCTGTTAGTAGCATTGAGTGTCATCTGTTCTCTGAGGGGCCACAAATCTTGCTGGAGAATCTTGTATTTAATTCCATGATTTTGTTTCTCCTCTCATAGGAATACTGACACGTTGCCCTAAGAGGTTTGAAAGGAACATCACCAACTTACTCTATCTGTTAGCAGTCCTGTTTCTTGTGCATTTTTTGTCATCTGAATATAACTGTCCCCTAGATTCCAACACACAACGAACAGTATGATTTGCCAATCCTTGATGCCACTTTCTCTCTCTGTCTCTTTCTCTCTCTCTGCATTTTCTACTTCCAGAGCCCTGGAATGACATGAACAGAACTCATTTCCAAGAGTTTCTGAGGCAGCTTGGATAAACTAACTCTGTTATTCAGATGTTAGATTCTGTTAATGAGTTGGGTGAATAGTTTTCAGGTGGAATACTTAAAGGGAAGGGAACAAAGGGAAATTATTTATGCTTCTTAGAACCATTTCATGTGACTATATCAGAAATATACATATTTTGTGACTCTTTCAAAATTATTATTGTAAGCAAATGGGGGTGCATTATTTTTATTTGTTCTCTGTTCAATTAATATGTCCAAATCTTGGAATTCCTTTTTTTTTTCCTTTTTTTAAAGAAAATAATAGTGCCACAATTGTGGATCAGCCGAAAGGTAGTCTAGAAGTTTTATATTTAATGAAATAGTGTTGCTGCAGTCCATTCAAAGCAAAAATAAGCTTCAAAGACAAGTATTTGTGGGAAGATGAAGTATCTAGGAGACAGATGCCATAAAGCTTTTCCTGTCAGCTGTGATACAGAAGATTGTCACACCTATATGTGTCCCAGCTGAGGGGAGAAGGTCAAGGTCTGTGAGATGGACTTGAATAAAACCGTAGAGGTTTTTAATTAGAGGATTTTAACAAGCTTCCCAACTAGATGAGAATTACAGCTGTGGGTGAGCTCCTGTGGCAGAATAGGGTAGCAGCAGTTATCTTCATATGCTCCGTGGAGCGTGGGCAGCTTTTGAATGGCAGTTGTGGAATGAATGGATTTAGCAGGGGCAGGCTCATGACCCTTTTCTACAACCTGCAAAAGCAACCCCATATTCAAGGAAATTGTATACTTTGCACCATTCGGGCCACAGCCAGCCAGCCTGCCCATAGAGAGGCATTCAGTTTTATAAAGCAAAATATTCTATGTTTAGCTAAGTAAATCCCCACCACGTAAAACTAGTAGCCTGAATTGCACAACCTGCATGACTAAAATGTTATTTTAAGTCTTCTCAGTCTGATTTAAATGTAAGCAAAATACTTGACACAATCAACCAATTAGTAAAGAGAAACAAAAAGAAAAATCCCATGAGTTCTAATCTGCTGATACGGCTTTTTATTTCTAGACCTGACAGTGTTATCATTCCATGTAGAGCTTTAGTAGCTGGCACCACTCATTAAAACAACATAGATTATTCTTTTTTCCCTGCAGAAAACTGAAAGACACTTCTCCCCTAGCATACTGTTGAGTTGTAAAATGCTAAGACAAGGGTGGAGTCAAAGACTAGACCTGGTTCATGTCATGCATGTTTTGGTCTTACACTGCAATAATCTAAGACTGCTGTGATGAATGAGTACATACACACTGGTGCAAACACACATATATGACTTTAACGATGGACACCAGGTAGATGTACAAGGTAGGTAAGAAGAATATGAGGGGTATTGCGGTATTTTGGTCGTAA
Source organism: Laterallus jamaicensis coturniculus (assembly GCA_022605575.1). Classification (NCBI taxonomy): domain Eukaryota; kingdom Metazoa; phylum Chordata; class Aves; order Gruiformes; family Rallidae; genus Laterallus; species Laterallus jamaicensis. Next base: position 12,476,296 of record JAKCOX010000012.1, read on the forward strand.
GCCTGATATGAATTCCCTAATGTCAGAGTTTTAATAGCTCCTATGAGGGAAGCCCTATGTGTGTGATTGTGGATCAGGGCATCAGGAGTGCCCCATTGAGTGGGTCTGTGCTGGGCAAGGTGAGGAGGCTGGAACAGCAGGCGTTGTTTTGGTTTTTGGGGTGTATTTGCAACTTTTGCAACTTGATGATCTTTTGAGATCCCTTCCAACCCCTAACATGCTGTGATTCTGGGAAAAAGACAGGCCAAATTGATTTTTTTGGACCATCAGCTGAGTCACATTGACCATTCAAGAAGAATGTATGAGGCAAAAGGCCTCAATGATTTTGGCCTTCCACACACAAAGGAAAAACTAAAAAAGAACCAGAGGGGAAATCCTTTGGCTTTGGAGATCTCACCTGAGATGGAAATGCCAGGCTGAGAAGCTATAGTGCTAAGGATAATTAAAAGTCTCTATCTGCAGAAGAGGCATCTGGTTGTTATGAGTGACTAGGTCATACCTAAGGAAAAAAATCCACAGAGGAAAAACATGCTGATTTCCCCCCATCAGGGAATGATCTGTCTAAAGAGGAAGCAGGGAGGTTCTTTTTTTCTTTGTGGCTCAGAAATCATTATCTCTACAATGTTTTTTTCTATATAAAAAAAAATGTATAATACCTGTGTGTTCTGTCACTCCTGGTCAGAAGAGAGCTCTTAAACTGTGACACAGGGAGGACTGTGGTGGGCTAACTCTGGCTGGATTCCAGGTGCCCCCCAAAGCCACTCTCTCACTGCCCTCCTCAGCCGGACACAGGAGAGGAAATGTAACAAAAGGTTTCTGTGATGAGATAAGGATGGGAAGAGATCATTCAGCAATAATCATCATGGGCAAAAACGACTTGACTTGGGAAAATTAATTTAATTTATTACTAATCAAACCAGTAGGATAATGAGAAATAAAGCCAAATTGTAAAAACACCTTCCTCCCACCACCCCTTTCGTCCAAGGCTCAACTTTATTCCTGATTTCTCTCCCTCCTCCCCCTGAGCAAATAAGGGGGATGGGGAATGGTTGTTTTTTTAAACCACTTTTTAAAATATAAGCATCTCATATTCTACTATTCAGTCATGTGATATTAGGCTGTATTTGAAACTCTCATTTATCATTCTTGCTATTGCATCTGAAATGTCTCATTTTCGTTAATACTCTGTTCTGGGGGAGAGATGATCTTCTGAGAACGTGACTTTGCTGTTCTCAAAGTATTAACACTATGCATTTTTGTGACACTGGAGGAGTTGTTCCACATATATGAACTGGATTATATTAAAGGGAAGGAAAATTGTTCATGGAACTGAACTCCATATCAGTCAAATACAACAGCGTTTCAATGGGAGCACAAAGCATGGCTTATTTTTGTTCCCCAGATTGTCACTACATGAAGCCATGCTAGCAGATAGTAACATGCATTATTGTGGTAGGAACAGTAACTTGCCACACAATTTAAAGCCAGCTCCAAGTGATACCGGAATGCAAAGTTCAACAGCCAGTCTGCTGAAAGAAGAAAGTCCCCTAAATCTGTATGTACTTATACTGCTGGCACGGAGCGCTAAATGAATGAGGAAAAGACCTACATCATTAGGAAGAATTATATGTCTGAGATGTTACTACATGTAAAATTCCTGTGTCTCTTTCCCTTCTTTGTCTTCCTTGTGGCAAACTGGAAGGGAAGAAGAATGCTATACCTCTTGCTAATGAAAAACATCAAAATGTTTCTGAAAATTCAGGTTTGTCTAAGATCTTTGTTCAGGACACCTGATCTTTGAACCAGTAAGGTTTCTCAGTATCGCTCTCACCACAGGTTCCATAGTAACCTTTGGTTTTGAATAGGAATACATTTTGAACACATTTTATGAGAATATTTTGAATCTACGTAGGGTGATCATAAATGGAGACACAACTGCTTGATTAGTCATTGGGTCTAACAATCCTATGTTTGAAGGCAATAGAAAGTTTCTTCATCCACCTACTGTAAGTGGGAATCAGAGTATGTTTTCCTTTCTGTGCAGACCACGCTGCAGTGTCAGGAGGGTAGCAGCAAGGGGTAACTTTTTAGAAGAGTGGGATATGTGAAAGCCAGGTTTGGCAAGATAAATGAAAAGTTGCAGAAGACAATGAAATACCAAGAAGAGAAAGGACATGACTACTGAAAGCTAAATGGAAACTGTCCAGAATTACAAGTGGTATGACAGAGAAGACCAGAGCTTTTATGCTCTCCTGAAGGGTTTAGCCATGCTTTCAAGTTCTCAAACCTGCTTTATCAAGGCACAGTGACACAGCGTGCTTAATGCTCCCTATGATTTATGGAGAAATAATTATTATTTATAGAGAAATAATTATTAAGTCATTAGTTAAATTAGACCCAGAATGCAGAGAGTTACTAATAAAACACATATTAAACAAAGTATTGCTTTCTTCCCTTAGAGACATATATCAATGTCAAACTATGATTAAACAGAAACCATTTTTTTTTCATGGCATTAAAGAAGTCATCAGAGATCCAGAACCCATACCACTCTCATAAGTATGCACAGAAATTTGCACATGGGAAGTAGCAAGTGAATTGAACATTGAAAATGCACAAATTTACTCACATGCTTGGCAGATCCTTGGTATATTATGGCATTGATCTTGCAGGAGGTTGGTCCTTATGCACAGTCTTTTGCAAATCTATGTTCTAACAGTCTTTATAGAAACTGATAAATTATGAAATTTTATAGACTCATAGAATCATAGCATATCCTGAGTTGGAAGGGACCCATAAGGATCATTGAGTCCAACTCCTGGCTCCACACAGGGCCAGCCAAGTCAGAGCATGGGACTGAGGGCATCATCCAGATGCTTCTTGTCCCCAGTCAAGCTCGATGCTGTGACCACTTCTCTGGGGAGCCTGTTCCAGTGCCTGACCACCCTCTCAGTAAAGAACCTCTTCCTAATATCCAACCTCAGCCTTCCCTGTCACAGCTACATACTGTTCCCTTGGGTTCTATCACTGGTTGCCAGACAGGAGATCGGTGCCTGCCCCTTTGCTCCCCCTTGTCAGGAAGCCATAGACCATGATGAGGTCTCCACTCAATCTCCTCCAGGCTGAACAAACCAAGAGACTTCAGCGTCTCCTCACAAGACTTCCCCTCCAGAACCTTCACCATCCTCGTTGCCCTCCTCTGGACACTCTCCAGTAGTTTTATGTCCTTCAAGCCTGCAAAAGTACTCGAGGTGAGGCCACACCAGCACAGTGTAGAGCGAGACAGTCACCTCCCTGGAATGGTCTACGAGCAAAGTTGAAACATTCTAAAAAAGTAGTTCCTTATGCTCCTTTTAAGAACAAGTAGAATATTCCACCTTAACTTCCAGTCACATATTATAGTAGTTTGGGTTTTTTTTCCTTAAATCTATCAGATCAAAAATTTATGCAAAATAAAGTTTGCGTGCAGGAAATATGAAGTCAAGAGAGCTACTGGTTTTCTTATGAACCACTTAAAAAATTAGGTCATAAGGTGTTTTCCCCCAGTAGTTTCTTTTTAATGGAATACATTTGCTTCCTGTATTTTACCAGACATATTTTGTGTTACCTACTTATTTTGTGCTTGCTAACAGATCTGCCCAAGTAAGGTTCAGATGAAGAGATGAGGGGTACACAGCACACAGGAACTGCAGGGAAAGGCTGGTAGCTACAATGCCACCAGCTTGTTTATCCTGCCAGTGAGTATTGTTTCCTCCGATCTGCCTGTTGGCTCTGAGCAGGAGGAGGTGAGAGAATTAATGCTTGGACAATAACATTTGTGTCTAAGACGTCTGTCTCTGTGTTACATCTTTCCTCCATATCTGAGTCAGTGGGAAAGTGTCTGACCTGGGGGTTAATGGAGTCTGTGGGACCACCGCTGCAGTCTTCAAGGCAAGACTCCTTGATCTCATTCTGGATTTTTCATAGACAGTCAGAATGTCACATTTGGCATTTCTGTAATTTTTTAATAAATATCTTTGTGTTATGCAAATGCTTTATGGTCCCTGAAAACATGCTGAATTTGGTTAACTATAGTAAACAACAGATTGAAGAGTGGTTTGACTACACTGTAACCTGACTTTGCTTCAACGCTGGGCTCACCTTACAAATGCTCTTGGCAGCCAGCACCGTTTCTCAGAGGCAAATTTTCCTGCTACTATGTGCATAGGTAGTGCTGAGAGTTGAAGTGCTTCATATAAAGCCTATTTACTTCTTTCATTCACCCAAATCATGCGACTGGACTAGGCTGGTAAACTCCAGCTAGAAGTGACCTTGATTTGCCTACTAGTCATCAGCTGCAGCCAGTTAGATTTAATAAGTACTTAATTCTTTATCTTGGTTGGCTCACTTTATATGTTTTCCTGATTAAATTAAGGAGTAGAGATTTTAATGAATTAGTCACCCCAGTATTTTCTGGTTTACTTGAATTCTACAGCGATTGACTAAACTTCCTAGCACTGCTTACATATTCCAAAGTTCTGCTCTTTCATACGTCCCCCATTTCCTAGGATGAGAAGATAAAGAAGGCTTTTATGCACGTGGGGCAGTAGCAAATAAGTCTGTTGAAATGTTCAAAGTTCAGCTGTTTAGCAGCTCACCCAGCTACCCACTTCAGGCAGGACAGATGCACTGCAGCAGCTGCTGAGCTTAACCCACATATTTCATCAGATGCTTCCTTCTTTCTAATGAAGGAAACTTCTCTACAAAAGCTCTTGGATTTATTTTTACCATGCTTAACATTTCCATGATGAGGAAAGTACTTCCTTATTCCTTTGGTTGTTTTTTTCTTTTTGGCTAGCTCTTAATTACGGTAATTTCACATTCTACTTGCATATGGAAGAACTGAAGCAAAGAGCTTCAAGTGAAGCCAGGATCTCTTCCTGCATTAATACTGTTGCAAAGACTGAATTACAGCCGGAACGCTATTTCTAAGAAGTAGATAACACTGTCTCTGGGCAAATCGCGTGAGTAGAATGTTTCAGTGGTTAACAGACTAAATAAACCAGATTCAGACAATAATAATGATGATGATATGTTAGGAACTAGAAGAATAAAATCAATGCAAAAGTTTTAAAGACAAATCTTGTACAGAAGCCTTGTTTAATATTAAGTTCTTGCCTGATACTATCAATTTGGGGATTGGGTGACTAATAGGAAGAGTTTATCTGTTTATGATACTAAAAAGTTAATGTTTGAAAGTTGGCTTTTATAAATTATTGGGTCAGTTATAGGACTTCAAATTCATTAAGAGCCGAAGCATTTTTCCTTTTATCTTCATCATTCGTCCTTGCTTATGACAAGGGTCAGCGTTTTTAAGAACAAGGATTTGGAACTGTTTGAAGTTAGCTATTGCCTTGTTCCAGTGTGTTAATCAGGACCTTGTAATTATAAGTAAACTCCCAACAATAAACCAAGGGCGCTATGGCTCCTTTGGCATGGTTTTTTCCATGTTGTTAAAACATTATAATGTTACTGATAGAACAGCTTAGCTATTCAGGCATATGGCTAAATAGCTTGCTATTACACTTGTGTAACACACTAGAGAAATGGTTAACATGGAACATGGTACTTCTTGGTGCACTGGCCACTGAGCGAGGAACAACGGATTTTGGGGAATTGATGGCATTCATCAGTTGGGCTTTGTCGTTCCTGCTTGTAAAACACTGAGTTAAATACAGAATCACAGAATCACTAGGTTGGAAAAAGACCTTTGAGATCATAGAGTCCAACCATACCTGTCCTCTACTAAACCGTATCCCTTTTAAAAATGTCTACCCATCTTTTAAATACATCCAGGGACCATGACCCAACCCCCTCCCTGGGCAGCCTGTTCCAGTGCCCAACAGCCCTTTCGGTGAAGAACTTTTTCCTAATGTGTAATCTAAATCTGCTCTGGTGCACCTTGAGGCCATTCCTCCTTGTCCTATCACCCATCACTTGGGTGGAGAGGCCAACACCCACCTCTCTACAACCACCTTTCAGGTAATTGTAGGTGGTGATAATGTCACCCCTCAGCCTCCTCTTCTCCAGGCTAAACAACCTCAGTTCCCTCAGCTGCTCCTTGTACGTTACTTGAACTCTGAATGAGAGCACAAAATATGAGTAGCTTGTGGAGAAGCTAGCAAAAAAGAACAAAACCAGCAAGGTTTTAAGGAATGAATTATTTATTTATGATGTATATACTACAGTAATTGAGATTCCTAAAAACCAGGAATCGCTGCTTAATGGCAGAAGAAGCAAGTATGATCATCATTTAAATATTTGGGCAAGTCTGGAAACCTAACTTGCATATCTATACATCCTCTTGCCAAATGTGCTCTCCTTTCTTATTCTGTCCTGGAAACCTATCCTTCCTGCTTGTTACTTCACCTCTTTCAACACCCATGTCTGTGGGACTGGAGGCACCCAGCTATCAGGACCTTTGACAGGACTTGGTTTTCAAACACACACAGCATCACCTGGACAGGAGATTAAAATCAAACCAAAGGGTACACATTTCAAACAGGGTACCAATTAATGATGATGATTCAGTGAAATATGAATGTATGGAAGCCAAAGTATTAGTGAAAACAGAAAGGAAGCAGGAAAATTTATGGAAGAGTGCCCCAGCAGAGTTGGAAAACAGTGTATTCTGAATGCAGCCTTAGAAGGAAGACTCTAAAGTTCAGATTGCCAGAAGATGGGAAAATAAAATAGAGGGAAATTTTCTTCTGTATTCATCTTGTTTCTTGTTCTTCCTTAAGCCACCTGGAAACAAGATTTGGCCTTCTGGTACAATCTAATGCAGCAAGTCCTACCTAACAACTTTCTCTTGAGAACAAAATACAGAAATCTGTCTCAAAATCTTGTCCTTGATCTTTCACTGCTTGTTTCCAGTGTGTCTGGTTTTACTGTAAATATTGACATCTCATCTGGTATCTCTTAAAATAGATATATTTTGTGAATTTTATCAGCTGCACTTTAACCTCAGTGTTAGAAATTCCCTGACCACTGATAGTACTAAAGAGATAATGTCCTTGATGAAGGTTTTACATTCTTCCTTATGAAACAGACTCTCATTATTGAAGACTGCACATTAACAGATTTTGCTTTTATGGATGCTATGTGTTGTGTGTTTTCTGCATGACAGCATAAGAAAGAGGGAAAGAGAAAACTGTAGCAACTTTTTCATCCTATTGGGAAGAAATTGTACTTTCAGGGCAAAGGAGAGTATTTTGTGTACTGACAATAGCAGTATCAAAGCAGTATCATTCCCAAGTCCCATGGAGAATACTCCTGAGCTGAGGACTCAATTAGTACACTGGTATTACCTTAGCAGCAGCAAGGTACTCAGCTCTTGGGCTGAGGAATTAATCTTCTCAAAGGTTTAAAAATAATGTTAAAAATAAATCAGGATCACTTGAAACATCTTTTCAGGTGGTGGCTGTTAATCTGCTCCCTGCTGTATCTAGTGTCCAGGCCTAATTGCCTTGTATGACCTAGTGATGAATTGGTCTTATGAATGGTGCTGCGCCTGGATTACTTTGCAATTGCTAACCTAAATATTTGCAGGGGGGATTACCCTTCTTACAGAGCCTGCTTTGTATTGTGTGGCATTTAGAGTGACACAGTAACATACAGACATGCCTACTTTTTTCTTCTGTTTTTCAACTTCTTTCCTTGTTTTGGGTTTTTGGGTTTTTTTTCTGGGAGGGGTGGGGTTTTCTTTTTTTTTTTTTTTTGTGTTCTGGCTATAGCAGAAGTTTTGGCATGAACTGATGGCAAGTGAAGTGTTACTCCATTCTTCTGTATTTTTGATTTAATTTCTAGCTAATGAAAAATAGTGGATGAACATCCCTGAAAGCCAACTCTTTCGTTTACAGAAGATGTACAGCATGGCAAACATGAGTGAGTGTTCCTTGCATTGGTTTATTAACACACCTCATAAACTCAGATCACCAGAACGAATTTATTACTCCTAGCAATGTGTTTAGTGTCCAAACCTTCTTAAACCTTCTCTGCTTTGCTTGAGACTGCTTGCAGTGGTTGTAAAAGGTAGTTTCCATAGAGGGAACTCTCCTCTGAAAACACATTTTCAGCTAGTAACAATCAAGGGCAGAAATTTTGCAGCCACCATGAATTTTTCCAGATGCTAAACCATGATGACTGAAATCCTAGTTGCCATATGTGCCAGAGGGACAACATAGCAGAGCACAAGCAGTCCAGGAGGTTTCTGGAGTGCATTGAGGATAACTTCCTAATACTGGAAACCAATGACAAAAGGCACTCTGCTGGAGTTTCTTGTCCTTACAAGGAGAAAGGTTTGGCTGAGAATGTAAAGACTGGGAGCTACTTTGGCTGCAGTGACCAACAGTGACAGAGTAAAGATCCTGAGAGGAAGAAACTGGAGAAATAGCAGGATCGCAGCCTTGGGCTTCATGACAGTGACCTTGGCTTCTTCAGGAATCTACTTGGAAGAAAGCCATTGCAGACCATCCCGAAAAGAAGAGAGCTGGTTAATTTTTAACCAAGCTCAGGAGTGGTCCAGTCCAACAAGCAGGAAATCAAGCAAAGATGGCAGGAGGCCTGCGCGGATGAACAAGGAGGTCCTAACAGAACTCAAACTTCAGATGGCTTATGACAGCGTATAGGCTTTACATTGCAGAGTTTTGGCAGTGGGGTGGCTGCATGGTGGACTCTGTGAGGAGAAGCTGGGACTGTGCCATGACAGACAAGAGAGGGTTCCAGCCAGCTACACCATGGACTCACTGCAGGACACTGCTGTGCCCATCAGGGAAGCTGGTGATGCCCCTGAGAAAACATATTTATGAGAGGGGCAAAACACTGCACAGATAGTGAGGAAAAATATGTGAGAAATAGTTCCATGAGCACGAAGGTGAGAGGAGGAAGTGGGGAAGTGATGCTCCAGGTCCCAGGGCAGACAATGCCCTGTGGCCCATGAAGAGATCACGGTGGAGCTGGTATCCACACTGCAGTCTATGGAGAGGACCACCCTGGAACAAGTGGATATTTCCTGGAGGAACTGTAAGCCTTTGGGAGCTCTCAGAGCAAGCAGGTTCTCCTGACAGGAACTGCAGCTCATGGAGGAGCCAAGTTGGAGCAGAAGTAAGCCCATGGAGAGGAGCCATACTGTAAGAGTTCTTGAAGGACTACAGCCCATGGAAAGGGCTCATGATAGAGCAGGGGAAAATGTGAGGAGGAAGGAGAGACAAACTGCAGTGGACTGGCCAGAATTGACTGCAATCCCCACTTGGGCAAGGTGGGGTGGAAGAGTGGGCAATGAAGGAATGAAGTTGAGCCTGGAAAAATGGTGGGGATAGAGGGAACGTGTTGTTTTAATTTGTGTTTGTTCCTCACGATCTAAACCTATTTTAATTGGAATAAATTGAATCAATTTTCCTCAAGTAGAGTCTATTTTGCCCATGACAGTACTTGGTAAGTGATCTCCTTGTCTTTCTACCTTATTTTCTTCACCAGTCCTGTTAAGGGGAGGCAGTGAGAGCATAGCTGGGTGAGTACCTGGTAGCCAGCCAAGGTCAACCCACCATCAAGAGGGTGACCTGGGAGGAATGCAGAGACACTGTTCAAGAAGGCAGGGATGGGGTTAGGAAAGGCAAAGCCCACTGGGAATTGAATCTAGTGAGGAAAGTAACGGCTTCAGCAAGTGTATCAGCAGCAAAAGGGTGACTGGAGAAAATGTAGGCCTACTTCTAGGGGACATGGAGACAAAGGACTTGAAGAAGGCTGCACTACTCAGTGCTTTCTTCATCTTGGTCTTAACTGGTAATACCAGCCTTCAGCAATGCCAGGTCCTGCGCGGGAACATTTGGAGAAAGGAAGACTTAGCCTCAGTAAGGCTCAGTTCAGGGAATATTTAAATAAAACTGAATGCGTAAGTCCATGGGACTAATGGGATGCATCCATGAGGGATGAAGGAGCTGGCTGAGGTCATTGCAAGGCCAATCACAATGATCTTTGAAAGGTTGTGGTGACTAGGAGACATTTCTGAGAATGGGAGGAAAGTAAATGTCACTCCCATCTTCAAGAGGGGCAACAAGGATGATCTGGGGAAGTACAGACTAATCAACCTCAGCTCACTCCCTAGGAAGGAGGTAGATCAAATCTTCCTGGAAGCTATTTCCAAACGTATGCAGAAGAAGAAAGTGATTGAATGTGTGAAGAGAAAATCATGCCTTATTAACCTGATAGCCTTCTACAACAAAATCAGCAGCTCAGTGAACAAGGGGAGAATAGTGAATGACTTCTGACAGCATCTGTGATAACATGCTTACAGACAAACTGATGTAGTACGGACTAGATAAGTGGATAGTTAGGTGGATCTAAAACTGGCTGAACTACTGGACTGTAAGACTTCAGATCAGTGGCCTGAAGTCCATCTGGAAGCCAGTCATTAGTGATGTACCTATGATGTCAGTACTGGGGCAATACTGTCTAATGTCTTTATTAATGACCTGGATGATGGAACAGAGTGCACCCTCAGCAAATCTGAAGAGGATACAAAAGTGGGAGGAGTACCCGATACACCAACTAGAGCATCTGACATAGGGTGAGAAGCTGAGAGTGTTGGGACTCTTCATCCTGGCGAAGAGAATGTTCAGGGGGATCTTATTAATATGTGTAAACACCTGATCAGACTGAAGGGGTAAAGAGGATAAAGAGGACAGAGCCATACCCTTTTCTGTGGTATCCAGTAAAAAGACAAGAGGCAATAGGCACAAACTGAAATATAGGAATTTTCATATAAGCAGAAGAAGAAATTTTTTTTATGGTTAGAGTGGTCAAACACTGGAACAGGCTGGCCAGAGGGGCTGTGGAGTCTCCATCCTTGGAGAGCCAAAAAAACTATTTAAAGCCTGACAGGATACAGCATACTCTAGCTGACCCTGCTTTGAGCTGGGAAGCCGAACTAGATGATCTCCAGAGGTGCATTCCAACAAAAACCCTTCTATGAATAGCTGGTGTTCACATCTAGCATATAACTCTTGTAGACTCCACCCAGCTGAACATTTGTTCAGTTTCTGTGCTTAGATGTCAGTAATCTGGATATATCTATTTCTCTTGGTCATTATTTGAAACCACTTTGTCATATTTTCAGGCAGTAAGAATTGTTTTGGGGTGGGGAGGGTACTTTTCATTGAGAGTTATCTGCTCTATTTCTGCTCTGACTTAAGTAGGTAGCATATGTTCCGGAGTCCCACTGACTTTGGAAAAAAAATGCTTTCAGTTTATAGTATAAACCTGGATACAGAAGAAGAGACTTAGTTCAGTGCAATACCGCACTTCTACAAATGAGGTGATTAAACCCAGACAGTTCTGATTTCATATAACAATCTATTGTTCACTAGGCAGGAACCTTATCAAGATACTTCAATTTCTGAGTTGCCTAATTGGGCTGGACTTTGCTACTAGTCTTACCAGAAAGTTGTCATATAGTTCTCTAAACTTTGGTCTGTCCTCTGCGACAGCATTTGATATCCTAAGTATAGGCAAGGTTTCATGCACAGGAACACCAGAAACTACAAGAAACTACAAGTTTGTGTTTCTATTACTCCTTACTTTTATTTTTCCTGTGGGACCTGAATCCTGATCCTTCCACTTGTGAAGCACTTGGAGAGACTTGTGCCATTTATTGGCATTTCAGTTGCTCCTAAAACTTCAAATCATGAAGCAAGATGTGGCATTTTATCTTATTCACTTTCCCCTTTCCCCCAGGACCATGGCAGTAATCAACATTCATATGGCAACATCCAGATGAGCAGTTGGAGATTAAGAAAATTACTTGGGCAGTCTTTGTGTAAAGCTTGATAGAAGCAGAGGAAAGTCCCCTTAAACTTTAGTGGACCTTGTATCTGACTCAGAAGGCTTAAAATGGAAAAAACCCAGCTTTGCATGAGAAACATAGGGCAGTGAGGAGCTTGCTTTCTCCTTTTCATGGGAGGCTTTGAATGTTAAGTTAAACATTGCAGAGTTTTAAGTTCTGTCCTTACACTTTCTTGTAGTTAATTTTCTTGACACTGGGATTCCAGCAGAGCTTTCTGCTAAAATGAATGTAACTAATAATTGGAAATTCAATAATATCTGAATTTCAAATTATTGCATGAGACAGATATGAAGCCTCGTACATCATTATAAATTATTAATTAGGTTTAAAAATTATCTTGGATATGTAAATTTATTATTAAGCAAATCTGGTGGCATTTCTACTTTTAAGAAATTAAATATTTCCATTAAAAATTCTCTTTGTTATTATTCACAGAATAACTCCAAGAAATGTACGACAGAAATTAATTTTTCTTCGAATTAGTATTCTCTTGCATTTAGGATTGCAGTTATTCACCACGTCTTGCTAACTCTAATTCAGAAATAATTGGAGCATGAAGTTACTATTTCTTCTGGGGAGGAGAAGAGAAGATAAATCACATTCTAGCAGATCTTCTGTTATATATTACTTTTTCTTGTGTATGGGGATATACAGGAGGGAGCTGTACGGGTCCTACTGACAGGAGAGCCCAAAGCCAGGGGCATTCCACATTTTTGTAAGTGATAAATGTGGGTCTTTAGGAGAGTGCAGTTTCTCCCTCAGTACCCCAGGGTAGCAAAAGCAGGGAAGCATGGATCTGGCACATATCTGGTTCTCCACAGTGTGTTGTTCAGCCGCTGGGATAACTCAGCTCCACACCCAAGGTGCCTTCTGCACACCAGTTTACTTTCCCGTGGCACTTTGCAGTTCTCAAAGACATAATTACACCTTTGATTTACCTCTCTTGTTTGCAAATGACCAGGCATGACCAGGTATGAGTTTAGCATTTGGTTCTGCTGCTGACACCTGCAAATACTAGAACCGGGTGGTAAAGTTTTGAGGTGGGTTGTTATTTTCATTTTTGCATGTGCCGTTCTGGGTCATCCATTTTGTCCGAGCTGTCATGTGCAGCTTGCTCACAGGAGACTCCAGCTGGTAATAACCAACTAGCAGCTTGCGCAATATTTAACGAGAAGTCTTTGGCTGCAACTTTAGGTTATTTCTTCTTTGACTTCCTTTTACTTTCATCAAAACAGTCCCCAAACTTTGGCTTTCATATGGCAAATATGTAGGAAGGCTGCATATGAGACTATTCAGGATGAAGATTTTAATGAAACGCTCCTGTAAGTACGCTTGCTTCCTTCGTATTACAGTTATTTTAAGTGTATGTTTAACTGGCTGATTTCACACACTGCTGTGCAGCCCTCTGTTATATATTAACTTGAGACCCAATCCCACAAGGTACTGTACTGGCTGCTTCTGCATCACGCCGTGTCCCAGTGGTGTTTAAGGGCTTACAGGGTGCTCAGCACCTCACAGGACTGAGCCCTGAATCTGGACAACAACAAGCTCTTTCAAAAACCAAACAGGATTTCTGGAACAAGGTTCATGCTGTACCTGGGCAGTATTTTGTGCTATGTATTTTCATGCATTTAGATTAAATCTTATCCAGAACAGCAGATCTCGTAGTTAATGGCTGCTGGAAGACATAAACATTTAGGTAGGTATAGTGGCAATTAATTACATTTTACAGTTATGGTTTTATTAGTTGTTCCAGTTAAGTGAAAAACTATGACTGAGACTAATATTTAATCTTTTGTGTGTTGGCTGCAGTGTGCTCTGCCCCTCTGTTAACCTGTACGTGGTCTTTAGAGCAGCAGATAATCTGTGCAGTCCATCTAGCAAAGCCATGTGTGCATTATTCATTGCTGCACTTTTCTCTGAAACTTGTTTCAGGAAAAGAGCATGGCATCGGTCTGTGTTGTAAACTCAGGTTTATTTGGTACAAAGTTCTGTAATATATTGTTTCTAAAAGGTTACTCTTACTGGCTTCTATGCAGATGAAGACCATAATCTTCTGTTGTTTGCAAGGAAAAAGACAGGACCTGAAAGCTCTAAGAAATGGGTTTGATTACATCTATGAGCAGGGAATATTGCTTCCAAAGAGGCAGCCCTTTCCCTTCAACACCCAGACATGCCAAGCAAGCAAGGAGCTGCTCTTTGATCTTTGCCCTGATATCACCTGAAAAAGATGGTAATTAGGAACTAAAAACTAAGCCTGAGTTTTGCTTTCAAGCATATGCTTAAGGCTGGCCAGAAACCAAGGGACAGTTTCATCTGTTCTAGGGACTGTTGGAGGAGTCTCACTTTAATTCAGGTATTCCTGTGTGTTGATAACCATATCTTTTCAAAATCGCCAATCATGCTGTTAGCCTTTACCTTCACCCCAAGAAGTTAACTGTGTGCACATTTACATGTGGATTATTGCTTGAGATTGGTGTGATTTTAAGCATGCAATAGGAGAGAATCACATACATAAAATGTCTGCAATGTCACCTGTCTGGCAATGTACTTTAACTGAAACTGGGAGATGAAATCAGAGCGTAAGTAGACTGAGGATTAAACAACTTGCTGACTGCCACTTTTCTTGGACTGACGGCCATCAAGCTGGCTACTGTGCTTTTCTAGGAAATAAGCAAAAACCAAAATTAAAATGGAAGTTTTAGGAGTCTTTAGTATATTAGAGAGGTTTCTGTGTAACTTTAGCACAATTAGCTAAGCTAGAAACACTAAGTTAGGAGTTGTTTACCCATTAAAAGAAAGTGGGGAAGTAGGTAGAAGTTTATGGGCACAAAAGTGGACTGCTGATGCCAGTATTTTCCAAAAGTTTCAGCAAAGGATGAAGGCACCACGTGATTCCATGTAAGAATATCGCAGCAGAAATTAGTCACAAGTACTCAATATCCTCCCTGGGAAAAGAGCTCCTGGTTTAGGGGGAATGACGCTGGGGTTGGTTGTATGCTAATTCCCTTTCATTACTACGTGTTAGCAAAGCTGTTTTATACTCGCTGTAAAGCCTGGATTTCACTCTCCTCTCATTTAATACCTGGTTAAATCTGGAATAATAAGCTCTCAAAAGCTTAGAGGTTCCAGTAAAATGAGATTTGGCTAAAAATTATATGTTGGTTTCTGCTAATAACAGTCTGTAGCTCTGGTGCCCTAAGCAACCAGAGAAGCAAGAGTGGTGAGAGAAAAGAAAATATTAGGCTATTGAATTATTTAGCAGAATTGTTACCTCCTACTGCAAACCTTAGGAAAGACTGCTCTCCCCAGAGACCTTGAACTCTACTTGCCGCCCTTTTCATAGAACCACAGAATGGTATGGGCTGGAGGGACCTCAAAGTCCATCCAGTTCCAACCCCCTGCTATGGACAGGGACACCCTCCACCAGCCCAGGGTGCTGAAAGCCCCATCTGACCTGGCCTTGAACCCTTCTCTGGGCAACCTGTGCCAGAGCCTCAACACCCTCACAGGGAAGAATTCCCTCCTAGTCTCTTGTCTAAATCTCCCCTCTTTTAGTTTAAAGCCATTTTCTTAGACTTCATTAATAAATTTTGAATAATTTCCAGGTGTTTGTGTGATGTATTCTGTTTAAGTGTTGGAAAATCAAGATGTAGAATGTTGTGCATGGAGCAGGGTGGCTGTTGCTCAGGCAGCAATAGCTGTGGCTCTGAGGGCTGAACACTGATGAGGAATTATCAGCTGAATGATAGCAGGCTTTCTGATAAATTAAGCCTCTTCATCTTATACATCTTAAGCGATGTATAGAATTGACACTACAGTCAGCTGAAATTAGCTTGTTATAAAGGTGCGACTCCGACTTTTTGGCTAAAACAGTTATTCTGGAATGCATTTGTCTGTCGCTCTTCGGGACTGTCAGAGTTAAAGCTTTCATCTAAATCTTGTCCCCGATAGGAAAATTACCAGATGCTGACAGGGGGTGTCACCAGTGGCTCAGCTGAACATATGCTGCATACCGCTTGGCTGCAAGCGCTGGACAGGGAGGCCCTGCTCCCTGCTGCTCCAGGTGAAAACAGGTTTTTAAAGCAACTGATTTCAGCATAATGCGAACCGTTAGCCTCTACCGAGTGTTCACCCTTCCACTAAGACTGAATATCTACTCAATCATAGATTGCTGTACCGAAATTCACTCAGCATCAAAACTAAGTTAGATGATGTCTTTACTGAGTTATTTAACAAAAGGTGCTTTTTGAGGCACACAGCAATGCCAATGGCCTTGCCCTGACGTTACTTTTGGGTGCTTTTTGTGGTGAGGCTGGAATTGACACTGAGTCAAAGACTGAATGTAAAGCAGACTAAAATCTCTATTTACCTCAATGATTGATTTTAATCTCTGAATTTGAAACAACAGCACATCATTAAAAAAACCCAAAACAATTAATAACATTTTCTGGATGAGTACTTTCCTTCTTTTCCAGAGAACGTATGAGTATTTCCTGTTTAGGATGCTACCACAGAATTTTGCATTTCTTTGTGGCTGTTTAGCAAACCCTCTGCAGGCACCCACCCAGCACCACCAGCCACACACCCTCCTCACACCACCTGGCACCCTATGGCTTTGAAACACAACACACAGGGAATAAGCTCAGGGCACTTCCACATTCTCCCAGCCCTTTCCAGTTCACAGCACTCCTGGGCAGCTCCTCAGACAAATTTCATGTTTGGAGCCATTTCAGGAGTCCCGTTGCTTGTGGAAGGAGGAGTTTCCATTTGCCTTCTGCACTTTCCTCCCTGCTCTTGGATGCTTACCTCCACCTCCTGCCCTGCAACAGCTCGGGTGCAGCCGGGGGAGCTGCTTCAACTCACAGCCTGGCAGGAAAAAGCAGACAGCATGTCCAGCATCTCTCCCTTCAGGTGGTGGCATTCTCTCGGATTGGCTGGAGCCATCGCTTCTACCTTCATCCGTAGAGGCCAGGTAGATTGAAGGAGATGATGTGAAGAGGAGCAGGTGGTCTATGAGGAGTGACAGCATCTCTGGATCAGTGTGTGATAACAGGAGAGAGTAAGGCAGCCATTCAGTCCTGGCACAGAAATGGAAAGTTTGCTGAATTGTGCCATGAAAAGTGAGAGGTGGGAAGAGACCTGACTCAGGTATTTAGTATTGCCTGGGCAAAACACAACCCTAGGACAGAATCGATACAAACTGCCTCTCTTTTCATGCTATGGATAGAAATACAACTCATACCTCGAGCTTGTTATTTTCATTGTGTACCCCTGCATCTTGAGGGAATGGCTGTTAAGGTTTTTCTTGTTAGATTTTCTTAACCTGAGGTTTAACAAGGCCTTCTTTAAAAAGGGCAGTGTGAAAAGAAACTAAAGTGTACATTTTGCTGTTTACAACATTTAGGTGAAGACAGCTCACCAACATAAATTAACTTTGGTAGTAAGAAAATGTGCAATCTTTCAGGTTCAGAGCTATCCCATGCTCTTGTAAGAGATAAATTATTAGCCAGATCTGCAAACTCCAGTTTAGAAGATTAATGGACCATCATCAAAATAGGCAATTGAGTCTTGAAACAGGCACTTCAGTCTGAACTCCTTTTAAAAAACCTGGACTTTAGGGTCTGTCCTCTGCATGGGTAGGTAATGAATTATTTTCTTGGTGTGTACACTTTTTATAGCTCTCATCACTGTAAGCATCAATGTGCCAGAGAAGCATTGATGGATTTGTCCTTGCAGGCCCATAGGTTACAAGGTACTACTCCTATCATCACTTATTTTACACATATGGCACTTAAGCTGAGAAAAGTATGCTGAACTGCCAAGGTCAGAGAGAAACAAAACCCAGAATCCCTCTTCCCCAGCCTCAGTCATAAAGACATCTCTCCTGGCTTAGAAGTTTAATTCTTTTTGGGTTTTTTTTTTCAGATGATTTACTATTACTTTCAGGGCTGGTAAAATCCAGTGGTGTTTAATGCCTATTCAGAGGAATATTGGTGTATGAGCCATAAAGGTCTCTTGGGCCACTGATCCCCATTGCAGACAATGATGCCATTTGATACCTTAGATGCAAGTAACTAATCTGGCTAATTAAGTTAGGTTTTCTTCCACGCTGTTATAATAGGAAAATGGTTGCCCAGTTCCAATATTCTGATCTTTAAAAATCTTCTTATGATTTCCTACCAAAATCTTTATAAAACATGCGTGGAAGTACACTAGTAATATGGAGGAGTATAGACCAGAAAGCACGAGAAATCTTTTCCTTCCTTTGCAGACAGACTGTCAGCTTTGAAACTTAGAAACAGTTTTTAAAAAAACAACAAACAATCCTAAAAATAAACCCCAAACCACCAGAAATCTAACAGAAATCTAGATAGATGTCAGCCAGTGGAAACTTCTGCTAGCCCAAATGATCATGCAATAACTAATCTTTTATAGCATGAATGAGCTGTGCCAACCCTAACTATTGCCCTCTACTCACACCTTTAGTGTCTCTGCATGACTAACCTGTGCAACTGCACTATCTTGTAAATGCAGTCAATCTGTGTTATTTGCACCGATTCCCAAAGCCAATTATAATATTATAGATGTCATATCAGGCTACAAGAGATTTCCTTCACTATCCTGCTGATAGAAGATCTAAGTTAGTATGTATTGCTCCTTTTAAAGGAATGCTAAGCTAGCCCAAAATGTATAAATTTGTATGTGTCTGATTCCATGTCTGAACAAACAAGTTTTCAAGTGAGCAACATTGTTTTTTCTGCCTCTTTAAAATCAGGTAACTTATTTCCCTGCCAAAATAAACAGACTGTTTGCTTAAATTCGATCATCCATGCTTTAAAAAAAATACTCTTGACTTTAGTGTTAATAAAGAAGCTTCTAGGTAGCAACTACAACACTAGGGAAAGAGAGGGAAGACTATTAGTTAAAGACTTATCATTGCTTTGAAGTTTTCAGGCAGGCTGAATTCAGAGCACGTATTTTATTGAAAAACCCTGGCACGTAAATGCTGTAGCACTTCATTGGTATGCACTTTGTTCAAATTGTTTTCTTCTAGCTTTTCCATTCCACAGGATTCTTGATAGAGTAAACTGAAAGAAAAAGTAGAAGTTATTGACAAACTAGAAGTAGAATTAGCAAGAAGATTTAAGATACATTTTTTTTTCCTTAAAAAGAAAGAGAAACACGGTGGAGATGGTAATTCAATCTTCTGGCACAATAAATGTGCCCATGAATGTTAATTTAATTCAGACTGTAACAAAGACAGCAAGTTTGTCATTGTAAAAAGAGACTAAACAAAGAAAAGTATTGATAGTAATTGAAAAAAACCAACTGTGAGGTTCTTGAAGCACATGAATCAAGTCTGCCTAGAAGCCTCCACTGATTAAAAGCAAACCCCCAATGCTTCCCGCCTCCAAATGCTACTAGTTCCTCCTTTTTTAATCTTAGCAACATACCTGTGGTTCTGACCTCATGAACGTATCAAAAGCTGTAATTGTTCAGGGCTTTTTGCCCTGGCCAGCCTGGAGTTAACCGAGGTGCGCAGCTGTGCTATCACCAGTTGGGTATTTCTGTTGCATCATGCTGGGACAATTAGTCTGAGACCTGTTATTTTATTATAATAAGCATTAGAAGCAAAATGATCTTATATAACTTCTCATAGCTTCTACTGATGTGGCATCATTCATAATGAAGTCCTCTACCTGCTTCTTTTTAAAAACATTTCCATCCTTTCTAATATCTGATGGACTCTATACCTCTGTGTTTTCCTGTATCCCTGCTGCCTTCAGCAGAGACAAACAATTTAAGCAGGGTTGGGTGCTGCCTGTGCTTCCCCCCTGAGCCTAATGAGTAGAAATCAAATAAACCCATGCCCAGTCCCTCACTATAGCTCACATGCAAGAATGATCCTCACTGTCCCTCCAGCCCCTGGCCTGAGCAGTGCAAACACTGCAGGTGGTCCTCAGCCCTCAAACTCCTCAAGGCCCTTTCTCTATGTATTTTTTCTTATGTTGATTTATTTTGGCCTCCTGGTTGCATAACAAGGAACTTTCATATCCTCAGGTAATTTTAGAAGGACAGTTTTGAATAGAGAGGATGGGATGGCGGGGTAATTAAGTGGGTGGGGAAGAACATTGATAAAGAGGTCTTAATAATCACTTTAACATGCTATTATTTCAAGTAAGGAAAATAAATACAGAAGGGCTGTAGGGCCATCAAAGGCTGCAGCGCAGGGTGTGACATAGGAAAGGATGGCAGGTAGAGCAGAGAAGGAAGAGAAAACAAAGGGCTGCAGAGTGGGACAATCCCAACTCCCTGAGACTGCACCCTTTCCCCCCAAATAGTCTATACCACTTTAATGTACATCTATCTAACAGATAATCGAATCTAACGCTTTCAAGGGAAAAAAAACAACATGGTATAGAATATATTTTTGAGTAATCTCATTTCCTTCCTGATTCTGACTATTTTACATCTCCACGGTCCTTTTCCTTTCTACATCTTACACTTCGCAAGACCCAAAATAAAGGTGGAATTCAGCCTTCCTAATTGGTAACGGGAAGTCTTTATGCTTAAACACAATGATCTGTTTATGGGAAGCTGCTTTTCTGTGGTACCAGCCATCTCTTCATGTCATGCTGTCTGAATAATGCCTCTTGAGGATGGGGAGAAAGAATAGCATCGCAGTTGGACCCCGTGGGGTTATAAATAGCATTCTAGCAGCCTGAAAGGCTGAAGCCATCATTAAGTTGCATGCAGCTGTAGTGGTGTAGGTGGGTGAGTAAGAGCAACTCAGAGATGGAATAATGGTAACCTGGTACACAAGGGTCATTTTTCATTGATGGCGTCACTCCATCAGGCTATTGTCTTCTCTCTAAATTAGGTCTCTGTGTTTAACAGAGCTGAGCAAGCTCAGTGAACAACTGGCAAAGCACATTCAAAAGAAGATTAGAGGAAAAAACTGTTTGTTGTGCATTGTGATTTAGACCAAATTGTGATAAAACTTTTCTCACTTTGGTCAGTAATTGCCTTTATCAGCAGCAAAGAAAATGCAATAGGAACTGGCCTTTCCAAGAAGTGTACCACCTTCCTACATAAAGGCAATGATGACTTTCACTGGCCAAATTAGGGAGTTAATACAGCAATTTAACCCAAGCAGTCCTTTGAGTGTTTTCCTTAGCAACATGATTCATTTTCTGGAATGGATTTTTTCAGTGTGAAGTGGACAAAAGCCTTGAATTTGAAAATTCCCTTTCAATTTATTATTACTAATTTGTTCACAAAGATACACAAATGGAAAATTCCTATATTAATTTCACACAGTTTATATATAAACAGATGAAAATAATTAGCAGCCTGCATCAGTCTGAATTTGCATACACAAACATACTACTCTTCCCTCATTTCTAAACCGAACAAATTGAGTTCTTGATCCTGATCCCATGAAGTTGGTGGGGGAGTTGCTTTTAACTTCAATAGATGACTCAGCTTAATTCCTCCTGGGGAACCTGTCAATGCCTAAAGATTCCTTGGAGGTTAATTGCTTGCAGGAGAGTCTTTGCCTGGGATGTAAAAGGAAGGTGCAATTTTCAGAGCCGGAGCATTAGCTATGTACCGCGGTCTGGAAAAGACACTGTAATTTAAAGCAAAGAGATCTCTTATTTCAGTAATCCTGCATCTTAATAATTAAATTTGGTCACTCATTAATTTAGAGCATGTTTTAGAGATGCACTTCCTTTGCCATCTTGCCCAACAGCTGTTGAAGTAGGACAGATTCTTTTATATTTTATCTGAAATGATTCCTTTGGCTCTTTTTCTGTATTTCCTTTTAAGAGCACCTGAATCAAAAAAAATCACTTCTTTAAAACAGACTTTTAGAATGTATTCATAAAAGAACCATGAAAGAAATAATAGAGTTGTGGGAGTGAAAGAAAGGATTTCTAATGTAAGTAGAAAGAATCATTCTCCTTTCGACTTTTCAGATTTTAGTGAGTGACTTTATTACATAAATGTGCCTTTTGCTATTCTGAGAAAGCCAAGAGATGTATCCGTGCCTATTAAAGGTTCGGGGGGGGGGGGTGTGTGACATCCCTCCACCATTAAAAGTCAATATTCTTTCTCCTGTGTCACATTTTTTGTAATCCTTTCCCACCTGTATTACACTTGGAATAATCCTTCTCATTCCTTGTCACATGCTCATTAAACCTCTTTAAATTACAGACTTAGAGCTTCTAAAACAAGCATTTCATTTTTGTTGGTGTGGTGACCATTGTCAAATCACTACTGAAAATCTCATGCATATACCAATCTGGAATTTATTCTTGGAGTTCTTCATAAATTGCTGTACTTGGTGGACCTTAAGCATAGTGCAGGCACTGCCTCTCGATCGATGGCAGCCTTTGTTACTCACCTGGAGCTAAACTATTCGCCTGTAAAAAACAGTGTATAGCTCAGGTTTTCAGAAATACCTATGAAATGGCTATGAGTTTGCTCTTATTTATACCTTTTCCAGTATTCTCAATGACAAAGAATACTAATCCTCTCTAGAAACAAACAAGCTGGGAAAACAGCCAGGAATGCCACTTCCAAAGCACCTTTTTTTAAATTGGAAATTTGGATGACATTTTCCTTTTTCAGGACTGTAGAAAAACATTTCTATATGAAGAAGTAATTTACTGAAACTTTGGTTGTAACTTTGACAAAACAGAAGCCATAGCTTCTTTCTCTTCAAATATTGTGAGAAACTGGAGAACATTTGAGTTTATAGACAGAAGAG
The DNA here is from genome assembly GCA_022605575.1 of Laterallus jamaicensis coturniculus. Taxonomy (NCBI): domain Eukaryota; kingdom Metazoa; phylum Chordata; class Aves; order Gruiformes; family Rallidae; genus Laterallus; species Laterallus jamaicensis. Next base: position 12,498,954 of record JAKCOX010000012.1, read on the forward strand.
TGTTTTACCTGTTGATAAATTTTGCATTGCCTCATGTTACTAAACCTGAATACTACATACATTTCCCAGCTTTTTAAAAAAAAGAATAAATTCAGATTAAGAAAATATTTGGGTAATTATCGTTCTCCAATAGAAGAAGTTAATCCTGTTCTCAGACACTCTTTAGTGTGCAGCATCCATGCTTCACTAAATGAGTATGTGGATGCGGAAGGACAGACTCTGACTCAATGAAACTGGAAGAGCTTGAAGAGGGTTTTACCACAGTACCAGTAGAAAAATCTATGACATACAAGTCTGGAAGATTAAAACTATAGGATTTAGTTTTAGAAACTTGACAGATGTGTATTTGACTAAATACTGTTACCTCTGTAATTGCAATTTTCTAGGCATTTCCTTTATTAAATGTAATGGCATTTAGGACATACTACATACAGCAATACTCTCACCTCATTATCCCAAGTGATCTTTTCAGTGTGTCTTTCTAAGGAAATTAAGTTCTTGTGAGCACATTGTTACTCTGTCAGTACATTCTTGTGTCATTTCTGTCTCCTCAAGTAGTTTTTAACCTGCTGATCAGCTTCAAATGTATTTTAAAGAAAGGCTCAGTTCTCAAAGTCATTGGAATTTCTTAAGTTTCAGAAACAGCGTTGGCTGGATAAAGGACAGACACAAATTAAGGGCCCAGTTCAGCTCAATAGGTTTTTTTTATTTGTCTTTGTCCAGCTGGTAGGTGGAGGACATGGGAGGAATTGGGGGTTCCCTTCTCTGAGGGGGCTTGTGAATTAAAAAGGATATTAAAAAATAATGTAGTGGATATAGCTGGGATATTTACAGAAAGGAATGTGCAGGAACATAGGAACTTAAATCCAATGAAATTCAGTTTGAATAGTTAGAAGTTTTTAAGCAAGCCCTTAATGGTGTTGCTAAAGTCTTCTCTTGGCCATCTCAGTGCCTTCACTGAGTCCCCCCTCAGAGACATCCTTTTCCCATGGACTGAGGCAGTTAATTCTTGTCTGTGCTGACTGGAGAGCTTCCCCCAGGTAGTCGCAAGCTAACATAGATGCCCAGCAATGGTCCACGTACACCTTCCCCACACTGTGTCAGTGTTTCCAGTCCTAATCTCTATTTCCCCTTTGCTTCCCATGTCCAACACTGTAAAGCAACCACTTTACCCTCTCATTTGAGTCATTCTTCAAACCTCGCTCCTTCCACAGGACGTACCATAAAGCTGAGGTCAGCAAGACCTGAGCTGGTGGCAGGCTGTGCCTGCTGTGGCTGACTGCCAGAGACCTGTGGTCACTCCCAGTGTTATTTGCTGCCTCATGTGACCTATATCCCTTAAATCCATTTGTTTGCCTCACCCCCTAACTACACCTTGCCTTTGAGAGTATGTCTGCTCTGCTCTCCAGAGAAGTAATTACAGCTCGTACAGTCACACTGGTCTCAGAGGAGAGCCAGTGGGGCTGATGGCCTTCACTACTTTAGTTCTGCCATCCACTGTGTGCTGCCCCATTTTTCATTTTGCCTCTTACCTGGGGTCCATTAAAGTGCCTGCAGCTGCAGTCCAAGTGGGTTTTTTTTAGGCAATAAACTATGTGAGCAAGGACTACCAGGTGATACAGGAGCCATGACATGGGGCTATAAGACGTTGCCTCACAAAACCTTCCTTGCAGCACGTGAATAGGTTGTGCATACAATGCTTGTCTTGCTGTTAGCTCTGAGCAACTGTGACAAACCCAGAAGTTCCCCAGTTTTGAGACTGAAAGCCATCCTGGGAATCAAACATGAGTATCTGGAAGAGCTTGCTGACGGCAAGAATTTCTTTTTCAGCATTTATGTCTTTTAAGCTTAATAAAGCAAACCACCCTGAGGAGAACACACCAATTTGTTCTCCGGTAAGAAATCTGCCCTTGGTGCCACGAGCACTAGGGGACCCCAGCCCAGTTTAAACACTAATGAAAATATATTTCTATGTTTTGTTATGAAATGTACAGCTGGCTACTCAATACACTTTGTTGGCATGAAAAAGAGTGACAGATGATCCGAGGGGGTTCCTCCCCCCCCTTCAAAATTTCTTTGGGTTTATTTGGAGGATCACTTATGCCGTGTAAGGCAGTGAGTGCTTAACCCAGAGATTACAGCTGGGCGAAGAGCCCCGTGCTTTGAGAAGGGGTGAGAGCTGGTACCCGTGCCGGTACCCGTGCCGGCCAGCCGGCAGGACCGTGCGAGGCCTCCGCCCGTGGCAGAAGCCGAAGGCGAGCGGAGTACACGTCTCTCCAAAGGCCGAGCGAGGCGGGACGGCACGCGTGACGTTCTGCAGGCACTAAACACGACCATCCTTTCCAGCGGGGTGCCGCCGGCGCACACGGCAAATGGAAGGGAGGCTCCTTCCAGCGAACGGCAGCGCTGGGCATCCGCCGGGAGTCACTTCGGGGCGGGCGGAGCGGAGCAGACCCTGCCTGCGGTGGGTGTGCGGGTGAAGGCCGAGGCGCGGGGGTTGCCTGAGGGGCCGGGGGATCCCGCTCCGCCCCGCCCCGCTCCGCCCCGCCGGGCCACCGCCCCCGGCCGGCGCTGCCCGTGTGCGCGGCGCTTCCCCTCCCGCCCCCGCTCCCTGCCCTCCGCCCCGCTGCGGCGGCCGCTGCCATAGCGATGCGGGAGCGGGTGGCGGCGGGGACGGGCTGCGGCAGCGGGGTCCCCCGGCTCCCCTCAGGTAAGGGCGCTGCTCCGCGAGTCGCCGCCCGGCACCGCGAGGAAGTTGTAGACTCCGCGCTGTGAGCCGGCTTGGAATTTCATTTTATTGTATTCGCTCTCCGGCCTCTCCCCGCTCCCTTTCTGCATGCTCAGGTGCAGTTTCTTCCGAAGCCGATTGTCTCTGGGGGCTTCTCACCCGAGAGCAGCGGCTTATTCTCGTTATTGTTATATACACATTTGTAATTTTTTTTTTCTTCTTCTTGGAAGTCCGCGAGCGGCACAAGAGTACAAGGGGCGGGCCGAAGTTTCGGTGCCCGCCGGCTTTTGTGCGGCCCCGGGTGTTGCGGCGGCGGGGTCCGGCCCGGTCCGGCCCGGCCCAGCCCAGCTCGGCTCGGCTCTGCCCTGCCCGGCTCGGCTCTGCCCGGCTCTGCCTTGCAGCCCGCCGGGCTCCCGCTGCGACCCTGTGAATGAAGGGGATTAGAAACAGCGGCGAGGGAGGTTTCAGGCGTCTCGTTGAAATACAAGAAAATCCTTTTATCCCCAGAGGGACAGAGGCTCGCAGAACTCCTTTTAAAGTGCACTCGGGAAGGAGCAGCCTCCAAACCAGTGGCTGCGAGCACCCAAGTTCCGGCGTTTTACTGGGTGGTTGGGGGTTGCCTGTGCGGGATCTGCAGCTGCTCCCGGGGCCCGGTCGCCGCTGCCTTACTGCTATGAAAACCTCCGACAGGCTTTTGCATCTCCCGCAGGGCCTCAGCCGCCGGTCCCCCGCCTCGCCCGGCCCTCGCCGCTTCCCAGGGGCCGCCCCCATCCCCGCTGGCCTTTGGAGCCCCCGCGGCCGCTTGGGTGGAAAGCAGACAAAGAAGGGACTGGGGCTAGCTCTCTCTCTCAAGCGCATTTTCCCTCCTCGTTTTGGGGGGAGGGTATTTCCCCCCACCCCAAGCAGTAGCAGAGCTGTGAAGACCCCACTGGCCCTTGCAAAGAGAACCATGCCATGACCTTCGTTTTAAGGTGGTGCCAGCATGGGACTGGGCATCCCGCTGTAGCATGGTGGTGCAAACACCTGCTTGCTTGGCAAAGGCACCCAACTGGGGCAGGGCAGGCATGGCCAGGGGTCCCCACACAGTTTTCCCAAGCACCAGAGTGTGGTTTGGGCTGCTGAGTCTCCCACACTCAGCTCAGGGGGACATCCCTTATACAGCACTATGACAGTCACGGAGGCTCTGGTCACTTCCAAATTCAAGGTTTCATTGTGCTGTCACGACAGCACAGGCACGGGCCGGCTTCTGGCTGTACGAACTTGTGAATCTGGGGAAAACCCCTTTGCTGTGCACTCAGTGTGACTCTTGAGTTTACCTGCTTGGGGACACATGGGACAGTCAAGTGTCATGCAGTCCTCTGTCAGGAGCAAGGGCAGGAAAAAATACATATGTTTCTCCCTTTGCATGTTGCTTGAAGATTAGGCTGCACTTGATGGACATGCTCATTTTTTTGGATGAAAACTTCTTGTGTGTTGGGGCTGAGCAAGAGCTGTGCGGAAGGCAAACTGTATTGCTTCTGTTGGGGGTTTCTCTTTCTAAGTGTCTATGTGAATTATAGTTAGTGTTGTAAGGTAAGTGTGGTAGTCATACTGAATTTATTAGCTCATTAAGCATTAGAGAAACAAGCACATATATTCTGGTCACTTTAATTGCTAATGAATGCAATTACACATTGAGGGACTTAGGAATGTCGTCTCTGCACTGCAATACACCTTTGTCAAGAAAGAACTTCATTTTGTGGGTGTCTTTATTTCTTACACCGGGACTCTTTTAGTTGGGGACTTTGTAAGGAAATGTCTCTAATGGTTGGTTTTGTTTTCCTGGTGCAGGCGGTGCAGCCTGAGGAGCTCAGCTCACCCCGTGGTTGTGAAAGCCTGACAAATCAAGGTGCAGCGGATGAAGAAGAGACACGGAGGTCAGCTGGTGGAGACAGCAATGTCACTTTGAACCACCCCAGCCTCCATCTCCATGGGTGCAGCATCGAGAGCATGACAACATTTCCCAATGGCTGTGGAAATGGCACCACTGTTACCTGTATAGTTATGGATAATAAAGAGCCCCAAAACCAGACTACCTGTGTCAGCCATAATGGGGGATACAGCACCAGCAACAGTCATGAGGAGGAAATTCAGGAGGATAAGCTTAGCCCTTCCAAAATCATGCGTTTTTTCACCACCCCTCGGAAACGGGCTAATTCCAGCTCCGACAGGCCCCGCTCTCTGGTTTTGATGGGCAACTCATCCACATGGAATGCTCTGTCTTCTATCAGAAAAATGGGATCTTTCAAGAAGTTGAAATCTTCAGTTCTTCAAGGAATTCAAACGAGGGAATGTTCAGACATCATGAATGAGAATGGCGTAGGCAAACATGGTTCAAATGGGGCGGTGCTGAGAGTTCAGACCAACAGGTATTCCTATGCAGGGCCTCTACATGATTTCCAGAATGCAGTAGATGGTTTATCTTCTGACTGCTCTGATGCGGAGGAGAGCGATGAATCTTTCCTAAGGAACACTCATCGCTCACGCAGCATCAGGCGGGCTTATGGTGCTGGTCGCATAAACTTGCTAGACACAGATAAAGCTCACAACTGTACTAGGCCATCATCACCTGTCACTGCAGAGCCAAAGATCTGTGAAATTTTGGTAAAAGACTCTGAAAACAACAGGATCATTTATCGGAGAAGCAAAAGTTCAGATAACTTGAACTTTCTGAAAAAAAGCTCGTTCAAACGGAAGTCCACCTCAAATCTCACTGACCTCAAGGTTGCAAATGAAAAACAGATGCCAGCAAGGACCGTGAGTGTTACTTCTGCTGACTCTGACAAAACCGGTGGGAACCCCGAGAGGAGATCCAAGCGATGGAAGAGCCCTATCAGGGCAAAGGATTTTGACCGTGTTTTGAAGCTTGTCAGTAATGTTACAGATGTTGCATGGAAGAAGGATGACCCTAAGAGCTCTGCTCCTTCTCCCACTGAGCAGTCCCAGAGGACAAGGTCAAACAGCAGACTGCATGATGACTACTCCCGCAGGGTTTCCAGCAGCACGGATCATGACAGAAAGAGATGCACCTCCCCGGTACCTAGCCCAGACTCTTCCTCTCCAGGAACACCTTGTCTGCAAAGCCCCACAATTGCTCAGGATAAAGAGGCTGAAATGAATGTAGCTGTTGCCGAAGACAAAAGCCTCAGGATGTCATCAGGTATCCCAGACTCTGACAGCTTATCACCCACGTTGAATGACATTAGTCCAATTCCCAATGAAGTGTTTTATTCGGACTTAGATGAACCGAAAGCTACCCAGCAGTTTACACGTGAGGCTGAAAACCCTCACGTGCCAGTCAGGCCGACTACTCCAAAGCCTCAGAGTCCCACTGCAGAGAAGGTCAAGTGCAATATGAATTTCCAGTGCCCAAACCATCACAGCACGTGTTCGCTGAGCTCGTTGGAAAGTGAGGAGAGAGCTGAGGTACCAGCACTGAAGCTGGGCAGGAATCCTGTTTGCTTCCAGGACTCGGTGCAAACTGTGTACTATGATGATGGAAATGAAGATAGTGGCATAAGCAGTCACTCTCAGCTGAGCCTTAATTTAGCCTCTGGTGCTGAAGAGAAAAAAGAAGAGGTAAGAAAGCTCTTCCTTTAGAAGCTCTGTGTGTGTGTATGTATATATATATATATATATGTATGTATCAGGTTTTGTCTTTATTAATGCAAAACAATGCAAACTAACCTGAATACTAATAGCTATGGCAGCTTGTTATTGTTAAAATATGCTGACAGCAATTATTTCCTTTAATATATTCTCTCTGGATGTTGACATCAAATTATTTGTGCATTAATATCAAAGAAAGTTTTGGCAGCAAACCCATTCATGTACGTTTTCAAGGGCAGCTTATTGCACCCTGCAGATACACCACCTTGTCATGTGGTCTTGTCAGATTTTACCAGCCTAAGCAGGGTCTGGCTGTGTTTCCTTCCAAGCTTGAAAGGTCTGTAAAGACTCTGTATGGTTTAAAATAGTGTTTAAAATAGTGTTGATTCAGTATAAACCACTTTGCCTGTGGAAGCCTTGCGAGGTGTTTTGAGCTTCCCCGTGAGGCAGCAGAGAAGGGCTTGCTGCTCATTGGGAAAGATACACTGGGGTCAAAATCCCTCTGGATCTGTATGAATATGGAGATCATTTACAAAGTAAAGCTAACATATTTTCTAAGTCACCATGGAGATCATTTACAAAGTAAAGCTAACATATTTTCTAAGTCACCTCACTTGGACCAGAAGTATTTTATGTTTTAGGTATGAGACAGACAAAGGCAATTATTGCAGCCTTTCCTGCAGTCTTATAAAGTCTTTCAAGCCTCTTTTAAAAGCCTCTATGGTTTTTGCAAACCAACTGTAAATGGTTACAGAATTTACCGATATTGTCCTTCTGCTGGAGAAAAGTGAGTTTGTTTACTGTGGTGCTTGCAGCTGTGCTAAGATTAGAAAAATAAACCCACTGTGTATAAATGTTTGGGCTCTGAGGTTATTCCTCTTCTGGAGTCCCAGAGTTGCCACAGTGTCCTGGTTTCAGCTAGGATAGAGTCCATCTTTTCCAAAACTCACTTCAGGGCATATGCAAGGAGATGCTTTCACACTGCCAGAAAAGGAAGGAGCCCTATTGTGGACGCATGTCAGCTCTATTTCTTGGGAATAAAACAGAAGCAGAATTAATGCTACTCACCTACCATCTAGTGGTGATCTGCCATCACGACCCAAGAGAGATCCAGCTTCAGCTTGTCCCTCCCCTTGGCTCCCCACAAACCAGTACAGTTTTTAAATGACTCTGCATGTTGGGTGGATAAAAGTTACTGCAGTTGTAGTTTAAATGCCACATTCTGTTACTGCATAGCATGCAATTTAAACTTTCTGTTCATACTGTAACATATTTTAGGTTAATTGTCAGTGCCTTTTGGTGCTTGCTTCAGTTGTCTAAAATACAAAGTGGCAGCTCAGAGTTTGTGTAGAGGGGCGGGCAGACAGTGCGCAATGGAGGCCTGCAGGAGATGATGGAGATGGTACCCAGGGAGTGGGCTCCTTGGGTGCTAGGACCACAGCCCTCCCCCTGTGTGAATGGCAGAATAACTGCGGCCACCTGAATAGTGCAGCTGCATACAGACCCTCTCTTCTGATCCAAAAAAAGCAAAGGTTTCGGAGGTGGTAGCTGTGGATTGGAAGCCGGAGCTGTGCAGGACAGGGTTTACTTCAGTTTTACAATGCAAGGGGTGTAAACTCTGTCCTCTCTTTTTTCCATGCCTGCTCCACACCCCATATACAACCCTAAAGCTGTGGCGCTCAGTGTGGCTACAAAACAAGGAAAAGGGCTTTGGTTTCTCTCTGGCCTTTCTTTGGAGGGTTTCATTGCTCACTTCCTCCTCCTTTACAGCACGGTCCACTAGCATCGAGGAAGCTTGCTACCAAAGATACTCGTGCCAGGTTATTTTTATAATTGGAGTTTATTCAGCCTGCAGGCACTTTCCTGAATGCCACATACTCACACAATGAGGTCACTGGGGTTTGAACTTCTGACTACAAATCATTTTTAACTCTACCTTACACCTCTGTGTCACAGAACGGCACCCACCCAGCAAGTTATTCCTGTGACAGTCAAGAGCTCGGTGTGTTCTCAACGGTCAGCTGAGATGTAATGCTGAGCCATGCAAATCCCGAGTTTCATGCAAAAGCCAGTGTGTGTTCCAGTACAGCCACCAAAATCTCTGCGGCTTGGAGATACATTTCAGTACAAAGCTTACAAGGTGCTCAGTGGTAAGGGTCAAGTGGCTTCTCCTTTCAGGACTGACTACTGTAGCTGGAAGAAAGTCTATTTTATTCCCTTACCCGCTCATCTAGTAGATTAGCTGGCGAATGAAGTTTGTGGAACTTGGTCCTTCTCTGTATTTTCCCAAATGTGGAAATGAAATAACTCTACCTTGCATTTCGGTGATGCTATAAAGTATTCACACAAGGGTGTCTATCTGTTTACCTGGATTGATGTTTTGGGGACTTTTTTTCCTATGTGATTCAGTCTTGAGAACCTGTTGGTTCTGTTGCTTTTTTGGTTTCACCAAAATGCAAGATTTGGACTGGAGCAAGGGAGGTGTTGGCCTTCTTGGTTGTTAGTCCTGCCAGAGGTTGCTTCCCAGGGAAGAGCTAATTACGTGCAGCCTGGCTCCATGCCTCAGCTATAGAGGCTTGAGTCACCAAACCTTGTCTGTGACAGCCCAGTCTCTGCTTTATGGCACTGTCACTTATATTCAATATGTTGTTTTCAAACAGCATCAGGGGATGATTAAGTACAAGTCTGTGTTTGGACTGTTCTGTATAGTTCTTACTTTCCTGAAGAAGAGTCCTATGTCACTGTAAATAACAAGAACTTAAATTCTTTGCTTTGGACTGGCACCCATCAACCACTAAGGCTGCCTAAACAAAGCACAGTTCTCAGTTTGTTACAGAAAAGACAAATTTTACCTAGTCTTCCACAAGCTCTTAGAGCACCTGATGGCATCTGGCATCACAGCACAACTGGACATTTTATCACTTAATACCTCATCTGCAAGACTGTAAGTGAATGATAAGTTACAGTTAAGAGGTAACTCCATTGTAGTTAGGTTTGAGTCACGTTTTGTTTGCAGGCTGTATTTCAGGTGCTCTAAGGCCTGTCGACTCATTTATATTTGTGCCATGCAGAAGTCAGTGGTCCCAACTAGTCTGCGTCGTGCAGTCCGCAGTGCTCAGCTGCAGAGTTGAACTGGTCTTTCCCATACTGGTCTCTGGGCTCTAAACATTGAGCACAGATGGTTAACCTGGGGGACAGCTTACAGAAGAGAGGAGGAAGAAGAGCTCTGTGGGTGGGAATAAAGAGAGGATTCAGCTCTGTCCTCACTGTTCATCTTCCTGATTTATTGCTTCATGATGTGTCCTCACTGTGAAGGACCAAAGAGGGATGGCTGGATGTGGTCTTGTTCAGTACCCACAAGGAGAATGCAGCAGCTAGGACCTGATGATGGGCATCCTTGGTACCTACCACAAGCTCTGAGGATGGGCATCTTTGGTACCTACAGCAAGCTCTTGAGCACTGTGGGGCTAGGCATGACCACACCTGGGAGGTGGCTGATTTCAAATCTCTGAACTCTTCTTTTTGGATTTATTCTCCACTGATTCTTTTGCATAGAATTTTGAGTGTGACTTAATTAGCATAATCTGTATAGCTAAAAATGTTCTGAATTGTGAAGAATGGTTAGATAAAGTAAATAAAAGTGGAACTTTTAAAACTAGCTTTACTCCCATGGGTCTTGTAATTTGGAATTAGGACCCAGACTGTAGTGGCACTCTGGTCTTGCTGGTGACAGAGCCTTAGGACAGAGCACTGTAACGGGCTGTCTCTGACAGCAAACCTAGGTTTTGATCAGACTGAGTGACATTGGATTTACACTAAACTCTCTGAACTGCTCTGCAGAAGTCAGGTTATGTTCATGCAACATCTCCACCCTACATAGCTGCTCAAAAACTGACTTTAAGAGTGCTTGCCCAGAGCTAAACTAGAAACCACTGTGCATTACTACAAACCCAAATTGCAGAACTGATCACTGAAACCATGCATGAGGGAGCCCTCAAAGGACATGAGTATCTTCCTGTCACAGTAAAAGCTTTTCCAACTCTCTGCAACAGAGTTGTCTGCCATTCAGTACAGCCTGTAATCACAGCTGGCTGTATTCTCTACAAGGAAGAAATAAAACATGGCACTGCTGACAGTAATCTGAATTCTGGGTCAGGTTAAATTTTAGACTGAGTAACTGCAGTGCTGAATAAAACGAACCATTCCTGAACCCCCCTCCCCCATTCCTGGGCTTATTGTTATCCCTTGAAAAGGGTCTGTGGATGCTGAAAGGGGGAGTTCAAAGGGGGACTCCACTGCAATTAGGCTGGGGCAAGCTGCTCCCTTTCCATACTATGTTTGTGCTCCTCTGTCTTTCCACAGTGTCTGATATTTAGTCTGCTGTAGCTCTTTTCTGACACCACAGTAATACCCAGGCTCTGTTCGCCCAGGGGTCAGGAGTAATGGTAACCCAGTGAGTGGACCATCACTTCTAGCCATGCAATTTTTTATACTGAGCATGGTGGTGTCAGCACTGAAAATCCTTCTCTTGCATGGCTTGCCATGCCCAAATTAAGCACAGGCAGCTGCAGCATTTCCTCTGAGCCACCTGTGTTTCCCCTTTCTGGCGTTTGGAGGCTGCTGGGATGCTGAATGAGATACTGTGGCAGGGTGGGAGACTGGCCGAACACTGGAGGAGATCACGCACAGGAGCCTCAACTCTTCCTACTCCAAGCTGAACCACAACAGCCCCGCCCTTACTCCATGCTGGAGGAAGTAGTGGTTTGCAGACATAGAGTTGTTCAAGGCAGCTCCACCCCACACAGGCTCCAGTTTGTGACTGTTGCTGGGACCTGCCGGTGGCTGGGCATGGGTTTGGATTTGGGCTTGGGCAAGGCCATGAGGCTTTACTCTTTAAGTGTGGAGGGGGCAGGACCCAGAGGACCTCTGCCTGGAGAGACATGAGGGTCTATGGCTTTTTATGTTTTGCTTTGTTAGCATAATATTCCACTCTCAACCTGCAGTTACCATCTGGCTTTTGAGGTTCGCTAGTGGATGGCAAGAAGACAGCCAGGAAAAAGTTTCTTCTTTTGCCAAAAAAAAAAAAAGAAGAGAAAAGATTTTTTTAGTTCTGTTACTTAATCTGGTGCGTTCTGAGTCAATCTAGAGATTGGTTAGAGATTTATTTAGGTATTAATAATGCCTATACCTCTTCTAAAAAGAAGTGAAGGATCTGAATACTGCTTTACTGTATGCTCTGTGCTTGCTGCTCCAGTTCAGATACTGAAATAAAGAAGGGACAGTGCTAGAGCATCACCCAGCCAGCCCCAAGTATCAGTCACCAGAAAACTAGCGGAGACAGTTTTCTGGTTTTAGCACACTCACATGTTTATATGACTGAGATTATTTCTGCAAAGCAAATACATTGCCCTGCAAACTCTCCTATGCCAGTCGGAAATGTTAGCTGATTTGGTTTTGGAAATGAGTTAGGATGAAGGAAATCCTTGAGGCTGAAGAACAGATTTGAGAGTCATGAGATCCGCTTGTCATTTCCAGTTCAGCTTTATGCTTCCTCTGTGATTTACATGACTTAACTGCTTTGTGTCTGCTCCTTATCTGTGAAATGTGGATATTACAAAGGTGAATTCACTAATCTTGGTAAGGCACGTTGCTGAGAGGGAAAGCATTATGCTTGTTGATAACGATAAGCAGGCTTTCAGGATCAGGTTAAATGAAGCAAACCTGTATTAACGATGCCATAGAAATACATGGCCAAATTTTGTAGGTGGTTCTATCTGTATAGCATGATCTTTTAATGCGGTTTTTGTAGGTGTATTTGTGAGTTAAAACACCACAACTGCTTTGGTGTCAACAAATCCCAAGAGTAGAATTATAGCTTATTTTTTTCCTATTTCTAAAGCTTCCAAAGTGAGTGTTTTACCACAGTAGTTTGTGTTGCTAATGGAGATAGATTTCGCTGGATTACAAGGCAATGTAATTTTACTTTATGACAATGCATAGTTTTTCCTGCATCCATTCTAGGAGCTTGTACTAGAATAGTGCAGTGCTATTCCTTTGGGGGCTCCCCCTTTGAGGCAGTGTTTTTCAGATTTTTACAGTGGATCCACCCAATTTTGCTGGGGACAAGGTAGAAGGAAAGGTAGATTGTCTTGCTAGAATGTTTATAATTTCCAAGCACTTAAAACTAATCTTATTTTTTTAAAAAATATGGCTGTATTTGATGTCTTCTGCTTTGCTTGTTTGCATCGGTGTAGATGCTTATATTCTTACATAGTTTTTTCACAGTTGTGAATAGCACTGTGCCTTCTAGGGACGGAAAATCAATCAGTGCATTTAATTGGGGTCTTCTGAAAGGCTAACTAAAACAATGCTAGTGGCAGAGGAGGCAGAGGCATGTAAAGAAAAAACATGTAGCACAATTTACATTTAGTTAGAAAGGAATAGGTGAAAATGTTCTTCCTGTAAGGCAGCTGTAGTTAGCAACCAGACTGCTTTAATAGTTCTGGTTAGTTTGTGATAGAAGCTGGACACACAGACCGAATGGATGCTGCTTCCACTGGGAAAGCAATCATTTCCATGGAAACTGTTGCTGTGATGGTATCGCTGTTGGAAATTGTCAGCCTCTTGAATCAACAGGGCATCACTGGGTGCTCATAAAACTTCAGGATCATTTTATAAAATTTGGCCAGAAAGCAATAAGTATGAGGTTGTATTGTATCTGGAGTCTCATAATCTCTGTGTCTGCCACGGCAGTTTGCAAATAAAAATACTGATCATGTCCATGAAATGTAAAACAGGCTTTTGACCTCAGCTAGTAGTGATGATAAATGAGCTTCAACTGATGTCGTGAGTCGTCCCCCATCCTTCCCCCTGGTATTTAGCAACAAGAAAGAGTGCAAAGGTTGCTTTTTATCAGGTGCCTGGATGGAAACACGTTGTCTGGACTTTCACTCTCTTAAGTGAAGACGATAAAATAATTTATGACAACTAGGTCATGATCACTTGGCTAGCTTATGTGAATTGAAAAATCACCTTTAATATTACTACTGAGTTCCTAGCATTTGGTAGTTAATGTGTTATACAGAAGTATCAGCTAATTAATAGTAATCAATTATAAAACTGGCATATAGCTGTCATTGCTAGTATAAGAAGTTTGTACATTTTTATTTATACTGCGAAATGCACACAGAAATGTGTACTCATATGATCAATACAGAGAGATATCTGCAAGAAATAGCACAAATGCTGTGATTTTCCCCTATAAATATTCCAGTTTCTGCTTTTAAGCCTTGTCATTTATGAATTACATAACTGGTTATCAATCACTGAAGTACTGATGTTCTGCAACTTTACAGCCCGTTCAGGTTTTCTTTCTAATTTATTCTCAGCCAGAATTATTATCTGTTTCATTTATCACAGCTTTGTATAAATTGCATTTGGAAATGAATGTGCATTTCTTGCAAAGACATGATTAGATTTCATCTCCTTTCTCCAGATGTGGAGGCAGCACCTGTAGTTAAGGAGTTTGCATGTCAGCCAGGCCTCTCAAAAATGCAGAGATATCAGGGCAGAAAAGTAATGCAACTTACTGTGGAGCTAAATTAAAAAAAAAAAAAAAAGGCAGGAGGCCAGTTGCTTTGGTGAAACACAGCTTTTGAAATTCCCTTGAACATCAGCTTTCCCAGGGGTTCATGGGCAGCCGAAGCAGCCTGTCTGTGTTGTCATGTGGCCCACCTGCTGCTTTGGTAAGGGGAAGGGTGGAGGATGTTCTTTCCCCTGCAGACCAACAAGGCTGGAGGTCCTTGTATCTACCTGTGATTTCCCAGCAGATTGCCAGGTAAGGATAAAACTTGGGGGAGATTAAAGTGTCCCCTAGAATAAGTGGAAATGGTCTCAAGTTGTGTGAGGGGAGGTTTAGACTGGATATTAGGAAAAATTTCTTCACTGAAAGAGTGGCCAGGCATTGGAACAGGCTGCCCAGGGAGATGGTGGAGTCACCATCCCTGGGGGTGTTCAAAAAACGAGTAGAAATGACACTCCAGGGCATGGTTTAGTTGACAGGGTGGTATGAGACTGATGGTTGGACTTGATCACCTTAGAGGTATTTTCCAACCTTAAAGATTCTCTGATTATATGATTAAACTTCCATGCTCATGTATATGTATGAAGCATTAATTGTGTCAGTACATTTAGAACATGCAAATAAAATTTTAAAAAATCCAGATAGGTAAGGATAGGGGTAAAAATGTCTCAGCAGTATACATGGGCATGAACATGTTTATGGAGTGGTGATTTTATTTTCTTTAGGGAGTTTATTGGCATAAATGCATTAATGAAATAACAGCCAGGGATTGTTTGACATCATGATGACAGTTGCATGTCAGCCCTCACAAGTGTACCAACAGAAGCAAGCTGACCAGCAGCAGGCTGTGTTGGGTCAGACGTATAGTTTGAACATTTTCTGCAGCGGAGAGTGTGGTCAGGTTTAGGATGCAGGGTTATTCATGGTTCATATGACACTGCCAGAAAAAACCTTCCATGCAATGTCAGGTAGTGGCATTTTTTTGCCATTTCCCTGATAAAATTGCACCCATGTAAGCAACACTTTATCAGTACTGTACTGTATTGTCATGTTCCTGGAATGTCATGTTCTACTGGAACAGACTGCCCAGAAAGGCTGTGGAGTCTCCTCCTCTGGAGACATTCAAAACCTGCCTGAATGGGTTCCTGTGTTGTTTAGTCTAGGTGATCCTGCTCTGACAGAGGGGTTGGACTAAATGATCATTAAAGATCCCTTCCAACTCCTCATGTTCTGTGGTTCTGTGATTCCTTGGGCAGCGTTTCCTCTGAAGACCATTTTGGGTGCTGAATTTTTCAAATATACACTGCAGCCTGAGTAATACTTGTGGAACCTGGTTCTTGCCTGGCTGTAAAGGCTGAGATTTCAGTGGCTAACCACGTGATGCTGATGTTGCTTACACTGGCATTAATGAGTAACAGGGAACACCAACAGCAGTCATGTGCCATTAAATGTGGCAGGGCTGTATCAGTGCCAGGTGGAGTTGAGTGAGATCATGATCAAGTCCTTGAAGCTTCTGTGCCAGATTGTGAAATCAGTCTGGGCCCAGGCAGAGGAGAGATTTGGTCTGGCTGGGCTCAGACTCCACGGTATAATTGTCTACCTGGGTAGCTATCCCACTGTAGCCTGGTTGGTGTGGTCAGGGGGCCCTGGGGAGCATGTCCTGAACAGCACACCTGAAGGTGGCACCTACAGCTGACCTGAGTTACCTAAAAGTAGCTCTCAAGTGTAATGAGGGTCAAGCATCCACAACAGCTGTGCACAGCTGGGAAGTACCTTGCAGGGAAGCTGCACCTTGCTGGAGTGGGAGATGGGGACTAAGCAGGGTTCTCCACAGTGTCAGGGAACATGGTTGTAGTCCACCTTCTACCTGCAGTCTGGTTTGGAACCTGATTCCTTCCAGTAGAGCTCTGTAGGCTTGGCTGACATTCTCGTTTGGGGATCTGAACTCAATTGCCTGGACATAAGCACCTGACATTGCTGGAGGTGCCCTGACTGGTTCCCCCCCATCAACAGGGATGGCTTCTGGATAGCCCACACCTCCCAGAGGTCCTGTGTCATACATACATACTGCATGGTATGTGGAGATAGTTTAGATCCCTTAGGACATTTGAAATGGCCCTGGGTGCTTATGCTCAGGCAACAGAATTTCATCCCAGATTTCAACAGGCTACAATGACAGCTTTAGCATCTAGCTGACATCTGGACACCACCATTAAAGTCATTAAAATTCAGATGTGGGAATCTGGAGCTGAGTTCCACTGTAAGAGTGACGTATTACATGGGAACAATAGCAAAAACCTTAGCCCGGATCAAAGTAAATGTGTATTTAAAATGGTTCTATTTGTAGATATACTGCTGTCAGGAAAGAGGAAAATAATTGAAATACACAAATTTACTTAATGTCCTGTTGTAGGAATCCAGCTGTCCAGATGAAGTTCGAATAGTATAAATTAGTAGAGCTGTTCGTGTTTGCAATCTCAGAAGAAGACTAACCTAGGATGCAGCCTAAAAGACAGGATGCATCATCTTGATGGCTAGCATTGTGCTGTCGCTTGGCTAGCAGGTATGAATTTCAGGAAATCCAGCCTGGATTCAGCTTAGACCTTCTCTGAAATTGGTAATTGAAATTTTTGACCAACACTTACAAACCATGAGTCAGTGCATGACAATCTGATTTTCATCTTATATATCAAGTGCCATGTATATCTCTACTCATGTCTGTAGATGTTTCACGCCTGTAGAAATTACCAACAATAACAGTGGAACATAAACCTGATTTCACTTCCAAGGATTAATTGCGAGGTTATTTGAGGTCGTTGGTGGTGTGCCAGTATAAAGCCAATGACAAGTGGAATGAAATTATTTGCTAAGAATTTTTTCATTGATGTCAAGAATCACACTTATGCTTAAGTGACTGCAACACTGGAGCCTATGAGTTGTGTGCTGGATATTTTATTCCTACTAGAAAGTGGTCACTTGATCAAGTCCAGCTTAAGTACATCACATAGAGGAATGTGAGGTTATCCGTCTGGTTTCCTCTGATTTTTGCTATGAGAGGATTGCATTTTCTGTTTTTTCAGTTTTCTTCAATGTAGTTTATAAAGCTGAGCCTAAAAATACACGTCCTTCAGCGTTGTTTATTGCACAGCAGAGATTAATCTTGTTGCCATTTGGGTCACTACTGTAGGTGGAGTGCCGCAGAAGGAGAGCAGTCCTCTCTCTGCAAATGTTATTGCTCAAGATAAGGGTGTAAAAAGCAGATTAGGAGATGACATGTGACGTGTCCTTCCCTCAGTCTAAAAGTACAGGAACATGGGATGAACTTCGCCTGACTGGTTGTACAGAGAGTGTGTTCACATTTGTAGCTCTGACAGTCAAGACTGCAAAACATATAAAATGACTCTCATGAGCTCCTTTCTCAGCCACTGCATATGTGGAGACCCTTTACCTGTGTCTGATTCTGAGGTAAGAACCTTATTTGACCTGTGGTTTTGCTGCTCTGACCTTGGAGGGGTTGGTTTAAGGGACAGCTTTGCCAAAGCTGTGTTGAAGCTCCAGCCAGGGAGTCACTCTCTACTCAGTCACTTATACTACTAAATCTGGTTGTGAGCTAAAATCTGCAGAGAAGCTGAAGCATGCCTGAGTGACAGGCGTGACACCATAGAAATCACAATTTATGCAAGTGCTTTATTTAGAACAGATTTCATGCTGTAAGTGAAATAATTGAATGTAGAGCAAGGTTGATAATTTTTCATACCTTAATTGCCATAATCATGTTAAAATGCTGGCTGTTTAATAACTCTGCCTACCAGCTGAGGTGGTTTCACAGAGTGAAATTTGTCTTAAGCTGCTTTTCAAATAGAAAGTGAAATTTGCCTACTGTATGAGGTGGCCATCTAAAAAGGGCTCACTGGACTTGTTCTGACCTGATTGAAAATGTTAGATAGAGAAGAAGGTGACAGAAAATTAGTCCTCTTTCACAGGCATCACTGTAAAATGCTGATTCCAGGCTGTATATTTGCTCGGAATATACAATACCTGAAATGCCTTCAGCTAGTCTGAAACCAATGAACAAGATGTACCCAGAGACAGACAAAATGATGCCTCTCTTTTTTAGAATATTTATTAGCTTTGAAGATTGTCTGAAATGCACTTGGGTAGTCTAAAGATACCCCAATAAAGATGTAAGATGACTTTTTAAACTCCCTGTCCTCCCAAAAAAAGAAAGCAAAAAAACCCCTCTGAATTAGTTCCTAATTTTCCTCATTTTTATGAGAACTTGGGGCAAGGTTCACTTGCCCAGGAGTGCTTTGGAGTTCGCCATTCTCTCCATCAGGAGTTCATGCATACTGCTACCCAATCCAGAAACACCCGTTTCCTCTCTCTGTTTCTTTTCTATTCTTTACTGAGAGCAAAGAAAAGCCAAGAAAATGTTGAGAATTTGGGAAAAGGAGGGAAAAGTGAACATATTTTTATGTGCAGTGATTTTTCTTGAAAACTAGAGGGGGTGGTGCTAGAAAGGTTTACAGCAGTATTACACCAAATGCATTGAAATCCCTACAGATGTTCCCTCTAGCAAGTATTTCAGTTGAGATTATATTCTTTCCAAAGTTGCAGTGCCACTGCAATTATGATACCTGTAGGCATTAATCTCCCTGAGCCAAGTGTACTGTTACATAGGAAAAACATGCTCATTTTCCAAGCTTCCTCTCTGAAAAAATCAGGTTTTCCCTCTATTTTTGTTATAATGTATCTCTGATCCTACTCCCTGCAACTATAACCTCCCTGAGCCTGTAGAAATTTAGCTTCTGGCTTCCGAACTGGATGAGCTCACTCACTCCATTCGCACAATATCTGGATCTGACCCACCTCAGAGTGTAGGAGTGAATGGTGGGAGGGGATGCCACTGCCCCTTTTGGTATCGGCTTGCACTTACATGGGATTGGCAAGCAGTCACACTGCAGCCTTACTGTTTATTTTCATCACTCAGTAGAGGTAAAGCAGAGGGATACCACAGAATCATACCATGGTTCAGGTTTGATGGGACCTCAAAGTCCATCCAGTTCCAACCCCCTGCCATGGGCAGGGCACCCTCCACTAGACCAGGTTGCCCAAAGCCCCATCCAACCTGGCCTTGAACACTGCCAGGGAGGGGGCAGCCACAACTTCTCGTACCCTGTGCCAGTGTCTCACCACCCTTACAGGGAAGAATTTCTTCCTCATACCTAATGTAAATCTCCCCCCTTTCAGTTTAAGGCTATTACTCCTTGTCCTGTCATTACGAGTTTTGGTAGAAAGTCCAGAAGGAGAGTGTGCTGATTGAATTATTTTTACCAGTGTTACATGTAGCATTGTATTTGTGAACAGGAACAAGTCCTGTGAGTGCCAGAGCTGTTTTAGCTGCCTTTCCAAGCCACCATTCAGTGACTTCAGTGCTTATGATAGGGCCTGTCTACTGCTGAGGTTTTAGTGTTATTATTCATGCTTGCCTAAGAGCTGCTTATGGTTGGGAGTTAACCTGACTCAACACAACCATCATCATGTCTTTCCTTTGCCGAGTTACTTTCTTCTTGAACTGTCAAATGCATTTATTGTGTTTATTATGGTAACACTTTCTTCTTAGCAATATTAAGTTGATCTGCCATGTGAAAAACTCAAAAATGATTGTCAGAAAATTCTGTGGCTTATTTGACTTGTTCACATTTAAAAAGGTTGTTTCCGATGACCACTGGAAGAGGTCCCCATCCCAGGATGAAGAAAAGACAGACACACAAAAGGTCACACCAAGGAGATGGGGTTCTGGAAAAAGATCTCGTCCCAGACCTCTCTCAGACTATGGGCAAATGTCGATCAGAAGTTTCTCTATACCAGAAGATGCAGTTGCTGTGGAGTCTCAGAAGACCGACTGCACAGATGGAGAAAATCCGCCAAGACTGGCTTCTGCCGGGCCTGTGATGCAAAGCAATACAGTAGGCTACCACAGAGGGCGAAAAAGAAGACCCATCTCCGTAATAGGTGGGGTCAATTTCTATGGAAGCGGTCCGGCGGAAGAGATAGAAGGTCTGCTGACACAAGTAAGATACGAGATGTCCTCTCTGCAAACTGCAAAAGACCCTTTCACTTCCTTGTCTGTATCTTCAGCCTAGAAAATAGAATGGATGCTTCCTTCTCTTCCTTCCCTTTTGTCAAGCTGATGTCATGTACTTACAATTCTGCTTTCCTGGTCACTAATTACTTTGTCATGTTAAAAACCAAAATGGCACGGAATGAAACTGATACTGACTTCGGGATAATCTTTTTCCTCTTGTAAATTAACCTTCTTTCTTTCTTGTAACGGTTGTTGTATCTCATGTTGGTGTCTTAAAAGCTAATTTGTGTGTAGTACTGCTGTGTGTTTAGTCACCTTGGAGATTGTAGGGCCTAAGGAGCAAAGGAGTACAAACAATATGATAGTAACACATTATTTATTGATTGTTTCAAGTTCTTCCAAAGCAGGTCTGTTCAAAACCTGTGGCATTAGCTGTGGTGTTCAAAATCTTGGTATTGGCATAGCAATGATTCTTAAAACTAGTAAGTAGCTTTTGAAACTTGGTAAGAAATTAAGGAATTAATGAAATTAAGAAAGAGTCTTAGAAAAACGTGACTATGAAAAAAACCCACCCTACCCTGTTTATGTACTACTAAATTGACCTGATGGAATGTAGGAAGCCTGTTAGAAAATAGCAAGCGGTTGAGTCAGTACTTGATCTGCACCTATACACTTATTTTCCATCTCTGTTGGCTTAGTTAAGAGACTGAAAAATAAATAACTTCTGAAAGATAAAAATAGCACCTTTTTCCTGGAGGTAGTCCTGAGCGGGTGCAATGTGTAGAGGAACTTACTGTTCTGGTGGTATTAGTGGTGTCATCTTGTAGTTGGTTACAGACCTTCAGGCTCATGGGCTTTTGTAAGCACTGATCAGGTGCTTTCCACTTTCCAGAAGAGCTGAACGACTCCTGCCTAAAGCAATTGTCATGCTGATAAAGCAACAGAAAAAAAAAAAAAAAGCATTTACATTCTTAAAAAAATATGATTTTGGTGGTTATTAGTGGGATTTGAATTTTTTATATCTGTCTCGTGCTGCTTGATATCTGCTGGGAAGTTCAATGCAGTATCATCCATGGCTATGATACTCCCCCAACTGAAAGCAAATGCTGAAACAGTGAAGTGCAGTTCTTAACATGAACATTGTTATTTTACATTGCACATTTTTTTCTTTAGAATTCCCTGATGAAAACATGCATCTTGAAGCAAAACTCCAACTGAAGCCAATGAAGCTTTTAGCCAGGCAAAGACTAAAATAATTTCAAACAATTACATAATTTTATCATTTCAAACCCTACATAATTGGGATAATTTAAAAATAATATTATTGGTACTTAGCTTGGAGGAAAAGAGGAAAATTAGTTTTATAAATTTTAGGCCAGCTTTGTAAAAAATAATAGATGGATTTCAAGGGATAGTAAGTATCAGCAACCCAAACAATCTTTGCTGTACCATGAAGTGATTCAACACTCTCCAAACCCTTCATCTACCTGTGTGAGCAATTGGATCTCTCTTCACTCCTTGCTCGCATCAGTGTATTGATGAGGGAACATGCATCAGGGCAGCTATTTGGGTTGATTGCTGCGATGCAACCATGGGAGCTGGATCCAAGCACCAGGCTGGATCACTGTGGTCAAGACCAAAGCTATGGAGCGTTTCCAATGGGAACACATTACTGACAGAAACAACAGCCTTCCCAGGCCTGCCACTGAGTAACACCACATCTTCAGTCTGTCCAGGGAAGGGATCTGGACTGAAGCCTTAGAAGAAAATTTTAGTTGCCTGGAAATAAATAGTGTTGTTGCTTAGTCAGCCAGTTATTAGCATATAGCAATTGCCATCACTTCTCTTACCTATTTGATACAATATGTCGGACTCAGTCTTTGTGGTGTTATTCAGTGGTAGGATCCTGATATATTGCTGAAGCACTGAAGAAATTATTAGGTTGTAGTTGAATCATACTCAATACATACAGAGAGTTTTGGCAGTCAAATTAGTAAATTTATAGCTGGCATGTAAAAAAGCACTAATGAAGTAGGAATACACATGCTACAAGTATGTGAACTTCACCTTGCTGATTGTTTTTCTTAAAAGCTTTGAAAACCCACAGGTATATTTGAAAAGAGCAATGCTAATTCCTTCTTTGTTGTGCTTTGTTTTGGTCTGACATTTTAGGTGTGAGAAAAAATTTTCATACAACACTGAACCATTGGTTTCATGATAGTGTCAAGAGATCATAAAAACCCCAACCCAGTCTTTCAGATTACTTGACAGAAGGGCCTACAAACAGTAACAAATTAAAGATAGGACGTAATTACAAGTTCCTCTGAAGTTTGTGTGCTGAGGTCTGGCAATTTACTGTTAAATGTTTATACAAGGTCATTTAGCCGGGCTAATGTGGAGTTGTTCAGGGACAACATAAATTTAGTCTTGATTTGCAAATAAAACAGTTGTAAGTTCTCTAATTCTAATTAAGCAAATGAGTGATTTAACTAAAGAAGAGGGCTTCTAGATAGTTAGGAGTAAACTTGGTATTACCTCTTTTTAATGAGACTCCTGGGAACTGCAGGGCAGAGGATCACTTAGACTGCTCTTTTTGTCTTGTAAAATATGTCTATTTTAACTTAAAAGCAGCACATTTATTTGAAGAAAGCAAGTGTCTCAGGAAATGAACACAACTTCCAGCCGTAACCTTTCTCGTCATTCTTTCGCTTTGAGTTTCCCCTCAGATGTGTGTTTACCATGCGGCCGGCATTGCGCAGGCTGTTCTCACAGCAGTTAGATCCCAGGGCATTTGGGCACGGAGCATTGCAAAATTAAAATTACAGAGTATGCCTGGTTGTAACAGAAGGCTAAGGAGTTTCTAATGTAACAGAGAACTGTATCATAATAAAGTACTTTCTGTGATGCTGGTGGATATGGTATGCAGTGTTTAAGCAATGTCATTTCAAAGTAGGGGATTTTACTGCCCCTGTAATTAGCTGGACTATCTGAAGAAACCTTACTTCATACCTGGGTTTTGCTCAGTTGGACTTGGAGCTTTACTAATACTGGATTTTCCTGTTTTCTCTGTAGCCTGTAACACGGCCACCCATTCCAGCGCACCAGGTCCCCCCTTATAAAGCTGTTTCGGCCAGGTTCCGGCCACTCACCTTTTCACAAAGTACCCCCATCGGCTTGGATCGGGTTGGACGAAGGCGGCAGATGAGAACATCTAATGGTAAGATGGGCATGTCTTTTTAACTTTCTAGATGTCAGGTTCATGGCCCAGCTTGATCAGGAAGTAGTTCAAAATGTGTAAGTCAAAACAGTGCAAATCAATGCAGCAACAATGTAGTACCCAGCTAAGTTACTCTCTTTTGTGAATTTCTCACTAGTAGCTGCTATGTTTGTGTAAAACTTGTTTTTCACATCTACTATTTACCATTACTATGGTTTGTTCTTCTGTACTTCTTGCAGTGCTGTATTTTCCACTCTCTATTCACATACTTGCCTGAAGATAATAATAGAATACAAAGGAGGTAAGGTCTAACATGCCTGAGTTCACACCCGAACTATAGCCACATCAAACATGTATTTTTAGTTTTCTGTTTGCCATGCATTCAGCTTAACTACCCAGATAGGCAAGCCTTAAATAATTAAGCAGCTTGTTTCAGAGAACAGTATGCAGTTGCAGTTGCTTACTCAGAGGTGAGTGTAGCCCAACCAGGGTTCGGGATGTGACAGACAGATTCTTGGAAGCGGTTGCCTTTTTGGAAGCAGTAACTTTACCAGACTCTCTGATGTGCCCTGTGGGGTTTTTTCTGTGTTTACAATTAGCATGGAATGCTATCTTGAGTTAATAGAAAGTCCTTTCTTGTGTTAGTGGAATGTTTCTTGGCAGGTGGGCCCAGAATAACCTGGAGTTATTCATACCATTTGTGTTGTTTCAGATCACAGAGCATAATCTAAACAGTTATTCATGTTTCACTGGCAAGGGTGTGACATAAAAGCAAAACTTTCACTTTGTATTCTTCAGTGTTAATAGTGAACACAACACTACTGGGAACCTTAACTCTGCCTTCTGTGGAGAGAGTAAGTACGGGTGTCTAGATCAGGGCCTGCAGGGACCAAAGTAGGTAAGTTAACTTGTTTCCTAGTCAGTACTTGGCTTTTACAGTTCTAAGCTAAGTTTTAGTTGAAATGACATCCAAATTCTGCTAAAAAAAAAAATCTTTAAACTTCCAATTAATTTATATAAGACCATTTGCAAACTGCATTTTCCAGTCTTCAGTAAAGTATGACACCTTTCTTTAGAAGATACTCTCCAAGGAATGGAGTTCAGAATTGTAGTTTTGTGTGGCTAGGTTCTGGTGGAGGAGGAGGGTTGCAGGGGTGGCTTTTGCAAGAAGCAGCTAGAAGCTTTCTGCAGGCCCCTTAAAGCAAACAGCAACTGACTCAAAGACTGTGGTGGTTTGTCCCTGGCTGGGGACTAGATGCCCATCAAAGTAGCTCTATCACCCCCCTTTTCATCTGGACAGGGGAGAAAATATATAATTTGAGGCTTAGGGGTTGAGATAAGGACAGGGAGAGATCATTCCGCAATGAGCATCACGGGCAAAACAGACTCAACACAGAATAAAGGAAAGAAAACTCTCTAAGTTATGACACTGCGCTGCACACCCAGTGACACCAGTCAGGTAATGAGAAGTGTGACCAGATCTTAAAGCAGCTCCCCCCACCCCTCCCTTCTTATCAGACTTCACTTTAGTCATGATTTCACTCCCTTTTTAGAGAAGGAAAACTCTATGCATGGTGGAGTAGGGATTCTCTTTATATTTTTAGTTATTCTTTCCATTTCACATTTTGAAACCATATGAAATAGTATCAGTTACCTAGACAACTGCCAAAGACTAGTATCTTTCCAGGTATTTAGCTTTCCAGTACCTGGTCTCCTAGATATACCCAACAGGATGACAAATAGACCAAGCAAGGTTTCTGCTACTTCTCAAGACAATGAAGCCAAAGCAATGTCGATTATGCTAGATGTGACTTTTGTGACTCAGTTGAGCAGGAAAAGCTTCTGAAAACAAAGCCCTGAAGGCATGTGGATAATGTCATGGATTTCACAGTTTGAGAGCAGTTGCAAAGATCTGCTAAGTAGCTCCAGCAAAAAATAATGAAGCGACTAGTGTCACACATTCTGATCTCTTTCCTTTTTCTCTTAAATTCACAAGGCATTTCCTTGTCTTTGAACATGTGAGAGGTTTTTGTTTGCTCTTCTAGATTGAAATTTGATAGCACAAAAGCCCTTTATTACAGAAAGAAATTCTAAACCCAAGCATTGAAGACCAGTGGTGTCTTATTTGTTACTTGCTAAAGCCTAATACATTGCATGTCTACTTTTATGACAATGTGAGTTAGAAAAGATGTATATTTTTAGAAAAAACAGCTGTTACAGGACAGTAATACATCATACTGTAGGAGACAGAATAACAACCAGCCAACTCGTAAGGGAAACTCCCCTTGAGACTTAACATTGCTACTCTTACGCTTAAAGGGTTAGAAATATTAAATTATATTAAAGATATTATATTCTATTTTTTATCACAGTGGAACAATTTTTGTAAGTATCTTAAAAACTAACACATCTTTTTTGTATGTTGTGGTGTGTAGGACTTGAATTTGGCTAAATTAATTGGTGAACTCCTTTAGGCAGGTTTAGCTACCCTACATGTAGGCTTCAGCTGAAGTCACCTAAATTCAGTCTAAATGTAGGTACAAACATAAGAGTTAAACATTTGAAAAGAGTTAAACATTTGAACACCCATTAAAGGCAGTGGGAGATCTAGGACTTGATACAGTTACCCGCCTCAGGGACCAAATATGTGTGAGATAGCAGAGGACCTGCCAGAAACTGGCAGATACTACAGAGGACCTTTGGGATACCTATTCCTTTCTTCAGTTGACAGCTGGAGGCCAGTGGGATGTCACAAAAAATATGTATAATGATGCTAAGTATCTACATTTAAACAAGTGTTCTGAGGCTTTAGCCATTGTAGTCAATGACAGTTAGAGTAGGAACTGCCTTTGGATTAGGTGGACTGCTCTCTCAGCTGTTTTAATTATGACCAAAACCTGCTGGTTTAGACAGTTTCTTCAAATGTGGATTCTGGCATCTAAATAAATAAATTCAAATGCCTTTAATTCAAGTAATATCCTGTCCTGGATGTTTGACTACCATTTCAAAGTACCGTCAAGCTTTTCCCAGTTCGTTGAGGTTGGGGTGCAAGCAAACTGGCTGTTTAGGTTCTCCATCTGCAGCCCATATAGGTTATTGGCTGTGGAAGTGAAGTAAACAAAGTTATTAATCACTCCTTGAGAGAAAATGGTTCCCTGCTTGCTACCATCTCCTTCCTCCCATCCTTGCTCCCCTACCTGAAAAAAGCAAGGTCACCACACTGAGCTTTCCTGAGCTCAAGAAGCATCTGGATGATGCACGCAGTCACGTGGTCTGACTTGGCTGTCCCTGTGTGGAGCCAGGAGTTGGACTTGATTATCCTTACGGGTCCTTTCCAACCCAGGATATTCTCTGATTCTATGTATGTTGGACAATATGCAGGAAATGCAAATTCCTGAGTTACTGCATAGAGTGACATATTTGTGATTGCCAGGAGGTGGATGGAATACATCTGATGTTGCAAGCAGCTCAATGGCAGTTGCTATATTCTGTGGCCCAAGTACTTGAAAAGCTCAGGAAGGCTGAAAAGCTCATGGACAGGAGCTGAAGAAGCATTTTGAAAACCAGTACTGCAGACTAAGCAGTTCCAATGTTGCTGGGGACAGAGAAGCCTCTGGACCAGAGGTCAATGGCTATGTGATACTTCGAAGGTTGGGACTCTTAACTGATGGGAAAAGGTAGAAGGTATGGGATTGTTAGTCACATAGATAGCTGGGATTGGTGATGCAAATAGGACCTAGCAGTGTGTTGGGAACAGCTCTTAAGTCAGGTGCAGCACCAAGGCAATCCTAGGGGCTCCAGACGGGAGGTTATAGCCCTACGACAGGTGGATGCCAGGGAGAGTGTAATGGACAGGGAGCAAGCACTAGAGGCAAAATCAAAGTTGTCAGGTAAGGGGATAAAAGACCAGGAGCCCAACAGTAAAATTGTCCCAAGTACTGGCAGTACCATGCTCAGTGTCAGACAGAGGGACCTTTCTACCTCCAGGCACCTTCATGCAGAAAGTTGTATTTAAGAGGGAGATTTAGATTATTTATGAATCAAGGAACATTTGAAATAAAAAAGATCCTTTGTTTTCTAAACCAAAACAAAAGCAGCCTGCTGACATGGAAATCAAGAGATTAGGGAGTAGTTTCTAAACAAAGAATTATTGGAAAGTTGGCAAGATGGAATAATACACAGTATAGGACAGCATAGCCTTTACAGGGGATGTCATCGATCACTGCATCCTCAAATGATGCAGAAGCTGACAAAACTGTAGCAGGAGGTAGTAACAGTAGGACCAATGTTGTGTAAAGAGATTTTAGAAAAACAGATAACTCTGACAGTAACTGTGAAAGTTTAAAAAGATGGAGTAATAAATGTATTTTTAAAGAAGCTAGATGGCCTATGTCAGAAACTTTGTCGAAGGGAGAGAACCAGTGGAGCATGATCAGCATAATCAACTTGCAAGTTGTATAGGAATAATGGAGAAGATTGTTCCAGTGAAGGAGGGGCTGTGGTGCTTTAAAGAAAAACTAAGAGCCAAATTAGATAAACAAATTGACTCTATCAAGTGTCACAGGACCCATGGACTGGAATGCCATGCCTAAATGGGAAAATGTATAATGGCAGGATTGAACTGTGAGCCACCTGAGATCACCAGGATGGTGACCGCAAATGTGACAAACCAAAGAAGGCAGAAAGGTGTCAAGGGTAGCAGGTACAGTCATAAAACGAGACCTAAATTGTTGTCCTGTAGGTTAAACATTGTAATGGGGCAGAGTGCTACGTTTTTAGGCCTACCATAAATAACTGCAGTGCAGCTAAGCACAAGACCTACAGGAAAGGAAATGATTCTTGAACTATTCTCGAGGTGTGTGCAGGATCACACGTAAGAGCTACTCTGTAGGGGTGCGATGTGTCTTGTCTGACTGTAGACTTCTGAGCTAAGCTAGGTGATCTTGACTGGAAGAAGCAGATCATTTAGGGTTCTGTTCATTGACCAAATACAGACAGCTAATGAATCTTGTCCTCTGTGTCCATAATGAGCCAATATCCTTGCAGGGATGAGAAAAGTAAAAAAATCCAATGGAGTATGTACTTTAAAAGAGGGGAAGTAAATAAAAGTGAGAAGTCATTTAGGTAACAAAGGAATTTAAAGAAGCAGAAAAAGGTGTTGAATTCTTGCTGGTAACAGGGAGAGTGTTCAAGGACAGCATATTACATGCGTAGAGCAAATTCCTGTTACCTGTCAAAACAGAATTTAGAAACATCAGAAAAGGGTTCTGTCATTAAACACTGGGGAAAAGAATATGCTAGAAGAAGGAAAAAACTAAACAAACCATCCTTCAGATTGTTGCATTGTATCCAAATAGCAAACTCCTCAAACCTCTGGCAATTTTGACGTAAAACTACAGGAACATAGAGAAAAAATGCTAAAGATATAAAAACTACACCCTTATATGAGAACCTGGTAGACTACCAGGCAGTTTGTAGGCCATGTATGTGATTGAGAAATAAAACTTGAGCTCAAATTAAACAAGGATCTTCCTCAAAACGTCAATAAAAGTTTTAGAAGAACTAAATGAATAGTAATCAATAGCTAGAACTAAGACTTTTAAAGGGATTTAAGAATGAAATTACTGAGTTTCTACCTCAGCATGGAATTTACTCCTCAAAAATTGCCTTAGTACAAGGAAGAAGGCAGCGATGGGATAACCATTTATAAAGAGTCATAGAATCATTAAGGTTGGAAAAGACCTCCAAGATCATCTAGTCCCCCTACCACCTATATTACTCACTAAACCATGTCCCTAAGTACCTCATCCAACCTCTCCTTGAACATCCCAAGGTATGGTGACTCCACCACCTCCCTGGGCAACCTGTTACAGTGCCCAACCGCTCTTTCTGAGAAGAAATTTCCCCTCATTTCTAACCTGAACCTCCCCTGGCACAACTTGCAGCCATTCCCTCTTGTCCTGTTGCTACTTATCTGTGAGAAGAGGCTGACCCCCAGCTCACCACAACCTCCTTTCAAGTTGTAGAGAGCAGTAAGGTCTCTCCTGGGCCTCCTCTTCTCCAGGCTAAACTGTCCGGTTCTCTCAGCTGCTCCTCATAAGACTTGTATTCCAGACCCTTCACCAGCTCCGCTGCCCTTCTCTGGACACGATCCACGGACTTGATGTCTTTCTTGTAGTGAGGAGCCCAAAACTGAACACACTATTCAAGGTGAGGCCTCACCAGAGCTGAGTACAGGGGGATAATCACCTCCCTGTGGAGGTATCAAGAGGGATCCAGGGAGCCGTAGATCAATGAGTCAGACAGTACATAGAATATATAAAGAATCTATTTGCGACTTAAAAACTGTAACAGAGTGACATCAACAGACTGGTGGGCTTTTATGACGAAGAAGAGTCCATGTGCCCTATGTAGTGGAAAGCTGTGCCCCACAAATTAATTCGGCTTTCTGAAAAAAATCATGGAGAATGTGACCAAAGGGATTCAGTAGGAATCAGCTGCTTGGATCTCCAGAAGGCCTCTTACAAATGTCCCTTAATAGAGGCCAGTCGGTTTCCTTAAGGAAGGAGCTCAGAAGTGCAGTCAGATGTTCCGTGTCTTCACAAAAAATGTGGGAAGGAGGTATAGAATAAAATTATCATTGTTGCTTGAAGGTGAAATTATTCCCAGCAGTAAAAACACAGGGTGCTTGGACAGAGTTGTGGAAGGATTTCACAACACCAAGACACAATGTACTGCACCGGCAGCAGGTGAATTTGGTGATGATAAAGTCAAGGTAGAGCATGTGGAGGAACACAAGCCTGGTTTGCTTGCAGAAGAATGGACTTTGAGCTGGATATTGACATTCAGGAAGAATTAAAGTGTCAGTTCAGTGCATAGTAACAGTCAAAACAGTAAATAAAGGGGCAGGAGTTTGTAGGATGGGAATAGAGAACAAAACAGAAAGCCCAATTGTGCCACTGGTGTGGTGTGTGTGGGACATCTCCCTGTTGCTTTCTACCTCAAAAGGCATTTTATACAGCAGATGTTACAGAGAAAGCAAAAGGACAAGAAAACTTACTCAGTGTTCCTGCAACTTGGGAAAAAAGGACAATAGGAGAATTGAGCAACCTGGTCTAGTGAAGGGGGTCTAGTGGAACTGGATGATCTTTGAGGTCCCTTCCCACCCAAACTGCCCAAACCCTTCTGTGACTGTATAAAAGTCTGATTGGCACAGGAAAAATGAACAGAGAATAGTTAATGATTTTGATAATGTAAGAACTAAAGGGCACCAAATAAATCTTAGAATCATAGAATATACTGAGTTGGAAGTGACCCGTAAAGATCATCAAGTCCAACTCAAGTTGGATATCATCAAGTCCAATGCTCAGATAGCAAGTACAAAATAAAACATGTTTTCACACTCTATAAAATTAAACCAACTAATTACCACAAATGATATTTCACATCCCAAAAGTTTACAGAAATTCAGAAGGTAGTTTGAATAATTCACTTCATTAAACACAAAGATATCACTTCTGCCCCAGGAGGGATCTGGTGCTGATCTGCAGATAGTGGAAATTTAGGAAATTGCATCAAAAAATGCCATTACATGCCTCATCTGTTTATATGGTCTTCCCTTGGGTACCTGCTACTGGCTGCTGTCAGAGCTGGGGGCTGGGGGGACCTTTGGTCTGCCCCGAGGTGGAAGGCCCAGTGAGGGGTGTCTAGGACTGGATTTTCTTGAGGCGGATGAACGAGCTTTGAGTTTTAGTGTTTCTGTATGTGCTACCCACAGCCTTTTCAGAGTGCTGTGCATGTTAGGTAAGCCAGCTCAGCATGCATTTCGAGAGCATCGCTGTGGACAGCCACCACAAAAGACAGCCTGTCGCTTTCGCTGCCTGTTCCTGCTAGAAAACACCTGCTCACAGCTCACCCCAAACGAGTACTTTAGTGGTGGTTTAGTTCGTGGCTGCTAGATGTTCTAGCAGTTGCTAGATGTGCCTGTGCAGAGGAGGGAGAACACTGCCCCCCCTGCCAGCATCCCACGGTGGCCCTGGGTTAGTCATGGGGCAAAAGCATGCTGTTTGTTCCATTCTGCAAAAAATCAAACCAAGTGACTGTTTTTCAGAGATCGTTTTTAATGTATATTCTAGAAGATCTGTGTGGGGTTTGATCTCATTTTCCTCTGCCTGCTGAGCTGTTTTTTCCCTGTGGGTTAGGTAGGTTTGACATGGCAGAGAGCTTGCACACTGGCTGATTAAAAGCATGAAGCCGTAACTCGCAGGTCCCAGGATCTTCAGCACTTGAGTGTCATTTCCGTTTGCTGTGTTGGTTTGGGGGTTTTTTGTAATGATTTGTGGCAAGAAAAGTCTGTGGGGCTGTGCATAAACGTAATATGTAGTAGCTTGTTTTCTCTGTGCTCTCCAACAAGTGTCCTTGCAACAAGAAATAATAGGGAAAGAAGTTTGAGGGTTCAGAAGAGAATTCCTATCGGTCTCCCATGCAGTGCAGCACAGGCTGGATTTTTGTAGGAAGGCGGCATTAATATTGCAGGGCAATGTTTGGCCTTTCCCTCTGTCTGAGGCAGTTCTAGGGGAAGCCATGTGATTTTGGTGGGTGTTGAGAGGTCTCTGTGTGCAGAAATGCCTGGGGGAGGCAGTCCCGGGTTAAAGGACGGACTCAGCTGAGCGATGCATTTTGCAGGTAAAGAATGAGCTGTAAAAATTACAGAGCTTTCCAAACCACAAGTGTAGTGCTACGTACAAGCGCAGGCTGCAGCAGACTGTGTGCTCTGCTGCTGAGAGCAGCGCCTGCCTTTGCTTCCAGTGCCTGAACTGATCCAGCTCCAGTGCAGAATGACGCAGGTTTAAAGGTGATAAATGCTGGCCCGTGGCTAATGTATGAGGTAGTGCTCTTGCTTGATCAGTCCCAGTGAAAACTGGACTGTTTGGGTGTTTTCCTGGTTTGTTCCCTGTTTTCTGGAGCAGCTCAATTAAGTTTGTAGCTTGAGTGACAAAATGTCTCTGTCCTTCCCTCTTTTCCTGGGAGCAGCCTGCGGCAGCCTTTAACACTTCAGCTGCTTGTGCCCTAAATAATGATACAGCATTTTCCCCGTGAAGCAAGGGAAGTTTTAATAGCCATGCAAAAATGCCTTCATTGTTTACTTCGGATGGAATTTAACCAGTATAATATAACAAAGATAGACGGGTGCTCTGAACAGTGTTGTAATACAAGGAACTCCCAGCTCCCATCCAAATAGACTTTCCCTTTGAATTGCAGTCATTTGAATATAGATTGAAATCGCATTAAGCCGCTTTAATGAAAAACAAATGTACTCTTTGGCTTGCTGCGTTCGAGACACTTTGGGAGCAGTCTGGGCGGTGCAGGCAGCTGTGGGCACAGCCCGGCCGGGGCCAGGCAACCAGGTTTTTGTTTCTTTTCTGGAACTTCCTCCCTAAGGGCACCCCATGATGTCAGCGAGCTGTGAGCCGTGAGCTCGCCGCGACCAGGCTGAGCGCGTTGCTGGCAGCTCCCTGCCAGGCTCGGCCTCCTCGGAGGCACAGCCGGAGCTGGAGGCAGCGAAGAGGCTGGCGAAGAGGCTGTTACTCGGGGTAGCTCGGAGCCTTTTGTGATCCTCCGCCAGCCCTTTAGGAGCGAACATCACCTGTAAGAGGGCAGATCCTTGCCCTGGAGACAGGTCCGACAGCAGCATGGTAGCCAGGGGTGGAATGGCACGATTTTGGAGCCTGGAAAGCCTTCAGATGGGTACGTGTGAGTAGAACATGCTCTCTCTCGTGCTATATTTTTTACGGCGTTTTTAGATTGAACTGATAAACTGGCAGTCAGGGAGTCCGATTCTAATCGTGCTTATACTGTGTCATCCTGGGAACCTGCAGCCTTACCCTGGTGACAAAGCTGCTAGAGATCAGAATCAGTCCCAGGCTGTCTTCTAAGTTTTTACCTCCCACTGGAGCTATCGGGAAAGCCCACCCCTCCCTCTGATATTTCTGTCTGTAAACAATAGAGGAATCCATGCAGAATGCAAGCAACTGATTTTGGTTTGGGTCTAACTAGGAAGACAGTATAAGCTTGTTGATTTGGGACGGAATAATGAACACTTACCGGTCCCAAAATTGCAGTTGTTTTTTCATCTGGAGCCAAATTAATTAGGTTGTTTTGATATGCTGTTGTTACTGGAACAGCGAACTGGCAGTACTGATAGTATACTGGAGATGTTTAAAGGATCACTGGGAATAATTTTTTGGTGGTGCTTTATAAGCTACAAATTATGAATTATGTATATGCAGATTTATTTTTTTTAATAAAGCAGTTTTAGAAGTTTTACAAGAGGTGTTTATCAGTGCTTAGATTTAATGCTCTGTAAGGAGAAAAATGCTGGTTTTTTTTAAATAGGGATTCTGCATCCTCCCTGGTTAGGTAGATTGTACCATGAATGTGAGTGTATGTTTGAAATACTGGGGAGTAGAACAGAGCAGTTGAATAGCCATGCTGTGTTACATCGTGGCTATGGCATATTTTTCCACTTTTAAAGAAAAGAAAAAAAATCTTCCAAGTTTTTTTTCTTAATCTGTGCTGTAATCGGCTTTGATCTCTCTTGCAAATTAAAACCCAAATGGCCAAAGATGCTAGTAATTGTATGAGCACCCACAAGGAGGGGCTTAGAGCGTTTCTCCATGTAAGTTAACTAACAGATAGGTGACAGTGTGCCTGTTAGTTGTGCCAGTGCATGGAGTAAAACCGGGAGTCATCATTTTGTGACTTGTCACCTGCCTGGAGCCCTGCAGGCCTGCAGTACCCAGGCTTGGGGCAGGGCAGAGAAGAGGCAGGGCCAGGGCCCTGATGCTCCGTGGAAGCAGCAGTAATTCATCTTAAAGGTCCCTTCCAGGCACTCTGGAGTGAGAGAGGTGCTCCACAGGCTGCGGGGCAACTTATCTGGGACACAGTTACCATTATAAAAAGGAGTGCAGTGCTAGCAGCCTGTTCCAAATTTTAATTTTTATTGGCTTTTTGAGGACTGTATGAGCTTCAGACTCTCTAGTTATTCACAGCCTGGGCCTGCCATAGGAATAAATCTTTAGGGATAATTTAACAAGGATCATAGCGTGCAGTTAAGCCCTGGGCCACTGGCATGAAGGCTTCTTTATTACTAGCTCATCCCCTGGTCTGTTTTGGAGGCTGCAGTTGCTGGCTTTCAAAGGCAAACATAGTTTAAAGGGTCTAGCACTGAGCAATGTGGTTGTGAGTCTCACGCTATTACTTGTCCTGACATCAGACCCCAATCCTCTTCATGTGCCAGTGCAGAAACAATTACTGAAAGGATCTGCCACCCAGTGATGTACCCCAAAAGGGGTTTACAGTTTCATACAGTAACTGCAGTTTTACGTGTGCATGGTGACAGTTGCTTACCTGATGTTTCTCTTGGTTCATGTGGCTGTGTAATATGATGAAGCTCATCTTATCTCTGTCTTCTGTTTCTTTACAAAGCTTCCTCTTCAGTCAGAAAATGTACAGTACTCAAACCAAGAGGTATTCTGTAATTTGGGGCAATTACAAGTTTTTTCCCAGGCAGTCTGGATGCCTTGTCCTGGTGGGTTTCCCTGTGGGACTCTGGGCATCCAGAGCCTCCTCTGGCATGTGAGAGAGGTGTTGGCAGCTGGCTCAGAGCAGGGGCTGTGGCATGGACTGCCCCCACCCCTCTCAGGGGTGGGTGGGCATGAAGATATCTGGTTGTTACGTCCCTGTGGGGGAAGTGATGATGTGATGGCAGCCAGCCTGGGACCAACAGTGGCCCCCTCTGACTGCGGGGGAGCATTGGAGTTCTCTGTGATGTGGGAAGTGGCATTGAGGCCACCCTCCTGATTCAGGTCATTCAAGATTTCCTCTGGGTAAAAATACATAAATAATGGTGGCACAAATGGAGAATTCCTTGGATTTGTCAGCTGCTAAGTGAAAAAATTCTGAAGAAGAGCAAAAAGTATTTCATGATAGAAAAGAGGATTTCCTGAGAGCTTTGCGGCCCTCCACTTCTGCTGTTATTGTTATATTCATGATAACAAAAGCAACTTCTCAATGATTCCTCTTGCATTGTTTTTTTGGGGGAATCTTAAAAATGATGAAGCAAACAGCTGTTGCACCTTTGTTTTAGTTGCTGCAGATGCTGGGACTGAATCTTCAGCCTTAGTGGATGACAATGGTAGCGAGGAAGATTACAGTTACGAGGAGCTCTGCCAAGCCACTCCCAGGTACCTGCAGCCTGGAGGTGAACAACTAGCAATTAATGAGGTAATGTCCTAGGCTTTGCATTGCTTTAACGGGGGAGGGGTGGGGGATGTGGATTTTTCCACAGCTCTGAGGTTTCATACTAATAAAAAAGTGCAATGGCAGTAGCCAGCATAGTGAAGAATCCAGCAGCCGTGGTGTCCTGTCTCTGGCAAGGCCCACAGGCAGATGCCAAGGGTAGAGCACAGGGGCTAGTACTTCACTAGGAGGATTGTTAACCTACGTAACTGCTTTGGAGTAAGACTTTTAATTGTTCTCACTAACAAATGTATACAGAAATGTCTGAAAATCCTCTCTTGAGGTTTTTTGATCTTTTGAGCTATGTACAAGTAGGTAATTGTTTATTCTTTATCCTTCACAATCTAATTTTCTTCCCATCTCAGCTTATAAGTGATGGCAGCATTGTCTATGCAGAAGCCCTCTGGGACCATGTGACAATGGATGATCAAGAGCTGGGCTTCAAAGCTGGAGATGTCATTAGAGTCCTAGAAGCTTCCAACAAAGACTGGTGGTGGGGAAGAAACGAAGACAAGGAAGCCTGGTTTCCAGCTAGCTTTGTCAGGGTAAGAACTTTTCCTTTTGGCACCATTGCAACATGAGATTCCTGGCAGAGAGCAAGAGTGATGGTCACAGCATTAGATTTAAGTGAATCTTTGTATCTGAACAGCAGCAGTGTAACTCCTAATGACTTCACATAGCAAAAAGCAATAGAAAATCACACCCCCAGATCCCTTAGCTCCTGTAACACATTTTACTCTGGTCTCTACCTTTGTGTGGTCTTTGTGTAACCAAAGGAATTTCTCAGGCAGAATGAGGACAAGCAGTATAACAGTCCATGTATATGGAGAGGATGCAGCAGTTTTCATGAGGGGGTGAGGAAAGTGATGCTGCGGGAATTTCTTGGTAAAATAGGGCTTCATTTATTAACACAACATTGTGTAGGAATCTGGTTCACAGTCCAAACTCCACAGTCAGATCTCAGCCAGTATAACTCTCAAGTGGTATAAAATTGAACTATATTTACAAAATTTTAGTTTCAAGTACATCTTGAGAGCCTGTAATGAAGCTTGGGCCACACTGAAGTACTACACAAAGTGCAAGAGATGGTTCCTACCTTTGCCTGGATTTCCTGCCAACATGGGCAATCAGACAAAAGTTGAAAAAGGAGGTGCTGTTATTTAAAAGTGTTTGATTGGACTGGTTTTATGATTTTTATTCTTATGCCGGCTTGGACAAAATAACAGATAAGCTATTAGTAAAAGTTAGAAATAAGCTTAAGTCTGAAAAATACACAGGCAATACAGTGTCATAAACCTCAGAAACTGTGAGGAAAAAAAGCTGTGTATTTAACAAGAAATCTTGATTTCAGTATGCAGTGGGTACAGTGAGATAAATCCTGTTGTGAAGCCCTCTCTATCAGGTAAGAATGGGAACATTTCAGTAGCAAGTCATGGCTAAATTGCAAGAAGTTTGTAACAGTTTTACCACATTGTGTTAAAGTTTGTTGTTTTGTTTGTTCTGGCTGCAGCTGCGAGTTAATCAGGAAGAGGTGCCAGAAAACTGTAGCAGTATCCAGGATGAAGAGCAAGATGCAGATACTAGCAAGCATCGTCAGAAAATAGCTGAAAACAAGGATCAGATGCGAACCAATGTTATACAGGAAATTATGAACACAGAACGAGTCTATATCAAGCATCTCAAGGACATCTGTGAGGTACATGTTTTAACCCAAGGGCGTTCTGCTGACCTAATGTGAAGAAAACATCCTATATAAGTTGAGAACCAGAGTGGTTTCTCATATTAAAATATTCCCAGTTGCACATATGAGGCTGCCTGTCAGAACCTTCTTGTGTCCTCTTACAGCAGTTGCCACAAGGCACCACTTCCTTAAAAAAATAATTCCACTTTTGACATGGAAAAAATGCTTTGCTTATCTGACTGCTATTTCCATAATGATGAGAGAAGGAAGTTCAGCTTATCTGGGACATTTTACCACTTGGTTTAGATAGAAAATTTTCAGTAACTTTAATAAAATTATAGTTTGGAGAAAAAACTTTTAAAATTTAACTTGCAAAGAGAATGTTTGCTGGGTGAGATTTTTTTGTGTTATTTCTAACAAAGGGATTTTGGTGGATGCTTAGTGGCTATGAAGTCTTTACAGGTGTTTTAGAACTACCTTGCTTGTGGAACTATAAAATGGGGGGGAGGGAGGAGACTTGTGCTTTTTCTTCAAGTTTTGGTGGAGGCCCAGACTTGGACAAGAAGCTTCTTAATACTTTTCACTGAAGTCTGCCTCACCTGACAAGAAAGAGGGGAAAAAATGTGGACTGTGCTGCATTTAATCTGTATTTGACTTGCATTTATGGTTAGCATCTGGAAGGGTGCTAAGCATCCTACCCTTAGTTTGCTACATCTGTCGCTGTATTTGTCATGTTGTCATCCTTTAGTCCACCACTCATCATTAGATTTATTCATGGACAGCAAAGTAGACAAGATAGCAGTGCTTTTGGGTGATTTGGGTTTTTTTAGATCAGGACTTTTTAATTCATTTTGAAGAAAAAAAAGGGAAAACAAAACCACAACAGTTGGTTGCTAATTGGCCAATAGTAAAACATTATATGTGAATTTTGTCATGTAGATTCACTGTTTATTTATGCTAGTAAGTTTGACTGTCTGCCTAAAAGGCCAAGGAGGAATTTGTACACACAGCTGTGTTGCTGCCATGGTTTGCTGAGTTTCATATGACTTTCATATTTTACTGACACATTAATTCTTAGGCCAATAGTAATAAATAATTTTCTCTAATATATATATTCTATACATATTTTTAAAATCTGACCTACTTCTGAGTTAGTACAAGAGAGCAAACTTGCATTTTCTGAGTGGCGAAGTGATGCTCCATACTCAACGTACAGGGTAGAGATGGACTGCTTTCCTCAGAGTGAATCTGCTGCATGGTGCAAGCAGGACTTAAGGCTGAAAATATATTCAAATAAGACTAAGCCAGAAAAGCTACCACAGATAATAATCCAAATTTGCAAGCTCTGCACTAGAATGAATGACTAGGGTTGGTGCAGTCATGAAGCTGGAGTATGCCCAGAAAAACATTTTACATTTGAGAAGTGCCTGCAGTCCACATTACAGAAGCTGCACAGGAATTATTTTTCCTTGTCAGAGTTATCCTACTAACAGTAGTAAAATTGGTAGCTGGCTGGCAGCAGAACCGCTGCACAGCTCTCAGAGCAGATGGTTGTAGAGGAGACAGGAATATTCATAACAGTGCCAGTAATATTCAGAGTTGCTTCCTGGTAAATCTCACTGGTGCAATTACGAGGGTTTTTACGGTTGTCTGCTCCCAAAGTGATTTGGGGAAACCTGCCTGAAAGCAGCCAGAGGAGCCTGGCAGATAACCCCTCTCACACCAGTTAAC
The DNA here is from genome assembly GCA_022605575.1 of Laterallus jamaicensis coturniculus. Lineage (NCBI taxonomy): Eukaryota > Metazoa > Chordata > Aves > Gruiformes > Rallidae > Laterallus > Laterallus jamaicensis. The sequence goes on from JAKCOX010000012.1 coordinate 12,537,929, forward strand.
CTTCACACTCATCCATACCCCTGCGCCATAGCTCATCGGAGAGTGTGAGCACAGCAGCTATTCCTGGACGGATATTCAGACCCTGAACTGGATCCTCCTCACAAAAAAAAAAAAAACCAAAAAAAAAACCAACCTGGAAAAAAAACCAACCCAGCTGGGAAAGTGATTGTATTTTTGTGTGGGGTCTTTCAGTACTGTTAACCTCCTGCCAATACTGATACAGATTTTACCAAACAGCAGCATTCTGAGTAGCTTCTCTGGCTTAGGCTCTGTCCTACTTACCTACTGGTTAAGGAACCAGTTACTTTATCCCTGGTAAAAATTGTCTTAGGGTTTGTTCTTACCCACATAGTGAAGAACTGTTGTGGCACAGAGAAATCACTACGGAAAAACGTGGCTGGTGAAGTCATAGCATGCATGGGGCCTGACACAGGCCTCACCTCCAACTTGATGGCAGATACAAATGGCCTTTACATACTGGGGGGGTTTCTGGTTCCCTGATTCATTTACAGTACTGTGAGACAGACGTTGGACCACAAGAACCAGTGTGTAAACATTTCTGATGCAGATCTGAAATGGCATGTCTGTGTGTGTGCGTGTGACTGGGGAGCCGCTCACCGGCCTGCAGACCCCAAGGGTTTTGCCAGCTCAAATGGGCTTGTTCAGGGTAGAACCTGTTTTCATGTCTTCATCCTAAAGAGGTTTTTCAATTTCACTTCCAGGGTTATATTCGGCAGTGTCGCAAACATACAGGAATGTTCACCCCAGCTCAGCTAAGCACCATTTTTGGAAATATTGAAGATATTTACAAGTTCCAAAGGAAGTTTCTGAAGGATCTTGAGAAACAGTACAACAAAGAAGAACCTCATCTAAGTGAAATAGGGTCATGTTTTCTGCAACATGTATGTTGCCAAAGCCCATTTTGTTTATGAAATTAACAAAATATAATAAGAAAATGCTGCATCCCCACCTTAGGAGGAAGTAACAAGTGCTTATCAAATACTAAACTTTGTATAGATTATAATGTAAAATAATTTACAATTAAAAATTATTTGAATGCTTTAGATTTCTAATTGTCCTTAGCAAGCATGTAACTTCACATACAATTTTAAGTTTCCTTTTCAAAACTAATGATCACAGTCGAGCTGGATTATTTGCAGTGATCTCAAATAGGGCATGCAAAAACTTGCTAAAGAAAATAAGAAGGGAGGTGGGGAAAGAGTCTCTGAGTTCATGGTAGGCAGTCACTAAGCCTATAGCTTTCTTGCACAAAGAAGTACTTCTTAAAGAGTGGCTTTGATTATTCTGGTTCAGTGAAGTCTGTCGTCTATTTCTGTGTTCTTACAAAAAAGTACATAGCTTTGAAAGTTACAGAGCAGATTTCTGCAGAGTTTCAAGGCTGATCAGCCTGAAAATGATATAGGAAATGGATTAATGAATCTAATTGGATATAATAAATGTTACTGAAATATCTTTCCTCTTTTATAGACATACAGTTTAGGTGAAGCTTTGACCTTTCTTTTTTTTTTTTCCAGCAAGAAGGCTTTGCTATTTATTCAGAGTATTGTAACAATCATCCCAGTGCCTGCATTGAGCTTTCCGAACTAATGAAGCAGGGCAAGTACCGTCACTTCTTTGAGGCATGTCGCTTGCTTCAGCAGATGATTGACATTGCCATTGATGGTTTTCTTCTCACACCCGTCCAGAAAATCTGCAAATACCCTCTGCAGCTTGCAGAACTGCTCAAATACACCACTCAGGAGCACAGGTGAGAGAAAGAACCAGACAACTCTAATGGTAATAACACCTTAAGCACTTTGGATGACACAGCACTGAGGCTTTTGAGATCAGGAACAACTCTCAGTGTCTGCTATAGATGGGAGCTCCTTACTAGATGGGTAACTTATTATTAAGAAAAACAGTATCTGAAATGTAGCACTGGGGGCCGACAGCATGCAAGACAGAACAAGGAAAAAGTGGAAAAATGGAAAAGGAAATCCACAGGAAATGGGGGAAGCTGCATAAATGTTGTGGACACAAGAAAAGGTAAAGAAGGCCTTAGAAAAAAAACAATCTGAGCAAGTTTGAAAGTTTGTGGGGTTTTTTTAGAAATGTATTAGTAACAAACATTGCCTTTGTTTGCAATGAAGTCCAGACGTTTTATTTTTCAGCTGGGATAAATAAGAACTGAACCTGCAGGTTATTAGCCTTTCTGCTAGTATGCCACTGAGTTGATTAACTCTGATTAAATTAAGATTTTATCTTTAAATGTCTGCCTTTTTACCTCCTACAAGCCCAAGAAAAATGTTCCATTGTGACCCCTGTGTTCAGAGTCCAAGTGCAGCCTGAGGCATGCCTCCTGCCTCAGTCTGCACTTCAGCCTTGAGAAAACTTCCCTTGGAGATGAAGGGTTTTTGCATGGGAATTGCTGACATTCAGGTGCACAATGCCTCCATTCAGAACTGGGGAGGCCTGCAATAATAATGATAACAACAATTACAATTGGTAACATGGGTATCTCTTCAGCTACTGAACTATCACAGATGAAGTGACAGGAAGGTCTTGCCACCTGTTTTCCCTGGCACAGCACCCAGAGATGGCTGCAAACACAGGCAGGCACCTGGTGTACCAAGCTGCTCTCAGACAAGCAGGCCTGCACCCACACAGAGCCTTGATAAAGATCCAACCAACTTTTTTTTTTTGTGGTAGCCTTTTTGATTTTTTTTCATAAAAAGTTTGAAATTCTGATGTACACAGCCCTGCTGTGAAGGGTACAGGTTATACAGCAAGTGAGGAATAACACAGAGAAAAAGGAACCAAGATAAGGAAGGGTAAGAGTCATAGCTTCGAGAGCAGTCACCCTGTGGGACATCTCCCTGATGTTCCTAGGATCCTGTTATTGTTAATCCCACTTTTTGTATACAGTGTGGCAGGAAAGAGTTTCCAGAGATATAAATAGAGGAGAGTAATGCACGTATTTAGAGGGGAAGCACATCCATCAGCAGCAGCTGATGAAAATGGGAACTGAGACAGAAGCAGATAAAAAGGACAGTGAGGCTGACCCCTTTGCAGGATTTATTTCTGGCTTGTGCTGTTTTCTGCCTCTGGCTCCCTTTTCTGCCAGAGACATTTTGATAAAGGAGGGCAAAGCAGCTCCTCTGCTGGGACTGTAGGGCAAGAAATACTTCTCTCTCCTTTCCTCTTCTCAGAGACTCCATTTGAGGAAGGTGAAGGAGTCATGGGTGCTATACAAAGGGGAACCAAAACCCGATTACAGGTTGGGAAAATTCAGGGATGCTTAGTGGACGGAGAGGAGCAGAGCGATGGAATGAGGACAGGTGGCTTGTATTTCACCTGGAGCAAGCAGGGGAAGGTGACACTCACACACTTGTCCATGAAAACAGGCCACTTTGTCAGCATAGTCTCTGTTCATTCTTCACTGCCCATGCCCCTGGGTCCCTCGCTCTCCCTGTTTGAGGTTGCTTTCAGTCTTTTTCCTACCCACAGAGCATTCTCTTTTTGCATTCATTGACCCAGCCATTGGGAAGAAAGAGAAAGTACAGTTGTTAAATACGATTAAAAGAATGACCTTCCCAATAAAATCCCACTAACAAAACCAAATTCCTTTGGTGAGGTGTAGGTACCACTGAGGTCAGCAGGACTTCTACCATTGTTTTCAGTCACGAAGATATATTCATTAAGCTGCCTCCTCTCTGCCTCCTTTCACCAGTTTAATAATTTGCTCCTGGACAAAGCCTATCAGTGCAGCAGCACTGCTTTGTACATACCACTATGTGAAGTTTAGGAAAGCTGAGAATCAGGTTTCTCCTACTTAACTACCCTGAGTAGAGGGGTAAATGGGTTATGTGGGCTAATGCTTCAAGCACTGTGTCACAGTTTGCAGTTGCATCATGTCCATTGCGTATGTGATCTTTGAAACATGCCTGCATTTCACAGTGATTATAACAACATAAAAGCTGCATATGAGGCTATGAAGAATGTAGCATGCCTGATCAATGAGCGAAAACGAAGATTAGAAAGCATAGACAAGATTGCACGTTGGCAAGTCTCTATTGTAGACTGGGAGGTAAGTGTCAGCCTGTCCCTTTCCTGAGCAAAGGTACTGTGTACAGTACTTCATGTCCTCTACAGGATTTGTCTTTCTGCATAGTAAGTAGTAAATACTGGTCGTTGCTCAGTTAAAAGTCCAATTGCTTGATTTGCAGTGATTCCGTTACTAGTTACCTTGTTTATTGCTCAGGAAGGGCAGCATGTGTTAATGTGGACACTTGTCTTTTAGGTGACACTGGATTCAGATGACAAAATGGATTTTGTAAAAATGGTAGACCTATAGAATCTCCTTTGGATTTTTGGTGTCAAAACTTGAACCTGCTTCATCAACTAATAAGTTTTCTTCATGATTTCTGCAGAAGTAGAGCAGAACCACATTAATTGAGTTTGCCTGATTAGCTACATTCTGTGACATTTTCAAATCCATTAATGAAAATACAAGAGAGATGAATGAACTTAAGACTTGACTGTAAAATGAGATTGGTTAGGTACACAGTAAGATTTAAAAATATTATTTATTTAATACATATTTGTGTCTTCTTAGGGACCAGATGTGTTAGCCAGAAGTTCAGAACTGATCCACTCAGGAGAACTGACCAAAATATCAAAGCAAGGCAAAAGCCAGCAGAGAACTTTCTTCCTTTTTGACCATCAGCTTGTGTTCTGTAAGAAGGACTTGCTGAGAAGGGACATTTTGTATTATAAGGATCGTATTGACATGGATGAGATGGAAATTGTGGACACTGAAGATGGCAGAGACAAAGACTTTAACATTAATGTCAAGAATGCTTTTAAGATAGTAAACAGAGCAACAGAAGAGATTCACTTGTTCTGTGCGAAAAAGCAGGAGGATAAAAAGAGATGGATGGAGGCGTGTGAAAGTGAAAGGAGAAGAGTTCAGGAAGACAAGGAAATGGGTGAGTGGAAGGATTTCCTCTCTAAAATGTGGTAAAAACAAAGGGGAGTGTTCTTTGCTTTTACACTTTATCTTTTGTGCAGATGTGTACTCTGCCTTCTGGGACTGTTGTCTCTTTCTTACCCAACATGACCTTTAGCTGTGTAAGTGAACCCTGTTCAGGTGTGTTTGCCCTATCACTGTGGGCCAAAGGTCCAGGGCAGTTGGTCCATGACAAGATACACTTCACAAAGACCACTCAGTAATAAAAATCCATACAAAATCCCACACTTCTTTATGAATACTTAGCACAAAACATCTATTTTTAGACAACACTTTTATTATAAAGCTAAGCAGCAATAATTCTAGATTTTTACTCTCTGTCATATAATGGCACATCCCTTGTCTAGGAGACCTGTGCAGTTGCATGGTATCATTAGTATACAGACCCAACAATCATCATCATAGAATGCTTTGGGTTGGAAGGGACCTCAAAGATCATCTAGTTCTAACCCCTCTGCCATGGGCAGGGACACCCTCTTGCTTAAAGCCCCATCCAACCTGGCCTTGAACACTGCCAGGGAGGAGGCATCCTAAACCTCACTGGGCAACCTGTCCTGGTGCCTCACCACTCTCAAAAATAAACTATTTCATTCTAGTATCTAATCTAAAACTCCCCTCTTTCAGTTTAAACACATTCCCCCTTGTTATCACTCGATGCTCTTGTAAACAGTCCCTCTCCAGATTTATTTTAGGTCCCCTTTAGATACTCTAAAGGAGGGCTGCTCTAAGCCCTTTCTGGAGCCTTCTCTTCTCCAGGCTGAAAAAGCCCAAGTCTGTCAGCCTGTCTTCATAGGAAAGGTGCTCCAGCCCTCTGATCATCCATGTGGTCCTCCTCTGAACTCACTCCAACAGCTCCATGTCTTTCTTGTACTGGAGACCCTGGAGTTGGATGCAGTACTCCAGGTGGGGTCTCACTGGAACAGAGCAGAGGGAAAGAATCGCCTCCCTCAACCTGCAGCCCAGGACACAGTTGGCTTTCTGTATCACTGGGCAGTTCACAGAGGAATGAAGCCTCACCTTGAGTGATCAAGTAAAAGTTAGGACTTTGTGAATCCTAGTATCTGCTTTAGATCCAGAGCCTGTGGGATGGGTTAAGGATGGTGCCTTCTGTGTACCTTTCAGATTGTTTTGGAGGGGTTTTTTGTGTGTTGCATAGTTTCATCCTTTGCATAAGATCAGTGACAAAAGCTCCTGCACAGTTGCATTGGGAAAGCGTACATGAAGACAGCAACACTAATAAGAAAAATTAAACTCTTTAATATTCTTAAAGAAATAATGGAAGTACAGTGCATCCAAGTGTGCTGCCTGCATGAGAACTTCTCTTTATAACACTCTGCAGGCGTTGGATGACAGCAGATACAAATTGGAAGTGCACTGAAGTGGATGATACAACTCAGAAACAATTAAAATTTAAGTCAAGATGCCAAAGCTTGTATTTCATGTCCACTTAAAAGATCTGGTCAGAAGAATAGGACAGGAATACCCTTAGATTACAAATTAACCCTTTGCCTTGTTTGATACTGTTGTAAAGATGACAAAAACAAGGACTTCTCCAAATATATTTGAGATTGTCCATAAGCTAAAGAAAATACTTTGAAGTTTTCCAGTTCATACTCTAAAACCATTTTTAGCTCTTCCCCATTTCACCAACAGTCGCAATTATACCCATCTTCTCCACTCCAGAGTCAACAGTGAAGCAGCCACTGCTAAACTTCCCCAAGCTTTCCTTAAACTTTCTGGACTTTTCAAAGCTGCTGCTTCTCCTGTTCTGAACATCGTGGTGGGACATTATGATGCTGTTGAGCACAACTCTGATGGCTTTCACAGGTTCCTTTGTGTAGAGCTTGCTCAGTCACCTTGTGCTCATGGTGCTGCTGCCCTTCCTAATTCACCTAAACAGAACTCTAAAACAAAGTGGATATTGCACAAGGGCAAAGGTGATAGGAAGGTAATAAAGCAGTGCAGAGGATGTGATGATGAGGATCCAAGCAATCCATCTTGTAACAAAGTAACTGAAAGCCTCGACTCCAGCATAGAAGAAGAGTAGTACAGTCATATGGAAGGATGATACTGAGTAAATCATGGCCTGTGCACACCTGTGAACAGGGTTGAGCAAAGGAAGAGAAAATGTAAGCATTTTCTATTCCCATAATTTCTGAGCTCCTCAAATCTGTATCTACACCTCCTCCTGCAGCGCTCGCTTCATGAGTGCTGGGAGAGTATGTTGAACAGGCTGAATGCTGTAAGTCAGGATGCTTCTGAGGCTCACACTAGTTCTTGCTGTGGGCTGAAGTAGGTCTGTCTTGTGCAGGCAGTGGGGTGTTACCATTCCTTGGAGGTGATGCTGCCCCAGAAATCCCCAGGCATGAGGAAACTGCAAAGGTATAGGAGCCAGAGCCCTACACGACTGGACTCTACTAGGACCTCATGAAAGTCAACATGAGACACTCAGTTGTAACCATTCAGCTGGTGTGGTGGCAGCAGCAGCAGCAGCAATGATGAGATTCATCGCTGTAGCACTAAGCTTGGCTTAGGACTGGATCACAGAATCCCATGGTGCTGAGCACAGGGGTTGCAAGGGAGAGTCCATTGTGCTTGCTGCTCTTAAGGTTCTGCAGTATAGGGAAGGAAATTCAGGATAATGGGAAACTGAGTTTTTGATAAAGGCATATGGAACCATTTTCTGCCCATGTAACATCTAGCCTTTTGGAAACTTGTTTTGCAAATGCTGTAACTCATTATTCAGGTACCTGTTTTGACATAGATCATGAACTAGAGGACAAAGAGTTGAGTTGTAATAGCTAATGTCCATCTGGTCTTGTGAGTCACAGTGACTTGATGTTTCCTCCATTACCCAGAGGACTGCTTCTTCACTAAAATTCCATTTTTTGGACATAATTGAACATTTCCTTTAGCCAAAACCAATGGAAAGGCGCCAGTATTCTCAACCTCAAGTTTAAATTTATCTTGTTGATTTTGTAAGCTATCTTGCTGGACTTCACACAAAGCCTCTAATCTAACCACTCAGAGAACAAATACATGCTCTTCCAATTCAGAACTGCAAATGGCATTTTACATCTATTTTCAAAGTCACCTTGGTGTGAGTCACTGTCTCCCAAACCATACCTAGCTTTTTTTAGCTTTTATGAATATATGGGAAGAAAGGAAATTCTTCTCCAAACCACTAATAGTAACCCTAAGAAAGTGGTCTGATCTCTTGGTGAAATGGCTTTCATTTCTTAAAATCTGTTTCCTTGGTTCTATAAAGGAAAAAACCCAACAGGATTATCTTCTGCTACCCCAAAATTGTGGCTAACTGCTGTTATAAGTTAATAGATTGATTTGTAATAACTTTTTTATAAATTCAGGCTAAAAAAGGAAAGGGAATTTTAAAAGTACTGTGGGAAGATGGAAAATGGGTCCAAACCAGATGCTTTATTTTGAAATTGAATTGCAACTTCTGTGCTTTTTATGTGCACGTGAGCAAAATGAGTGACAGCACATGCACCCTGTTGTCTTCATGTGCCAACACAGGTAGCATTTCCATGTACTCCATGTAACTCCTTGTACACAGAGAGGCATCTAGAGTGCCTGTACAAGGGCTTCAGATGACGCCAGTCAAAGGTGTCATCATTCATAGCAGATGTCTGGCATCTCTACTCAGCACAGATCACTTATATGCCTGTCACATGACAGTAAATAGTCTAAGGGTGACTTAGAGTAGGTCATACAAGTGTGTGAACAAGTACATAAGAAACCCAAGTGAGCGGATCCAGCCCCACTGTGATCCAGCGCGCTTCGGTGTCTGGCAGATTATGTGATACTGGCTCCTCTGAGTGGAGGGAAGGATACCCAAATTTGTACTATGGCAGTACCAATGACATCAATTTGTTATCCAAAGTTAGCTCAGAGTGAGTGAAAAAAGAGATTCTGGTTTTGTCTTGTATTACTTGGTGGCTTGTAGATTTCTGAAGTGTTAATTTACAGTTCTTTTTAATCTCTTGTTATTTGGCTTTATCTATAAAAATAACTTTTTGTGTGGTTACTTGCCCAGTGATTGCCATTTACAGGAACTGGAAAGCAGGTTTTCCCAGTAATCTAAAAGCAAATTAATGTTCCTATTGTTATGCCAGTGAAAAATTATCTTTAAATTTTTTTATGATATAGTAAAACATACTTCTAAAAACTTCAGGTATATTGCTATTAAGGTTTAATAAAAATGCTTAAAATATAGCTTACTTATTTGTTTTAATATAATCAGTTACTAAATGCAGTATTTTTAATACCAGTGCCTTAATTTGCACTTTGACATAGGAATGGAAATCTCAGAAAACCAGAAGAAACAAGCCATGCAGAATGCCCGCAAGTCAAGGCATGGAAAAATTAAAGGTAGGTGTTCAGAAGTGCTTTACACTCTTCCTGTGTTCCAGGGTTGTTTATGTTAGGAAGTAACACAATCAGGCTATGGTTGGGTTCTTCAACCACTCAAAAAATGTTCATGATTTACAAGGAGATCAAATAATTTCTCTTAACCTATATTTTAATATCAAATTCCAATGCCTCTGTAAATTGTCTACTGAATCAGCTTCCCAGTGTCCTTCAGACAGGAAAGTCAGTATTCTCTTTGTTAAACAAGAAGCTGAAGAGGTAAGGCAAGCAGTTTGTGAAGAATATTAAGTGCATGCAGAGTTTAAATTAGAAATGAGGGCTGCTGATTCCTTCCTTTGCTTTTACTCAAACAGCTTGTTCGTCCTTAGCAATTCCATGCTTGTTTAGAATATCCTAAAGTTCTTTTTGCAAGTCACATGTTGCTGTATTTATGATAACACACTATAAAACGGTTTCCTTCTGTCCCGGTCTGGAAGGAAGGAAGGATGGACTAGAAACTCTTTCTGGATACCTATAAAACCTGTCTAGATTTTTAGGGCAGTGGCTGAAAATCATGATTCTGTTCAGAATGCACAAAAGTCAGAGGCTGAGATTTTACTACCCTGGAAACATATTTTCTAAATTGAAGAAATAACATTTTTGTTAATAGCAGTATTTTACCCAGGCTTATTCCGAGAGTCGGCTAAAACACTGTCTGCTATGTGAACTCATTCCTTTCAAATACCAGGACTTACTTGTGTGAACAGTATAGCCAGGCTGTGTGAAACAGCTGCTTTTCTCATTTGTAATTCTGCAAGGTTATTTTTTACTGGTGGTGTTCTCTTCTTAAGCCAAATCAATGCAGCAATTAAAAAAGCCTAAGATCAGAAAAGGTAACCTTCAGTAGTGCTTCCATTCATGATCATGGTGAGATTCATACTGGCTTTATTGACCGTTGAATTTGTCCTGTACTTAAATTTTCCCAGTATTGGTTGCTGTGCTAACTGACTCATAACACTGTCTTCAACTGTTCTTTTGCAGGTGTAAGCTATAATGGGTGTCCTGTGCCTCCTCCACACCAAAGCCTGCATCCTATTCATCAGCGCCACATCACTGTGCCTACCAGCATCCCACAGCAGCAGGTTTTTGCCTTGGCAGAACCCAAGCGGAAGCCATCCCTCTTCTGGCATACCTTCAACAAACTCACCCCCTTCAAAAAGTGAGGGCCCAAGGGCCTGGCAAGGGTGTCAGCATGGAGGGAGACTTACTCCAGTGAAGGACCTTGGAGACAGAGTTAAGCTTACTTGAGCTCTGCGAGTCTTCCAGTTTTGGAGGGAAAACCTTGAGCTGCCTTGAGCCAGAAATACCACCTTTGTCCAGAAGAAGAATGAAGTTCCTCCTTACTGCTCTGAAGTCAATGTTGCCAGGTGTCAGCATTGCTGATGAAGAGCAGTTTCCCTTCTGACAAAGACAACTTGCTGCTACTCTGAAGTAGCAGTATTTGATCTCTGTTTCTTTGTTATATTGAAGTAGCAATGGAACCATGCAGGTCATTGTAACATTTCATTTTTCTTAACCTTATATTGATGGCCAAATTTAAGATAGGGAGGAGTTTTTCCTTAAGGGTAAGTATATCAACAAGGAGAGTTTACTCCTTGGTTTTGGAGCACTGAGCAGAAACCGCCCATTAAAATCAGGTGGAGAAATCCCACGGGATTAACCTGCTGTTGCAGAGTTTGGTGGACCCTAGTCCTTCCTGTCTTTTTTCTATTAAATTGCCAAATGGCAGGAGAACATCCCGCAAGGCCTTACCATATTCCAGATTGGAACAGGAAAATTTTATTCTGTCATATAGAAACATGAACAGAGTGCAAAATGGACTATAAAGATATGTGCATTTGTTGCACACAAGTGGAAACAAGAGGAGCCCAGGGCATCTCAGATGAATTACTTTCAGTCGCAGCAATATACTGCATGCATGTATGCTCTTCACTCTAGAGCTTTTATACCACTTTTTGTGCACTTCTTAGCCTGAGTGACGCTTCTTTATATTTCCAATATGCTTATTTCTCTGTGTAAAAAGTATTTTTTTATTTTTTAACAGAGATAATGTGAATGTACAAAGTCAGAGTTGAGACAGTATGTGCTGACTGCTGACTGCTGGCAATGTTACATAGTTCTCACACTTTGTATTCATATAGCTTGAGCTAGAAACTGGGTAAATGGTACTGTAAATATATTAAAGTGGTCTGAATCCATGCTACTTACACACAGTCAACTGACAGTGGGTTTTGACCAATTATATCTTCACAAAGAAAGAGAAATCTGTACTGGAAGAGACAGAGAAATTGTGTGGACCAGAGATGGATTTTTGTCTCAGTGTCATCAGTCTGTTCTGGAAGGGGAACAGCCTGACAGCAGCACATGCAGTATGTGATATGCATTGCTACGATTTGCCAATGACATGGACCTGATCTGGGAGAATAACTTAAAAAAAAACCACCAGGAAGAAACAGGATCTTGATATTTGCAGCACTGATTGTTTCTGCTTGATAACTTTGACCAAGGATGACAAGACTTGGTAATATGGAAGGAAAGAAAGACTCCATATGTTTCAGAACTGATTTGTTATGAATGTCTTTATAATACTTTATCCTATGCTGCTGATTAGGGGCATTATCTGATGATGAGGATAGATCCAAGAGTACTCTTTGACAATGGACACAATCAGAATTGTCATGAATATATGAAGAAAAAGGGGCTAGAGGCCAGGCATCTTAACAGCAATGTAAAAAAAGCCTTATTTTAAACATTTGTTCCTACTACTATTGTTACCTCTATATTTTTTATTTATCATCTGTGTTGTGAAGCCCACTAGTCACTAGATTATGTGATTTGATACCTTTGTGGCAACTTCGGCATAGCCCGGGTTTGTAGTGTTGATTTTAAATGACATCTTCTGAGAACTGTACATTTCAAATGCCTTGTGTATATAGCTCAGCAATAATGCGAAGTCTGGTGATGCTCAGCCACATTGTTCACTGCAGAAGTCAACTTGTGTTGTCCCATAGTGGTGGAAGATGACCTGAAACAGTTAAGAACAGGAAATAACACACTGACATTTTCACTGATCCAGCTTAAAGAAAATGCATGGGAAAGTTAGTGGAAAAAAAACCCAAACCAGCTGGATTGTACTTTTCTTTTGATGTTTGAAACAACCCATCTCTTTTCAGGCTTTTTTAAAGATAATTCTAAATGTTCAATTTAAACACAAGGAGCAGACTTCCAATTGCAGTCATGGATGCATGCCCTTCTCCTTAAATGAGCAACCCTTCTTTGTTCCTTATGTACCCATTTTCCTGGGTACTTGCCATGTTCAGGCCTGCAAACCAAAGTGGTGCACGTGTTGTGGAAGTGGAGAAGATTTTTTCATAATCATGTTTTGGAAGATTTGGTTTAGATGCAAAAAAGTGTCTGAAGTTGTATAGCAGTGCACACCCAGAAACTTTCCCAGCTGGACCTGAAGACTATGAGAACCACACTTCAATTAACATATTCATCTTTACTAAAACTTGTTTCCATCCAGGGCTTAGTTCTGTGCAGTGTTGGAGAAAAAAGGAGATTTTGGGATGTGTCTTCTGATGTGTCAGTGCCCATGAAGGCTCTTCCCACGTAGTAGTACTGGTGCCTTAGCCCTCAAAATGAACAGAATGTTTGCATAAGGTTTTGGATGAAGCCGGGTTTTTTCCCTTGAGTAGTGAATTTCAGAGAGGGAAAAAGCAAATGTATCATGGTGCAGATTACTCAGGATAATTTTACATGTAGTCCCCAACATATAGACATGGTTGGAGTACCCTACTTCTGTGTCTTTCTTTGCAGTATGACATTGCAAAAGATTAAGATAAAATGTAACAAGACCTGCAAAATTTAGACTACACCACAATCTTGTAAACAAATTATGTAATTACCTTATCCAACACTTGAGACAGGTATTTACTTGGGGTTCAGCCTGACCTTAGTATCTGTGGGCAAAAAAGCTGCAACTAAAACATACAAGTTTGTATTCTAGCAAGTCTTGCCTGGATCCTCCTCTTACCTGGATCCTCCTCCTTAGATATGTCCAGAAAGGTGTGATGGCAACATCTGTTCTTTTGCTCTCGCCTTCGCATGCTTTAAGTTACTATAAAAAGTTCTAGGGCAACTACTAAGCACTTTTGTGCCTCATTTAGATAAAAGCACAGCCAGAGCCTTGCCAGTGGCCTGCTGAGCAGATAACCTCAGACTTCATGCATGAGATGTGGTAAAATGTAATTGTCCTTAAATGTGTTCCCACTGAGTTAGGATAACGCCAAACCATAATTGCATCTAACTCAGAGCATTTGATGTATAAAATAATAAGATTGTTTTACAAGTGGCTTTGCCATGCTAAATTTCACGTTGAGTTTTAGTGGTCAGTGTAGTAACGGAGTTCAAAGAGAGACTACTCAAATGTTCCACATTTTAGTTGTCTTTTGAAAATAATTATGAGAGTTTTGGAGCCAAAGGTCTTTAGCCATAACTAACACGGGATCTTTCTTTGCCTTTCTGCTTTTTTTCTCTCTGTGTGGCATTTATATGTAGGAGATGCCTTCTGACCGGTCTCTAATTTAAACCTATTTGTTGTAAATACTAGGGATGACTTGCATATGGATTTTATTTTGACAAGTGTTTTGTAACATTTTATCTTGCGTCCATTGCTTTGTGTGTCTTACCATCTGTGTGCTGTTACACATGTGAATGAAGTATCCTGGCTACAGAGCAGATGAATTGGCTGTTGACTGCTGGAGTACAATGTATAGGGCTGCAGTAGCTTGACATGCATTTGTTCTGAAGTAATTGCATTACAAGGTTTATTTACTCTTGGAACATTGTTTGTCAAATGAATCTATTTTCTGGAAATAAGTACAAACTCACATTCCCATTATTTTTCTCTTATTGTACATGCTTGAATTAAATAATGTACGAAGCTGAAGTTACTCAGCTGTGTCTTATAAAACTTTATTGTGCAGTTTTAAAATTGTTGTGGTTTGGGTTTTTTATTGCTACAAAATATCCTCTCTGATGCAAAAATGTGTCAACTATCAAATTTATTTTACAATTTTAAAGCAAAAAAGGTCACACCCTCCTCTCCTGGTTTTCCACTAACAGCTACAGTGCAGAATCACAGAATCACTAAGTTAGAAAAGACCTTTGAGATCACTGAGTCTAGCCGTACCTGTTCTTTAATAAACCATATCCCTGAGCATCTCATCTACCCATCTTTTAAATACATCCAGGGTCAGTCACTCAACCACTTCCCTGGGCAGCCTGTTCCAGTGCCCAATAACCCTTTTGGTGAAGAATTTTTTCCTAATGTCTAATCTGAACCTGCCCTGGTGCAGCTCGAGGGGGTTTTTTTCTGTCTTCTTAAATGACAGAATGTCATTCCCAGAGGCTCTGTGACCATCACTGATGGGCTTGGCCTTGGTTAGCAAAGACTCCAGTCTTGAGACAGCTGATGTTTGCTCTGTCAGGCCTAGGGGAAGCTTCTGGCTGCTTCTTGCAGAAGCCACCCCTGCAGCCCCCCTCCTCAACCTGAATCCAGACACACAAAACCACAACACCCTTGGAAATAAATGCAAATGCAGCTTCTGTAGTAACAAAGTTCCTGCTAACAGAGGATGGTGACCTAAGTGCTGTAGTTTAGGTAAAGAGGATTAAATTTTATTTTCCTTGGAACCAAAGCAAAACCTTTGGGAAGGGTTCACCAGAGAAGCATGCTCTGGCAGTGTGTGTGAACAGGCTTACTTGTTTGCCTGTTGTGAGCAACGGGCAATGCTGCTGAGGATTCAGCTTGTGGCTCTGATTCAGGCAAGTTTTTTGTTTCTCATTATTCTGACAGAGCAGAGAACCACATCTCAAAGGTGAGTGTGTGTCCTGCTTGCTCAAGCCTGCGTCAAAAATCACCTTTGGTTGAGGCACATTAGCTTTAACAAGGTAACACACTGATGAAATCCTTTCATCAGAAATGCTTTGGTGGGTTCAGATGCTGACAGAACAGTTGGGTTTGCCAGTTCCTTCTCCCTCTGTCCAGTGCCCAAGCTCTTACCTGTATTTCTTGATTCACCTCAAAGCTGAGAGCTTCCCAGCCCTCCCAAGTGCTGCTGCAGCAGCGGGATGCGTGCGAGGTGCTCAGGTATCAAAGTGAAAGGTGCAGTCTGAGCAATTGGGTAGATCAGATGACTGAAAAACAAACCTTGAGCAAATGCTGACTGCGGCATAGTGATCAACAGGCTTTCTCAGGAAATTTCATCTGCCTCTGGTGAGCTCATTTGTGCATTTCATTTAGTGCTGTGGCACTTAGGTCGATCCTGCCTGGTCATTCCATACCACCATGTTACAAGTTCTCTGAGAGGTGATCTATCAGTTGGAGCTTTTAGTTAGCACAGACATAGAATATAGTGCTTGGGGTTTGGTGGTTTTGTTTTCTTTGGGTTTTTTTTGCGGGGGTGTGAGGGGGTGTGGGAAGGGAAGGGGGAAGAGTGAGGTGTGGTGTTTGTTCTGGGGTTTTTTTGTTTTCTGGGTCTGTTCAGCCTGGAGAAAAGAAGACTGAGGGGGGACCTAATCAATGTTTATAAATATCTTAAATATGGGGTGCAGGGGGAATTGGCCAGCCCCTTTTCTGTGGTCTGACAAGGGGCAATGGCTGCAAGTTGGAGCGCAGGAAGTTCCACACCAACATGCGGAGGAATTTTTTCCCAGTGAGGGTGACAGAGCCCTGGGACAGGCTGCCCAGGGAGGTGGTGCAGTCTCCTTCTCTGGAGATATTCAAGACTCATCTGGATGCCTATGTGTGCAGTATGAGCTAGGGAGCTGCTTTGACAGGGGGGTTGGACCCGATGATCTCTTGAGGTCCCTTCCAACCCCTACAACGCTGTGATTCTGTGATTTTTAGAGGCTGCATGATGACCTGTGTATGGTATCAAAGAGGCTTTTTTTTTTTTCTTACAGTATCAAAGTAGAAATTCAGTATCAAAGTAGAAATTAAAAGTCAGCAATGGAAATCTGCAAAACATGTGGCCTGTAAGGAAAATACAGAAATATTTAATGTTTTTCAGGATATTTTTCAAAATTAGGTTACTCTATCTAGCTGGAGAACATGTCACTGTGAGGAACTGTATGAACTGTGAGCACAACTGGAGCTTTTTAAATCTTAGGTCTGTGTTAGGTTTAGTTCACTGCAGTCAGGACTGACTTCTGGTTGTCTGGGTGAGTACCTAGGGATGGGCAGCCTACTATTATTTAGGCTCTGGTTTAAGAAACAAAAAAAGTGCATGTCTCTGTGTGTGTGTGTGTGTATACATATTTACACCCCCTCCATTCCCACCCCCATATAGCATCCCCAGATAATGTCTCTGCTGGCCTCTATCTACAGCAGGTTGCACCAAGCAAGTGATCCACAGCCATCACACCCAATGACTGACAGATGATGGATGGGAACACAGATGACAGCTGGGCAAGGCTTTACCTGAGTCATTTAGTATTTTAAACATTCAGAGTGAGCCACCACAATGATGGACAAACCACTCTGCAGACAAGCGAAGGTTGGAAGGTGTCTGCATCACTGGAGAAGGGTGTCAGAGGGGCAAATCCAAGAGGGCAGAGGTTAGCAAAGCAAGGAGTACTGCTGCCCTTCAAAGGCTGAGTTTCACACAGAAAGGTAACTTAAGATGATGTAGGATCTATCAACTGTTTCTCCTAGCAATTTTTTTAAAGATAAAACTGCTTTGAGCAACATTGGAGACTCACGAAGGAGTAAAGAAGTATCTAGAATGTGCTATGATATAGGCTAATAAGGTTGAGTGTATTTCCTTTTATTAACCATCCATCTCATGGTCATTACTGCCATATTCATCCCCTAACAGAGATAATTAGCACAGTGATCCATCTAAAACAATCCCCTGCTTCTCCTGTAATTTTTTTTTTTTAGAGCAAATACTGAATTTGCCCTGCTGAGTGATTATTTCCAGGGCATGATTCTGTAATGAGACAAGGCACACCAGAAAGCAGCTGATTGTATTGTTTGTCTTTAAGGCCATTCCTACAGCTCTGTTAAAAAATCCCAGGAAATCCATCAAGGTAGAGGTAACTAATGAACGATGTCATTCTCACCTCAGGTTTGGGATGGACAGTGACAGTTGTCATTGTTAAAATTCACAGCTTCTTTTGGGCTGGTGTAAGGGTTCTGCTGTCCTGGGAGTCCCCACCACCTGTGTCATGTCCCCAGGAGCCCTCGCTGCCCCCATGGAGCCACCAGCTCTCCCAGCACCCTGCAGCCTGGAAGGTTTGTCAATAAATCCAGGATTTCTGCATGGCAGGACGGATCACTCTGGGTGCATCACTAAGCCAGCAGGATGCGCTAGTTTTTTGATGACTTACATTTTTGAAGTGTGAGAAGAGGCTGAGGCTAAACAACCTTTGAAAATTTCAGATGGTGCTAAATGGGCAAAGAGAATGGGATTGCTTGTCATGGTTCTCATTTCTTCTTCTCAATTAGCACAGCAGCGAGGCTAATTTGGCCACAGAAGTTAATTCAAGCAGAGTAGCTACTTGCTGCACCCTGTCCTTTCATGGGAAGTTCTGCACCAGTATACAGAACTTTTTCCCAGTGAGGGTGACAGAGCCCTGGCACAGGTTTCCCGGGGGGTTGTGGTGTCTCCATCTCTGGAGATATTCAAGACCCGTCTGGACGCCTATCTGAGTGATATGTCCTAGGGAGCTGCTTTGGCAGGGGGGTTGGGCCCGATGATCTCTGGAGGCCCCTTCCAACCCCTATGATTCTGCGATTCCTTTGCCTCGGAGCATGGCAAACGCCAGCCCGGGACGCAAAGCGGAGCACCACAAGGCCTGCAATACTGCTTCGTACCACAGGGTGGGGGTGAAGACCTTAGCGAACACGGAAAACCTCCGCTCGGCCTGCGAGCTGTTTGGCGCGTGGACCGCCCGCGTCGCGCCTCTGCCGTGTGGGCACCTCCTCAGGCACGGTGCCTGCGCCAGCGGGGGTGAGTTGAGGCCACTTCCGATAACACATTAACTCCTGTTTCATCCTTCACTGTTCACAATCACCATCTGAGGGGCTGATGATACGCTCTGCTGCTCTACTTCCACTAGTCCTTAGTCACCAGCAGTTCCAGTAGTTCCAAGAAGACACAGTTCAGTAGCAAGTTATGGCTTCTTCAGATTTAGCTACCGATAATATATAATTTAGTAGTGCAATAGCTTTGACTGAAGCCTCCGTGCTGAGATGGAGAGCCTGATATTTACACAGGAAAATCTCTCTTTGTAATTTATTTACTTAAATTCAACCTTCTTACTTCTCCATCATCCACTAATATTTGTAATGCCACATTCACAGCATTGTTACTTTTATTTTCCCTACTTTTTGTCCCCAATTCCTTTGTAAATTGCTTGATGCAGGCACTAAGCTTATGACATATTTTTGCAGCACAGCAATGGTGTAAGATACCTTCCATCCTTCAAACCAAGCACACTCAAAGCCTAGCTTTTGTATAATATATTTGTATAATGGACCAGGCAAATTGAAGCCTTAATAATCCTTTTTAACAATATTCTTCCATATAATCATGGTAAAAGCCAAAGTACAGAG
Organism: Laterallus jamaicensis coturniculus; assembly: GCA_022605575.1. Taxonomy (NCBI): domain Eukaryota; kingdom Metazoa; phylum Chordata; class Aves; order Gruiformes; family Rallidae; genus Laterallus; species Laterallus jamaicensis. The sequence continues at coordinate 12,557,011 of JAKCOX010000012.1, forward strand.
CACTTCAGCTTAACATTGGAATAAATAGGAAGATTCCAGTTTAAGCCTCTGTTTTAATAATTGAACAGGTCTCAAAATTAAATCACTGACCTTTGAGAATTTAGTGACCAAGCAAGTGCCTGTCCTCAAGGCACACATTTGAAGCAAGCATTCCTTTATATGAAGCTTTTATGCTCTGGTTAAAGATGCCCAAGAATACTGCAGGCACAAAGTGAATGAGGTAAGACCAAAGATCCTATATATGTGATGATGGTGGTGATGACGATATTGATGTTGTCAGCTTGTGGAGAGGAATGCATGTGCAGGGACCAAACTGCCTATTCCTTAGGCAAGAAACACTCCCTTAGACAACTGGGAAGGGGGATTTCCATCGATGGACAAGGTCGGTCAGACTTCTCCATGGGGCGCATCATATTCTAACAGCGTCATACGAGACCACTTCTTCCTTTCGCACCCCTCCGGAGTCCTTTGACTGAAGTAGTAAATGTTTACTTATGTAACAAAAGTTTAATCCCTTTTCAATTTTCTTTAGTGCCAACCAGCAGCAGGGGACAAAGTGGGGTTTTGGTGGTGGGTGATCAAACGTGTCCCTGTAGGCCACAGGCAGAGGCATCATAAATCCCATTTTCAGTAACTGTTGCAACATGGGGAACTTTCTGAAGGCAGACTAAAAAGATTAAGGAACATGTCCCAGAATTAAGGTCTTCCTCTATAAATTAAAAGAATATTTAGACTGAATATTGCTATCAGGGTGCAATTATTCTTATTGAGAACAGACTAGTCTCTACATAGTATTTGTGTGCATTGTTTTATAAGACTGAGAAATGGTGGTGATGAGATTAAACACATGATGTAATTTTTTTTAGTCAATGCTAGTTAATATTTCAAAAGGAATAGTGACCTTAGAATTAAGTCCTCATTAATGAAAGTACCAATTCAAAGCCCCTTAGGTAAAATGTACTCATTCTGACTCTTGCTTTTACGTATGTAAGTACTTAACCTATACAGACCAAGCTTCTGTGCATTAGGCATTTATGAATATTAATTCCAAATGAAATGGGCATTATTTTTTTTGCTATTTGATTTTTATTCCTGAGTCTAACCTCTTTCCTTTAATTGTTCTTACACTCACTTAAAGCAGTTCTGTCCAGAATTAAGTATTAATGTATTTTGGTGGGCCTATGCTAAAAGACATGAGATACGAGGAAAACTCTAATGAAAGGATAAATCTAAGATGAGCTTTAAGTAGCATGGTTACATGAGAGGGAAGAACCACACTGAAGATTTGTTTTTGTCAAAAAAACTCTCTTATTTGATCCCTCACATCTTTGTCCTCATCTCACTCTGCCCTAGGACTGACCCCATCTGAGGTCATTCAACTTATTAACCCAGTAGACAAGTAACTCCAGTGGAAAAAAAAAAGAAAAAAAGAGAGAGAGAGAGGAAAAAACCTGAAAAAACTGATTGCTTTGTGCTTAATTAGGGGATTGAATTTCCCTGGCTGATCTCCTGTCATCAAAGCCAGCTCCTGGGAAATGAGAAGTCCACCGCTGCAGTTACAGGTAGATGCAGGAAGAAATGTGGATGGAGAGGTGGGCATTAAGAACTCTGCTTCTTCTGTTATGAGCTGTTTGACTGCTCTACTTCCCTCAAGGAGATGCTAAATAGATACTGAGTTAGTAATGGCTGATAGATACAGGGTTATTAATGGCCAACACTGTCTGACAAAAAGTTGGGGGTCAGTGAAACTCCAAATGCATAAAGTGCCATTTGGTAGGAAGTCTTTAAAGTAGGAAAGAGGAAGCTGGAGATGTAGACAGGCTTTGGCATGGCTCTGAAAGACAGCAACGGTCAGGAAATATCTCCTCTTTGGGCACTGTAAACTCTAGAGGAGTTCACAAGAGATTTCCAAACAAGAAGAATGCCTCTATATTATATAAGCAAAACTACAGCTCAGAGAAACAGATCATTGTATGAATACCTGTGAGCAAATGCAGGATGACTGTTCCTACCTGAGACTTGAAAGCTTGACTGTCCACTTGGGTGTAGGACAGCAACAACATTATTGTTAGCACACTTCCTTGCAGACTTGCCAGACATTGGGTTTTTCAGGATTTTGGTTGGAGGAAGACAGGCCATTGGAAGTTCTTCAGCACATAGCTGCTGCAACTGTATATTCCTTCCTGTAATTGGTGGGGGGAGAAAAAGCCACGTTTTCCCAAGTTGCCTTTTTATTATGATCTTGAAATTTGGGTTAAATTCAGCCAAATCTATGAAATCTGGGCTTTGTCAATGCAGTCATGGTTGAAATAGAACAGAGTGAAACTCTATGGGATGCACTGAGCTGTTTTCTTGTTTGTTGGCTGGATCCTGAGGACATCAAGGGTAGCTCTAAACCTCTGCAGAGTTTTTGTGATTTTCATCTACCTGCATCAGAATTTCCCTTTGCAGAGTCACTTACTTACACAAGTGTGTAAGAAAATATGGAATAAAACCCGATGCTCCAGATCACAGGGAATAAAGGAATATTGTATACTGTGTAAAGCTGAGTTAACGTTTCAAATGTATAATGATGCTATGTCTTATATTCCCATTAAATTATTATTTGAAATAGCATTCAGTAGTCTCCAGGACTGGACTTAAGGCTATATACAGATCTATAAAAATCCCAGAACAACAGACATGGTGAAACACCATTTCCTTTTTTTCCTCTCTCCCCCACCTTGCATCCCCTTCTAAAGTAGACTTAGGCAGACATACATTTGCCTTCTTAAATCTTTCAGCCAAAATCCCATCACCTATCTAAAGAATGAAAAGCTGGATTATACTGCTGGCTATTGTAGTCAGCACAGCAGAAACACAAAAGCAGGACGTCTGTAGCCAAGGCTATCCTGGCATCCCTGGCAATCCCGGGCACAACGGCATACCTGGTCGTGATGGACGTGATGGTTCAAAAGGCGACAAGGGAGATACAGGTACTGTGTTCAGATTAAAAGGTTTTATGGATCAAATGCAATGCCATTAGTTCCCTGAGTTGTCTGCAGTCATCCCACAGCAATGGGATTGTTCTGCTCAGCCTTCAGAAAACATTTCAGACACTTGTCATTTACTTCTTTGAAGAAGGCAATGTAAAGACCTATGAATGGAAGCAAGATAGCTAATACCATGGAGAGGTCAGGTCCATGGGATAAAAACAAAAGAAGAAAGCCTCTATCTTATATTTTTTTGAATATTTTCATGTCTATTTCAAAATTGTAAAGCCTGTAAACCTCCTCCTACATCGCTAGGATAGAAACCATATTTCTGTAAAGAGCTTCAAGCTCAGTAAAAACAACTGCAACTGATGACATTTTTTTGTGTAATAAGAAGTGTGCACTGATAAGATTTCCCATTCTTACCTAAATTTTACATTTGTAGGACTTGCTTCTGAGTGTGCCCACTTGCTGTAACTCAAGAGCCTCTAGAGGCAAGTTCAGGAGTGGAGACTATTGAAAAGCACTGTAGGATCCATGTCACAGAATCATAGCATCAGTGCTGAACGCGTAGTTTGACGTGCGGTTCTCTGATGGCTGTGCTGGCGCACACAGGATCCTCTACCAGATCCTTTTCCTACCACTTGACTCTCTTATGCACCGCAACTGTTGTGTGGCTATACAGAAAAGTCAATCAGTTGAAAAATAAAAAGCACTTGGGCAATGAAGAGTTATTCACTGCTTATGGCCTGCTCTGGAGCACTGAAAGACAAGTCTACCCACTGAGGTGTTTACCTCAGTGGTTGGTAAAGACTTATTTTAAACTCTCTTGTTTATAAAATAATTTAGAGCTCTGTCAAGCAACCACATGACATGTTGCTGCTTTCAGCACCCTAGCCTGGCTAAAACCAAACCCTTCTAGAAAGAAACAAACAATTCCATTATCTTCTTAACAGGCACACACACAATTAGCTGCCATCTTTTCCTATATGCAGAGGTCCAGGAAAGTCTGAAAAAATGGAAAATCTAGAGCTTACTTATTTTCATTTATCTTATAAAAGTCCTCACTTTATTCCAGTGAGTTATCACATGACATCACTGGTTTCTGATAAAGTCCCCAGCTTTCTTTCCTGAATTAAGCTATTACGGTGACTGTGCTGACGATTCTTTGTTTGGACAAACTGAGGCGACTGTACTGTACTTTGTATTGTTTGTTTATATTGTGCCTACATACATCTTTTCAGTTAAATACATGAGACATAGTTTTCTTCCTTACCAAGTCAATGAGATTTCAGCAGATGCTGGACTGAGTCCATTGTGCAGAAAACTGATGAAGAACTGTTCTCCAGTCTGCGTGGCCAGAGAGCTACTCTTGGAATATGGTTACATCCAAACTGACAACTCTTTTTTGTTCTGTTGTGTGGTTTCTGTGTTGTGTTCTGGATGCAAATCCAGGTATTTGATCACAGGGTCACCTGTGATGTTACAACAAAAAATACTTCTATAATTGCTCTGTTTAGAGCAGTGTAAAGCCTGTGTCATGCTAGATACAGGGACCAAGAGTGTGAATGCCTTCCTCAGATCTACAGGCAATGATTACTCCACAGTAGATTCATTACTATTGGCCAAACCCCTGCAAATGTCTCTTCTTGGGAGGGGAATTTACCATTGTTTCACTACTAGGCTTAATGTCCCTGCAAAAGCTTCTTGCTAAATGTGGCTCACTCTTTTTCCTGCTGGAATCTTCCATGGATGAAGGCAACTACAGGACAAGAGGTTTTCACCTTGATGGTCCTGACCAGGGTATACTCCTCTACATATATCAGTAACTGACCTTTATATGTCAGGGATTCCCTGTCTTAAAAAAAAAAGAGGCAGAGTTTCTGCAGTCTCAGCATAAGATAAAAGTATCATCAGTGGCACCCACTAAAAGTCAGGAATATCACATTACTGCTTATCCAGGCTTGTTGAAGAGGAAGCATTAGAGAAGGATTCATCACTAATTTTCTGGTAATCTGTTTAATAAAAATCTGATTTTCTCTTCTCTACTAGGAGAAGCAGGACTTCCTGGCAGGCCAGGAAAAGATGGTGCAAATGGAGAGAAAGGTGAACAAGGTCAGAGAAGAAATGTTTCACTTTATCATTTGTCTATCAACTGCTGCCCTTGTGTTTGTGAGCACTGGACATGCTATACATTCGAGCTGTATCAAAGTACCATAAAGGTTAAAAAGCCTTTTTCCTGAAGTAGTAGAGGCTGCACACTTATGCTGACAGTAAGGAGGAATTTGCCACCTCCAAATCTCTCTGCCTCTGATGCCCTACAACTTCTTCACTTAACCTGTTATCTTAATTTTCCCAGCTCTGATCTTTTTTGTCAGCTGCTGAGGAAAACATGGCATTTGCAGCTACCTTGGGAAAGTGAGGTGTGCATCATCAGGGAAAAGGACTTTTAAAAGAAGTTGTAGAAAACACAAATTATACACCTAAGAATACAGTAGGTCTTGTACACTTCACCTGCTTGGCCAACCTGTGCATATGCAGCACGTCCCTGTGTCAGATGGATGTACATGTACTGAGTGGCTTGCTCATAAAAGCTGGGAGTCAGCCACTGTGCAAGTGGCATCACATCATTTCGCACAAATTCAGTAACTCTGAGGTGCTGGACTTGTGCATACTTAGAAGAATTGGTAATGTATATATCCAAAAGAATGGAAGCCTGCCAGAGGCAGTGTCCAGGTTCTCCAAAATCCTGAAGCTGACACTGAGAAATAACGTACAGTATATGCATTGCATGGGAGTAATTACAAGCTGCTCTACATCTGTCAGACTTTTCTCCAGTCAATTAGGAGCAATCCAGCCCTGGAAGGAGCATTAGACATGAGGCTACAAATGTTTAAAATCACCAAAGCTACCTTCTTTTCCCGTGCCCTTGTCCTGATGGCCCCACGCTGCTTTTCCCAGAAGCTCACCATACAACCTCACCTGTTTTCAGTTCATTGCTGCTCTTAAATACTTTTAATTGTACACTGAGAACTGTAAATACAGCTTTATTGTTCACATCAGAAGCCAGAGGTTTCTATGCAGAACTTATCAGCTTCTTTTCCTGATTGATACAGTATCATTATGGTATCTTTTGTCTATCAACTGCTAACATGCCCTTCACATCATGAGACCTTCACCTTAAAACCCCGGCACAGCAATCAGAGGATTTTCAAGGGTTTCAGTCCATGAGTGGATGAAGGATAAATGGAGCAGGTAGTAGCAAATATCAAGGAAAAAAACCCTTTCATAGAATATCACAGAATGACTGAATGGTTTGGATTGGAAAGGATCTCAAAGCCCATCTAGTTCCCACCCCCCTGCCATGGGCAGGGACACCCTCCACTAGACCAGGTTGCCCAAAGCCCCATCCAACCTGGCCTTGAACACTGCCAGGGAGGGGGCAGCCACAGCTTCTCAGGGCAGCCTGTGCCCAGCCCTCACAGAGAAGATTTTTTCCTAACATCTAATCTAAGTCTCCCCTGTTTAAAGACATTACATGTTCCTTTCTTTGTGCTTATTTTACTGCTGTCAGCCAGGGCACCTGTTTTCTAACACAACAAAATCCTGTACTTTAGATGTTATGTTTATCCAGCACATAAATTATGAGAATTGGTATGTGAGCACAGCATGTAGAGTGGTGACACACAACTACACCTATATCTTTGTGATGAAATTCCTGTTGTGCCCCACTAGGCCAGTGGAAGGTCACAAGAGTCTTTTATCTTTTTTTTTCCCATTTAGGAGCCAATGGGACTGTTGAAGAGAAGGGCAACAAAGGAGATAAAGGAGAAAGAGGGCAACCTGGGAAACTGGGACCAAAAGGAGTTGTAGGGTCAGTGGGTTACAAAGGTCAGAAGGGAGAGCTGGGACTGCAAGGACAAAAGGGTGTAAAAGGAGACATTGGGCCCATAGGTCCAAAAGGGACAAAAGGTGAAGTTGGCTATCCTGGAAGAGTTGGTTTCCCAGGGCCAATTGGCCTGACTGGTAATCCAGGCCCTAAAGGCAATACTGGAGATCTGGGGCCACGGGGTAATCCAGGAGTTCAGGGGGAAAGAGGCTTGAAAGGAGACAGAGGAGATAAGGGGAATGTAGGTGCCCCAGGAGTCCTGCCAAGGAGTGCTTTCAGTGTTGGCCTTACAGTTGCCACCAAATTTCCCCCCCCAAATCGTCCAATCAAGTTTGACAAGGTGCTGTATAACAGTTTAAATGACTACAACTTGGATACTGGCAAATTCACCTGCAAATACCCCGGTGTTTACTATTTCACCTACCACATCACTGTCTACTCAAGGAACGTCCGAGTAGCTCTAGTTAAAAATGGCATCAAGATGCTGCACACAGTGGACAGGTACCAGAGTGGAGAGGACCAGGCCTCAGGAGCTGCCATCCTGGAGCTACAGGGAGGAGATGAGGTGTGGCTGCAGGCTCACCAAGGAGAGACTTTCAACGGGCTGTTTGCAGATGCTGATGATGATACCACCTTTTCTGGGTTCCTCCTGTTCAGTACCTCCGAGCTGCTGGGGCCACTGCCGACACCTGCCATGTAACTGCATGTTATCCCAGAATGCTGTATGTCTGTGTCCATCAGCCCTCCCTAATAAAGTTGTTACTGGCTGGCCAATTTCTACTGGATTCAACAGAAACCATCCAGTGAGGTATGTCAAGGGCTTAAAGGGAGATGTAGGACTGCAGGCAGGTTTGCTCCAGCTTGGCATCTCCCTAAAAGTTGGGGATTTTTACTGGAGTCATCACAGTGGGAAGGTGTAGGGTCCCACTACTTGTACCTGTAGGAAATCAGGCCTTGTTATGCACATCACTGCTCATTGCATACGTTACTGTGCTGAAGTTTTCATAACCAGCCACTTAAACAGAGCTCAAGGCTTCAGAGCCATGCTCAGAAGAGTTTAAATGGAATGCCTTCTTGTCCCAGATACAGGATACCAGGTGTTCATTTGTTAAACTGTCCTAATCTACTGTTTAAAACTCAAAATAAAAATTCCTAATGTTAATACACTGTTTTGATGTCTGCAATTGCAGCACAGTTCGTTTCAGGAAAAGCTTCTGCACAAGACAGGACAGCTCTTACGAGTTTACAGTGCTGGACTTGTCATGTTACCGGTTTGGTAACTTACTGTAGTTATACAGGGTTGTGAACACCAGTTCTGAAGGACTGTGGTGGGTTGACTGTGGCTGGAGGCCAGATGCCCACCAAAGCCATTCTATCACTGCTCTCCTAAGCTGGACAGGGGAGAAAACATGCGAGGCTCACCTGCAAGGCTTACCAGTCAAGATATGGACAGGGAGAGATCATTCAGCAATTAATGTCATGGGCAAAACAGGCTCAACAAGGAATAAAATGCATCTAATTTATTACCCAATCAAATCAGAGTAGGATAATGAAAAATAAAACCAAATCTTAAAACACCTCCTCCCACACCTCCCTTCTTCCTGGGCTCAATTTTATTAATGATTTCTCTTCTTCCTCCCTCCAAGCAGCTCAGGGGAACAAGGAATAGGGGTTGGGGTTAGTTCATCACATGTTGTCTCTGCTACTCCCTTCTCCTCAGTGGGACTCCTCACACTCTTCCCCTGCTCCAGCGTGGGGGCATGATGTGCCATTCATGGGAGACAGTACTCCACAAATTTCTCTGGCAAAAAGCGGATGCTTGGGTTGGGTTTTTTTTTCCTTCTTAAATATGTCATCCCAGAGGCACTACCACCGTCACTGATGGGTTCAGCCTTGGTCAGTAGCAGGTCTGTCCTTGAGCCAGCTGTCATTGGTTCTGTCAGACCAAGGAGAAACTTCAAGCAGTTTCTTGCAGAAGCCACCCTTGCAGTGACACCTCCTCCCCCAAAAAACCCAAACAAACCTTGCCATGTATACCCAAAACAAGGACAAATGTTTTAAAAGAAGGCCAGAGAAAATAGAAGATAACATTTCAAGTTTTGGAATTACGAAATGTGGGTTGCTGCCATCATGTATAAACATTAAGCAGCAGTTAATTCCAAGCCAGTCTATTTTTCTAGATGGCATGTGCAGATAGACTTGAAACTTGGTTAGTTTGCATCCAACCATTTCAAAATAATTTTTAAACTTGGAATTAATGTAGTTTGATACCTCCACGGGGGATGCTTCCTCTGTGGGACAAGTGAGTTTCACTGCAGCTGGGCGTATTTTACAGCTTTTAAATTTAGTTCTTTGCTCTCTGTGTGGCTGATGGCCCGAAATGGAGTGAAATTGAGTGATAAGAGGAAGTGGCATGTGGATTCTCAGATGTGGGCAGATATTCAATGCTGGTATAAAAATACCACTGGTGCATAATGCCACTGTACGTCAGAATTAGCTGGTGCCCCACAAATTCTCACAAATGAAAGATAACTTTTAGTCAACACTAAAGTAGACATACTGGAGAACTGCACACATACTGGTGTTTCTTGTGCCATAAAACTTTAATGTCAGTGAATTTTTTCAGATTTTTCTTTTTTCCCTTTCCCCCCAAAACTCAAAATTATAACAAAAGATGCTGATAAGCCTCACTCCCTCCCTTTGAAAGAGAATAAACCAAAGATGCCAATTGACAGGTCAACAGCGTGAAATTCAGCACAAATGCAAATCCCTAACGCTGCCAGGGAGCCAAGGAAACATGAGCATCATCCCCACGGGTGTGGAACCCTGAGAGTGGATCACAGACCCAAACAGAACCGGGTGAGGTGGCTTTCTTCGGGAAAAACGGCTGTGCGCTCACATCAGTTGAATTGGCAAAGGAGATACTGGGGCACCGAGGCGCAGGAAAGGGTTATGTGGATTTTTCTGTAAGAGGTGTTGTCACATAAGCCACAGGCTGTACATTTGTGACATGGAAGCATTTAAACCAAAAACCCTGCTTTAGAGTGGGCTTAGGTTTAACTGGTAAATATAAAGCAGAGAATTTGGTTGACCGAGACCCCTCCTCTCACCGCGGCCTCCATTGCCCGCCAGGCCTCCGCAGGACCCCGGGAGAGCCCGGCCAGCCGGCCTGCCGTGGGAGCCCTCCCTTGCCCGTAGTGCTGGGCCACCCCGGGCTGGGCCAGGCCAGGCCGCAGCCGCCGCAGTGCGCCTCCACTCCGCAGAGGCGGAAGCCGGGCGGGCAGGCTCAGGGACAGCCGGGGATGGGGAGCTCCGCCTTTCCCAGCGATATGTTCCCCGGCACTGCTGCTCCTCCCCCTCCGCCTGCCTCGCCTCCTCTCGGCCGAGACGCGCGGAGGTCGTGGCCGACTTGGGAGCGCCTGGGCCTGTTGCTGGGGTCTCCTTCGCTGCGCCATGCTGGCCGGCTGCCGCCGGGCGCTGCCAGCAGCGCTGGGCCGGGCGCTGCGGGGCCGGTCGGCGGGACCGGGCCGCCGGACCGTCAGCACCAGCTGGTGCCCGGTGGGCGCCGCGTTCGATGCGAAGCAGCAACAGCAAACGCGCGGCGCCGCGGCGGGCAGGGAGACGGTGAGCGGCGGGAGGGGACGGGCCTGCTGCTGCAGGAGGCGGGCCTGGCTGCCGGCAGCTTTGCGCTTTGCCTTCCTTCTGTGTAATTCTTTATTTTAAACCTTGTCAATCGCAGTGGCGGGGACAGAGAGGCTGCTACCAGGGGACAGGCGGTTACATCTTTATAAGGGTTTGCCTTGGTTCTAATAATGAACCGAATGCGTGCTGCCTTCCCAACACACAAGAGCCTGAAAGCCAGGGCCCTGTTTACTGAAACGTTTACTTGGGGTCTCAATGGACACTGCGTGTGTATAAGTACACATCATCACTTCCACTCCCAGCTCTGACCTGTCCCGTTTTCAATCTGTCCGTGTCATCCAGCATGCTTTGGCAGTGCTTCCAGATCAGTGAGGCTGCTGACAGCCTCTTGTGGGGGGTAATTCTTGACGTTCAGTTGTTTGTGGCAAAAATAACATTTGCTGGGCTGGTGGCGCTCAGGATTTTTGGGTTACTTTTAGCATGAATCAGGTCGGTTTGTTAAGGAGAGTCCTGTGAATCTAAACAAGAGCTCCTGGACAGCATAAGGTGTGCGCTTTCAGTAACACACTGCATGCAGGTGTGCAGAGTACTTCACACTTGTAAAATCCAGGTGTTGGTGGGCTGAGTCAGCTATTCCTGCTGTGGTGTGAAGTTGTTGAACTCTGGGACTAAGGGGTGCTGCAGTGAGGACAGATCTCACCCGTGCTTGTAATCCAGCACTTGTCTGGGAAACTTTTCTTCTGGCTCTCGTGCCTCTGTGAACACACTGATGTAAGTCATGCTGCAGGAAATAATCCAGTTAATTAATGTGCATTTCCCTCATCTAACTTTACTAGATTTTTTGGGAACAGAGATGAATGTTTCAGGTTTGCAAAGAGGCTGTGGCTGGATAAGGTGTCAATGCAAAGAGAAGAATGCTGCAGTCTTGCAGCCACACCATCAAAGGACACAGAGATCTGCGCTAGGCTTTTTGTCATTTTTTTATCTCATTTCATGTCAAACTCAGTGTCATATGGAAGAGGTGCTCAATTGCTAATTTATCTCTAAGAGAAGATACCTCCTGTTCTCAGAGGACTTCATGTGCAGGAGGAGCTTGCTTGGGAGGCTGAATGGTGATACAGGGCAGCAGGAGGGCCAGGGGCTTTCTGGGACACTGCAGAACATAGCGTCAGCTGGCTGAGGGTCTGAGTGAAGGGGCAGTCTTGAGCAGCAAACATTATTGAAGGGTAGTATGATATATGTATATTTATCTGCAGGTGTTTATGTAAATGTGTGTATATGTATATAAATATAATTCAGTGTTCATATTGGTCCAGTTCCTGTTTCCAAATTATAAATTAAAACATGGGAAGTGTGAGGAAAATGTTTCTGCCTTAGGGTAGCAGTTTTAGTAAGAGTACTAGGGGGAAAAAAAAGCTGTTTTACTGATGGAAAGAAAATAGGAAAAGCAATGCAGCCTGTCCCAAATCCTTCTTTTAGGTAAAGCTCTTGCTTCAGAGTATATACTTTTACAGACAAGCTGTCAATTTGCAGCTTTTCATTTTATTTGGATAAATACTTGTAAGCTACATGCAAACCTGCAACTGACTGCTATAACACAAAAGAATTTGCAGAACGTACATTGTAAAGTGACTTCAAATCCAGGTTGTGGTTTTAGATGCTGCGGAAGCTGGAAGATTTGGGATATGTGAAATCATGTACCTTTTACTGTCAGATGCTGTCATTAGGAGGTAAGGAGATACTCATGTTGCTGTTGGGTGGTTACAGAGGAAGTAGTCTATTGCTTGCAGTGGTGCTATTTTATTTTAAAGATTTTTTTTTTTTTGCTGTTGTATGTCTGTATTGTGGAACTTCTCTAGCAGGTAGAATTAGCAGTTTTGTTTGACCTGTAGTAGGATGTCTTTAACTCTCTTCCACACACACAAAACAAACGGTTGGCTTGTAAATCATGTGTTTACCCTGCCCTGTTGGACAAGGCCAGGCTTGGTAAAAACTTCAGGAATAAAACTGTTCTGTTCAATATCTTCACTGACGACCTTGATGAGGGAATAGCATCCACCCTCAGCAAGTGCCCATGATACCAAGCTGGGAGGGGTGGCTGACACGCAGGAACACTGCGCTGCCATCCAGCGAGACCTGGACAGGCTGGAGAGCTGGGCAGGGAGAAACCAGATGATGTTCAACAAAAGCAAGTGTAAAGTCTTGCACCTGGGGAGGAACAACCATCTGTATCAGTACAGGCTGGGGGATGACCTGCTGGAGAAGAGCTCTGCGGAGAAGGACCTGGGGGTCCTGGTGGATGACAGGTTGGCCATGAGCCAACAGTGTGCCCTGGTGGTCCTGGTGATCCCCGATGGGATCCTGGGGTGCATCAGGAGGAGTGTGGCCAGCAGGTCAAAGGAGGTGATCCTCCCCCTCTACTCTGCCCTGGTCAGGCCCCACCTGGAGTATTGTGTCCAGTTCTGGGTTCCCTGGTGTAAAAAGGACAGGGATCTCCTTGAGAGAGTCCAGAGAAGGGCTACGAAGATGATTAAGGGCCTGGAGCATCTCTATGAGGAGAGGCTGAATAAGCTGGGACTGTTCAGTCTAGAGAAAAGAAGATTGAGGGGAGACTTAATTGGTGTTTATAATTATCTTAAGCATGGGTTGCAGGGGGAATTGGCCAGCCCCTTTTCAGTGGTCAGTGGAGACAGGACAAGGGGCAATGGCTGCAAGTTAGAGCACAGGAAGTTCCACACCAACATGCGGAGGAACTTTTTCACAGTGACAGAGCCCTGGGACAGGCTGCCCAGGGAGGTGGTGGAGTCTCCTTCTCTGGAGATATTCAAGACCCGTCTGGATGCCTATCTGTGCAGTATGAGCTAGGGAGCTGCTTTGGCAGGAGGGTTGGACCCGATAATCTCTTGAGGTCCCTTCCAACTCCTACAACTCTGTGATTCTGTGATACCATAACATTATTGAGTTGTTTGTGATCATTCCTTTGAGATCTGGTTCCGGTGTTTGGGGCTCATTTAGTGAGCCTGAGACTGCAGTCCTGTTGCCTGCAATCTGTAAATATATAGGGCTACTGCCTACTCATTCGCTTTTTTTGACACTCCTGTTTAGTCCTTGCATTCCTTGGTCTCTTGTTTCACATTGAAGATTGTTGCTCCATTTCAGAATGTAAATGGATTTCCTATGATTTTTTTGATGCCTGTACTTGAGAAGTGAGAGAAAAAAATGCTTTGAGAATAGGATGGAGGTTATGGGGTGGAAGAGGAGAATTTGATCCCAAACTCTTTAAGGTTTGCTGAGAACAGTCATGGCTAAAAGAACCTCAGTGAGGTTTTGCTGTGGAAGTTTTTGTGTGATACCAGCGTCTTTGGCTGATATTGTAAAGTGCCACAATATGTTAGGTAGGGTCGTTCTGGTAAAATGTCATGGTGATAATTCCATCCTGAAACAAAGGAGCAGAAATTGAGGAGGGCAGTAGTGATGTGTTTTCATTGTGTTCTGCGCTGCAGGGTCTTTTTGGTGTTCCAGAACTGAGCTGTCCAGAAGGATTTCAAGAAGCACAGGACAAAGCACTGCAAGAATCAGAACAGCTAGTCCAGAAAGCCTGTTCAACACCACCTGGGCCAGAGACTGTCATGATCTTTGATCAGCTTTCAGATGCCTTGTGCAGAGTAGCCGACTTGGTAAGTTTGTTTTTCATTATTACTTGAAGCAATTTCTTTTGAACTGATTGACTTAATAAACTTACACCTTGTTGTTCCATTTTATGATTGTCTGCATTTCAATGAAGAGTAGAACAGCTCTGTGAAATTTTGTGTTAAGACAGACAGTCAAATTGTTTTAAAGTTAGTTACAAAGGCTTTTACAAGATGATAGGTAACTACAAATCCTGTCAAACTGTCCAGTTAAAGACAGATGTGAAAATAGAATACAGACCACAACAGGAAAAAAACCCCAGTGAAATCAGAATTGTATTTCTGCTGTAATATTTATAGGTAAGCTTTCCAGCATCACTTGCTTTCTGGAAAACAAGGATTGCACTCAAAGTTAAAGTTGGAGTTGCAGTACACCTGTTTGTAAGTTCTGAAAGGCTATGGGCGAAGGTCCATAGTGAACTTAAAGATTAAAAGCAGCAAATGAAATCAAACAGTGTTGCCTTTTATTAACACAATAAAAAATGCAGGTATTTCCTGGACTGCAATTTCTGTGGTCCACAGAATAAGAGTACTTAATCTTTAAGGTTTACAGAGCGCTTGAAACTGCCCAAAGTATATCTTCTGTCAAAGTATAACTCTTCATCTGAAGGAAGCTGACCCAACCATCATACTGAAATCAGTTCTTAATAAATAGGTCACCACATATTTTTTTTTTACTTTGGTTTTCACTTTTGAATTTCTTCATGTGTGTTTTCAGTTCTCAAATCTTGTTTCTTACTCTTGTCTAGATTCAAGACAGATTTATGGTAGGCACTTTTTCCTTCTGAAAGTACATCTATATTCTGTTGAGTCATTAATTCTCCTTCTCTCTGTTAAATTTTATAGACTGTGCCTAATTCTTCTTAGTCAATCAATATCTAACTAAAACAGTAATGTCAGAATTCAGTGCTCATTGTTTTCTATCAGTTGGAGGTAAAATTACCTCCTGCAAAAAAAAACCCAAACCCTTCAGGTTTGTACGTTCCAAGATGCAGAGCTTGCACAGTTCTGTCTAAGAAGCAATTTGGTGATTATCTGTTGGCAGAATTTTTCAGATCTGCCATTCAGCACCTATTTTGTCAACATTATACAGAATTTTAAACAGGGATTCTAAGCAATAAAAGTCTTTAAGAGTATACCATTTGTAAGGTGTGTTTTCAATCATACTGTTTGTAAGGGCATGTAGTGATAGGACAAGGGACAGTGGTTTTAAACTACAGCAGAGTAGGGTTAGATTAGACGTTAGGAAGTAGTTCTTCACTGTGAAGATAGTGAGACACTGGAACAGGTTGCCCAGAGAGGTGGTAGAGGCCCCAGCCCTGGTAACATTCAAGGTCAGGCTTGATGAAGCTCTGAGTGACCTGATCTAGTTTAAGGTGTCCCTGCTTTCTGCAGGGGTTTGGACTAGATGACCCTTTAAGGTTTCTTCCAACCTAATGTATGATTCTATGCTGTTAAACATTAAGTGAAGCTTGTTTCATGTACTGTATGTAAAATGAGCCCATCCCTGCCCCTTTTTAGCATCCTTTTAGCCTTATAAAATCCCTTAACAATTTGTAGACTTACAAAAAATTAGTAAGTCAAATAAACCCCTGTTCTGAATCCAAAAGAACTTTTGGATTTTCTCTTTAAATATTTTTACCTTCTAGATAATGATGTCAAATATGACTTGATTTTCTATACAGAAGAATAAAAGGTTTGAAAACAAAACCCCTAAACACATTTGTTGGTATACTTTCCTACCTTGGAGTATCTCTGTGTTGTAAGGACTGTAAGATACAGACCATATTAAAATGTTTTTCAGAAATGCATGGATTTTTTGGAGAGAAACATTCACTGTCTGGTGTAATAGTTGTCCGCATGGTTTTCCAATAAACTTTATTTTTTAGAAAAACACGTAAATTCTGCAGATAGATTGCACAGAACTAGAGAAATAAATGTCATTGGAACTGTTCAGTGCAACTTTGTTTATAATTCAATATTTTTTTAATTCATCTTTTCTCCTCACTGTTTTCTTCTACTATATCAGGCTGATTTTGTGAAAATTGCCCATCCAGACTTTGCATTCAGAGAGGCTGCTGAAGAAGCTTGCAGGACCATTGGTACGGTGGTAGAGAAGTATGTTTTCATCTTTTTTTTTTTAAATTTTCCCCTCTTTTTTTTGTTCCTATTTCCATATGCATCTTTCAAAATTATTGCATGGTTATCTAGCAGGAGAGTAATGAATAAAAAAATATGTAGGAAGGATTTGCAAGTATCACTATAGCTGTTACAGATTTTTTAGCTTTGCTACAGTGTCTCAGAACAGGTTATTCTATTTTAGTTTCCATTTGTGTCCTGAACAGTTTTTAAGTTGCCAAGTTACTCCATTTCACTGAAACCCATGGAAGACTTAAGATACGTTTTTCTAGAACTTGTAACAGTAACTAGCTATTATAAAGCACATATGCAAAATGTTAATTTGTTTTTAAGATTTAAGTTATATTTCACAAACTCCTCGTTTGCTGACCCCTTGAATTCCAGCCAGAGAGCAGTATATGTGAAAGTGGGAAGGATGGTCTTCTGTTAAAATGAATGTTCAGGGATGTGTCTGTCTGGGCTGTGCTGTTTGCCTGGTCTACCCTAGCATGCTTGTGCTTTGTTTTAAACAGCCCATTTCTCAGAATGTAGGTATCTGCTTTTAGCCACTTTTTGATAGTGCTGTGCTTCTTAGTACAGAGCCTTTTCTGAAGTACAGCAGTGTCATCTTCTGTCTTTGAATTGGGTGTTGGTAATTATTAAGTTCATTTTACAAATGGGACTGTGGAAGCTTCTTTGCACCTCAGCTGATTGAGGATGTTAGTGCTCAAAATTGCCAGACTGGTGGCTGCTGCCCACCACAGCTATGCTGATGTAGGCATGTGTGTTTCATTTCCTACTGTGATTCCCACCTGATAATCCTGGTCAACGTGCATACTTCTTGTTAACATGTCAGCAAATGTGATGGACAGAGTATTGTCTGGCACAGGGACAGTAATGAGCATCTGGAAATGTTCTGGGGACATTAAGCTTTTACTCTAATTCAGTGGCAGCCTGCAGCACGTTTACCTGATGACAAACTTGAGCACAGATTTTTCTTGAATGGAGTTGGAGTCCTTTCGAAGTAAAGATTAGAAAACAGTTCTCCCACCTATATGCTCTTGCCATGATCACATTATTTGTCCATAAAAGTCCAACCTGTCTCTCTGAGATATTTGCCACAAAATGCCATCCAGCAGTGTGCCCTGTTGGATGCACAAGATGTATTTCCGTGACAGTTCGTCCACATATGCTTTGTATACAAATTTTGTGGTATTTCAGTGTAGTTGTGAACCAGAAAGCATTTTGAAAATGTAGTCTTTGTTCTTTAATGATGTTTCAGTAAATATTAAGATCTGCCTTTGAATAAGTAGTACCAAGAGACTGACATATTAGTGTTCGTTGTGAATGTCTGATTCTTTTACTCTGTGTCTTTCCAGATTAAATACAGATGTTGAACTGTGTCAGAGCTTGAGGCGTCTGCTAGCTGATGAAGTTATTATGAGTTCCCTAGATCCAGAAACCAGGTACTTATTAATGCTTATAGATTTAAATTTTATATAGTATATATCATTCCTTATTTTGCTTATATTTTGTGTTTTGTTAAATTGATTAATACAACTGGAAAACATACCACATCTCTGTTACTAATTTATGTGTCGCTATTACGTTACCTGCCCCAGGAGTTGGGAATTGTAATTCTGTAGTCTTGGAGAATGTCTCTGGCTAGAGCACAAGCTGTATTCAAGACTAATAACTTTAGATTAGAGAGAACTTTAGATTTTTTTTCAATAATGAAATTTTGATTAAAATGAGGTGCTGTGTTGTGTATTTATCAGTGCTTTTAGCAATAAAAGTAGGCAACAGACTATATAATTTGATTTCAGCTTATCTTTCAAAATCATCTTATTTATTTAAAACTTACTTTATGATTGCTGTGAAGTGTTTATTAGCTGCTTATTCAGTTACAGTTTTGAATTATTTCTTCACTGGCATGGACAGACAAGCTTAATGGTTGAGTAAAGTTACTTCCTCTTCTGTTCTTTCTCCACAATCAAGGATGTTAGAATTGAAGAGGTCTTTTTCTGATCTGCTGGAGTAAATGAAGTGTCAAATTAAAATGGTAACTTGCACAAAGTAGTTAAACATCTAGATTAATGTGGTGGAAATATTTTGAAGGTTATTTTCAATGCATATGACTAAAATAACTTTAAAAAATAGGAAAATCCTGTTTCACTGAGTAAACTGTTAAGCACCTCAAATCTGGGTCCATAATAGCAATGCTCATAAAACTGTGGTGGTATTCTCTGTAAAAGACATCAAACTTAAATAGCTACTGTGGTTGAAATCTGTTAAGAAATTATGCTTGCCATCAAATGAGGTTGTTTTAACAGGGATTTACTGTATTTTTAGGCGAGTGGCAGAACTTTTTATGTTTGATTTTGAGATCAGTGGCATTCATTTGGATGAAGAAAAGGTAATTTTTGGCTGCAATATGTGAACAGAAATTTGCCTGACTACCAAAGAAAAGATAATGAAACTTGTGGGACATGAATCATGTGGTTTTTGGGCCAGTTTGTTCTCCAGGATTCCCAGTGTTCTCTGTGGAATTTAATCTTCCCAGAAGTGGTTAAATTTGTCTATCTTAAATCACTTTAAAAGCGTGTTTTTTAATGTTGCCTTGATATTAGTTGGCTGTTCTTCCCAGTTTTGGCCCTCATCATTCCTTTGTCTGTTCTGAAGAGTTCTAAGCAAGACCTGGCATCCCACTTCTTCTGATTAGTGTCTGCATCAGATATTTTAAATAAGTGTTTAGCTGTCTGAACAACTTATTTAGAGTGGGAAAAGCAGCACTCCCAGCATTGTGATAGTAAGTTAATTAACTAGAATGTGTTAGAAGGAATCGGGTGCATGTCCATGCTCTTCTCCTTTGCTCACATAATCAGAAGTTGTAAATTCTGTGCACAACTGGGCATGGTGTGATTATATCTCTTGGAGCTTTTCCATGCTTTTGCAGTAGTTTGTTTTGGCAAATCCATCACTATCGGCTTTAATCATGCTTTCTGGTATGGATGCTCTGTTGGGTGTCTGTTAATAACTCATGCCCCTGTTTATTTGAGTCATCCCTTCCAAAAGGATCTGCAGAAAGGCTATTTTACCAGATTTATGTGGTAAAATGACTCTGAAGATCGTGGTCATGATGGTGTTTTGTGACTTGGAAAATGCTTACAATTACTTTGTACAAAGAACAGCTCTGAAACTTGGACTCTGGGTTATTTCTGATTTGACTATCAGTTCTACAGTGCTTCATCCCCTTTCAGTGACAATTTTGCTTGCCCCTTCTTTTTGCATGCTTTGCTCTTCCTCCCTTACCTACTCCACTTCTTTGCTTGCTGTTCAATGTTTCTTTTCAATTCTCATTTCAGACTTTAGAAATCCTTTACTATCATAAGTTGAAATTTACTTCTACAAAGAGTATTTCCTTTTAAAAATAAAATCAAAAGATGTGTTATATAGTGCACAGATGAAATGGAAGGACAGATACCTGCAAGTTTTGTCTTTGTTTGGACTTTAGAAGTATGTGGCGCCTGTATCCTCGGTCTTTTGTTTTGAACTATGAACCCACAGGCAGCAGAAAGCATACTCTCAAGATCACTGAAGCAAATCGGTGTAAAGTTAAATGTGTGATGGTGATAAAACCCTATATCACAGACTCCTTGAGGAAAGGTTGAAATACCATAAGTGCTGTGCAGTATCCCAAAAATAGTACAATACAAGCACTGATAAAAGAACTGTAATTCTGTAACTGTTTCAAGATGCTAGTAGGATTATCTGTCTGTATCTCTTTTTTCTCCTCTGTGTTTTACATAGTGATGATATTAGGCATAGGTTTAGAAGTGCTTTCCAAGCAACTAGAAAACTTATGTAAATTTTACCTAAACCCCACTACAGATTTTCTTGCTACAGAAAGCATAGGGATGAAGGTTTTGTTGATGCTATAGGTCTAATCTTAAATGTTGTATTTACCACTCAATTTCTGTAAGAGTCCTTTTGGTTTTAGAAACTTCTAGGTTCTGCTTGTCCTATGTCTGAAAATGGTGTGTATTTATTTTTCTTGCAGCGTAAAAAGGCAGTCAACCTCAACGTCAGAATACTGGATTTATGCAATGAGTTTCTGACTGGAGCTCACCTGCCCAACAGAATTGACAAACACGTTTTGCCAGAGCATATTCACTACAACTTTACAGCTGAAGGCAATTGCTTACAAGTTGCTGGTCTGCATGCCGATTGTCCTGATGATCTGGTGTGTATTCCTTGAGTTTGCTTTCTATATAGAAAAAGTGCATATAAGTTACTTGAATTAGACTACATGCATTCGCTTCAGTAATATGAATATGATCTTAAAACTAACAGGGAAGAACTGGTTTAGAACCTAATCATCAATGTCAGCATTGGCTGTAGCAGCTATGAAATAACAGAGGTGAATATCTTGGATGGCATGGGGAAGAAGTCGGGCAGAATACAAACCCTGGATTTCAGGCAAGCAGACTTCAGCTTATTCAGTAACCTGGAAGCTGGGATCCTATGGGATGCAGCTCTGAAGGGTAAAGTAGCTGAAGAAAGCAGTTCTTTAGTGATGGTTTTCTTTAAGCACGTGAGGATACAAAGATACTCTGTACTAATGCATCACGGTACTTATAAAGCCAGTGAGAACTGGATATTGTTTTTGGAAGGCTTGCTGTCTTTGATAGACTGTGTAGATCAGGGAAGAACTCCAGTGACTGGTGGAAATGTGTGCCACCCACCTTCAGAAAGGCCAAAACCCCCCAAGTTAGGGAATTGCAGCAATTTAGCTTCACTTGGAGTCGTAGGAAGATTAATGGAGTAATCCAGGTTAGGAGATTACAGTCTGGATTGGTGGATAACTAGATTAAAAACCCTCTGATTTAATGCTCAGACTCAGTAGTTATTGAAGTTGTATACCCTACTGGGAGGCTGGTGATGAAAAAAGTATTGCATGAGTGTGTCCTGGGACTTCTGGTTAACATCTTTATCCGTGAAGCTGCGGGAATGGTCTAGTAGGAACCTTCCTGTTTTCAGCTAAGATGGAGTTAATTTACTTTTTAGCAGCGGATGGAATGCCGTGTTTGGGTGTTAGGACAGGAGCAGCGCTGATAGCACCCTCATGTTTCTAGTTGCTGCCAAGCGATCAAGGACTTTTTTCCAGTTCTTCTTATTTCCCTACTAATGAGAGAGGAGGGGACACAGCCAGGACAGGTGACCCGAAACTGGCCAAAGAGGGTATTCCATGCCAATTACCTCATGCTCAGTTTAAAGGGGTGACTGGGAGAAGGAGGAAAAAACCCTCCAGGATGTGCGGTTTCTTTGGGACAATCGGGTTCTGGGACAGCTCTGGGCTGTGTTGTGTGCCTAAGTTGTGTGGTTCGGTGAGAGACTGCATTGTGTATCACCAGTTTCTTGTATTTTGTGCTCTAAAGTCGTGTTATCATTGTTGTATGTTTTTTTTATCTTTTTCTGCTATTTTGTAAACTATCCTTATCCCAACCCGCAGAGTTTTGGTTTGGGTTTTTTTTCCCCCTCTTTACATTTCCCTTTCCTTTCCCCCCCCTCCCCACCCCCCAACTTTGCCTCCCCTCTTCTTTTGGTTAAAAGAACTAGCGACTAGGGCTAAACCACCACAGAACCTTATAGAATTAAAGGACAAATGTGAAGTCCTGCACCTGGAAAAGGAGATTTCCTGGCAATAGTACCGGCTGGGACTGCCTTTGTGGGCCTGATCTGTGGAAAAGGTCCAGAAGGTTGGTGGGGAGCAAACTGAGCATGAACCAACAGTGACCCTGGCAGCAAAGAAACCCAACAGCATCCTGAACTGCATGAAGCACAAACGGGCAGAGCCAGAGACTGAGGGATAAGATCATAGCCCTTTACTCATAATTCTTTAGGAGTGACTTCAATGGGGGCCACCAAGATGGCCAGGAACTAGGGTGCTTGTATTGTGAGGAGAGACTGAGGGATCTGGGCTTCTTCACCATGTAGCAAAGGTGGCTTTGTGGGACCCTGACAACAGTCTGCCAGTACCTACGAGGATATCATGGAGAAGATAGAGCCAGGCTCTTTACAGTGGTATATGGCAGAAGGATAAGTGGCAATGGCGCAAGTTGAAGTGAGAAATGCCAATGGGAGAGATTTTTCCTGATGAGAATACCCAAACAGTGAAACAGAAAGGTCACACTATCTGTCCATCTGTACAGAGTTTCAGGACCTGACAGAATGCTCTGTGCAACTTAATCTTACCTCATAGATGAACCTCCGTAGTGCAGGAGATTGGATTAAAACCTGAAGTTCCATCCAACCTGAATGATCTTATTTTGGTTATTGGTGATGACGCTTTTCTAAAAAGAGTTAAAATCTGTTTGGTTTTAAGTTTGTTTATAAATATAAAATTAGTTTAAACGTTTTGACATGTGATAGTGGTTCCTTAGTCTCTTAGATATGGCTCAAGTGTATTACAACACTCACGTGTTCACTTTTCACTTACTATATCATTAATAGTTGAGGTGACGTTTCAATCTTGTTTGTCACAAAAAAAGAGAAAAGCTTCCTGTGGTAGAGCCCGAGCTGGGATTTTCTGTAAGAAATTAAAAATAAATTAATTTATAGCACTGATTGGATGTAAATACAGAAATAAAAGTAATTTCATGTCTTCTGTATGGTTGTGTCCTGAAAATAGTGTGAACTTGTAGAATTGCTATTGAAGCTATGAGTAATACATCAATTCAGGAATGCAGTTCTCCAAGTCAGATCTTTGGACAGGGTCTTTGGAAATCATGTAATTTAGGTTGGAAAGGCCCTCTGGAGCTTGTGAGTTTGAGTCTGGTCTGGTCCAGAGCAGGATTGAGTAGATCAGGTTTCTCAGTAATATATCCTGTTGAGTTGTGGATACTTTGCAAGGATATAGGGCAGCCAGGTTGACCACCCTTGCTATTTTTTTTTCTTTTTTTCCTGATATCACATTGGAATTTTTCTTCCAGAGTATGTCCATTACATCTCCTCTTCCTCTGCACCACCAGGAAGAGTCTGGCTGCACGTTTTCTGTGCCCTACTGCTAAGCAGATGAAGGTTAAGATCTCCTTTGAGCTTTTTCTTCTTTAGGCTTGAAAACTCCAGCTTTCAGCCTCCATTTGGTGTCATTTGCTCCTGCCCCCAAACATCTTATAGGCTGCCCAGAGGGATTGTGGAGTCTCCTTCTCTGGAGATATTCCAGACCTGTCTGGATGCCTACCTGTGCGAGCTGTCCTAGGGAACCTGCTTTGGCAGGGCGGTTGGACTCAATGATCCCTTGAGGCCCCTTCCAACCCCTACAGTTCTGTGATTCTGTGATCTTGGTGGCCCTATGCTGGACCCACTCCAGTATGTTGGTGTCTTTGTTGTCCCGGACAATCCAAATCTGGACATTGTGCCCAGTGCATGTAGTCTGAGCAGTGCCGGGTAGAGGGAAGTAATCCCATCCATGGACCAGATGGGCTGTACTCTTTGGAACAGAACTCAGTATGCTGTTGGCCTTTGCTGGAAAGACATTGCTGAGCCATTTTGAAGGAAGGGGAATCATCTGACATTCTTGCTGAATATATGATCCAAGAGAGAAGCATATTTCAAATGAAGACAGGCATAAGTTGTTGCTGGATTTCTTAAGTCCATTCCGTATGTACAAAATAAATATCTTCAGTTGGTTTGTGAAACAACAAAAACATTTAACCAAATTTTCTGAGACTTGAGGTGATTTTTTGAGAGTTATAAAAAGCCCCAAACAATCTAGAAATAGGAAAAGGGACTGATTGTCTGTGGGCAGATGGGCAGAGTAATAACTTACTGCTTCAAAAGAAGTAAGAATAAGGCTTTTTTCTTTCTCCTTTTTTTTTTTCTCCCCTGACCCTGTCTCCAGTTCTTATCAGATCCTTCCATAAACCAGCTTAACTGATGTGCAGAGAACAATTTGGCTTTCTTTTGGGTTTATTTTCAGAATAACACAGACCACCACAGAGTGGTCTGAGAAGCACAGTTGTTGGCAGAAGGAAGGAGGCAATGAGTAGGGGGGATTGTCGACAGGAATAAAGAGGACCCCTTTTGGCAGTCTGGATCTGTTATGTTGTCTCATTGCATTTCCTCATTCCGTCTTTAATGGATAAGAAAGCAGTAATTGTCAGGCAGTCATAATTGCTACTGTTAAAAGGCTTTAGGCCTTTTCCCAACAGTATGCGTGAAATACAGCTGTAATGCCAGATCTTCAGTTGTGTTGTTTCCCTTAACAATTGCACTGTAGTAATGTGACCTTTTAATCATTGCTATTTCTTTAATCAGGTCCGAGAAGCTGCTTACAAGATATTTCTTTACCCAAATGCTGAGCAGTTGAGCCGTTTGGAAGAGCTGCTTGCTAGTCGAAACAGCCTGGCACAGCTCGTTGGGTATGACACTTTTGCCCACAGGGCTCTTCAGGGAACAATGGCCAAAAATCCAGGTATAAGGCATGTGTGGAAGGACATAATGAGAAATCAGATGCACTGTGTTGGGTATGAGGTGAAAAGTTGTTAGTTCCTTTAGCTAAGTTTACACATACTACTTTCAGTGAAGTATCAGCAGTTACCTTTTGCTGTATGCAATATTCATGCTTTCTGTAAATGGCAATACTCACTGAGTAGAAACCAGTGTTTTTGTTTAGAATCATCACTCACTCCTTATATTACGAAGTTGCCATTATCCCAACAAGTAACAAAGTAAACATGGTACTAAATTCTGTTGAAATGGTGGTGCAGTTGTTAATGGAGTAGTTTGTTGTTATAAAAAGAACTTTTTTGTTCAAAGGGAGCTTATTTTATTTGGAATTTTTAAATGTAAACTTAAAATCTTTTAATGGAAGAAACCACTTTCTTAACTTTTTCCCCTATTTTATTTCTAGAGACAGTTACGCAGTTTCTGGAGAAGCTTTCGGACCAG
Source organism: Laterallus jamaicensis coturniculus (assembly GCA_022605575.1). Classification (NCBI taxonomy): domain Eukaryota; kingdom Metazoa; phylum Chordata; class Aves; order Gruiformes; family Rallidae; genus Laterallus; species Laterallus jamaicensis. The sequence continues at coordinate 12,582,273 of JAKCOX010000012.1, forward strand.
TTGTCCAAAAGGTGTGTCTTTTTCACTGTTATTTTTCTAAACAGACTCTTTTGTTTCAAGAATAGAGGGACTTGTGCTCTAGTAAGTCAGTCAGTACTGGTTATTATATGCTCTGATGAAACAAAAAGCAAGACTTAGAGTTTTGAGAGGAGCTGTTGGCTTAGAATAACTCCCGTGTCTTTGATCAGAGAATGCCCAGGACTGAATGCTACAAGTGATGTGCCAAGAAATACAGTCAGCAGCAAACAAGAATGCCAAGTTTAAGTGTTGAAGAAGACCTCTCCTGGTCTTCTCTGCATACATACAGCTCTCTATATTTTTCTTCTGTAAGCAAATTCCTCTGTTTCTCCTTCTTGCCTACAAGAGCACAAAGCAGTTTCACAACTGTATTGAGTGGGTGTATTGTGAGAAAGAAAATGCTTTAGAAATGTACAACCAGAGTAAGAGGGACTTGATTTGAAGGTACCTGAATGATACAAGCAGAATGGAAAAGTTCTTTTACTGTGGTAGATGGGACTGTAATTTTATAGAATACTCTCTATCTCGGATGATAAGCATTTTGTTTGGATGGAGTCTTATCATGCACTATATTCCATTGCTCAAAAATCTTTCATTAACACTTTCATCATAAAAATATGTTTCAGAACTCAAAAAGATTTTGAAATGATGACAAAGATGAAAATGAAGCTCAACCCCCAGAATTCAGTAAGTTAAATTTTCATAGTGGTATTAATTTTTCCTTTTTCTCGTCTTTTTTCTTTTTTTCTTTTTTCCTTTTCTTCTTTTTTTAAAATGCAGTATAGTTAATCTTGATCTACAAGGAAAAATAACTATTTTAGTGTACACCATACACTGTAATTAAAGAGGAATTTTGAGTCTCATGGCTTCACATGCATTTTGACTGCCTAGGTGCTATTTGTGTTAAAGCTGAGCACTGAGTGTGAGATAGCTGTTGGTTTATACAAAACGATAGAAAAATAACCAAAACATAAAGGGGTGAAAGTGAATATTACTCTATTTTGAATTGAATCATAAAAATAAAGGTGGTACCATATTATAGAATGGTTTGGGTTGGAAGAGACCTTTAAGATCATCTAGTTCCAACCACCCTGCTATGGGCCCAAAGCCCCATCCAACCTGGCCTTGAACACTGCCAGGGAGGGGGAGCCATAACGTCAGTGGACAACCTGTTCCAGTGTCTCGCCACCGTCATAGTGAAGAATTTCTTCCTAATATCTGATTTAAACCAACTCTCTTTCAGTTTAAACCCATTACCCCTTGTCCAGTCACTACATTCCCTTATAAACAGCCCCTCTCCAGTTTTCTTGTAGGCCCTCTTTAGATGGCTACTGTAAGGTCTCCTTGGAGCCTTCTCCAGGCTGAACAACCCCAACTCCTTCAGCCTGTCCTTACAGAAGAGGTGCTCTCCAGCCCTCTGACCATCTCTGTGGCCCTCCTCTGGACTTGTTCTAACAAATCCATGTCCTTCTTGTATCAGAGATCCTAGAGCTGGACACAGTATTGCAGGTGGTGTCTCGCCAGAGCAGAGCAGAGGAGCAGAATCACCTCCCTTGACCTGCTGGTCACCCTTCTTTTGATGCAGCCCAGGACACAGTTGGCTTTCTGGACTGCAAGTGTGCATTGCTGGGTCATGTTGAGACCTTGATCAATCAACGCCTCAACCCGTTCTCTGCTCAGCCTGTAGTTGTGCTTGAAGTTGCACCCATGTGCAGGACCTTGGACTTGGCCTTGTTGAACTTCATACAGCTTGATGAGTGCACCTCTCCAGCCTGTCAAGGTGCCTCTGGACGCATCCCTTCCCTCCAGAGTGTAGATCGCACCACACAGCTTGGATTGCTATGTTGTGCTTCTAAGAGATTTCAGATATCAGGGTAGTTGAAGTTCCCCATGAAGACTGGGGCTTGTGAACATGAGGCTGCTCCTATATATAGATGCATGTCCAGTTTGCATACTGTATTTATGTATCTTAATTCTGTACATAACTAGGCGTATCTTTTTATTTAAATTGAGTACAGTCCTTGAAATGTGGTATGAAGTCCCATTATGTATTTGAAGAAGTACCGACTTCCAGCAAATGTTAATAAAAAGGTTGGAAGTTAAGATAGATGATGCTATTTCTGATTAAGTTTTAGCACTGAATGTTTCTCATTATGTTTTAAAGTTCAATGACTTGTCAAAACTGCAAAAATATTCATAGGAAACAAGGCTTTTACTTTCAGTTCACTTGTTCATTATTGTAATTATAAGCTGGAATTCTCTTTCAGAAGCTGATGCCGTGGGATCACCCTTACTACAGTGGTGTTCTTCGTGCTGAGAGGTAAGCTCCTTATGTTCATGATTGTAATGTAAATGAGTGTCTTTATTTCATTCCTTGCAATAAGAATAAAGAAATTTCTCAATGTAATCAGGATTTCCTTCTTTGAAGATGTACTTCCATATGAAGAAATAAAGAGTATCTGCTGGGGCAGTTGTTTGTAGCATTTCATAGTTACTGCTGGGATGTCTGTAGAAGCTTTTGCCTCCTTTTATGGAATTATTTGCCCTCTTTGAAGATGTAAGAGGATGAAATGGTTTCAGTACAGCTAGAAAATCTGTGTTCTTGTTTTGATTTTGGCACTTAGCTAAGCTGCAGTAATGTTTAAAAACATTTTTTGATCACTGAATACAATCCAGCTCTTCGTTTTAACTGTATTGTACTACTGACTGAAAGTGCACCTATCATCTGCTTCTACAAACTTGAAATAGCAACTTCTTGAGTAGATTTTCACTGTTTATGGCTACAGATAATTCTCATCTCTCCCACAAAGGCTGGGAGGAGATAAATCCTTCTCACAGACTTAAATAGTGCACAAGACCTTTGCACATAATGAGATGGAGCTCTGAAAGATGTGAGCCCTGCGTGTTGCCTTTACTGGATCAGCAGCAGTAACCTTTTAGGCTCGTGTTGGAAATGATAATTTAAAGCTGTGCTTCTCCCAGTGCGTTCAGGTATGTTGTTAGTGAGGCAGTAGTTTTATGGACAGCTGTAATACTGGCCTTATCTTAAGCTGCTGCATGCTCAGATGGGAACCGAGCTGTGTATGTGCTGCGACGTAGATTGCACAGGAGAGTGAGAGGGATGTGCAGCTGCTGTGTCTGCTCCCAGTAGCCAGTGCCAGAGAACCAGCACTCCACAGTGTTGCATGGATTACTTGTTTGTGGCGTGACCTGCGAGCGGCTGCTTTTGTTTCACACTGGACAGGCAGCAGACATGGTTCTGTGAAAGTGGGAATGAAGTAGTGGTTATACCAGAGGAGAGTCTGCAGGTAAAGTCCAAGATGGTGTCTTTGCTGATTTTTTGCAGTGTATCTCGCTGCTTTTAATTTATTCAGGCAGCAAGGCTGGCAGCTGAATCAGTGTGAAGGATCTCCTGAATCAGGGCCTCTCTGATTACGGTGCAGGATTGGGGCCCAACCTTTTCAGCCCTTTAGGCTGAGCAGAAGTATATTTTTCTGAAAGTTACACAAGCATCTACAAGACAGTGAAGGAAAAGTAGTTTTCCGCTCTATTGTACGTAGCAATCTTTCGCTAAAAAACCCAAGGCCTTAGGTCTCTCAGTGTCCCACTTTCTGTAGAGTGGTCTGTTTTTGGGAAAAGTTTTTTAAGCATCGTTAAGACACTACCAGATAACGTTCATTCTGCCCATATTGTAGTTAGTTAGCAGGGTACTGGGCAATTTGTAATCAGCTCTGAAAAGTAAAACTTGCTTCTCCGCTGCAAAGTATCAGTGGCTGTGCTTTATGACTGGACCTAGGCAGGAGTCAGAGGGTATTCATATAACAACCAGAGGACAGGAATATACACGGTCATATCTATGCCCTAAACATGTTCTGTTTGCTACTTAATATCTAGATAAATGTGAATCTGCTATCCTTTACCACATCTTTTCTTGAATGCCTCTTGGATGCTATGGCATGTTCAGTTCAACACTTCTGTAACTGGAAGGTGAGAACAAGATCTGTCACAAAGCTTCACGCTGCTGAGAGTTTGACTTCTGGCTATTTGTTGTTACTCTCTTTCTAACAGACAATTATCTCCTAGAATTAAATCATGTTTCTAAGGAAAATTGATGCTTTCCTTGGGCTTTTTTGTGGTGGTTTTTGTCTTCCCCTGGGGAAATAATTTATACTTAAGAAAAAGTATTGTGTTTTATTTACTTACAAGCGAAATAATTTTTATTTATTTTATCCTATTTTATTTTGTGTTTTTGTATCATGGAATGACAAAACATGTTTTCAAACAAGGTATCTTTACCTGTTATGTGTTTCTCTCATTCTTAGTATTCTTTGTTTATTAGAGTAACTATTTTGTTCTTCGAGGGTTTCTTTATTTGACTTTTGTCTTTTACAGAAATTCCATGGTCTTATTTGTAATAGTGCTGTGCATGGCACAGGGCTTACACTTTTTACCTGTCATATTTTGGGACTCAGTAGTAGTTTGTGTGATGGGTTTCTGTATTGTTAGGAATTTCTTTCTTTTCTGCTTAGTTTTTGTTGAAAAGGGAGCAAACTTACGCTTTTGGGTACTTCCTTTGGACTTCTTTTGTTATGACTGTAGGTATTACCACTGTTACCACTGTTTTGGATAATTCTTTTGTTATCACTGTAGCTCTGACTGATGTACACAACTGTAGTTTCCCAGATGTCATCAGGTACATAAGGTGCAGATTATTTTTACAAACCTAGGTATAAAGCAAAAGACTGAAGGGTTTGGTTCTTCATTAAGTAACTTTGCAGCATTCTAGTTTGTCACACATGCACCCCTGAGGGGTGCAAGAAATATTAGATGGGTCTGTGTCTGTGTTTCTTGAAAAAGGTTTATTACTGTTTCCTGGTTTGGTCTGTACAGTCATGTTTGCAAGCAGAAGTGTTGTGAGCAAACATTAGATAGTGTGATCCTGATGTGATCTTTTTACTTTCTCTTTAGTTCTCTAGATTTTGTCCAGCTACACCAGTTTGTCTTAAATGACACCGAATCTCATGACATATATTGTGATGTGTCTGTTTTATATCTGTATTTATATTTCAAAAATTTATTTATATACTTTATATTCTAAGTATATATTTGTTCTATATTAGAACAGGATTAAGGAAAAAAATCCTTTGTGAGATTCCTCATAATTAGTTTAAAGAGCTGAGTATTTACTTCTGAAGAACGTAGGATATTCACATGCGTTTGGCCAACTGAATTTTAATGTCACTTGCTGTTATTTCAGGTTGCCCTTATTTTCACTGTTTGCTTCTACTGACCGGTTCTGCTCTTTTGTAAGTTGAACAGCAGGAGGAGCTCCAGACTTAATTCACAGAGACTCTTCTTATTTCTGTAAACTTGCCCACGATAATTTTCTTTCTGCCAGCTTTCACCAAGTCTTTTCCTTGGAAACTTGATCCTACTTCAAAAGTGTAAGTCTCCTATTGATGGTAACAGGATCACTTACTTTTTTTTCCCTTTGTTTCTTTTTTTTTTCAATAATGTTAAGTAGCCTTTCTGGCTTCAAACACACATGACAGTGTAAAGTTTCTGTAGCTATAGTTTAAGTGGAAGAGAAAATAGATGTCACTATAATTGTACATGTAAGAGAAATTGGAGATGAAAGTCTGAAATTCATGGTAGTAGTATCTTAAAAGAAGATAGAGTAATTAGAAGAACCTCAAGAATTTTGGCAGGCTAAGGGTAATAAAACCGCGAATGCTAGAACATGCTTCAGCTTCTAACAAGTAAGAAGATGTCTGATACCTATATTATAAAAATAATACTGTTGAGTTTTAGTGCAGGCAAGTACCACAGTATTAATTAAATTCCATTACTTCTCAGTAAGTGCAGCTGCAGTTACAAGAAATTCCCAAGGCCCTGATCTTGCAAAGTTGTAGTAGCCTTCCTGACTTCTTCCAGGTCATAACAACCTCAAAACAAAATGCTGGAAGAGACCTTTTGAGGTCGCCTGTTCGCCTTGAAGGTGGGATTGACTACACTTAAGCCACCTGTCAGAGGCACAGAACTGTTTTAGAGTGCCATCAGTGGTGTGCTCAGTGTGTTTGGTGTAGACTCCTCTTTCCCTACCCTTTGGTGCTTACCAGGCTGGGCTGACTTCACTGGCTTTAATTTGCTGTTGGGGTGTTTGCCAAAATGTCAAAGATTTTATTCAACTGCAGCTGGGATGTGCTTGCTGACTATTGCTCTCTGTGCTGGTCCATGGCTTTGGGATTGTAGAAATAAATAAGTCTGGCCTTGGGGATGAGCAAATAAATGCCAAAATAAGCCAGTTGCATGCTGCGTAGGAAAGAGAACCCACCACAGCAACTGCAGGCAGTTTGGATCTTGGGGTGACTAGTTGAGATGGACACAAGGAATAACTCATCTCCTTTCCTGTTGGAACTGTACATAGGCTGCTGGCTTCAGGGGAGAGTGGGCAGCACTTTTTGGTTTTTTCAGAGGGGCAGGAACAATACCAAAGTTCCTAAACATGGCTTTTCCAAAGTTGCTAAAAGCTGCAACTAATGTTGAGGCTTGCAAGTTACTTGTAAACAAACTTGTTTATGACTGCTTTTTGTTAAATTATTTTTAGTTTTACAGAAGAGTGTTCTGTGTTAGAAACACCATGTGGAAAAATAGCCCAGACCCTTTGTGGAATGTGTGAGAAAGCTGTTACTCTGTTCAAATTGAAAGCTGAAGAGGGAAAATAGTGAAAAAAACACAAGACAAAACCAAAAAGGCCCCCCAAAAAGCCTGGGAAATCTTTCAAAATGCTCATAGAGAAGGAAAATGTTCTGTAATTACCTGTTCATCAGCAGGAGAATGCACCCCTTCTATTAAGTCAATTAATATAGGTGCAAAAAAGACCATTTAACTTACAAGTCACAAGTGGACTAAGCTTTTTGGAGGAGCACCTGAAGGTTATTGCAAGGGCTTTCTGTGAAGCAGAATTCACGTTTTTAAGAATTACTTATTTATCCAAAACAGTGTGGAAGGACAAAGAAATTGTTGGTTTGGAAACAAAGTCAAATCTAAAGGTTGCATAGTGATTACACCAAACCAATACTCTGAATTACCCCCGACCTCCTCCAAAGTATTCCATGAAGTACAATTAAGAGAAAGAAAAAAGGAACGGGAGTACAGGTGCTAGTTTATGGTTCATGAGAGCACAAAGGGTATCTATTATTATTATTATTATTATTATTATTACTTTTAAGAAATCCAGAGTCTCCTATAAATCATGGTTAAGAGTCTCCCTTCAGGTAAAGAATTAAATTTCATACTCTGGCACGTAATGAAAATTGGAAGGGGTTTTCCTTGTCTTGATGTTTTAAGTTGACCTGAGGGGTTCATCTTGCTTTTATCTTCCACTAACGAGATTTTATTCAGGTTTCTTTGAAAGTTTTGAGAGAATCTGCTTTATTAGAAATAGTTTGTGTTCTATACTTTCATGCATGTCAACAGAATATTTTTTTCTGAAATAAAAAAAAAAAAATCAGGATATATCAGGGACTACATTTAATGGCCACCAATAGGAATGCTTGCCAAGCAGCTAATTTGTAATTGTTAAAGAGCTTGAATGCTCATGTTCTAAAGAACAGTGATCCTTACTCAATCCCTAATGTCCAAGTTTATAAAAAGCATTCTTAATAGAATAGATGAAAGTCATGCTACACAAAACAGTCTTAGTTTCCTTCCAAATATACAGCTTAAATGAAAGTGATTTGAGAAGTCTGCATTTTATTTAGACTTGGTGAAGTCATACAAGCTTAAGAAATAATTATTTATAATGACAAACTACATCTTTGTTCTTCACAGGGACACAGCCTTTTTGTTTGAAGCCTGCTGTTCTTGAAGAATAACCAAACCTCATTGTGTCAGTTAACTTCTTTTTAAAATTGGTTTTAAAATTGGTTTGGCTACATTGCTTCTTTTAAAAATAGTGCTGGGCTGCATGCTGTAAAAGTAAGGTGTCTGGATTTTTTAACATAGATTATCCTTTAATATAAAGCAGGAATTTACATCAAAGTAACTACTGTTTTCTTTGATATTTCTACTTTCTTTAGGAGGTACTGAGATTTCTTTTTGTGAAGTTTCTGAACTCACATTCTGACATGAAGTACATAAGAAATTTTTCATTCTTTCCTGGGCTTTGTTAGAAATACAAATGCTTTGGTGTTGGAAAGCAGATGTTCAGGGTGAATTAAGTTGTTGGAGTATATTTTAAGACGAAAGCAGAATAAACTTCTTTTGTTTGTTTTTGTACTTCTCGGTCTCACAGTTTTGGACATTTAAGCCTGTGAATTACCTGAATTTTACAGGAACAAGAAGATAATTTAAGGTTTGTTATTACAATGAAAGGGACTATTTTTTATGAATGATTTTTTTTTTAAGTGAAGTTACCTAATCAAAAGTTTGAAATGAAGAAAAATGCTAGTTTCCACTGTACATGAGTTAATATACATATATTTGCAATGCTGTTTCTGATCTGTTCAGACTGAGATTTATGTACTGCTGTCCTTTATTTTTCAGATAAATGTGGTATACTGCCTACATTTAAACTAAAAGAAATATTTTAGTATCTGGTCATGTAAAAATGCCTTCTTGATTTCAGGAAGTCATATTTTAGATTAATAATTGTGTTTTCTCATGTGTATGTCTGTAATGGATAGAAATTTTGGTATTTCCTTTTCCTGCTTTTCCAGAAGTGCATTCAGGTCCTTTAAGTTTCACATAAAGGTTTAAGAAAATTTATGTGGTCAAGGTCAAGGGTATTTAAGAAGACTTTTTGTAACACTGTAATCAATACTTACTGTTTGACCTCAGATACTATGGAAGAAAGGTGCTGCAGTAAAAAATCTTTCTGACAGGAGCATGTAGATCTCTGCAGTGTTCTGTTGTAGTTCATCAGACCTTTATTCTTCCATCTGCTTTGCCTGCCTTTTCCAATGTATCTTCCCATAGAAAGGCTGTGCTGTTCATCCTTTTGGGATTTGGGTATACAACATGCTGTCCAGTCAGGGAATTTCCAAAGAGGAGCAAGACCTCATAGCTGAGCTCAAGACTTCTGCTCTAGCTGGTACCTTGCTAAGCCTAAGAGTGGCATTATATTTGTGTCTGCCTTTCACTGGTGACAAGCATTCTACAAGCCTGTTTGAAGCACTCTTTCTGGAGCCCAGAACTCACATTTTAAGTGAAAGGGTATACAGACAGGATGTTTGATTCTTGCCCTAGTCTGCTTAGCTGACCTGAATCCTTTTTGTTTCTTAGGAAGTCCTGGAACCATGTTTTCGTGTAGTTGCCAGTTTTGAAAACAGCAGTACAATGTTCTGCTAGTGACATGAGTGTGCCATGTGCAGCAGCATCTTCCCCATTGAATCCTGCCTCTCTGCTCAGCTGGTGCAACAAGCCAGCTGCAGATTGCAGCATACAAGAAAATCTGTCTTCAGGCACTTCTCTGCAGTTGTTGTCGCCAAGTGGAGCTCCAGTTGGTTTCCAGTGCCAATTTTGGCTGTCTCCAGAACATTAACCTTTCTTGCTAGTAGCAGTAACCCTTACCAGAAATTTTACTGGTAGCAGAATGCCTGTTAGTGTAGTTCAGTATGGGTCGTAGTAACTTCCTTTCTGATTTCTTTTCCCAAAAATACTTGAATGCATTTCCTGCTGGAGATAAAAACTGTAAGTTGGCTGAATGAATGTAGAGGCAGTTTGCCAAAGTGTGACCAGAAAGAGTGTGCTCATATTAAAGCAGCTGCTTCTTGCAGTTTTATTTGAAGTTTTTACTGTTTATTTTAAATAGAAGGAGAGAAGCCCACAGTTGATAACAGCTTGAAAATCATGCATAAAGTGATTCTTAGAATGGCTGCAACTTTAACATCTAATATAATAAACAATTATATGCACAGCGAGGTCATCAACAGTTGTTAACATGTAGGTTGTGAAGAATGCTTTGCTCTGACCGGTGAGCAGTTCAGGGGCAGGTTAAGCTGTAGCATCGTGGAAACTCTGTTCCTTTTCATATAGTCAGTCACTATCAGTTAATTCATGAACTAAAGCTTTTGTCCTTTCATTCCATCAGTAGAGAAGTAATGTGCAGTGGAATGTCCTGATCTGGTAGGGTTTTGTTGGGAGGCTTTTGTATCCTTTTTCAAATACACTTAGTTTCACATTTGAAAAAAAATTATCAAAGAAACACCATACACCTGGGATAGAAGATGAATTTCCCCTTTAGCTTCAGGAGAAATTCATTTAGCAGTCTTGGATCAGCCCTCAAAAAGGCTCTGCATCCTACACAGACAAGCTCTATCTTTGTTACAGGGCAGTTTAAAGTGCTGAAGGAGTGTACTGATAAAAGTCTTCTGCTTGGAATTTTCTGTGGTCTTTTAGACAGTCTGGCCCAGGTCAGAGAGTGTTTTGAAGATCCAATGAGACCCCTGAACAGCATTAGAAATTTCATTCAAAGGGCTGAGGGAAGTTTGACTTGCTGTCACAATCACAGTCCCCACTGCTGCCAAGAAGTTGCGCTGCAGTGGTTTGGATTAGCATGAATTTGAACACTGAAATACTGTGCCTGGGAAATGTTGTGTTCTTGCAGTTTCACTAAGGTGATGAAGCTGTGAATAACTGAGGTTGGGTAATCATTTGCAAGCAAACAGATGCTTTTTTTCTGTCATCTGGAAATGATGAAGTTGCTAATGGCTGCTACCGTTTGAGTGCCTGGAATCAAGCAGGAATCTTCAATAAGGGAGCATGTATTTTGTCAGTAAACTCTTCCAAATACTTTTCCACCCACACTCTCCAGCCAGACTTCACTTTTACAGATCTAGGAGAGATTGTAGGATTTCCTGTTCTGCTCATTGAACATTCTTTTTTTTTGGGATTCAGGTCTTTTAAGTTAATTTCTTCCCCTTTCCCCATTGTCCTCTAATGTTTTCTAGTGTTACATGTACATTGTGCAGTGAGCAGTGTTTAGTCTTGAAAGTGGTGTCTTAGAAAAGTCAGTCATATTCTTGCTCTTGCCACCGAAAGGCAAGATCATCTACCAATAATGATTCCAGGAACCAAGGTTTTTGGTTGTAGGACATAAGTTTCAGATAGCTGAGGTTTTGGCTAATTTCTATTCCCAAATAAGCCTGAAGCAAAAGTTTTCCTGGAATCAGTACAAGTTTGGGGTTAGGCTTTATTCTATGATAGTTGGTCTTACTTGATTTGTGCAAAGAGAGTCCGTGTGTGAGGTAGGACCAAATTCAAAACTTGTGAATTAAATGTGTATTTTAGTGTCTGGAATGGTTACTGCTTACTGGGTATGGGCTGGTATTAGAGAATGACTTTTAAAGATGTAGTATCCACTTCCTGGAACAGTAGCTTTTTTCCCAGTACCTGGTACTCATTTTGAAGTGTGTTACTGATTATTATAATCTGATTGTGATAATTGCTTTATATTATCATATTTGGACCGCTTTCTTTGTAAGTTCTAGGACATTGCAGTGGCTCGCAAACAAACTATGGATGCCAGATAAGTTAAAATATAGTAATCACCACTGATTGCAGTTAGGATTGCCTAAAAGTAATTTAAATACAAATCTTGCATCAGAAGACACTAGTGCTGTTTGAAGATTTTTCAGTCTTTGATGTTTGTACACTGGTGTAGTAGGCAAGGCAGAAATGGAGAAATGAAATCAGAAGTAGAAATGTGGGGTGTGTTTTTTTTCATTCTGTATAATAAAAAAAAAGTTGGTTTTAAAAACTTTTTTTACGATTTTCCCTTGGCAAGAGGAATATTAACACACATCTTTCATTAAATGTGGGAGAGGTTTTGATCCTGACAATATTCTACCAGAAGCGACTGACATGAACTTTGTATAGTAATTATTAAAGTTGTTGTTTAATCAGGACCTCATTGTACTCAAAATGTCACATTGTGACATCTTCAAACATTAGCCAGGGTAGGGGACTAGTTCCCCTGGGAAGTCTGCCCTGAGCCAGTATAGTCTGTTATTGCTGTTTTCATGTGTGGGTGGATAAGTAGTGTGCTTTTCCAAAAGACAAAACAATTGCCAACTGGTTGGGTTTCCCCCCTCCCCTCCCCACTTTGGATAGTGACAGTGTGTTACAAAAATACCTTGCAGAAAGCCTTCTCCCCATCCTCTTCATCATGGGCTAAGTTTGTGGGGATAATGCACGTGTTGAAGGACTACTGAGAATGAGGAAGAAATAGGGGCACATATCTTCACTCTCTAATGTCCGCTCTTCTATTCATGAAGAAATACCACTGCTTTCTCCTAGTATGTATCTGTGTTGGACAGAAATGAAATGAAATGTAGTGTTCAAGTTCTTCCCTCTGCCTCCCCAGCAAACACGTTAATCCAGTATTTCTACTGATCTTGGTAATCCTTTGCAATTAGCATGAAATGTTGTCCTACTTTGATAAACCTGGAATGTATCTCATACTGCAGCTGTGTGGTCTTAGTCCTGGGTCTGTATAACCTCTACGCAGCATGATTGCAGTTGGAAGTGACCTCTAGATGTTACCTGGTAAACAGGGCCACCTAGAACTGGTTGCCCAGCATCATGGCCAGCCAGCTTTTGAATATCTCTAAGGATGAAGACTCTACAACCTCTCTGAGTGACCTGTGCCAGTGCTTAGTTACCTTCACAGGGAGAAAAGTGATGAGGGAACCTCCTGTGCTTCCATTTGTGTCCATTGCCTCTAATCCTCTGAGAAGACCCTGGCTTTGTCCTACTAAGCCTTTTGATCATAGGCCTTAACATAGCTCATTCTTATCTTTGGTGTTCAGCTATTGTAGTCTGTCTGATGTGTGTTTAAATTTCAGTGACTAATTACCATGTCATTAAGAAGCAAAAGCACACAAGGATGAAAGAAGGGGTGGGCTGTGATTCTCTTGAGTTATGCAATCTTTACTCTGAGATCCCAGAGAATGGTAAAAATAAATTATCACTTGGACTTTGTATGTGAAATGAGGGGGCAAGAACATTTTTGCTATTTGAAGTGCATACACATCTCCAAGCAAATTCCAGTTCTGATTTTGCTATCATCTCCAAAGACTTGTGTGACCCTGAGCAGCTCATGGAAGGTCTAAATTTGCAAAGCATTTGTTTGATGGATACACTTGTAGTTTACATTTTATGGTCAGAGTCTCAAGAATTTTGAGTCCATTATAGACTGCATACATCTCTGAACAACTTATTGTAATTCCTTTCTGTTCATTCTCAGCTGGTGTGTGTGCATGCAGACACACAGTGTCTTCCTCCCCCTGTGTCTACTGTGCTACAGTGTTATGACCGTACTTAGTAGTTTGATGTTAGGCTCGGGAAGCTTGGCCATGTTTGAACTTCACATCATGTACTAAAATCTTCATGTGGCTCAAAGCTATAACATACTTTCTACGTGGTTCAGAAAGTCCCCAGAGTTTGAGGTGTGATTCATGCGTGGGTGATGATTGTATCTCCTTGGTGTTTCTGTTGCTCCAGCAAAAGACAGCTCTGCGGAGTCAGCAGTGCTTACTGGTGAGTTTCCTGCCCTAGCTGAGAATTTGGCTTATGCTACAGCCAGAGCCACCTCCATTTCCTGATCAGCCTTGGTGTGGGAGTAGCACTTGATTGCCGGTGTCCTCTTGGGGATCAGAAGCCAGAGCCTGGCGACCCATGGTGTTGCCATGGTCAGTTTGAGCTATGTGTTCAGCACATCTCTGGAAATCATAGCAATTATCTGCTGAAGTTAGTATCCAAATTTAAATATAAGAAAAATGGAGTTGCTGGGAAACACTGTGCCATAACTATTCTGTGACTTAGTTTCAGTCTTTGAAATATAAAGCCAAATATGGTCAATAAGGGCCTTTGTGAGGCCTATCTGTTATATGTAGTCTCACTGGAAGTGAGGACTGTAGTTTGTGTAGCAAAACTGACTATTTTGTGATGCTTATATTTCTGTAGGTACAACATTGATCCTGGCCTGTACTGTCCTTTTTTCTCCCTTGGGGCATGCATGGAAGGCTTGAACTCTTTGTTCAGTCAGCTCCTAGGAATCTCCCTTTATGCTGAACAGACACAGAGAGGAGAGGTTTGGTCTGAAGATGTTCGAAAGCTGGTAAGTGTTCTTGTTCCCAGCTTCACTAAAGGGAAGTTAGACAAGCTGGTGTGTTCTTCTGGGCCATGAATCAGATTCTGTTTTTAAATTATTTGGGTACCTATGAAAAGTACAGACTACTCATCTAATTTTAGTTGAAGTTAGACCTCAGGGACATCATACTCTCTCTAAATGCCTTTTTATGCTTGGTTTTTAATGGCCTTTATAATGTATCTCTGTATGAAGGGTGTCTGAACCAGAGTCAATTTCTCTGTACAGAGATTATTGCTATGCTTTTCGAGCCATCCTTCTGAATGTGCTCAGCTAGGGGTTTTTTGTTTCAATTTGTAGATGACTAGAATTTTTTCAAGTATTCTAGCAGTCTTGTATCTTCCTCATTTTTTTTTTTTTTAATTCTGTATGCCATCTTTACCTTGAGATTGGTTTTTATGTCTTCATTTTTCTGCTCTCTTGTTACGGGAGGGTAGAAATATGAACTTGGGTAGTACTGTGCTCATCAGCTTCCCAGGTTCCCCTGTTGTCTTCCCTTCATGTATTCACTGCAAGATCTTCACTGCTCTTCCACCTCCAGCAAGAGCTGCCATTCTTTATATCCTGTGGATCAGTTTATAATTACTTCTTACTCTCCCTGCTTTTCTCCATGGGAAATCAAATTGTTAGTGTTGACTTCTCTGAAGTAATTTAGTAACGGTCATTAGTTACAGAGAGTTACTATTAATACTAATCTGTGACTAGTTCTGAGTGAAATGCAGAGACAAATGCAGTTTGAGGGGCAATCTGTGAATCTTGCATATATTTTTTTCAACTAAAATTTCCAATAGATTTTACATTACTTGTTCCCAGTTTGTCATTTATTCCTTATAAATCTTTAATTAGAATACTACATCTTCAATTTACACATCACTGTTTTCACTCTGGAAATTATTTCTTTTCTCCAGGCTGTTGTTCATGAAACTGAAGGTTTGCTAGGATACATCTACTGTGACTTCTTTCAGAGACCTGACAAACCACACCAGGTAATATTTATGATCTGATCCCAGCATGGGTTTGAATAATGACTGTAGCATTAGAGCCGTTTGCGTTCAGTGTAAGTAAAAGATAACTTGATTTAAAATAAATTACTTTTAAGCAAGGAAAGTCTGTAACTTTGAATGTGGTTTTACGTAAAATATTTTTGTGAGTAAACTTTAATTAAAAAAGTGTCACCTGGTAAGCTGAACTCAGACTTTCTTCTACAGGATGACAGGTGCCTGAAATGTTGTAGAACTCTGGAGAACTGTTTATAGGTTAAAACAATCTGAAACTTTAATACCCTCTAAAGACGAAAGCTGATAACGGCAGCTAATTTTTATTCAAATTTCTACTTAAAACTGTAGACGGTTCCAACTGTTGTGGCTCACTCATGCTGCCCAGTGCCAGTATATTAACTATACAATGCAGTACAATAGACACTTAACTCTGTAGAAGCATTTACGAATTACCACCTTTAGTGAGGTGGAAAGTGAACAACCTTTAAATCTGTATTAGTGTAATAATATTACTGTTTTGCTAATATTTCATAATATACTAGGAGAGTTGTGCAGTTACTGATGGAGAATGAGGAGAGAACTTTATCTGTAAATGATGGATTTGGCACATCAGTAGATTTCTTTGAGTTCATGCTATTTATTAGGAAAGATTGAGAGGTTTTGGTAATTGTAAACAAAAAAATTAAATTTTATTTTCAAAAAGCAACACAATCTCTTCTTTATGGAATCAAATAGTTTCATTATGAATATGAAGCAAATAATAAAGAAACAGTGTGCTGCTATTGAACGACGCAGTGATCCCCTAATTTGTGTAACCGGGTATACATTTGGGTTTGATTTAATAGTTTGTTTCATTTAATAATTTCAATTTCAATTTCATAATTGTCTTCATATCAACGATACAGTGACGTTGGCTGTCCATATGTTTGCCTTTATCTTGAAAAGGATTGTCACTTCACAGTTCGTGGAGGCAGGCTAAGGGAAAACGGAGAGTATCAGCTGCCTGTGGTTGTTCTTATGCTTAGCCTGCCCCATTCAACAAGGGGTGCACCAACGCTACTAAGTCCTGGTATGATGGAGAACCTCTTCCATGAAATGGGACATGCTATGCATTCTATGCTGGGAAGAACTAGGTACCAACATGTCACTGGTAAGAAAGTTAGAACAGTGATTTTTTAAATTTGTTTTAGTTAAATGTTTCATTTCTATAAGAAGGGAATAGATAAAAAGAAGAAAAGGGAAAGTAGGAAAAGAAGGTCAACCAAAAATGTTTGAATCTTGTTGATATTTCTACAACCTTGATGAACTGAAAATAAAATATCAGATCCCCAGATAGTATCTAAGACTCAACCAAACAAGTTTTGAGTATTCTTCTCCTAGGAAGAATCAGGCATTTGTTCCTTTTCTTTCTGTACTGCCATTCTTTGTTCTAGTGCTGGTATCCAATCTTGTAAGTTTGCTTTATGTGTTTATAATAATGGGATAGTTGGAGGATTGAAAATAAATTGAGCTAAACTTGTACCTATGGTAAAAGCACAATAAATCCTGAGTTGGAAATGATTTAGGAAATTGAATTAAGGAAAATAAGTAAATTAGCTCTTGCAAAGAGCATACACTGGTAATGTGGAAAATCTGTAAAGCCAGCCCTTTTCTAGTTGATTCTGATCAAAGCAAAGTTGATAAATTAAAAATATATTGTATTTGCAAGCATAATTAAGTGGTAGGCCTTTGGATCATATGTAAATGAACATGAATGAACACACAGTCATAGCTCAGTGGATGCACAAAAGAGGAATATTGCCTCTTTTCATTTAGTCCCTTTTTTCAAGCCGTGCCAAAGAGTGCATGGGCTAATGGCTCACAGGCTGCTGTGGCCTTCTGCAGTGCTGGCAAATGGGTCAGAGACGTGTTCTGGCTCAGCATGCTACTCTCTTGTCTATGGACAGCTTGCTTGGTATATCCTCTTCTATAACAGTGTCCCGGAAATCCCATTTGCAGTAGACATTCACTTATTTAAAAAAAGCAGCCACAAGCAGACAGATGAAATAGTTTGAAGGATTTTTTTTAATGTTTCACTGGTTTTGTATATGATACAAAAGGGAATTACATGTTGTCAACAGATACCTTGTCCCCAGTAACAAAATATGCTTTCTTAAATTATCCACTTAAACTGAAATTAGACTGAACTGTTTGTAAGTGTGTCACTACTGGACACTGTTAAAACAAATGAACACTGTATGTGCTCCTTCAGTATAAACTTTGTATACTTCTTGGGACAGTTAACTGCTTTCCCACATTCCTTCCACTCATATGGCCTCGATCTTCTTGACCTCTAGGGGGTACTTACATGCCCAAAGTAACTGCTTTGGTGAAGTTCACCTGTTGTCGTGGTGAATTGTATTCATCTGCATGTCAGAAAGTCTTGAAGGGGCAGGAAATAGCTAATTTTGAGGCTCAGACTTTCCACGAGCTGTATATGGTTTCAGTGTTGCCTTAGCTCCAGGCAGTCATGAGTCCCAGGGGATTTCACTCCAGATCTTTGCAGAAGCAGCATTGGAGGTCACTTGTGTTGTTTCTGCAGAGAGTAATTTTTTTTTTAGTGTTTGGAATGTGTGACAATCAAATGGCTCATCCCCAGGGACTCTGGTAGGAGCCATCAGCTCTCATAAGACCCTAGGGTGGCAAAGTGTGGAAACAAGATGACTACAGGCTATTGTGAGAACAAAAAGCCCGACATTCTGGTTGAGATGTACTGAGTATTTGCCTTTTCTGATTAACATTCCCAAGTATTCAGGAAACCATTCTGCTGCTGATGGGCCCAAAACTTGGATAACACCATCCATGTGACTTAAGATGTGCTTTCTTCGAGCTTAATCTGACATTTTACTGTATGCATCTATTGATTGTTTAATGCATATGTGTGTGTCCAGAAGATTTTTTAAGCCCTAGCTTGTATTCCATTTTGGTTTATCATACAGTAGAGATTACCTGTACTTGTTTTACAGGAGGATTCGTTTATCCCAGATAACTACCCAAACTTTTACCTTTCTGACTTTTAGATAATGTAATTTTTCAGGATTCTCTTTAATGGTTATTAAAAGAATTCTGTCCCTTTATTAAAGAGCACGGAGAAAACACAAACAGCTAGGGAAACATCAGTGGAGTTCTGCAGGCATTGGTCTTCAGAAATTATTTTAGGCTTTTAAAAAATGATTTTCAAATAGCAAACCCCCCCTTTTTCACACTAACGCAATGTGATGGCACAAAAGAAGTATTTGGGATGTAAGAACTGAATGACTGCAGTGTTAGAAGTGAAGCGCAGTTCAGAGTTACACAGTGCAGACCTTGCATTTAAAGAGTACAAAGAGAACTTCTGTTATCAAATGGGTATTCCAACAGTGGTGGAGGAACATATTACTGTGTTAATGCAGAACTACAAATAGCTGATGTGTCCATGAAAAGGGCAAGTGTGATTTGAAATTACGTCAGAGGTGTATCTAACAGCAATAAATATTAGAATGATGCTATTAGGGAGATACTGGTAAAACCTCATGCAATCCTTGGTCAGGGCTTTGTTTCTCTTCTGAAGGTGAATTCAAACTGAAGCAATTGCAGAGAAGAGCTACAAGGGATACTCTTCTAGACTATCTGGCTTTAGGATAATGATGGCTGAGAGAGAACATAGTCTGTCTCAATTTAGGAGGTAAAGACCTGTGTGGGAAATTGAGTTTATACTAAAGAGCAGTATTGGCCTGAAAACATTGAGTATAAACAGATTATGAGTTCGGATTAAAAATTAGAGAAAGATTTATAAAGATCAAATGATTCAAGAAAGAGTAGCCAAAGCAAAAAACACACTCTGTTTAATAGTAATTTTGAACGCTGATGTTTTTCTAGCAGAGGGGATAGAGGTGATGACCCAGTGGGTGCATTATTGAAGTCACAGCTTCGTACGTCCCTACCTGTGATACAGAAATGAGAAATGCAGCTTTGATGTTGTGATGTGTTATGCTACTTAACTTCCATTGTGTGACATGCTGATAAAGGTTAGAGTAAATAAAGTTTTTGGGAAAGTGCTTTCTGAAAGTACAAACTACTAAGATATTACCTCATCGTGCTTACTTGGAACATGTCTTCAATCGGCAAGAGCCTTCCTTGGATGAATGGCGAGGTATTATGAAGCGAGGTTAATATAAAGCATAAGTAAGCTCAACAAACAGATGGAAGCTAAAAATTGTAACTGTGAATGGGATTAAGGCAGAGTTTTATTTACATTGCAGTTTGATTTAGGTTTAGGACACTTAAGTAGATTTGGTGTTTCGTGTAGGGCCAGTTTGGCTGCAGTCTGGTTTAGTTTAAAAAGGGTGTGATCCAGAGCTTTATAAGGTGCCTCGCTCAGCTGTTCAAATATTTTTACTTTGTGATTTATAGTAAAATGTGTAGGATTATAATGAAGCTTTTCTGGCAATGCGCACAATAATGCTGTGGAAATAAAATATTGACTTAATAAATGAAAGAACATTAAAGTTCGCCAAAAGTCCAAACTGAAAGTTGCAAAACCTTTTGGGAAGAGTTAACTGTTTGTGTTAATGAAGATGGTAAATGCTAATGTGTCTAATTATTCTACCTCTAGGAACCAGATGTGCTACTGATTTTGCTGAAGTTCCCTCAATTTTGATGGAGTACTTTGCAAATGACTATCGAGTGGTTAACCAGTTTGCAAAGCATTATAAAACAGGACAGGTAGGGAATATTACTATGTAAAATCTTGAAAATAGGAATTTGTATTCAGGGAAAGAATCACATTTTCATGTGTTATTTGTTAATAATGTTTAAAGTAAAACCAAAGAATTGATACAAATTATCTTAATATTATAAGTTTTCAGAAAAAATATTAATATTTTCATTGCAGAAAAGGTTAATCTGTAAGAGAATGCCAGGTACTTATATCCAGGGTTCCAATTACATGTTTAAAACTTTCAACCTATTTTTCCTACCAAGGTCGTGTAGTTTCTACACTACACAAACTTAGTGTTGTAGATGAACAACAACTGTGTGAATCAAGTTACGTGGACTGTTTTAATGTAGTTACAGGTAAGCTCTAACAAAATTTTCATCATCAGCCTCTCTAAAGTCTGTCTTAAAGCTCGGCTATCAAATCATGGAGATAAATGGAAATGTGTGTAAAACTCCCATTTTTAGCACAGTTTATGGTAGTGATTGAAATATTTTGTGATTAAAAAGTGTACTGCTTTATTTAGGATTAGATTAAGATTAGATTGGTTTAAGTTCTGACAGTCATGAATTTCTGCATTAAAACTCAGATCACTTTTTTTAATAAAGCTATTTTGTGTTAGTCTAATGCAGGGATCTACTTTTTATGGGAACTTTAGGAAACTGTGCTCTTTGGAACAAGGTGACTTTTAGTGGTTGCTTTAATGCATACCAGTAGAACATGATTTATGTGTGTACAGCTATTTCAAAAATACAGTAAACAATAACCAAAGTCTAGTGGTTTTCATTGTGAGAAGTTTCAGTATACTCAGATGTGATGCCTGAAGAATAGATTACCCAGCAGTGCAAAACCAAGAAAGCCCCAAGTTGTGTAGTATTACACTTCACTGAAGCTTTTTATCCAATACTAAACATTCAGTATATTTCAATATTATGAAAGTGGAACACTGAACGGTTAGAAAAATACATTGCTTAACTTCTGTTTTACTAGATACTGTCTGAGAAATTGGCTCTGTAAATCTGTCTGGGTTTTGTTTTGGTTTGGTTTGTTTCTGTTATTTACAGAGTAATCAGTTCTGCAGAATTTATTGCACTAAGAAAGTCCCCTTGAAACCTGTGAGTTAGAAGTACTCAAGAGTGTTCATCATTTGTATGTTTGAGTCCACATACTGAAGTCCTGCTTTCTAGTGTTCTCTATAAAGTTCATGTAGTGTTTTAACAGTGTGGAGTTAATCTGATTGCATATGAGTTCGGAGAATGAGCTTGACTTAAACATCTGAAAGAGATTTGTGGAGCATTATTTATGGCTTTATATTTTCAAAAAGGCTTTAGGAAATCTAAACCATGTTTAGTTGCATGGCAAAAGTTAAGAAGGAGGCATTGTGTCCCATTTGACATTTCCCAAAATCTTCTGTTTATCAGTGGTGAAATCTTGCCCTTCCAGAGAGCAATTGAGAGAGATTTTACGTAGAAATTCCATCTTCAGTGGGGCAGGAATGGATTATGCTGGAAGATGAGAAAAAGAGCCTGAAACTGCTGTGTGGCTTTTGAGGGCTTTAGGCCACTTCCACTTATTTAATTATTTATTTATTGTTTTAAAATGTAGAATGTCTGTTTAAGCCTTTATCCAACATATATAAATCTGATTTTGCTTATGGTGGTTCATCTAGATTAGTTTTAAGGATCTGATACCAGATTTCTGTAACTGCCATTGAAATACAAATAGATTGAAGTGATCTTTTCTACTGTTGAAATTCAGTGATACAGAAATGACTTTTATCTGTTGTGTTTATGTAACAAAGTACTTTGAATAGAAAATCCCTACTCTTCTACCTTTACAACTTCACAGAAACCTTTTGGGGGCTTGTATACTTGGTTCCTTGACTAATTTTTTTTGGTGTGCAGATGGAATTTGAATCAACGTATTCATTTCCATTTTTTTTTTCTTTTGAAAGAAAAATGAGTCCACCCTGCCTCCTTTTCAAGGGGAAGGAGGGTGGTTGAAATAGTTGAAATGTGAAATTTGTAAAACCATTTCATCCAAATGCTGTTCCTTATGAGAGCTTTCATTAAGTTTCTTCTTATGAATATAAACACCAAGCTTTTCTGTGGGAGAAGGATCTTTCGTACAGCAACGTTACCAACTTAGCTCTGTTGGAGGTCGACAGAGGGACAGTTTTTTACTGACCTAGCATTTTGAGGAGGCAATGCAGAAAAATTGAAACAGCATCCTTTCAGCATGGCTGCCGTAGTTTTTTCACGTAAAATTTAGGTGGTGGAATTTTTAGCACTCCTACCCAACACTACTGCATCAGAAGAACTTGGTAGCATCGTCTGAGATTACGATTGCCTCTACTCAGTCCTTCTACAACTGTTCCTGAGGATCCTCACTTAGGATTGATGTTTATGTGAAGAAGAGGAAGAGATGGTGTTTTGATTATTAAAACATGTAATTGGTGAAGATTGGATTTTAGTAGCATTGCTGAAAAAAAGATCTGGTGCACAGGCTTTCAGAGATGAGAATGCATTATGCATATAGAGGTGGATCATGAGGATCTGGTCCAAAGTATCTTGAAGTTTATAGAAAGGCTGTCTCTGCTTTCTGTGCAGTTTGGATGGTTTTGCTATTGAGCACTAAGGAGTGAAAAACTTTGCAAACTCTTTTGGCAGAAGGAGTGAATCTTATGAATTTAGTTCAATAAACTGGCCAGCACAAAATTATTTGTTCCAAGAAAGTAGCAAGCTTAGTTTTCATTTCACCTAAAGATAACTTGAAACAGAAAATCCTTGAGGGGAAAAAAACCCCAAAAACTAATAGAGAGGGCGGTGTTAATTAGTTAATCAGATTAAATTACTCAGGTAAACTCATGCACTCAAGCCATACCAAAACGAGGTTGTAACAGTACTTCAGCAGACAATCTGGTGCTGCATATGTACCATTCTGTATCACTGTGTGTTTGTTTAATTTCATTTGCTAAGTGCACAGATACGTGGTAGGTCTGTCGAGCTAAATAATTTTAAGCTTGTGTGTCTTCGGTGGCTCCCTTAAACAAAGGCCAGTATTTCAACTCTTCAAATTTGAACTGACTTCATTTTTCTCAGAGATGGAATTACAAAGGCTGTATTGTATTTGGATGATTACAGGAATAAGCCCACAGATAGTAAACAGTCGTAATGTGTCATTTACTACACAGCGGTAAGGAGTTAAGCATGCTTTGGGACATAAGGATTTCTGTTCCTTCAGACACCATGGCAAACATGCAGAAATATTCATGCCAAGATCTCAAATTTACTTAATATAGAAGAATGGAAAAGTCGAACATGGAGTAAAGCGTGTAGTGTTTAAACTTAAAAATGGGAATGGTTATTCAATTAAAATAGTTTTAACTAAGGCTCTGTGAAGTCTTTTTTTTTTTAGAAAGAGGATGACAATTTGATTCTTGTTTTATCAGAGAGCTCATCTTTCAGCATAAGTAAAATAATCCTGTTGATGCATTTTTTCTTCACTCAGCTGCTTATTAAGGGGCTATATGAGATTGTAATGGAGTGAGGAGAAAAAGTTTCTATTGCCTGAAACAGTACCTCTTCCTCCGTACATTCAAGATCTCCACATATCTGTATGCCTGACATTCACAGAAACAAACTTTGGAGGGGAGTGGTGATCTCTGAAAAACCCAAATTAGTCTAATTTTAGTTCCCTGAAATCTTAAATTTTAAAATCCAAAAGTTACTTGGGAAAAATAAATTATCTCCTTTTTATCACTATTTCAGTTTAATTTTGGCAATTTTTTTTTCTGATGCCAGATTCGACTTGACTTGTTGAATTAGGATCACAACACAGTCTCTGAGCTGAATCTGTAGTGCTGGTAGATTTAAACAAAAGAACGTTTATGTGTTTTCTCCTGTGCTTTTTTGCCAACAGGCATTGTCCTAAGAATGATTTGTAATTTCCTGTTGATTTCTTCAAGCTCAAACATCAGAGCTAGGTCTTCAGGGCAGAGTAGATCTGTGTTGTTTTTTTGATATTCATATAGCTGCAAAATGATAGAAAGATTTTCATGGAGGCTTCTGGTATTATCTACATTTTACTTGGTCTCTACAAGGTGGTGCTAAACCAATCTCCTGTGCAATGATATTTTAGTACTTCATTAATGAACGTGCTGTGCCTCCCTGCAGGAGCTTGATTAAGAACAGGCGAGGTGCCTGTAGCAGAACACAAGGAAGAAGCAGGCGAGTACAGAGACTGCTTTTTCAATGGTCTCCAGCTTGAGATACAGTCAAAAGGAGGCAAGGCTCTCTTGGGTGGAGAGTCTGTAAGAAGTGCTTAGCTCAGAACTGAGAGTTAGACCTACTTCACTAGTTTCGTGAGCAGGGCTGGATGTGACCCGGGAAGCCTACTGTCCCTATCACCAAACCTTGCAGCTCTGTGCCCTAGTGAACTGCAAACTTGGATTTCCCAATTCAGTTGAGGATCTGTGGGACTGCGGTTTACCAAAATGCCAATTAGAAAAGTCCTAGTGCCTTTTGCTCTGTTTATTTTGTATACCAGCTGCAAGCCTGTGCACTCCCTCTTACCATCGTTTAATATAGCCAAAATATAAAATTGAAAATCCATTATGTTGAAAGAGCTGGTTTGACCTTACTGGCTTTTGGCTTTCAACACTCTTAAATAATAACTGTGTAAGACATACTTACTCACTGCTGCCAATCTTTTGGATTTTCAGTTTTTTAAACACTGACAAATTATAATTTAAGAATTCCCATCCAGTTTTCTCATACTTTACCTTACTCAAAATGCAGGTGCCCCTAGAAGAAATCAGCTTTGTTTAATTCTGTACTGCAGTGCTTCACTAGGAAATGCAAGCCTCCAAAAAGCTGCTAAAACTTGCTGATGGCTTTAGTGCTTGCTTTGTAACTGCACAGAATTGTAGAGGTTTCCTTACACAAGGGCTTCTTGCCTGACAACTGATATGGTGTTATTGCAATCCCACATGCGCTTTAGTTCCAGGATGAAAAGTCATTGAAGCGCATGCCTTGCTCTGTCTAAGAGAATGAGACAAGAGATGTTTATAGAGCCAGGAGAAAGATTGTCCAACCAAAACACTTTTTACCACTTTTATATTTTTTTTTTACTACTCCGCTCCTTGCCTTAACTTTTCTACATAATTAAGTACTATTTTGAACAATGCTAAATCCAGTATAGAACCTCAAAGTAGCCAGCTACTAACATCTTTATTACTGTGGATAACTGCTCATTTACTCTTACTCTAGTAGTCCAAAGTCATTGCGTAATTTGAAACAGAATTTTTGTATTTGGGAAGGGTAAATACTGGCCTAACAAGGATAGACTGCAGGACTGACTTCATATTCACTGGTTCACTTTGTTGAAATTTAACAGCTGTGGACATTTACGACAGGCAAAATTGTGGGTGTTGTTCTATCCCATGCTTGACCCAGCTAACATTTGTCTTGGAGAAGAGGTTACAAGCCTTGGCAAGCTACTGCATAAAACAGCTGTGCAACCTGAGTTTTTCTTATCTGCTTTAACTTCCAGATTCCACAGAATTAATTGATAACATTTTCCTCATGTGTAACTTTTCTGGCGTTGGGTTTTTATTCTTTGAACACGAACATGTTTGTCTCTAATGGCTCTGCCATCAGGATCTCACGACTTTCATGTATTATTTCTCAAACACTTCAACACATTGTAAAAGTGTAGGTATGCTTCCAGAGTTCAGTGTAATACCAAACATATGTATTACCTTGTTCAGATTGTAGTAACTTTCTTGATATTTGAACAGGAACCCAGTTATTTTAACCATATTTAATGTGTTCAGTTAATAAAACTCCTACCAAAATGGGATATGCCAACTAGGAAAAACATCTATTGAAAAGCTTCAGGAAGCAGTGGAAGAAGCTCCAGGTCAAGTGTTCATATACAGATATTATTAAAATCCAGCATCAAAAAGTCTTTGGGTGCAATTGTAGGCGCCCGGATAGAAAGTCAAGAAAGAATTTACTTAATGACCTGCAAAATGTCTCTGACTTTCAGCCTATGGTGGCATGGATGACTTAATTGCCATAGATGTGGAATAACTTCTGTTTTGTTAAAAATGTCAAAGGGTATATTTACTGTTCAGTACAACCAGGTGTTTTTGTGTGGGTAGGCCTGATGCTGTCTCAGCTGAAGTTAGAAAAACCCTACCAGCCCAGTGGGAGTTATGTCGGCCTCTCATGTGAATGAACTATGCTCAACAGGAGAATCTGTTGTAGTATCTGCTTATGAAGATCAGTCAGGATAACCTGGGAGGACTTTAACTGCCCCATCTGTTCCTTAACTCTGAAGGCAGTCATAATGTTTTTAACAGGGATATAAAGGAACATAAACCAGTTTATAGAAAAATAATCCTTGAGACACAGTGATTTCTTGATGCCTTTGTAAGTTACTGCTGATATCTTAATTGCCTATTTAATACTTTGTTTAGCAAATGATATTTCCTTATTATTAATTTCTCAATGCATAGCATTTCAAATATATTTTTATTAGCACCACAAGTCTTTTTTTTTGTCTTCAGCCTTTTCAAACAGTAAGTGTACTATTTATAGATATGCAACAATTCTAAATATATTTGGGGTTTTTTGTCTCCTTCAAGCCACTACCAAAAAACATGGTATCAAGACTATGTGAGTCCAAAAAGGTGTGTGCTGCAGCTGATATGCAACTCCAGGTACGTTCTTTCCATTCTAGTGTCTACTCTTGGTCAAGAATTCACAGGAATTAAAATCTGTTCTGTAACTTTACAAATTTTTTATTTTAATGTAAACACATCTAACTATATGCAAATTAGTGAAAGGTAATTAATGTTTATGTTAATTTTCATGTTTGTTTATCTGTAAGAAAATGTCTTGAAAATCAGAGTTTTTGAAAATTGTTGGATCATCTTGGATTATCTGAACCCTCCCACTGCCTGCACAAAAAAAAAAGCTTTAGCTGTCCTAACCTGATCCTGGGCTGCTTGGCCAGTTTCTCTGTATTTCTCCCAGGTTACCTGCCCTTCCTTCCAGTCTCTGTTGGCTTCCTTTTTGTGTTTGAGTTTGCCCAGGAGCTCCTTGTTCATCCATATTGGCCTCTGGCCATTTTTGCCTGACTTCCTCTTTGCTGGAATACTTCACTCCTGAGCTTGGAGGAGGTGATCCTTGAGTACTAACCAGCTTTCTTGGGCCCTCTTCCCTCCAGGGCTTTGTCCTATGGGAAAAATATGCTGGAGAGGCCAAAGTTTATTCTCCTGAAGTCATAGAACCATAGAATGCATTGGGTTGTAAGGGACCTTTAAAGGTCATTTAGTCCAGTCTCCCTGCAGTCCTGGGTAGGGAGCTTGCTGTGTGCCCTCCTCCCTTCCCTGAGAATCCTGAACTCCACCATTTCATTGATGGTCGCCAAGGCTGCCCTTGAGATTCACATGCTCCACCAGCCCCTCCTTGTTAGTGAGAACAAGGTCCAGCATAGTAGTGCTGTTCCATGGCTCCTCTGTCACTTGGCAAAGGAAGGTACAGTAACAACCTGTCGCTGACATCAAAACTGGGAGCTGAGCTGTAAGGCTGTGAGACTTCTCTCTCACAGCACTAGAAGTGGCAATCAAATTCACAAACCTTTGCTTTCTGTGGGTAGATGTGATTGATCAGTCGCTCCCATAAACAGTCAGTGTTGCTTTTCTCCAAGTAAAGGAAATTGGGGTTCTATTTAATGGGTATTTAGTTTTTTTAAGTCCTGCAACAGCAGCTCTCGTGAACAGTAGCATAAACATCCAGCCAAGTTTTTTTTTTACAGTGAGAATTTGGCTGTGCTTAGTTTGCAACAATCTTCTTCTGTGTGAGTTTTGTAATTTCATTTTCTTCTTTGTTTTGCCTTAAGCCAGAAGCATGTCGTTTTTCTTTTTACAGTTGACCTAGTGTTTAGGTGAGTAATTCTGCTAGAACCTTAATAAAGGGTAGTCATTATCTTTGGGATGTTGAAAGAAACAAATTTAAAGATCAGATCTTTGTAGTTCTTCACTTTGAAAAGTGCCCAAATGACTGCAGCTCTGTCTGGAAACATGG
This sequence comes from Laterallus jamaicensis coturniculus, assembly GCA_022605575.1. NCBI lineage: Eukaryota > Metazoa > Chordata > Aves > Gruiformes > Rallidae > Laterallus > Laterallus jamaicensis. The sequence goes on from JAKCOX010000012.1 coordinate 12,610,272, forward strand.
CTTGCACTGGTTAACTGAAGTTGGTTTAAAAAAAAAAAAAAGCTTAGTTAAATATTTGCAGTTTGCTCTGTGCAGTTATTTAAAGTGATTTAAAGCTAATCAGAATACTGGACTGTGGGCCTGTAAATGGATATGTGTCAGTTAAACTAATCAAAACCAGACTTAACACTGTTTCCCCTGTATACATATATATTGCATTGGTGAAATGGAACAGTTATTTGAATTATGCTTTCGATGCAGCACTGGCTGTCAGGCTGTCAGTGGCCAGTGTTGGCTGTGCAGGAGGTGTGAACAAGGAGGTTTCTACCTGTGGCTGTACTTCTGTGACGTGAAAATAACTGCGCCCTCTCTGCAGGTCTGATTTTGAAATGCATGCTCTTGGCTCTGAATGGTTCTCATGTTGAGATAGCTGAGAATCTGAAAAGAATGTGGGCAAGAACAGAATTACTTCATACAGGAGGGTTTTAAGAAAAAACAACAAATAAACCACAAACAAAACAAGTCTAGATTGAAATAAAGTTTATACAGAGCATGCTTTGTGGTGGATCTCTATTTATGTAGTCTCCCAACACAGAATAATTTGCAAATGTAAGACCAGTAACCACCAAAGTGATAATCAAGGGACCCATTCTTTCCTGATGTGTCCAAACTAGCTACATAGAGAGGTGATAGATTTCCTTTCTACTTTTCATGTGCATTTGCTAGAATCCTGTCAGGGGTTGAGACCAAATTAACAACGTAGGGGCTCAAATGGGCTTGGATACCCACCAGACTTCTAAGTCATTGGTGTATTAACAAGTGACGTGGCCCCCCTGTCCTGTTTCAGGGGACGTGGTGACTCCATAAGTAAGTCATGGAGGGGTCATTGCATCAGTCCTGTGGGATGTGCTGTGCAATGTCCCATGCTGCTGTTGGCCCTCAGCTGCTCCTAGGGTCTCTGTGGGGTCTGGCCTGGAATGACCTCAGATCCCCACACTTTAAAACTGAGGATAGAACACCCATTTCTGGTGGGCTCAAATTCCTATGGGTGCCTAATGATTGACTGGTGCTGGCAATGATGCAGTGATTAAATAAGCTGCTTGCCCTTGTAACTAAAGTTCGACCAGTCTCAACCCATGCCAAGCAACCAGTATGCCACACTGAATAATATTAGTCATTTCCTACTTGGAGCCCCATGCTTTTGGAGATTCCAATTGTAATGCCTGCAGAAGGATGATCTCAGTTCAGAGACTGTCTGGCAGAGCCATTCAGTTTATTACTTAAGAAAAAAATGTCCCAGAGAAGTTGATTGCACAGCAAATGTAAAGTTCACACATTCCTTTGTAGAAGTGTTTATTGTTACTCATGCAGATTTAAAAGTAAAATAATTCATTGAAGAAAAATATACATTTCAATCTGCAGATGCCAAAGTATATATGTACTACTAATGTATATACCTGAAACAAACCTGTGAATGATGACTCTAATTCCTTTTCTTCAGACTTGACAAAAAGTTTATTCTGTATTGGTGACCAGATGCTATGTAAGCCTTATTTGACCTTTAGAAAAGAAAGAAAAATGCTTACACATTTTCCAGCAGTGGGAAAAATGCCTAAGGTTCTTTTTTGATCTGTTTGAAAAATGTCTCTCATTATATGGGAGTAAGAAACGATGCTGGACTTTCATTGTCATGATAATACCTCTGCATTTTCTTTCATGTCATCAGTAACTCAGGAGGAAAGAGAGGAGAATCCATACACCTTCTCCTAAGGCTTTTGCCATGTAGATTAAGTCTCAGATTCTTTCAGTCACTAGTAACTTCACTGGAAAATGCAGAACTGTTTACATGTTAATGCTATTAAGCGGACAAGGAGCTGGAGAGAACAACTGGAACCAAGCAAAACTAGTAAATACTAATGTCAGTGTGAAATAGACAGTATGAAGATAGAAAACTTAGATTGCCTTTTTATATTTTTAGGTCTTCTGGGAAATGTGTTTTACTGAAATTAAAAATAATCTTCTAGCTACTGCTGAAGTGTTAGCATGCCCCTTAGCAGTATCACCTAAAATCCTGTGGTCCTGGGATATGTCTCCTTTTCCCATAGCAAAGGTCTGTGTAAACATACAGAACTGTGGTTTGTAGATGGTAGTGCTTATGGATATAAAGCTCATCCAATTTATTTTCAGGGATTTTTTTTTTAGTCTGCTCTCCAGGTGGCCTGGCTCACAGCTTTCATCTGCCAGGATCAGGGGAAAGCTTATAGCTGGCTTCAGTGACTCATTTCTCTATCATGACATTGTTCTTTAGGCAGGCAAAAGCTCAGCTCACAACCAGGAAGTGAGGAAACAAGAGGTGAAGGCAGCTTTTGCTCCAACTCCCTGACCACAATTACTTGACTCCAAGTTTTACTTTAGAGAAGGTCCACTGCAGTACAGTCTGCTTCATCTTGTGAAGAACACTGAAGAGCAACTGCAAACAGGTCATACTAAGCTGGGAGATAGAAAATAAGAGGATCAAGGCTGCAATGAATCACAATGCCAGAATCTGTTGCCAGATGCTGAAATTCCTGATGTTTGGTTTGGGTTTTCTGGGAAGGAAAGTTGATGTGAAATGACTCCTGCAGAGTCACAAAAGCTTAGGGTGACAGTAGATAGTAAGTTTTCTAGGACTTCTGGTTCAAATAACTTCAAGATCTATTTATGATACTGTTGGTCACACCCTCAGTCAACCTTACTACCTTAAATGCCATAGCATTTGTTGAAGTTTGTTAAAAATAAAAAGAACTAGTATTCTAAAGACCAGCTCTGAGGATGAAAAGAACAAGCAAAGGTATTGCCAAGCTACTTTTTCCTCAAAGATAAGGGTAAAAACCACTATATTTTCTACAATCTAGTATAGGATTTTATTTAGATACTTAGGTTTTTTAATGTTATAAACATAATGATGGAAAAAATTAAATACCCCTGTCTTGAAAAGATAAAGTACCCATTCCTGTTTGCCATTTGGTGCAGTGTCTTCATGGAGTTATCCTCTGAACAGATACTTGCTACTTTAGGTTTGTAGATTGGCAATGTTAAGAGATTGCCATTTCTTGCTCAGTGTTGCTATCCAGGACACAAAACTTGCAAACTGGCTGCTCCTGCAAGAGTAGGTCTCATTGTCTTCTCGTTAACCATGTAGAAAGCAAGCAGGAAATTCAGGACATGCTCCTGGCTTCTAAGCCCCTCTCCTTATAACCATCAGTTTTTCTTTAAGAAACAGCTGTCACATTTATCATTTTTGAAAACAGAGTCAAAGGATTTGTCAAGATTCTGTACATTAGAAGGCAGTTTATTCAAACAGCAGGGTTATGGCCCTGTAGAAACAGTCACATTTTTGGTGTGTTGCATCCAGCCTCCCTTCCCCCCATGTTGAGTTCTAGTAAATAATTAGTTAAAAATGTTCCTGTACCCAATTCATAACAAAGAATATTTTCACGCATTGAGGGGGTTGTGGTTTCTGGATTGCATAAAACATCCATTCTCCATGGGTAGGGAATGTCTCCAAACAGCCTTTTCTCCATGAAATTTCAGCATTTCATGGTTATAATTCCTAAAACACTCTGTTTATCTCTTTGGGTTTGGTATTGCAATGTCCCTGGGAGTGTTGAATGGGCCCAGATTTCTAGCCAAATTATTTGCTTCATCTCTTGCACAAAAGTTTTTTGAGGCTCCCCACCATCAACTTTCCTATGAAGTGTGCCTACTGCAGCATAGCCTGACCTGAACTCCTTGGCTTAAATGTCTGGGTCCACCAAACTTCTCAAAAATACCTTGTGTTACACACCAGTGGATGTCTTCTCTGCACTTCCACAGGATAGGGAATCATAATAAAACGCATATCTCTCTTCTGCTGTAGTTCCCGTAGTTCAGCACAGAAATTGCCTATGAACTAGCTCTTACCCCTGTCATAAAGCACCTTCCTGGTACAGTGTGATCTCAGGCTAAGCTTATCCTGCAGCAATTTACTGCTCTCATCGAGTGAGCTAAACCAAAGGAAGCATCGGCCTTAGTTACTTCACCATTTGGGGGCTCTAGCAGAAACTCAGGAGCATCAGCAAGTCTGTGTGCAGTTTATCCTGTTCACAAGGGCATGTAGCAATAGGATATGGGGTAATGGTTTTAAACTAGAAAAAGTTAGATTTAGGTTGGATATTAAGAAAAAGCTCTTCAATATGAGGGTGGTGGATCACTGGAACAGGTTGCCCAGAAGAGGTAGTAGAGGCCCCATCCCTTGACATTTTCAAGGTCAGGTTTGATGGGGCTCTGAGCAACTGAGAGTAATCTGACCTAGTAAAGATGTCCCTGCTTACTGCATGGAGGTTGAACTAGTTGACCTCTAAAGATCCCTTCCAACCCCATACATTCTATGATTCTTATGTTCACTGCTTGGGTCCTAACTTGCTTCTGCAAGTCTTGGAATAGGTGTGTGTGTGTGTGAGTTTTGGTGTCCACTCAACTTTACTTATTTTTGAAAAGAGGCATCACTGGAGTGGTCTAGGAACAGGTCTTAATTTTATTTTAAAATGCAGGTGACTTAGTACTGCCAGTGTTCTCAGTGACCTAAATACGGATTTATGATGGGTCTTGGTGGTGGTGATAGGTGTATTCCAAGAACCTGTTCCTGTCCTAGTATGTTATACTAAAAAGATTTACAAAACTACATATTTAGACTCTCCCCTCTCCCTATTCTCTGTCTCTCCTGTTCTTTTCTATTTGTCTTTTCAGATTATCAGATGTCAGCACTATGAGCCAAAGACAAGCATGTATTTGTTTTGTTTTTAGGTATTTTATGCTGCCTTGGACCAAATCTACCATGGGAAGCATCCTCTAAAAAAGTCAACCACAGACATTTTAAAGGAAACACAGGAGAAAGTTTACGGATTGCCACATGTACCCAATACAGTGAGTAGAACCATACTGGCCATCTAACTAGACCTTTTGTTTGATAGCTTATTAATACCTCTACTTCTACCTATCCCCACACACACTGACACGCTTATTGTTATACTACATTGGAAGAGGTTTCTTTCTTTAGCCAGAGAGTTGGAAAGTTTCAGCTAAAAATAAAAACTTAATTAATGTACCTGGGTTTGTATAGGTGTAGTCTTGTGCTGAAATTAATTATTTATTTTCTCATCAAGAAACAATACATTGAAAGGGGGTTTATTTTAGCATTCAAAAGGACTGTTTCTGAAAGGCAACAAACGTTGTGCTGCATGCTGGTGTTTGCATACTGTGAGTTTCAGCATGTGGGAGCAAGTCAGTGTGATACAGGACTTGTGAGTTGATCCCACTGTCCTGCTGTCACTTCTGTCACAACGCTTGGTTATCCTTTCATGTTTTATCTGTTGCATGGGCTCAAAGAGAAGAACTCAAGACTTTAAAGAGCTACATGTCCTTCATCATGACTAAACATGCATTTGTTTTGTACTTCATGTTACGTCTGAAGGTGCAGTTTGCTTAGATAGTAGTCACTATATTTCCTGGTCTGTCTTGAGCTGAATTCCCAACCAGCACACAGCCTGAATCACTGTGCGATGCTTTGATCGGAATACCTGGATTTTTGGATTAATGGGCAGAGGCCAGTGGGATGAAGTTCAACATGGCAAAGTGCCGAGTCCTGCACTTTGGTCATAACAACCCCAGGCAACGCTACAGGCTTGGGTTAGGGTGACTGAAAAGCTGTACAGAAGAAAAGGATCTGGGGGTGTTGGTTGGCACATGCTTGAACATGAGCCATCAGTGTGCACAGGTGGCCAAGAAGCGGCCAGTGATCCTGGCTTGTATCAGGAATAGTGTGGCCAGCAGGACCGGGGAGGTGATCATCCCTCTGTACTCAGCTCTGGTGAGGCTACACCTTGAATACTGGGTTCAGCTTTGGGCCCTTCACTACAAGACAGACATCGAAGCCCTGGAGTGTGTCCAGAGAAGGGCAATGAAGTTGGTGAAGGGTCTGGAACACAAGTCTTATGAGGAGTGGCTGAGGGAACTGGGACTGTTCAGCCTGGAGAAGAGGGGTCTCAGGGGAGACCTTATTGCTCTCTACAGCTCCCTGAAAGGAGGTTGTGGTGAGCTGGGGATCAGCCTTTTCTCACAGATAAGTAGTGACAGGACAAGAGGGAATGGCTGCAAGTTGCTCCAGGGGAGGTTCAGGTTAGAAATTAGGAGAAATTTCTTCTCAGAAATAGTGGTTGGGCACTGTAACAGGTTGCCCAGGGAGGTGTGGTGGAGTCACCGTACCTTGGGGTGTTCAAGGAAAGGTTGGATGAGGTACTTAGGGACATGGTCTAGGGAGTAATATAGGTGGTTGGGGGACAGTTGGACCAGATGATCTTGGAGGTCTTTTCCAACCTTAATGATTCCATGATTCTATGATCCTTTCTCTGCTTTCTGCTTCTCAGGAAATGTGCTTTTCCCCTTACCAACAATGTCAGTCTCATTCTCTGAAAATCATAAAGCATATTCTTCAGTCCTCATCAAAATTCTCCTACACCTGCTGGCATGGCAAAGCCAGAGAAGCACAAGCAACATTTCTTCAAGTGCGATTTCTGACTTCTTAGCATTTTGAGTGGTGTTTTACATCATTCCTCCATAAGTGTTACTTATCCAGTGAACAGAACAGATCGCTGCTCTGAAAGTTAGTCTACATTTTTGTTTCATCTAAAATGTTTTTAATTTAACTGTTACCTTCAAAAGAGTAACATTTTATGGTGAATGTAGCCTCGGTATGAAGAGAAGCAGAAAGTTTTGACCTGGAACTTTATCCCAGCAAAAAATGTATTCTGAACCTCTGAACTGTCATAAAGTCTATGTTCTTTACATTTCCTAGATTGATTGAATGGTATGGGCCAGAAGGGATTGTAAATAGCATTTAGTTCCAAACTCCAATTCAATAATTCTACATTGTCAAATGTAGAATTAGTGTGTTTAGCCAAGAACTGCAATACAATTGAAAATTTGGTAAAACTTAATGGAAAATTACATTATAAGAATGTTAGTGCTCTGTCATTTGGCTTGCTGTCCTTTGTTGCTCTTTTTCTTGAACTTAAGATACATTTTCAGTTAAATTTTTAGTCTAGATAAAAAAATCTAGTAAAAGTTGGGGTTTTTTTTTGTTTTGGTTTGGGTTTTTTTGGGGAGGGTGGGGGGTGTGTGTGTTTGGTTATGAAGAGAGTATCGCAGAATCACAGAATCTTAGGGGTTGGAAGGGACCTCAAGAGATCATCAGGTCCAATCCCCCTGCCAAAGCAGGCTCCCTATCTCATATTACATAGATAGGCGTCCAGACGAGACTTGAATATCTCCAGAGAAGGAGACTCCACCACCTCCCTGGGCAGCCTGTCCCAGGGCTCTGTCACCCTCACTGGGAAAAAGTTCTTCCACATGTTGGTGTGGAACTTCCTGTGCTCCAGCTTACAGCCATTGCCCCTTGTCCTGTCCCCACAGATCACTGAAAAGGGGCTGGCCAATTCCCCCTGCAACCCATGTCTAAGATATTTGTAAACACTAATTAGGTCCCCCCTAAGTCTTCTTTTCTCCAGGCTGAACAGACCCAGCTCACTCAGCCTGTCCTCATAGGGGAGATGTTCCAGACCCCTAATCAACTTTGTCACCTTTCTCTGGACTCTCTCCAGAAGGTCCCTGTCTTTTTTATACCGGGGAGCCCAGAAGTGGAAGTTGAAATATGACAAGAGACATCAGCTCCTGTTTTCATGTGTACAGATATGACTGGCAGAGAAAATGAAGTATTTGGATTAGTTTAATTTTATCTGATTTCTATTGGTTTAGATTCAGTTTTGAATTGTTGTATGAGGCTTGTGTATCCTAAGTTAGTGGTGTTGATTGAGTAGAAGTAATTCTTCCTTAGTGAAGATTTTACTGCATTCATGTGGTTTTCTATAGTAGCACTGTCTGTCAGGGCTGCCGAGCATCCATTATTATCTCTTCCTGATAAACCTTAATTCCCTCTTACTGCTTTTTCAAGGGCAAGTATCCTCCCAATGTACCTGGCCTTCAATCTCATTTTCTGAAGTAGAGCTACAGCAGATATCTTTAGCAGATGAATTCCTGTCCTGCTGAGGCACAGCGCAGATAACCAGACTTCCTTGCGACCTTTTGTTACAGTACGTTCAAATTGAGTCGCACAAACTACTCCTAATGAAGAAATGCTGCTGTAGCTATGTGGGGATAGCTTTTTTAAGGTAAACTAAAGCATGATCCTCAGCAAATACCATGTCTTATGTGTCAGCAGGAGGAGGGATAGTGAGAAGAAAATCCTATCAGAGTGTGGTTTTGCCATTTAAATAGGTTTTACACACACTGGGGCAGTTGGCACCACGTCTGGTGGTATATATGTTGGCTGCATTGACACAGGTGGTTGCAGAAGCTAGTGCTGCGTGCAAGGCAGGAAGGAAGGATGGAGCAGAAACTGTAGACTGATGGGAAGCACAGAGAAACAGCACTCCACAAGACTTTATTTTTTCTGAAGAATCCAAATCTCAATTTCTGGCTGGCCATTGTTTGTTCAAAAGTACACAGGGCTTGCTGCTGGCTCCTGGAGGGTGAAATTCCACTGGGATTTCTTTGCTCTATTACCAAATCCAGAAGCTGATGACTGCCAGGCAGGGGGCAAGGAAATGTATCTGCCTGTTTTTGTAGTGTCTGGAGGTTTTGTTGCCAGAGGAGATCTGTGTTACTGCATTTGGAAAATGAATCGAAATTTTGCACAGGCTGTATTCTCGAGTCGTTATGAAGCCTTTAAAAAGCAATCAGTCTTCATTTTGACTCGTCTAAGGAAGCAAGATAAACCAAGTAATAATAACCACACATTTCCCTGCCATTTCTTCCTGAATATACTTGGTGTCAAAGTACGTGTGCTGCAGGGAATTCAGTAGTCTGTTTTTACTCCAAACTTTCTTCAAATCATAGCTTATTTCCCAGGTCCTGTGAAGCTGTTTTCCATTTACTATGACCTTGCAATCGATTACACTGTCTGCTTTCAGACTGCTTTCCTGGTCTCTTCTACCTTTGTCTCCAGGATGCCCAGAGAGTCTTTAAAAAAAAAAAGTATCAGGTGACCCTTTGATCCACCTGAGATGTGATCAAAGTTTCTCCCCATGATCTCTTGCTTAGTCCCCTGCCTGTCCCCCAAGTTCAGACTTGAAAAATACTTTCCTTTGAGGTAGTCATCAAAACTTAATGATATGCCATTGTTAGTCCTGCGCCAAGCATAATAATTCCTAACTCCTGCTGTGGGGTTTTGTTCAAAATAGAAGCAAAAAAGGAGACACAGAGTGAACAGGTTCTGCATTGACAGTGGAAGTTGCAGCCTCCTGCAGTTACAGGAAAGAGGGTCCCAATAATGAAGTGGTTTTACAATAAACACCAGCTCATCATCATACATTAATTTTCCTTGTGAAAAACTGAATTAGTATGATTAACTGATTTTTATTTTTAAAAAAAGTGGATTTATGTATTAATTGTCTGTCCATCGTAGTAACCTTCCTTCATTGTAATCTGGAAGTTTGGTGGGAGATGCCAGTTTGACTTCTAACTGTGAAGAAAAATGGTTTTGAAGAGTGGGGGACAGTGAATCTGGGTTCTTTTTTAGCTCACTGCCAAATAGTCCATTTTGCATTGTTTAAAATTACATGGTCTTCCAATATGCTGTTCTTCCAGAAACAGAAGAGCTTCTTGACTACAAAGTGCAGTGTTGGAATTAACCCATACACATCTTTGTAGATACATTTGAAGGAGGCAATGTGTTGCTCTGTGGGGAGTCTTTTAATATTTTTTTGTGCGCTAAATAATTTGCTATAAACCTTTTTGTTCTAGCATGTTAAGTAGATCTTGGTTCAGAAGGATCACCTCTGCTGGTGGCCTAGAATTTACACCAGGTTGCAGGCTTAGTTCTGCTTATGTACTTTGTCCAGACTGCAGGTTTCTTTGGCAATATGAGAACTTCTTAATGGCCTGTGGTTGCTAGTGGTTAGAGACCAAATACGTTAGCCAGCCAAGTTTGTCAACAGAAAACAAGATGGGTTTTGTTGTAGATATCCTAGAGGGAAGAAGTGTATGAAAAGAGGTGTATCACCAATGTGGTTGTTAGTCTTTATTCTTCCTGCAGCTAGGGGGGACTTTGCCCAGACAGGGATCCTGACCTTGGAAAGCTCCATCTAGGTCTTTGTCTTAACTTGCTGGGATTTTGCCTGTCATGTTCCTGACAAAGGAAATCAATGGAAACATAACCTATCATTTGGAGTGCTTGCTCAGAGAGGCTGTCAAACACTGCAGGAAGATGTGGCTTGCCATGGGTGCTGAGAGCACAAGGATTTATTTAACAGATGCATGTGAAAGCATCTAGCAGATAGGTCAGCTAGAGGAGTTGATGTCATGAGAGAGAGAGAACTTGCTTCTTGGCAAAGAGGTAGTTTCTGTGTCACCTGAGAACAAAAGATCATCTCAGCTGTATGCCTCATTTTCCTTCGTGGGAGCCTTTTCTTAGGAGTTTGAAGGTGACCTGACCTCACGTTCAGTTGTGTTAGGTAAGCCAGAGGTCAAAAATGGAGACAGTGTGGTTTCTGAAGTTCTGTATTGCAGTCTTGTACTGATCATGATTGCTCTCAGTAGTGATGCTGCAGTGAAGAGGAGAGTATCATTTTTAACAGGCTTATTCCTCAGCCTACTGAGGCCTGGCAGTTTGAGTGAAGTATCTTCTTATTGAATCTGCTGCCCATGTCATTGTGGCTTCACCTTAGAATTTCTTGCTAGGGCTTTGCAGTGACTAATAATGTGGAGTTATAATACTGTATAAAGAGGAGAGTCAGGCTGAGCAAGCAATGACACAGCTGTTTTAAAATAAATAAGTGATAACCCTTAACCTCTGATGGTAAAAGTGGTTCTGAGTTCTGAAAACCCGACTCAAGTGGTGAACATGAATCTTGAAATTATTGGTAAGGAAAGCTAAGTAGTGGCTGCCTATTATATTGTAAACTGTGATTTCACTTCCTACTTGTTTTATCTAAAATCTTCCCAAATTTGTCTTAATAAATCTAAGTTAAACTAATGTAATTATACAACTTAAGCAGAACTGAAAGCTAGATTATAGGTAATGTAAAAATAACAGCTAAATGTGATTATTCAAAAGATACTATGTAGCTATGAAAGAGAGTTGAGCCAAAGACACAAAACATCCATTTGCAAAGATTTGGGAATAAGGAACCAAGCCATTTAAAAGACCTTACTAAGATGAGCAGCCTGGTCTAGTGAGAGGTGTTCCTGCCCATGGCACAGGGGTTGGAACTTGATGATCTTTAAGGTCCCTTGCAACCATAAGCATTCTATGATTCTATAAAAAAAAAAAGATATAATGATATGACTGGATATAATTACTAAAGAATATTGAAGGAACTCGGAAGAAAGAAGGATAGAAGTGCTAAGCTGCAAAATGTAAGCAGTTGTCATAAATAAAGTTCCATAACTGATGAAGGATTTAGTGGGAGAAAGAACAACAAATATCAGAGAAAGCAGAAGTATTCCACATCTCTGCCTTGTTTTTTTTTTAAAAAAAGAGTTAATTTTGTTTGGGTAAGTAGAGTTTAAGTGACCCAGAGAATTTTGATCCAAAGTAGCTTGCATTAGGAAGGCAATTAAATACATGAGTATTTCAGGAGCGTGGGTTGCTGTTAAAGAAACTTATATCTGGTTTTTTTTAGAAATGCATTTTAATATTTGGTATTGGGGATCAAGCAGTGAGTAGTGTGTCCTGTCAATGAGTAGTGTGTCCTGTAGTTGGTGTCTACCTCTTAAAAAGATGTAGAAAAACTGAAAGAAATATAGCGAAGCCGTTTTGGAAAGAGTAGATTTGAAACATGACCTATGAGGAAAGTTGAGAAAATGGAGTTTATTTGGCTAGCAAAGAGAAAATTATGTAGGCACACACGAGTAGGCATGTTCTGGTATTGAAAGTCTTTTATGAAAGACAAAAAAACTGGAATTGAGACTGATCATTTGTTTCTGATAAGTAAGCAGACAGTAGGAGGGAAAAACTGGTTTCATTTACAGAAAATGTGATTGTGGTTAGTACCTAATATTTTAAAATCTTGCCAGTTTTTCCCCTTGCTTGTTGAAGAAGGAAACAGATACCCAGTAGGTCTAGGGTCTCCCTTACAGGGGGTTTTGAAGCAAACACTGTTGCAGATCATAGAGACACAGAGATTTTATATTAAAGTCAGAGAGTCTTCACAGAACATTGGTTTTCCACTTTTTCTCTCTCTCCAGTCCCTTGAAGAGGCACTGATGTTGCTCGTATTCCACTTTTTGGAGTGTTTTGAAGAGAGAGAAGTCTTATGTCATTACTCAACCTCTTGAAGTTTGTGTAACCCCTTCAAAGTAATTTTTTACCTTCCCATGTTGGAAGCCAAAGTTGTTTACACAAAGTGCAAATCCCTGGATTAGTTTTCATATGAGCCTTCTTAAAAGTGTACTATAAAATCAAGTTGAAGAGTCTGGCTCTGAGGAAAAGATTAATAAAGGAGTGCACAGTGAACCCTGGGGAAGTGATAGTTCTAGAAATAATTAATAGCTAAAAGCAGTTTCAAAAAGATTGGTGCCCTGCTGAGGTCAGTATTAAAGGAGACGCTGGGACTTTCAAAAGCTCTTAAAGTCACCCTTCAAGGTTTGTTTAGGTTTCTGTCTTTCTGGGGTTGAGTTCTTTTTATGATAAAGAGAACGCTGATAGCAAATAATTGCGAAGATTTGTTTTCTGGTGGTAATATGACACTATTCACTGGGCAACTATCTACAGCAGCAGAGTGTTTACAGATATCAGGAGATATGAAGCACTTTTAAGGAAATTCTTTTTGCAAGTGTTAGCTCCATGAAACTCAAACATACTTTAGCGATAGTATTTGCATGTCGTAGAACATTTTAAGGAACAGTGCAGGAAGTGATTCAATAAATCTCTTGGTAACATTGTGAAATAGCTATATGTGCTTATAAAGGAGGCACACACGTGTATGTGTGTATATATGTGTGTGAAAGGAAATTGCTTTCTTTGGTTCTACATACTTGTGTTCTGACATCTTTTTTCTCCCAGGATTGCATTACTGGAGCTGTATTTGATAGTGATAGATATAACTTAATATTATCATTGCCATTCTAGAGGGCCTGAAATGAAATGCTTTTCAAACGTAGTAGGAGGTTGTCCTTTCTGTGAAAACCTTCCAGTCAAAACAGAAGAGAATGAGAGAAAGTATGGTCATCCTGGCTTAGCAGGAGGTGGCAGTTAGACTGAGAAGGTGGGGGAAACGTAGTTCCTTCACATTCACACTGCAGTTTGTGGCATATTCAGGATTAGAATCACAATCCCCTAAATCCTTGTCTGGAATGGCTCTAGCAAAGGATAGTAAATGAGTACTGAAAAATAGTAGCTATTTCATCTTCCAGTGTAGGTACAGATAATTTACGGGATTAAATTGTACTGGCAAATACATTTTACCAGTTATTGGTTAAATGAGACCATTGGTATACCATTGGTATACCATTGGTTAAAGTATTTCACATTTTTTTAAGAACTTAACTTAAGTAGCATTTTGTTTTAAAATAATAGGTCAATACTTAAAATCTGGCTTAATTAGTAAAGTAGAATGCAAACACTGGTCTATCAGCATGAGTCTGTACCCTAAGGAAACCATCTGATCGGACTCTACATATCTCAGGCTATGAATCTTTAGGCTTAGGCAGTAAGGGAAATTATTAATTGGTAAAAGAATGGGAGTGTGTGTGTAGCATGTGTATGTATATGTGTATAGAGTTATGTTTTACAACATGAAGGACTTGTTTGGAAATTGTCTGGCTGCGTATCCATTTTTATATCTCTGTGTCTTTTAAGCATTGTCGAGCAATGCAGATTATACATACAGCTTTTTGATGTTGGCATTCTTTGTTATTTCCCATGTCACCCTTTCTTCAGTCCCTTTGTGGGGAGAAGTTGCAGAGTAAATAGTTTTAAATGGTTTTGCTATAAACAGATCAAATATATTAATAGTTTATAAATAAAAATGAAATATTTTACCTTAAGTAATTCAAAGACCATATGGTATATATCTAGAATCACCTAAGTGGTTAATTGCATGTTAAATTCCTTTCCTCTCTCCTAGTGTAAACAACTGCAAAAATATTTACATTCCCTGCCTTGCTAGATTTATTTATAATTTTATAATAAAAACACAGAAGTGTTATAAATTGAAATCTTAATCTCTTGCTTGACTCACTTTCTAAAACGTCAGCGATGTGTCTAGGTTGGTTTACTTTGTGTGCTGTCCCGCTCCTAACACAGAAATACACGAGGCTGAAGAACTGAAGACTATTGACGTTAAGTAAGTTAGGGGCACAGCATAAGATGTGGTTTCTTGAAATTAGCTTTCTGTTATTATAAACAAGATTAGAAACTGCAGCAAAGGAAGTGGCTTTAAAGCTCTTTATTGGATTTTTTTTATTACTGTGAAACTTCAGAACGATGATGATGTAATTCTATAAAACTTAGAGGGGCTCAGGCCAAAAATACAGCAAGTAAGTTGACCGAGCAAGCCACTGCATACCTATGGAGAGAGTTGTTTCTGCCAGTTAGTGAGGGCCTTAGCTTTTCCCCAGAGGTAGCTACTGGCACAAACAGTTTGAAAGCTCTGCACTCCGAAACTCATTAAACGGTTTCTTCAAGTGAGAATGAATCAAGGATATCTTCAAAGCAGGCTGTAAACTTATGTAACAAACTGTGACAATAAGGAAAAAACCTGTATCTTTTGTTTCAGTGCAAAAGCGTCAATTCTTTAGCTACAGTGTGTGTGTGAAAATCCTCGTAGAGTAAGTTAGTAGCTTAAATATTAAAGTGGGAGAACAAATTCTGCTGTGTGATGATTTGGCCTCCCTAAAATAAGTGCACCCAACAGCAGAGCCTGAACTTCAGACAGGGTAGCCACTGTCTGGGCTTTTGCTAAGCAGTGCTGGGCTGCTTGCCCCCATTACTGTGCAGTGGCAAGAAATAAAGAGGACCTTTACCAGGAAGCTTCTCATGTCCTCTGATGGCGGCCTCAGTTATTTTGGGAAAGGGAGCATAGAAGACGTTCAGAGAAGGGCATTTAATTCATTTAGATAAGCACACTAATTCTGGGAGTCACTGTAAATGAATGAATGAGACTGAAATTTTCTGTATGTGATGACGATGTTGCAGTTGCTGTGAAATCTCTTGAGTATCTTTCTTGAGTTTAGAGACAAGTGATACTGAACTTCCATCTGGGATAGACAGAGCATGAAAATGCTAAGTGAAATTAAAGGAAAAAAAATTTCTGAAACCACTCTGACACTTTAAAATGATGCCTGCACAGCTGGTACATCAGAGCAAGAAACTTGCTAAATGTGGAACATCCCTCTGATCTGCACCCCACAGTAAATTCACCATTCTTCTGTGTTGAAAAGTGGTATCATTGTTCTTGACCTGTAACCTGCAGCTGTTTAGGTTCCAGCTCCAGCTCATACAGCTGACACAAGTGGCTGACACAGTGCCAAGAAAACATTGCCTGCACTAACTTTCAGCATGCTTGTTTGCATGCCAAAGCAGTGTTGTCCTGGAGTTCCACCAGCCCTGATAAACCTTGAGTCTTTGCAGAGGGGAAATAGGCTGTACTGATTTCCATGCAAATCACTGTTCTCTTCTGGCTCCGAAGTTACCACAGCCTGGAGCTTCATGACTCTCAGGAGTTTTCCACTAGTGCTGATAGCTAAATTCAAAGGCATTAGGAGCAACAATACCAAGTTAGTGCCAGACCCAGGGGTTCTCCACCCAGTTGCCCCTGAAGGAGATAAGTTGGCTGCTTGTCTGTTGGGTTTCCTGCCAGAGTAAGAATTTAATTAAGAAGGGGAGGGCACCAAGTATCATCTCCATCAAATATTGTTTCTTGTGGAAACTATTCAACAACTTGCTCATTGATGTAATTACTGTAGCATTCATTTTGTAATTAGAAGACTTAAATGACAAAACCTTTTCTTAATTTAGTGTTGAGTCTTTTCAGGTTCTCATTTGTGCTTTTTGTCTGAAGTTGCAAAGCAAAATGGACTTAAACACACTTTGAAGTAACTGAAGTCACAGCAGGAACTGTTGGAAGAGCATTTTGAAATGTCCAAACACTAGTCAAGATTTCTTTTTGGTTTTGGGGGATTTTGTTGTTGTTGTTATTGTGTTTCTCTTTTTCTTTCCAAAACTTGTAGTAGGATTTTGTAGCGCTGATTCCAAGTAATTACTCCGTGGAACAGTGATTCCCCACCCTCAAACAAATGCTAGGTTAGTATATATTAATACCTGTAGTGTTTTTCTTTTGGTTTTGTCTTTTTTAGTCACATCTGATTTTTTATATCAGAATATTTTTGTAAATTTAGAATTCAGATAATTGAATCCTAAATTAGTTCATGTAGTCCTCAAAGCCGTTAATCCTACCATGTTGTTAAAATGAATGCACTGTCTTCACTTTTAAACAGAAGATGGGAGTTGTAGTAAATTATTCACATTTCTCCTAGAGTAGTAGTCTTATGTTCTCCAAAGTTAACAGGGAAAATACTCCTGTCCTCTGACTACAAAGGCTGCCTACGTGACTAGTTTGGGCAAGATGTCTAGTTTAAGGTAGCTAAAGTAAAAGCAAAAACCGAATCTTACCCCAGGTATGTATTCCACAAGGACTTTTAAAAAAATTCCTTGTGAGGTTTGAGAATGTGAGGTATTCTTGTTTGTTACAGGCTGGGATGCAGCCATTGCACATAAAATTTTGGAAATATTTCAGACGTGGTTATAAGAGAAGATTGGTAATGTTGGTAGAAAAAAGGCTCCCTTTAATAACTGCAGTGGATCAGTTGCACACCTTTATTTCAGTCTGTGTAGTGTTTGATAAAAAGCAGGCATGAACATGACCTGTGGATGGCATATTATCATAACCCATGGGCTATGCTGTAAAATGCACTGGTTTATGAACTCCTGGAATGGGTTCATGCAACTTTTTGAAGTGATTATTCAGAGTCTTCATTAACTATCTAGCTGCTTACCAAAAATACAATATTTAATAAGGAGAGTGCCCTAGTTCTACATGTCTAGCCTTTACCCTTTCCAAAAGGGAAAATCATAGGGTTTTGGTTTGGTTTTGTGTGGGGTTTTTTTTTTTTGTTTCTTTTTAATATAGGGAAATCATTCAGCATTGGAAATAACCCAAGAAACAAAATAATTTTGCATCTACAGTACTTTTATTAATATAGAGTTTTATGTAAAATGGTGAAACAGTTCTAAATACATTTATAGTAATGTGTTTCTTTTTTTATTGATCATGGAACTTTTTAAAGGAGTATTAGCTTATATATTCTTGGGCTTTTAAAAGTTTTATTGTCTAGATCATAATCTCATCTGAGTAAAGAAGGAAGAGTTTTTTAATGCAGGCAGTTAGCTTCTTTTGTGTTAGGGTAGAGGATGTGTCTTAATGTTTAAATATTTGTTTATAGGTAGCAAAGTCCAGTTTTGGAAAGTTAATTGCTAGAACAGCATAGAATC
Source organism: Laterallus jamaicensis coturniculus (assembly GCA_022605575.1). Lineage (NCBI taxonomy): Eukaryota > Metazoa > Chordata > Aves > Gruiformes > Rallidae > Laterallus > Laterallus jamaicensis. The sequence continues at coordinate 12,627,877 of JAKCOX010000012.1, forward strand.
AGAAAATGTACTTGTAATAGGTACTGGGCAATGGTGAAATAATGAAGATTGGAAATTCCTCATCAGGAAACTTTGGGTGAGGACTGAGAAAAAAGTAGTGAGAGGGAGTGATGACATGCTAGGATTAGTCATACTCTAGTGCAGGGAAAATCTGTACTGGTTTAAAAAAATAAATAAAATTGAATGTAGGCTCTAAACTTGACTTGGGAATAGCAGTGTTTATAATCAGTTTTCCTTGACTGTTTGCAATATGAAAGCAATCTTAGCTGCAGTATGCCTTTGAGGATGGTAGTCAAATAACTTGAGCTATCTAAAAGTATGTTTCTTAGTCATCTGTACCTTATCTGTCTTAGGCATCTGACTTAAGATGGATTGACTCCTCCTCTATTTTTGGTTCTTTTTTTGGATGCTGTCCTATTGCCAATGAATTTTTGAATTCTCAACTTCATCATATTTGAGAGCTTTCCCAAATGCAGGGAGAGGGATGAACAGTGTCCTGTATATATCCTTTCCTTTTCCCTTTTGAAAGGAAGCAATGTGAATTTTCTTATTTTAAGTGTATTAGCAAAGACAAGGTTAAACAAAATGTCTTGTGTTTGAACAGAGGGTACTGAGACGTGCTTTGGGTGCAGTCTGAAACCCTTTAGTCTTGGTCAGATTGCTGAGATGTTCTGTTCTCTTCACTTGCTTGTGATAGAGAGTTTCAACAAACTTGATGAATGGAATAGTTGATCATCCTGGAAGTGAAGACAAACTGGTTTAGGTGCAGACCATTATATGCAAGGGTGTTTGATGGGAACAGCGTAATCTGAGCTGTTGAGGAAGACATACTGTACAAGTTACAGCTTATGTGATGCAGTAAAGGAGTTCCTTTCTAATGGAAGAGGTAGAAATATTCTTCCCTGTGTCAAGCACATAGAAATTATTTTTGTTTGTAGCAGAAAAAGCAACTTGGATTTATCACTGAAATGACCGATTTGGAAATTATTTTAAATGTCTGAGTGTGTGAAACCAATCCCTCAGTAAAGCTTTCCACATTCCTGGGAGAGTTGTACTTTCAAGTTGAAGCTTTTAATCCTGACTTTGAAAACTTACTATACAATAAAATAAAAACATGTTTTCCTGCTCAGTCTTCTAAAAATGTAGGCTCTGTGATCTGTTTAAAAATGTGCTTTTAGTTTAGTGATTATGGTTATGATTAAGAGACTAGTTAGGAAAACTGTAGCTCTAAAGTATAAACACGGCAACCACAATACTTTTCAGAGCAAACTGGAGAATCTGTATCCCAGCTGAATGTTTTTACATACTTGCATTACAATGAAATATGGTATAGTTGTGTTTACTTTAAATAAAAGCAAAAAAAAAAAAGGTTAATCGTTCTTAAGAGTTTGCATCATGCATCAAGACTTAGAGAAAAATTGAGGATAAGGAAATTTTTTCATCTTCTCTAACGTTGCTGCTCCTCCTTTAAACTAGTTTTGTAGGCTATCAGTGGAGGTCAGATTACTCACCCATGGCAAATTCCATCTGCTTTGGACACCATGTGTCTTAGGCTGGACATCAAAGTATCTCTTGAATGGCTGAATTACAGCTAGCTTTGAGAACTTGACTTAGAGGTGTTGCTCAGAAAAGGGAGCTAACAGCTTTGTTTTTCATCATCTGTTCACAGTGGTCTAGGTGATAGGCCACAGTCATCTATTTTGAGGTAAAAAGACTGATTAAAAGCCAAATGCTTAATTTTTCCACACTCTCAGTTGGCCTTTTCTTTTTATTTAACATGCACATATAGATTTGACTTGGCGAATGGAGAATAAGATGATCATCAGCACTTTCTTGAATAAAGAAACAGTTTATTACAGCTGCCAAAAATCAGGAGATTGTTACTTACAGTGTGATAAAGAAACAGTCAAAGATAAATAGTTCTGGAGTATTGTTAATGCCCCTTCACTTTTCTGTTTGGCTGCCTCAGAATTTCAGCCATTGACTGTAGGATAAGAACAAGCATCTGACAGCCCTTGGGTTTAAATTTAAAACATCTGTTGTGCTACTTTATTGTTTATCTTCTAGTTCCTCTTTAAAGCTCTGTTTTCTATAGTACTTAAAAAAATCTTGACAACAGTCATATCACAAGAATGTTAAGAGCTTCGACTTTGGATATAAGGGCAAATAAGATAGGGGACTTGTCTCCCCTTTGGTTTCCTCAGAGAGCTGGAAAGGCAGAGGAAGTTTCTCACTCTTTCATCTATACATTCATCCATCTTCAGTTCAAAAATGATACCTAAATCTGTTGGGAAACAAGGCCTTTTCAACTTGGACCTGTTTGTCTTTCCACATGGCACCAGAGAGCTGATGAAATCATCACCCTTGGAGATACTGAAACTTTGGACAGAGCCTTGAGAAACCTCATCAAAGCTGGCTCTGCTTTGAACAAGGGTTGGACAAGATGACCTTTGGAGGTCTCTACCAATTCAAATTACTCTGTCAGGGAAATTAGTCAGGGAAATTAAAAAAAAAACACCATAATTTTATGTCTCTGGAAATAAGGCTGTTATTTATGTTTTCTTAGCAGAGAAATCGTAAGTAAAGAGCCAATAACTAACAGTATTAAAAAAGGAGTCCACCATCACTGGGTTGAGTCATAAAGCCAAGTAACAATACATATATGAATAGCAATATAATTACAGATGATAATCTGTTATATGCATACATTTAAGAACGTGCAGACAAATCTGTGAACAATGACATTGCGTGTGGATGTAATTTGTCTACCTGAGTTTTTTGCATACTGGCAGCTGTGTTTTTTATAGTATTAAATGCAAGTCCCTACTATCATTTTGTTTGTGGCAAAAGTTTACAGATTGAACTTTTCCAAGCATGACACCAAACTTACCCACATGGAACATGAAAAAAATGTAGTGTTACTTGTAATATAGTAATTGTAGTTTTCTTTCAAGAGCAGTAGAACAATTCAGCTATTATCGAATATGAATACTTCTTTTTACTGCTTGTTTTTCTCTCTTTCTCACCCTACTTATCTATAATTTCAGTCATAATGATCAGTATATTAGATATATAGTGTTAAGGTTGAAAAATGCTTTTTATCATAAAAGGATGTGGGGTTTTTTTCTTCCTTTTTTTAAAACTCTTTGTCATTAGTAGTATCAGATTTCTTCCATCATACTTTAGAAAATGCCAAACAATTTAAAGGATTTAAAAGATAACTTGTGTTCTGGTTTTTGTTTGTTTTCTCTTTACAGGCCTGGCAGCTTCGCTTCAGTCATCTTGTGGGCTATGGTGCCAAATATTACTCCTACCTCATGTCTAGAGCTGTTGCCTCCATGGTGTGGAAACAGTGCTTTGCTAAGGACCCATTTGATAGGTAAAACCAGAGAAAGTACTAACTAGAAAAAAGTCTCATGTTACTTGCTTCTGGAAAATGAGAGATAAATGGGGTCATGTAGGTTGATAGGCTTTTAAAATTGCAATTAACTGTTTTGCCTTTTTCAATATTTTAAGAAGATTACAAAATAAGAAACAACCAGAAATATGAAGTTTATTCTGGGGCATGTTCATTGGTGCAAACAAATTCACACAGGTGTTTTAAAATACAGGTGTGCCAGTTGGGAGGCACTGAAATCCATATTTAGATGTAATTAGAGAGCTTGATTTCCAGAGATGCCTAATTACTTGTAATTTTCTATTGAAATCAAAGCATCTGTGGGTTTTAAACAAGCTTCATGCCACCAACTTCAAAGCTTCATTTTGCTTAATGAAATGAAAAAGTACATTGTGAGATCACAAACTGTAAGTGTTCTTACACCTTATGTGACTGTTCAGAGCATTGTAACAGAGCAACTTTTCCCCTTTCAGCAATGAAGGTTGAAATGTTGTTCTCAAACCAACTTTTATAAACACCAACACAATTCACATGTATAAAATTTCTTTAGTTCAGTTACTCGTAGTATAATTTTCAATGTAATTTGAATTTGAGGAGTCAGCACTGAATCAAGGCAGTTATTGTTTCAGGGTGGAAAATTTCATTTGATCTCTGTCTCTGAGTTCTGTAGACATCCTTGAAGCAAATCTGACTGAAAGCTGAACAGGTTGTGTTTGCAGATGGCTCTAACTAACATCTGTGTTTCTCCAGGGCAATGGGGGAACGTTATCGTAGAGAGATGTTGGCACACGGCGGTGGAAAAGAGCCCATACTTATGGTTCAAGGTAGAAACCTTTTATTCCCTTGCTCAAGGAAGAAACAATTTCACAGTTCGGTCTGTTTAGTTTAATTATGGCTTTCATTGGATTTATGAAAGAAAACTTCTTAATTTGTTTAGTTAAGTGGACAAGTCATCAACTTTGTGTCATGGTCAGTAGAACTTCCTGTGATAGACAGAATTTAAAACATCCAGATAGCTGGGGCTAAGTGCTGGAAGGGGTTTGTATTATAAGGTTGTCTAAAGAATTCAGAATAAGAGTATCACGTACTTGAAGGTAGGTAGGTGAAGTATACACTAAAAGAAAAATAGATGACACCATTTTTGGATACCAAAACCAAACAACTGTTACATACACAGATTTCATAATAGATCCAGTTATTTTGTATGCAAGAATTTGAGCTTATTTTGGCCACGTCATTTCAGCATCATCTGCATCATATTCCCCTCAACCCCATGTTTGCTTTTGAATCTGAAAAATAGCTTTTAAAAATCATTTGTAGCAATAGCAATAATACTATGCTTCATATATTAAAAAAATAAAGTCAGGAGAAGGCCACAAGTTTGAGAAACTGCTGACTTCATCTCAAATTTTAAAATGAGATCAGGATAAAGACTTCCTTCTGTAACGTTGCAGTATTCAAACCAAGTGGTTTTGCATTAGTGTCGCTGTTCCTGATAGGAGCACTTGGTAAGTACATCATCTAATGGGGCATCTCTCAGTTCGCTCTGAAATTCTTGATATTAAGGATGAATATCAATTGACTGGCCTCTGTTCATTCCAGCTTAGTAGACTGGAAGTTGTGGGGTATTTTCTTCAGATAATTAAGACAGTGGTAATGTGTCTGTATTTCATCATGGGATTGGCACAGTTTCGTAACTAGAATGTTTTGGTTCTTTGACCCATCTGTTTATATTTGAGGCCATAACCTCTGCTCTCCTTACACCCTTCATGTACTAAGCAACTATATATATTCTCTAGATCAGTCTATTTATATTTCTGATCTACAGCATTACTTTTCATTCAGCGTGGCCTTGCAACTATGCCTTTCTTTACTGTTCTTGAAGAGTCTGTGTTTGTAACCACATAAAACTGTAGCCCCAAGTCGTGGATTAAGTGGTTGCAAGGCAGAAACATTGTATTCTAAGTCATATGGTAGAGAAAGAAAGAATGTTTTTAAACACCTGCTTATCTTCTCTTCTGTTTCTGGGATGTATTTTAATTTTACTGAACATGGAATCTTCCTGGAATGTCCTAGAGGCTATGTTGTAGTTGCTGGCAGTGTGCTCCCTTGAATCAAATATTCCTTGAATGAAGTTTGCAAAATTCATCTGTGGACGTATTTACATAAAATCTGTGGAATTAGAACTGTCTTTCCCTCTTGCATGTGTGAGAACAGTGGAACATGGTACAATCAGTTCAGGGTTGAGTGTGTTTGGGATAAAACCTCCTACTGAAATTAATCTGAAAACGTGGCTTTGTAGTTCAGGAAATTCCAAGTTTATTTTAAGTTTAAAGGAAATCAAAATATGACAGTCTGTCAAGGTACAGTGAAAGCACATGGACAAGTTTAAGTCTTGTAATGCAGTAATCCGATGTTTTAGTCATTTCAGTATTCAGAGTCCTCAGTCTTATAGTCCTCAGTTCATTTAGTGCAGGTAGTTCATGGGTGAGTTGTCAGGACCAGTGGTGAATGGTGGAAAGGTGATAGCTGTGCAGCCTGGGGTATGAAGAGAGCAAGCTATTATTAAGGAGTAGCTGTGCATACTGCAGGGCAGTAAGCATTGACATTAATGCTCAAACTATGTATAAAAGATATGTAGTTTGATATTTTTTTTTTAATGTAAATAATCCATAAACCACTAAACAGAACTGTGTGTCACTTGAGGGTCAGTATTTGTAGGGTGCTGCTGTGTTTGTTCATGCGTAATAGGAGAACCAGACAGGATAATTCCTCTGTGTCTGCATTACTGTGAACTGGTGATGAGAGCACAGACTATGATTTACAAAAAATGGCAGAAGTTTTCAAGATGTTTTCAGAGAATTACAGAATCATAGAATAGTTGAGGTTGGAAGGAAACTCTGGAGGTCATCTAGTCCACCAGGATCCTCAGGTCTTTTTCTACAAAGCTGCTTTCTTAATGGGTGGCTCCCAGCATATTCTGGTACCTGTCATTGTTCTTCCACAGGTGCAGGACTTTGTACTTCTCTTTGTTGAACTCTGACCTATCATCCAGATCATTAATGAAGATGTTAAAAAGGACTGGACCCAGTATTGACCCCTGGGGTTCACAGCTAGTTACTGGTGTCCAACTAGACTTTGTGGTATTGATCACCTCCCTCCAAGCCCAGACATTCAGCCAGTTTTTAATCCACCCCCCCTTATCTGATAATCCAGCCCTTGCAGCAACACATCCTTTGTGAGGATCTAAGGGGAGATAATGTCCAAAACCTTGCTGAAGTCCAGGTAGATGATATGCATTAGTCTACCCTCATCTACCAGGCCAGGTGTTTCATCATATAATGTTATCAAGTTGTTTAAGCATGACTTGACCTCAGTGAAACCATGCTAACTATTCCTGATAATTTTTTGTTGCTCATGAGCCTGGAAATGGTTTTCAGGATTATCTGCTCCACCACCTTCCTAGGGATTGAGGTAAGACTGGAAGTTCCCTGGGTTCTCCTTCTTGCCCTTCTTGAAGACAAGAGTTACATTTGGCGCTTCTCCCAGTGGCCATGATTGATCAAAAGTCACTGAGAGTCATGGTGCAATGCCATCTGCTATCTCTCTCAGCACTCATGGGTGCATCCCCTCAGGGCCTGTGGATTTATGTATGTCCAGCTGACTTAAGTGTTCCCTGGTGCGATCCTTTTCCATCAGCAGTACATGATCCTTTCTTCAAATTGTCTCCCTGGCCACTTTTGTATTCTGAATTTCACCTTTATACTATGTGTTTCTTTAGTATTACTTTAAACAGAAATTTGGAAAGATACTGAAGATCATGAAAATACCAGAATTCATCAGCAGATTATTGCCTATACACATTGTGGTGTTCATTGTAGACAGTGCAAAACTAAAACAATCGTGCTTGAAGGACTCCTTGAAAAATGAAATTAGTGTCACTCAGGTCCTTTGACAAGTTTGTAATTTGATTGCTTGTCTGGGATTATTTGAGGTTAAATCACAGGATGTGCATGATGGAAAAAGCTTATATGTTTATACTTAATTGATCTGGATTTATTACAAAAATTGAGAGTTTAAGGAGAAGTACGAACAGTTACTTGTTCTTCAATTTGTTTATGTTCAATCAGCTTCTCACTCCTTTTGCTGCATTTTTTCCCTGTTCATTACAGATGTTCCAGGAGACTTGATTACTGTCTTTTGTTGGTTTTCTTCAGTTGCAAAACTGCACTCACATAGCAGAGGACCAGATTCTTGATTAAAGACAGATTCCACCAGACTTAAAAGCTTGTTGATTTTACTCTTCTTCGGGGAAACAGTCCAGTTTCTTTGCTCACAAGTGCCTTGTTTCAAAAACCTGAAGTTCTGTGGGCTGTTCTGCAGGATTTTATTTTTTTATAGATATAAAGAAATGTGCTTCTACAAGTCTGACTTCTGGATGTGTGTGCATAGCCTCACCCTTGAAGGGTTTCCGTGTCTCATTGTGAAGTCAGCCGTGTTCATTGACTGCTTGCAAACAGATAACTTCACAAGTGCATTTCATTTATACAGTTTCTTTGTTATGTTTTTCTTCTCAGAAGCTATCTATTGTCTTCCTTTTGTGTTTGGATATGACCTTAGCTTTTCATCTTTCTCCCATATGATTCCATAGATGTACTGATTAGAGAAGATAAAGAATCTGGCCTGCCATCCAGTGGAATTACTGACAAGAATCCTGTTTGGACTAGTCTTTAATTAGAAAATACAGGATACATTTTTTTCCCTTTGGATTTTTTTCTCTTCACATTTGTTTCCATTAGAAAACTCCAAACAATCCCCCCCCCAATCCAAACGTAAAGGCTCTGTGAAGCCCTTTTAAACATTTTCTGAAGAGACCCCTTTTATCTTACCCCTTTGATAATCTACAAAATACAGAAATAGTCACAAATATGGATATCAGGAGCAATTAATGAGTGAACACTACTTTGTCCAGGAGAATTGCTCTTCTTTTTTTTTTTTTTTTTTTTTCCCCTTAGAGAGAAAATACAGTTTGAGAAGAACTTGATTCCTCTGTCACTGTGGGGTGGCCATATGGCTCTTGCAGACCGTCTCCTTCCTAGGACTACATGGGATTAAGGATTCCAAATTCCTTTAAAGATACGTAACCCAGGTGTCCCTTCCAGGTCCAGTTGTGTGCTGGTTGCAGGTCTGAACAAGATTCAGATGTGCCCCATCCCTCCCTCTCTCCCTTGGCACTCCCTGACTGGAAGGAAACCCAGGTGCATAGGCAGAAAGGGAATTGCAGTGTGAAAAGTCCTGGCTCAGGAGACCTGGGAACTGAGAGCATGGAACATATCCTGGAGTGTGGCCCTTGTGCAGTTTTGATGCAGTCACATTGCCCTTTGGGTCTCCAAAGGAGGCCTTGTGCAAACTACATGTGGAGTTGTGTTCTGGATTTGTTGGTGCTGGGTTCCAGTGCAGACAGGTGTACGCCGCTGCGTGCATACCTGGCAGTCAGACCAGCCGAATCGGGAAATGGACATGCATGTCCTCCAATGCAGTTTGACTTTTTTTCCCTCCTATGCCTCAAGTTGTGCTTCATGGAATACTTAGGATTTGAAGAGGCTTTAAAAGTCTTCAGGTAATGACTGTATGTCTCTTTGAAAGCATAAGAAACGTTCATAAATCCTAAGAGGCGATTTGAATGGCAACATGTGTTAACTCAAACTATACGGACACAAAATAATTAGTGTTCCAAAGGGGCAGAGGCCAAATTTTGCCACAGGCTTTATTCTTCTCCCAATTTTCGGTGATTGTAGGTTGCAGCTAACCATCTCTCAAAAGGGTGTGGTTAACCGCAGTGCTGTAATGTGAAAGAAAACTTCAAAGCAGAGAAGATAAGCTATGCAGTTGCCTTAGGCTTGGGAGAGACTGAGCTGAAATAGGAGTGGGGCTGAACATATAAAATACACTCCTAGATTTTAAAACTGCAACCATCAGACCTTGTGGACATCTTACTAAATCATTTAGACTGAAGTGCTGAGTACTTACAATATATCAAAGCTCATCTTGCTTTGATATATTTTAATGGAGTTTCAAGGGAGACATGACTGTTCTTAACACAACTGTGCAGAGTAAGAGGTTAAAACAGAGAAATACCATCAGTGTCTATTTCTTTTGGAGTTGTCTACTCTAAAATCTGTAGGTACTTATTTTGTAAGGGCGTGATTGTTTTATTACAGTAGTTCTTCAGCAATGGCCTCAGTTACTCTTCATCCTTCCCTTGCAAAGGCAAATTCTGCTAGTGTCTGCTTTTGATGTCAGTGTTGGGAAAACACCAATGCAGTAGACCACTAATGCAAGAAATCTGAAATCTGTTTGTATTATCAAAAGCTCGAACTACTGGGTAGGAGGTCATTTGACATCTCTATTGTCAGAACGATTTGGAATTCTCCTACATACTTAAAATAAACAAACCATGTGGAGTCTAAGTGAATGTAATGTATGACAAGTTTTGAGTGAGATTTGGTAAGATTGTATTCAGCTGCACTAAAGTGCATCCAAGTGTAATGTAGTGAATTAAGTTTCTTTTGTTCTTTTTGTAATATCCAAGGTTGGATTTTTTTTTGGTTATGATTTGCTATTTTTGTGTAAGAGGGAAATTAAGTCTACCTGAAGATAACCCCAGCATCAGTGTACCTGTTATGGGCATTTTGTATTCTGTCTGGGTGGCATTGCAGTCATCCCTCACATTGATATCTGATAGGAAAGGGCATATTTTCTATAGGAAAATGGTTTTTTTATAGAGGAGCAACTTAAAAAAGGGAAGGGAAGAAGGGATGAATAATTTCACTCACTTGAGATTCTTATGCCTGAGCTAGTTATCCAGGTTTCCTTTCTGGGATACAGGGAAAAGTAGGTTCTTCATAGGCACGATTCATCATCAAGTAGACAGGTCAAATGAGTGGCACCCGTGGAGGTCTTTCTATGTTCAGTCTCTAGAAACAGGGCCACTTAGTTCAGATGTAAATGTCTGAGGCAAAATGGGGCCAAAAAAAAGCAAAATGAATTGCACTGTTGAAACTAGACTGCTCAAACTGAGTTTGAGATGAAGCTCCAGTAGCCATGCATGGCAGTACATGTTCCAGTGGGCTGCTGTCCATGTCACCTTCTCTCCACTTCTGAGAAAGTTGCAGGAAAATAATAGGAGTTTCAAAAGGAATTTTCCTGATATATGCATGTCCCCTAGCCGTCCCACTGAGGAGCCAGAAAGAGGGAGTCTGCAAGAGGCCACGGCTCTCTGGGGAGGTTCGATTAGTAGCTGGTATCTGGACACATTCGTTTCTCTGCCCAGCATATATCAAGCCATTTTTCATTGTGAACTGGAGGTAGTTCCAGGGCAATTTTACTAATGTTAGGATAGATGACAAGTTTACAAAATATCTGGAAATATTAATCCTGTTCTCTTTCATTGCAAAAAATAGCTTGATGCACATTTCATTTAACAGCATTTCAGTCAACCTATATATAGTACAAGCTTTGTTTTCCTTTTAGTGCTCAGTATTAATTTTCTGGGTCGTGGCAGTTTTTGTTGACACTTGCAAGGTCTGTTTGAATCAGATTGAAATGGATTTCTGTGAGGTCTTAGCAAGAAAATTCTTTTTGGTTGCTTGCACAAAATTACCTCGAGCCGGTCTGTTTCCTGGTGGGTTTTGAATCATTGTGTTAGAGTAAAAGATTCCGGTCTTTTAGCAGCATGCAATTATAATTTCCACTGAAAGCAAATATTGTTGAGGATGTGAAAGAATATAAAATTATGTTCAGTTAGGTACGCTGATCAGAAAGGGTAGAACAAGGTTATATTTACATTGGCAGCTGTCAGAAAGAACAGATCACTTCAAAGAAGTACGAAGATTAAGTTTTACATTATTTGGCAGCTGTACTATTTATTTTTCTGGTACAAGTAATGCAATAAATTTCCATATATAATCTTGAAAATGTTAATAACAGTGAAAAGACCAACGTTAATGTTAAGTGTAAAGAAACATCTGAAAATAATTTGCAGGACGTATTCTCATGCTTTCTAAAAACTGGGATTCTGAGGAGGAAAGTGTGAGGTTTCTAGCTGCTCTGCTTATAGAATTACCTGACAAAGTACTTAAGCGTGATTCTTCATTATGCTAATTTCCCTGTCTGGTACTCTGTAGCCATATGCTTCAGGTTAACATATGCACTGATTCAAATTCTCAATAAATGGTAAGTCCTGGTACTCTAAAAAAGCAAAACTAAAACTGCAGTGAAAATGCATTTGGATATTTTTGATGCCTTGCTATGCATTTCAGGGGCATTTTTCCTTTAAATGCTAAATTAAATGTTTTTAAGGTGTGTAACACTCTGAGGAAAATATGTTGTTTTTTCTGGCTGTCAGACCTGAGGCTCAGCAGATAAGGACTGAGATACTCCCTCAATCACTGATTTATTCCAGTCATGTGGAAATGACTGACTCTATGGTTATATTGCTTTAAAATGGATATAATTCCCTGCTTAAGCAAGATTGTAATGATAAAAGTTAGTTAAGAATCTTGAAACTTGTCAGTTCTGTGGTAACGAATAACAGGTAGCTTGAAGAAATGAAATAATCCCTATACACTTTAATTACATTTATTTCCTGACAAAGAAACATGATTTCCATTTCTGTTGTATTGTGACATTAAAAGTTAGCTAGCAATAAGTGTTGTTATTGACAAATCTTTCAAGGTCATAGTATTCTTGCTAAGAGTCTGCTGTCTTGGTTTTGTAGGTATGCTTCAGAAATCACCTTCAGTTGAAGATTTTGTGGATGCCCTTGTTTCAGACTTAGACCAGGACTTCGAAACATTTATCATGGACTCTTAAAACTGTTCAACAGAACTAAATACTTTTATGGCAGATTGCATACATCTTCATAATTGTGGATAAAATACTGTTGTGACTGCTTTTGCTTCTTGGTGAATGCTTCTAAAAGTTTGACTATTCATGTTGGTGGAACAGTAATAAATAATTTCCTTGGATGACCTTGTTTCATTTATGAAGATGATGGCTTTCTGTTGTGCAGGAGCTTGCATGGAATCTGCAAGAACAAATCCTCCAGCATGTACTGTTAGAAAATTTGATCATGTTGGAACAGCTGGTAAAATGGGAACTGAACTCATCTTCAAAGTGAGTGAATTGGTATGAATGGTCTTTTGGTACACACCCTGGATTCAGTATTAGGACAAACCTCTTGAGTGTGGCCCAGAACTGTTTGCATGGATCTTTCTCACATACTCATGTATATTCTTTAAACTTGTTTAGCCCTGTTCCTTGTGGACTTCTGCATTGGGAAAAAGAAAATTGTGTTTACAGTGGAGGAGAAATTGGAAAGCAAAATGAAGTGGAGAACTATGAACTGTATTTGAGATAAGGAACAAAAAGATGGGAGAAGAAGAAGGGTATATGATGGAAAATTTTAAGGTGTGGAGGAAAGGGATATCTGTAAACTTAAAAAAAGAGAGACGAAGGGGTAAAATTAATAGAATCATAGAATGGCATGGGTTGGAAGGGACCCCAAGGATCATAGAGCTCCAACCCCCCTGCCATAGACAGGCCTGGATCTACACAAGGTTGAACAGGGCCCCATCCAACCTGGCCTTGAACACTTCCAGGGATGGGGCATCCACCACCTCTCTGGACAGTCTGTTCCAGCACCTCACCACTCTTTCTGTAAAAAACTTCCCCCTAATATCTAATCTAAATACCCCACAAATAAATACCCCACTAAATACATACCCACAAATGTTTCCTAGTGGAACCATGGCAGGGTAGCCATGCTTTTGTAGCTGCAATGATCCAGTGGTTATGTGTGTGACCGTGTTTGTAAGTACAAATAGTTTATTGTGTTATACAAAGCCACTGAGTGGGTCTTCAGGTTTGGGACAGAATAGCAAGCTTTAAAGCTTAATACAGAAATGGACTGTTCATTGTATTGGGTGTGTAAAATGGCTGGGAGGAGGAATGGCATTTACAAGGTACCATAAAACTCTCCTTACTATTGAATCAGTAGATTTTAAAATATCCAACAGAGGTAGAATTTTAGTTCCTGGGCTTATCTTTTGCAGCTCTTTCACTGAGCTTCATTGTTCAGGGGTCAGCAGTTGTTTTCTGAGGAGTATCCTGCCATTAACTATGTCTTTTTGTCCTTTTATCTGTTATCTGTCGAATCATAGAATGTATTGAGTTGGAAGGGACCCTTAAAGTAAGCAGGCACCCCTTTAACTAGATCAGGTCCCTCAGAGCTTCACCAAGCCTGACCTTGAATGTCTCCAGGGACGGGGCCTCCACCACCTCTGTGGACAACCTGTTCCAACGAAATCCAGTGAATCTGGGTGTGTTTGTTTTATTGTGTAGTGGTGGTTTAGTTTTGCCCACATTAGTTTAAGGGCTCTACTGGATGAAGTCCATCATGTTTCCCTGAATATGGCTTTGCAGGCATTCGAATGATTCCATTGCAGAGAACAGCTACTATGAAAAAACATTGGCAACGCCACTGCCTAGGTATGGCCTTAATCTGGTCCCTGCATCTTTGATCACATGAGGTTTCCTTTTAATGATGAGTGTTGGAGCACTGTATAATATAAGAGAGCAAGTTTGGGGGACACACAAGACACAAAATATTTTGAAACAAAAATGTTTTTCCAGGATATGCTGGAACAGTTTAAGGTTGCACACTATATTGTGGCTGATGAACCAAGGAAATAATAGTATCAGTTTCGTTTTCTTTTTCTCTTAACCAGAAAAAGTGGATGTTTGGGAAGGGATAAATAAGAGTTAGAGATGACTGGATGATTGGGCCCTGGAATTTAGCAGAATTTGTACTATTGGGTATCGTTGGATATTTTACCCTATTTTTTCAGTGTGGAATTTTTTCAAGTGGGAATTTGCCTTGTATGAATAGCACTGCCATTCTACTAGAACTGGGTTTAGACATTTTTAGATGTGAAATGGTTTGATTAAACAATAGCAGGCATATTTCCAGACATGTACCACAACAGGGCTTCTTGGTCACACATCTGACTGATCACATTCTGTAGCTGCAATTGGCCCTTATGAGGAAAGAATGAATGGTTTCGATTATCAAACTAGGTGAGTATTTTGCTGTGAGTTACGTGATATAAACCCCCCCAAAAAATGAAACAAATTTAAATTTAGGTGTGAGCAAAAGCACATTGTGAAGATGGAAAGTTCTTGAAAGAATACAAGAGCTTATGTAAGTACAAAGAGTATTTAATGGAAATATGTTTTAAAGGGAATTCTAGGGTCGTGCTAAGTGAACTTTCTGGTGTTTGATGCTTGTTTTTTGTACTCGAGCAAGCTACCAGTAATGTTTGTCTGAAGCTGGCACGTGTTGAAAGATTTCATTGTGACAAAAAGAACTTAGCAGAAGGAAATCCTAGTGCTGACACGGCCCTGGGAGCACTATGGTAAAGACAATAAAACATCATAATTGGCAGAATACTCAGAGATTATTAAAATTTAATTTATTTAAATATTTAATTTAAAAAATGGACTAGTATTATAATATTTAATTTATTTAAATAAATTGCCCCTAGATTTGAATTTACAAGAAATTAAAATTATACTGGTACTAGAGGGTAGATACTTTATAAAAATACAGGTAGCAGTCACACAGTTTTATGCCTGTGGCTGCTACTACTTCCTTAATTCACCATCTCATTTGATCCTTCTGTAAACAACAGTCTTTTCAAGTTTTTATCAGAGTGGTGTCAAGCAGCATCTTCCTATACTGAAAGGGGATGCAGACAAAGAAGGGAAGAAAACCGTGTCTTTTCCCAGAGCACAGTGGGCTTCAGCTTATTGTCGCAGATTCACAGCTCTTGGGACACTGGACAAAGATGGAAACTGGTAGAAAAATAATTAGAATGTGGAACGACAGCTGCATTCTTTTGTGTGAAGAAACTCTGTCGACTCTGCTAATTTTTTGTTTTATGAAATAACCTTTGAGGATTGAACAGTAGATGTGATTAAGCCTCTTGAGAATGTGTTATATCACCACTGCGATGCTTACTACAGAAAGGGAAATATTATTCTAAATGACTTTTTTTCTCTTTTTTGGTAGTTTCTAAAAATGCTTCCAGCTGTTCAAATGTCTGATGCTTTTTCCTTTCTTCTTCTTTTTTTTTTTCCTCTATTTGAGGGACTTTTATTTTCCAGCAAATATGTGTACTTTCAGTAATGTGAGACCTCTCTTGCGACCAGCAGTGTAACTCTTCTTAAATGTAAAAACCACTGTAATCCTTTTCCAGCATTCCATATTTTCCCACTGGGGCTGCTGAACCAGCTTTCCAAAAGTTGGTTTTATAATATTGCAGCTCGGTGTCGTGCTTTTAATCTGAAATTGTACCATGTTTTGGATTTTAGCTGCTATAGAAAATAAGTAGCGAACTTCCTCAGAAGAAATAATACCCTTACGCAATCCTGAAATAATGACACATAATTAAGACACATCAGAAGAACACACGTGGATTACGTTTGATACTCAGAGTTGTCAGCTCTGCTTTTATTTTTTACATGTTTGATGTGTTTATTTTTCTGATTCATTTCAGATAGGCTGAAATATTGCTTAATAATTGCTTTCTGGTGACATAAATGCAGCCGGTGCTGCATAGAGTTCTCTGAACACTTTACCAACAAAGCTAAAGAGGAACAGAGGGTGGCAATTAGGTAAAGCAGGGAAGAGAAGGGAAATAGGGCAAGGAGGAATTTGATATACGTTAGAAACCAGGCACAAGAAAGGGTCGATACAGAAGCAAAATGACCTCTGAGTTAAAATCCTGAGGGTAAAGGAAGGTTTTCTTTCCAAAGCAGTAAGTCTAAAATGGAAATTACACCCCTGTTAGAAAGGGCAGAGGGGTACGAAAATATTTCTGCTTTGTCTTCAGCAGAAAGCCAGGTGGAAGGATTCATATCTTGCACTGATAAAATACTTTCCTGTCTACAGATGTGAAATAACAGTGGGCCAGATTTCAATCTGTGTGCAAAACCTAAAAATGAGTATTCACCAAATCAATGGAGCTTGGTATCAGAGAGGATACCAGCATGGAGATGGAGAGAACAGATGGTGGTAACACAGCAATATTGACAGCTCAGAAACCAAATGGTTCAGTTCATTGGAAGACTGAAATATCTTCACTGTGATACAGAAGCCGAAGGTTGAACGGTTCAACGCTGGTCTGACAGCATGAGTTTAACAAGAGCAGGTAGCTGAGAGTTGACACAAGACAATCTTGCCCGTCTTATTTTTTGACAGCAGGGACAACTGAGCACTGGGTCACGTGTGAAGGGTAGTGCTGGGGCTGACTGATCGGCAGTAGAAGTGTGCAGCCAAACTGGACAATTTTCTCAAAAATATCCCCAAGTTCAGATTGACAGAGAAGCACGGTGGCCTCAGCTACACCAGGAGACAGCCGTCATTCCCCGTCTTAGGAGCTGTGAGTGAAAAGTGCCTGTGGAAGGAGGTTTTGCCATGAGGGTGGCAAGTCCACGCTCACTGGGTAACTGTCCTGCCGATGGCTTCATGGCTAGGGAGGAATTCACAAGTGGAGAGCTGGAAAAGCTGTGTCAGAGCCAAAGTACCTCCTCTGCTTGAAGTTATGTGGGAGGCACTGCGCATCTGCTGTTTCAGGCGGCTTCTGGGCAAAGTATCGGAGATTTTCTGTTCCCAGAGCCAGGGATTTATTTACGTGGTGTTGGGAACATGTTCAAGTGAGTGCTTTACCCTGGCAGATTTGCAGTATGCCAAAAGGAGAAAATTACCTTAAAATTAGAAGACTAAAAGAACTCAAGAGCTGTAAATACACAATTGCAGAAGTGGAGTGCATGGATTTCCCTGGGAGAAGGACCGTGGGAGAACAGCTAGTGTGCTGGGGAGGAGAGGGAAGGAGATAAAAGATAAGGAAGTATAAATCATCGACAGCAGGACTGCCTGTCGGCCCTTCTGATCTTCCCCAGGCTGAGATTTGTTTACCTTTTAAAGTCGGCTGCGGCTGCTCTTCAACAAATGGCTCTTTAAATGGAGTGTGCGGAGCTGCTCGGTTGTAGGAAATCATTATGGCTTGTTGTTCAGAGGAAGTATCAAAAAAATCTGTTAAAAATACTTAAATGAGAAGCAAAGTGCCAATAAAGATCTGACAGGATGACTGGTTGGTGATCTGCAGGTGTGTTTTAACACAGGGAAAGAGGGTGGGATGCCTCTTGCCCAGCAGTTGCCTGTGAGCTTGTAGCCTCAAAGGCAACTTGTAGATGGCTTAAGGTTGCCATCCCAGCTGCCTTCGCACTTGAACTGGTGCCTTAAAAATGGGGTGCATCCAACATGTTGTAGAGTGGGATGAACCAGCTCTTGCCTATTGTTGCTCTGGTAAACACAGAAGGAGCACCGATGGCTGGAAGAGACGTGTCAGGAGTCCTGTGTTAAATTCAGATGGCTTCAAAACATCAAACTTACTCTTTTCTAGGTTTGGGTTTTTTTGTGTGTTGCCAATATTTATAGTCAAATGCTCACATCATTCACTTTTCCTGGCTGTCATATATGACTGAGTTTTATACATTAATGACAGTAGCACCATATAGCACCAACCCTGTTCATCTTCCTCCTAAAGGTAGAAGCCAGTTAACTCACTTTGCAGCCATCTGTAGGGAGCCAAATCCTCATCCAGGATAAATCTCCATGGCTGAAATGAAGCTATTAATGATCTAGGCTGTTTATACCTCTTGAGCACTTCTCCCCGAGGTCCTTGACAGGCATCCCAGCTCCTGGTAGCTGAGCTGCAGCATCCGCAAGGAGGCAGCTTCCTCATGGCCTGGGAGGAAATGGGCATCTTTGGTTTGAACGTCTGATAATGTGGGAGTCCAGAAGTGGTCATGTTTCTTCACATGTGTTTTAGAAATGAAAAAGGCAGCAAACTTGCCTTGAATGTCTTGGTTTACGGTGCTTCTCTTGACACACAGCTGTGCTCCGCTGCCTGCTCTCTGGTTCCCAGAACAATACAGTTGTTAACAAAGTCATTTTATAAGAGGGCCCCAGGGGAATACGAGCGATACGGCAACTTTTATAGCATACTAAAACTTCAGTAAAACTAATTATACGTGCTATCAAAATGATTCATGCTAGCCATAGGAAATCCCACTCATTACAAATTTTACACTTTGCTCTCTCTTAACATCTGCGCAAACAGCACGTGCCGCCGCGATGGGCCTGGACAAGGAATTCCCTGAGAACTGGAGATGTAACTTCACTGCCACTAGGATCTGTAACCCAACCTGGCTGTCAGAGAGCAGATAAGTTCTGATCAGACCTGATTCCTCACCACCCTGCAGAAGTTTCTTCTTACTTTCCTCTAATTTGCTGCCTTGCCTCTACGGTGCTAAACAAACGTGTCCTTCATGCTTTGAGAAGTGCCTGTGTCTGCAGGCCTGGCCCTTGCTGAAACCATTTAACACTGAAGGCCTTTTGCAAAACAGTGTGAATTGCTGGCAGTGTTTTCCCTAAATAGGGATTTAGATAACTTGTTCTACTTAATCAAATTAGTTATCTTTGATTCAATCTGGTGTTTAAGCCAAATTCCCAAGATGAGGAGGTTTTAGTAGTTTGTTCAGTTTATAATCTCTGTTTTCAAAGAAAATCTACTTTTTTTTTTTCCTCCTCTCTTTTCTTTGGTTTTTGATGGTCTCAAATGTCTGTGAAAAATGATGTCTGCTGTCTGGGCACGGGGAAATAGCTAAATCAACATTCGCCTTCTTACTTTGTGACCTATTCCTTTTTCTACGCCTTCCCTTTGGTCTGTCAGAAGTATCTGTTGACCTGGTCTGGAGCCTGTGCCTCACTGGCTTTATATTTACTTTTTTATTTCTTCCCTGCTTCATGTTTGCTTCCCATCTCATTTTGCATCTCCAGCTTTATCTGTTTCACTTGGCAAAAAAGGCATTTCACAAACTGCAGTGGTGGCGAATCCAGGTTTCTCTTTCCTGGAGCCCCAAGAAGGCAGGATTTTTCACAGTTAAACTCTTATAACTTGTTCTTGGTGTGTCAGGACCCTTTGTGCCAACTGAAAACACTTCAAACCCCTGTCACAGCACCCTAGGCGACAGTCAGGCCTCAGCGTAACCCCATTCAGATGTGCAGGGCTTGTTTATAAACCAAACCACATAACTCTGCTCTAACTTTCTCATTATTCACCTAGGGTTTTAGGCTGGAGAGATGAGGCTGTGCACCTCTCATCGATGTCAGGAGTGGGGAAGGTCACTGAGCTCACAATAAACTCTCCCAGCGGTACCTTTGGTTCTCCAGCTCTGGGTAGAAGATCTATCAGTGCTCTCAGTCAACTGAGGCACATGTATATGTTTTATTAGCCCCAGTCCTCTGAAAATGTGTTTTAAGGGCCAGAGTTAGTGTGGTGCTTCTGCTGTTTCTTGAGAGGCTTTGTTAAACATGAGAGCTGCCCAAATAGCTTATTTATCAAGACCTGAAACAACCGTAACATGTGGAAATGGGATGCACAGGAGGGTGGGAGCTGGTGGTTCAGCTGACATCCTAGAATGTTGTCTTGCCCTCATTGTTGGGGAAAATGATGGGGTGAGTGAAAATTCAGATTTTCTGTGTACTGGAGAAAAGTCCTTGTTACACCAAATCATCTGAGCCAGCGTTGGGCCCTGCCTGTTAAAGTGCTGCTGCCTCTGCTGCCCTGAAACCTGTGTTCTGTTGAGCTTTTAGGCTGGGTTTGAATGGTTGTTCTTTGTATTCTTTCAGAGAAGGACTTGAGTTCTTCCCACCTGGATATAATCTGATTGCAGGAAATCCTTCAGGTAAAACATCCCTGGTTTTGCTGACCTGAAGGATTTGCTGACCCTTCAGGATTTGGAGTGTGGCTCTCCAGCCCCTCCATGAGAGACAAATGCTGGCTTTGAGACCACTCATTATCCCACCTTTTATTTGCTATTTTCCTACCTACACCATAAATCTCATGCCCTTCAGTGTTTTGCTATTTGTACAAATGCTAAAAGAAGTGTGGGCAGGGCCCATGTGTATCTGTTTCTCTCTCTCCATCACTCCAGCCCTAATGCTGTACACGTCATTTAAACAATTAAACAGGCCACGTGCAGAGTATCAGAGACTTTTTTATGCTCTTTGTTGGCATTTAACATTTTCTGCAGATTCCCTGCTGTGGCTGAAGCTCACCTGAAGCTGCAGAAAGGGTGCAGCGGTGTTAGGGTGATGGAGCTGCTCTGTACCTGCTGGCTGCAGGGCTAAGCGATGGGCTACCCTGGCAGATGGCTCATTTATAGGAGCAGACACTGCTGAGTCCCAGCCAAAAGGTGCGATGGACCAGATGAAGGTGCACTGCAAGCCAGTCTTGCCCCATGAGCTGTGAGACCTCTTGGGAGGTGCTGCATCTCTTCCATTTTGCCTGGCAGTTCCATACACATGAATTTCCTGAATATAGAAAAGAATGCAGAGGGTAAGAGTTGAGTGGGTGCTTTGCAGGTGTATGCCAGGTTAGCCACTCTGCTAGACCATCCTAGAACA
Source organism: Laterallus jamaicensis coturniculus (assembly GCA_022605575.1). Taxonomy (NCBI): domain Eukaryota; kingdom Metazoa; phylum Chordata; class Aves; order Gruiformes; family Rallidae; genus Laterallus; species Laterallus jamaicensis. The sequence goes on from JAKCOX010000012.1 coordinate 12,648,870, forward strand.
GACTGGGAGTAGGACACGTTCCATCTGTTAGGCAACATGCGCAGCAGATGAGTACAAATGTGTCTAATAGGAGTATTTCTATAGTGGCAACACACTCAGGTGATGAAATGAGGTGGCTGATCCAAGTTTCTCCTTCCTGAAGCCCCAAGAAGGCAGGATTTCACTGCAGACCTATATGACTTGTCCAAGAGCTGGCTGCTAGCACCCTGCCAACGGGCTGTCACTGCCTGCCAGCAGGATTGAGAACATGTGGTTACAGCTGCGGAGGCAGAAAACAAATTACTGTCCATAGATGAATCTCTGAGCAATTGAATAAACCAGCTCGGAGTGGAAGGAGGTACTGGATCCTGGCAGTGACCGCTGTTTGTAAAAGAGTAGGTGTTAATATGCCCAGAGGTTATTTGGGGCAATTAGTAGTCCTCTAACATCCCTTGGCAGGGCATGTGGCAGCCAAACTGGTAATTTCTTATCATTCAGGAGCTCTGGGGTGTTTGGCAGCAGCTGTGGCCTCCATGTCTTGCTCCACTTTCAGGGTCATCACCAGTGGGTGGAATACCATCCCTACTGCAGGGGCTGGAAGGTGTTCATGAGAAGTTGAGCAGTGATAGCATGGAGATGTCAAAGACATCAATAGTTGGTGGCTTTTCTAGGAGAGGCCTGTACCTGGGGGTTGGCTCAGCTCCTGCGTGGTGGAGGCAGGGCCTGCTCTCCCTGCTCAGTGGTACTGCCGTAGCTTCAGTGCTCCACGTTCATATGCATCTCACATGGCTTCTTCTATTGGCCTGAGTCTGGTCTGCTCTTCTCTGTCTCCTAAAACCCACTCTAGATCCTGTGTGGGGTCTGCCTGGTTCAGGGCTTCCTGACCTCCTGTGTTCTGACCTGCTGCATCGGGCAGTCCTCCAAAACAGCCCTTTCCTGATCCTGTCTTCAGGGTGGGCACAGACGCTTTTGGAGGTCACGTTGCTTGTCAGTCCAACATGACAGAAACCCAGGGGAGGAAATGGTGAATGTCAGGAGTGAAAACACAGCGGCTGGGGAGGGAGAGGGAAAGCAGCTGGAGCAGTACCATGCTGAAAACCCTGGGCCTCATGGGGTGGATGTTTTAGGGACAAGTGGGGTAAACTAGAATGAGGGGTTAGTTTTGCAGATGCCATGTTCAAAAAGTTTCAAGCCAGTGTGGGAGTAAGGGGGCTGAGGTTTGGAGTAAGGACAGAAAAGGAGAAGGGTGCACGAAATGCTTGTGTCATGGCATGGCCTTGCAATGAGAGCTAGAAAGGTGGGGTGAGCGTTGGAAACAAAACTAAGTACTGAGGGCGGGAGTTCCACAGGAGTTCGCAGAATTAGTAAGGACTTTGGAAATTACCCTCACTGGAGGGAATGAGAGTTATGGCCTCTTCACCCACTGCAAGATTTTGACAAACATCAACTAAATACTTACCAAAAAAACAAAGAAGGGAGGTGGGGGCACACAGATGCCAATATAATAGAGTATTGCTTCTGCTGCAGGAAAGGATGGAGGAGCCACTGTGTGTGATGGCCACGGCATTGCTCATGTGTTTGGCTTGATGCAGGTGAGGAGTGTCACACTGCACAGGGATGGATCTACCAGATCCCAGCTGCAATGAAGAGCTGCAGGGGCTCTTGAAAACCCCTTGTAAGGTTAGCAGTTCCTGGTGAGGTTCAGAAGGTGAGGAACAGGTTACCCAGAGAGGGGTGGAGGCCCCATCCCTGGGGATATTCAAGCTCAGGCTTGATGGGGCTCTGAGCGACCTGATCTAGTGAAGATGTCACTGCTTACTGCAAGGAGGTTAGACTAGATCACCTTTAAAGGTCCCTTCCAACCCGCTACATTCTATGATTATATGATTCTATGATTTGAGGTGGGACTGACAGTGCCATCAGCAAGTCTTGGCTGAGCAGGTGGGTGTACCACCTCCCAGCATCTGCCCAGTGCCCACAGGGACCATAGCCTGTTTCAGACCAACCTGTATAGGATTCCTCTTCCATCTTGCTATTTGTTTTAGAGAGTTGTGGTTTTTTAAAAGAAAACCTGTTAAAATAATGTCTGTTGAACCAAACATAAACAGGTAACTTGTATGTCACTGGGGCTAATTCCTAATTTAGGAGTTCTGAGTAGGAGCCCATGATGTGTCTTCCTTTCAGTAGATTTGCCATGCCGATGCTGCCCTTCACCAATAAGCACACAGCAGGGAATGCGCTTGGGTGTCTCAATTTACAGGTCAGCCCAACCTGCTTTGACTCACTCATTCGGGAAATCACGTCAAACACCAGGTCAGGAGTGTGCAAAATAGAGCTGAGGTGAATGATTGTTTATTTTGCTGTAATATCTTCTTGTAAGACTGTCTCGGGGAGGAGAAAAATTACTGTTCCAGGCAAAAAATAAGGCAGGTTTTTGTTTCCAGTCAATTTAAGACACCATAATTCCCAAGCACCCTGCCTGTGTTCTTTTCTTACAGAGATTTTTTTTGTTTTGCCATGCAGTATGGGGAATTTTTACATACCCTCACACACAGCTCTGGCTATCTGCTGCTGCGACCAATTCCTTGCCTCTAGTTTTCACTGAGGGTTCTTTCAGAAAAACCCTGCTCAAGGCACGTGCTTATAGATCATCGTTTCAAGCACTCAGCCATTAACATCCATTTTAGAAGCAGATGTACCCAGACAGAAATCCAACCAAGTAAATTCCTGGGTGCTCTGGCTTTGGATTTGAGCTCGCTGCCTTTCTAAAAGTAAGCTTTACCCAGTGTCACACATGCCAGCATTTGCTATAGCTGAGCAGCTTTGTTTGCCTTTGATTTCCAAAGCCTTAGAGATGTGTGCATAAGTTGCATTACATCTTCCAAGCTGGTGGAATTAAATCTGGAGTTCTTTCACGTGGTGCTGGGGAAGCAGACCAGTGGAGGCAGGAGAAAGGGAAATGCTGATCTGGAGGAAAGAAGGCAAATACATACCCTGGCAATGGTAAATAAGGCAGAATGGAAGGGAAGAGCCAAGAAATGAGGAAAGGCTGAATGAATTGGGGCTGTTCAGCCTTGAGAAAAGAAGGCTAAGAGGGGATCTGATTAATGTCTATAAATATCTGAAGTGTGGGACACGGGGAAATGGCCAGCCTCTTTTCAGTGGTCTGTGGAGACAGGACAAGGGCCAATGGCCTCAAGTTGGCGCACAGGAAGTTCCGCACCAACATGCAGAAGAACTTTTTCACAGTGAGGGTGACAGAGCCCTGGGACAGGCTGCCCAGAGGGGTTGTAGAGTCTTCTTCTCTGGAGATATTCAAGACCCATCTGGACAGAAATCATTAGGTATTTGAACTCTCCTTCAGCCCTTGCAGCACAAAGTGGAACAAGCACAATCTGAAAGGTAATCTCTGCTCTCCAAGATCAGGTCCTTTAACTAGATGCAAAATGTGCAGGTGAATATTAGTAGGCAGACCCAAGGAGGCCTTGAGCCCATAATCTTAAGGTCATTTTGGGGTTTCCTTTTTGCCCTTCAGCCAACAGAAGACAATTTATTTCTGCTTAAAGCTGTCAGCTTCTGCAGTTACAACACTGCTGCATCTACAGAAGGTGCAGTGTCGCATCCTTGGGGCTCTTTAAGCTCCCGAGTGGGGTTACTGCGAGTCTCTGTGGAGCTGGGAGGCGTGCAGGGGAAACCAGCCGTACAGGCTGCGGCGCGCGCGGGACGTGTCAGTGCAGCCCCTGCTCTCCTCTGGCTTCTGCTTCCCCTCTGCCCACAGTCCTCCTGCTGCAGAAAGGCAACAAAAAGACATCTCCAGGAAAAGAGAGTGTTTGCCTGCAACTGCAACAAGAGGACCTCAGTGAAATTCTAGGTATTAGGAAACTTCATCTGGCAGACAGATATTTTCGGGAATCCCTATGACAGCTCTTGCCAACACCTTGAGTAAACTCCAGTGCTCTCTATTGGTTGTTGAAAGTCATAGGAGATGTAATTTATGACATTCGTGAGCTCTTCCCTGCAGATCTCATAGCCTGATCTTCCCTGTAGATCTCCCAGGAGGGCTGAACCCACACGGCTTGCTCCTTTTAACTCATCAATAGAACAGGTATTTTAGAATCTAAAGGATTTAGAGTTTCTTCTGCCTGAATCCCTCTGTCCTGCTACTCAAAAAACAGTGTATGGAAACAACTTTGAGGCAGTTCTTGCCCACACGAATGGAATAGTGCTCCTTGAGGAAATGACCTCCAAAATTTAAAATGTATTTATGGATACAACTTATATTCATATTGAGGGTTTCAATTTATTGAGGGTTTAACTTTGAGGGTATCTGCACAAACCCTCCTGGAGAAAATGCCCTATGCAAGATTTTATAGCGTTTTGTAATTGTAAGACTATTTTTCAAGCAAGGAAAAATAAATCTTTATGTTGGCATTTAAAAATAAGATTACTTTGCAACATAATGGTTGGTTTTGCTCTTTTTTTGGTGCATTAAGAGGTAGATCTTCTCTCAGGATTATTTTTTTTTTCATAACGAATAATCTTGCCTATGTGCCAATGGCATCCTGGCTTGTATCAGAACTGGAGTGGCCAGCAGGCCCAGGGAAGTGATTGTGCCCCTGTAGTCAGCATTGATGAGGCTGACCTCAAGTGCTGTGTCCAGTTCTGGGCTCCTCCCTGTAAGAAAGACATCGAGGTCCTGGAGTGAGTCCAGAGAAGGGCAACAAGGCTGGTGAAGGGGCTGGAGAGCAAATCTTATGAGGAATAGCTGAGGGAGCTGGGGATGTTTAGTCTGGAGAAAAAAAGGCGGAGAGGGAGACCTTATCACCGCCTACAATTACCTGAAGGGAGGTTGTAGAGAGGTGGGTGTTGGTCTCTTCACCCACATGACAGGTGGTGGGACGAGGAGGAATGGACTCGAGCTGCACTAGGGCAGGTTTAGATCACAGAATCACAGAAATTTAGGAGTTGGAAGGGACCTCAAAAGATCATCTAGTCCAACCCCCCCCACCAGAGCAGGATCACCCAGACTAAATCACACAGGAAAGCATCCAGGTGGGTTTTGAATGTCTCCAGAGAAGGAGACTCCACAACTTCTCTTCAGCCTGTTCCAGTGCTCCACCACCCTCACAGTGAAGAAGTTATTCCTTAGATTCACATGGAGCTTCCTATGCTCCAGCTTGCACCCACTGCCCCTTGTCCTATTGCTGGCCATCACTGATAAGAGCCTGGCTCCGGCATCCTGACTCCTGTCCTTTACATATTTATAGACATTATAAGGTCACCCCTCAGTCTTCTCCAGGCTAAAGAGGCCCAGCTCCCTCAGCCTGTCTTCATAAGGAAGGTGGTCCACTCCGTCAATCATCTTGGTGGCCCTGCACTGGCCTCTTTCAAGGAGTTCTATGTTCTTGAACTGAGATTAGACATTAGGAAAAAATTCTTCACCGAAAGGGTTATCAGGCACTGGAACAGGCTGCCCAGGGAGGGGGTTGGATATATTTAAAAGATGGGTAGATGAGGTGCTCAGGGATATGGTTTAGTAGAGGACAGGCATGGTTGGACTCAATGGTTTCAAAGGTCTTTTCCAACCTAGTGATTCTGTGATTCTGTGTGCAATCTCTCCTGTTCTGTTCAATATTGGTGTTGCAAATGCCTATCATATGCCAGCATTCGCACACACATGCACAGAGCGTCCCCCTTACAAAACTGCCATCCCCACAGCTGAGAAGCACTAGAGCTGCTACTCGCAGCTCCTCCGGTGAGGCCAGCCAGGGCCTTCAGATGTTTCCAACCCTGGCAGAGACATTACGTTCACTTGCTGACTATTCCAGCATGGTGCTAACAAAGGGAAAGAAGTTGCAGCCCTAAAATTCTTGGAGGGGAGCCATAGAGTACTGGTTGTAGGTCCAAAATGTTTTATTCTGTTTATAGTAATTGAAATTTATTTTTTCTAAGGGTCCCATATTGATCTATGAAATGTCTATGGCACATGGATTTCTGGCCTGAAAGGCACTTAAAGAAAGTTGAAATAGACCCTTTCTGATGTTTTTTAAGAAGTTCTTGATTCATTTTGTATCCCTGGCCACCTGCAGAATATGTGCTTGGGTGGTGTGAAGGTTACATCTGAACCGATCCATACTGTTCTGCAATTTCCTTGTGTTTAAGGATTTAGGAATAAAATCACTGTAACTGGCCTGGACAGGGACTTGCCTTGGATCACATGCAAGATGATTAGATGGGGGTTTTTCTTAAAAAACATTATAATTTTATTCTACCATCTATCTTTATGTGCACATACACATTCTGTATAGATGATTTTTTTTTAAAAAATTGTTTTATTCTACTGTATAATCTATCTTTACATATACATACACATTCTGTATTTTTATATATTTATCATTATGATCCACTGAAACGTCTGCTATGGATCCTGTGTAAAACAGGGTGACTTCTTGAGTTCCAGTGGTTTCATTTTTCCAAGCTTTAAATAAAAACTCTCCCTTAAACTGTTGATTGCACACCAGATGTAGGTATAGTATCTTCTATACTGAGGAGGATTTTTGCATGCTGAACAGCACATGAATTATCAGTCCACAAAATGAAGCTGGGACCTGGGCAGGAGAAACTGAAAGCTCCACAAAGACTGAAGCACAGAGAAAACACTTTCTGAAAGATGCAGTCTTTTCTGTGTGCTTTTCACCAACTCCTTTTTAGAAAAAATGTCACTTATGACCTTCTGAACAAGCCAAATCTCCCTTTTGCTGGTCAATGGGAAAAAAAGTTAAATCCAACCGTGGTAAAGAAAGACTTGGAAAATCAAATTATGGGAAAAAGAAATAAATCTCCATCTGACTCTGCTGACCCTGCTGTTGAAGCTGTGGCACTTGCTAGTAGGCTCAGCATCCCCTCAACCAGCCCCCTCTCCACGAGGACACCATTGGAAAAGGTTTCCCCTAATCCCGTCATTCACTGCCGTTTTGGAAGCCAGCAGGCTCATGAGCAAATCCACCCACCGCTGGTTTTATCCTATAGAAAGCCCTACCTTATCGGCCATAAACGAAATGGCTCACGGGCAATGTGAAGTGCAAGTGGGTTTTACCAACACTCATGCCAAAACTGAATGCGGATTAAGTTGCCCCCTGCCAGCACAAAGTGTGCATTGTGCCGCTTTGCTCGGCACCACCCAGCCTCAGCTTGCTCCGTGCCCCACGAAACACTGCACGGTCCCTTCAATGCCCCTTTTTTTAGAAGGGCAAAACAAAGCAGCAGTGTCTGCGCTGGAATGTGCTGCAGGTAGCGATCTGAGCCTCCATCACCAAAGTCAGCGAGGGGATTAATTGAATGCATGACGGTTGTTGCTTGGCGGGACTTCACAGGAATGCAAACTGAAGGACCTCAAAGAGCCCACAACAAAGGGAAAAGCCACACGATCCCACACTCACGGTAGGGTGAGGAGTGTTGGATTAAAAGCTTGGTCTACTTTGGAGAAAAGGCAGGACACGCTGTTGTACTGGAAAGTAGTGCAAGCAGGGAAAAGATTTTGGGTTCGTGTTTCTCCATAGATGTCTTTCAGAAGGCTAGTTGGCTGGGAAGGTGCAGCCTTGATTTAGCATCTGATACAATTGAGTGCACCCTCAGCAAGTTTGCCAACACACCAAGCTGTGTGGTGTGGTCAACACACTGGAGGTAAGGTATGTCATCCAGAGGGACCTTACAGGCTGGAGAGATGTGCCCATGCGACCTGCATGAAGTTCAACAAGGCCAAGTGCTGCCCATAAAGCCAACCGTGTTCTGGGCTGCAGCAAAACCAGCATCACCAGCAGGTCAAGGGAGGAGATTCTGCCACTCTACTTGGCTCCCATGGAGTGCTGCATTCAGCTCTGAGGTCTCCAGTGCAAGAAAGACATGGAGCTGTTGATCCAAGTTCAGAAGTGGCTACGAAGATGGCTGGAGCCCTTCTGTGTTGACAGGCTGAGTATGAGCAGCCTTCCAGTACCTGAAGAGGCCTACAGGGAAGCTGAAGAAGCTTTGACATCTAGGGCTAGGGCTAACTAGGGCATCTAGTGATAGGGAAAGGAGGAATGGCCTTAAACTGAAAGAGAGGAGATTTAGATTAAGCATTAGGAAGGAATTCTTCCCTGTGAGGGTAGCGAGGCACTGGCATAGGTTTCCCAGAGAAGCTGTGGCTACCCCCTCCCTGGCAGTGTTCAAGGCCAGGTTGGATGGGGCTTTGGGGAACCTGGTCTAGTGGAGGGTGTTCCTACCCATGGCAGGTTCTTTAAGGTCCATTCCAACCCAAATCATTCATTCTGTGATTCTATGATCAACATCTTTGCAAGTTTTATGATCACATATGTAATGTGCTTTGAGTTGCATTTGGTTTCTGGATAAAATAGAATCTATAGCTGTGCTTCAATTCCAGAGTTTTTTTCTTTTGTGAGTTTTTATTTCTAGCAGGGACACCCACAGCATCACAAAGTCACCTTTATCCACACAAAAGGGTAGCAGCAGACTAACAATAAGCCATGTGCCGCTTTGCTGCCTTGAAAGCATTTGAGTGAACGAGAAGGACATTTATGTGGGCTGGGTATGTGGCTGCTGCCATTTTTAACAGCTTGGGCAAAAGACAAGGAGAGGACTACTCAGGAGTGCAGCACATGGGCATGGTCACATCAGGAGACCTTGCTGTTCTGGGAAGGTGTTTCCAGGCAAGCTCTGAATTCTGCATTTAAAAGACTGGGAAGGTAACAGCAACACAGAGAAAGGGCTGATGTGGAACCTGCTGCATGAAACTCGAGATGGTGCAGAGTGGCTTTCATTTTTCTTGAACTTTCCCATAAAAAACAATCATGCTACTAATTCTCCACCACAACCAGCTTAACTTTACATTACCAACCATCCTTATCTGGAGTCAGTTTCCAGTCACTGTTTCTTACATCTTTACCATAATAAGTCATGTAATTATCTTCAATTATCAAATTACTCATTCTTTTCAGTCCTCTACTCATGTCAGTCAAGCCCTGCCATCCCTTTCTCAGTCATTTAAATTCTACAGCATACCATCTGAGTAACATCAACCTTCTGGACAAAGTCTGAAAAATGGCCTGAATAATCACAGGCAGTTGATCTTCTCGGGTGGTATTCTCCAGTTCCCTCTTTCTGCAGTCAAGGTCTGAGACCACTCTTGGCTGCTGAGTGCAACCCAAATGCAGGCTCTGGTGGTGCTAATCAGGGACCATGATTAGGGCATCCTCTCATTATTTATATATGTCTTGTCTGAAACAGTTTACTGTGTGGAGTATTTGGTTTTCTTTTCCAGAGACATTACACAGGGAGCCTGCCAGGTTTTTTAACCCCCTTTTTGTGAGCAGCAAAATTTTGAGAAGCCTTCGAAGCACTGTGATTTTAAGGATCGATTTAACTTACTGCTACTTCAAGGTCCCCCAGCTTGAAGCACGATGCTGTTGTTAAACAGCAAGCATCTCAAAACAAAGATGTGCCAACTTCCGTCATAATTTTAAGGCAATTAACCCATTAGGAATTCTAAAGATAATAAAAGACTTGATGGCTAATTTTGGATAGAATGCTATTGTTAACTTCAGACCAACAAACCAAGACTGGTTCACGTAACATTTTATTCACAAGTAGAAAAAGTATTACAAAATGTTTTATACAAGATTTTAATTTACATTCTTTAAAGGAGTATTTTAAACAGCTCTATAAGACCCTAGATGTGATATACGGGCAAGTACAAATGCAATGGTAGTGTATGTTTTCTATTGGCATGTACAACATTGCTTGCCACAGGCAATATAAAAAAGACCAATTTGGTTAAATTAAGGAAAAAAGTATATACACAATATACATATATATGTAAAAAGCACTCTAGTCATTGTTTTTCCTCCTGATTTGCTCTCAAGCTATCTGTCACTCATTTAAAGAAATGAATATTCTCTGGAGTTGCTGGACAAAAGTGATTCTTAAAGTGTAAATTCCGATGGGAAAACATACTCACTGTGGCAGATGCTGGCAAAACTTTTTGAACATAGCATTTAAAAGAACTGTTATTAGTGGGAAGTTCAATCTCCCTATGTTCTGAAATATCTCACCAAATACTGAAATGCACGTTGGAATTTTTTCTATTTACAAAGTATATACAGAGGAGCACACATCTCTTCATGCACACATAGAGGAAAATGACATTTTGCCACTTCTTAAATGTATGAAAGTATCCAAAGAAATTACTCAAAACTACTCTTATTTGAATATATACTTTAAAGTATTTAGCTGAGTGCTCCCTGTGTAACTGTGTATTACTCTGTGAGTGACCAAAAGGTGGTATTTGCTGCTTTAAAAACCCCAAACATAACACTTACATGATTTCTTTACTTACTTTGGTTTGCATTTGTAACTGTTATTCATGAATAATGTCGCTGGTCGTAGCCAAAACATCTTACTGCCTTAGCTGCAGCTATCTTTGTGCAGGTTCAACCTTCTACTGGGCACCTCAGAGCAGAGATCTTGTTCCATTATGGAATACGAGCGCTGCCTCAACATTTCCATTGCCACGCAAACCATGTGTGGAAAGATGAGTAATAGTTATTGCAGATTTGCATATGTTTTGCTGATTGCTTTGCTTTTGTCAAGGCACATTGGGTACTTTAAAGAATAATTGCTAGAGTTCATCACTGACAAGTTTGGGCCTGTAGTGAATCAGTAGAGGTTACCGGGATTACTCAGAGGAGTGAAAACTATTTTAGGGATAAAAATGACTGCAGAACACAGGGTATTAGGGGATGAGGAACACATGGTATTATGGGATGTGGTACAATGAACTGCAGATAAGAAAATCTTAAAAGAACAGCAATGAGAGCAGAGAGTTGATAACTTACTCAGTGTGCATGCAACTCTGAGGATTAAATTCAGAGGGTTTGGGGTTTTCTTTTAGAAATTTTATGAATTCATTTTTATATTTTGTGTGGAAAAATTAGATTTGCACAGTACTACAGTGAGAAGGGCAGACTGACATGGATGAAAAGGCCCGCTAAATGAACTAATTAGGTCAACATGAAGCTTGACCCTTGGAAATAATGCATATACTAAAAAATATTACTAATAGTGTCACTGTATGAATACTTTCATGGCACACCTATAGTTTGACATTTTGATGTGACAGTTGATTACATTTATTTCAACACCCAAACATTACATGCTCTAACAATGACTGCTGTATTCCAATACTGTTACTAGCAATGACATCTCTACCTATATGGCTGACTTTCTTTAAACTAAATCTAATTTAAAGCTAATCTCCTGCTACATTTAACAAAACAATGACCCCTCCCACAAACGTAATAACTGGATGGAGGAGACTTCAACCATATGTATTGTAACATGCAAATTCTTTCAACTTCCCAAACTAGCTTATTGACTATAACGTAATATATAATAAAAGCTTCAGTTTATCAATAGGTGGTCCTTGCATAAATAGAAATGTTTATCTTTTTAAGTCCTTCAACAGCAGGAAACTGAGTTAAAATTAGAGACAGCCAAAAAAATCCTAACGCACGCATAAATCTGCAAGCAGAATAACTGGCAAAGTCTTGTCCCACGCCTTCTGACATCTGTAGCTGTATTTAAGACATCCACCTAAACACACTGAAGTAGTTCTTTTTCTTTCTGTATTTACACATACTTTTAAATGCACTCCAATAGGCTTTTTGAGAATCCAAGGGAATAGAAGGTTCTTTTTAAAAAAGAGATCCAAAAGGTCACAAATCCACTTTCCCCGCTGTCCCAGGATGCTTCTTGAAGTTTCACTTTACAGTTGTTACAGCTCCAACTGCTCAGAAGGTGTGAAATGATGCCTTTTTTTCCAGCTCAGTTGAAACCACGCAACGCTGAAGTCCAGGCTATGTTTGATGAGTATCAGCAGAGGAGCGTTAGGGAAGGATTCAGCTTTTATGCTGAGAGAAATCGCTTGGCTTCCTAAAAGAGAAGAACAGTGGTTACCTAAACTCATTAAAAACACTGTATGTACTTATATACTTGAATGAGCATTAAATATAATACAGCTATACTTAAAGCTTGCTGTAAAAATTCACCAAAACCTTAAGATTGAACCTGTATTAAAATACCCACTTAAAACATATATTTTGTGCACAGAAATAAAAATATGAGATCTAATTTTATTATTATTTATTTTTCAATATAGAAGTATGGCACTATGTAAGAGTGTAATGCAACCGCATGTACAAAAAGACTATCCTTCTCTCCAAATATTTTGAAAAAACAAGAAAGATGACTGCCAAATTGAAGAAAACAAAGTAGACTGAGATGAAACAACTTTCTTGGGAGTTATACAGTTGCTGGGAGTTAAGCCTGAAAACACATCTCAGGTAAGCCTGATCCTGTCCCTCAAATGCTACCGAAATTTCTAAATCAGTGATGCACATATGATAATATGCTATAGAGTATGAATATGGAGAAAATGCACAAAATGAATCAGTGAAGTCTACTAAAGGAAAAAAAAAAAGCAGTTAAACCCAGACATTAAGGACTGCATCTTCCAGCACAGCAGACAGACCTATCTGTAGTAAATAACACTGAGAAAAACCTGTGCGGCCTAGATCAGGTTAATATTTTTAGTGACAGCAGTAGATTTTCAGGACAATATGGGAAAAACTCTTGACTTAGCCATTTGTTTACCTCCCTTTCCCCTCTTGAAAACATCACCTAAAGAATTGCAGCTTGATTCACAAAGAATTAACTACTGCACTTACACATTTTCAGAATAGGTGTATTTTTCTGTTAAAAACTAATTACTTTCTGCTTCTTATTTAAGAACAATATGAAAGTGGCATGCAAACCCAATGGAAGAGGATCAAAGGAAGGCAGTTTTATTTCTGCAGATGACCCAACATTTTCATAATTACAGATAGCACAATTTTCTTAATTAAGTTTGGTGGATTATTAATATTAGTGGCAACCACTTCTGTTCCTGCCTCTGTGAACATGCACAAGGGCCTATTCCAGCTTTCCAGCCACAGCCTGCATAATCCTTGAGTAACACCACCAGTATACATGCCATATTTTGGGAACCTTTCACATATCACAGAATCACAGAATCACAGAATCACAGAATCTTAGGGGTTGGAAGGGACCTCAAGAGATCTTCGGGTCCAACCCCCCTGCCAAAGCAGGCTCCCTATCTCATATTACATAGATAGGCGTCCAGACGAGACTTGAATATCTCCAGAGAAGGAGACTCCACCACCTCCCTGGGCAGCCTATTCCACTGCTCTGTCACCCTCACTGTGAAAAAGTTCTTCCGCATGTTGGTGCGGAACTTCCTGTGCTCCAGCTTACAGCCATTGCCCCTAGTCCTGTCCCCACTGACCACTGAAAAGGGGCTGGCCAATTCCCCCTGCCACCCATGTCTAAGATACTTGTAAACATTAATTAGGTCCCCCCTAAGTCTTCTTTTTTCCAGGCTGAACAGACCCAGCTCACTCAACCTTTCCTCATAGGGGAGATGTTCCAGACCCCTAATCATCTTTGTCGCCCTTCTCTGGACTCTCTCCAGAAGGTCCCTGTCTTTTCTATACCAGGGAGCCCAGAACTGGACACAGTATTCCAGGTGGGGCCTGACCAATGCAGAGTAGAGGGGGAGGATCACCTCCTTCGACCTGCTGGACACACTCTTCCTGATGCATCCCAGGATCCCATTGGCTCTCTTGGCCACCAGGGCACACTGCTGGCTCATAGCCAACCTGTCATCAACAGCTACTTGTTGCTCCAAGTTACTTTCAATAGTAGAAAATGTCATTTTAAAAATGTACAGCACAGCTACTATTAAAAAAGATACAATGAAGAAGCAGCAGAGTGACTTTTTGTGATGGTTACATTGTTATGTGGTAGAGATGATTGTTTATCACCTCTTCTTCTGACCTCAGACCTGCATTTTCTTTGTAAATTAGAACACTGAGCTTTTATAGATTAAATTATATTTTATAGACAAATTTATGGAATGTTTAATCTGATGACATGGGAATACAAATGACATTAAAAGGCGTTTTGTAATCTTCTGTTTCTGCTACTGCTGTAGCAACTTCACAGAGGAGGCTCTGTAAATATATTTGAATGAACACTTGCATGTCTTTTATGCTTTGTTTACAATGAACAAAGACAGGTCCTCAGTTCTTCCCTCATAAACAAGGACTAGCCTCACATAATATTTAATGAAAAAAAAATCCCAGCATGATAAAAGCTGACTGGTGTACAGACTTGGTCCCTATATTCTAGTTCACATTATCTCAGTATTACCATTTGAGTAATTAATACCTTTCAAATTCAGTCAATGATTTAAAAATGTGAAAATGTTGCATCTCTTGTAGAGTTTTAATTTATTGCAGCAATAGTTAGGTGTAACCTGTGGAGAAACATAACCCTACAAATTTTCACAATTCTGTTTTATCTAGCTCTATGTGCCTTGAGTATTCATTCTCACTCCTCTGTAGTTATGTTTTTTACCTCTTTATCAGTCTGTAGAGTCATTTGCTGTTCCATTACGCTTTGTCTTTGGCTGAGTTTCAGCAGCCGCTGAGTCCTGAAGTGATGACACTTCTATGGATGTTCTATGTTTGGAGATTTCAAAGGACTTTGCAATGTTTCCATCAGGAGACTTAGCTGAAATAAGTACTTCACTTAGATCCTGGTTATTATCTGACTCAACAATGGCTGCATTTTCAGTCTCAGGACTGCAGGATTTTGAAGATCCTCCAGCCAGTTCTGAATATGATTCACAGAAGGAAATGCTGTCACAACAAGCTGAGTTTTGCATAAGAGGCCAAGCATCAGAAATGTCTCCACAGGTAGAGTGTGAAAGAGAACCAAGGAAAGTAGGAATCATTTCTCCAACAGAATCAGAAGCCCTGCAAAAAGATAAACGACAGATGGTCGTTTCGACACCCCCGAAAATATTATCAGTATTGTAATTACTGTTAATTATTATAGGTATTTCAAGAAGGTTTAACAGGGTTATATTGTTAATACTCTAGAGGCATCCTTTACAAACAAATTATTTTGGAAAGGAGTAGACTTTGTTCATCATGGGGAAATTATGAAAGCTCTGGAGAACACTGCTAAAGGTAAAGAGGATGCTTAGAGCCCTTCACACTATGAATTCAGGGTTTTAGAAAACCTGAACCCCTATATCTGGGTGTTTTTATAGTCTGAAGAACAGAAATATGATAAAAAAAAATACTACAGTTCAGATACAAAGACTGTTTCAAAAGGGAAGGAATTTATTTGTTCTCAGTGCATTGGGGGTGTGCGTGTATTAAGACAAGATACAACAAGCTTAATTTGTAGCGAGGAAGATATTTGGGAAGACTGGAATGTCCAAAACCAGGGTTTATCTAGTGGAAGTGAAAGAAACGGGTTCAGACCGGGATAGGGGAATAGGCAATGAGATTGCTTGAAACTCCTATCTGTGTGATTTCATACTGAACGTGCATTCACTTCAGATTTTTCTGTTTATTCTGTCTAGTCTTCAAAATATGAAAATAAAAGGTTTTCATCTATTCTTTCTCACAAAGCATATTTGTATTTTATGGAAAATGGAAGAAAGTGAAAGTAGAAACTCACTATTATCTATCTCAAGAGTATTTGAGGTGCATGATGATACCAACATATCTGAGGGCACTATACATGCCTATCTCTGCTGAAAGCCAAGTAATGTTTATTCCTGTGATATACCAAAATAAGCATTATCAAAACCAAAAAGATATAGTAATAAATTTTCTTCCCAAAAGCTGCCTCCAGATTTATAAATCTGTAACAACTATATTAGGTCCAAGATACAGTAATACTTTATGTGACAAAACTCATCCCACAATAATGTTGTCTGTAACAGAGTTTAAGCAGCCTTACTCATTTCCAAAACATGATGTTTTAATAGCTTAGATATACACTCAAGGCATTTTTTATAGATGAGGCCAAAAGTCAGCACATTGCACCACAATTGAAGGAAATACATTATTTTGGCAAAGGAAATTGGAGCAAACCCCATTTCTACTGGAAGGAACCACAGGACCTTTGATGTCCGCACAGCATGGATATGAACTTTATTTTTAAAGCCTTAAAGAAAAGATCCCTCACAAAGTACACAACTCTCAGTTTGTTAGCCTTGGTGGTATAAAAGGATGACTCAGGCTTGCTGGTATTTAAACAAGTTGTTGTGGAAAATTTAGGTTTTCTGCATCTTGTACTTAGGTCACCAAGTCACCTTGTGTAAACAGTACCTATGAAGAAGCTGCCTCTACATTTTTAGTTACATTTGGCCATAAGAACAAAATAGCTGGAGACCAACTTAAACCTTATATGGAAAATTACTCTAACTAAAAGAAATAAATACATCCTGTGTTAAAATCTGTAACTAGGAAACTGAATGACACCATAAATTTTATATACTTAGCTCATGGCACTGCTGTAGCAGTAACAACTGTACTGCTGTATTTATATTCAGCTGATGAGGAGAAAAGAATGGTTGCAATCTGGTGGAAATTCAGAAATACTAGGTATTTAAATTTCTCAGTTGTTAAGACTTAAAAAACCCCAACCAACTTCCTGACACTTCTAAACTGTACCTTGATCCCCCTGATTCACAGGTTTATGAAGCACCTTGCTAACCCACAACAGATGAGGGAGTCACCAAAGTCTCTACGGTACCATAGAGTAAGTGGATGACTATCTGCTTGTGAGAGGAGTTATTTCTTCTGAGAAACTGATAGATCAGAAGTCAGCACTTATGAAGTGCTGTTTAAAATTGATTTGTTGCGATAAACCTTCTTTTGAACAAAATGGGAGGATACAATTCATCACAATCACTTACTGCACTCCAAACAGCTGTTGTATCTGATCAACATAAGCATATATTAAAAAATATTTCATGCTTAATAGACATTTGTAAAACTAAGTTACCTTTCATTAAGCGTAGTCTGTGAGTGGAAAGCACAACTGTGACTGCTGTGCTCCATGCTACAGGTTTCATCACAGCACAGTGATGGAATCAAGTGAACTGGTCCTAAGGAATGAAAATTAATTAAATAATGTTAAAAATATTAAAACTCTGTATAAACTTAGTCTCAGTACTTTTTCAAACTTGACTATTAGTTTGCCCCTTCCCTTAGAATAGAGAAGAGATTTTTTTTATTGCAAAACCTCATTTGAGAACAACCCTGAGGAGGACTTCAGAATTTTGGCTGATAAGTTCAACACGAGCAGTTGATGCACGCTTGCAACCCAGAAAGCGAACTGTATCCTGGGCTACGTCAAAACCAGCATGACCAGTGGGTCCAGGGAGGTGAATATGCCCCTCTGCTATGCTCTGCTCTGGTAAGACCACACATGAAGTACTGCATCCAGCTCTGGGGTCCCCAGTACAAGACAGACATTGAGCTGTTGGAGCCAGTACAGAGGAGGGCCACAAAGACAGTCAGAGGGCTGGAGCACGAAGACATGTTGAGGGAGTTGGGGTTGTTCAGCCTAGAGAACACCAGGCTCCAGGGAGACCTTATTGCAGCTTTCCACTACCTGAAGGGGCCTAGAAGATATCTGGAGAGGAGCTACTGACAAGGGCATGGAGTGACTGGAGAAGGGGGAAGAGCTTTAAACTGTAAAGGGATAGATTTAGGTTAGATATTAGGAAATAAATTCTTCCCTGTGAGGCCCTAGCACAGGCTGCCCAGAGAAGCTGTGGTTGCCCCATCCCTGGCAATGTTCAAGGCCAGGTTGGATGGAGCTTTGGGCACCCTGGGCCCATGGCAGGGGGTGTGGCAACTGCATGATCTTTAATGTCCCTTCCAATCCAAACCATTATACGATTCTATGATGAAAAATGGGTTCTTTAATTTATTACCTTAAAATCAAATCACTTATAAAAGTCAAGCCCTTCCTTCGGCAGTAATATAGATGCCAGCCATAAGTATCTACTTTTAAAATTAATTTGCTTTTCAGTTAGGTATGTGTGACAGGTAGAACCATGTTTTGAGTTAATGCATGAGGCTATTACTTAGACCCATGCTCATATTAAAATATGTATTGATTAATGTCATAAACGCATCTGTTGCGATACACCGTTGCAAAATCTCAATGATGTGAATTGTTCAGGTCGTTAACGTCCTTTAGGTTTCTTATCACATTCTTCTACACTGTCTGGTAAATCCTTCACACTAATTTAAGTCTTAAAGCCAGACATGGTGGTATGTTTATCAGAAAGAAACGAGATACACATTTAAAGCAGACGAGATAGACATTTTTTTTAAAGTGAAGTGTTACTGGAATGAAAACAGGAAAAAAATCATAACCAAAGAGATACTGAAAAATTCTATCTGCTTATTGAGAAGGATAAAGGGCAGTTTGACAAAGTTAGCTGTGCAGATAAATATCACAACTCGAGTATTTGGTAACGGTTAGATAAATGTTCATCCTGCCATAAAGTCAGCTTTAAGTAGACCTAACATACCACATGTCTGTGATGAGCTTCTCTGGCACTGGCAGCATGTTCTGTGGTCATAATCACTTAGCCGTGGTCTATCAAAACATGACAATTCAGAGCCATTGTAGTGAATGTCTTGTGATCTCAGAGACCCTTTAGACAAAATGAACAAAAATACGTATTAGCAAATGATACCCTTTTCCCTGTTCAGAGCTTCCTATCTTCATGGAATGCTTAAATGTCAGACTATACATTACTTCTATATGTTTTCCAACTGAAAGATCCACAAAGATCATGTGGTTTCATATAACACAAACCACAGATTTTGTAACAAACCCTAGAACAGCTGGTTCAACTACAGCCTCTTCTAGGAAGACATCTGCTCATATTTTGATTATTTGAAAGCACATCTTACTCACTGCTACATTTTCTCAGTGTTTAATGATTCACAGTAATTCCCATCTGAAATTTTCCACATTCAGCTTTCAGCCACTGGGATTTTGTTTATGTTATCTTAAGGAGCAGACTTCCTTTAATCTTTGTAATTGTAGGCCAAGGCAAACGAGTTACTAAACTTCACTAACTGAAGTTTGAATTCACAGAGTCTGAATTCCTCAAAACTTACACTGTAAAGCATCTTCTAGGTTAGGAACAATTCTTTCAATGCCTCTCTATACATTTTTATTTTTCCTTTTGCTGTAAGCAGTGATTACAACATTAGTTCTTCCTAGATATTATTCTTGTTTGACATCCAGGGTTCACTAGATGCTATAAACATATTTTAATAACAGTTTTTTAAATACAATAAATGGGAAATAGAGTGGTTATTACTTTTCTTAATTTAAATTAGGGAGCAGAAAAATGTTTATTATGAGCAAACTGAATTATATTGATGAGCTGTTAAGTTTTTTTTTGTTTTGTGGTTTTTTTTTTTACAAATACATATTAATCTATCCGAGGCACTTAATTTATCTTGACTATGCCCATAAACCCAGAACTGTTAATAACAAATTTGCTATCTACATTGGTCATATTCATTATCTTGATGAGCTAATCTGCATTTCACAATAGCATGGGATGCACAGATCCTCCAAAACTGGTATTTCCACAATGGCATTGTGACTCTACAGTGATGTCTCAGCTTGAATCCCAAATGATACATATGTATCTGTGCAGCATCTAACAAAGTATAGCACAGAACTAATGCAACTGGACTGTTTCTGGACATTTTGTCAGTAGAATCTGGAGCATCCACACTGAGCTTGTGGATGTGCTGTAGGCATTTATTTACCTACAGAGAGACCTACCAAATCAACACGAGTATTTATGTGTGTGTATATAGATACAGATAAAACAAAGAAAATGTAGTAATTGGAAACTCACAGCTTGGTTTCTTCTCCATAAACTGCCTCTTACAATAGATAACACAAAGAATAAGAAGAGCTAAGAGCACTGTTGCAAGCGCGCTGCATATAACGGCTGCTAGAGCAGTGTCTCGAGGGCTGGAAGCAGTTGAAGGGATCTTCACAAGATTTACTTTGGTGGTACCTGCAATATAATTGAATAATAATTAAGGTGGACTGGTAAACATTTAAAGAATACAATAATGCAAATGTCTAGGAGAAGAAGAGGTTTGCAGGACAGAAAAAAGGATGGTCCATCTGCTAATGGATAAGCCTTAGTAAGCCTAAGCAACCACATTATTAAAAACATCTAAAAATACATTAAAAAAGGAGTGATAATGAGGGGAGATGATCACAAATATATTGACTGTCCATCATAATAAAATCAGATCTTCACCACGAAAACAAAGGCCTCTCTGGTTTTTTTAAGTCTGCTGATTTAACATGGAGAACATCTCCTCGTGTCTAGCTGATAAAGCTTTCCACTAGAGGGGGTCACACATACATGAACTTCCCTTAAGGAGGAAACTTTCTGAGAACTGAGACACTATGGAACTTCAAACACTGTGAAAAGTATCATTCTGCTTGGTTGCTTATGTCATGACACTATGATCATTTCTAGCACCAAAGCTAAGATTTCAACCGTGCTAACTTTTCTTCAATGATTGTTTTTAATTCAGATAATACCTCTAGTAAAAGTTCAACAAATTGACTTCATATACATATCAATAAAGATCTAAGTTATGTTTTGACAGACATTGTTACTTTCAGGTGGAAAGTGCAAAAGCTTTTAAAAGTATCAAAACTTTAACAATTGAAACTATCTTAAATTACAAGCAGTCTTTTTAAAGTTAGTTTTTAACTTAGGAATTTTGATAGCTCATTTATTTCAATCTGCTTTGAAGTCCACATTAATTTAATAATATTTTATGAGAAAAAGGAACATATTTTTTTCTGACAGCAATTTTAAAAACACACCACAAATAATGTTTTACTAATTTGTAAGTGTAAGTTAAATGTGCCTAGGTACCCCAGAAAGTCTTTGTTTAAAACCTAGAATTTCCTAGGAAATGGTTCATGCAGTCATAAATTTAAACTGGGAGATAAATGTCTGCCATAGTACATTAAAATCAAATTGTATATATATGCAATTGTTTGCTATCTCAATGACAGCATCATAAAAGCAGGGGGAAAGTTACTAGCTTAATTAGCACAATCAATGGAATTGTATTACTTAAGAATAATTTTCGGAAATTATTATGGGATTTCCTCTACAAATGTCAACCATAGGCACCAAAGCATTTAGAAAACCATATTGCTTTGTTATAATGGCCAGATTGCCAAAAAGCTAGGTATTTTGAAGGCCCACCTTCATTCCATCCACTTCTAAGTTTTCAGACTACTTAACACTAAGGAAAATACTAACTTTTAGGACATAAGGGATCAAAAAACCCCCCAAAAGACAAAAAACCACAAACAAAGACACCCAACATATCAAATAAAAATAGTTTCTGTTGATTCTAGCGTTACATAATTGCTGGTAATTGGGGGAACATGAAAAGATCATGCCTATTCTTCAGAGGAAAGAACGTTTTGTTGTTAATTTTCTACTTTCAATGTGAAGAGAAACAAGTATTACTGTACTTGCATCATGCTCAAATATTTCTATTTACCTTTGATTTGTACTATTATGTTTCCCTGCCACATCAGAAGTGTGAAGAGCAAATTTATAGCAGATCTTTTTTATATCCTTTTAACTTGCCAAATTGGACAGAGTCAAGCTACTGGAGAGGGTCCAATTAAGTGCCACAAAAAATGATTGAGGAACTGGAGCTTCCACACTATGAAGAAAGGCTGAGAGACCTGGAACTGCTCAAAGTGAAGAAGAGAAGGCTCAGGGGAATCTTATCCATGTGTATAAATCCTTAAAGGGAGGAGGCAAAGAGGACAGAACTAGGCTCTCTTCAGTGGGCCAGAGGCAATGGGCACCAAGAGAAACACCAAAAGTTCCCTTTCTCCCTCCATCACTCTGTGAATCTGAGTTATTAAAATACATCATCAGATCTCAAAACTCAAGTCAATAAAGAAGCTGCAATCTCATACATGAACTAGAAATAAAATTTGAAAATCTGCCCTTGTACTAAAATGTTATCATTTTCATTATCATAACAGATGGTCAATCTATTATTTGTGTTCCACATGACAGAATAATACTCCAATTCATGATCTCAGGTACTTCTTCTCTTAAATAATTACTACCTGTCCTTCTCTTTTTATTATTCTATAGTTCCTATTACTCATGGAGCTAAATTCTATGACCTATTTTCCAGATCTTCATTGTTATTGAGAAGAAAAAGCAACCAGTGTCATCATCTTTTTGTCATAACTTGAATACTCTTGGCAGGAGCATTGTAATCTTCCAGAGAGAAAACTTTTCACTCAGCTCAGATTCTTGCAGCTGTAGTTTTAAGTTTATAGTTTTAACAGACTGCAGGAATTTCTGCACTGTATGTAAAGTTCCAGGATATAATTTTGTAGAAAGCAGTAAAACTGTATTACAAAATATAAATGTCTGTATAGCAACATGTACTGGCTTTGGTGTGAAAATCAAGGACCATTCTTTGATATGAAGTTTTCAATTTAGTCAACTGCCTGATCTAGTCTTTATGAAGATTAAAGACAGTCTTGACAAGTATTTAAAAAAAAGACAGTAAAAACCTGAACATCTTCAAATGTTTTTCATATCCATATACTTACTTGTTTCAATGTAAGAATGTGAAAGCACTAAACAATTCTTAGAAGTTAGTAGAAAGAATTGTTAATTTTGAAAGCAAAACCAGAACAGGAACACTGGAGGCGGAAGTGATATATTTTTGTCACTATCTGCTCACAAAATATATCTTCTTACATGTATAATTACCTATTCTGGGAAATTACAAATCATGTATATTTCTTTAGGGCCCATCAGCAACATCCAAATGGGAAATACAGTGATTCTATTTTAAATAGGGATGGCAAAAGTTTAAATTTATTTCAGACATCTAGTTATTTAAGATTTATTTGGTTGATTTTTTTTTTTTAACTTGAGAAACAAATTTTCTATTACTCAGAATGCCTACCACTCATCTTTGCCTTCAAAGAACTTTTTGGAATAGCTACTGTGAGCAGTCCATTGTAGCATAGCTCTAATTATAATGATAGTGATCTTCCCTGCAGAGACCAACATTTCAGAAGTGGATTGCTATTGTAGAAGTGGCCCGTTGGGCATTGCTGAACTCTGCTTTCAGTGTTACTCAGATGAATTTTCATAAACTCTCTCTTTCTTTTTAGGCTCACAAACCTAATGGTCCCATTTCACTAAAGCAAGTAGGTTCATTTTAAACTTTAAACTTGTACTTACGTTTATTAACTGATTACATTATTAAATTTAAATATGCAATTAAACACTTTGTGAATCAGCTGTCATACATTAAGGAATGATGGAAGAGGTTCACACTATTTTATGATTCTGGAAAGTATGTGCATATTATGCATCGCAAAAATAAAATAAAAAATATTTTATTTAAGAAATAGATTTCCTTTTCTAAGTCTTAGTTCCAACATATTCTATAAACATGCCAGTGCTAAATTAAAATTACCCAAAACAGCAAGCTGTCTCCTGCATAATTTTAAGCAATAGGCCTAAACACACTTTCCTCCCTTAATTAACCAATAGTACATCGTAACGTCAGTATATGCAAAGATGTGATTATTAAAAGCAAAGTTTCTATTAATCCAAGACAGTTAAATAGCAGTAACCCAGCTAATACACAACATATGAACCCCAGCTGTATCACTGTAACTTCTGCCAATAACAGAACAGTTGAATTTTCAGCATATTATATCAAATAACCAGAGACAGGACAAAATGTAAAAAAAGACCTTCCTTATCAATTACTGCATGTTTATTTGTTGCTGTTTTGTTTGGTTTTTTTTTAAGATCTACATTAGTTGCAGTCACTATTGGAATCAGCATGCCTAAAGATAGCTTTCTGTGGTAGATTAAACGGGCAACATTTTTGATTCCTTCCATGGAAAAACTACTGCTAATGCAATAACTACCAAAGTTCAGGGAGAATACTATGTTTAGTTTTCTTTCTTACCATGTTAAGTCAATGCTAACCCAAAGAGGCTTCACTCAAAAAACCAATGCTAATCAGAACTTCACTTGATAGAGATAACATGGTAATGTTGGACAGAGTGCCCTCTTCTACAGTCAGGATTGGTTTTGTAAATTAAAATGATAATTCCTGGAAGATGGGTAATTCTGGTCAAGAGAGGGGAAAGTTGCATTTGCCTATTACAAAAAGTGTTTGTCCATTACCTTTACACTGTTTGGTCCAAGTTAGTGGTGTCAACCTTAATTTGACAAGAATAAAGGGCTCAGACATACCCTCAAGTTACAATAATTTAATGAGATACTGCCTGACTGCTGAACTGCAGTGGCTATCTGTATGTGTGCTCTTCACCCACAGAAAATGCAAGGCAATGCTACTTATCTTGAAACTCCTTAATTTTGAATAAAGATTAAAAGATCTTTATGTTCATTTAAAAGTACAAAGGCAGCATCTCTACCTAGTCCATGGATTATGTATGTGTTTATATCTGTAAAG
The DNA here is from genome assembly GCA_022605575.1 of Laterallus jamaicensis coturniculus. NCBI lineage: Eukaryota > Metazoa > Chordata > Aves > Gruiformes > Rallidae > Laterallus > Laterallus jamaicensis. The sequence continues at coordinate 12,673,400 of JAKCOX010000012.1, forward strand.
TACATGTGCAATATAAACTACTGAGCGTTAACATCAATAGAAAGTAAGTTGTCCTGAATATATTTCTGAGTCTTCATAAAGCAGCAGATTGTCTCCCTTCTCCTGAACTTTCAAGTAGGAGGTAAGAAACTTTATTAAACATTACGTTGGAGACTGTGGTAAGCACTGGAGAGAGTCTCCAAACATCTGTAAAAGGACAACCATTTGCGTGCATGGCCTACACCCAAAAGTTCATCACATCAAACCACATTTTTCAAATGAACTCCAACTGCTGACTTCAAAGCCTTTAGTTTCCAAGTGCCCTACAACTTTTTTTGGTTTATTTTGCTAGTTTTGTCAATTTAAAAAAAAAAAAAAAGCCCTAGGGAAGAAAATGACTATTCAAGTATTTACTTATTGTTTGGAAATCCTGAGAAATGTTCTCATAAATTAAATTATTTGGAATTTGATTTATTCGTTTCCAAGACCATTTCTCTTGTGCTGTGTATTTTCACAAGCTCCAACTGCTGACAGCCTTTCATTGTTAAAATGGTAGAAGAATTATGCCATGTACATAAATTCAAAATATATATGAACTCCACAATACTGGATACACACCACTATGTCTGTAAGGCACAGTCAACCACTGCAATATGTTCTTTTAGCAATTAAGAGATGTTAATTCTTGGTACAGCCATAGTCATCTACACTGAAGTGATATATGGGCACAAAAGTAATGTTTTTTCATGCACAAAAGTTTCACCTTTGAGAACTGTTTAGCCATTTAAATTACTATTGCAGGAGAGTAAAACTTCAAATCACTGATAGCCTCAAATAACCAGAAAAAAAAACCTGAGAATAAGAAAAAATTTAGAGGAAGTGAGATAAAAATCTGTGTCACTGCTGAACTACATCTTTTCCTCCCTGCAACATAACATAATTGGTTGTCACTGTGAAAAAACAGTATGTCTTTCCTCCAGTAATAGGAAATACATAGCCTGATCTGGTGGCACAAAGTATACATGGCTGTTAATATTAATGAATGTGGTGGTGTCAGCAATTACCTGACTTTTGTTTCTAGGAGCTCATTTTGCATCTCTGTCAGCTGAGGGTGTCTAATACTTAATTTGCAGAAAATGCCACTTTTTCCTCAGGTGTTTTCACATGGTAAATCTAGCAACCAAAAAATTGTGTCAAAACATATGAGATTATTAGGTACAGCAAAAGCTTATTCCCCCACTTCACTTCTAACTTTTAAACATTTGAAACATAATTGAACATTTTGAAGCCACTGCATACTGGGATCTGTTCTAAAAGGTGCAAACAAGATCCCACACAGTTGCCATGTGATGAGCCTGTAGATTGATGCATGGATTGGTTTTCAGTATGGACTGGAACAAAGCAGTGTGGAAAGCTCTACCCTGTAACCATGACCAGAGAGGCAGGACCAAGGGCTGGTCAGGGCAGCTACAAAATTTTGACCAGTTGTAAAGCTGCAGCAGAAGGAGTCGGGATCCTTCTTCACATGGCCAGTCACATGAAACTTAGCAAAACTAAATGAACCATAGTAAGGCTTGCTCACCACTTACTGTTTTTACTGTTTCTAATTATCTAAAATATCATTAATTTAACTTCAAGAAAGATACTTCTGAATGTGGGGTGGGTGTTGGTTTGTGTGTGTATGTTTCTTCTAACTTACTTTTAAACTCTCAGGTGTTTCCACGTATTAGGGGGAAAATATGTCTGTACTGTAGAAAACACAGTCTGTTTATGCAATTAACACTGTTTCATAACATTTATACACAACTGGGCTGAATTATGATTCTGAATGAAGGTGGCAGTTAAGACTTGCATAACCAACAGTAGTAGTATTTTCTAATTTCTTAGTGTTCAATTTTGTAATCTCAGCACCTTAAAAAATTATTTTTAGTAAGTAACCTGAAATACACCAGATTAAGTATAAATTTTCATAATTTTATTACATATAGCCTTAGCAACTTTAGAAGCTGGGCATTTATCACCAACTTATTGTAATACTGCAAATATCAAAGAAAATGTCATGATTTACTACAGAGAAGGTTACCTACTGTGCAATAGTAAGCATGCACATGAAAACTGTACTACAGAAGAAAAAGCTGTAGCTTTGAAGTCAGAAATAATAATAGCTTATAAAAAAGGGTTTTGCAGTTTTTTAATTCACTACTTAAAGCTTTGGGGATAAAGTCAAGTCATACAGAACAAAAGGCTGCTCCTTGCTTTGTTATATTACCTGATCTGAAATGTGACATCGCCCCCTCTTTAACAGAAGTCCACAGGAATTAGTCATGGAATACAGAAGACAGTCTGAAAGATTATCTTTCAAAAGTCAAGCTCTATTGGTGAGATTCATCTGACCAAAGCAAACATCTGCTTCTGAGGGAGTCATCTGAAATTTCTCTACACAGCAGTAGTGCAGAAGAAAAAAGCTCTTTTAGTGTCTAATTAACCTGATTTGCTTTAAACACCTTCCTTGATCATTTTGCTTCACCGAATATAGAATGAGTCTCAGGTGACCAGCTTATAGATGTAGCCATTACTCATAGATATCCAGTCAAGAAGGAGACTACTGTTGGTCTGTCAAGTAAGGATGGAGAGTTTTGGATGCCTTTGTCTACTTTAATTTCTGCTTCAGTTCTTTAACTGTGTAACAGATATTACACATTTAGAGATAAAAGTCAGTAGCAACTGCAAAATTTGTAACAACTGCTTTACAGGGGCAGAACCACATAAAAGCCCATAGCATTCTGCATGGAATACAGTGCGTGGCAAATATGGCCAGACATAGAATTATAGGTTTTGCCTATCCTGTGCTTTAAATGAACAGAGACATGGTAGAAAGCAACATATGCAACAATGTAAATAAAGCCTGTATCAGAGAGATGATGTACAAAGGAATCTAATGACAGTTGCAGGCCTACCACATTCTAACTTGGGCCAGTTGTCTTAGAATGGGGCCTTCAGATTGTAAGAAACATTTAATCAAAGAATAAGTATTTTTAATGAAGCAAAAATAATCAACACTCTACAAACGTAATTTTCCTCCTTAAGTCTAATTAAGAAAAGTGAGAGGAATATCAGGTTTTAAGAAGACAGATACAATCATTAAATGTTCCATTTGTAGTTTTCATCTAACCTGATATTGGCACCTAGATGAAACTCTTACTTCAGAAGTCTAAAGGACTAAAGACAAAGTCAGAGCTGCTCACTTTAGGCTCTCTTTCTAAAAGAGAGGCAGAAATAGACATCTCTAGAGAAGTAATTAATCTGAAATGGCTTGCAAGATTGCTTAGTGTTATCACTGACGCTCACCTTATCTTGCTCGCCTGAACGCTTGAGGTACCTAATTCTGTCCACTGGTTATCAGCGGGAGTCTGGGTTGAGAACTTCAATGTTAAGCATTAACTTTTATATGCTCAAATTAGGGTGCATTAATTCCAGCCTACATTTCCACATGCAGATATGGTAGCTATAAATTGCATTCAGTAGTATGTATGTACAATTATACCACTGGACTTAAATGAAACTTTATTAAAACTGGTGGATATTATCCTTTATGTAAGAAAGCTATAACTAAGAGCTCATCTTTTTAAGAAAAGGTCACAGCCTATGCCTCAAAGGCACATGTCACTGCCCAAAATAACACGTGAGATCACACTATCATCTTTGTAAGAAGAAGTTGGCAGCACACTGCTTTAACACAGATGAACCATTAACAGTGGGAATGTGAGGGCTATTACCCAAAAATTAAAGGCAGCAAAATAGAGGACAACAACTAGAAGGATACAAGCCATCAGCAGGAACATTAAGTCTTTCTTCTATTAGGTTGTCTCCAGCTTGTGATGTGTTGGTTTATAATGAGTTATTACTACTAAAGCCCTTAGAGCACACAACTCCTGTTTTAAAGCTGTTGCATCTTACTCTGTTTCCAATACATTCCAGTTCTTTGGGTAATTCCAATCCTCTGGAGTGATATTTCAGTGTTCTTTTGCTTCACAATTGTTTTCTTAATAGAGAGTTGGCAATATGGGCAATTTCAGACTAAAAGGATCCCCTGTTTTTTACTGTTGGGTTGTTTTTTTTTTAAACAAGAAACTTAACAGAAACACAGCTTAAGTATTTTGTAACCAAGCAGCATAGCCAATAGTATCTACTAGCAAAAAGAAAAATAAAAAAAACCCCAACACACTTAAACATATTTTTAGCAGTGTTTTATACTGCCACAACTTGGATTCTGTCCCCAAAAGCCATAGCAGTCCAGCATGTATTTATACCAAAACTCAGTGCTGTTTAAGCACTGCTAATGCAACCATTCCCAGAATTAGCTCTGTCATTATATGGCATAAATTTACCTAATATTTTCAGTTTGAACACAAAGCAAAAGCATGTTAATAAATCCATACTTTTAAAACAATCGTATGCTTCTGTAACTGGAAAACATTTATAAAAATAGCAGTACAAAAGTTCGTGCAAACCTGTAACTACTCCTTAAATGTTTTTTTTAGATTACCTTTGAACATAATAAAGTAAAAGTCAACTGGAAAAAATGTTTTACAGCTAAAGCTGCAAGGTATGCAATACTGGAATAATTCTGATCAACCTAATGTGCAAGTTAAATAAGAACTTTGCAAAGCCTCTCCATGCAATGGATGATTACTTATAGCCACTGCAAGACTAGGCTAAAGGGGTAGCCATGTTACTAACTACACATAAGAAAAAATAACAACATAGGAAATAGTACTTATTCAGTATAGGTCAACGATTAGCCCCTTCTCTGTAACTCAGGAATTTCAAGTTCACTTTAATCTAGTGTAATTGAGCTAACCAGCTCTTACATTAAAAAGTAATGATTAAGTTAAATTTCTTGCAGACATTCTGTACCTAAAACAAACATGCAGTATGCCTCTGGCAAAGAAGGATACTAATTATAGGATTGACTCATAAGATGAAAGGTTGCACAAGTTACTACTAGAAACAAAAGTATGGTAAACTGGCTTGAAAAAACATACTGAAATTCTCATACTCTGCAGTTAAGATGAGAATTTAATTTTCTAACTGTACCTAACAGCATCAAGAAACCTAAATACACTTGCAGACTGCTCATTTGCATTTTAGATGAACAAACTAGATGTGAATAATGCAATCACAAACTCCATCCTTCCATACACTAAAGAATTTTTTAACTTAATAGTGAAGTCTCTACAGTGAATTTTTTCTACACAAAAAGATGCAAAAGTAGCATTTTGGTCACTGTCAGTTTTCTTTTTTTTAATTTAAAAACATGGTCTTAAAATGGACATTTAAGGATTGATTTCATTATCAGGCAATGAATCCCTAACCTCACTCTTAATGCCACAATTATTCCCCGATTTAAAAGGAAAGATAAAAGAAACATAACATCAAGACTTCAGACATCTGTGTGGAAGGATATACAAGTTCAGAAGTAGTTTTGTATTTCAAACTGAAGCTTTCACTGGGATTAGAAGACAGGGCTGCCAGCTGTGAGTTAGAACAAAGATAGGATATCTGCCCTATACGTTACCATGTGCTGATCTGCTATAACCTTCTGAATGCCAGATGGGCACCACTTATGTAAACTTCTATTAACACTTGCATGAACTTATGGTGTGAATTCATTAAATGAATGAAATTTGATTAAATTTATTTTTAAAAAGTCACAAGTTGACATTTTCATTTCAAGCTATCCATTTTTCACCATATTGCTGGAAGCAACAAGAATTGTATTTTCAAAGAGATTTACACAAAAATATCGTGATCTCTCCAAAATACATGAATACATGCTCTAGCAGATAAAAGTAGGTTACACACATTTAGTGCAATTCTCATGCTGGAACTAGAAAGCTAATGCCTTTTGTTGCAATTCATCTTGGTCAAATATAATCTCATTTCTTTACCATCTACTTAAAATTTTACTGGATTATGATCTTACATATTTTATACACGGAATTTCCAGAGATCATAAATAAATAGCATTGAAAAAAAACCACTTCCATTCCTAATGTATTCTATGATTTCTATTTGTATGACAGAAGCCATTAAAAATACATCTGCTAAGAGCTAAGCAGGGACTGTTAATAGTAAATTTTCTATGTTTTCTATTAGAGTAGATGGATTTATTTTTTTTTTAAGTTTCAAACTTCTAGTATTCAAATTTTCCTATTCCCAACCAATCAGAAATAAATGTGCACCTTAAAGAGATCCACAAATTACTATGTGGTTTACATTCTTTTTTTTCCCCTGTAGATTTTCTGCTGTTGATGAACATGGTAAGAGGTTATGCTACAACCTTCTCTGTAAGTGCACTAATTGAGTTCCTGCTCAGTCCTAGATCACCTGTTTTCATACAACCAGTAAATTCCTTGTCTGAGATATCTGTTACTCTGTCAGCATGGAGAGAAATTAGTCATCAGGGTCAAAAGGATTTTAAAAGGAGAATAAATGACAACAATATTGTATATATTGTGTTTACTTAGGAAACCAAACTGAAAGAGACACAAATCTAACCTTATCATGTATCTAAAGAAGCTGGGTGTTTAAAATATCATGAGCTTTGCAATAGCACTTGAATTTACAATTCTGAAATTATTTTCAGCTGCCAGGAACTACATCTGTCACACCTATGGGCTATTGGCAACATTCAGCATGCTTCAAATATGTACTAATTAAAAAAAAAAACAATACAGGACAAACTCCCTGTTCTCAGAAATCTGGCCTTCAGTGGCCAGGAAGGAAAAAGGAGTTTCCCCCAAAAGAATGCTAAGCTGCCAGGAAGGAAAATCACAGATGCAGAGATTAATATGATGCAGGCATTAAAGAAATGATACAGCGTGTTCAGTGAGAACCACTGAACACTCTGATAGGTATTCAGCTAGTAAACCAAATTCAGCTCAACTCAGATGAATTTAGAATTTAAAATATATGGAAGTAGAATGACAGCAAATGTTTGATTGTCAGGAAGAAAGCTCTTCCTATTGATAGCCTTTTACAGCCTCGGGCATGTCTGTGTGGGTCACTCCACACAAGGGTGGAACACACCCCACTGATTCTGGAAGACAAAACCTTATGGCAGCATCTCATCTGTGTTACATCACAAGCTTTGCACAAAGTAACAGCAGGGAAGAACTAGAAAGGGTTAGTTTGATATTTTTGCTCTGTTGGAAGAGCTACTGCATTCTTTCATTCTTCAGCTAGCAAGAGAAGTACTGATCTGCATAAGTCTCTACCATTAGAGACACAATAGCAAACTGAATCCTTAAAAAAGTACAAATGTCTTAACATGTCAATTAAGATAAATTGAGTGTTCTACCTCTTGATCACTTACTAGCATCAACAGTATTTTGCATAAAATATAAAGATATATAACTGTCCCCTGAACAAAGGAAGTATTATTTTCAGAGCCACACAAAAAGCCCAGCCTTTACTTCTGCCAAGACACAGTGACATTAGGACATTCTTTATTTACTGAAAGATGGATGGTTTTCACTGTCTATATATCAGTTTGGGCTTCCTACTTCCATTAAGTACCACCTCAGTCAGACAGATTTCACATACATACAGCTCTCTGCAGTGAAACTTTCTACCTACAGTTTGTTCAAAAATTTCACAGTCCATCTGATGCAAAATTATGGCAACATATATGAAATCAATCTAACAAACTACATTTTGCTGAAAGAAAATTCCATGCTATAGTTATCATATATAAAAGGAAAGGTTTAACAATTTCCTTGAAAAATGACACAAAAAGAGGAGTCAAAGCACATCCTTCTATAAAGTCTCCAGGAAGAAATACTACCAAAATGTACACATCAAATCCAACTTTGTTTGGCTTTACCCTGCTACTGCAAAGCTTATGTTAGTAAAGCAGGCGTTTGTCTAGCACATGCCAGAGAAATATTTATTTTTATGTCAGGGATATTTTACATTTTTTAAAAGCTCAGAAGATATTTTCATCACTGATATACAAATACAATTACAATCAAGAAAAGAATACTTTTCTAACTGAAAAGATTGAAATCCCACATTCCCTGAATTTCCAGGATTATTCATTATAGTGCATTAATTAGTGCGTTAAACTTTTTCACTTCAATAAATCATAGTTTCAAAAGAATTACTGTTCTGGTTTTGGCTGAGATAATTTTCTTCCTAGCAGCTGGTATAGTGCTGTGGTTTGGCCTTAGGATGAGAATAACATTGATAATACTGATGGGTTTAGTGTAGACACTACAAATACCTAGCAACATCTAAGTTAAAAACTTTCCAACTTGCCACGCCCTGCCGGGAGCGCAAGAAGCTGGGAGAGCACAGCCAGGATCACTGGCCAACTGGATATTCCATACCACAGGACATTATGCTCCCTATACAACTGGGAAGCTAGCTGGGAGGCCAGATGGTTGCTGAGAAACAGTCTGGGTATCAGGGTGTTTTTTGTGGGGATTTTTCTTTTCCTTCTGGACGTGATGAGCAATTGCATTTGTGCATCACTTGTTTTATGTAGTATTATTAGGATCATTATTTTCTTCCTTTGTTACCCTATTAAACTGTGCTTACCTCAACCTTCAAGTTTGTTTTCTGTTCTCCCCACCCCTTAAGGGATGAGGGGGATGGGGACAGGTGACTAAGCGGTTGCATGGTGCTTAGTTACTGGCTGGGGTTAAGCCATGGCAGTTCATTATGCTCTATTTGAATTTACAATTACCAAGTTTCCCATTACTCATAAATCCGTTTCTCAAAAACTGTCACAGTTTCCTTCCTGTTGATCATGATTAGAGGTAAACCTTTTGCCTGTTTCTGTTCTTCCTTTTTTTTTAATATGCACTGATTTTTGCTAAATTTTGCAGAGCCTTTACAAAACTATATTGAGATTTTTAAATTTCCTTTGGATGTTATCAGCAGACCTCTATAATTTGCCAGGCAATCTTAAGTAAAACAGGACTGCCCATTGAAGATTAAAGTGCAGAATATTGGCAATAGAAAGTCTGTTCTTGACACAAACACATAAAGCAGGAATTCAGAAGTTTGGTTGACTAGTCAGATAATAATTCAAATGGAAATTCACCATTTTACAGCTTAAGCTTTACTTCAAAAATAGAACTCTAATTCCTAACTAATTGAGAAAACATCTATTTAATATAAGAATAGTCTTGCTGGTGTACTTTCATCAGCATAGCAAATCAACAAAGATAGGAGATATGCTTCACCCCCTCTTTCTGAAAAACTGGAATTTATTTTTTAACCATCACCTGTGGCTGCAGTCAAAACAACAGAATATGAACAATGTCAATGTAATATAAAGCTGCAATATGTTCAAGCCACCTGGACCCAGAATGAGTGAAATACTCCTGGAGACCATAGTCCATGAAGAGTTGTAGGTCCCTTGGACATTTAAGCATTTGCACAGTAGGTAGCTGTTGAGCAATTCTGGAGTCAAGATCCTATGCCTATTTGGCATACACCTTAAATACTCCTAAAAATCTGACAAGACTAATGCTGAATTATAGCCAACAGGAGTTGGTGAAAGGAAGTTGGAAATGCATATTTAGAACAGGGCTATTGTCTGACCTAGGCAAGGAAACAATTTTGAAATATGATTAAACTATGCAATGAATCTAAATTTTGTCTCCATTAAACAACATTTCAGAACATCTATATACACCACTGATTTTAGTGACATATTCTGTGATTAGAAGAAGGAAAAGTCTGCCTCCTCTTTTTTTGCAATTTTTATTTTAGTAGGGGACCCCAGCATGTAAAGTGTATTCAGAACATGAAGAAAAGGAGCTCTTTGACTCTGTCATACATGAATCTTTCCCCCATGGGTCAGAAGCATCACAATTATCAAGGACAAGGAACTGAAAACATAGAGATTTTCTAGGTTAACTCTCTTTGCTCTGTGATGAGTGAAAAGAAATAAAATTGTAATAAAAGTTTATAAGACATGAACACCAATTCTTGTATCTCTGAAACACCCAGTCAAATTTGTTTCAGTCTTCCTGAAGGTAAGTTACTCTACCATCAGGTCACATATGGAAAAAATCAGACTGACTTATTAAAGTTTTTACAGAAGTGCACATTTTGGTTATGAGACAACAGAAAGCTAATCTCTCTGTAATAAACCAGTATTGATATTTACAAGACAGCAATGCTATTGCCTGTACTTAAATTAGTTGTCACTCCTTATGACCTTTGAGAAAGGTTGATCCAATATTCTGGCTGCTTTCTAGCAGAGTGTCCAAGATGTCAAAGAGAATTAACCCTAAATCAGAAAAAATATTGAAATAAAATGGACATCTATGTTGGAGTAGAAGCAAATAGTTAAGACTGGTTTCACTTGTTACATACTTTCAGCTGTCTGTTGCTTCATATGCACACAGAGCCTAACTTCAAAGGCTGCTTTGCATTAGTAGTAGAAAGTTTACTGTATAAAGCAACCAAATAAAAATTACAGAAAAACTTAATAACTGTAAAAAAACTTTATCTGGAGCCTGACAGTTTTCAAATCACAAAATTCTGTAAACAGAAAGAAGAAAGTAAATACAATTAAATTAAAATTCCACTATGTAAACAGAGGAACTAATGTGGGATTGAATGTCATCCAAAATTTACTCTCAAGTTAAAATGCTGTATTTATGTTTAATGAAATAATGTAAAAAGTTCCAGCAGAGCTGAGACAGTGGGAATTTTTCTTTTACCGCTAGCAAAAGTATTTTACAGCATATATACATAGCTAGCAAGCTTCCAGCTCCCACTCCCTTTTAATCATGTATTTTGCCATCCTACAATATTCCATGTAGACTGCCATATCTAGCTTTTTACCTTCGTTGTTCTGAAGTATAGTCATCGCATATCCCAAGTACCCATTGCACTCACATTAAAATTTACAAAATCACAGATGCTAACCTTGTGCATTTAAATAAGTAGACCAAATGTTACTTTTTCTATACTAGCCACTTTTAACACCAGGAAGAAGGAGATACAACCAGGTTTAAAGGATAAAACAGCACCTTTCCTTACAGAAACAACATACCTTATAGATACAGAGTGAGACTCAGCTGCAGTTTAAGACACATATTTAAATATCAAAACAAGATTTAAAAAAAAAAAATCTACAGAAGAAAACTGTAAAGGAAGCTTTATGATCAGTCTTAGTAGAAGTAGTTAAAGTGTTCTGGAAATTCCTTAAAGAAACAAAATTTAAACAGATAAGATATGAAAGCCTCACTTAAAAAAATGGAATGTTTTCACTATGATCTGCTATATGTATTTTGTCTCAACAAGCTGTAGTCTTTACTGTTATTCCTCATCTTTGTTAAAACTGTTTATTTTTTAGTTTGATATATTCTTCATAGTTGTAATGACTATCAGAGAAATCAGTATCTCAGAACATCACTTGTGGCACAAAAAAGTAGCAATTTCAGACCCAACTGCAGGTTTGTTTCAAATGCACATGATGTTACAATCAAACTGTAGATATTTCCACTGCTGTGACTTATTCAATAAAACTTTTCTGCTCCATTGAAGCAAAAAATGCATTTATTTCCTGGAACATGTAGAGGCTAGTTTCCCAAGCTCCTTGTGGAATGATCTCCTGGCCCTGTCCTGTTTCAGCCCAGCTTCCCATGCTCCTTGCTTCATATCAAAGAGAGAAGCAGAAGTAGTCCTGGAGAAAGAAAAATTAGTTTGGCTGGACATACTGTGCTATTATTATATTTAAAATATATAATAGTTCAGTTAATTACAAAAAAACAACCCACTAAATAGGACAAGGGTGTTCCTTTGGTAGTAAGTTTGGATGCAAAATGCTCTTGGCACCTGGGTTCGTTTCCTTTCTTCCCTGACTCCCACAACTTATTCCCACTTAACTGTTTGTGTAGCCAAATTCTAGACTGAATTTGCATATACCACAGGAACATGACTGCCTGCAGATTGGTCCAGTAAGCATCAGTAATCTGGAAGTGCTAGGAACTATTTTTTTAAAAATACAGCTCAAAAAAGTTCAATGTCATGGGTTCTTCTGTTTAGTAGAAAGCCTGTCCAGAGGCTAAAGGATTCTGGTGACTGATGCTGATCTACATTTTAAACCGAACAACACAAAAGGAACCACTTGTAGGAACACCTGACATAGTCAGGCCAGTAAAATAATTCTATTGCTTAACTTTTTATCTGCCATCTTATTATAACCAAAAGAAGATGAGTATAGTTTCTAATGGGGGTGAGGGTGGTGTTTGCTAAGAAAGACTAACTGAAAAAATAATGCTTGCTTAAAGAAAGCAAACATACCTTTGTAAAACCTTCTGCTCCTTACCCTAACCTTTCCCACATCTCTCCTTCACTTGTGTCATCACAAGCTAACAAACTCATTAGATTAAAAAATAACCTTAAGAAGGTAGTTATTTTAATTCACTGTGTATAATGGATAGAATCACAGTCTTGCTTATTGAAGAGTCCCATTGACAGTTTAAGCAGAACCATCAGGGCAGCACAACACTGGCCAGAGCAGACAGGAGGGTGAGAGGTGCTGAGAAAAAACAATAATTGAGCCATGTTTATGTCACACTTTCTCTGCTAAACAAATAGCAGTTTGGGATAGTCTGTGCTACTTTCCACTTCATCTTTGATTAATAGGGCTTTCAGTCTAGTTCCCAGTTCAAAGGACTCCTTTTCTGTAACTCAGTTGAGAAAAAAAGGCTTCAGTTTAGAATGTGAATATAAATAGTAATCTTAAAAACAGTCTTTCACGTCTAATCTAATGTTTAGATGCTGACCCTATATATAGGATTGGTATTTACAGTTTATTTAGCTGAACTAAGATAATTAAAATATAACTGTATCATTGTGTATTTAATTTTCTGACATCCTAAAAACACACATAAGTCATTGTGTCCCCTTTAAAGTTTACACAGAGGTGATAGCAATTCTCCTGGCCTCTAATACTCTCTTTACTTGTTCATTATAGAATCCTTTCAACTTTGCCTCTAGCAATTCACACACTCATTTTCTCACGAGTAAATATTTAAACCAGATCTGTTTTAAAATGTCTACAGAAAGAAAGAAGATAAAAGCAAGTATTTAGATTTATAGCTAACCGGGTAATAATCAACTGCTACCAGTGCTGAAAGAACTTCATCCATGTCTCAGCTTTAGCATGAGCCTTCAGTCCAGGTAGGGGGCTGTGAGCCTTTGCGCCCTTATGGTAATGTTCTTAAGCAAACAAAAGATTGCTACACACCTCACAGGACAATTAATTCATTGAAACAGGACATTTAAACTTTTCCTTTTCATCTGTAATATAAGAGTTAGCTACACTAATATTTGACTTTCTGTTTCACAGTGGAAAGAAAGGATAAGAAAGGCAGAGAATTAGAACTTAGTTCTCTGATCTTTGAGAACTTGTCCCATGCACCTAATGGTCTGTCTACATTTAACTTCAAGTCATGCAGTCTTAACCATCTTAACAATCAAAATATATTTGTTATTGAAATAAACAGCCAACAGTTTGAAAAACCTTGCTTTCACGAACCGTTATACTTTCTTTAGAATCACGTTTTGACTTAGCCTTAAAACTGAGATACTTTCACCTATTTCATCCCAATTAAAACTCAAACAGATTTCAGTTCATATATGTACTATTGTAGGAATAAACTCCTAGGCTGCTCTGAGGAAGGCATGTATACTTTAATAAACAGACTGCTCATGTTAGAGAGCTGAAGAAGCAATATGCAAATTCTAAACAAAAGCCTTCTGAAAAAGTTACATCCAGTAATCATACTTCACTGTAGGATTTCTGTTATTTAAGATTTTAATGGCAGGTGAAGATAATTTTAATGATTTCAAGCTTTTTATTATTGTTTCTGCAAAAGCTGGAAAATACTTGCAAATTATCACAACCTAACACCAGAAATATGGAAAACAAGCCATTGTTAATGCCTCTCATTTTATTTATAATTGCAGCAGAGTTTAGGTTGGAAGAGACCTCAGGGACCATCCAGTTCCAATGCCCCCTGCCATGAACAGGGACACCCTCCACTAAGCCCAGGTTCCCCAAAGCCTCATCCAACCTGGCCTTGAATACTGTCAGGGAGGGGGCAGCCACAGCTTCTCTGGGCAACCTGTGCCACTGCCTCACCACCCTCACAGGTATTCTTCCTCATACCTAATTTAAATCTACCCCTTTACAGTTTAAAGCCACCACCCCTTGTCCTGTCACGATAGTCCCTTGCAGTGAGCCCTCTCTCCAGCTTTCCCGTAGGCTCCTTTAGGTACTGGAAGGCTGCAATAACATCTCACCCAGAGCCTTCGCCAGGCTAAACAAGCCCAGTTCTCTCAGCCTGTCTTCATAGGAGAGGTGGTCCAGCCCAAGCCCTTCAGTTAAATGCTTTGTCACAGCCATGAAGTTAAGGGACAAAAGTGTTTGAAATCTACATTTACCATTGCAGCTTGTGATAGAGAAAATGTTTTTCGCCATGGGGTTATCTGTTGGTCACTAGAAATTAGTAGTAGCTTCCTAACAATTCAATTTAGGATTCAAGATTAGACTCAATTGCAAAAGCCTAATCAATATAAAATAAACGATTATAAATTATTTCAGAAGACTTGATATCCATTCATTCACCATCTCTAAAAAAAAAATAATAAAAAAATGTGGTATTGGAAAAGAAGAAAATACCCATGAGAGTTACTAACTAAAGCCAAAGCAGAAAGATAAGGGGGGAAATTTCTTTTTCCCTGTCTTTGATTGTGCCAGGGAGCGGGATTTGTTTGAACAGCATGCTTTCTTAGAAGAAAGGAACAAAACAAAATATAAAAGAGGAAAAAGTGCATAAAATGAATTAATGAGTTAGAGATCCTAGACTGGAATAATTCCGTTGCATTTCAGATTTCATTAGCTTTTTTTTTCCAGAGATAAAAAAAGAGTAAAAAAAAAAAGGGAATAATACTTAATTTCATCAGTTGGGAGGATTAAAATAAATATACCTATGAAATTGCCTGTTTGGGTTCAAACTCCATCCAGAAATACTTTTTGGAATGCATTCATTTTGAAGTGATTTGCTCTACTAAATGGCATCAAACCATTCTGGCTCTCGGCATCAAACCCCACAATGTTTGCTACTAAGAATATACTTTCTCTAAATACTTCCAAGATGTTACATTGTCGATGCTACAAAAACTAGTTGAAAGTTTTTGTATTTAAATGTTATACATGGGCAGGAGTTACTGCTGCAAACACTGTAACTTATTTGACTTACTCTTTTTATAGACATCTGATTTACTTGTTTTCAGTGTTGCAATATTTCATAAGAATTAAATTATTCTGATTCAGGTGTATATAATGAATTCTGTCAAACCATAAGAGAAAAGCATAGGAAGCCCCACTCATAAAAGCTTTTGCTATTACAGATACTGTCTGAGAAACAGGTTTTGTAAGTTTATATCCCAAAAGGCACTAAAACTAGAATGGAAGCAAAACAAGGAAGTCTGGCTCATTTGAAAATGACTAATCTTAAGCAATATATGCAATGCTGAAGAATTCTTGTTGCGTTAAATTAAATACAATATAGAATGATTTAAATGTATGATTTTAACATGCAATAGCATATACTTGTTATACTTTAATTTAGCACAATTAAAAAGAATTATTATAAGAAACAGTGAATCCTTATTAAGGTAGCATGAAGCATTTCAGGAACTTGGCAAATCAATCTTATATAAAAAATTGTTTCTGTTTGAAAAAGGGGAAATACCTCAGAAAACAACTTCACAGCTACAGAAACAAACAAGTAACCCCCAAGGTTTTCCACAGGATTATGGTTTGGGGTTTGTTTTTTCATATTATAAAGCTGACATGATATATAACAAGAATAATGGATTCCTTTTACTGAATTAAAAACTTAATGGGATATAGAACATCAGTAGTCTTGGAAGAAGTAGTAAAAAGGCTTATGTTGCAGAATAAAGAATTTCCTTTTGAAGAGATTCTAATCTTCTCATTGGCCAAAGACAAATAGAGAAACCAATTACCAATTTAATTCTTAATGTATATAGTACTATAAAGATATTTATCTCTATTGTTCTCTTGCACTGTAACCTTAGTACAGAAGTTATCCACAAATTACCCCTCTTGGGTGTCACGAAAGAATTCATATTCACTGAAGCCTACCTGATAGTAGGCATAGGGTCTAGAGAAACTGCCTTTCTTTCGGCATTAACACAAACCAGAAATGAAAATTAATATGACAACATCAGAAGTAGCCTCAAGACTCCCTAATCATGTGGTATGATAGGAATGTTTATCCTCGAGTGAGTGGTCATATGAGGAAACTTTGCAATGATAGCACTGGACCCGATGAAATGTATTAACAAAATCATTTACTAACAAGAAAACTAGACTTTAAAAAAATTCTTCATAACTGTGACTGTAAATTTTTTGCCAAGCTTTCAAGTTAAAAGTGAAAATATTCAAATGCAAAAGAGTTAATCCCTCTCCAGCAGGAGCACTTACAGTGAGGTTCATAGGGAGGAGGAGGATCACCACAGGGAACACACTCCATGTCTTGAAAGCCTCCAAGCTTAGTCTTCCTATAAAATCTAGAAGATGAAAGAATGAAAAGAGTCAATCAAAATCAGTTATTTTTCCTTACAAAATTAATCAGGTGTTTTAACAAAAATAACCCCAAAACGACAACAAAAATAAAAATCAAACTACAAATTTTTGTCATTCGGGGTCCCAATGCAAACTATCAGGAAACAGAAGAAAATAAAAGTTAAAAAAAGTACAGTAGATATTAATTAATAGAACAGCAGCAGATCTAAAGTAAATTGAGGAAAAATTCTAAAGCTGTGACTCCATATGTGTAGTCACTATAATCTTATATTCATATAAGAAATACAGAATTCTGGAGATTTCAGACAGAAATCAACATCCATTTTCCACATAGATTACAACATACAAGAAATAATGATGAACTAACATGCAAGCTTATTTGCACATTAAAAAACCTAAAAGTGAACAGATTCATCTATGTTACTCTGTTAAAGATATTACAAGGTAGTTACCACCACTAAGAGTAAATAATGGAGTAGATGTGGATGCTTTTTATTTAAAATCCCTAAGTTATCCTCTAGCTCAGAGAGGGGGAGGGGGGAAGTCACTCAAATTGGTTCATTTATGTACGTGTACAGGATGGCATTCCCACTCCTGAAAAAAATTTTAACAGGCTGCATGACAAAATCTTCAGAAAACGAGATTACTCCAATCGTTTTGTAGAACAGCAAAACACTAAAAAAAGGCCTTTCAAAACTATACTGTATCAAACCAACAATCCCACTTGGGCTCTTCCTCCTCCGCCAGGAAGAACTTCACCATCACCCAAAATCACAATGTGCATGAACTGTGAATGCAAATTGATGGAGTGGCTACATAACTGTCAATGTACATTATCCAATTCTTTGCTTTGTTTTTATATTCTCAAATGTATACTTTAAAAATTCTAGATAGTAAGCATTCCATGGTATGAAAAAACGGGTTTTACAAAGAGAAATATCCGTCAGATGGTTTAGGTAAGTAGTAACAATGGGACACTAGAAGCAGTAACAACTGAACAGTAAAATAGAACTTTAGAGCAAACTAAACAACTAGCTACTCATTCTTAAAGATATTATGCAAAAAACATTAAAAAAAATATTAAAAAAAAGAAGGCTGTTGTATCCAGGGAGACATTCTACAGACATTTCAAGAGCTCTGCTATTGAGTTTCTGTTTAAAGAGCTTACAGTCCACACTGACAGGCAGAAGCCTACCTTCCTAAACCAAGGAACAAGAATAGAATCAAATGAAGAAACAGAATTTTAGTGTTGCATTTCAAATTTATATGAGAACATGGCATCCTCTAAAGAACTTCTTTAGAACAGTTCTCTAATCAAGTAGGTCTGTGACTTTCAACCAGTCATTAGTACTACACTAGAATCAATAGCTGTGCTCTGTTGAAGATGAGTATGTGAATTAAGTGTTTTCTGTAGTGGTAGTGGCACATTAAATAAAAGGTGCTAGCTCTACTGATGTTAAACTACTAACACTGCAAATGCCATTAAAGTGCGAAGACTGTATCAGCTAAAGCAAACAGCTTTCCAGTGCTCAAGAAATTCATGCTCTAACAATGTGAACAGAAAGAGATTCATAGGCTGTAAGACTGGAGGGGCCACTGTGATCATTTATTCTGACTGAAATGTGTTAATATTTGTTTTTAGCTGACATGCTCGCTGTAGTGTTTTGAAGCTGAACAATAGGGAATGGCATGTTGGAAACCCATGCAAAACAGAAATAAATATGATTGCTGAGAGGTAAAACATTAGCTAAACCATTTGGTTTCGCTAGTTTTATCCTCCATTCACTTAGGCAGCATCTAAACTGATAGTCAGGTATAAGTGGGTGGCACATTCTACAGTTCTGTTCCCCAAGACATCCAGACCACACGTCCTGTGACTCCTCTACTCCTGACTCCCTCCTCGTGTTTCCAACTTGGCTGCCTGTATAACAGGTTGTGGAAACAGCTCTCATTTTAACACATACTCAACATACATATCTAGAATACCTAGAAGCACTCCCAGGTTCCCCCAGTTTCATTTTACTATTAAGTCATGTTTTATTCTGGCTTCTTTTATTGTTCCTTTCTTTCTCGTCTTCCAAAATTTAGCTTACATTGTTTACACCACAAGAAGAAAACTTTCTCCCTGCTAACAGCCAAATAAGCCCTACAATAGATATATATTAATAAGCAATAAAAGCGTAAAATCAATCCAGCATGTGGCTCCAGGTACTATCAAAAGTGGCTGAGAGTAACATCTAATGCCTGGGGCTTCACTTCCTTATACTGAGACTTCACTTCCTTATACCAGCATTAGTTAGCAAAGCTTTACCAAGCGTTTTTAAATGAAAAGACCTCACTTCTGGCTTGACAGGAATAACTGTAGGAGCTTTGACAGTGTTCAAGTGTTTGATAGCTGGTATTAAAAAACCCCCACAAACCAACACCCAAAGTGTATAAAAATAAAATAAAAAGATTGAGATATATAAAGGAAACAAATGTATCAGTTTAAAAGCATCTCTGAAGTAGATATCCTGAAAATCCAAAGCCTGTTACAACTGCAAATCAGTTGTAACCTAGTCCTACAAATCAAGCTATAAATCCACAGTTTCAAAAAGCACCAGAAATATCCTTTAACAAATTCATGGCAGGTATTTATAATGGTGGGACTTAACACACTGTAAAGAATATCCTTTCAGAGATCTTAATACTACAGACAGAGAAGATGAGCAACAGAGATCTGGAGTAACTGGAAAACAAACTAAGCACAGGTCTTAATTTTTTAACAGCAGCTTCAGTGAGTCTCCACACCATCACAATTTGTTCCAAAACAATTCTTTCAGACACATTTATGATCCTCAACCAGGATCCTGCTCTCTAAATTTATCAACATGGCGAAGGAAATTCAGGAGCATAAACCCCAGTCACTATTTCTGACCTAAAAATACATGTGTGTATGAGAATTATTACACAGCGACCTATGGGGGGTGAAAAAAATGAAGCAAATAATGTGATCAGTCTTCAGGGAGGTAACCACCTATTTCCAAAAGTTTAGTTCTTTATAAAAATGAACTAAGTCACCAATAACAGTATTTTGAAGTATTTTGTTCAGGTGCTGTATAAACAATACTATCATAGCTCAGATAGGTAATTATGAAACCATTTTTATATATGAGATAATTAAGACTGCAATTTGGAAATTATGTGCTCCGATCATACAGTAAATTGTTAGCAAGGCCAGGATTAGAACTTGGGACCTTCATAAAGGAAACAAACATTTATCTGGAAAAAATGAACAAGCAAATGTTAATGCAAATCAGTTTTGAATTTGTTCTATTCTCATCTTCAGAAATGGACTTACCCTGGTAAACAGTCCCCACATAGTGCATTGCTGGTGGCAGAACAGTTGGCCTTCTGAAACCGGTTAACTAATGCACAATCCAGACAAGGCTTGCACTTCTGAAAGCCCCAGTCTTCCTTGAATCTGTTTGGCCTGCATGTCATACACTGTGCATCCTCCCCATATCCAAAGCCGCATTCCTGTAGGGATTAACAAGCAATAGCAAGCTATTCAGTCACTGAAAGAGTGAACAAGAAGAGAATGCTGGGATAAAATGAAGACCTAGTGTAATTATTACTGAGAGTAGGTCTTTCTAGAGACAAAAGCCACCCTTTCAGCAAGTTCAAATGTGTCTTCCACTGCTAATAATCTCCCTTACTTCTATAAGTAATACTTAGTCATCCACTTTATTCATGAAACCACTGTGCATTTGAATGATAAAGGGCTTCAAGGACTCCCACAGTTTCATTATTACTAGCTTATGGTAGAATTATTGAGCTGTCTGTTTTTTAATTAGGTCAGTCATGTGAAAGTGCAGAAACTGGGACAAGTGAAGTATAAAGGCACTTACTCAGTTACAAAACCAGCAAAGAAACACTTTGATATTAAGGTTCATAGCTAAGGTGAACAAAGTTAATTGCCGAAGAGAGTGCACTGATCTTCAAAGGCTTAGAATTTCTGTTACCAAATAAAACAGAGCTGGTTAATGACCATCAGCTAGGCATGGAACATTGCTTAGCCACGAAGAGTTTCAGAAACTCAATCCACTCCAGTTCTAACAGTTCTTAAACTACTGGAAAAGTTTAATAGCTCTGGGGATCACAAGGATGCATGGTATTTTACTATACAAAGAATATCATTATGTTTGGTTATGTATCCCAAATTCATTTGTTTAAAGAAATTTTTTCCATTCCTTTGTGAAAAGGCACCCAATACAACTGACAGGCTGCAAAGAGAAACACTTCACCCAATAATTTACAATAGTTTGGGGACTGAATTCTATTAACTGATTATTGAGCTATTGATCTACTTGATTTTTATATCCCTATTTCTTAGGAGTTACTAAGCTTCTGAGAGTTACAACTCCCTTTTCTCATCTATGTATCTTATTACTTTTTTCACTGTATTTTGGAGTTATAGCTGATGCATTAGTGACACACGAAAAAACAGCAAGAGGAATACAACAAATTGTTAGAAAGGACTTATTGGGAAGGGGTAGGTAGGTAGGAAAGGCACCGTGTAGGGACCACCTTCTCTGGTATGTGGTTCTCAGTGGAAGAATAGGACAACTTCCTAGTGGGAAAACTGCAGAAAATCTTCACCTGGGGCAACTTAAGTGGAGGTTTCCAGAAGTTTCCATCATAATACATGCATGTTAGATGCATATAAATAACTATTTCCAAAGTCACCCACCTAGGTAAATCTGCTGCAGTAGAGCTCTGAACCTTAGAAACACATTCAGGTTTCTCCAAGTTTCACAGAGGGAAAGCAGCTATGGAACAAGCTCTGTGACAGAGTTGTCCAATAGGTATTTTACAGTGCCTCTAATTTGCAATGATAAACAGCTTTGGATGCATTCTACTTGACATTCTAGGAATTTTAAATTTTTTCTTTACATTAAGAATCTCTACTGTCCTCTGAAGAACAAGCAGCCAAGCATACAGAAAATGAACAATTCTAAGAATACAATTTGAAATGGGCAATAAAAATAGTTTTAATTTTTTTGTTGTTTTTTAGCTGAAATGTAATCTCTTACTATTGACTTGTTCAGATGAACAAGCAGATAGATAAATCATTGCTGTTAGTAACAACAAAAAAGCATACCACAGTTTCACCCACGGTAAAGCATGCTTCTCCTGCAAGATACTGACCTTAATAAAACTGTTAGGCAAAAAGAGATAAAACCTTTTTTTTTCTTTTATAAAAACTTACTTCAGCACAGTGTTTGCTACCATTTCATATCAAACCTACCAGTTTCTGCTAGGAATCAATGCCAAAATAATGGAGATTCTAGCAGTTCTATTTTATGCCACCTAAAAATATCTCACTGCCATTCAGTTTTACACTCAATTTCACTTATGCAATTGTCAAGCTGCATACAAAACCACATGATTCTCACCAGGGACTAGAACCAGACAAACTTTGGTAGGACATCTTGCTCTTCTTAAGAAGTTTTTTCATTGAATCTCATTATTTCTTAACACATTCTTTCTACATACTGACTCTTTACTCTTTCTGTTTAGATCATCCAAACAGTAGTGTTACAGGGTAGATTACATAGTTCAGTTAAATCATGTATATTTGTACCTTTTGATAAATCGCTTGGAATCAGTCCCTCTCAAGTCCTAGTAAAATTTAAAATATAAGGCTTAAATTAACTTAATTATAAGTTTTGCTTTTCAGAATACCTTTGAAGTTTCTGATTAAAACCAAGCAAACACCAGGAAATAAAGTTACAACTAAATGCCTTCAATTCACTGGCCCAAACTACCAAAGCTTGAGTAAATTGTTTCCAGCTCTATCAGATCTGCTTTGCTATAGTCAGATGTATGGAGACATCTTATTGGTCCTTTGTAAGATGGAATGTTTCACTTTAAAGCTATAAAAATGGTGGATGCAATATAAAGAAATCTTCCTCCCAAGGAATTTACAGACTCCAGTCTTTTCAAAGATGGCTTCTAAAACCTTGCCAGGAATTCTGCAGATATAATCCATAACAACTACAACTTTATGTATGTGCTTTTTATGTTCACATAATATTTGAGGTAGGTAACTGCCTGGCAGGGGAAAATAAATATTTAAGTTTGTAAACCAGGCATAACTTCAAACAGATTTGTACTCATAATTAACCACATTCCCAAAACTGAAGGATATGATTTAGACCATGGATTCAAGTCCTTTGAAATCTTGGACTTTATAATTTAGCAGTCCAGCAAAGATACAATCAACTGTTCATCTTCTATCAGTACATGTGCACCAGTTTTCTTAGTGGTCTATTTATGAAGCTATCAAATTATATCGCTGATGTGATCTGAATAGTTCCAAACTCCCATCACCCCTTCTATCCTCCCACTCATATTTTAAAAAGAGGGCTCATCTCTTGTGGCAGTTCACCTCAGGCCTGCAGAAAAATGAAACTCGTAACCTCAATTAGCTAATTTATAAAAAAAAACCCACCACTTTTTCTATGCCAGAAAAAAAAAGGCAGGTAAATACACACCATATTTATTTCTTACATTGTGAAGTATATATACTTCATCCACTATTGCCTTTCCACATCCCCTTTTCAATGCTACAACGTTACCAGACAAATTAGAAATTTCTCTCAAATTTATCTCTCACAGTACAAGACATGAAAATCCAAATACTAATTTAGAAAACTGCATTAAAATTATTTAAAAAAAAACAGAATTCAAATAATTTCTATTTTCTGGCTATTTATACAGCTTTCCCTATCACAGTATTGTGACAGCTCATTACCTTTAACGTATGCATCCCCAGAACAACTTTGTTCAGCAGTAGGTTTCACTAAGATACAAGTGAGATGACTGGTCAAAGCCACCTAGGAATTTGTAGCAAACTAGTTAGCTAAACTCACAACTTAGTTTCCAGCTAAAAATATTAAAAGCATACAATAATACAGACACCTCTTAAAGCACTACCTCAGCAGTGTTAACATTTTCTGTCAGTATATACTACTACACAACCACTGACTCAAAACAAACAGAATGACCAAAAGTACAGCAGACTATAAAGGGTAACGGAGCCAAGTGGCATGGTTTTTCCCTAAAAGTTGAATGCAATGCAAAAAGTAAATGAAGAGTAAATAAGATTTTAAACATTCTTTCAATTATAACAACCTCAAATTTCATTTTAAAAAATGCTTTCAGGCACTATTAAGATTGTAATCTCCAAGTGCATCTCAGAATTTGTTTCTAGTTCCACTGATTTTTCACATTCTACGTAAGTCCCCAGATGGTAGAACACAGAGAAGTTCCACTTAGGCCACGATGATTACAAGAATATTTGGGTATTCTCATGAAAAAGCCTTCCAGTAATTAAGACACTTTTAATTGCTGTCAGGTTGCAGCACAACACTGGTGCTATGAAATGAAGTTTTTAGTAATACCTTGGAGTATATGGCCTTCTTAAATAGAACATAGTTTTAGCTTCAAAAAGCTCCTTAGGCTGTGGATCAGCCTCATCTAAAACCCAATAATGAGCTGTATGTATCAGCAGAAGTCTCTAAGCAGGACAGACTGCAACAGTGTGCTGCCAACATGCCAGATTTAGGTGGCGTGGCAAAGTTGGGAAAGTTTCATGCTCAGTAAGATTTGGCATGCCAACATACAGCTTCTCCAGCTTCCAGAAGACCAACCCAGACATGTTAGCCTTTCTTGAGCTGAGACAGGGCAGGCTTCCTCACAGGCAGCTCTCTTGCTTTGAAGTTACGTGGTTGCAGCTGCTCAGTAACTTCACTGACACAACTGGTCAGACATAGCACATCACATCTGATGCCCTGTAGCATGTACTCCTGTTACATTCAGGAGTAGCTTCAAACAGCACCTTCCCATTTAATTCACAACTCCTTTTCTAAGCCAGCATGCAGGTCTACTTTTCCTTCATCATATAGCTAGTGCAAGGAAGCAACTACCAACCTGCCTCTGTCCCACAGGCTCTCTGTACAGCAGCAGTCTCTTGGTGACAATATTTATCGTTAAATATTTGGTGGCAATGTTGGCTTAAGACACTCTCTCCCTTTCATCTCTGCTTTTTTCTTCCTTATCACACATTGTCCTCAACTGTGCTGCTACAACAGACTGAGACTGAGCTGTAAATCTGACCATTCAGTGATCTGTTCCATAGTACACCCTAAAAAACCTACTGTGTCAGCATACCTGCACAGGCAGGGTGCTGTGGAAAGACCATACTGCTGCCAAAGCTGTCATTTCAATGTGTCTGAACTACAATCTCAGATGTGATCAGTTGACAAAACAATCTAGAATTGCAGTTCTGAGTTGCAATACGAGGCTGATGAGACTGAGGTATGGATTGCTTTGTTTTTATTTCTATATGCAAAAATTACATGGAAGTTATACAGAATTATAGAACTTTTCCCTTTCTTTTTTAAAAGCAAATCATGGTCAAGGGACTGGAAGGACTCATTTCTGTACTGAAATGTTTTCAGGAAAAGGCTGAAACCCAAAGTTACACAGTGTATTTTTTTCTGCATTAATTATGACTTATACAAGTTTGAATCACATATATGTTTTGATTTATACAGAAAAATATTACAAGAAAGTTAGGACAAAAAAGGCTCTAACTATCAAGCCACACCAATGACTGGTCAGACACTGGCAACTTGACGCCACTTAATGAATGATATTAAACCACCTGGTTAACTACATGATGCTTCAGTTCCTACTAAACAAATGAGAAATAAAATAATGCTGAGCCATGTGAAGGAAACATGTCCTTCTGAACTGATACAATAATTTTAGTCTTCCACTCCATAAGAAAGCCAAAATAAGCTCAAACACCCCCAAAACCCACCACCCAAACCAAAAAACCCACAAACTCAAAACCAAGCTACTTCAGTGGTTCAAAAGCATCACAAAAGCTACCAAGGACACCATGGTATATAGATTTTTTTCTTTAAATTAACAAAGAAGCAAACAAACAAGAGAAGCAGCTTTCACTCAGTTCCTCATCAATACTGAACTGCTGATAATAACAAAGCTGGCTTGCTTATGATGGCAATATGTTAAAAGTAATTTATAAAAAATACAATCAACATAAGTTATCAATGGGTTTTAGTTTTCAGTTAATGTAACATCTGCAGTGCTACTGTTAGACAGTACATAGGGAATCAGAAAGGAAAAGTTGGTGGTATACTATTTTTTCTTATTTTAAGGAAGCTAAACTGTGACAGCAGAAGCTGCCACAGGCTGGTTTATTTTGTTTAAGTTATGCTATGAAGGGTGTCTGAAGGTCAATCTCAACAGATTGAACACTAGTTTGCAACTAAAATTTAACACTCATCATAGACTCATAGAACAGTCCAGGTTGGAAGGAACATCTGGTTCAACCTTTTGGGGGAGCTGAGCTGATCCAGCACCTTGTCCAATTACATCCTAAAAACCTCCAGTGATTAGAACTCTACCATGTTCCTGTGGAGGCTGTTCCAGTGAATGACTGTTCTCACTGTAAAAAAAATACAAATTCTCTTACATAGAGGTAAAACCTCTCCCTTGGTACAACTTGTACCTGTTGCCCCTTGTCTTGTCCATGTGGCGCCTTGTGAAGGAAGAATCTCCATCATGTTCCACTCTATAGCCTCTGTCTACTCTGTTCCATCAAGAACTTCCTGCATTACCACAGGCAAGTTGATTTCTGTGCTAGTCTCATGCATACATTAAGGAAAACCAGCAGGGTTTCCTTAACTTGGAAAGGTATTATGAAATGCTCCCAGAGTAGCAAACATCACATAAATAACTCAAGTTAATATTTGTAAAAATAAGTATATATAGGCATATATGTATGTGCCCATTTCTCCATATTGTTGATGAAAGTCTGTAGTATATCTTGAATATCTGGTGACATGTGAACAGACTGGACAGAATTCAATTTGGTTAGACTTAAATCATACCTTCAGTCACCTGTGTGACATGTGTTAAGATTCTTAAGCCTGGTCATCAGGTATCACTGTCTCTTCCTTAAGTATAGGGACAACTAATGACTGTTGACATAACAGGGTTTTATCCACAATAAAAATCCCATTGAAGTTTAAAAATTAAACAGGTACCATAGTTAGGTAACAATGTATTAGCTTTGATTTCCATAAAATCATGTACTCAGTTTAACAAAGGCAAAAGGAAGAAAGTATATGCACAAGTGTACTCATGCTGTAAACTGGCTGCTGATCAATTCAATGGCAATGTATTTAAATCATAGTACACTTCTGTACCATAACATATATCTTAATTTTTGTCTTGACAACTAAGGTATTATTTTATAGTGTTTAACCTAATTCTACTTCTGAAAGGAACACAGTTCCTATTTTTAGTCAGTAATAACAAGAAGCAAACTAAATCTGTATATTTCTAACTAAAATGAAGTAGTTTCTCATAAATAAGAGTGAAGAGATGGCTCTGCAGTCCTTAGCAGTCAATCTGTCTGCTTCAGTCTCTTCAGTAGTAGTTCTACCTGAATTGAGTTTCAAGGGAAGGGAATAGGGACATACATTACATCAATGGTTCACACAGTTCACTGCTGCATGACCCAAGAGCTGGACTTTTATATTTAACAATATACACTGCAGGGTTTTGTCACTAATATAAAAAAGACACCTGCCAGTCATTTGCTTAAAACATGGGTGGTTTTTCTTTTTTTTGGGAAGCTACCTCTCCCCACCCCCTGATAATGCATTTTATTATATACTTAGACAGTCATGCCCATACATCAAAGCAATGTACCTAGTTCTATCCAGGAGCACTAAATATTTGCTAGCAAAGCAGACACATAATTTGTTATTAAGAAAGTGTTATTAAACTACAGCATAATTACATCATTGCTTTCTCACATGTAAAAAACTTGAGCAAACAGAACTCCCCCTGTGCTGCAAATTACTTCAAGTGTATCATTAAATCCCTTTTCCCTTTGCTTTCTGACCTCTGACTTAACATACTTTGTTGCTTCGAGCTGTAGTTCAGCAAGACTACTCTCAACTGTATTTAAGCAACAGCCACAGCACTGCATCCTTCACCACAACTCAGACAGTTGGACCTCTATTTATAAAGCAAATTACGTTTCCACTCACATGTAGGTTTGAGTAGAATCTGCTTAGCCATTTCAGTTCTAGTGTAGTAGAAAAAACCAGTATTTGAAAGCCTTTGTATGTCTGGGAGGACTAATTGTTGACACACTGAAATTAGTTAAACGTACTTTCAGAAAAACTAACCCTAAGAATCAGGACTATCAGACTGTAAATAAAAATAGTTCAAGTACAAGTGTAACTTGGATAATATATCACTTCAAATTATAACTTTTCTATTTTAGTTTAGCATTTTTAAATTGAAAGTATAATTACTGAGGGAACTAGATTTTATGCTTTTTTATTTGCCAATGAGATAAGCAAGCTACATCAGTGCATACAATACTGCTTTAGTAGGACCACTGTTAAACAGAGCTATATTTACAAGTGCCTTTATAAATCAAAACACTCCCCAGAACATTTCAGTGCTTTGAGCATTTCAGTGTTCAAATCTAAGGCCAATCTGAAAAACACAAAAAACACACACCAAGCCAACAGAAAACCCAAACAAAACCACATCCATAACATTAGTCATTTTTAAATCTGTACTTCAGGAGCACTGCTTCTATGCCTAAACCTTAACTAATACTGCCCAACATAGAAAACAATCCTCACTGAGGTGTGAAACTAAGTATCTCTGTTAATGCACTGAACACTACCTACAAGGGCAGAGAGATAGGGAAAAATGTGTCGCTCAATTTCAGTAAATTTCTCCAAACCACCCACAAACCACAATACTTAACTTGTGCTTTTTTTCAGAGCTGAATATAGTAAGAAATACAAAGCCACAAACTGAAAGCTTCTTTTTCCCTGTTGTTTAAACACACATACACACCAGACTTGGTAATGTTTGCCCTTCTATATGCAAGGGCAGTGGGCAGGGCAGCTACTTCTCTCTTGCTTCATGGCCCCACCTATCAGGTATCCATCAGGCTGCACTGTTATGTCAGCCACGGTTTTACACTCTAACAATGGGCAAAATGTAGGTATAGTAGCTGGGCACTGACGAAAGAGCCTTAGACATGAGACTTGACAAACCTGAAGACCCTTCATGACAGCTGCTTGCACCCTGTCTTTTTTGCCTGACCATATTCCCACCTCTAGCACAACATACCTGCTCCCCCAAAACACCCAATCTCATAATTCCTAACTCATTCTGTTATTTCTCTCTCCTCCAGTGATCAAGTTAATGAATTCCACAATACCCCTCGCTCGCTCTCATTTCAGCTGCATCTTCCTTGATTTGTTCTCCATCCTTACTCATGCGTGGCACCTACTTTGTGTTGAAAGCAACTGGGACCCCCTCATGACTTGCATACAGACTTGGAATTCTGCTGGAAATTCTGCCAAGTTAACTTTCTAGTTCTACTGAATCCCAATCACCATTTATCTCTGTTGATTTATTTCTACAGTTCTATACCCTGCTAATTCAAAAACTTTCACAGGGATTTTCTTTAGAAAGAAGAAAAAAATTCATAAGACTCATGATAAAAATCTTTCCTTCTCTTTGATATTAACAAGGACTACTTCTGTTAATACATATTGCCATATATTTTTCTGGCCTGAGTCTTCCCAATTATTTTACAAAGCATAAAGATATGGATCAGGTAATAGAATTTTAAATAAGTTGTTAAACAAAGAATTTGAGCTGCAATTGAATCTAGCTTCACAACATAAATTGCTCCAACCATTAAGCAAGTGAAAACAGAACAATCACCTACCTCCCAGTTGTTCTAAGGAAATACAGGAAATGCCTTAGTTCTCACTTGAATCCTATCCTATATTTATGTGTTTATGCCCTTGCTTTTGTTATGGAACATTTTATTAAGTCTGTAGAAAATATTTAAGCATTAACTATAGTGGCAATTGACCTAAAATTGAGATCTGTTTCTGAAAGTTGGCACTGAAAAAAAAAATCAAAAAAAAAAATCATGTGTCATGTCCTGTCCTCCCCCCATTTCAGTGGTCTGTACCAATCACTAGCCTGGAATTAATTTTTTGTGCTCTCCTCTACACAGTGAGGTTATTCAGCCTTAATTCCCTGTAGTTCCCCTCCCCCCCTTGTACCACTAACTCACCATTTATAAAAGTAATTTTAATTTTAATTTGAGAGCCCATACCCAGATGTCTTAATTGTACTGCCTATTTTGTTAATGGTATCGTCATTTTCTCATCTGAGCACTGCATATAAAGAGAACCAAAAAAGATAGTACTTAAGAAAACTGTAAAAGGTTCAAATACAAAAAAAAAAAAATATTTCCACATAAATAGTGTTTATTATTTTAGCCACATACATAAATGCACTTACCAGAAACAAGTAAATTTAAGAAAGCATGCTCTACTTACCTTTGAGAGTTCCATTCCAGGTCCACATTGTTTGCAGAGGATACAGTTTCCAGTGTGGTCCCTAAATTCTTGCTCTCTGCAATCTCCAGTCTCACAGATTACCCTACTTAGCTTAAAAAAGAAAAAAAAAAGTAAGCTAAACAAAATACAATTAGACTGAGATTGACACATACTTTATATAAATTCTAAATGTGAGAAATACATTAGTGTTTTTTCCTTAAAAATAGCTTTCTGCATTATCAAAAATAATTAAATATAGCAATGAAAATGTATAATCTAACTCCAAATACGGATAAGTGACCTGAATTTTAAAGGTTCTCAGTACTTTGGGAATTTCAATAATTTTACAATTTTCATAAGATCTGCTTGATGTTTGACACTTGTGTAACATCAAGACACTTAATTGTTTGAACATGAGTTTAAGTTCCTCACCTTATAAAAAAAAGGCCAGTTATTAAAGGTAGAATTTTCATGACAGTAAGCTATGTCGTATTACAGTGCATTGATACGTTTCATTTATTTGTGATTATTTTTTTAATGCTGCAATTAAAACGTAACACAGCCCCTAAAATCTATTCATCTAAACATCAATATTTTGAGATTTTGAAAGGTCACTGAAACCTTCTGGAAACTTAAAACACATCCCAAACCAGTATGAATACTGTTTCTTCTAAACTTCACTGTCATTATGTATTTCACAGGCCCAACGAGAGAGATTTCAATTTCTGCCTTCAAAAGCATTTGCATACGTTATCCGACCAAACATGAAACTAAGATTAGGTTATGAGAAATACCATAAGCAGTACTATCAGCCATGCAAAGTTTCAGTACAATCACTGGAATCCTACCCAGGAATATTAGCAAACCCTATGAGCTCTCGCAGTAGAGTTTAAAATTAAATGCCAACATGCAATCTTCCATCACAGAAGGTGCTCTCCACAACTGCTACTAAATTCTTACTTTGTGTATTTGTCTTTTCAGAAAGACCAAAGCCTTTCTGATAGCTATGAAGCCATAGATACCCTTAGTTCTTGAGCTTATCGCTGCAAGCTTAGTAGGCAATGAAACCGTGTGCCATGCTATACTCTGTGGATTAGCTGAATACTCCAAACTCCTAAACAATATACAAGCACACTGTACTAAGAAATGGCCACTTCAAATGGCCTTGAATTTCTTCTGTCTCTTTGAAGTGAAGCAGTATCACCTTCACAGCAATATATTCACTTGTGTTTTCTGTTCTAGTTCAGTCCTCCTTCCATGAAGGGCTCACAAGGTAAAAGTTTTTAATTGCATATATGAGGAATAGTAAGAAATTATGCAAATCAGTTCACCAAGCTCACTTCTAAATTGATAAAGAGCATATGTAATTGTTTGTATAAATGTGTTTAAGACTTTTGGTGGTAGCAGCAATGTATTAAAAAAACCCTCAAACATTCCCATGTCTGACAATTTTTTCAACGTTTTCATCCTGGGGAAAATAGATATTAATTTTTAACTTACCAAATACGCTAGTAAAATTATGACCATTTTCAGTTTATCTTCTCCTTTTAATCCTTTAGTGTCCATTTCTTACAACTTAAACTTTATCCCTAGAAAAAAAGGAAAAAAATCATTCTATTTTACATGGTTGCTTAACTTGTGAAAGTCTTGTGTCCAAAGCACTTCAAGTCTTCCAGCATGTCAAAATACGTTTCTCTCCAAGCCATTAAACTATTTCAGATAGATTCCTGAAAGCTAAACAACGAACATGCTTTAAAAGTCATGGTCTTATTTTAGAAGAGGTGGCAATATACACAAAATTTCTATAGCCTTAATTCTCAAAGGAAGAGAGTGCTATCAGTCTTGATTAGATAACGTCAACATTCATAAAGCTGGCATCCCTAGCATACCTTTCTTCCTTGTTAGATGGCCAACTAACTACAGCATCGACACACAAAAGTAATTTTCTTCAATTAAGTCACATATCAGCCAAGGCATAGCCAATCACAAGAATGTTCCTTCTGTGTTGAAGTGTAGACCAGAATGGGTTTGCTTACTGGGCTAAGATAACCTCTTCTGTTTCATTCTCCAATGAACTGGAGGCATACATGGGATCTGTTTTTACCACTTACCTAAGGGCTATGAATTTCTTAATACGTGTTAACATGATTGTTTATGATATGGTAGGCAAAAATTATTATAGAAAAGATTTTAAACAGCATAAACAAATCACACCCTTCCTCAAACAATTTTTATCAGAAAAAGAAGACAGAACAGTCCATAAAGCCTTGCTTAATTATTTTTAAGCAGCAGTAACAAACATACAACAAAACAAAGAAAAAGTGAAGGGGAACTATTTATGACCATCACAGATAGAAGTTCTAATTTGGGATTTGTGTTTTTATTATTGAAATCAAGAAACTGAACCGCCATAATCATTAAGAATATTCTGCTTGGCCAACAGAACATTTTCACTCTGCTTACTTCCATTTTGTTTATTTGGGTCTCTATTCATTTCTGATTTTTTACTTTTTGGTAAAAAAAGAATAAATTCATCATACATAACATGCTATTTGAATTTGATCTTAATTTGCATATTTATACAACAGCAATATAATGTCATTGTTTTCAGCTAGAAGAGAAAAATAATTTTAAAAACATTTTTGATCTACTTCATAACTTAAGGAATTATATTTTGTCCTTTAAAACAGCATATGTAAACAAGAAAAATTTATCATTTAAGAGTAGAAGAGACTTAAAAATGAAAGGATGGAACTCAAAATGTAAGTAGTATAGAAAAAGATGAAGAACAGTTGCATACTGCTTTATGACATGGAACTATAACAAGTATAATGCACTTCAAAAAACATAAAATCAGAATGAGCATAAACTCCAACACAGAATTTCACACTGTAGTCTACTAACACCCTTATTAATGAATTCTAATCAATAAGAAGAAAGTATACTTCAGTGGCACTACTGGTATCTTTCAAGAGAAATCGCATTTTAAGGTATTTTCTGCTGGAAAGAACAGAAGGAGCAAAGAAGCGAGGTGTGGCAGGCAGCGCTCTGCAGAACGCCAGGACTGCATTTTTACAGTTATTTCTCAGGAAGTGATGGCAACAATCTTTGGGCCAACGACAATTATCAGATTATATGCATGTCAACATGGGTAAAAAAGATGACACACCATCAGGTAATACAAATACGTACAGGTATAGTATTTGACATAGGTTGATTTATTTAAGCCTGATGAAAGGAAAATATGCAAAGAAATAGGAAACAGGAAATCTCAGAATGAATTCTAGATGACCTAAACACACCGATTAGATGTAAAAAGTACTGTAGAACAAATGGAAAAGGAGAGACAACAAATTTTAAAATGTACTCAGAGCACAAGGTTAGCATGAGAAGTGGGCAGTGGTAATGCTGGGGGAAAAATGAGGTATATAGGAACAAAAGAATTTCTGCTAAAAGTACAGACAGTGGGCTGTATCAAGAGAACTCAGAAGTTTCAAGAAACGTTTCTTGTTTATGTTTGGAAAGAAACAATATGGATAAATCCACACATAATCTATTTTCTGGTGGAACAGTAACTGAAGATCTGCTAAGTAAAACCAGATTAGACACATGACAAATCGTGAGACTTTGCACCTCAGAAACCTTGAAAAAACTATCAAGAAAAACTTAAGCCTGCTGCTGTCCATTTTTATTGTTTGGAATGCTACAGAAGTTCAAGAGTGCTAATGCTATGAAAAGATTACTATTCTTAGTTATTTTTTAATACAATAAACCACTCTACACAGGATCACAGAAAAACAGTCCTGCAAAACAACCTTGACTCACACAGAGAAGACAAGACAATAAAGCTAGATCATCTAGCTTTTAAATTTTTAAAGTGATTAATTAAAATAATCATGCTGTAACAAAAGGGATTTGGGAGAAAATTCCCTGTTGACTTCTTGGCTTCATATAATGCTATTCAATGGAAAAAATTAAATTCTTCATATGCTTAATTGCTATAGGAGGCAAAACTTCAAGCATGCAAGTTAAATAAATCTGTAAATTTAACTGAGTTGCACAGAAATGAGTGGCAATGATCATTCTGAGTCATATGAATTTATAGCCATTGTATTCCTTAACAGTATTACTGTTAAATCAAACAGCACAGTTCAGACGCAAATACGACCATCTATATAATACTAACATTTTAAAAATAGGATTCTTTATAAGGTTAAAAACATGTTTTATTTTATATTTTAATATTTACTTATCTTTTAGAAAATAGATGCATATCAAAAATGAAACAGACTGTCATAAGAATGGCATATTCTTATGTCAAGTTTCAAGTAGAATTATCAATACAAACAATATTGGTGAACTGTAGTAAGCCTAATGATCTAAAATACGAGCTGTGGCATAACCTAACCAGTCTACATTTTTTCTGACCTGGTCACCTGAAGTATAGGAAAATAAAGAAAATTAAGAACAGGCTGATTAACTGGCCAGCAGGTTCAATACTTGCCATATTATTGCAATAAAATTTTATTAGGTTTTATGTAATGAAGCCACATTAATTTTATTCATTTTTTCCAATATGAAATAACCTGAAAATTTTATATTGGAAAAAAATTAGCATATCAACAATTTGATTGAAACAAAATAAATTACGCATTTTTATGTTTTTAATATTCTGAAGTAACAACTGGATTAAAAAACCAAATGCCAGTTCTTTGCAGAAGTTAGTACAGAAGAAAAAGCAGCCTCATTATAAGTTGCTGGTCATGTTGAGAGCTCATATTTCAGTTTTGGAGTTGACATATGTGTTCTAAGATGGTCTTCCTATAGCATGAACCTCAAAGACAAAGCTGTACTAAAACGTGTTTTGTTGACTTAGGTGTGGAAATTACATTGCAACATGAAATATTTTCTATTAAAAAGAAAATCTACTGCCTTCATAAAACTTGTCAAATCCAACACCTTCAAACATCAGGAGTTGCAGAACTCCGAATAAATCTCCAAAATCAAGTGGTTTAGAACTGGCATCAACTACCACAGACTTCTCAAACTCATCTACGCATTTTACTGAGCTTCCAATTTGTGGACTGATCATTAGAGACACAATGCAAGCTCATAGCTTTAGGTCTGTGATAAAGCATCCAGATAATTTGTCTTTTATAATTATCAAATCTTCTAAAACAAGCTCACAGGTCTACGAGCCTTAAACTACAGTGCACTTCAGTAGGCTTAGCACCAAAACATGTTCAGATCATTTCAGTAGACATGCACGAAGGCCTATGGTACTGTATCATGCAATCATTCTGCTTACTGCCCCAGCTCCTACCAAAAAAGCCCCAAAGAATAAATAACAGCTTATAACATATGAGAAAGAAATTAACTGATGTACAATAACACTCCCCCCACCTCCCCGCATTGTTAAGAGCGCAAAAAAAAAAAAGTAGTTTCTTTTCATGACAACATTTGTATAAAAATAACAGAAATGGTTAAGTCACATTAATAACTTATTGTATTGAAAGTGAGTCCTGGGGGAGAAATCACTGTGCCAGCTGCTTGTTTCCTTTTTCTGTCTCCAGTCTGGTTAAGAGTGCCGCTTAAAAAGCAGACACTGCAGTACTTAATAATAGGTTGCCACTGGGCAAATTTGTTCTCTCTTGATATCAAGTGGCACTACAATGAAGTCTGTTGGACACAAGCCATTCACCTCATCTGCATTCAAGGAAGAAGTAACTAAAAGATGGTTTTGCCCCTAACATATGTACTACCAAACAGAAGTTGAATAAATGTAGAGAGTATTTGTTCTTGCCGAGATACTGGTATTTACAGTGCTGAGTTCAGTTATCCTCTGTTTTACTAAATGAAAGAAAACTGTGGACACAGGTTTTTTTGAAGTCAGTAAATCATTCCACACGCATCTTCTAAGGTTAAATTAATACGCTTGACCAAAATCCTCTAAGAGTAATCACCACTGGTAATGTACTGGACTCAAGACACAGAAATTCCACTATGGAATACATTTTTAAGGTTGTGTGGAACCTATTATGAGTATATATAAAGAGGGCGACATCAAACAATAAATTAGGAACATGTAATAAACATATGGTGGAAGTAAGAACTTTCAACCTCCCAGGGTCTTAGAATCCTCTGTCCTCCAAAATTTAGTCCTACATTTACTTGCTTGCCTGGGCAGTAGTCATTCTATTTCAAAGTCAACCTGTCAGAAAAACATTGCTTCCTTCTCTCCAAAAAAATAAAGTTTCACCACGAAAGACTCACCACATCAAGACTCATGGCAGCATGATTAAATGATAGCCTACTAGCAGGTTTCTTATACATGTAGGGCTTTGAAATAGAAGCTAACATCATCCATTTCCTAAGGGAAACTTTGAAAGCAGTGTTAGGACCCTTCACCACTTCACTTAACCTTCCTAGATCTTCTAAGTTTCCCATATTTCATTTGACATTCATACTGGACAACCATTTTTCATGCTGTAACCCCAGCAAAGAGTACTCTCAGAAGTTCTGGGATGAAAATATAATCATCTTCCCAACAGAGGTCTCTGGTATCCAATGAATTAGGAGCTCAGCTCCCTTCAAACCACCCTGTCTCCCACCTGCAGCTGTCAACTGCATCCAAGAAAAGGACAAGGAGTGGCTGGCACATGGCTTTAGCAGAGTCAGCACCCCACAGGCAAGAAACAAGAGAAGGGAAAGTACTTATGCTGCTGCAATGATAAAGACAAAGGGAACAAGTTAAGGACAAGTACTTCCACTACAGAACTACACACTGTTACTCTCATACTTCTAGAGCACTTTCCTTTTACACCCTGCCTAGAACCCTTGTACTCTTCCCCTCTGTGAAGTAAATGAGGTCTCCTGAGACCACATTTTCTCCAACTGCTCTGAGAAGTCCCATATGGGGAAAAAAATTTAAGTATACTGTCAGTTAGGTATCATTCATCACATTAAGCATTGTGTTGAACAAATCTGTATTTTTCAGAAGCTGCCATACATGACATTGTACAAGATTAAGCAGCTGTGAATTTGAGTTTTGTAAAGACAGAGATGTCGGAACATCGTGGGTGATAGAAAACATTTACATCTATTTTAAGGGGAGAAAGAAAGAAGGGTTTACATACAACCAGGAAGTATTTGTACTCCTGAGTACCACCTGCCTTGAGTTATGTTAGCTGAAGTCCCTGACTACAAGAGTAAAGGTGATGACAATTTAGCACATGAAAGAAGCATCTCTGCAGTGTCTTTACCATGACATACAATATTTACAGAATGCATTATATCCCAGTGTCTCAAAAAGATTAGAATCAGCAAAACTTGAGAGTGAACTACATAATTCATCCATAGTTTTGCTACTTATAAACGGCATTCCAAAACCATGCTGGTAAAATTTAGTTAGTTTATCATTCACATTCTTCAACATTATCATTAGTTAGAAATTAAAGTAAAATACCATACCAAAGTTGGCTATATGGTAACATTTTTCCTAAACAAAGCTTTTTAGGTGATCAGAACCTGTGATTCACATGAGAACTCCTAATCCTATTGTAGTTGATGAGAGTACTCTTAACTCATACAAATAATGAGCAATTCTGTGCTCCAACATGAAATCTGTGGTAAAAAAAACCCCACCTCTTCTGTTTGATATATTTCATTCATCACAACTTCTAGGAGACACTAGTTTGTTAGATGAAACATCAATATACAGCTGTATTTGTACATATCTGTACATGTATACGTATACAATGAAATAAGAATGCCAATATATTCATATTTCATTTATACAAAAGTATACTAATAGTTCTTTCTTAAAGTAATTTTAAACAATAGTAAATTATAAAGCATCAGGCTGCTTAATACAGCAACCGTTGCAATGGTGCAGCGCCATTTATCAAGCCACCCTTCAGCATTTTCTATAGCATGCAGTCTTAGAAAGCGCAGACGTGAGTTACTTCCATTCTCAGCATTCTCTTTTATTAGGACTACCGCTGCAACTTGTGGAAACTGAGAAATTTATTGCCTCCTTGAAAACTAAAACATCTTAGTAACAAGCTAATGAAGTTCACTTATATTTCTAAAAAAACCCCCAAACTCTTTGCATGTACAGTAAAAAGCTTCCAAATAATATACCTGTTTTACATATGATGGTGAAGGTGTGTTTGAGAGACATCATACAGTAAACAAGCCCACCTACAGATGGAATCAATTTGTCACTTTTGCTCCTATTAAATGCTACTGGACCCCTCCGTTGACTTGATAAGTGCAATCATTTAAAGTAGTTGGAAGCGTAAGGGCTGTAAATAGGTATTAAGTATCAAGACTTTCCGTGACTATCAGGCAAAGCTTTTAGTCCAAGGTCAGAGTAATGGAGACAGACATCAGAGAGGCAGTAAAACGATCAAAGGCTTTTCAGCAGAACCACAACTGCGGCTTCTCACCTCTTACCAGCCAAGAGAAAAAGTTACTAGAGAAAGAGCTAGAAAAGTTCTTTCAAAGAAAGAGCTAGAAAAGTTCTCTCAACTCCGGCTCCAAAATTGCTTGAAGCAAGCAGCAATTTATTCACGCGGAAGACACGCAAAAAGCCCCTTGTGAACAGGAAAGCCCGGCGCTCACGGACTTCTGGCCGAGGAGTTACTCTAGGGCTGTCGCGGTCTGCAAAACCCAGCAACAGTCAGAAGCGACCCCTTCGCGGCGCGGTGCCCTTCATAGCCGCCGCGGGACGCCTCGGGCAGAGGGGCCGGTTAGAGAGCGGCAGAGCCGGAGCCATCTCGGAGAGGAGGAGATGCAGCGGAGCCCTCCCCTTTGCCCCGCAGCCCCAGCTTTCTGCGGAGGGTCATTCCCATTATCTTCCCCGCCCCACTCCGCATCGGAAAGGGGGAGCGGGTCGGTGCCAGGCACCCGGCGGGGCTGCGGGCGTCCGGCACTCTTGGGTCAGTTCTCAGCCTGCCCAGCGCCGTGGGAGGCTCAGCCTGCGCGGAGCCCCGGAGGCACTGCTTACTCCCTGCGGCCGCCCCGTTCCGCGCACCCGCGCATGGGAGCCTCCCTGCCGCCCCAGGGGGGCGAGAGGGCGCCTCTCGGTGGGGAGGGAGCTGAGGGGATCGAGCCCGGCCGGATCTCCCACATACCCACCTGCCACACTGCGGCTTCCTCGGCCGCTGCGGCGGGTACCAGCCGGCCGACCGGCCGGTCATCCGCTCCCGAGGAGCATTCGCCCCGCTCCCTCCTTCCCTCACCTCCTCTCGCTGCGGATCACCCCGGCAACGCCGCGCCGCGCCGCTCCCCCCTCCTTCGCCAGAGGGGCCGGGCTCAGGTGACCGGAGGCAGCCAATCAGCAGCCCCTCCGGCCCACGTGCCCCGTGGCGAGGAGGTGCGCGCCCGCGGAGTCAGCCGCGGGAGGGAGGGGTTGCCCGGGCGAGGCGGTGGCTCGGCGTCGCGCGGTATCCGCGGCGGGAGCGGCCGTTAGCGGCCGTCGCCTGAGGAGCCTCGCTCCCGCCTCGCCTCATGCGGGGTGCTGCCCTTAGGGCTCCTTCGCGCCGGGAGGTGTGAGCCTGGTGGTAAGTGGTCTGGTGCGTCTTGTACTAGCATTGCAAAGCCAGGGTGAA
Source organism: Laterallus jamaicensis coturniculus (assembly GCA_022605575.1). Taxonomy (NCBI): domain Eukaryota; kingdom Metazoa; phylum Chordata; class Aves; order Gruiformes; family Rallidae; genus Laterallus; species Laterallus jamaicensis. Next base: position 12,713,125 of record JAKCOX010000012.1, read on the forward strand.
ACCACTAGTGATTCCTGCGCTCGGGTCCCCTTTATCCTACCAGGAGGATGGCAGAAACTTCCCGAGTGCACCTAGGGGGTTCACTACGGCTGCCAGCCTGCCTCTAGAGCCAGCATAGCCGCAGCCCTGCTACTGCTGATCTAGCACGAGCCCTGGCTTAGAAATGCCAATGGCTGCCTGGACTGTTAAATGGACTGGGAAGGTGAGTGTAGAAGGAGCCCTTCTAACTCACCAAATCCTTTCTGCCTGTCCCACCCAGGACGCCCCCTGACAACACGCTGCAAAGTTCTCTCCAAAGTACTTGAGTAGCTTTTCTCCCTGACATCTCAGAACCCTTAGTATTTCTTCTATTCTGCAAGGAACGAGTTACCCAGCTATGAGATTGCAGCCAATGCCAAATCTGAGCTCAGAAATCCAGCCCGTCACAAAGAATAAATTGCTCACCGTCACTAGAAAGGGTGGACTTTACTGCTACTTATCATGATGTAAATTAGGAGCTTTATTGAAGTTTGTGATGCTCCAACACTAGTGAAACCAATCTTGGAGACTGGTGAAAGAACTGCTACTGCAGGGACTTCAGGTCATTTGTTTTACTTCCAATGAAAAGGTTAATGATATGAGGACAGCTTGAATGAGTGTATGGATACACTGGGAACTGAGTTAGGTTTTGAAGAGAATGAACTAGTGGATACACTTGGCAGTAAGGCATTTTCAAATAAACAGAATTTTAGGGGGCTTCTCACAAAGACAAAATTTTGGAGTTTGCCAGCCGTGTGAACTTCTAATAAAAACAAGAAGCGCTTACTGAAATACAGCAAGTTGTCTTCAAAGGGATAAATGATTGCTGCAAAGTAAGTTATTTTCAGTTTAAAAACCATTAAACTAACTCAGAATTTATGGGGGGGCTCACATTAATTATCTTAAAATGGACCTGCAAAGAAGAGTTTTGCTTCGGGACAATTGCCAAAAGGAGCTCTGCAAGAGGCTGGAATTTCTGTGAGGAATGGCACGCTATGGCGCAACGAGGAGCATCTGTTGTGGATGGCAGCTGCTGCGCAGCACTGGGCAGGCTACATCCTCTCGCTATTTAGACAACTGTTCTGAATGTTATCTGTTTTGTGTAGACACCAGTGGAATATATGGTGTGAGATTTTCTTAGCACAGTTGTCATGTGAGCTTCAGATACTCGTTTTAAAGTAATATAGTTCAACAAATGTATTAAAACATCTCAGTGTTCTTAAAGGGTTTGCTGAAGCCTGAGAATTACCATATAAAGAAACATTATCATTGGGGAGGGGGAGCGGACGGGACACTATGCTAAATGAATTTTATGCGCAATGTGCAGTTTGTAACATTGAAACATATATGTTTAAGTCCCTGTTGTAGCATGTAAAATATTTCCTCTAAAAGTAAAGTGGATGAGTTAATTCCATTCATCATCATCAGATGTTGAAAATTGCAGAGTTTCTTTTGTTTTAAATCATGGTGTTTCTTCTAAGGAAATGGAAGAAGTGAACTGTCAGAGCAGCTACTACAGATGCAAGTATAGAGATTCTCATTACAGTAGAGAAAGCAGAAAAGAAATATTTGGAAAGTAATTTTAGCTGACCCCTTTGATAAGACTAAGTTGCATGGCATATCTGATGTAGATGCAGAAATCATACAGCAATAGGAAGTTGTTATCTTCGTATCTCAAATGCTAACATGGTTCCCCCAGTCAACTGTGAGATAGATCTATTCTTGTTATGACAGCTGTTAGAAACTGATGTCAGTATAACTGTGCAATGACTTTTGATAGTCTTAACTATTACAATCCTTAAATATGTTTATGATGTTATCTAAGACACACTGTTTGGAAATGGCTCTATTTATAATCAGAAATTGCTCAAGCTATTTTAGTAAATAAATTCTATACTTGTGAGTTTCCTAGTCAGATTTGCTTGAAAAAGCATAGTGAACTTTTTCTTTCTGAAGACTTAAGCCTGAGGATTAATTAATGTTTATACAGCACTTTGTAAAAGCAAAGTCGCAAGTGCCAAGAATTATTATTATTTAATCTTTAAAAGTCAGATCAATGAAAGACGAAACTGTCAGAGAACTGCTATTTAAAATAACAAAAATGCTGAAAATCCTCCCTCCCCCCGGCTTAAATATGTCCAACTGTGCTTTCATTTCAGTCTCACATACAGACAAGCAGGGATATTTTTTAGTGCAAATGGGTTAACACCCATCTGGGCTTAAATATGTGTGAAGATTGCCTAAAATCCTAGGGATGTTTTACAAAATTAAAAAAAATAAATCTTTGTTTCTGAAATGTATTTCTACGGCCTGAATATTGAAAATATTTGTAAGTCCCACTAATTCCCATTTCACTGGTGCTAGAGATCCCTCACAGCTTAATTGTATTTGACTCACAAAGCTATTTTGACTCCTGAGGAGAAAGAATCCCTACACTATTTTTCTAATTCACCTCTCTTTCTACTTTACAGCAGAGGTATGGTTTAGAAACAATTTTCCTCAGAAAATAAATGTATGTGATAGAAAACTAGCTACAAACAAGAGGATGCTGGAAAGGCAAAGAAGCTCATCAGTGAAGTATAGAATTAATAAATAAACCCATCTTTTCAGGGTTACAGAAACATCTTTCAGGAAATCATTGTCATTTAAGGAAAAAACCTAAATTTGCTTTGGCTATGCCTTGAACAGTATTCTTCCTTGACAGCTATACACACATTATTCATGCAGGGCTAATTACTTCCCTTATAATGTAATTGACTTGTTAAGTCAGAATATGAATTAATTGGTGGTATAGAAAACTAAATGATACCAAGTCAGGCCCAGTTAATCCGTGTCTGGCATATTATCTCTTGATATTCAGTAAAGTTAACATATATACAAATATACTTTTAATTAGAAGAAACAAAGTTTGCAGACTGACTAATGAAAGCTGACTGCATTTATCTGGAAGTGGTGATAACTTAATCTTATTCAGATGCAAGCAGACTGCTAAAATTTAGGCTTGCATGTTACTATGGTGCATACTGAAGTATGAACATCTTGAGGCTCCCATGGACTGATAAACCTCTTAAAGAAGAGTTTTCTAACAATGCTTAGCAGATACGAGTTATGCTGACTTTTAGTTGCAATTTGTTAATAAACAGATGTACTTAAGATTGATATACAGAGACACATTTAGGTTTAAGAATATACAGATTAACTCAGTGTTTCAGAAGAACTCACTATCCACCATTAAGACTAGGTTTTCAAAGAGCTCAGTGTCTGGAATGTTGAACTTTGCAAGTCTGGCCCCAATTATGTGTTCTATGTTCTTCTGAAAATCTAAATTATATTTAAATACCTATAGAAGAAGCTTGAGTCTTATTTTAACACACTGGCTCCAGCTGCAGGCATGGAACACTTACAGATTTGGCCCAAACTCACCCAAAAATGGATCCCTTTATAACTGCAAATGCCTAGTGGATAATCCTGAATCTTCTAATGATTATAAGGAATTTCTGGAGTAGATGTCTTAAGTTTTCTTAAGCACCGTATGTGTTCATAAATGTGAATTTGAGGATCAGAAAACAACTTACTGTGACTGGAAATTGCTTCACTGAAATGGGAGCAAAACTTCCATGAAGTGCAGCAAAACCAGGTGTTTGCTCGAGATAAGCTTAAGATTTCTTTAATAACTTTAATAAAATATCTTAAAGGAAACATCTGTCATCAGGTTAAAATGTTACTTTTATTATCAAGATTTTTTTTCACGTGACATAGCTGTACTATCATCTCTTCAATCTTGAAATAAAACCATTTCCCTTTTGTACATTTATAAATTTAGTTGTAATAACTTATGGAAAAGAACACATTTTTCACCTCAAGTACCAAATTTAGGATTAAAAGTGTTGCTTGAAGAAGTCACAGTTTAATAAATGCACTGAGAGTAAAGTATACACAGTGAGGAGGAAACATGGTCGGTCTTAGAAAATAAATACTCCCCTGTCATGTAATGCTTATATTCAGGTAGAACTTTACAAAACCATAGACAGTAGGAATGAGCAGTACACAACAGTATCTAATGTATCCCAAAATATTGAACAAAATTTGATCTTACTTCAGTTTTCAACTGTCATATATTCTAGATAGTATATTCACAACATAATTCTGCCCAAGATTTGCAAATAAAATTCTGCATAAATGATATGCACTCTCAAAATCTGTACACACAATGGTGTGTAGTATTAGTGTTGATGCAAACTTTGTAATTTTTAAAAAATCTAGCAATACAAAACTACAGAAAAATACAAAATCCAGTACCTGTTATCTGATGAAGTCTTCCAGTACCCAGGCTTTCTGCAGCCTAATTTCACACTGCCAGAGCTTCTGTATTAAATGCTTTTAACTCCTTTAAAAAAAAAAAAAAAAGTATGTCAGCACAAGCCCAGACGAAACTCCAAATCCGGGAAAATAAAATTAACCATGCAGATCAAAGGCAGACGAGCACTGAGACCAAATGCCTGTAATCTGATCAGTGATCAGTTGCCATACATCAAAGGCAGTGCTTTGGAGAAGAAAAAAAGCTCCTTTTCCAGCAGGTAGTTGCGCTCTGAAATTCTGCCTTTCAATACTCCAGTTCTTTTGTTAAAAATCGATCAGTAGTTCCTCCCCCCCCCCCCCCCCCCCATCCACACCCCCCCGCCTTTCCTCGCTTGTGCTGGGAGAATGCACACGATTCTGAAACGCTTGGAGTTGAGTGGCTGGATCTGTAGCCTTTGAGTTCCCAAGCTGTGTTGTGGATTGTGTGTTGGAAGCTTTCCCCAGTGCCAGCGGGTTCCGCTTTATCCCTTTCATCTCGCTGAGCTGCAGATCCCATGACATCATTCAATGCTGTGGGACTGGTTAGAGAGCTATAATACAGCCTGTGGGGGAATACAGCTAACGAGCAACAAGAGTTTGCATGATTTCTAATCAGGTTAGTCCATTGTAACAAACCCAAGGCTCACTTCAAAGTTTTTGTTGCATTAAAGTTTCCTCCCAAGAAGGGGGAATAGTGTAGCCATACGATTTTCTTGAAAAGATGCTGTATAATTCTGTCTGCCACAGGAAGTTACAGTTTTCCATGAAGTTTTGGAAGACAGACATGCAGGTCAGTTTGCTAGGCAGCTGTAGTACATGACCGAAAACTGCTTTTGTTAGGCTCTTGAGGTTTGGAGAAGAGGAAACGGTGTATTTTGTGCACTGGAATTGGTTTTTTGCACTGCCAAAGCCAAGCACAATAGAGCATGGTCTCAGTCCCTGATTCATGTCCTGCCTGCTACTTACTGTGTGGCCTTCTGCAAATCATTTTATTTGAGCCTGATTCATCTGTGGCTCATGATTCCTTTACGTAAATGAGCTGTAAAGCTGCCATAAGTAAATCTCAGAAGCTTTTTAGTGTAAAGGCGTTCTTTTAGCTGGGCTTGATTCGAAGTGGTCACCATTGTGCTGTCAGCAGAGTGAGGTTTGAGGGGAGTAAAAGTTTATTGGCAGACATTCTACGTGGTGCTGCAGTCTGTGGACCCAGGAGTGGTTGGAAGATCCTGTGCAGCTCTGGACAGCTGGGGAGTTCCCAAGGCTGCTGGGACTCGCACTGTTTTGGTACAGAGGAAATGCAGAAGAAATATACAACTGAATTTCATTTTCTCAGATCTGAAGCAATGTTAGCTTTTGATACAGAGATTAATTCAGCCCTCTGTACTTCAGCTATTAATAAACCATACAAATATCAAGCAGGATGGCTTTTAGGATAATCAGCCGTATTGAAGGTACCACTGAAGTTCTCATAATTGTATACCCCTTATTTTGGATATACCACATGTGCAGATGAAAGGGATACAAGCATGTCACCCGCTAGCCATTGGTAGACTCCTGCAAATATTTGCACACTGAGTAACCGAGAATTCATTTAAAAGGCAAAAGTAAAAAGAGGAAACACGCTAGTCACGCTTGCCTCGAGCATCAAAACCAAAAGTAAACAATCAGCAGATCACGGGTACCGGATAGTCGAGTGCGGGAGTGATAAACTAGGTGTCCTGTTGAGATCCCGCATCCTGCGCCCCGTTTACAGGCTGCAGCCTTCTCCCTCTGGCCGCAGCCCCGCTGCCAGCCCCGCTGCCAGCCCCGGGACGCGCCAGTCCGGCTCCTGCCCCGTCCCCTAGCCTCAGGGCCGGCCCCAGGCTGCGGCTGCCCACCGCCCCCCGTGCTCACTCCTCCCGGGACGCTCGGCCCCCGGCTGCTCGGGAGGTGGATGGTCCTGCTGCACTCGGTAGCTTAAGGGAGCCTTCTGCTGGTGGGATGATGTACTGAGGACGAGGACCAGGCCTGTAGTGAGCACTGTGCTTCGTAGTGATGGCAATTAACATTTCCAGAAAGCTTTGAGGTCCTTAAAAGGGATGCTGTATAGTGTTGGTGTTAGTTGGACATAGTTTAAATATTGTTTTGGATCACCTATCCAGGCAGGCCTCTGGGGGATGTTCTGGTAACTGAGATGGAGGAGACGTGTTGCAAGTACAAAGGAGTATCGCTCAGGAAATGAATCCGACTTTCGGGAATACACTGCTGTAAAAATATGTAAACAAACCATAAATTTCTCTCTTTCTCTAATTTCCACTTCCATCGACTATAAATAAAAGAAAATTATCCGAGCTGCTTAATTCTATTTTAGCGTTAATTTGCACTCTTCTGACATACAACTTCCCCCCACTCATTGGAAGATTTTTTGATAACAGTCCATTTGTTGCTTTCATGGTAAAACTGGGAGTACTTGTGTTGAAAAAAAAATTATGGGAGAGCTGTACAGGGCTGAGATAACCCTTTTCTGCTCATTTCAAAGGTGGTTTTCTTCATACTGTTCGCAGAAAGCACCTTTTAGTTCTCTGGATTTTAAGCAAAAGCAAGTCCTGAAGGTCTATTAGAGGTCTTTGATCTTTCTTTTGTACATATGAAAAGAGAAGTAAGGTTAATTATTACCAATTTAGCCTCCTAAAGCTTAAGCACTGCATTTTGTATTTATGACACACTTTTTTCACCGTGGAGCCTGGAAGCCTGACCAATCTGCTATTTCCTGTTCTACAGCCTCCTCAAAATTTGATGTAAAAGTGTGTAATAATAACAACAGTTGTCTATATAATTCAGTATTTTTCCAGAGGTTGATAATAATATTTTCTTATATAAAATGAGGATAATACATATAATTTGTAGTTTGTATAAGGCACAGAACACACGAATACCAGCGCCATAAATAGAACCTCTGTAACATGACACTTCACTTACACCTTCTGAACATCAGCCCATGCTTCCGCTTGTAGTCACTAATCCAGCAAAGCGTTCAAGCACAAGTGGTCTGATTAAGATCCTTTAGACTACTTGCTAGATGTTTCATTCTAATAACTGAAATTACTGGGGTAGGGTGTGACCTGGAATTGTTGGAATTGGGTCTCTGGGTATACATTCACTGTTTAGGTATCTAGAAGTACTCTACAGAAGTACTTGTGTGCCCTGTATGGAATGGGAAGGGCGTCTCTGAGGTCCTGCAGAAGGAGATGCTGTCTTCCTAATTCGTTACTTAAAATTGTCTGAACTTAGAACTGCTCTTGAGAAATATTTGGTGGGTTAACCATTCTCCTTTTACTGTGTGAGGACCTCAAGCTTGTAAGCAGATTGCTTCATTTTTCTCCTAAAGATTAGGGAAAGATTAGAGAAGGGTCTTAAGTTAGACAGGTTAGATCCCATTTTAGGAATTTCTAGGGAGACAGAACAAAGCCCCAGGCTGCTGCTATTCATGTTGAAAGTGCTTCAGTGGGTCAAAGCCATAAAAGATAGTCAGATGGAGAAATAAAAATGTTCTGGAGATGTTTCTTAGAAGAAACAATCATACCTATCAAACAGTTGACAGTAGTTACACAAAACTCTGCCCGATGCTTAACAAGGATCTTCTAGCATTCCTGCTGTGCCTAACATACTTATATCATATAGATCAGTTTATCATGTTGCTTTACATACATGCTATCTGAACCACTTCCCCATACCTCTTCTCTCACCTTTCCTCTACTTAAGTCCTCAGGATCTCCAGATGTTTGGAAAAGATGTCAAGAGTCATCATAGGAAATGCAGTGCCATCATTATTGTCTGATCACTGACCATGTGACCATCGTGCTAACCACAGTCTTTCTGAGTGTGGCATAGATACTGGATGTCCTATTAAAAATGTGACACCAGCAACATCCATGCAGTTGCAAGCTTTCACCATGCACATTTACAGGGACAGCTGTGTCCTGATAACCAGTGATGGGCTGCTGAGTTGTAGACATGGAAGACAATTTTCTGAGCCTTTTTGTGCCAGGTCAGCACTGGCTTGAAATCAGTAGTTGTCAGTCTAGGCCCCAGCTGTAGTCAGAAATACTGATCATCACCCTGCTAAAGCATTAGGAAGATATTGATCTGTGAGACTGGTCACTCCTGTGGTCAGGAGAGATGCTTTAGAATACCCAAATCCATCCTCCTGAATGATTTGCATTGCTATCCTGATAAAAGTTAACACTGTTTTTGCCTAATTATTACCCTAACATGGGTGGTGTTAGTCCAGTATTGCTGATACCTACTCCCACTCTTTGCTACAGTGCTTACAGTCTCCTCGATAGTCAGAAGGTTCATAAGAACTTCATCTACCGCCTCTGTAGGCAAAAAATTCAAGACCCTTTGGCATTTCCTGAAAGACTGGCTCCCTGTTATCACAGAATATGTCATCAGACCTATGATAATCTGCAACACTCTGCACAGTCATCATAAAGCAACTTGTTCAAGTCAACCCTAGCTTTGAATGTAGCCCCAGCAGTTTTCGACTTTCAGGGAAAAAGCCCTGTCTGCCATTTATACGTGCTGCAGTGGCAGGTCTTTGACCTCCTGACTTATGAGGAAAAAAGAGCTTTGGCTTGCCTCTCTTTGGTCCTGAATTTTTATTGCTGTTTGTCTGGGTTTTTTTCCCCTGTGAGTCTTCATAGGACTCAGCTTTGTCTGGTTCCCTTATAGGTACTCTAAGATCTAAGGAAAATGGAGATTTTTGGTTCTTGGCTTTCGAGGTAAATCCCTCTAAGGAAAGCCTCAAGGGTATTCCCGCATCTAGATAATGTGAAAGGTTGGGAATTTGGCTTTGAGGTTGTCCTCAAGGATAATGTAGATGAACCCTGTAGGAAGCATTAGTTAATTTACCTGTGATTGGGAGTCAGATGTTGTGGTTTTATTCTTGGTTCTATCATATGGGTATAACTGGAGGCAAGTTACTTTTTCTCACTGGGTTAGATCCTCAGTTGAGCAAGTCATAGCTAAAATTAAATCCAAGGGGCAATGACAGTTAATGGCCTATAGCCACCCAGCCCCGCCCCCCCATATGTTTTCATATATCTTTTAAAATAATATGAAAATAATTATTTGTAATGCTGTATTTGAGATAGTGCGAAACAATTCTGTATAAATTCCAAACGTAGATAACCTGGTTTTGAAACTTCAAAAGTTTCTGTATGTAAAGTGTTTTTGAAGAATAATTAGAATGATAAGCATCCCTAGGGCACTACTATGCTTCTTTCTTTATTGTGCACAGAAGTTTCACAGCCCTTACCTGTCCTCACAGACATCAGCAAAGTGAATCAACGGTGTAAGAGTTGTATCTTTGTTCCTTGTTTCATAAATGAAAACATAAAGCTTCTTCCCTGTTTTACATCAGTTTAAATTCGTACTGAAACGGTCCACTGTGATTTTCTACCTATTAGAATGGCCGGAAGCTTTGCACCAGCATGTAAATAAATGATGTAGCATTCTTTCTGGAGGTGCTGGTTGAGTTGTGTCAATGAACAGACTTCCTTCAAGGCTGCTGGAGCTTGATCAGCAATATTTTTCAGGTAGCTGTAACAGGAGATTCGATAGACCCATGATTTTATAATTTGTATTTCAGAAGCCAACTGAGGCAGTATATTTTCAGCCTCCTTTAAAAAAATGTACACAGTAGCATGCCTTTCTCTTCAGAATATTTTATTACCTAACCTTTACTCTTAAACCATGCTAAGGTCTCAACAAAGTTATACCGTGTTTTGCTAGATGTTGCAAGAAAGAATATAACCCCCACCCCCCCAGGACTCCAAACCCAAATCTAACTGTTCTATAAAAGATGCAAAGAAACTAAGTGGGAAGAAAAGGAATGGAGAAACAGATCTGATGTGTGCAATTAACTGATCATGAGTAGAGATCATGGCTGGCCACCTGCCTAGTTGTTATCAAAACACATGTTTAGAAGTATTCCCTTAAGGCAACTCCAGCAAAACAATTTCTAAAAGATCATGAAGTTAGTTTCAGCAAAAAAGAATGTTCTTATTTTAGACAAAATGATGTTTATAAATACTTATGTCTGATCATAGACTGAAATCACATGACCACAAGTCTGGCTTCAAACATTTGCTCACTTTTGCTCCTTATTTTCACTTTGTAGTTCAGAATTTTCCTCATTTAAATAAAACATCTTCAAGTCTATCTCATAGATCTTATACCACTTCTCCCTTCCTTTTCCCTTTTTTTCTGTCAATCTTAACCAGAATTGGCTCTTCCCCAATTGTTTTTCCCCCATGTGTAATCAAGAGCAAACTAAACCCAACATTGCTTACTTTAAAAAAAAAAAAAAGAAAAGATCAGTGCTTCTTTTAAAATTGTTTCTAAAATACTATTTTATACTGGAATTTTGATTCAGTGGCCTACACAGTTAAAGGTATAAACCTGTAGAAACATAGTAGTCAAGATCCTCACCTAATACTTGTAGTTTCCTGTGACTTACGTCAGTACAACCCTGCTATCAGAACAGTTCTGCTTTTGCTGGTTTGTCATTACTTTGGCATCTGGGAGCTCACTTCTACAGTTCAAACGTAAAATACCAAACTGTCTATATCAAATCTTATATTCCAAAGTATACTTACTGCAAACACAAATCCAAATCTCTGTGCTGAGCAATTTCAGCTCCTTATGGAAAGTGATGGGCTGACTAGATGTCTCTCAACCTCCTCCGTTGGGCAAGGGACAGAATGGGGATTTTGGTCAGTTCATCACACATTGTCTCCGCCGCTCCTTCCTCTTCACTGGAAAGACTCCTCACACTTTTCCCCTGCTCCCGTGTGGGGCCCCTTCCATGGGAGACAGTCCTCCATGAATTGTTCCAACATGAATCCTTTCCACAGAGCTTTATTTCTTCACAAACTGCCACAGAGTGGGTTCCTTCCATGGAGTGCAGACCTTCAGGGCCAGACTGCTCCAGCTTGGTCCCCCATGGGGTGACAGGTCCTGTCAGCAAACCTGCTCAGGTGTGGGCCCCTGTCTCCATGGGCTGCAGGTCCTGCCAGGGACCTGCTCCAGGGTGAGCTTCCCACAATTTCAGTGTCCTTCAGGGATCTGCTTGCTTTAGCATGGGCTCCTCCATGAGCTGCAAGTGGATATTTGCACCACCATCATCTTCCATGACCTGCAGGGGGTCATCCTGCCTCACCATGGTCTTCCTCAGTGGAATCTCTGGTCTGGCACCTGGAGCACCTCCTCCCCCTCCTTCTTCACTGTCGTGGGTGTCTGCAGAGTTTCTCACTCCTTCCTCTGGCTGCAAAAACTTCTGTTCATTTTTTTCCCCTTCTTAACTCTGTTATCCCAGAGGAGCCACCACCATCACTGATGGGCTTGGCCTTGATCAGTGGCAGGTCTGTCTTGTAGCTGGCTGGTATTTGCTCTGTCGGACACGGGGAAAGCTTCTGGCAGCTTCTCACAGAAGCCACCCCTGTAGGCCTCTGGTACAAAAACTTTGCCACGCAAGCCCAATTCATGGAATGACTGCAAACTGTGGGTAGTTACCCCTCCGTGGTTAATATCCTTAGAGCTTGAACTTAGTCACTCAAAAGTTTATTATTATCTTTAAAAGTTCAAATGGGGTAGGGAGTTGAGGTTTCTTTGATTCCATCTCTATAGCAAAGCGTTTGTTGGTCTGCATCTTTAAGTAGAAGACAGTCAACAGGACTTAAATATATGTGTTCTTCTGAACTGGGGCCTAGCCCGCATGTTATTTTTGGAGATTCAGGCATAAAGAGCCCTTCCTCACACGATGATATAGTAACTGACTTGTAGAGCAGCGTTAGTGCAATTTTTGGATGAGTTTTGCCTCCTAGAGAAAAGTAGATTTATTCAAAGAAATTAAAGACAAGATGTACAGATTGTCACCGCTCTTAAATAGGCAGCTTTGATAAATAGTGCTATCATTAAGGAGACATCTGAACAGCATCGATGTCTCAGAAGAAATAGTAACTAGATCTAATCCCTAAGCAATTTTCTGCAGCCCCAGTTGCAATACATCATTTTTTCACATATTCTACTTTGAAAGAGTTGACAGATTTGATTATTTTTTCCTTTTCTTTTTCATTCCTGTTTAGAGGTGATAAAACTGTACTTTCCCTATATGATGTGATAGCAGCTGCATCCTACTGCCCAAATCTTCCATTTTAGCTGTAGCCATAAAAACACCAAAAGAATAATGAAAAAAGGTAAACAAAAGAATATAAGTTATAAAAAGGATCAGGCTTAGCTGATACTTGCTGCCAGCTTTTTTAAAGCAGATGTTCTTCTTCTGACATTCATCTGGTTTTAGTCTGGAGTTCTATATCTAGTTTGACACGTATTTCCTAGCTCATGATTTAAAAGCTTTCATATATTTTCCCTAGATACACTGTTGCACTTTCCCTCACCTTAAAACTTTCTATGTCCTTCAAAAAACAAAGCTATGAAAAGAAATAGTTAAAAACCACCTAAACCCAAAAGACTACAAAGACTAAATGGAGATGACCCAAGAAAAGCAGTCATAGGTTTTAATATCTTCAAAGTAGTAATACAAATGTTGAGACAACAGCTTTAAGGGTTGGTTGGAAAAACTTCTAATATTTTTTAATCAGAAAAATACTGTAACAGTAGTTTATCTTAGGAAAGTAACAAAAAACTGTAGTCAAGATTGGTGACTATCACCTAATGCACATTAATTCCTTACTGAAATTCCACAGAAAAATCACTTCTTAGAAGCCTGTTTATGCTGTGGAACATGTCCTTACATGACAAAGTGTTATGTTTCTTGATTTATTTTTGTGTGATGTGTTTGCTCTCTCTCCAAATGTTGTGCCCTATTATGGTTCCATTATTTATATGATATATTCCAGCTTCTGACCTGTTCTGTGTACTTTGGTGTTAAACACGTTCTTTTATCAAGGAGTGAACTGAACTTTATAGAATGGCCAAAACCATCAGAAACATGATAATTCATCTATTGTTCTGCAACTTAACATCATGCTCCATGAAGCAGTTCCTCTTTTTGTTTATTCTGGACCCAGTGACTTGTTTTCATTTGATACCCACAAATTCTTGTAATAAAATAAACAAGGAATATTTGTTCTGTACCAACATGTGAGATTTTATATCAAGTTTTCAATTATCCTTGCTTTTCCACCCTAGAAAATAGTCTTATGAAACTACTGTTTCAGTTGGCACTGACATTAATACCTGGTGGCAGAAGGGTTCCATGGTCTGTGAGACATGGGATCCCTGCTATGTTCCAGAAGATCCAAGCAAATGCCTGGACTAAGCCTTGAACTCTTGCCCAATTGCATTCCCATGCAGCCGTGTTGATCTCAAAGAAAATCACCTGGAAGCAACAAACATAGGTAGGTGTAAAAAAAGGGAGGTATCAAAGGGATCAGATTGAGAGGGATCAGAGGCCTGTGTGGGAAGTGTCAGTGGGCTGAAGATAGCAGCCAGGCTGCCTGCTGCAAAGGGAAAGTCAGTTATTTGGGGCTGGAGATCTTGTCAGTAGGAATTGTGTGGAGGTGCAGGAGGTGCAGTTTACAGGAGGCTGCAGAATGGGAATGGATCTGTAGGGTGACACTGAGATCACCATACTATCTCAGTAGGAACGTGCATTCAGAAATTTTAGGTACCACTGCTATGACAACATTAACAGCTTGCAGCAATCACAATACAGATCTTGTGTTCAGCTCCTCCTGAATCTGCGGTGTCTGGCCCTACTCAGCCCCAGTCTGTCTCCTCCAACCCAGAACAGATGTCACTTGCACAGCTTCTCTTCTCCAGTGGAAATATGAGCAGGGGCTAGAAGCTCTCTATGCTCTCACATCTTCTCTATCCTTAGAAACAACTGCTGCTTCTCAGAGCAGGCTGAGAATTCAGTAGGGAATTTGTATGCCCTAGAAAGGGAGAGGATGGTTAAATGAGGTGCTGTGGGACCGGAGAGACAAATTAAGTGAATGTAGAGATGTCAGTGCTCTGAGAACGAGCTTGCTTTGCAGCATCTAATGTCAGAAGTTATTTTGAAAGAGAGGTCATAGTTCCCCCATGAGACCAAAGTGACAGCTCTGGAACAGCACTGACAATTTGTGCAAAAGAATTAGTAAGATTGAATCACTTATGACCTCATTATAGCTTTTTAATACTGCTGTCACCAAAAGATTCAAAAATTATCACTCACTACTATAGGAAAAACATCTATGAAGGGATCTTTGAAAAGGATTTCCTCTTGTTATTGATCTTTCTAAAGTTTATTTACTTGAAGTGAAGGAACCCTCTTATTTCATCAGCTTCTATGTGTCTGTCCCTAATACAGTGTTCAGATACGGAAAACTGAACTAGTCAAACCAGCTAAAAGTAATTGCTCTGCACAGCTGCACTGTATTCACATCCTGGTAAACTGCAGCTACGCTGACCTCTGCAATCCTGGTTAGGCATTAGGCTTCCTACTGCAGTATCTTCTGAAGTGTCCATCAAAATTGCGCCACCATTCATATTTCTTCACAGAGCCCTATGGAAGAACCTGTTTGACCTTCCTTTTCACATGCTGGAAAATGTAACATGCCAACATCTTAAATTAAATAAAGGATATAAGGCAATGCCTAGTCTTACATGGCTCCATGACCTGAGTCACTGCTGGTGACAGAGCAGGACTTTCTTGTAGCATCACTTTCAGCAGGAGGCAGAAGGGCCAGAAACCATGTCAATAACTTTGGGCTCCCCTCTGAAGGATGCTGTGAGTGGCTGATGGGAGCATATGCAAATTATGTATGAGCTTGGCATTGTATTGATCCCAGGTGCTGATTGTAATAGCTATATGAAATACTATATACTTTACTAAACAGGAATTAGAAACAGGTTTGCTGATACTGAGTTGTCACACTACATGCAGGCTGCCATGAGTTCTGCTATGCAGAACAAGGCTGTAAAGGACTACCTGGAGATATCTTGGGTGGAGATGGAAAATCTGTGTTGCTAAGCATTTGCAAGGCACTTGTGATTTACTCAACCTGTATGAGCACTGCTGATGAACAAGCAGCTGATTGGGACAAGGGAACAGCTGTCACAATCAATTTTATATATAGGCTCTTCATTTTCCTTTCTAACTCTATTTGGTAGATACATACAAATAATTTAAAAAGAAAGAATGGTTATTCTTTCATTTTCTACCTCTACATCAGCCACAAAAGACAATGAACAAACACTGGTACATATGCATTGATAAGACATCTGATATCTCTGAGACTCATCTATCTGAGCAACAAGGAGGGGGTCTTGCTACCTCCATATAAACGTACAGGACAACTGCTCATTGTTAATTCAGAGCGCCCAACCTGTTCTCTAGTGCCCTGCCCCACAAAGCTGAATGCTGTACCTGGCGGAAGATCTAATTACTCAAAGGCTAGTTGCTTGGCGGTATTAGAGTTCTGGCTGACTAAAACAAAAAGGTTTTGTTCTGTAAACCCATCTGGGTGGTGATGTGCTAGTACATTTCATGCTATTGATGTTGTTAAGAAAGAGCTTTAGCCAGAAGTGGGTTCAATATAGTACCCAACAACAGGTGTGGCTTCAGGAACTGGAGGAATGGAAGGTGCTTTCTGTGAAGAAACAGAGGGGGCACATGGGATAGATATATCAAATACTAGTAATCTGAGGCATTTTTGTACGATTTCAAGTAAGCTATTAATTGCAAGACTCTCTGCTGATGTGTGAGTGCACACGTAGGCCAAAGGGAAAAAAGGAAGACCCAGGGAACCACAGGTTGGTCAGTCTCACCTCTGTGCTTGGCAAGATCATGGACCAGATCCTCCTGGACACTATGCTAAAGAACGTGGAAAATAAGGAGGTGATTGGTGACAGCCAACATGGGTTTACTAGGGGTGAATTGTGCCTGACAAATTTGATGTTCTTCTATGACAGGACTACACTGTTGGTGGTTAAGGGAAGAGAAAGTGATGCCATCTACCTGGACTTGTGCAAAGCATTTGACACTGTCCCACATGACTTCCATGTCTCTAAATTGGATTTGACGTATGGACCACTTGGTGGATAAGTAATTGGCTGGATAATCACACTCACAGAGTTGTGGTCAAGTTCAACATTCAAGAGGAGACCAGTGATGAGTGGCTTTTCTCAGAGGTCAGTATCAGTACTGGGACCAGAACTGTTTAAATCTTTGTTGGCAACATGGACAGTAGGATTGAGTGCACCATCAGCAAGTTTGCTGACAACATCTAGCTGTGTGTGCAGTTGACACACTGGAGGTAAGGGATGTTGTCCAGAGGAACTTGGTCAGGCTTGAGAGGTGGGCGGGTGTGAACTGCATGAAGTTCAATAAAGTCAAGTGTAAGGACATGTATATGGTTTGGCACAATCCTAAACACAACTACAGGCATGGTGGAGAATGGGTTGAGACCAAGCCTGAGGAGAAGGATGTGGGGGTGTTGGTTGATGTAGAGTTCAACATGACCTGGAAATGCATGCTTACAGACCAGAAGGCCAACCATGTCCTGGCTGCATCAAAACCAGTGTGACTAGTGGATCAAAGGAGGTGATTCTGCTCCTCTGCTCTACTCTACACCACCTACAGTACTGCACCCAGCTGTGGGGTCCACAGTACAAGAAAGACATGGAGCTGTTGGAACATGTCCAGAGGAAGGACATGACGATGATGAGGGGGCTGGAGCATCTCTCCTGTGAAGACAGACCGAGAGGGTCCGGCCTGTTCAGCCTGGAGAAGAGAAGGCTCCAAGGAGACCTTGTTGCAGCCTTCCAGTACCTGAAGGGGCCTACAGGAAAGCTGGAGAGGGGCTGTTTGCAAGTGCATGTGGTGATAGAACAAGGGATAATGGTTTTAAACTGAGAGAGAGTAGGTTTACATTGGATGTAAGGAAAAAATATTTTATGATGTAGGTGGTGAGGCACTGGAATAAGTTTCCCAGTGAAATTGTGATGATCTTATGAGTCTGTGATTCTATGATACCAGGATCATGGAATCATAAAATGGTTTCGGTTGGAAGGGACCTTAAAGACCATCTAGTCCCACCCCCCCGCCATGGGCAGGGACACCCTCCACTAAGCCCAGGTTGCCCAAAGCCAATCCAATTTGGCCTTGAACACTGCCAGGGAGGGTGCAGCCACAGCTTCGCTGGGCAACCTGTGCCAGGGCCTCACCACCCTCATAGGGAAGAATTATCATTCTACGACTCTAAGAAAAGGTGTTCTGTAAAGAGTTTAGTTTCAAGTAACCTACCTTTTTTTTGACAATGGTCCTCCTATTATTTTAAGAACAAACACCAGTGGAAGTCGTTTAAACCCTGGAGAAGACCCCTAGCACACAGGAAGTCACTGGGCACAATGGCAGGTGAATACAAATGAACGTGTTTTGAAATGTGTATGAAGACGATGATAGCCTGCAGTTACGGGATGTACTGTGGGATTTGTGAGAATGCACAGAGGTTACAAATTAGTGCTACGTTTTCATGCAAAATTTGCAATAGAGCAACACTGAAAAGTATCTGTAAGACCACGTGCAATGTTATAGTTATGCAAAGTGAGAATTATGAATAACAAGTGCTATAATATATATTCCATCTATTGCAATGTAAAATGAAAGCTTCTGATGTTTCAAGAATCCCTCAAGATCCTTAGTGCTGTAAATGGCAGAGTATGTTACTGGTGCTGTGATTTACTGCAGGTTTTTCACACTGGTAAATGCTTACATTTTAGGCAGCCTTGGAAAAGTGACTTTTTTCAGCAGTTCTGGGCTGTACTACCATGGCATATAGATTACTTCTGCACATCTGCTCTTCTCTCAGCACTGCTAATTCAGCCCCAAGCCTCACTGCTGCCTGGCCAAGGCCACACCAGAGGTGTGTGTAGGTGCTGGCTCCTTTGCTTGCCAGCATGTTATGCTCACGAGCAAGGTCTTCATCCTTCCACTCCAAGCTACAACCTGTGCGGGCTCCCTGAGGTCCTGCCTGGTTGTGCTGATGTTGCCCATGAGTTGTTGGATCAGTGAGTGTTTTCTGGCTTTGGATTGAGTTGTCTGGTTGGTCAGTGGTCTCCACTGACTCCAGGAGCAGATGTTGCCTTTCATCCTGTGAAAGGACAACACGCCATGTATTTTATGCTACTGGGCCCTTTCTGCCTAAAACATGGTGCAGTACAGTTCTGGGTACACTGACTTGACTTGGGCTGAATCAGTAAGAATAACTGTACTATTTACAGAGCCTTTAATCATTTGAAAATCATGTAGCACTGTACGTGACATGCTATTTCGATATTCACAGCTTTGACGTGCCTCTTCCTTAACATACTTGTTTTGGAAATAGAAATGTTTGTTGGAATATGACTGTATCGAAGAAGGACAACATAAGCTTAACATTTTGGGAACTGGTAATCTCTCTGGTTTAAAAGGCTTTGATAGCTACCTTTTAATTAAGGATCTGCAAACAGCAATTTTCATCCCTATTTCACAAGAAACCTGGTTCTGTTCAAAGCTGTCCTTTCACGGCATGCTATGATTACCCTGCTGCTCAGCACAGCTAGGCTCTCTTCTCAATGAAACGATGCAGATACTTGCTTTGAAAGATGAGGTATTGTGAATCTGATTCCCATTTGCTGCTTGGTATATCCGTTTCATCTGCCTCTTTAGTGAATTGGGATTTTTACTTCCAATAAGTGATTTAACTTAACCGCTGCCTTCTGCAGAAGCTCAAAATTAAAACTCTAAATGTTATTTACTTCCCTTTAATTATAAATATACATCAGGTTACTTTGTAATTAAAGATAATGATAACATTGTTTGCTACCTTGTGGAAAGAGTTTTAATTATTCCATGACCAAGGAGCTGGAGAAAGTAGCTAAAAGTAGCTAAGACAGCAGAAGCTTCTTTTCTTCTTTCTCAACTGGAATGGAGAACAAAGATAATACCCCCCCCTCCCCCAGTAAACTTGGTTTGTAAACTAAACATGGGAAGATGGTAGCAGTTGTAGATCCACCTTGTGTAAGAGAAATAAGGGAGCACTGAAAAGCACAGAGATAAGCCCATGTAGGTTTGGAGGCCCACCACTACCTAACTGTTTGCATCTTCTCAATGGAGATAGCAGAAAAGGGGCATCAGGGGCTTCAGGATGGAACCATCAATTTAAGCTGCATGTAAAAATCTGTTATGTGAAGGTGCTGGACAGGGCAGAAAAGTGGCCAGGGCTTTGTTGCAGGTCCCTTTGAAGGACTCTTCCATGCAGAAACTTCTCCCGAAGAGGTGTAAAAAACAGTTGGAGCTCCTGATTTTGTTAAACCACTACAACAATATACAGAAGCGGTGCCGTGTCAGTACTCTTAAGAAAGGGTCACAACTGAATGACATCTTTGCATCTTTGTGAGTGAAGTCATTATTATTATAGGCTAATGTGTATATATGAAGAGGATTATCAATAAAGTGGAGGTTTGTTAAGTTTGAATATCTCTTGAAGAATCACACAGAATCACAGAATGGAAAGGGTTGGAAGGAACCTCTGGAGATCATCTAGTCCAATCCCCCTGCTAAAGCAGGATTAGCCAGAGCAGGTTGCACAGGACCATGTCCAGGTGGATTTTGAGTGTCTCCAGAGAAAGAGACTCCACAACCTCTTTGGGCAGCCTTATCCAGGGCTCTGTCACCCTCAGAGTACAGAAGTTTTTCCTCATGTTGAGATGGAACTTCCTGTGTTCCAGTTTGTGCCCATTGCCCCTTCTGTTGTGAAGCACCATTGAGAAGAGTCTGGCCCCATCCTCTTGGCCTTGCTCTTTAGATAGTTATAAGCACTGGTCAGATGCCCTGTCAGTCTTCTCCAGACTAAACAGGCCCAGCTCTCTCAGCCTTTCCTCATATGAGAGATGTTCCAGTCCCCTCATTATCCTTATAGCCCTCCACTGGACTTTCTCCAGTAGTTCCCTGTCTGTTTTGAACTGGGAAGCTCAGAGGTGGACACAGAACTCCAGATGTGGCCTCACCGGGGCAGAGTAGAGAGGGAAGAGAACCTCCCTCAGCCTGCTGACCACAGTCTTCTTAATGCACCCCAGGATACCTGGGGCCTTCTTGGCCACAAGGGCACATTTCTGGCTCATGGACAACTCGTCCACCAGGACTCTCAGGTCCTTCTCCTCAGAGCTGCTTCCCAGCAGGTCAACCCCTAAACTGTACTGGTGCCTGGGGTTATTCCTTCCTAATGCAGGACCCTACATTTGCCTTTGTTGCATTTCATTTAGTGCGTCTCCACCCAACTCTCCAGCCTGTCCAGATCTTGCTGAATGGCAGTGGAGCCTTCCATTGTGTCAACCACTCCTCCCAGTTTTGTATCATCATCAGACTTCCTGTGGCTACACAGGGTACACTCTGTGCCCTCATCCAGGTCAATAATGAATACATTGAACAAGATCAGACCAAGTACTGAGACCTGAGCAGCAGCACCGGCTACAGGCCTTCACATGATTGTTTTATGTCTGATACTCAATTGTAATAAAACTTTTATGAATCTTTGCTCATCATGCCTTTAAAGAAGGGGAAGGAATTAAGCAAGTGAGGACCACTATAGTATTACATGGCATGGGGCTTGGAGGACAGAGCTTCAAGCACTGCTAGGTTAATAGGTAACGCAATGGAGCCTTTAGGCCATGAAGCATGGCATGTGGCAAGATTGTAATAAAGTCAGTTCCATGCCCCCTGCTGGGGCAGGCTCCAGAAGAAGCCTCTTCTTGAGATAACATCTGCCTGCTGTCTGGCAAGGTCTTAGCACAATAAGGTAAAGTTGTTGGCATGACATTAGACCTCTGACCAATCAGATGCAGCCCTGTGAGCAGTGTCTGTATGAAAGGACCAATCTGTTGAAAGCACACCATCTTCTGAGCGTATTTAAGGGAATGATTTTATACAATAAATCAACTTTTGCTTGCACCAAGCTGTGTCCCATCTCTCAGTCGCGGCAGTACTACTCATTCACAGCTAATTATCACTGCACTGAAAAGTGATAATTAGTCAATATATTCCCCCTACCGTATAAGTGAAAAATGTACCTCAGATATTCCTGGTGTTTCAAACCAGGAATGCTCAGCAATGTGGCAAGGTTGTATATCGCTCAGGTTTTAAATTCCAGCCCATGAAACACTGCATAAGGATGACTTTCCTTCCCTACCTAGTTACAGGAGGATAAACCAGAACAGGCATTTTGAAGTTTGCTATTTCATCTCCTTTCTGCTTCGTATATGTATGTACTATTCATAATCTCATGCAGGAGTTAATCCATCTTGATGGAGTTCATTTTACATTTGAAGTATGTTGACGTATGTGGGAGACAATACAAGAATGAGAGAAAAGAAGGTCTTTACACAGCTGTAAAGAATGAATGAAAATCAGTTCAGGCTATACGGGTTAAGTATGTCATTTGCTAAACTTGTGGGATATACTGAAGACTGAATAACTTCTCTTGAGTTTGAAAGACTGGATTATTTATTTTGTAAAAATATTGCTTTATGAGACATTGCAAATCTGTAGAAAAATCTGTCCCAGCATTGTTTTATCTACAGATGTTAGCTATTTTAGAAGGCAGTACAGTTTACAGCTGAGGTCACATTTAAACTCATATTTGTAATATTTCCTGCCTCGCTTTTTAAACACATTTGACAGATGCGGCTGCTCCTTTGTGAATGTTTTCAGGTAGGGGCTATTAGTCATAATTACCTACATTCTTTAAGTTCCCTGAATACAAAGAACAAGAAAAGTACAATTGCACTCTGACTCTAAAGAGATTCGAGAGGGCAAAGGAACTCAAATAACACCTTATCTGAAAAGGTCAGTCCCTCTCCTTTGATGTGGGTTTGCCCCAGCAGAATTAGCTAGAAATGCTTTTGGGGATTCCTGTGAGGCTACACCATAGCTCTGCCATCCTCAGCACAGTAAAGCTGCACGCTTACTGATGCTGTTCCCCAATTTGGAGAAATTAAAGCTGCCCAGGCTCCTGCTTATGTAGGCTATAATTGCACCTTGCTGCAGTGGAAGAGTGTCTAATCCTGCAAAAAGTAGTGAAGTTTCTAAAAGCAGGGAAGTAAATAGCCTTGATTCTGTGTGTAGCATATTTTGATGTCTGTGTTGGCCTTAGACAATACTATCACAGAATCACAGAATATTAGGAATTGGAAGGGACCTCAAAAGACCATCTAATCCAGCCCCCTTGCCAGAGCAGGATCATCTACACTATATTGCACAGAAGCGCATCCATGTGGGTTTTGAATGTCTCCAGAGGAGATTCCACAACCTCTTTGGGCAGCCTGTTCCACAGCTCTGTCACCCTCACAGTGAAAAGTTTCTCCTTATATTCACATACAACTTCCTATGCTCCAGATTGTACCTGTTGACCCTTGTCCTATTGCTGGCCATCACTGAGAAGAGCCTGGCTCCATCCTCCATGCAGAGGAGAGGGGCATGCTATTATTCAGTGTTACCTGGCAGAAGACTTAAGCACAGACCCACTTCTCTTTTTGGCAGCTGCAAAGAACCTTATGTATATCGCAGTGAAACTCTGTAATGGACAGAAATGCCTTGAGAAATAGCGAGGGAACAGTCTGTGAAGGCATTCCATATATTTCCAGCTGAACCACAGATAGAGTGGAGACTGATGCAGGTGTTGAGGAAAACCATTTTTTTAATGCCATGTCAAGGGAAAGACCAGCTTTAATTGCCACAAGGTACCCTGTGTAAAGGGCCAGCATTGTATTTAATGCTTGTGGTGTGTTCTCCAAGTGACTGCAAATCCTCTAGTAACTGCTAGTTACATTTAATATGTCAAAATGCTGCTGCTCCAGTTTTATATCAAGTCATAGAATCACAGACAGGATTGGATCGGAAGGCACCTTGAAGATCATCCACTTGCAGCACCCCCTGCCATGGACAGGGACATCTTCCACCAGATCAGGTTGCCCAAAGCCCCATCCAATCTGGCCTTGAACAGTGCCAGGGAGGGGGCAGCCACAGCTTCTCTGGGCAGCCTGTGCCACTGCCTCACCAACTGCATTGTAAAAGATTTCTTCCTTACATCCAATGTAAACCTACTCTCTCTCAGTTTAAAACCATTATCCCTTGTTCTATCACCACATGCACTTGCAAACAGCCCCTCTCCAGCTTTCCTGTAGCCCCCTTCAGGTACTGGAAGGCTGCAACAAGGTCTCCTTGGAGCCTTCTCTTCTCCAGGCTGAACAGGCCTGACTCCCTCAGCCTGTCTTCACAGGAGAGGTGCTCCAGCCCCCTCATCATCGTCATGTCCTTCCTCTGGACATGTTCCAACAGCTCCATGTCTTTCTTGTACTGTGGACCCCACAGCTGGGTGCAGTACTGTAGGTGGGGTCTCACTGGAGCAGAGCAGAGGGACAGAATCACCTCCCTTGACCTGCTGGTCACACTGGTTTTAATGCAGCCCAGGACATGGTTGGCTTTCTGGGCTGCAAGTGTGCATTTCTCGGACACATTTAGCTTTTCATCAACTAACTACCCCAAGTCCTTCTAATCGGGGCTGCTCTCAATCCGATTTAAGAGGAACAGCTGTAGTAACCGTAATGGGTAAGTATACCCAAAGTCAGTGGCATAGGCATTTCAGCTGTTTACAGTAAGAGTTGAAACAGAATAATTTTCCCTGTGCACGCTCCTGGATTGCAGCACTGTGATGTACTTCCACTGGCAGTTTTTTATTTTATTGAATTTTGCATTTACAACTGGCATGAGCAGCTGCCACGGTTTAGCTGAGACACAGCAAATTCTCTCATCTCTCAGCCTCAAATTTTCACAACAGTTCCTGAAGCTTGTTCAGTTAACTTGAGATTGGCAACCCAACAATTCTATAGTTCATAGATAAACCAGGCAATTCTGTCTATTTTGGAATCTCTAGATATCTTCATTAATTGCAGGGATTATGTTCTGGGGTTTCTTTTGTAAAAATACACTTGCTGAAACCACAGTATGTTGCAAATTCTGACTTAATTGTGATGTTTAATTTTTCTTTTCTTTCCCTGCCCCACCCATGTATCCAAAGTAGAAATTCTTACTTGATTAAATGCTTCTCTTCATAAATGAGAGCCAGTGAAGGACATAGACATAAAAAAAAAATATGAAGATGCTAATGTTTATTACTCAGAAGAAAAAATATGGACACTGAACAAGCAACATAGGTGTTGGAAAACAAAATATATAAGTGTTTTAAATTTAATGACTTAGGACATTTTAAAGTATTTAAGTGACAAAAGGTAGAAAACATAGGGAAATGTTAGTTTTCTTTTTTTTTTTGGCCACATTGCTGGTTGAAATAAGTAGGACTATTCCCTTTGCTGGAGAGAAACTTTCTATTAACCTGCTTTAAATTGTAGATTTCCTAATGTAAATTTTAGCTTCAAAGTATTATGTGTGCAGTGCACTGAAACACGTTTTCACTTGTTTCCCAGTAAAGTGCTCTTCTCAGTAGGAGGATGAGATTGAAGATACTGTGAGCAGTATTAGAGGGCTCTTCAATGAGTATGACTGATCAGGCCAATTCCCATATTTAAGTCTCATACTTCCTGATGAATTTCAAAGTTTATTTTGTTCTGCCCACCCATAGTGTAACTTGAGCTCTTACTGCTTAGAATCTCTGAATATTACAATTGATTTGTGTGATTTATGTTCTCTAAGTGCTGCTGTCTGTTAGCTGTCATTTCTCTGGCAGGAATTTGCAGCCACCTGTCATGGCCTAAATGCAGTTTTCTACAGTATCTTATGCTGTGCAGCCTTATCTAAACTGAAGTTGTGTCACGGTTCTGTGCTTTATCTTTAGATTTTAATTTATTATTCCAAGTCTCATGCCAAAATAATTTCCTGAAACCTGTGTCTATCTTGATGCAGGCAATTGTAGTTGTCTCTTTTACATGTAGCCTCCCTCTTTTGCATGCATATATAATTTCAGAGAAGGTGGAAGTGTGTGTAATCTGATGTAGTTGTTCCATGCGTACACCTACCTTTTAAGAATATTTTACATGCACATGCAGATGCCCTGAGCTCAGAAGTCTTAAGCAGGTTTTTCTGGGTTATCAAAATGCCTTAGGCTTCTCTGTCCTGTGGCAAACCTTAGGTGAGATATGCTTGGCTAAGAAATGTGTGTGAAAATCTAAAAAAGCCTGTGATAGTACAGAATACTTCTTTTTTTCCCCCTTCTCTTAGCTGAGAGACTCCCTCTCACGCCGGGCACAGTCCCAGATCTCCCTGAGTTCATTAGGAATCACATCATTCCCTACTGTTTGTGTTTACTCTGGGGTCCAGCAGAGTGCCAGCCCTGCCGTAAGTGGCAGAGACGTTCTAGAATCAGTCTGAACCTGCAGCCTGGTGCAGGGAGCAGGACATATTAGCCTGGGCTGAGTACCATGCTATCACCCTATGTTGCTCTTGGGGTCCACTGAAGTTACCTGCATGCCAGATGGGTTATCTTCATCTTACATGGCAGTCTGAAGCGCTGGTGTACCGCTGTCTGCTGAGACATGAAGGCTTCCTGTCTCTGTGCAAAAGGAGAATGACCTGCAGGTCTACTGCATCTTTTTGGGGGATGCTTCTTGGCCTATGGATGAAGCCCAGGGTGCTCCCTTAGTCCTGACTCTTGCTGTGTCAGCCCTGCCTTCTGCAGGTCATTTTCATGAAGGTGCCTGAGAGTGGTCATAGTGGCAGAGGAGCCCTCAAATGTCACTTTTCTAGAGAAGGTAGTGAATGCTTTGTGTGTGGAGTGATGATGGCCACATGTGAGGAGTTCCCTGCAGGCATTGAGGTGGCCTGATAGTTTAAGGCCTGTAGGAGATCATATTAATTTAATGAAATCTTGGCTAGTTTGATATTCATAATGGCTTAATTTCTCTTGCTCTTCCTCACCCTATCAAGGAGTCGTGATTAAAACCTATTGGTTTTTTTTTTTTGATTACTTTTTAATTTTGCTGCTTTAAAGTGGTGAAACTGGCTAAGATACATAAAATGCACTATACTGCTTGCACTTTATGACTACTCAGCTCTGTAGAGCTGCACTAAAGCCAGAAGAATCTGGACCAAACATGTCATCTGCCCTGTGAAACCATATTTATTTAAACACTTCCATGTATCTTGTAGCCTGGGGTGAGAAAACTTGTAGCCTTTCAGCTGTGACTTCCAAGCAATTCAGATGCAGTTCCATGCCACGACTGCACACGGCTGTCAGCAGTGCTGTCCTGGCATGGCACAGCTGGGCAGCATGGCCTCTGGCGGCAAGAGCAGGAGATGGGGATACCCAACATCAGTAGGAAATGTAACACCAGGCTCAGTGCTCTGTGCTCCCTCAAATTGCAGCAGGATAGATGAATTCCCATTGTGCTGTTATCACCTTCATCCTCTAACTATCCCTGGAGCTTCCTCTGCTCTGCAGATCTCACGGTATGTAGTAGTCATCCTGTGAAGATTTTAAATGCTTGCAGGAAAAGGATAGCCACCCTCCTGGCAAGTCCTTAAAATACTTTTACATAAAGGACTAAAAAGTGGCCTCATCACATCTTCTTTAAATGCACTTTTTTTTCCTTTTGACACCATTTTAATAACACCACACTTCACTTGTTTCACTGCACTAAGTCATTTACTGTGTAAATGGTTTTCATTTGGTCCAGTGTTTGACTGAAATATCGAGTCAATTCAAAGGAAGATATTCCGGAGACACCCTGTGTTGGCATAACTTCCTTGAAACCATTGTTTGTGACTCTAGGATAGTAGAAAGTCAAAGCTGCCAGTGTATACAGTAGCAAATACACATGTAAATGTACAGGCATGTGCACACTTGCAGGCAAACACACCGTGTGGCAGAATATCACTGCCATTTATTTGGCTGCATACTTGTCGCGTTGTTCGGTTTATGTACGTTTATGCCAATTTCAGAAAGAAAAAAGTTATGGCCCAATTTTTTTACTAATTAGTCTTAGAAAAACATCAAGACTGAGGGTGGAAATTAATGCTATGATAGGTGAGCACAGTAGGTGTGGGATGCAACCAGTTAACAGAAGACAGCTATAGTATTTCCAAAGTAACAGAAGTGCTGAAAAGTAAAATAATTATCACAGAACAGGAGCACACATCCCTATTGATATAAAAACAGCAGAGAGAGACAATTTGTTCTTTCTGGCATGCAAACAGCAAATATAACTTCCCAATTAAATACAAGGGTAATTATGATAATAATGCTTCAAATTGGCACACTTTTTAAGGTGAGGATTCTCAAGTAGTTTTACAAAGGAATACTCTAGAATTATTATAGCAAGAACAACAAAGGAAGACAAAGCCCACTCATATTAAAAAACTCCAGTCAATATCTGTTGGCAGATACTAAAAAGAAGACGAGATGTGTAGATGTAGAGGAACTGCTATACCCTTGCTGGGGTGGTAATTTATGGAGAGGATATATTGTGGAATTCACCCTTTGCTGCAGAATTGTTGTCTCCATTCTGAGGGTGTGTCCACACTTGAGAAGCTACTGGAATTTATTGAAATAATTATTCCAAAATAATTTGGTAAATTTCCAGAGAAACTCCCAGCCCTAGTTTTATAATGTTTCTGGCCCTGAAGTTTGAGAAAATATGTGGTTTTATTAGTATGGTTGTATATGGAAATTGAGTTGTCTTCCTGAGGTCACAGAGAAAACCAGAAATAATAATGTTGAGAGACAAGATCTGTCCTGTACCAGGCTTGTCTAAACTTAAAAAGGCAAGTCCAGAGCACAGTAAAAATGGAATGTAGACTGAAAGATGAAATTGTAAAATGAAGGGGCAATTTACACTCATGTACTGTAAAATTTGGAGTCCTTCCTGAAAAAAAGTAATACCAAACATTCTCCAGAGCACTTCAAGGCTCCAACAGAAGTAATACATTATGAGTTGTACTTCTTGAGGCCTTAGCAGGAAGATTCTTGTACTGGATAAAACCACACATGCTTTGAAACCCAAACTGCTGGAGCTTTGTATAAGAACTTTATACCTTACAAACACTCACACGTGAATACTCACTCTCAATACAAGTGACATATGGATGCAGGGTCAGGTAGGTATGAGGAGAAACACTGGTC
Organism: Laterallus jamaicensis coturniculus; assembly: GCA_022605575.1. Taxonomy (NCBI): domain Eukaryota; kingdom Metazoa; phylum Chordata; class Aves; order Gruiformes; family Rallidae; genus Laterallus; species Laterallus jamaicensis. The sequence goes on from JAKCOX010000012.1 coordinate 12,741,636, forward strand.
AGTTCAACAGAGCTACTCAGGATGTAGAATTTACCTTATATTGGCATCACATAGCCTCCAGAAGTATCAATAATTTCTCTTCCATTTCAGTGAAGTAAATTCCTTGATTTTCAGCATGTGCATATATGGGAGAAGTTACAAAGAATGCCTTAGTGTACTGAGGTGGGCAATAGTGATTTACTAGTAGAATTGATTCTGATCTGTGACATAGGGAAGGGGAATTTGCACTCTGTAAGAAGAGCATCCACCTCCTCTTTCTCACACCATGTTTTTTTTTCTTTTAATAAACTCTCAAGTTCACTTCACTTGCTTCTATTTTCAAAAATAATTCAGAATCTTTAATGCTGTCTCTGCTTGATTTTTTCTTCTTGACCTGTTTCTTTTTCTTTTTAGGTAGATAAGTGAAATGCAATCTTCTTCTCAAACACTGAGTGTACCAGTGTTTTATCTAGGAGTATTTTCTTCTTTAAAAATCAGTGGTAGAATCTTTCATTGTGTTTCTTTTCTTCTATATACTATGTACATAACGATGTCAAATGTGTCCAAAACTGTCATTAAAACCTTTTTGTTGAAAGTTGAAACAAATTCACACTGAAATAGATTAATATTCTAAGAGTGTTTTTTTCCAAAGGTTGTTAGCTTGTAGACACCTGCAGGAATGCCATTTGTTCTCCACATGCCAACTATGTACCTTCAAACAGCTTCTTTTGAATATTGGGGTAATAGGTGCTTGTTGGCAGGATTCATCTCACCTAACTCCAGATATCCAAAAGTTGGAGGCTGAAACAGTTATTTACACTTTCTTAGAAACCTGAGAAGACAAATAAGGGTTTTCAGGGAGGGTTTCATCCTGCCTCCAACAAGATGCCCAAGACAGGTGACTCAGCCTCCAGTGGTACTGATCTTTACCCACTGCCTGCATGTGGGGTGCAGGGATGACCAATGTAGACACCTAAGGCACCAAACTCCCAGATGTTTTTTGATGAGGTGAACTTTTGATGAGGTGAAATATGTATGTCCTGAGTGTCTAAACCAGACAATGAGCTGTGTGTGTGCCTGCAGCATCTTCAACAGCAAATGTCGTAGTGCAGAACAGTGGGATTCTGCCTGCTGAAAATCTTTTTCTTTTTTTTCCTTTTGGTGTTTGTTTTCTGCAAATTTACATTGCATGGTTCGTGTGTATTTTGGGGCTTTTTTGGGGTTTTTTTGTTGTTGTTTTATTCTGTTTTGTTTTAATTTTAATGACGATATTGACTTCACACACCTTTCATGACTTTGATAGCCCAAAACTAATCCACTATCAATCGGAAACAGGGAGAAGGGAATTGCATGTCTGAAGGATATCAGCAGGAAAAACAGTCTCTGGAGTTAATTTTGCAAATACTGTTACTCTGCTTACAGAGAATCTTGCCAGAAGCATACAGCAGATATTTGACTATTTATCCCATTTTAATACCTGTTATGACATATTTGAGTGCTTCTGTTCTACTTGTTCTGTTCTAAAGAGTTGAACGATGTCATGTGCAACTATTTGTTTATTCGCTAATTCATTTTCAGAGGAGCAGTTCTGATTTGGTTATCCTAATTTTATGAGAATTTTAAAATTCCTATGAAATGAATACTATTTTTTAAATAATAGCTTCTTAGCAAACTTTTTCTCTCTATTTGCCAAGCTCAGTTGTTCTGGTTTTTGGGGTAGTTGTTTTGGTGGTGCTTCTTTTTTTAATTAACACTTTTGATCATTAGGCAAAGCAGCTAGCTTGTACAGCATTGAATTATTTTGTTCACTCATTTTAAATCCTTTAAAAACCTGTGAAGGAAGCAATCCAGTCCTAGTTTTAAGGGCTGAGTCAAAGACATTGAAGTCAGAGGTTGTCCTTTTGCTGATTTCAGTCGACTCTGTTGAGGATCTAAGTGATTAGTTTGTCTTACCCTGTTCCTGTCTAAAGTGTTCAAAAATCATGGAAGTAGCAGAAACTTACTGCTGGAGATATTTAATGTTCTTGTTTCTAAATTAAAAATTACTTTGATCTACAGATATAAAAGAATACAATCTAAAATATTCTACTGAGTACATTATGATCTAGTGATATTTTTCAGTTCAAAAACCCATGAAACACTATTTAAAGACAGTTTTGATATATTTCAAATGTCAAAGTTTTTAGAAGTTCCAAGGAGTTGTAGAGATATGGGATTTTTTTTTTTTACAGCCATGATTATTTTAGCAGATTAAGATAAAAGGAGAGTAAACACCTGTAATAGACTCAGAAATATGTAAAGCTTCCTTCCAGGTCTTTTTGGGGGGGGGAAGGAAGAACATTTAAAATAAATTAAAAATAAATCTTTAAATACTGAAACAATTGTATATTTGTCTGTGCTGTTTTATGCATATTGGAATACTCAGCATCAAGATGGTCTGTGTAAAAGATAATGTAAAAATGAATTTCGGTGTTCTTATATGAAACAATATTCTGATATTGAGATGTGTGGGGAAGAAGTAAATTACAGTCAGATTGTAAATGTAGAATCATTTGAATAATTTGTGAAATTAACTAATATGAAATATTTGGCCACATGTGCTGAAAGGAGCATTCAAGCCATAGTTACAGGGGAGGGGCCTGGGAAGGAGAGACTCTGAAGGAGGCTTGAGCTTCATGGCGGGGTGCCATGAACATCTCCTGGGTGAGCTTGTGTGGATGGACTCTGTGTGCCCTCTGCATGTGGATGCAGAAAGAGTGGCCTGCAAACAGCAGGCTGAAAAAAGAAAAAATACATGCTGAGAAGTAGAGGGTGAAAGTCTGTCAGGAGCTGACAAGCCTTGAAGACTCTCACCTGAAGGCCCCCTGAGCTTCAAGCAAGGCCCTTTGCTTCTGCGCAAAACCACCAGGATGGGCCTCCCAATGGCTGCTTCAGCCTGACAGTGAGGAGTGATCGTGAACAAGTGTCTGAATACTTGAATGTACCATATACGCTATTAGTAATAACAGCTTGATGCTACTAGTAGTAGCAGTTAAATTCATAAATGGTGAGCTGATAGACTTTGGTTGTGATGTGTGTCTCCCTGTCTTGGTCCCCTATGTGGGAAGTTTTCAAGAGGATTATCATCTGAAAATGATGCTTTGGTGAGAAAGACATCATCCATCTTGGGATGTGTGAATAGGGGAATAGTCTTAAAATTTAGACTGAAACATTCACTGTGGCTCCAGATGGTCATGGAACGCAGAAGAAAAAAGTGCCAGGGTCTCCTGTCTACATGTCTGGAAGGTGAAGGGCGGTAGGAATGGTCAGAGTCCTTGAAAACTTGCCTCAGGGTGAGAGAGTCAACAAACGTGTAAGTACCTATATCAAAACCAGAAACTTGCTATGAAAAGGCTTTTTGAACTCTAAACCAAACTAGGCTTTAATAACATCCAGTTGGTGCAAGATGAAGCAGATAAATGTAAACTACAAATAAAGCACACATTTTTAATAGAGATGTTAATTAAACTCTGGAACAGTTTATCATGGGTTGTTGTAGATTTACCATCACTGGAATAATTTAAATCAAGTTCATATGTGTTTCTAGAGGTCTCCTCCAGTTGAAAGGGGAGTTAATTTAAGGCAGTCCTGTGGCCATTATTATTCAGAGTTAGGTTAGATGATCTCAGTAGTTTTTGGCCTAGTTATATATTAATCTAACAAAAAACACTTTGTCTGTGTAGAATGAGAAGAATTAGCTATAATCAAAACCAAATATTTCATGACAAACTATTTAGAACAAAAGGTAACCTCAGTGAGGGAGCTGGGCAGGTGGCTAGGCATCTTGCAAGGCGAACAGTTGAAGATGTAAAAGGAACCAGGGATGTAAATTAGCCAATTAAATAGCATGGAAATGGACAGCAGTTAAAACATTTATCTTCAGGAAAAAAAGAAAAACTAACCAGCTAACCATAATTTTTGATGTGCTTATAAGGAACGATTGGAGGGAAGAGGATAAACATACCAACAAGCCACACAAAGGTAGCACGGTCAGAGATTATATGCAATATGCAGCAATGGGGAAAAGTTCAGCAAATAAGTCTCCAAAATGACCCTCCCTCTGTCTATATGAAAATTGCTTGTGCTAGTGTTGAAACACATAGAGGACTAAATGATACATGTTTGAGGAGTGACGTTCTTTTGCTCAGCAGAAGTGACTGATGTCTACAAACTGCTGACAATGGTATTTACAGAGGGCTAACAGATAACAGAAACGTGTTTTTAAAACCTGATAAAGTTCCTGAATGGTTCCCTGGCTTTTCAGTGAGACTTTTCAATGCATATGTGCTTGGTTAGATTGTAAGGTTATGCAGCCCTTGAACTATCTTGTGTGCCATCCTTTTATTTTTAATGATGCATTTTCATAGGAATATATTTTAATAAATTTTCTTGCATCTACCTATATTCATTAGGTTTAGATTGTAATGGCTTTATTCTAATTTGGCAGGTTGCTTCCCAGTGATTGCCATTAATGTAACAGTTATCAGGCACAAGGACAGGCAGGGTGGAGGTAGCGATGAAATAAGGAGCCTCGTCTGTTTTTAGTGTCTGTAACCGAAGGGACTACAAAAATACCCCAAAACAGTGCTCTGAAATAGCACAAAGGAGTAAGTTTTCTGCACAATTGTTTAGTTGTACCATTCTATAAAACTGATGCTTAGGACCCTGGGCTTTATTTGGCACTCAGGGATGGGTGGGATTAGCCCATCTCACTGGCACTAGGCATGTGTGTGGGAATCCCTGGTCATGGCTCCACTTCTTTTGGGGAGAAGGGGAATGTCTTGTGGAGGTAAATTTCAGTCTGTATACTGAAACATACCTGAGGTGTGCCAAGGTAAAATGTGGGTGAGGATATCCTATATTTGGAGCCTGTGAAAGGATCGTGCTCCAACTCAAACTTCTGTGAAAGGTGGTCACAGCAACACAGCTGTGCAGCTTGGAAATTCTCTTTGTAAGATAATTGTTGGGTCTTTAAATTAATTTATAGGAAAGTTTTAAATGTAGCACTACTTAGCAAATCTTCAAAGCTGGATTTTAATCCAGGCCCTGGATCAAAGGCACTTCTGCTTTGCAAAGGAGAGCATATTATGTCTCTACGTGACAGGCAGGCTGGTAGGTCGCACCCTGCTGCGGCAGGAAACGTAGCCCCAGGAGATGACCAGCCTGCTTGTTAACTAAGGATGGGTGGCTTGTTTTTTTTTTTGCCACAAGACTCCCAGACAGCAGCAGGGACTTTTGCACTGAGAGTGGTCTGTGTGTTCTACAACTGCATCACTTCTGCAGGGAGGTGGCAACTGGGGAGGTTTGTGGCTGGTTATCTCTGCCGGTGCCCTCTTCATGCTCCAGCCATTCTCTGCCTCAAGGAATATGCAGTGTCTTTCCAAAAGAATATGGTCTGGGAGTCAGTTGGGGTCAGCTGTCCTGGCTGTCTCCTCCCAGCTCCTTGTGCATCCCCCAGCCCACTCACTGGCAGGGTGGAGTGAAGAACAGAACAGGCCTTGGCTCTGTGTAAGCACTGCTCACAATAACAAAACCATCTCTACATTACCCACATTGCTTTCAGCACAAATCCAAAACACAGCCCCATACTAGTTGCTATGAAGAAAATGGACTCTATCCCAGCCAAAACCAACACAGGATGCAAGCCCAAAGTGGGGTTAATTCCTTTTGTCTTAACTTCAGCCGTTGTGTGTTAGCAGGTAGCATGTGGTTCCCAAAGAAGAGCCACCTTTGAACCTCTGTAGTATTAAGAAGTGTCTGCCACCTGGGATAGAAATCTGAAGGACATGGGACATCCTGAGCTGCACCTGGCCTTGCGGTTTTGCTTTAAGTCTGCAGAGTTAGACTTGCTCACATATGATACTGAGGTTAAGCTGGCCACCAAGAAGCCTGGAATAAAGGGACTGGAGACATGGCTGATACCCATTTTCTACACCCATGTCTCTGCTGTACATACACAGGTCACCTCAAAAGCGCACTTCAGTGAATGTTATGGACACAACCCATAAAACCCTGTGGTGGGTATTTTTTGTTTTTTGGTTTGGTTTTTTTACAGTACGCAGTGCCTGTAGGTCACATCTCAGTAAGTTCTTTTCTCCCAAATACTGCATTTTTGGACACAGGAGTGCCAGTAACTCAATTGTCGTATCTTCTCTCAGTTGTTCTGGGACAGCAACATGACCAGCAGCAAAACACATGCAAAATGAGAGTACGAAGCTTTCTCTGTGTGGCCAGCTGAGTAGAGGACAATGTACTATCCCAAAAGCATAGCTTGAGAGTCAAGTAGGACAAATACACCAAAAAAAAAAAGTTGATTCCTTTTAAAAATGGAGATTAAAGCTGACATGCAAAGGGTTAAGTATCGTACAGCTGGTTAACTATTTCACTATTGCAGCTGCCTGTGTAAAAGCTTGTCCGAGGAAAAAAAAATGTAATAAATGTTAATTTTAAAACCTGTTTTCTTTATCCTTTGCCTTTGTGCAATTTTCAGGGTATAATGAAGACATCTTTTATAGTCTGAGGTTTCAAAATTAAGTAATTTAAAAAATTATATACACAAAAAGTCAGGCCCTTTAAAACATGTGAAACCAGATGACATTTTTATTTGCATCTCACTCAGTTTGATGGTTTTTCATCAGATGGGGCTGGGAAAAAAAAATCCTTAAACACCTTTTATGCATTTTGGCAGCTAGCATGGAAAAAGTAGACTCTGTGGTGGTGGGGAGGGAGGGCTGAAAGAAAAAAAGAAAACCAAGAAGCTGAAAGAAGACAATCTCATTTCGGTGTGAACTTTGGTTCTGCAAATGTTGGTGCAGATGCCAAGTTTCTTCTAATTCATGGTTTCAGGATTGACTCTTTTATAGATGCATTGCTAAGCTCTTAAGGAGGATTGTTTTTTTCTTACCTGAACTGCGGAGGTGAAGTTAACATTCACTATATTTTTTAATTACACCTTACATTTTTCTCACTACACTTCATAAGTTCTTTTTTTAATTCCATCTTTCCTTTTGTTACAAGCTTTTATACATGGTGACAGGACTCACATCTGTGGTAGTTCACTAAGACATACGAAATCTGCCTTCTTCAGCTGCTGACATGAGATAAATCTTAGCACTGATAGTATAATTTGGATCCATTTCCCAGAAGGAAGCTGGAATAGTAGGAGAGCTTGATCTAAAAACAGATAACAGTAAATTACAAAAGCATAAACAAAATTGTGAAGGGATCTGGGAAATCCAAACTTTGTTTCTTTGTCCCACCGTGGTCCAGGTGTGAGATGACTTTGGTGCATGGAGGAGACACCTCATGGCATTGTCCTTTTAGCTAGGGCTGGTTTCTTCTGCTCCCTGCAGAAAGCTCCCTCTGTACCAAGAGGAAAGAGCGGAGAATGTGGAAAAGGTCTGTAGAGCTTGGAGAACAGGCTTTGTCAAGAAAATGTGAATATTCGAGTGCTTTATACACCACAGCCTGTTGCAGATAACCCACTTTCTGCAAAAAAGAAAACTGTGAGGGTTATAAAAATCATAATTGGATTTCCCTTCAGAAACTAAGTAATGCATGTGCTCTGGGAGAAATGCATGTCAAGACCACAGTGGTTTATTCATTCCTGGCCTGAGTTTTCTTTAGCTCTGAGTTTGTTCTACAATATTCTCTCAATTATAATAATAATACCTATGGAATTATCAAGATATCTGTGGCTTATTTCTTGGTGCTGTCGACTGTTTGCTTAATTTTGGCTAAAATAATTTATGCATTAATTTTTCACTGCTTTCTGGCAAATGAACTCGTTTCCAGATCTCAGAGGCGGCTATTTTGCTCCACTGTTTACTGTGCCGTTAAGATAGTCAAGCTATTAATCTCTATTAAAACATGTAACTACCATTCTGGGAAAATATTCAACTCCCTTTCACCACCTTGTTAACAAGTTAGAAATGCTTTTGAGTGATAGCAGTACATGACAGGTTGGAGAGTGTCATGTAACATAGAGAAATAGCCATGTGTCCGAGATGGAGATTGAATTCAGCTCTCAGGAATTTTTGCTGCAGTTTCTGTTCCAGTTCAAAACACTCAAATAAGAGGCTTAGGGCTAAAATTAGTCTTCATAGTGTTTGTGTTTGGTACTGTTTATTTTCTGTGTCCTAAAGCCTGTGAGATGCTTTGTAGTGAGAACTGCGTCATCTCATTTTGGAGTGGCACCTGAGTCCTCAAACGCATAAACGGCTGCTTTATTTTTGTATCCTTTCATCCCACTCTTGACTGGCACCTGGTGGCACAACCATAAAATGAGTAGTATGAAAAAAAAAGAAAACATGGAGAAAGCAAACAAACAAAAAGATGTTTCAACACATTTTCTAAGTTTGGCTCCCATTACTCCTTCTGAGGCATGCATTGTCTCCATTTTAAGGTGCATTTTTAAGGTCTGTAACACAGAAATAATGTGAAGATATCTGAGCTAGCTTTCTGTAAATATTACATTTGGTTTATATTTTTCCTGCCCTAAAAGCAGAAGAAACATCCTTTCCCCACTTCACCTCTACTGACCCATGAGATTGAAATTACACCTACTTGTGCCAGCATGGGCCAAGTGAGCCCTGGAGGGATTCACCTGAGTGCTCCTTACTGCCTTCCCACCTTCGAAATTTCTGGATGAGTGGAGCAGCAGTATTTGGTGAAATCTCTTTAACATCCCTCCACTGAATAAAGGTAGGGGAGGAAAGGGTGGAGGAAAGAGCTAAGCCTCTTGCTTACCAGCCACTCCACTTTGGCCTTTGTTATAGCCTTCCTTGCCATTGTAGAGGATCTCACAGGAGATGGCTGTTCTCCAGCAAAAGCGAGCTAGTGTCCAGGCCTCCCTAAGAAGGCTAAATTTAGGCAGAGAATAGGAGAGCTGTAACGAGTTTCCTGAAGTCTCCTGCTCTGCTTCACTGACAGTAGGCAAAGCAGCAAGTCAGGCCCAATATGCCCACTCCAGCCTTCAAGCCTTTCACTCAAAAAATGGGATAATCAAATTCAACATTCTCCTGAAATTCAAGTGACTGTTAACAAAAGAGCACCCATATACATTTTTGGTACTGATCAAGGGAACACCTCATTCACCAGATGTGTAGTCTGGGGATGAGACTTTCCCTGTGAGAGGAGTGTGTCCAAAATGCCTTTAGCATACACTTCAGCAGAGGTGTATGCTTTAGTCCAAAATTGTGAGAAAGTGCCATGGGATGAAGGACATACTTAAAGGAATGTAAAAGCTCTCACACTTCTGTGTGCTCTGGTGCCCTGTTATTACACAGGCTTTGTTCAGTGGATTGTTTGGAGGTTTCACAGTGGTTTTGAGAAGGCACATCAAGGAGAGATTTAAGGCTGTGCTGGCTGGGTCTGAGTGGAGCTGGCTGCAAGTAGATCCATCAGTGGGGCGCTGCATCCTCAGGCTTCCGGGGAAAACACTGGGTCCTGCTCTTCTCTCTGCATTCCTGTTGATTCATATATTTTGCAATGCAGTCAGGGTGCTGCTATGTAAAGATTGCATTTCTAGATGCTTCATACTCCACCACATAGCATGGACACTTCAATATCTAATTTGGGGATATGAATTTTGATTTTTGCCCCAGGACCTAAACGTTTCTGTGGCATTGCTCCCCAGCAGTGCTCCAAACAATTCACTCTTACACAGAATTTGATATTGGTGGGTATTAAAATGACATGGTCATGACAGAAGTGCTGAACATCCTAATGTAGTGTAATATAAACAGTCCCACATAGCAGAGTTAATGCCCTCACCGATACAATTTTTCAGTTAAGTCAATTATTAATATTGCTCTGTGTTACCTTGGGCAAATCTTCTCACAATCGTGGGTTCTTTTTCTCTCAAGTGCAGGGTCTGTGTATTAATCGCAGCAGTAAAACCATAAACTGAGAAGCCTAATACTGTCATTAAAGATATTGTATTTGATTTTAGATTTTATTTTTCAAAGGAATTGTATTTACAATTTTTAAAGCCTGGGGGCTGAATCACAATGTAGACTTTCTAGTTACATATACCAGATAAGTGCTTAGAAAAGATCAAAATCAATTATGCTATTGTTACACTTTAAAGTTCAAAGCATTTCAGATCTGTAAAAACGTTTAGATGTAATCTTAAGGCAAAAAATTAGGCACTTATGGCTTTTACTCCTGGGGCGCATCAAGCACAGCATCACCAGATGGTCCAGGGAGGTGACTGTCCCACTCTACACTGTGCTGGTGCAGCCTCGCCTCAAGTACTGGGTGCAGGGTTGGATACCACAGTACAAGAAGGACATAAAACTCTTGGTGAGTGTCCAGAGGAGGGCTACGAGGATGGGGTAAGCTCTGAAGGGGAATTCTTAAGAGGAGAGGCTGACATCCTTTGGTTTGTTCAGCCTGGAGAAAAGGAGGCTGAGGGGAGATCTCATCACGGTCTATGGCTTCCTGACAAGGGGGAGCGAAGGGGCAGGCACTGATCTCTCTTTGGTGACCAGAAATAGAACCCAAGGGAATGGCATGAAACAATGACAGGGGACGTTTAGGCTGGATATTAGGAAGAAATTATTTACTGTGAGGGTGGTCAGGCGCTGGAACAGGCTCCCCAGGGAAGTGGTCACAGCACCAAGCCTGACTGAGGTCAAGAAGCATCTGGATGATGCCCTCAGTCCTATGCTCTGACTTGTCTGGCCCTGTGTGGAGCCAGGAGTTGGACTTAATGATCCTCATGGGTCCCTTCCAACTCAGGATATGCTACGATTCTGTGATTCTATTTGGGATTCTGTGATTCTATTTGGAAACATGCTCCAAAAGCACAAGTTATTTCATTCTCTCTATCAGTCTGTGCTTGGGATCCAGTACTGTAGTATATTTAATATGAGAAATGGCTTGACATTAGTATATGGGGTTGTCTAAAAGGGATTTGAAAAGCCTCCTTAATTCTGGATTCTCACGGTTGAAATGGCATTGCAGCAAACACCCTTGTTACTTCCATTCAGGAAGCTTAACCCATGAAGAGATTGACATATCATAGAATCATAGAACGGTTTGGGTTGTAAGGATCCTCAAGAATCATCCAGTTCCAAACCCCTGCCATGGACAGGGAGATCTTCCACCAGACCAGGTTGCCCAAAGCCCCATCCAACCTGGCCTTGAACAGTGCCAGGGACGGGGCAGCCACAGCTTCTCTGGGCAGACTGTACCAGGGCCTCACTGCCCTCACAGGGAAAAATTTCTTCCTAATATCTAATCTATATCTCCCCTCTTTCAGTTTAAAGACATTTCCCCTTGTCCAATCACTACATTTCCTGACAAAGAGTCCCTCTCCATCTTTCCTGTAGGCCCCTTGAGGTACTGGAAGACCTGGTTTCCCCAGGCTGAACAAGCCCAACTGTCTCAGCCTGTTTCCATAGGAGAGGTGTTCCAACCTTCTGATCAACTTCACGGCTTCCTCTAGACTCGCTCTGAAAGCTCCATGTCTTTCCTATACTGGGAAAAGCCCCCAGTAACTGGGTTTTGTCTCGAAATCTTCCGTTCTGGTGAGCAATGTTACTGAAGTCCAAGGAACTGTGTGTCAGGGAACACATAGATCACAAACATTCCTGCAGCAATGTTAGAGTTACAGCATAGAGAGTTTCGGAGGGAGCAGCCTGCAGTGTAGCATTTGCAGGCTTAGACCTTCATGTCTGCTGCTTCAGTTTGCCAAGCTGTGTAGCTGGGGTCCTCTCTGGCTTCACAGAGACATGCACCCCAAAGGTTGCTGCTTGAGGCTGCAGCGCGATGCAGCAAGCTAAGCAGTGGAGCTGAGACCTTTCTAGTAAGTCTGTGAGCTGTTTTAAACACAAAATCCTGCAGCCCCTCTTCCTGCAGTCTTTTCATCTACTACAGGATACAGCCATCAGTGCCAGAACGGAATTTCACCCATAAAGACCAGAGAAAGAAATAATGGTTTTCAGGTTTATATCCATATTCATCATGAGAGAATTTGTTTTAATGAAAAGGAAAAAAGCTAAGGCTTTATCTATGGAAAAGTAGTTCTGAGAGACTGGGAAGGAATGTATCTACATATATATGGAGAATGGAAAAATACAGGCCTTTATGCTGTCTGCATGGGTAAACGTGGGTACTTGCATCTCTGAACTTGCAAGACAAGGGCCAACTCAGGACTAGTATCCATGCAAACATTCCAGTGTAGTATAAGCTACTTAGTACTGCTTTCCAGGAAAATTTACTACCTTAAGCTCAGAGCTCTGTTAATACACCTTTGTGGTTTGCAAGACTCATACAGCAGATATGAGACCATTCTCATAAGTCTCTGTATAGCAGTAGAGTGGTGGGCTCAGATACCTTTTGACATTTTTGTGGCTACATTATTTTATTATTATTATTATTTCAACCCTTTTATTAATATATAACTGTTCCTAGACCTGTGTGCATCTCAGAAGATGCTCCCAGCCTGGTGAGTGCCGGGCAGCAGGGTGTCGAGACAGGGAGAGCCTTGAGCAGCCAGCCATCCAGGTTCCATGTATGGTCTGTGAGAGCTCAGAGGAGAGGTGCCTATGGTTGAGCACAGCCTTTGCTGCAAATCCCAGCACCCATTCATCTTTCCTTCCCCAGTACCAGTTGGAGGGATGTTGCAAAGAATAGCCCTTATCCTGGGAAGGAAGGGAAAACTACAAAAAAGCCCAAACGAAACAGTAAACAGTTTTTCTAACTGTTCTTAAAACGTCTTTACTCTAGCAGCCTTCCTCCTAATATTGTTGATCTCTACTCTTCTTTCCCACAGCAGCTGCCTGCTTTCCTGCCTTGCTTGTATTTTCTGATTTGGGGCAAAAGAAGAGCTCATGCTCTTCTCTTCCTGAGGCTCCCAGTCTGAGATGGTAAACTTGTCAGGGCATACTCATAATCATTTCATGTGAGTACACTTTGCTTCTGTGCTTTCAGAGTAGTGTTTAAGAGAGTTTATTATTAATAAAAGTAAATTATTCTACATTTTCTTATCAGATAATATGAGATCAAGTAGCTGTCAAGACATGTTGGGCAGATATCTGCAAAAACAATGATACCTGAAGATGCACAACAAAAGGGAAAGATTTGGAAGGTCTTCAGTCAACTCCTAGCAGCTGCAAATTTTGCTTTGGATGAAATTATAAACCCGTCTAAGGGTCTCTTTCTGTAAATAGTCTCAACCGAGTTATACTTCTCAGACGTTGGATTTGGATTCTCACTTTGATATATTCCCTAAAAAGGAATTGGAAAAGCACTGAGGACTGGGCAAGTCAGCATGACATCTAGGTAAGATTAGGGTGCATAAATACTAAAAATATAGTGTCCCTATATGCAGCTGATTTGCAAAAATAAGACACTTGAGAGGCTGCTGAAGTTGCTTTGGTATTACTTACCTAATTCTTTCTCTTATTATTCATATTCAAATTTTATATTATATAATATGATGTGCAAGATAAACCTCCAATCTAAAATCAGCCAGTGCCCTTAAGGCCTTGATACAAGTGTTTCTATTTGTATAATATTTGATTAACTATTATATTTCTCTTGTTTTATACTTTAGATTTCTGTAATCAAAATAGGTGGCTGTACTGGCAATTAGCAATACAAAAACTAGGGAGGAAAAAAAGGATTAGTGTAGTTGCAAACAGTGTAACAGGCAACTTATGCACAGAATGTTTTGCATTTCCCATTTGCATTCCTGTTCCCTTCTGTTTATTTCAGGATAATTTTTTACACAAACAGAATTAATATTTTCTGCACCAATGCAACTATTGAAGGAAATTAATTTTTAATAGCATAAAGGTGGATTTGCCTTAATTATTATTTAAAATATTTTTAGACAAATGTGTCATCAGGTATGACAATGACATTTTTACTTGAAAATTGTAACTGTTGAAAAAATCATCCTGTAGCAATAAGGATATTCTATTCCTCCACTGTTGTTTTAAGGGTGTAATTTATTGTGCTTGGGGGCAAAAATTATATTAATTTTGCTAGTATTTTAATTATATGTGTATTTACTTAATTTTACCAGACTTTCTGGTCAGAGGCACATTCATCAGTCATAAATCAGGGGCATCAACGTTATATAGATGCTGTATGTGAGCTGAAGGAAGTAACTATAGACTGTCCATCTAGGGAAATGCAAAAAATTGTCTCATGCCATTATGCATGTACACGTGAAAGGACCTCATGCCCTGTGCAAACATACAGTAAGTGATCGGGGAGGGGTCTCATCTGGCCCTGGCCGTCATGCAGCTGAGTTCCTGCTTGCTTGATGAGAAGACAAATGACACCCTGAGTCTATGATACAAGAGACACCAAGTCAGAGAATTCACAGGTAGAAAAGTCTTAATACATTGTATGGCCACAAAGTCCTCCTACTTACAGCACTAAACCCCACTGTGTATTGCCCTTTGTCTTTCTGACCCAGGAAGTATTGAGCTTTGAAAACAATATTCCCATGTTGTCTGGGAGGCTACTACCAGTTCAAACACTCTAGGTTCTTGTATTCAAAAGTGTGCCAAGATGTGTTGTCTAAATGAATAAACATCAGTTCACTTTGTGGAATGGGTGACAGGCCAAGTTAATCAATAATTTAATTACCAGTGACCCATTTTGCTTACTTCTGGTTGAAAGGGAATTTCTGCATCCTTGCATAAGTTATCATTTATTCAACTTACAGATGGATTTAGATGATCCTTTTCCTGCCTTGAGGATGAGATGAACTTAATCCAATATTATAAATGAAAACAGGTGTCTAGATACACATTCTTTTCCTCATAGCTGGAATTGCATTTATTTACCTACATAATCCCTAACTCAAATTTTGCCACCAAAAGTTTAACTTACCTTCATTTAAGGGGAGTGTGGCTGTGGAGGAGATTGCCACAGAAGCACAACATGACTGTTAGCAATTTTGTTTTCAAAGTTGCAAGCCCTTGTGAGAAGGCAAATGTTCACATGTTGTAGCTATTATTATTATTCATTTTTATTGGGAAGGCAGCTGCCTGGAGCTCCAGAAATAGAAAAGGTTTAAAGTGAAGCAGAAATTCTCATCTGTCTTTAAAAATAGGTCATCTTCCAGTATGGAATTTGAAACTGCCTTTTTTCTTTTTTTTTTTTTTTTGAATTCCCAAAGTTATTCCTGTTGGATTTCTCTTCATGCAATTTTAATATGAACCCTTTGAAATTGGAAGCTGGCTGAAGTGGTTCTTTGGCTTGAAAGTCTGCATTTCACTTACAGTTGTTTTAGTAAAATAAAAAAGTTGGATGAGAACAGGTGGTGGGACATACCTTTTTTATAAGCATTCTGAATTTATTTGGTGCATGGCATCATAGTCATCACCACAATCAGGTGTATAACGGAGAAGCAAGCATTACTTATCCTTGAGAGATTAAACTTTTACTTTATCTGCACTTTTGATTTTGACAGTATGATATGCTCTATATAGACACTCTAACACTTAGCAACAATTTGTTGTGCAGTTATTGGTTACAGTACTGTCTAGAGTTCTAAATAGAAATTGGGATGTTCATATCTTAGCTCTCAACAATGAAGTCAGAAGACCCTCTTACTCCAAACAGATAGCAAGCAACATGGACAGCATCAATACCTCCACTATGCAGATGAGAAACCTATGTGCAGGAAAACGTAAATTATTGTCCCAGAAGCACTAAGCCCATGTCTAGACACCGTAGCCTGGGAAACATCTGAGTTTCTGACTCAGGATGTGCACAAAGGTCATGTCTGGATCACATTTTGGGGTGAAAACCATATGTATGCCTGCCATCCCTCCCCAGATCCCTCCTGGTACAGGAGGGCCACCTGGGGATGTGAGCCAGGCCAGAGCTATAGCGAACCCCAAAAGATGCCCAGCCTGGATGGTCAGGGAGTGGATGCAGATGATGGAGCGCTTTGGCAGTTGTGCTTCAGAGTCGCAAAAAAATAAAACAATTCCAACTTTACAACATTAGCTCCAATGCTTAAGTGCAAATCCATGCTTTATGGCCCAAATATTCAGCAGGATTAAACTGTTCAAATGATTCTTAGGGCATGGGAATAGTTTTTAATATGGTGATGGGGAAATGGTTGGAATAGTTCCACTATTGTCCAGAGCCTTTTGCTGGATCCTGGGAACAGGACTTCTGTGCAGCCCCACCTTTTCAATATGCAAAGGCACAGAGGAGATTCATTAGGCATTTCAGAATGTGCAATGTTGATTTTAAAAAATAAAAAACCCTACTACGTCACAGGTGGGTTACTGATGAGCTGCTGGATGCCCTAAAACTTCTTGCTTGTATTAAAGAAGAGAATGAAGGGACACTTCAAACTGAGCATCCTGCCTGCGAGCAGTGTCTTCCTTTGGTGCTGCAGTAGCAGTGACCTTTTAAGGACGTAAGCAAGATAAAGTTTATAAATAGAGGTAATATGGTCTATACTATTCAAATATGGTCTTTATTACCTCTTCCTCCAAGCACTGTCTTTATGTATTTATTTCTGATCTGTATTATTTTTAACAAAATGATCTGTATCTGTTCCTAAAAGTTTTTATGATAGATCTGCTGCCTGATGCAGAATATTTTTTGAAAAGTCTCATGAGCATTTGAAGCCAAAGCTTTACTGTTATTTGCACCTCAGATCTCACTATAGCTGCAGGATTTATGTCAACTAATCACATCTTCAGAACACACATTACTTTAATTTTAAAATGTGCCTCAAAATGTGTAAATTCGCAGATGTTAATGATTATGCACATGTTTTCCCTTAATGCTTCAAAGCCAGCAAAGGACAAATTCTGCTGTAATTTGTATTGCAGTGATGAGATTTGGATTTAGTATCAATGAAATGAAAAACGATATTCAGGTACTGGTTGCTTTTTGTAGATAGTGGGGCATTTCTGGACATGTCTGTTTTGGAGAAGGAAGTCCCAAGCTTTAGTGGTAAGGCAATAGGAAATTCACTCCCAAATATAAAGTCAAAGGTATGTATGTAAGGCGTCCAGGTGAAGCGAGAGGACAGAAGACACCCTCTGTACCCCATGGCAGGACCTGGATGTTGTAACTCCTGTTATGGAAGAGAAGGGGAAAAAAAGCCCAAAATGGTGGATAAGAAACACATTGCTATCCAACCACAACAGCAGTGATGTTTGTGTGCTGCACACATCCAACTACTGAGGCTTCAGCCATGCCCTCTGTGTCTATTTCCATGATTACATGTGTTTCCATGCATGAATTTTTGCTGATATATAAGTTTTAAAGAATATAATTTCTCCATTTCCATAATAATTCTGGTACCAACCATCATAAGGCAAGACACTGAAATTAAAAAAAAAAAAAAGAGCCCTGCTGAACAAATATGTGTGATCATAAATAGTTTAATTACTTGTAGAAATGTGTGCCCTATGAAGAAAAGTTTTCCATACTTTCTTTCTTCAGAGCTGGTGTAAATGTATCGGTTTGTTCAAGATCTTCCTACACAGTTGTGAAGATTTTTAGAAACACAGAGGCTTCAAAACCCCAATTTATGGTTGCATACAAGCCCTCTGTTTCACTTCCCATTCACATTACAAGGACCCACTAGACACTAACAATTTTCAATACTTTAAAGTAAGCGCTTTAGCACAAAGCAGCCAGACCTAAGGCATCTGTTTGGAAAGGTTTGCTCTGGTCTCCTCAATAGCTCTTTTCCAGGGGCAGTTTCTCTTTCCCACGAGTGGAATGCAATGCCTGTGCGAATACTCGTGCACACAAACATATTTCCTGTCTCTTTCATATTAAAAAAAAGAGAAAAAAGCGGGTGTCATGGTTAAAGGCACTACTGTAAGGCATCAAGCTGGCACTTCGTATGGGTATAACTTACTGCGTGACGGAGCTCCAACATGAGCCCGTGCAGCCGGCGCGCTATCGCCCTTTGGGAAGGACACTCCTCACCCACTCCTCTGTGGTGACAGTTACATGACAAATACAACTCCTGGCTCACCGCAGTGATGGCCACAGTCCAAATGCCTGATAAACTTAGCATCAGAAAGAAATTCAAATTCTTTTAGTTAGTTTCTTTGGTCTGGAAATTTATTTCCCTCTTCAGTCACTCCTTAATGGCAGGATAACATTTTTCCCTTCTAATCAGCCACTTACGAGGTTACTTCATTTCCCCCTAAGGACATCTAGTGCTAAAGCATAAGTGTTTATGACTAGCTGCATGCAAATACACGCACTCTGCTTTCTGTATTGCAGTACATGGTTGAGGTATTTTACTGAGACATCGTTCTGAGGTACATCCATATTCAGGCTAATTGAGCAGTTTCACCTGGTAGCAATGTTATATACTTCCCTTTCCATCTGGGAACTAAGCAAGATTTTTAGGAAGCTAAGGAAAATAAACTTTTTAGTCTACTGGACCACATTCTTCAGAATCCACTTACAGAATTTTGGAGGCTGAAATTAAACAGGGCATTTTGTCATGACAAGGCACTGTATGAGTTTTATGCTAGCTGCTCCCCTGATGCAGCACTCTTTGGTCATTACCATACTGAAGTTGTTTTGCCATAGTTTGAGAGTCAGTTTGATGGGAGAAGAATGCAACCTCAGCCTCAGGTTGGTGTGAACAAGCTTTAAGACACTTGGGCTATAGAGACTCTCTACAGTTTTGAAATCTACCTAAGTGGAGGTCATGGCAGGACTGGGCCCAAAATGACCTGCTTCTCATGTTATGCGATATCCCTGCAGGCAAAGGAAGCTGAGGAACGAGATTTTCAGACACTACAAAGGGCACTGTTGTGTGAACACTCTGAGGGTATTGAAGGGAGAGGTCCAATCCTGTATGGCATTTTTACAGGTGCTTAATTTCAAACATGAGAATAACCATATACTGATGTCAATGAATCACTTATGAACTTAAAATTAAACACATGCTTTGTTGGATTAAGGCTAGGGCACAGTCTTACCAAATTTAGCCCCTGGTTCTTTCTAACTGTACAACCAGGCCAACCTGTTCCTCGCCATTCCCTTCTGCAATGGTAATTAATGCACAACGAGCCCATCTCTCACATGACTTGCAAAATTGAAAAGAAAACCGAAAAGATGCGTGACAGCCTTTGAGATGCAGCATCGGCCAAAATTACCATGGTGGATAATATGCTGCCACCTGCACCGGCCTTTCATGTTGATGATGAATATCGCACAGGTACGTGTCGCTTTCACTACTGTGAATTCATATTAACGATTCAGCTGGAGCACACCCATGCCTGAAGTCATCTGGATGCCTACCAAAATGCACCTCAGAATGTGCTTCAGTGAAAGCATATGGCAAGGGCTGCCTGCAAAGGTGTTATGCGTGTCCGTTTGCCCAGGGCTCTTACTGGCACCCCAAAATCTGCACTTCCATTAGACTTTTAAAAGTGACTTTGGGGGGAAGTGACAGTAATTGGGTTTATTGGAGATCTCATCAGAGGGATAAAAGTTTTCTGGATTTTTCTGAATATTTGGTGAATGCCATTTTTTTCTAGTTCTGGTTTTGTTTCTTGTTCTAACTTACTCTGGTAAAAGAACATGTATAACTTCAGGCTTTGAAACTGCAAACAGGAATTTGCAAATGCCATTATTTTAAATACCTTCTCATCTAAGGCAGCTCCAGACACAATTGCAGACTTCGGATGACAAACTATGAGCACACTCTGCTCTCTGCTGGATGTTATCCCACATCCCGTTCCTATTCCAACGGGCAGGAAAAAAAGTAATAAATTTAATATTAAAAAACCCAAGTCTCACCACAGTAGAGTGCTTGATTTGAGAGACCCAAACTCGCCGAAGTGGCTTGCTCACGATCAGGCTGCTGTGACTGATGCCTCGCACCAGAGCATCCCGGGCTTGCCTTGTGCTGGGGGAAGCCGTGCCCAGGCCAGCCAGCCCCGGGAAGCACCGCGGTCTCGGGTACGGGGCTGGGAGGACCTCTCGTGGTGGAAATCGAGGGAGCAGCGCCCAGTCCTGCTCTCCCTGACACACAGCACAGCTCTGCCCACTGGTACAGCCGAGTGGAGAACGAGAAAGGGAGCACAAACGCGAATTAACAAGAAGAAATTCAACAGTGCTGTGACTTGATGTCCCTTCTGGTTAAAACGTGGTTACCCGTCTGTATTTACAAACTTCTTGCATGAAAATTCATGCTTTTTCTGAGTAATTGGTACCTATATTTATAGTGTATAGTGCCATTTTCAGTCCTTTCCATGACACACAGTGCCAACAGAAGAGATTTTTCCATCTCAGTTTGAGGGACATGCTCTTTCATCCTTCCTCATGCTGCAATTCCTCTTCCTGTAATACCAGCTTTGTGGAGTTAAAAAAAAACAACTGTGGGTTTATGCTTGTAGGATTTAATATTTCTTGTTTTCTTCACTGCATTCTGTTTTATTTTGTCCTTGTAAATACCTAAATCATGAGTGTGAAGAACAACACTTAGACTAGGTCAGTTGGAAGGGACCTACCATGATTATCTAGTCCATCTGACAACTACTTGACTCTAGCTTTTAAAAAATTCATGAACAATGCATTTCATCTCAGAGTAAAACTCTTCAGCAGTACCTGGATCTATCCTTGAGAGAATCTGAGAACAATATGACATACGAATGTACACTCACGTACATCAGAGAGCTTTTATTATCTTCTGGATTAATTTATGGAAATGCACCTACATGTGGGTCTTTGAATCAGATTCCCATTTGAGGTGCCGAATGGAGAGGAAGTGATTCTTTTTTGATCCCTTTATGGGAAAGAAAGATGAAGGTGCAGTGGTTTGTTTAAGTGTTGGGTTTTTTTTTCTTTTTCATTTTTTAATGGACTAGAGGGACACATTTTCAAGAGCATGGACATGGAGGACCATGGAATCACAGGACTACAGGATAATTTAGGCAGGGGAAGACCTCTGGTTCAACCTTCTCTCACAGCAGGGCCAACTCTGAGGTCAACCCAAGCTGATCAGAACTTCCTCCAGACATGGCTTGAAAACCTTCCAAGTCAGCAAGTGCACCACTTATTTGGACAACCTTGCTTCTGCTTGGGTGTCCTCATGGGGAAAAAGCCTTCTAACCAGGTGTTGTGGTTTAACCTAGGCTGGCAACTAAATACCCCAGCAGTGGGATGGGATGGGATGGGATGGGATGGGATGGGGGAGGGGGAAGAATCTGAAGCATAAAACTGAGAAACTCATGGGTTGAGATAAAAGGTTTAATAATGAAAAAGAATTCTTGAAAATAATTGTAAGGAGAAAACCCCCTACCTAAACAAAGAGAGAGGAAAATAAAACCCAAGGAATAAACAAAGTGATGCTAATTAAAAGAATTGCTCACCACCAATTGCCTGATACCCAGCCAGACCCCCAACAGCAGCTTCCTCACCAACCTCCATCCCTAATTTTATGGCTGAACATGATGCCATATGGGCTGGGACATCCCTTTGGCCAGTTGGGGTTGGCTATCCTGGCTGTGTCCCCTCCCAGCACCTTGTGCCCCCCCCAGCCCTCTCGCTGGTGGGGTGGTGTAAGGGGCAGAAAAAGCCGTGGCTCTGTGCAAGCACTGCTCAGTGGTAACCAAAACTTCCCTTTGTGATCAACGTTATTTTCTGCACAAATCCAAAACACAGTCCTGTACTACCTACTATGAAGAAAATGAATTCTATCCCAGTCTAAACCAGTACACTAGTTTTAACTTCTTTCAACATATACCTGATGTCTCTCATACTCCTGTCCTGCAGTGCTGTGAAGAGTATGTGTCCTTCTCCTCAAAAACCTCCCTGTTGGCACTGTTAGGTCCCCTGAAACCATTTTTGCCCTGGCTGAACCAGCCCACAGCCCCCACCATCTTGGTGTGGCCTCCTCTGAACTCGATTCAGTTAGTCGATGTTTCTCCTTTATTCAGGGCCTCAGTTCTGGTCACAGTAATCTAGATGTGGTCTAATGAATGCTGAGTAGAAGGAGATAATCACTTCCCTCAGCCTCTGGCTCTGCCCCTGCCCAGGACTCTGTTGGACTTCATTGCTGCCAGGGTCACTGCTGGCTCATGCTCAGCTGGCTGCCCACCAACCCCAGGGCTTTCTCCATAAAGTTGTCCCCAGACAAGCAGTCTCAGACTGTGCTGGTGCCAGGAGCTCTCCCTTTCCATGAGCAGGATTTTGCATTTGTCCCTAAACTTCCTAAAGCTGGACCCTTCCTCTGGCCTGTCTAGCTCCCTTTGAATGGCCTATGCTCAAGTGTATTCACTAATCCCCCCTGTCTGGTGTCATCTGCAAAGTACAATTAGGAATAGATCCATGCATGTAGGCAATGCATGTAGGATCTATTGATTTTTTTACAGACCAACATGAGCTCACTCTTTCCCTGCTCCAAGTGTTTATGTGGCATCCAGCCTAAGCTAACACACTTTTCCTCTCAGCAGAGCTTAATAGCTTGGGTTTAGGACTGTGCTAATCACAGCTAAATAGCTTTTGGTTCAGAGCACAGGAAAATTGAGCTGTGTCTGCTCCAACGTCCTCTGTGAGTGTAGTGTGTAAGTCCACCAAAATATATGTTCCATTAGCTCTAATGAAGCATTAGTTCATTTTCTCTCCTAGCTGTCAAATGATGCAAATTTAGCTTCAAATTGTGCAATGATTTTAAAGGAAATAATTGTCCACATGATAACTTTTTAGACAATCGTGTAATTAACTCATGTCCAAATTTACACTATCCTTCTGTGAAGTTAGTTATTTCAGGTGATGCTTGCTATTTTCTTATGCTTGAAAGGATTCTGTTACATTAAACAAAGAGCTTCTTTGGGATTTGTGTTTATGATCTAGCTCTTTAGAGGAATTCCTGAAGGCATGTAAGAGAAATGAGAATATTCTCTCTATTAAGCATCTTCAAATAAGGGATTGTGCACAAATACACCGTATGGGTTAAAAAAAGGCAATGCAAGATGTTTAGAAAAAAAACCTAGTTACTAATTAACTCCCTTTTTTCAGTGTTGACCAGCTGGTAAACCTAAAACCTATGAACTACAGCCTGGTATGTTCAATATCTATACAGGATGCATTCACAAGATTTTTAATAAAGAATAAAATAAGAGGACACATGAGTAACATTAATCTTTTAAGTGCAAATCACACCTCACATTCCTACTTGGATTGAGAGTATCAGCACATAGGGATATTGGAAATCCTGCCTGCCTAGATTTTGAAAGGCATTTGAATTCACTGCCAAAGGTTTTTAAGGAATTTTCAGTGGCCACAGGGTAAGACCACATGGATATCTGGATAATTAGTTAAAAGAGAGGAAATAAAAAGCAGCAGTAAATATACCTGTATGAATAAATATATAGTGTGTGTGTATATGTAGAGAGAGCACACAGTGTGCATGTATATGTATATATGTGAATCCTATCCTGTTTCTAAGAAGCAGTGGAGATGCAATCCTGTGATTTACACTCATGTTCTGAGTGCTACAGCCCAATTGCCTGTTGTGACATGGCTTCGATCTCCTCTTGGTATCTGTTTTTGCATACCTGCATCTTCATCATCCCACCTTCCCAGCGACCCTGAGTTGAGGTCTCTGCCCATGTGTCTTCCAAAGTTCTTTTTCCCCTCCATCGATGTTTCCAGTATTGATCATAGAAGAAAACCTATCTCCTAAACTTGAACACTCGATGTCAAGGCCAGGCCTTCACATCAGTTATTTCCCACCTGCCTCAAGGAAGCGGAGAGAGCTGCAGCGTGGTAGTTAATACATCTACTGCCCTGGGCAAATGGGGTCAGTCAGGCTGCACAGCTCTGGCTGGGCTGCTGGTTGGGGATTCGCAGAGCTGGGGATGGCCTTTTAGTTAGAGGCTCAGTACATGATCATCATTGTTCTAATTTCTCTGCTGGGAATTCTTACTTGATAACCTGGTCTTTTTGTGACTTCTCCTACCCAGACAATATGTTAAATTTCCCATTACCACGACGGCACAAATGCACCACTTATGATTCTATAAACATTTGAAATATGCATTTAAATATTTTTCAGTGATGGAAAGTATAGATAATTAAGAAGTAGGATGCCAAGCTAATCTGAGCATAAATTAAATTCTCAAAGACCTACACAATTCCACACCATTGGTGGTACTAACACTAATAGCCTGGGCTGGCAACATACCACCCATTCTGGCTCTATAAGACTAGGCTGGTATTTTAATCACCCAAACGCTAATAGCCTGGCCTTGTTGGCATTATAATTGTTATAGCAGTAATAGCCTGGGCAAGATGGTATTTTAAACATCCTGGTTCACAGCCTAGAAATTATAATTTTTAACATTTCTGCCTTTTTATCAAAGTTAACAAGAGCTCTACCGCAGATG
Organism: Laterallus jamaicensis coturniculus; assembly: GCA_022605575.1. Lineage (NCBI taxonomy): Eukaryota > Metazoa > Chordata > Aves > Gruiformes > Rallidae > Laterallus > Laterallus jamaicensis. Next base: position 12,766,019 of record JAKCOX010000012.1, read on the forward strand.
TGATCAATTACAAAATGCAGAAATCAATAGTTAACTTAAAAAATAATCATACTTGGTACTCATAGTACTGAACACTTTCCAGTTAGATCACCTCTTTCCCACTTTTCCCCTTTCTTAAAAAATTCTTTTCCTTGCAACCTCTTTACGCTGCATGTGACTGCCTCACCTGGTACAGCTGGAGAGGCTTTGCTGAAGGGTTTGCTGTTCTCAAGCATTACAGCACTCTTACTACAACATGCAACTCAGGCAGTTGACCCCATACAATAAAACTCCTTGCACTGCTGTTGATTCAGATTGTCAACAATTCTTTAAATGTCACTGATGAGTTACCTGTTGGACATTCATTGACTTCATAAAGCCCACTTAATGGTTGCTGTTATATAGTGCAGATCACCAACAGATGGGCTTTGCAGGAAGGTTTTATGGCCAAGTTTCACTTTTATCCCCTTTAATTTCAGGTTGGAAGTGCCAGGGACTGGGGAGATGGATTAAACAGGAAATTGCCAGTTTTCCTCCAACAGCTGAGGAGTGTGATTTTGCAGCGCCTGGAAGAATTTAATCACATTGCTGAGGAATTAGAGCTCTCTTTATGAACATTAACTATGGCTAAGGTTCTGAATCTTGATTCCAATTTCTCATAATGGCTGGGTCACCTCTACTGAGATGGTTAAAAGCCATTCAAGCTCCCTCATAACTTCTGACCTGGGTCCATTACGTAAATGCAATCCACTGTCATTTGAGAGATATTTCAGGCCCCCTCATTATGGTAATGACTCTGGGCTGCGTGGAGATGATGAAACCATTTGCCTGGCCCAGAGTGCTTCAGTGATAGGGTGTGCTGTAGCAGCAAGTGATGAGCATGTGTTTTTGACTGCCCTCAGCGTGGTGCTGCCCAGTGGGGGGCTGATCTTCCCATGGATGCAATTTTGTGCCTCTCCCTCTGTGGGCATCGTGCAGAGGCTGCTGACAGCAGAAGCGCTGTGTGAGAGGAGGTGTCTCATCTGGGGAGGAGTGAGCTGAAATAAAAAAGGCAGAGAAGTAAGAAGAATGGTTCTGGCTGAGGGAGGAGATGGCTGAACTCATAGTGATCCATTTGAGAAACTGGCTGCACTTCATCAATGTGCGAGGAGACCTTCTCTCTCTCTACAGCTACCTCAAATGAGGTTGTAGTGAGGTGGGAGTTGGTCTGTTCTCCCAAGTAACTAGTGATAGGACAAGAGGAAGTGGTCTCAAGTTGTGTCAGGGGAAGTTTAGATTAGATACTAGGAAAAAATTTATTCACTGAAAGAGTGGTCATGCATTGGAACAGTCTGCCCAAGATGTGGTGGAGTCTCTACTTCTGGAGGTCAAAAAATGTGTAGACACAGCACCCCAGAACATGGTTTAATTAACATGGTGGTGTTGGGCAGGCGGTTGGACTTGATGATCTTACAGGACCTTTCACACCTTAACGATTCCATGATTCTATGAATAAAAATAGTAATAAATAATAAAATATCTAATATAACAATAATACAATTAGTATATGATATATAATGAATATAAAATATGTAATATAATAATAATAAAAGTCGTACAAAACTCAGCAGTGGTGATAAGCCTTCTAATATTACTTGATTTTCACAGCTTGGATGGTGAATTCATCAATCAAATACTTATTTTTGCCTTTGTTTCAAAATGTCCTTGGAGGGGAAATCTGCCCTTCACCTGCTTCCCACGGAGGAAGCCCAGTTGCTCTTTCAGGCTCCGTTTCTAGACACGGCTGCCCTCAGCTCACGAGCTTCTGTAAGAAGATTGCTGATAATGCTAGCAGTTCCCAATCTATTTTTTCACTCTAGGAAGAGAATTTCAAAGGAGGGCTTTTCATGCCTGCTGCTTAAACGGGATTTGAACACTTTGTGAGAGAATATTTTTAAAGTACTCTCTTTTCAATGTCCTTCCCCCCTCCTCATCACCTCCTATCCTTGCGATGCTTCCTGTGTCATCTGTGACTTCATTCCCTCCCCCTTATATGGATTTTTTTCCTGCTTTCAGTGTGTAACATTGATAAATGGGTCTGATGCCACCTTACTGACCCATGTGGCCAGCATGGCCCCAGGCAGTTGCTGCCAACACATGTGCCTTGCTTGGGAAGCATAGCGCCGTTCTCCGCGTGCCACCGCGTTGGAGCTGATGCTTTCTGCAACTAAACTTAGGAGCAACACGACAGCTGTGTGAGATCATTGTGCTGCAGGAGCTTATCCAGCGGGGCAATGTTTTGGAGACTGGCACTGCATGTTTTCCTGCCTAAACAGTCTGTTCTGCCTGGTTACAATGTCCTTTTGTTTACTTGAACTCGGAGAGGATTTCTTAGCCTGACTGGTGAACTTCAGTAAAGCTGAGATGTGATGACCAGAAATATCTGTATGACCTGATCTCTGTGCTATGAAAAGCAATGTTGTAGGGCCAGTTTTGTTGCTTATTATGCTCAGTACCTCTTGACCTTTCATGATCAGGACTCAAATACAAGGATGCTGGCCTCCTCCGGTAAATTGCTTGTGGTAACACAGATAATGTCACTTACCATCAGGTGCATTTTAACATGAAACAGGTGTCTTTTTCCTTGAAGATTAATATATCCTTTTATACATTAATATATCCTTTTATACAATGCTGCAGATGTCTTGCAGTATCTCTTTAACCTTCAATGTGAGAGAAGTCAGCCTCAGTTCCTTGGCAGGAAAGCAGGTTTTTTAAACCAAAAGCAGCAGAGTCATAGTAAAGTCCAGGAGTTTACTAAGTGTGAGTCCTCTGTTTGTACGAAGCTGCAATAGCACCGTGTTTTCTTCTTGAAAATATTTGTTTTCTCTGCCTCTGCAGTTGGTGTTGCCCTGAAGACAAGGTATTTCCAGTGCATCTTCTGTGCAGCCAAGGACTGCAGAGGCAATGGAGAGCTGTAGATTCCCTAGAAATCCATCATTTCATACTTTTGGGCAGTCCTGAAGCTCTTTTGAAGTACTGTATTATTGCAGCATTTTAAATGAAGACTGACAGATGTTGGAAGGGTGTGTTTGTGGGGTTTGGGACCATGGGAAGGGACAGCTCTGCACTCACATGTGGAAAACAAAGCAGAAGGAAGACAACCTGACAGATATACATGGGTGACTAAGGTGACAGAGCTAGGATATAAAAAGCTTAGAAATGCCTTTAACACTTCACTCCAATCTTTTTTTCTGTTGAAGGCTGTATCTAAGATCCCTGACTCTCCTGAGGTCTGCTTTATGCTGGGTTGATGATGTGAACAGGAGTAGCAAGGTGTAGTCTGTAAGGAGCTAAGTTTTGAAATGTGTGTTACCTGTGCCAGCTTGGAAAAGAGAAACTCAACTCAGGATGCTACTGGTAGCACACGGACTTCTGAGTCTTGATGTAATCAGCACTGATGAAAGAGTGTGGGCATTGCACAGCATTGGTAAAAAAGAGAGGCAGCAGCAGAACAGTGAGGGTATTTACTGAAGCTACTACACAGACGAGTTTTTGAAGAGGACTTCATATGGTAAACAGTTTAAGCATAAACATTCTATGACACAGCTGGATAGTTCAAGCATGAAATAAACAGAATATCTGTGATTTCTTACTGTATAAGCTGAAATAAGTGCAAAAGGTGAAGAAATATTGCAGCATGTTGTCAGGAAGTAAATTTGCATGAAACAAAACAAACCACAAGACTGGACCTCTTACAGGAGATACGTACTTCAAATACAAGTTATTCCTGGAACAACATCTCTTGAAAATGTCTTATTTCTGACTCAGCATCCTCTGTCTGACCCCCACCCTGTGCCCTGCAGTTCGTGTAGTGCTTCTGAAACCGGAGGTTAACTAGGACCGTATCTCTTTAAAAAAAAAAAAACCAACCAACCCAACACCCAACCCACAACAACCACCACACAAACCCTCACACACAAAGAAAGAAAAACCCATCCTGGGAAGGGGGAGCTACAGCCTCTGCTGCATCGGGCTGGTCGGTACATCGCAGCTGCTGCAGCAGCGGTCACACATCCCTCCGCAGCCTGCTGATTTTGCAAACGACGGGGAAAAGGATCTTTTTGCTGTCCAGATGCTGTCAAACACAAGCAACCAATGGAAGAAATGGCACAATGAGCAGACAAGCATGTGGAAGCAGTTTATGAAGAAATAGTTAAATACCAGCTTTGCGCCGGCCGATGCCGTAAGTACAAGCTCAGTATCAGATCCTATGGTCACTGCAGCTGTTTGTGGGAGATGTTTTGGGGGGGCCACGACGCTTTTAGCACTCACAGGTCGAGAAAGGCTGGGCTGTGACGTGTTTAATAGTGTATTTAGGCAAATAACCGTATCGTCTGTGTCTCTACAGGATTTTTGGGTGACTCATGAGCTGCAGTGCGCTGGCAGGGTGGGTTGAAGCATAGGACTTTGCACATGAGCTTGTTGTCCCTTCCTGATGGCTTGTCTGGGCTCGGCTCTATAGATGCGCTAGCAGATTGCTGCAGTACCACCCTCCCTGTGCAAAGGCCCCTCTGAATTTCAGCGCTGCCTTCAAGCCCTGGGACACACAATACATTTTTTCACGCTACAGTGGCTGGCTTAATTAAAACAAGATCCTAGAATTGCTTGTTACACAAACTTACTTCATGCCAAGTGCTCTGTTATTTATTTTTCTTCTGTATGCATTTGTAGAAAGCTTATGAAATTCCATCCGCTTTGTGTGTTACCACTGGAGACTTTTTCTTAACATAGCTCTCCCCAAAACAGTGCCAAGTATGATTTATCACTCAAAGGAATGAACATTTTCCTATTTTTGGACTGTCTCTAGTTGAAGGAGATGTATGTATTTTTAAATGCAAACATTTGCTCTTACGGAAATCCAATATCTTTTTCCTTGGCAAATGATTTGGTGCTTTTTATTCTGCATATGCCCTAATGATCTAGTACAGCTTTAGAACCAAGTAAAAAGGCAGAGCTAGAGGAAGTCTACTGCACTGTGTTTCTCAGTAATCTTTCAAGTAGCTAAAAACTATCCAAATCAGCAGAGTAAAAAACCTAAGTAATGAGTGTATTTGTTATTTTCTGAAAACATAAATTTTGCTTTCATCTAAGTACTGCGTAAGACCATGGTGATTTGCTCTAACCCAAAGCATATCACCAATTTGATGGACTCTGCAGTGGTACCTTGGTACTTACCCAGCTGCTGCAGAAACCCCTGGGAGATCTCACTCCAGTAGCAGCAGAGGTAACAAACAGCGGGGTAGCTGTGACGAGCACCTTGTGCTGGTGTGGTAAAGAAGATGAGCAGTGAATGCAGTAGGAGTCTTCTTTTGTGCATCTCTTTTAGGACATAGCAGAGCTGCAGCTCCTGATGGTGATGCCCGTAGGCAACTACATGCTTCTGACCCCATCACACTGATGCCCTCAGTAAGGGTGTTAAGGCAGAGCCTCTCTTACACTGAGAAAACCACAGGGAATATTTTGCATCATTGCTTTTAGAGTTTCCCTCACCTTGTATTCCCAGAGGTATTATAGCTCCATCAACTGTTTATTTGCAAAACAAGTTCTTATTGTTTGCTACCAGAAACTTAATTATAAGAGTCCAAATTTAGCCCTTAATGAGCTTATAACAAACTACTGTTACCTGGGGAGTGCTCCAGCAGTGAGTGTGAATGCCAAGGATGTGGTATTGTCAGTGCTCGTTCTTGTCTCTTCCTCCCCTGTATCAGGGATGTCACGCTCTCAAAACCAAGCAGCATCCCTGGCTACAAACAGGATTCCCAAAGACTGAGAGTAGTCATTTGTATTGTCATGTGAGCATCACAGGAATATAAAAATAACACTAAAATAATACAAAAACTCCATCCCACATAGAGAATTTCTGCTCCCATACTGAAAATGTGCAGTACCATGACATAATTTTATTAGATAAAATTGATCTGTAGGCTGCTCACCATCATGCAAAGACAGTGGGGAAAAATTCAGCTTCTGTGTACTTCCATTGTTTTCAGCAGAATTACTCCAGGGTGAATTTGGCATTTTTGGATCTACTGGAAAACCTTTTCTTTCTCCGTCCCTTTTTCTTAATTGTTTTCCTGTTTCTCAGGCATGATTTTTTCCTGGTCTCTAGGGCAACAGGCCCAGATTCGTAAAAAACTAATATGGAGCATCTAAGATGCAAAGTGAGGACCATGCTTGCCTGAAGCTCCCTGTGAAGCCAGTGGAAACACAGGGACACATCCAGAAAAAATGATAGGCCACACACCTACAATTTGCAAGTTGCCATCGTGCTTCAAAATGTTTGGGGCTGCTTGGAGTCTGTTCTCAAAAGCCACCAGATGAGTTTTTGTGTTAATATATACAGAAGTATAATCCAAAGGAACATTTTCTTGATTAATTTTAATACTACCTCATTGTCCAGTTTGTATGAACCCTTGGAATAACACATGGCATGGAAAAAATGCATGTCACATTTTGAAGTATTTTATCTTTTGAAAAATTTAATCCTTTTAGAAATAAGTGTTAATTCATTTGGCAATTTTTTTTTATACACACAATTATTCAGCAATTATTTCTGCCTCAGCTAAGAAATATAACAAGTCACACATTAATTTGTTACAGAAGGTTTTTTCTGTGGCTCATATTCAGATTTTTCTGAATGAGTGTGTATTTAATGGATATATTTGCATTTTAGCAGTCTTGAACTAAATCTCTAAATGGAGTGGTCTAGTTTATTAGCATTTTTCATTTGCTTTTTGATCAGCTCAATAGAATGCAGTCATTGTTAGAGAGTTTTAGCAATTATATTGTTGGTTGATGGAGGCACACCAGAGCTGTGAGGAAGGAATGTTTCACATTGCCTGTAAAGACCTACATGTGTTTACACACAAATAAATGTGCAGCCACCAATGTCAGACTAGAAATAAATGAGATTTAGTTGTCTTCCCATAGCTTACTTGTAGAATTTTCTCCATCCAGGTAAACTGAAATAAGGCAGCATTTCTGGTAGGTGATGATTAAACTCAGGACGTGATGGGGCAGGTGCTTCAAGCTCTTCTGGTGACCTCTCAGGAGGGCATGAATGTGCCCCACGCTCCTATCAGTGGTAAGGTTTGGCTTCTTTTTTTCTTGCAGGAGAATGATGCAGCTGGTTGCATATCCCTATCACCACCAATCTGAGACAAGACAGCTGGTGGCAAATAGTAAAGGTCAGAGCTTTAATGTTCTGGCCTCCTTGAAGAAGGAAAAACCCAATGTTAGTATTCAAATTACCAGGTTCAAAGCAAAAGAAACAGCTAGTACCTTGTTTTGGGAGAGACTAGTTTATCTGTCTGTCTCTTTGTTAGTTATATAGGGTATATGGTGGAGCTTTGCAGTTTTAAGGGCAAAATTTTTGTCACATTTTAACTAATATAAGCTGAGATCCTGGAGAACATGATAGTAGCTTCAGAGTTGTCCAATGTGCTTTACAAGCAGGCATCAGCTGTTGCCAAGTCCTATTCCATAGAATCATTTGAACTATGAAAGAAATTGCTGATGTCAGGAGATGTCTGGAAAGCCATCAGGAGAGACAGAGAATTGCAGTCCAATGCTCTCAATCCTTGTTTACACTACCTGTGCGGTCTTCTTAAACTGCCTCCCATAAACATTCCCCTTCTTTCTCAAATTTCTCCATCTATATTATTCTTTTTCTTCATCCCAGGCCAACTCCTACATGAATTACTTACTACTTCTGATCCACATTCATGAGGTCTGTAACAGCAGTGTCCCTGGCCTTCACCCATCCTCCAGTAGCATCTCACATTTCTCCTATTCCCCAAGAGTGAATCTGGAGGCTCTGGTCATATCTGTACTACTAAATAAGAGAGTAGGGGAAGAAAGACCTGCTCAGGCCCTTAGATCTCTCCTTTGGACTTAGAGGTGCAGCCAAGCTCATGCCTGGATAGGACCAGCACAAGCATGTGCTAAGCCAAGATCTCTTGTCTACAACAGTCCATGGATGAGAGATGGAACAGGCTCTGCAGTGGAGGGTGATTTTTGCATCGCAGAGTGACATGGTGTCTCTTTCCAGGCACTGACATGTAATTTTCACCTCATTACCCTTCATCTTCATATTGGAGTGGCATTGAAAACTTAGCTCTTGGCACAGGCTCGTGCTACCCCAGGAGTCCAGTGCCATGCAGTATCTCATCCTAACAGTGTTGATCCACCACAGCGAATTAGAGTGAAGAGTTGAAGAACTTGAAAGTACTTTCTGGTTTGCCTTGGTTGCTTCTGCCAATGTTAAACACATATCTTTAAATCATATTGGCTGATTGATGTTTGTACAATGCAGGCATATGTACACAGAGACTTCCCCCGAACAGTGATAGTCGTGTGGAAAGCTCATCACTTTGGGACATATACAATTATATACCATATTGTATTTAGCTGCATATGTTAGTGAGTACTGCCCTACTGTAGGAAAATGGATCATCAGACCTGAAAGAGACTTTTCATCTCTTCTGTGATGAAAAACCTGCTTTAAGTCTCTCATTAGCTGTGGCAAGGATGATGTCAGACAAGTTGCGCGTGCCCTGTCTTATAAATAATAAATGAGAAGGGCCATGTCTCCTCCTTTTCTAATGGATCAGTGTTACTACAGGATGGAAAAGGCACCAGCTTGCTTTATGGAACACAATTGGGTAACAAAATTGCTCAGGCTCAGTTGAGTGTATTGATCCCAGGGGCTTCAGCTTCTGTTTCATCTTGATCTCTGGCATCAATCTCATCATGTTGTAAAATTCTACTTTGATTAAGAGGAATAGGAATAAGCTCTTAAAGTTTTAGAAAAAACCCTAGAAAATAGAACAAAGTGCATGTTCTTTTTGGTCAATCTAAACTCTATAATATGTCTTACAAATACCCTTTCAATGGAGCTTCATTTATTATTAATTGAGCAACTCCCACCTGAAATGAGCTTCTCCTTTCTATTGCAGTGCTTGCAGAGAGAGCTTTGTTGTTATAAGCTTCTCATTAATCATAATTTTCACTAATAAGGTGTTGTTTAATCAAGTAGTTCAAACCACTCTGCAAACACTCATGAGTGCAGCTTTACGATAACACTGTTCCTTACTACAGCTGTTTGTTTACAACATTATTTCTGCTTCATATGCTGAAATATTCAGCCCTTTGGTAATTTTCTGTCAGTGTTAGGCCACCCTTTTAACCTTTTTTTAATGGGGGGGGGGGAAGCATGGAAGTACATATGTAGAAAGGAATATCTAGAATTAGGTATGCTGTGAAGCAACAGAAGAAAAGGAAGAGATGTCAAATCATGAGCACACCGAACCTTAGCAAAGTTCTTCTAGGAATACTTTTCAACAACAGCTGTTGTCATGAAAAACAAACAGGCTACATTGCAGTGCTTTCACACTGCTTTGCAGCTTCAGCAAAGGAGTTGGGTATTCTCAGTTCTGAAATTATCTTCTCCCTGCTATCTTGGCACGCCATATCCAGCCAAATCTCTTTGTTAATCTCCTTGCTTCTGCAATATTTGGCATTCCCAGACAAAAATTTTCAGCATAGTGTGTCTCATTTAGAGACAAGCCCTCCTACTTGTGCAGAAGAAATGTATATAGATAAATTCCCTGCTTAAAAGCATACTAGTCATAGACAGAAAATGCCATATCACCTGTCATCAATTTTGGCTGGCAAATGGCATAGAGATGAAAATACTTCTGCTCATGTCTGTCAAATTCTATCCATACTTGTATAAATACGTAGTGATCTTAAGACCCTCTTCCATTTGCTTTTATAGAAAGCTAGGCTTGGAGGAACAGAAAAGGAAAAGGAAAGTATATTTATTTTTCATTAATATCAGTAACTGAAAATAAAATTTGGCCTTGCAACAAACACTTCAGACATATTTACCTGTTGGTCTGAACAACACCCATTGCCAGGTAGATGAACAGCACACATTGGAGCTTGTCTGACTTTCGAATATGTTTCTGAAACAGCTGAAACAGTACTTGGCAGGGGAATTTGACTGGCTGCTATGTGGAACTGTTCTGGAGAAAGAAGACATCTTGCAAGATATTCCTCACTTCTTGCTTATGGACCTACCTCTTTCCTTCACACAGGTTATGGAGGAGTGCAGCATTAATTCCACAGTAGAGGATTTATGCTGTGAAAGTACCATTTTTACACAACCTAACTATCATTATTTCAGGCTTTTTGACCTACAGAGAGCCCCAACGTTTCCCCAAAAGTGTCAGATCTGCCAAGCCTACAGCGATGTCCTATGGGGCACAGAGACCCAGGAGCAGGGCTATACCCTGGGTGTGTGGCCTAGACCCAGTCTGGTTCTGGCTTTGAGCATGTGAGTACCAAATATTAATCACGTATGCCAGTCAAGCCCAAGGTAAATCTGATGCTGCCTGGTTGGCCCTGATGGACACAATCTTTGATGGCTTAGTCTCTGAAGCAGAGATGGCCAGAATCAAGACCTTTTCAAAGAGGGAAGCCAGAATTAAAGGGGGATGCTTCTGTTTTTGCTAAATGCCACTGAGTATTGCTGGAGCTCATGTACACTTCTCTCCATAGGTGAGGACCAGTAACTCATCTTTTCCTCACAGGTCTGGTCTGTCCATTCTGGTAGCTTATGTATTTGCAGGCTGTTTGCTGGTAATGTGACTCCTAGTAACTGCAGACTGGGTACCTTTATTCTAGATTTGATACTATTATGCAACTATACCAAACAAACAGCTATTACAACATATTTTGCTTCCTAATTAGGCAATCCTGTGATGTGTCTGGGTGGAAGGGAAAATGGATGCATTTCACTTTTCTGTCCTAAATTGGGCAGTTTTATGGTACACCTGGGGGCCAGCAAACAGAAGAATGTCATCCACAGTGAAATTCCCTGCTGGCTGACCAAATGCCAGAGCGAGCTTCTGTTGTAGGAGACCACATTAAAACAATTTTCTCTTCACTTTTGGTTTAGATCCATATATTTAGCAAATCTGAGGTGCATGAGTGAGATCCCTTTAAAATAAAGCTTTACTGACACTATGCCAACAACACAACAATATTCCTAAACCATACCAGCAAGATCATTTCATTTCATCCAGTTCTGCTGGAGAAATTAGTAGTGAATGCAGTGACCTGGTAACATGACCCACAGGTCAGTGAGCTCAGCTGCTCTCAGGTAAGAGGGCAGATAGGAATTTCAGAGTTGAGTGCTTCATTCCACCCCTTCTCAGCTGCTGTTTTCCAGGTACACAAACTGAGACACCGTCAGCTTAGGTGTCCCAAGCAATTCCCAGGGCTTGGCTGTGTGCAGAGGAGTACTGTGGGGTTGGAAGGGATGTCCTGAAAGAGAGCGGTGCTCTGAGGATATAGGCTGTGAGAGCTATTTTTGGAAGAAAGCTGACACTTTTCTCTGCTTGCATCCCCTTTTGGAGGGCTGCCTGAGAACCTCATTGCTTATATTATTAATTTTTCCCCAATGTAGGTTGAATTTATTCCAGAGTAATTTAAACCTATGTATTTTGCACTCACAGGATCCAATAAGTTAAAAAGAACTTCATCTTTCCTGTGCTTATCGATTTAATAGATTAACAATGAATAACCTCACCTTTTCTCTGCTATCTTTTCTTTCATTCTCCTTGGCTAATGATGATGGTTTCTCTCTGTCTCTGCTTAGAGGAGAGGCCGTTGATTCCCTTGGCTGTCTCTGTGGCCTCAAGTCACGTAGGGAACTCTCATTAGCTCATTATTATTATCTGCCACAGAGCTGGTTCTGTACCTACCATTATTGTAATTATTTCCATCTTTTCACCTTTACTTAATAATTTTCAATGTGTTCAGTGTTTCTATACTTCTAGAGATGAGAATTATGTCATTTTCTTTATCTGGAAAGTATATTTTAAATGGATGATATTAGGTTGATTTTGCATATTTTGGTGCATTTTAACTAACTTTGCATTTTCTTTCATGCCTTTAATTAATCTTCTTTTTCTAAAGCCTTGCATGCTATTGATGCTGCACAAAGGATCTATAGTTGCCCAGATACTTTTTCTCAGTTGTATTGTACTAGCATCAGTTTGATTTATTATAAACATTTCCTACTAAAAATGGATTTTTGTTTAGTTCTTGGTCAGAGATAATAGGGTTTCTTCCAGAGTGATCTAATGTGAACTCCTAGCTCATTTACAGTAGTTTCAGTTTTTACATGTTTTTTTTCTACTGGCCATGTCATCTTGGTCCCTATATTGAATGCAAACAATAATCAGGAATACTTCTTACCTCTGTAACAGGTTGCACATGATTTTTTTCTAAGTTAAAAGACCATATCTCAAATTGCACCCAGGAATCATTTGAAAGCTTTTGCAGAGAGGAGATGCATCCTCCGATGAAGTGGTACACTGCACACAGTCTGCAGTCCAAAACTGCTGTGAAGGTCCCTGATATGACGAATCCGAGCTCATTTTTGTCAGATGCAGTAATATCAGCAATATACTTGTCTCCTGCGGTGATCTCTCAAACCAGGGCTGTATGGGGATCTCACACCTCCTGAAGGACAGAACAATTTGGCAAGCTGATGACATTGTCAAGATTACCTCATCATAAGCTTTCCAGTAATTCAACATGAAAAAAAGGTTCTTAGGAATAGTAACTGAAGGCAGGATAAGTCTTAGGAGATGGCTTAGCTTCTTGAAGGCTCCTTCAAATGCTGCTAATATTTCCCTCTCCATTAAAGTATTATTTAGAATATTCTGCAATTGCAGATTTGAAATTTCCTCATGGGGCTTTTATCAGTCAAATGTGGATTTATGAGTTGTAGATGGAGAATTTCACTCTCCCTCAAACATTAAAGGAGTTACTGCAAAACACATTAATGCAATAAATGAGTACATCACATTTATGTATATTTGAGACAGGTTAGTCTTTTGTGGCTATCAATCTTGCCCAAATCCAAATATCTGTAAAAAGAAGGGGGAACCTCTATAGAAAATACTGTTTAATGAAAGGAAAACAATAATAATTTAGCGCTTGCAACAACTTTGCTTCTCGGGACTTTCAGTTTACTGTTATAAGCAATTATTTCCAATATCTTCATTGCAGTCATAAGAATAATAATGACAATGACCCTGAACTGTCTTTAGCAGACAGAAAATCCAACTACGAACACACTGTTCTTAACAGCAGGCTAATGTCTTTCTCTCCTGGCCATCTGAGATGCAAGGCTATGGGAGAGGAAGCCACCAGGACAGAGAAGGTATGATAGGTTGATAGCTGAGGTCACACAGTGTTCAGGAATAGTAATGCCTAACTTGAACATAAATTAATTTTATTGATTGAAAAAAAATTTTGTAATGATCTGAACCCATCTGCTCTGAATCAAAATCAATATGTTGAAGTAAGATCAGTAGGAAGATTTTGATATAGCTAATCACTTCACTTGAAGGTAAAATTATTATTTTTTTTAAATATGTGAAAGGATAACTTTCTATTTATATACATTACTTATGATAAACATTTGGAGTTAAATTAACTTAATAGATAAAAAAAATTCCTTACTATTTTTTTTCTGCTTTAGGCATTTGAACACAGATGAAGACTTAATTCTTTGTGATCATCCAAAATCAATAACAACACAAGCTATGTTCTGATTCATATAGTTAAGCCTTAATAGCCTGTTAGGAGTTTAAAAAGTAGGAGGCAAAACATATAAAGAATTCAGATACCAAGGTTAGGTATTCAGAATTTAGAGCATAGTTAACTTTATAATAAATAAATATTCTTCATAACTTCTTTAAGATAATTTGCTATTTCATCTTAAGCGTGTTTCTGCAAAGTGCATTTCAGGTGTACAATTAGACTTCATGTACCTGTTGTAACAGTCTTCTGTGTGCAGCACTGTGAAGTCCAACTCCTGTCCTGTCCTTCATCTGGTTTCTCACTGGGGACTTATGAGTCTGACATCCCACTGTTAGATAATTCATAAACTCTTGTAATGGCAAGTCTGCACAGAACAGTGTTGCTCCAGTTGATGGTCCAGACTAGCTCAGATACTAGAAATAATATAGCTGCATATAGCCCAGTACTCAGGTTGAACTTGATGTACCCTGCTTTAGAGCAAGCTTTGCTTGCTCTAAATATAGTCATAACTCATATCCCTGCTTTTTTTTCCCTCTGAATAATAGACCCATTGTTCATATCACTGACTGCAGAGCTCTTTAGGTTTCTGTATTATGGCTCATAGACAGCCTTAGTTTCCTGTTTCATTGGAAAACCCATTAAATAGTTCAGAAGCAGCTCTAAGCACAAATGTTTCACCTTAGCTGCTTTCAGTTTCAGAGGAGAGGTCTTAAAATCTCCAAGTTTCTGGAGAAAAGCAGTGAGGTTTTAACCACCTGGTCTTTCCCTCAGTTTTGTATTTTGTTTTTTAAGCATTTGAAAAGCTTTTAAAATTAACATTTCCACAGAATCATAGAATGGTTTGAGGTGGAAGGGGCCTCAAAGACCACAAAGATCATCTAGTCACAACCCCTGCCATGGGCAGGGACACCCTCTACTAGACCAGGTTACCCAAAGCCCCATCCAACCTGGCCTTGAACACTGCCAGGGAGGGGCAGCCACAGCTTCTCTGGGCAGCCTGTGCCAGGAACTCACCACCCTCACAGGGAAGAATTTCTTCCTACCTAAATATACCTTCTAAACTAAATTTCCTTCTAAACTAAATTTACTGTACTTCAGTTTAAACCCATTACCCCTTGTCCTATCACTACAGACCCTTGCAAACAGCCCCTCTCCAGCTTTCCTATAGGCCTCTTCACATACTGGAAGGCTGCTCTAAGGTCTCCCTTGAACCTTCTATTCTCCAGGCCAAAAAGCCCAACTCTCTCAGCCTGTCTCCATAGGAGAGGTGCTCCAACCCATCTGATCAACTTCATGGCCCTCCTATGGACTCACACGAACAGGTCCATCTCTTATGTTTGGAGCCCCAGAGCTGAATACATAAATTGCACAAAGGTATAAAAGTGCTGGCATTTTTGAAAGCTTTAAGTTCAATATTGAAATTGTATGGAATAAAACATGAAAGCTCATGATGGGCATAACAATATCAATGCAGAGCCATGTACTTGGTTGCTGGCACTGATTTTTATCTGGTAGTGGCCCGATTTACTCATTTTACTTAAATTTGCTGCATGAAATCTGTCTAGACAGTAAACATATTATGGACATACCTCCTTTACTTCCAGCATTTCTAGCTTGCTGGCATATTATTATATTACACTGTATCAGGTCCATCTCAAATTTCTGCAGAACAGCTGTCTCTGAGAAGTGACTGTGTACATTTGCGTGGTACCTGCAGTTGTGTGATAGCTTCAAATTTAATTTAACCTTTGACAGAAATGCATTTTGAACCCAACTAATATACTTGTGCATTGACAGGAATAATTTCTACTTAAGAGGTGTCTTTTTAAAGACCCTACTTAGATAGTCTTTCTTTTTTCAAGGTTTAGCCGTTTTCTCTGTACTGCCAGCTGTATACAGGCAGATCTGCTCCAGGTTGTCTTTAACCTTGTATTACAGAAAAGCTAGAGTCTTATATTTGCAGAACAGTTACTTGTGTTAGTATTCACACAGGTTCACTTCGATACAAGTTTCTGTATCCTGTTTTGCACACTTAGAGTGTTGTGTCTGCAGCGTGCAATAGTGAGAGTGCTAGAGTGCTAAATAATGTTCTTCTGTTCTGTGCACCAGTTCTTGTTATAGAATAGAATATGTCAGTTGGAAGAGACCCACAATGACCATCCGACCACTTCAGGGCTGACCAAAAGTTAAATCATGTTGTTAAGGGCATGTCCAAATGCCTCTTAAACACTGATGGACTCAAGGCATCAACCACCACTCTGGGAAGCCTGTCCCAGGGTTTGACCACCCTCTCAGTAAAGAAATGCTTCCTAATGTCCAGTCTGAATGCTTCCTGACACAGCTTTGCACCATTACCCTGCATCCTGTCACTGGATCCCAGGGAGAAGACCTCAGCACCTTCCTCTCCACTTCCCTCCTCAGGAAGCTGTAGCGTGCCATGAGGTCACCCCTCAGCCTCCTTTTCTCCAAACTAGGCAAATGCAAAGTCCTCAGCTGCTCCTCATAGGACAGGCCTTCCAGCCCATTGTTCAGCCTTGTTACCCTCCTCTGTACACATGACAGTATCTCCACATCCTTTTTAAATTGTGGAGCCCAGAACTGCCACCGTATAAGCCATGGTAAGTGTGGTCTCAGCTCCTTTAGGCCTACTTCTGCTACTGTGTGGAGTAGGATTTTAACTGAGAGAATTAAATTCTCTTGCCTAATACATCTATGAAAAGGCAGAATTGAGCAAAGCAGTGTATTTATAATGGTATACAGAAGATTATGAATTAGCCCTGAGATGACCCCATACTGCTTGAGACCAGAGGTTAGGCCTCAGGTCTCCAGCTCATTCTGCCTCTGTCAGCACTCATTTGTCAGCTTTCAGATTTTCCAAGTATCCTTGCTTTGCCGTTCTTAAAGGGGTGTTTCTCTCCACTCACTGGTTTAATACAGAAGAACTCAGGTGTTTAGTGTCACAAGACATATCTTCCTGTATTTGCTGGTAAAATCACACTTCTGTCATATTCATGAGATAGGAGTTGTACGTTTTCATTCATTTTGTACTTGGCTAAGAAAGCTTTTCTGGAGGAAATGAAATGTCCAAAACCAAATAAGTGCACTTCCCCCACCCTCTTTACACATGGACTGTTTGTATCTGTGATACAGCAAGGAGCTGTGGCTAGCTTGAGGTGCTTGTGCCACAATGTATCCTTGAACCTTGAAGAGAAATGCTAGGTATAGCCAAAGTGACCCACGAGGAGCAGAAGGACAGGGTGCCTTTGGCTGTGCACATCCCACTAATGACCTGGTCAGGTCAGCTTGTTCCTCTGCTATACTGCTTGCACTAGCCCTGTTGCTGAGGTCATACACGTCCTGCTGCTGTGGTCCTGTTTATTTCAATGGAAGTCAGCAGAAGCAATAATGGTTTTGTGATCAAATTATGCTTTTAAAATGTCTAAAACATAAATTGAGGACTTCCTACTGCTGTGCTTTGCTCATAAATTTTCTCCTCTAAACTTTGGATCGTGTTCAGAAATTCTGATGTTTGTGTGCTTCCCGTGCTGCTGGATGAAGTATTAACAGTTTTGATTTGGTTGTTATTGTTGAGGAAAGAAACTTGTGTGGTATGTGTGGTTTAGACTGATCCCAGTATTAAAAGGACAGATGAGGAGTGAACAGATGATCACTAATGTTTTTGACACCAGAAATGTATGAAATAGTACTAATTTATGTCTGCACCTGATTTGCAAGAAGAATTAAGTATATACATAGCTATGCACTAGCACCCATGCTTGTGGCTTCATCCCTACAACTGATCACAGGCATCCACACCATGGAAGATTGTTTTTACAGACTGACTACTAAACCTCCACCAAAATTCGATTAAAGCAGACATAAAATCCTCCAGCAAGTGGCGCTTTCTTTAGAAAACTAATAAATCCCACAGTAGAAAATTGGTGTTGGCAATGGTTTTAACTGGTTTTTTCCCCCAGGCGAGATTTATGGTTATGTCTATACCAATACATTCAGTGACAGAACGTGCTGCAGCTTGGTGTCATAGAAAGCTATAAGGTAACCTGTATGACCACCTCAGGCACTGCCTAAGTGTCTGGTCAGGAAGTTAGTGTGCCACGGTCCATCTGTACCTTGTATCTGACAGCCAAGTTGGCTCTCTTTCTTACCATGGGAAACAACATAGAGATGACCGTGTCAAAATCTTTCTAGGATTGTAATGTGATCTGGTAGGAAACTGACAACACTGTTGGGTCACATCCATACTGGCAAGACCAAGCATCTTCGAGGACTATTCGAATGATCTGCCAGTGTGGACATGTCACTTCCTGCTGTGGTATAACTTGATCTTCTGCTAAACAAACTGATAATCGAATTAATAGATTTTAGGCCACTTTCAGGTTCTTTGGAACTATCAATTTTCTGGACAAAATGTAGAAAATCCTAGAAGATATTTTTATTTTCCTAGGGTGTGTCAGTACCAAGAGTGAGTAACATATGAAACAAGGACGTTTTCAGAGTCCTGGGAGAAATGCAGCTATTACTGACTTACTAAGAAAATGGATTTAGCTAGCATCTTGTCAGCATGCAAGTCATGTACAGGGCTATGTGTGAAATCATGCACAAAATTGCAGTGAGTTAAAAAGCTTCCCCTCAGCACCATAGTAAAGGACAATCTTTGAAAGGCCAAGCCTAGAAATAGGATGCAGTCTGAGAAATTGTGTCACTCACTCATTAAGGAGAGGCTGTCTCTTCAAGTTGTAATTAGCTTTCTATTATAAGCCTATTTTTTTCTTTTTCAAGCCTATTTTTTCTTTTTCCTTCCCCAAGACAATTGAAGCTGCTCAAGTAGCTTTAAACATTTTTCATGTCTGATTTTGCTCTGGCTGTACTGCAAAAGCCAGGATCCCCCTGAGCCTGGCTTTCCACTGCAGCCAAAATGCCTTTCCTTGGTGTTTCCCTCCCAACTGCAACCCATTGCACAGCAGGGCTGCAGCAGTTTTATTCTGTATGGAATCATTCATATCTAGGCAGATGAGCCTGGATTTGCATGGCTGTTTGGTTAAGTCTATATTAGTTAAGTATGACTTAAATGTATAACTTTTCTTTGGATTACATGGCATATACACATCACAGCATCTGTAGAAAGAAAAAGATATATTGAAGGCATTTTGTAACACATTATGCTAAGTTAAATTCTCCATGATGCTTTTCATGATAAACATGCACTCAGAATTTATCTCCAGTCTATATAGTTGGATATCTCATTTACACAGAATCATTAAGGGTTGGAAAAAACCTCCAAGATCATCTAGTCCAACCATCCCCCTACCACCTATATTACTCACTAACCCATGTCCCTAAGTGCGTCATCCAACCTTTCTTTGAACACCCTGAGGGACAGTGACTCCACCACCTCCCAGGGCAACCCCTTTACAATGACCAACCACCCTTTCTGAGAAGAAATTTCTCCTGATTTCTAACCTGAACCTCCCCTGGCACAATTTGCAGCCATTCCCTCTTGTCCTATCACTACTTGTCTGTGAGAAGAGGCTGACCCCCAGCTCACCACAACCTCCTTTCAGGGAGTTGTAGAAAGCAATAAGGTCTCATCTGAGCCTCTTCTCCAGGCTAAACCATCCCAGATCTCTCAGCTCTTCACTGTAAGACTTGTACATACTGAGTAGATAAATTCCTAAGCATTAAAAAACCCCCAAACATTCAAGCCACAGATTCGGCCTTCCTTTCTTTCATAATATTTGTATTTCAATATCACGCTCCCATAATTCACCTTTTGCAATGGAGCCGCAGTTGTTGCCCTTTCTGGGCCAGGAAAGAATGCCTCTGCATTACTGTTTGAAGAGGGACATATGCAACTGCACATTATGAAAAGACTTGCCAACATTTGTCAGAGGCTCAGAGAAGGATTTACATTTGCGCGGATGCAACAATAATGGAATACCACTGTCGTCCTCCCAGCTCTCTCAAACATCTTCCTTGGGTAATAAGATGTATATTGAATGAAATGTTTTCAGCTGCTTGACAGCACATGCTTTGCCTCACTCTTCTGGTACTACAAAAATTCTGTGTGTCAGCTTCAGAGAAATAGTTCCTGAAGATATGTGCAGCATAGGGTAAATGTTGACCTATATATAGCTGGGAGTGGGGATTAGCTGGGAAGACTGCAAATTTCCCTGTGGAAAGTCATTGCAAGGTAGTTCATCTCTTTCCCTCGCTGCTAGCCATTTGAATAGAATGGCCAAATCCTTTTCCATAAATTTTCTATCCAGCCTGAAATTTTCTGTTAAGGCTGCAACAGTTACCTTAAGGGTTTCTTTCTTTTTTCTTTTTTTTTTTTCTTTAGTAGATATTGATGCAAAGGAAGAAGCTGAAAAACTGCCTGTTTATTCAGCATTCTTGCAGCCATGTGCGTTAGTTATTGTACTGATGGTATGATGTTGTACTGGAGAAGAAGCAGGAAACCTCACTGCTCTTTTTCAGTTCTCCATGTGCTTACAAGTACTGGAGTGCATAAGGCAGTTTATAATTAGTACCATGACTCACTTAATATGAGTAACTATAACTATGCCCTCAGAGGAAATGACTTTTCCATACCCTTCGGTCCAATCCTGTTTTGTATTAACAGTCCACCCTCTTCTCTTGTGTCTCTTCTTCCAGAACTGATGTTAAGAAGGGGCTCCTAGCAGGTGCAAAGAAGACAAATCAGACTTCAGGTCTCATAAATACTCCTCCGACTGTGCCTGCTTCCAGGAAAAAAAGAAGACAAAGCAGAAACAGCAGCTTCCAGAATTCCACTCCTTCTCCAGAAGATAAATATAAATTAATTGCGCAAGAACACAGCCTGAATTCAGTTAAAGAAACTAAACAAGACCTCCTTGCTTTCTGCAACCAGACCTATTAAATCTTGCCCTGATTATAAGAGAATGAACTTCTGTGAACAATTAAGCAAGTGGCTTTAGAAGAAAATTGGAGAAGTAGTAGATGGTGAGGCACACAGACATCTTTGGGACTTCAGGGAACACTGAGTTGAATTTCACACGCTTGAGCTTTCTTGTGTCCACTGAAGAGATGATGAGCCACCAAGCAAAGAAGATTTAAAAAATAATTTGCTAGTTTATAAATCTAAGATCTGCTTCATGTTCCTATTGGAAAGATATCAAAGAAAAAGAGACAATGGAGATCGAGGATAAGAACAGGTAAAAAAAATCTAAAAGAATTTTCTGTTAGGCTGACGTATTCTTGCTCAAAACCCCATGGTCATTAATTTAAAGATCGAGTCTGAAACTCATCTAATGTTTGCACAAAACTGCTACTTTTAAAGGTGAAATGAATCTCTTAAGTTACAAAATCATACATAGGTGTCAGATTCTCTTGCATTTACTTATGAATTGTCTCTGTGAAACTAATGAGAACTGCTTGAAAAATTAATGATGCCTGTGAGATTCGTAGTCTAACTTTCAATTTACATGTGCTGCCTACATTCACTGTAGCATTTCTCAAGTGAAAGCTTTCTTCCTGCACTTGCCTAGCTTTGAATTCAACACTTTGCTTTTCAGGGAAGAATGTATAATCACAGAGTCACAGAATCATAGAATGCATTAGGTTGGAAGCGACATTTAAAGGTCATCTAGTCCAATCTCCCTGCAGTAAGCAGGGACATCTTCACTAGATCAGGTTGCTCAGAGCCCCATCAAGCCTGACCTTGAATATTTCCAGGGATATGGCCTCCACAACCTCTCTGGGCAACCTGTTCCAGTGATCTACCACTCTCCTATTGACAACTTTTTCCTAATATCCAATCTAAACCTCCTCTTTTCTAGTTTAAAACCATTATCCATTGTCATATTGCTACATGCCCTTGTGAACGGTTCTTCCCCAGCTTTCTTACAGGCACCTTTCAGGTACTGGAAGGCCACTATGAGGTCTCCCTGGAGCCTTTTCTTCTCCAAACTGAACAAGCCCAAGTCTCTCAGCTTATTTTCACAGGAGAGGTGCTCCAGCCCTTAGATCATTATTGTGCCCCCCCTCTGGAATAGACAGCCCAGGGGGGTTGTGGAGTCTCCTCTCTGGAGATACTCAAGACCTGTATGGATGCTTACCTGTACGATATGTCCTAGGGAACCTGCTTTGGCAGGGGAGTTGGTCCTGATGATCTCTCGAGGTCCCTTACCTACGATTCTGTGATTCTGTGGATGCACTCCAACAGGTCCATGTCCTTTATGTGTTGAGGGCTCCAGAGCTGGACACAGTACTCCAGGTGAGGTCTCACCAGAGCAGAGTAGAGTGGCAGAATCCTCTCTCTCAATTTGCTGGCCACACCTCTTTTGATGCAGCCCAGGATGTAGTTGCCCCTTAGAAGTGCTCCTATTTGCTATGGATGGGCCTGTATGAAGACAACAGTCTCCACCCTCAGCCTTCCTATCTGCAGAATCCCCACTGATGTGCATCCCTGTAATGTACAGCCTCTGCTTCTTCTGGTGTGTCAAGAAGGGGGGATTTGCTTTGTGTTAGGAAGTTATTGATAGTAAAAGCTGACCATTGTCTTCAGGGTCTGTTCCACCATCTTCCTGGGTAATTCTGTGAGATTTCGTGCAAGTTTTATGTATTTCTATTGCCAGATGACTGGAGGAAAGAAAATTTGGGGGATTTAACCTCTTCTACATCAGCTAATTAGGGCCTTCTAATGCAAATTTGTATATGTAGAAATCTCTGAGGTTTAGACATTGCACGTGTTATCTATGGAGCAGGCTTGTCTATAATCCATTACAATATGAAGATCTTTTGTAAAGACCTAGCCTGATGGCCAACTTGGTTGGCAACAAGGACTGAGATGGGATGAGAGAGGAAACTGCAGACCTGCCAGGGGCAAGAGCTGGAAAGTATGGATTGTCCTAGATCAAGCTGCAGGGCCAATAGTCAAACTGGAGGCTGCGCTCTAGAGAGAGGTGGGACTGAATACATCAGGCTTCACAGTTGTAGCTAGGGAGAGGCAAACAGGCTTGACTTGACACATACTTGACTTTTACATGTGAATGGCTCAATCTGTTCCACTAAAAGCAGATTTCTTCCAGTGAACGTTATTCATGCTGCCAGAAAATTAGAATTCTCTATTTCAATATTGACATCCTTGGATACTATTAAATTATGGGCTTTGTTCCATGAAGATCATAAATGACAAATATCCCATCATGTCAATTGTATAGTGATTTCTGCTCATTTAGTTTGGGGTTTTTTCACTTTATGTAAGTCTCTCTTAAGCTGCATTTCCATTAGACTGTGTAGTAATATTTCAGAATCCTCACAGGAATTTTTTTTATTCCAGCTTCAGTCAATTATAAAAAATTACATCTTTCAAAGCTTTTGATACAGCATTTTACCTGAGATTCAACTTCTATATTGATATCATACCTAGGTATTTTCAATGGTAGCCATGCCAATTTTGAAATCTGTGTGCAAAATTTGGTCTTTAGATGCCCAAATTCAAGCAGTTCTTGCAGACCCTTGTGCTCATGTGATGTTGCACCAAATTAGTTTCCTTCTCAAATTCTGGCCCAGCATGTTTTTAGTCCACTGCAAACACGTTTTTGGGGGAGGGACAAGCTTTTATGGTTTTGACTTTTTTCCTACAGTCTCTATAATAACAAGACCATGCTCCCAGTTCGTGGAGTTTGGGCAATATATATAAAAACAGTATGTAAAGTACTGGCTTTCAACCCAGGTTTTGACTTTGCTGTTTTAGAACCTTTCTCTTAATTATATATATATATGGTACTATTATGTTAATTAATGGTAATAGGTGTGCAATTCCCTGAACTTCCCATCCTCATTCCTCTTTTTATTAACACACAGGTGCAATATGAGTATTAAAAATGCTTTTCTAGCTGATTTAAAAGAACGTATTTTCTAGAAAGGCTGAATTGATAAATTTGCAGATGGGTTTGCTGCAATGTTAGTTTTGTTAAACACATGCTGCCTTTAATCTGGTTACTATGCTTCCACAAAAGTCTCTGGGTACCAAAATGCTTCAAACTGGTCCGTGACTGGAGGGAGGGAGTGCACTGCAGCTCTTGCAGTGCTGATGCTCAGATTGGGATACAGCCACAACTCACCAACTGCTAATACAGTATTCACTGAATGTGTAACCCTTTAATGCAGCTTTTTTATTTTTATTTTTTTCCTGCAGTGTGGCTACTTCTGTTTGTGGTAGGCACAAGCAGTTTAACTGAAGCAAAATTAATACAAGCTTAGTTACCTTTGCATTTAAGTCACATGCATATTTAGAGATTTTACATAGATTATAATAGCAGATATATTGCATCTAATCAACTCTTTCCATAAGTGTGTATGTGTAAATATGAATACATATGCATAACAAATAAGTATACAGTCTGTTGTGCACCCAAAATCTGCTCTGCAACCTCTATGGGTGTCCTGTTCCCCATCTCAGTTTCCTTAACCTTTGCAGAAAATTCCCTTCACTTCTTCAGTTCCTGCTTTTCTTGTGTCCAAATATACAGAGGTATGCCAAGGGACATAGCATATCTGTCCTGTCACAGATCTCCTGACAGATTTACATCTCCTGACAGAGATGTAGACAACAATGATGGCACTTTCTAAAGCACCCTGCCCCCAACTATTGAAAGTTTTACCACTTCACTGGAACCGTGTCTTATCCCTGCTGAAGCTACAGGCTAGCACACTCTCCATGCTGAATACATCACAGCTGCCTTGGGCTTTGCTTCTCAGTTCCATCAAAATGAGCCAAATTACCTCAACAATTCAAATAGTAAGAATTTGTTAAACTGGGTAATGACATCTGAAATGGGGTAAGGGGTAATTATGTAAGAAGTTTCACCAGCAAATTGGAAAGAAGAGTGACATGTAGTGGTGGTGTAGGAGGCTGGAAGTATTTGATGTCTTACCTCACACTCCTTTAAGTAAGACAGGACATGGAAACGCAGTCTCTAAATCCCAATGAAAGATTCTGCAATTCTTGTGTATGAGCTAGTATCTGGAGCAATATTTCCTTCCAACTGTTACAGTTGTGTGACTGGAGTCACTTAACCCAGGAATCCCTTTCACTTCTCTCTGTTTTTCCCAGAAGAGGATGCCCAGTATTGTTTCTTCCTCTTTTCCTCCCTTCCTCACACTAGGCCTTATGCAGGGCTTATGTTTCTTCTTCTGTGCCACCCATCCTTCTGTTGCCTGAGGGATAACTTGTTCTTCCTATTTCTGTATGAAATCCTGAACTGATACAAAGCTGGTAAAGAGCTAGGACTATGTAAAAAGAGATTCCTGAGCATCATTCATTATCTGATCTACAGATACTTGCAGCGGTGAAGTTGTGGTTTTTCACAATTAAAGAAAATTACATATCTTTAAATTCTTTCTGTTTTATAGTCTATTTTTCCATCCAAGCACACTGGGCTCCGTTCACTGATGCCAAGAAAGAATTATGAAGTTTTGGTGTGTGATTAGATGCAGTAATCAGAAGCAACAGTGATGGAGAACTGCTTCTTAAAATGAGTAGTGCACATGTAAAGAGGGGCTACTGATCTCATTTTAGTTGTTGACTGGATTTTCCTGACTTAGGCAGAAAGATAAGAGTTTCATGAAGTACCCTGGAATGAAAATAAGAAAAATGTCTTAAGGTAGCATGGAAAAAAAACACCCCACCTGTGTGTCCTAAGTGGAGGTGAAAAACAGATTCATTATGGTATTTAGGAAGCTACATTAGGCACTGAAGTAAATTTTCAAATTTAGTCTCTGCTTTTTTGGTGTTTCAAGGTTAAAGTGTGTGGTCTAAATCTGGCCCTTTTATAGGAACCAAAGGCTGTTTGAAAACACCACCAGTAACCGAACATACTGCTTATTAAAAATGTACACCAGCAGCACTTCTTGCAACACTGTTGTCCCTCCTAATGCAATCCTCTAAAGAGCAATCAAGGAGTTTATTTTTATCACAGTTTTGGTTCAATCTTTTGCATAATTCAAGATGTCGGGCATTTTGTACTGGTATTTTGTTATTTGTACCATCTGGAATAGAAAACCCTGTGGTTCCTAGCAATTCATATCAGTGGAGTAATGGTTACTGTACTATAGTTAAGAATAAAGTCCTCACTTTGAGGACTTAATTTAAAGTAGCCTTTCCCTAGACATAGATCTAAAAGGAATCTTACTTTGGCATTTGAGAAGTTTTTGAAATGTTATCATTTATTTGTGCCTCCTTCCTCTATTCTTTATTTGCAAAGAATACACTGAAACAAGCTTTATGAGACTTTTAAGTACATTCCATTAGCTTAGTGCCATCAAGGAACTGGCTTGGACATTAAAGCAGTTAAATGAAAGATCAAAGTCATTAGATGGAAATAAATGGCTTTTTCTGGCCTCTGTGCCCTTAAATCTTTTGGGTATTTTTAGTAGTGTTTCAAAATATACAGTTCTTCTGATACTTGACATTTAGAAACACATCAGCTTGCAAAATGAATAACATAATCTTTCCCTCCAGTTCTTTAATATTCGACTAAGCCATGATAATAGATATTTTGCTTAGAAGCTGCCTATAATGATTTCATGTGTGGAGTGCAGTGTAGGAGAATTGATTTAAAATCACTGTACCAATCTATAATAAAACAGTTTCAGCAAATTACATGGTGTAACAGATTTAGGGCAAAACTAGATATTTTCTATGGCCAGGGGTTTTTTTTGGGTTTATTTTTTTTGTTATTTGTACTAGATAGGACTACAGCCATTTCAGTGATTTCTTTAAAGAAAAAAATTACTTGTTTTCTCTTGATGAAGCTATTCAAATAAAGTAGCAGCTTTTCAGTAAGGGGTGGCTTCCCAGTGAGTAGCACATGTGTCATCAGCAAATCACAAGTTTATTTTCAAACTTCTTGAAAAGGCATTAGTAAGCAAGGACACAGCAAGTTCCTGGCAGTGAGTACAGACCAACACAGTCTGTAATCTCCAGCTAATGTGAGTATATATGATGTAATGTTTAAAACATCTGTTGGAAACACTTAAGGAATTGATTTAAGAATGAAGGTAAGTACTTACTGTGTCATAGAAAGTTTTTCTTTTTCTGTTTGGCATGCACTGTCTCAAATCCAGACGTAGTTGTTGAGTCACTGCTACTCGCCTGCCAGCACTGCAGAATGTTACTTGCTGCACTGGTTGCTACTGTACTGCAGTGGGATTCCTTGTGCATTAGTGACCTAATAATGTTTTTTCTTATCACACCACATGCTCCTATTGCAGTCTCCGTTCCATCTTTCTAAGCACAGTGAGAAGGAAGAAAGTGTCTTGCATCCATCTTTTTCTGCTACTGCACACTTACTTTACTGGACATATGAGGTTTTTCTGCAACACAGCACTTTCTGTTCTCGAGGAAATGTCACCATGAAAATGGTTTTAATTTCATTCTATAAACATACTTCAATGGTGCAAATATTTTTTCTGGTTTTTTTTTTTTTTAAATTGCATATCCCTCCTTGTAAGGGACTATATGACCTCATTCTGAACCAAACAGAACTCTTGGTTAGAGCCACAGGAGAATTTTCTGTATGGATTTTTAAATATAAATGCCATTTTGCACGGAAAAGAGGTTATAAAAATGTTAGCATAGGAATTTCTATATGTAGCATTTAAAAATCCTCAAACAACTCCCGGTCATTTTAAAGACATCTTTTTCTCATTGCCATGGCTACAAAATTCCTACCTGGTCAGGTCAAATGCATTTTTTTTACATTGTCATATACTATCATTAATAGCAGTTCTTCATAAAAAATATGTGTGTGATACTTTAAACTTCACTAGGATTACACAGTTTCCATAGTTCTGTTTTCCAAAGGGATAAGAAAGATTCAGATTTTTAAAAAGTTAATTCTTTTTGTGAAAATCTGCAGACTGGAACATGGACACCTTTTGATCAGCCAATGTAATTTCTATATAGTCACCTTTCTCAGATATTTTTATTTAGATATCGGGGGAAAAAAGGTTTACAAAGGTCACTGTCATAAGTCTTAAAAAGACAGAGTTTGATAAGGGATAGCAGGGTATGTATAAATCACTTTGTAATAAAAAGATTTATATTCTACATTCCTTGACA
This sequence comes from Laterallus jamaicensis coturniculus, assembly GCA_022605575.1. NCBI lineage: Eukaryota > Metazoa > Chordata > Aves > Gruiformes > Rallidae > Laterallus > Laterallus jamaicensis. The sequence continues at coordinate 12,793,791 of JAKCOX010000012.1, forward strand.
GATGAATGGTCAGGATGTTGCTATAGAAATCAGCATGATAATTAATGCTGCAGGACTGGCTTTACATTCCAATTAACTTTCTGCAAATAGATTTCTACTGAAACTATACTTGGAATATTTCTATTGTTTGGTTTTCTGTTTGGGTTTTTTTTAGTTGGGTTTTTGTTTTGTTTTGTGGGTTTTTGGGATTTTTTTTGTAGAGTTTGAGAAGAGCTCATTTTTCCCCATTGTCTGGGTCTGGTTCCAGTATTGTGGTTAATTTTCCTTACCTTTGTTACTTGAATCAATGAAAATGGTAATTTGAAATTTTGGCATCACTGACATCAGTGGGAGTCATGCTTATTACCATTAATAGCAACATCTACACAATAAACAAAATGGGATGGCATCCCAGGGAAGCAGCCAGAAGTCAAAGGGTAAGTGGCATAGCACAGCTCATGTCTAAAATATTTCAGTCTTTGTCCTAAAGCAAAACATTCTTGTCTGGTCTACCTGTGGGGAGCTGTCCCTGGTTTATGAACCATGCCTGATCATTTTCCTAAAGACTGGTGTTGGTTACAGGTCAAAGCTGTGCCAAGAAGAATGTCAGCAATCAGTGAGGATGGGTTGCATTAGAACACATGCCCTGGCCATGCTTACTCTATTGATACAAAGGTACTAAGAGGATGAAAATCTTGCTTCTATCTGAATGGATGGAAAAACTCCCATACCCAAACCAACCCAAAGGCAGAAATTAGCAAAAGTGGCAAACAGAGTAGAAAATAACAAGATAAAGGAGAGGCAAATGAAAGGTGCCCCATAGTAAATAGGACTGCAGCATTCATGCCTGCCACTATGAAAAAAACAGTCTCCCTTGTAACAAGAGGATGAGATTTATGAGGAGAACAGGTATGGCTAGTTTCCAGGAGCTCAGGAGTACAACTCCTTTTTTCCAGAACCTTGCATACTTCCAGTTCTGTACCAACAGTTCTTCTAAGCTCTTCCCCCTCTACTGCAAATGTCACATACTAGACATTATCTGTGGTAGCTGGAGTTTTTTTCCTTCAAATGTTGAATTGTCACAGGACATAATTCGTGAGCCTTGTCGTGTGATGTGGCATGGGCTGGGGAACTTCAGGCAAGCACTGAGACTAGGATTATCTGTGCCCCTGAATGTGTCTCACCATTTGAGATGTTCGGCATAGAGAGGTGGGTGTTAGTTGAGATAGCTCTGTTTCTCTCCAGGGTCCCATTCAAATAATTGCACACGCACTGTAAAATGCTAAATCACTCCTGTGATACCAGCTGCTGAAGAAGAATTTGACTTTAACAGTGTGGCTTGGTGGTTCAGCTGGTCTGGAGACTGTTTTAGTAGCTGATGTGGATGGGACTGCATCAGGTTTCACTTCTTCCATCCACAGTTGTGCCTCTCCTTCCTCTCCTGTACACTTCTGCAGGTAGTATAATATACCTTGGAATTGAGACATAAAAAGATAGCCATAAGAGACTGGAAGGCAGCCTTCTTGTTCCTTTGGGCATAGTATGAAAAGTCCATTATGACAAAGTGTAAAAGGGATGTAACAAAATGGAATGTTAGTGAGATGAAACAACAGAAAAAAGAAAAAAAGCCCTAAACTAAAGCAAAGAGTTTGATTCATTGTGTTATTTCTAGTGAAGGCATGATCCAACACACAAAACTTCCAACTTTTTTTTATAATTCTGTAGTATTCAATATACAAATACTACCGATGAATGAAATTAAGGTATAGTGTTGATAAAGCTCTATCTACTTAGATTCTGTGTTGGATACTCATCCACCTGACCTTTGTGGTTTAAAGGTTCCCTCCCTTTCAGTGGGCTCATCTTTTCTCAGCTTGATGTGCCTCATGCAAATAGCTTCAGTGTGTCTTTTCCCACTTCTGCAGAAACCGCTCTCTGTTGCTGTCAAGTGGCAGTTTTAACTCCCTATCACTGGAAGTCATAAATGTTTCGGTTTGAAAGTGAAATGTTGGCTGGAGGACTGTGGTCCATCTTCCTGCTCAGAGGACCACCAATACTGGATCAGGTCACTCATGGCTAAGCCTTGAAAATACCCGATTATGAAGAGTGTCTCTAGACAGTCCAGGCCAGTACTGAGCTACACTCCTAGTGACAGGTTGTTTTCCTAATGTTCAGTAGGAATCTCCCAAGCTGCAGTTTGTTGCCATTGCCCCTTGTTAGTCTTGCACTACTAAGAATCCAGTTCTCACTTTTGCAGCTGCCCTTCAGATACTTGTGGGATATTTATACTTAGTCTCTTCCTAAACATACCCAACTTCCCCATTTTCTTGTAGGCTACATGATTTAGGTGCATTATCATCTTAGTAGTTCTCTTCTGGCATCTGGAATTGTGGAAGTCCAAAAAATTCAAATTCTTGTCACAGTTTCCTAGATTCAGCTTCATCAGCATTGAGCAGAGACTCACTTTCCCTGATCTGCTGCTGGTCATCCTTCTTCTAAAGAGAACATGCTGTTGCCTCACGTTCCTCCTGGTATCCCCCAACTCCTTTGAAGCAGGGCTGCTATTCCGCCCAACACTAATGCACAGCCTGTGGTCCAAGGTGCAGAACTCTGCACACAGTGGAACTTGGAGGTTTCTGCTGGGCCCTTCCACTAGTTCCTCAGCGTCCCCTGAGCTCATGGGGATCACAGGCAGATTAAAGCTGTGTTTTCACAAGAGAGCACTTCTTGTGAGTCTTGAACAGCATGAGGATTTAACCACACACCCCAGGAGATAAAGGAGAAGACGTGTCCACTGACTGAAAGAAGAACCTAAAAATGTGGTTTCCTTCTGTGTTCCGCATCCTCGAGAAATGCAAGGCTTATCAGCTGCAGCTGTGTGTGCTCCGTGCGGGGGTGCTGCCCGGACGCGGGTAGTTAGGGGCAGTACCAGCCAGTGTGCCCTCTGCCTCGCCGAAGGAGCAATCTGCATGCGGTAATGTATCTGGACCTCAGCGTTAGTCACGACTCCGGCAGCCTCATGCCATACCCGCACCACCGGCCAAGCAGCCTTCTCCACCAAGCAGCGGGAGCGACGAGCCCCGCGGGAATCCCTCTCCGGCTCCCGTTCCCGCAGCTCCGGAGCCGGGAAATCCCGCCTGCGGCCGCGGAGGCAGAGCACGGGGCTGCCGACTGGGCGCCGAACAAGCCGAGCCACCCCCGCTGCGAGGTCCCGCTGAGGGACCAAGCACACCCCACCCCCCACGACCGCCGCTGCTACTTTTGCGGCGGCTCCTGCGCTCGCTCCCCCTCCCTTCCTCTTCCTCCGCAGCGCAGAACTCTCGTTGAGCCCCTCCCTTTCCCTGCCGTGCGCAGCCCCACCCCTTCCCCGTGTGGGGAGCGGCCGCGGCGGCGGCGGTACCAGCAGCTAACGGTCCTTTGTGTGCCGCGGCGGGCATGTGAGTGGCGGGATGGGACGGGGCGGGAGGCCGCGGTCGTGCGGCCCTGCCGGCGCGGCTCTGCTCGCTCACAGGCCCGGCGGGTGGTTCCCTCTTCTCCGGAGAGGGAGGCTGGCGCCCGCCCAAGGGTACGCGCGCGGGCTCCGGCGCCAGTCTCGGGCCTCTGGGGTGCCCGAGGGGAGGGCGAGCAGGCGGCGGGTGGGTGCCGGGGCAGGGCGCTGTTTGTCTCTCTTCAGCTGTTGTCTCTCGTGTTATGGCAGGCTGGCCCGGGTGACCGTCTTCCATGACTGCCTGGGCTGCAGGACCTTCGAGCTGCCGCCCTCCGGGGTTGTGGGGGACGTGAAGGCGCGGATTGACGCGGAAGCTGGCTTCCCCCCCGCCGAGCAGCGGCTGTGGCACCGCGGGAGAGAGGTGAGGGGGCGCGGCAGGGCGGGTGGGGGGCGGCAGGGCACCTCGGCGTATCACACCCCGCCTTAGTGCTGGAATTCCCTCCCGGCCGACTTTCGCATCCTGCCGGGTGCCTGGTGCATGCGCAGCCCGGTGTGTGCAAGCCTTAGGTGTGAGTCTGTGTTGGAGAGCAAGGAGGTCGTTTGGGCATACAGCTTAGCCTCGTTCTTCTCTCGATGGTGCCAGCTTTTAGTATTCTAGTTTTTGTATCTTGTTCTGTCATAATCCGTGCACTTCGTCATTATTTCTTTGGAGGGCAGCAGAAGATTCACCTGAGTGGTGATGTGCTTGCTCTGGCGTGCTTTCGATCTTCAGTTGATTTTCAACCTGCTCACCAGCTTCAACAGCAGGCAGCCTGGGGTCATCTTTTCAGTACTGCTTGGCATGCTTCTAACCAGACTTTTGGAAAAAGGGATCCTGGAGGTATTGGGGAGGTGGGATGAGTAGAGGCAAGAAGGGGAAAAAAAGGAGGTTGGAAATGAGGGTTAAATAGGACAATTGGACTTGCAGGTGCGTAAAGAAGAGAAAATTCCTGGAAGAACTTATCGTGGCTTTTCAATAAGGCAGATGGAGAGACGTTATACCAGGCCTGTAGTGACCAGGGCAAGGGTCAATGATTTTAACCTGAAAGAGGGTAGGTTTAGGAATACTTTATGATTAGGGTGGTGAGGCACCTGAACAAGTTGCCCGGAGAAGTTGCAGATGTCTCATTATTGGAAGTGTTCAAACGTAGATTGGCGGGGCTGACTGTGGCCTAGTGGAAGATGTCCTTTCCCACAGCAGGAGTATTGGCATAGATGATCTTTCAGGGTCCATTCTAACCCAAACTATTCTATGGTACTTGAAAGAACTAGATGTTAGTAGCTGTATTTCACAAAAGGAGCAATTTTAAGAATCTCTATGGAGAACACAGGTAATCTTTGAGTTCTCAGGTTTGAAGCAAACTGCTTATGTAGTTTATCTTTTTTTTTTTTTTCCTGATTTTGTGTGTCCTTGATCTTGTTTTCTCCAGGCCTTCCTGTTTTGGGAGGAAGGACATCTGTATATTACTTTGTAAAATTTTTCTGGCAGAGATCTGAACAGCACTCTGGCACAAAAACTTACCTTTTGGCAGGGAACAGTCAGTAACCAGACAATAATAGATATTCTGATGGGTTCTTTAAAAATATTGAACTAAAATGCACATGGGAATATTTGTACTGTAGCAATTTGGGAAATCCTTTATAAACTTTTGAACTCCTGTTTACTGGGATAAAATTATTTTTTAATTTACTGAGGTAGTAGAATATTTATCAGTAAATATTTCCCTCCATTAAAGCTGCTATGTGAAATTTACAGATGTTATGTAGAGCCTGGTATCTTATAGTTCTGTACAGTGTCAAACTACTAATTTGGATCTATAAATTCTCCTAGTTTCTTCTGGTGTTTTGCTACAAAAACCCTACCTAGGAATATATGGTTAATACTTGGTGATGGGTTACAGCCTTCTGTGGATTCCTTTTTACTTTAGTGAGTCCCAAGTGGGTGGTATACCCAATTTAAGCTATTTTATATCTTGAGATAAGACCACCTCAAGTACGCTATTTCTTTAGGAACTAGCATGATGTTGTAAGCACTATTTTAAACTGGTTTAAGTGAAGAGGAATATAATTCTTTTCTCACTAATATTTTTTAAATTATGACTACATGCTATGGATTAGGCCTGTCTTCTGCTTATTAAATGTAGATTGTAAGCACCAACTTCTTTCTAGATATTTATTATCTATTGAAGTGAGGAAGTAGTCCTGAGCTTTGGTATAAACCAAGACTAATATAATACTTCTCATAATAAAATTCTAATACAGTTTGCTGTAAAAGGGAAACTAATTTGCATAGCTTAAATCTCTAATTAGGACAGCACAATTTCTAATTCTATGTTTGTTATGATAGTATGGAGGATAGCATATCATACATGACTGTTTTAGCATCACATTGTATGTGACTGGGACAGGCATGTAATAGGAAACTAGAAATGTAACAAAACCATAAAGTGCTGTGAATAGCTTTCCTAGTGGTTGTGAAGGGATTTATTGGTGTTTGCCCCAGTTTCCCTATGATGTTCCTGGTGAGTCTGTAGTTTTGTATATAGAGGTAGTGGGGAGATGAGGCTGTCGGATTTTTCGGGGGTGTTTCTATGAGATACTTTTGTCTCTACACATTACTAACTGCTTTGAGCTGATCCTACTGAATATAAAACCCCTGTGAAATTGCATACCCACAGGTATGTTTTTGAGTGCATAGATCACGTACTTCCTGTGTATGTTTATTTTTTCATGGGCATGCATCATAGAACAATAACTGCTTTAGTTGTATGCTTGCAAAAGCTCCCAGAATATAGAACATCTCAAATGTGGAAAAAGGAGACCATGGCTTGCTCTTCTTACGTTTTTATAGGCATTTTTTCCACCTGGTTTGTTTGTGGCTGGGGTTTTTTGGTCCTTTTAATGACAAACTGATACTTCATCTGAGGAGTAACATTGAGCAAAAGAGGCTATCCTCGACCTCAGGGTCTGAAGGTGCTGCTCAAACTGAATACTGTCTGTTTCAGGGTAATTGTATACTTTTAGATAAAAAGAGAGTTTATGTAGAAAACGGAACTACAGTAAATTATGCTGCAGAATGTTCTGACCAAGATTGGTCTTATTTTTATTTCAGTTATCTGATGGTATCAAGATTGTGGAACTTCAGGATTCTCAAAGTCAAGTTTTTCTGGAGCTGCAATCAAAAGGGTTGAAAGGAGGAGGTATGAAACATACTCTGTTTATAAACTTGAAGGTCAAAGCATTTTCTACTGCAGTCTGCACTTAATTGAAATTATTCGCATCTTTAAATGGGAAGCAAACATTTGTTTTGTAAGCCCTACATGTCTCTTTGCTTGTTCTTTTCATTCTGCTCCAGGAACATTAAACTTTTCAAGTGCCCTGGTGTTTAATTTTTTCCTGGCAATTTCATGTATAGATATTAGAATCTTGGTGTCCTTTGAAATCAACAAAACTTGCCTTAGAGCAGCATTATTAGCTACCTTGTCTCATGAAAACAATTCAGATACTGAAAGGATATGTTTTCAGTGAGTTCTGTGTAGAAAACTATACTGTTCCTAAAAAGCTTTTGATTTCTTTTGATTTTTTACTTTTGATTCTATATGCTTAGCTACATTTTTATTGCAAAAATTGCAAGTGTATCTATTTGTATGGTATCAGAAATAAGATTATGATACCTGAATATCTTCAGAAGTGCTCTGCTTGAAATCTGTAATGATGTTGCTTTGTTGCTAGCATTAATGTTTTTAAAACAATAACCTCATTAGGGAATGAAATAAATGGATGAAGGAAAACCTTTTTATGCAGATACTTCACTTGGTGTCACAAAATTCTGTGTTTCTTAGCCTATGTAAGCCATGACTGTACTGGCTGATGGTTTTCTAATGACAGAGGAAAATGAAGTGTTTGTATATTAGCCAGAAGTTCACGTTCACATTCTCTGGAACCTTCAGTGGTTAGAAAACACCTATGGAAATGGACCCTGTGGTTCTGTGGCATCAGATGGTTTTGTTTCTCTCATTCTTGACTCTGTTTGCTCTGGTAATTTTTTACTGGATGGAGGCTGTGATAGACTAAATAAAAATTTTTTTCTTCTCTCAGTTTTTTTGCCATGCAAGTTGTCAAATTGTCATGGTTTAGGCCCAGCCAGCAGCTAAGCACTATGTAGCTGCTCTCTCTTGTTTTCTCCCCAAATGGGGAGGGAGGGGGAAGAAAAGGGTGTGGGGGAATGGAAGACAAAGGCAAACCTCATGGGTTAGGATAAGGACAGTTTACTGGGACAGCAAGGAGTGGGGAGAAATAACAATAACAGGACTTCCAGCAAAATGTATAAAACTGGTGATATGTAATGCAGTTTCTCACCAAACTGCACAACTCAGACCATACAGCTCAGAGCTGTCCTGGAGCTGAACTGTCCCCAAATTGCATGTTCTGGAACCGTGTGCTACTCCCTCACCAGCCCCCCTCTATACTGAGAATGATGTTACTGGTATGGAATACCCCCCTTCACCGTTTGGGGTCAGCTGTCCTGGCTGTGTCCCCTCCCAGCTTCCTGGGTGCTCCCTGCCTTCTGTTAGCAGGACAGCATGAAAGGATCGTGTCCCTGACTCCTTGGCAACAACTGAAAACATCAGTGTGTTATCAGCACTGCTCTCATCTGAATTCCCAAGCACAGCACTACACCAGCTGCTAGGGAGAAAATTAACTCTGTCCTAGCTGAACCCAAGACACAAGTATATGGAGAAGATCGGTAGTAGCCCTAAGAAATCTTTCAAGGGAAGAAAAACTGTTCCTGTTTTTATGCTTAGGAATGACATATTGTGAGATTTTCTGAATTAAGATTTGAAGCAGTCCTTGTCTACATAAAGGACTTCTAACATTTTCTGTCCCACGACTCTGATACAAGTCTATCTTTTAGATCTGAAGACTTTAGTACCAGCCTTTTGTGCTCATTCTTTGAGTGCTGAGATGTTCCCTTATAGCAGATGAATCAAGGAATTCCTCATTAGAGCCAAGCACATTGGTTGCTGAAATACTCTGACTTGGGTTAACTGAAGTCAGACTAGGTTGCTCAAGGGTTGATTTTACTAGTTTGGAAAGTCTCCAAGGTTGGAGACTGCACAGGCTCTCTGGGATCACCTTCCAATACTTGACTGAGGCCTGAGGTTGGTGGCCCTGCCTGTGGCAGGGGGGTTGGAGCTTTGTGATCCTTGGGGTCCCTTCCAACCCTTGCCATTCTATGAGTCTATGATTCTATGACTGTCCTTATTGTGGAAAAAGTCTTGTGTTAAATATGACTCAAGAAAAATTAGTTCAGTCTTTGACAGGACAGCCCTGCTCTTAGATGTAAGGAGTTAGAATAAAGTCTATCTTCAGTCCTGTCACTTGAAAGTTACTTGACTGGTTTTGCAGATTGCATAGTGAACTGTTGTGTTTAAACATGTGCTCCTACATAAGTTAGAGAAGATGAGTTTCTTGATTTTAGAGAATTTCTTCTAAAAAACTTAACCCATAAACTTTCATACGATCAATTTACCTTATTTTGGAAGTTTGCATTTTGCATGTTGACTTTAACATACTTCTATATCCTGTAAAAATAATAACAAAAATAATACTTTGCACACTTCAATTTCTTGATTTTTCTTTTAAAGTAATGCTATTAAGATCCCTTAAAGAACAATAGAAAAAATTTGTAAAGACAACATGTTTGGTGTTTTTACTTGATGTGTTCTCAGCAAGTAGGTGTCTGTTATCTATCCCTTTTTTCCACATTACTGAGGATTTTAGGGTTTTTTTTTGTCTAATTTTTTTTATTCTATCATATATATAATGTATGTGTATTTGAATCTGTGTACTTCATAAATCACAGAATCACAGAATGGTTTGGGTTGGAAGAGACCTCATCATCCAGTTCCAACCCCCCTGCCATGGGCAGGGACACCCTCTACTAGCCCAGGTTGCCCAAAGCCCCATCCAACCTGGCCTTGAACACTGCCAGGAATCAGGCCTCCACTACCTCTCTGGGCAATCTGTTCCAGTGTCTCACCACTCTCATAGTAAAGAACTTCTTCCTAATGTCTAAGCTAAACCTCTTTCAGCTTAAAGCTATTACCCCTTGTTCTGTCAATACAATCCCCGTTGAACAGTCCCTCTCCTACTTTTCTGTAGGACCATTTTAAGTATTGGTAGGCCGTAGTTAGATCTCCCAGGAGTCTTCTCCAGGCTGAACAAGCCCAACTCTCTCAGCCTGTCTTCATAGGAGAGGTGTTCCAGCCCTCTTACCAGTGTGGCATCCTCTGGACCTGCTCCAGCAGCCCCATGTCTTTCCTGTACTGGGGACCTCAGAGCTGGATGCAGTACTGCAGGTGGGGTCTCATGAGAGCAGAGCAGAGGGGCAGAATCACCTCCCTTGACCTGCTGGTCATACTGATTTTGATGCAGCCCAGGACACAGTTGGCTTTCTGACAAAAGCACACTGCCAGCTCATGCTGAGCTTGTCATTGATCACCACCCCCAGATCCTTTTCCTCAGGGCTGCTCTCAATCCATTCTCTGCCCAGCCTGTAATTGTGCTTGGGGTTGCGCTGACTCACATGCAGGACCTTGTGCTTGGTCTTGTTGAACTTCATGCAGTTTGCATGTGCCCATCTATCCAGCCTGTCAAAGTCCTTCTGGATGGCGTCCCTTCCCTCCAGTGTATTGACCTCACCACACAGCTTGGTGTCGTCAGCAAATTTGCTGAGAATGTGCTCAATCCCACTGTCCGTGTCACCGAACAGTGCCAGTCCCAGTACTGACCCCTGAGGAGCACCACATGTTATGGTGCTCCATGTGGAGTTCGAGCTGTTGACCACAACTCTTCGAGTGTGATCATCCAGCCAGTTCCTTACCCACAGAGTGATCTGTCTGTTGAATCCCCATCTCTGCAATTTAGAGACAAGGATGTCGTGCTGGATAGTCTTGAATGCCTTGCACAAGTCCATAATATGCAGAAGGGGAGGGCAAGAGAGAGAGAATAATTATTTTATTAATAACTTTAAAGAGAAACGATAGATGGGTCATTAACAGAGTCTGTTTTCCTGGGAATTGCATCATTAACATTCGTTTGAAGCACATGCTCTGGAGGTTTGGATTTAGGGAGCTGTTCTTTAGTCTCAGAGTGGGGTTTGAATGTAAGAGTACTGATCCTTTCATACTGTGATAGACTCTTTCTCTTAGAATGGAACTTAATAACATTGGTAGTACCTTTCTGGGACTCTGTTTGGTCCTGTGCTAAGCCCAGGTAACACCAAAGCAAGCACCAGGCTCAGCATTACGGTGTGCCAGAACAGGAAGTGTACTTTGCAGCTGTAAATACTGTCCTGCTACTTAAAAAGTATTAGTGCTTTAGAAGTGGCTATATTTGATCACCATGAAACAGCATGCTGACATTAACAGCAAGACTGCTGTGTATTTTTTCAATGAAAAGATTTATAATGTATTTTTCACAGTTGATTGATTTTGGAAATACAGGATTTTGCAGTGTTGGGACTTGAGTTAATTGAATTTTTTTTTTAAAATTCCTCGTAATTTTTTTTTTTAATCTGCAGTTAATTACATAATACAGATTGTTTTTGTTTGTTTCTTTTAGGTCGTTTTGGACAAACAACTCCACCACTTGTTGATTTTCTTAAGGATATTTTAAGAAGATATCCAGAAGGAGGACAGATTCTTAAGGTATACAAGAAATAGTATTTTTAGCAATCATTTAATATGCATGACATAATACCGTTAGTTTAATACTTTGCAGCAAATCTTACAGTTGTCATCCCTCATTAGATACTCATTCTAGTAGAGGATATACATGTTTTCATTTCTGTGGACAAACCAGAGGGAGTTGTGTGGCACTTTCTTGTGCACATGTTTAATGTCTATGAGTTTGCTTATCACAGGTGCCACAAATGCGCCACATTTGAATATCGAATGTGTGATGGAAACAATACAGTTCCTAACAATGGAAATGACAACGCTGATTTCAGCAACGTTGATTTCAGTAAATGGGATGGTAAATTGGTAGAGTGGAGTTCACCTCACCTTACTTTCAACATCGCTGGAATATGTCTTCTGTGAAAAAGGGTAGATTTAGACGAGGTATGAGGAAGAAATTCCTCCCTGTGAGGATGGTGAGGCCCTGGCACAGGCTGCCCAGAGAAGCTGTGGCTGCCCCCTCCCTGGCAGGGTTCAATACCAGGTTGGATGGGGCTTTGGGCAGCCTCGGCTAGCGGAGGGTGTCCCTGCCCATGGCAGGGGTATTGGAATTAAATGGTCTTTGAGGTCTCTTCCAACCAAAAGCAGTCTGTGACTCTGAAACAAATGTGATCTGAAAAAAATACAGATCATTCTGAATTTGTCAGGTCCCACATAGGGAAAGACAGGTACCAAGGAAGATGATTTGTCTGATCTGTGCTTCCTATGCTAATATCTGGAAGTGCCAGATATTTTTTGAAGAATGTCTGGGGTGGTTAGTTGCCAGGGCGGAAGTTTTGCGGTCTTAACTCGGATCAGTGTGATTGAGTGCTGAGCTCCTTTACTGAAATGCACACACAGCTTATATAGGTTTCTATATCAGTACATGAGTTACATTACATTGCTATTGGTTAGGTGCTCTGTTCACCTGCCTTACATGCGTCTCACTATTAGTAATGATTGGTTAAGACTACACAGTCACTTTGTTCCTTTTTAAGGCAGTTGTTAACATTCTTGCAGTTTGTTATCTTATTCTCAGACTTCTGCTCTTCTCCTACTGAATTCCAATTGTGCCTTAACATATCTTCGCTCAATTCCAGGCCTGATTTTGTGGGAGTCAGAAATAAATCTGGATGGGCCAAAAACCCCATTCCTCTCAAAATGCATTGCTACAGTTAGTTTGTAACTGGATATTAAACTTCTCATGGAGAATGCTTCATCACAGATATTAGGAGATTTATTTTCTTAGTGTGTGGGAATACTAGGTTCTAACTAATGGAAACTGGTATAGATAGATGTGTTTGTATATATACACACACATATATATATATATATATATATAAACCCCCACATCAATAGAAATGTTAACAGATTATGTGAGTTCCTCCTGTTTTTTGGAAGGTTTTCTTTGCAACCATGAAACTCAAAGTTGAGTGTTCTTATTGTACGAAGTCTTTACTTCAGCATGTTTTCAATTGTTTTGGCAAACTGCATCCTGGTATCTTCAGAGCAGTGTCTCTTCATAGGAGGGTGCTTACATTTTTACTATTTCCCACTACTAGCTGAATCTGTAAGATGCATTTGAGTTATGAGTGGTTCAGGCTTTCTCAACAATTTAAGCTCAAATTTTCATTCCAGTGTGAAGAAATAAGGTAATGACCTTAGAAATCAGATAGGTAAATCTAGAAGTAGGAATGTCTGTCTTTTTGTGGTTTACAATTTAGAGTTAACAGGCTTAGGGAGGGATTACTACCAGGAATTTTGCTGATCTGTTAAAATGGATTTCACTGTTTGGATTCGTCAAATGCAGTGCTGTTACAGCTGAATGTAGCAGATGTTTTGTGTGCTGCAGCATGAATGCAAGTCTCTGACTACATTGTGGTTTCCATACTTACTAATTAATATTTCTAGAGGCTTTGGCTATCTTTCTTCTGGAATGATTGTCTTAGAAGAATGGCAAGGTTTTTTGTAGCTATGTACCTCATAGAGATTCTTTAAAAATGTATTATGTATTCTGAACTGTGGGTATGTAGCAGTAACAACATAAACAAGATGTTTTGGTTACTTTTGTGAAAGGCCTTGGAGACTTACATACTTTTACAAAGTGAAAAACTGAGGAGTTACAGTTTTGAAACCAAATACTAGATAACAATGAGCTTATTTTACTGTCAGCAGTGTCCTAGAATGTCATCTAATCTGAAATATCTACTGGTAGTTGATTCATTTTTAAAGATTCATCTTGCTAGCAAGTCTTACTTTTATGCATAATTGAAAGAAATGTGTGCTGTATGTTACATTGGATGTAGCTTTTCAGTTCAGCTGAGGTACGTCCTTATGCCAAACTTAAATATTCCCCTTCAAACATACACATGTGTGTATATGTGCATGTATATGCATGTATGAGCATATGTCTTTGGAGCCCTGATACATGTTGATGATTTAATGTAAATAGAGCGTTGTGTGAAGCTCTCATCCTGTAGGTATGAATCCTTATTTCATGCCTGCGGTGTATAGTGCAGTTGGTGTAAATGGGATTGGATGAGTGTATTTTATTAATAGTAGTGTTTGCAGAACTAGTTTATTGACGAGTTTTCCATAGCTTTCCCCACTACTACTACTATTTTAAAATGTGTCCTGGTTTCAGGAGGGATAAAGTTAACTTTCTTCATAGCAGCTGGCATAATGCTGTGTTTTGGATTTAGGATGTTTTTAGTTGTTGCAAGCAGTCAGGGACTTTTCAACTTCTCACACTGCCCTGCTAATGAGAAGGTGAGGGGTGCCCAAGAAGCTGGGAGGGGACACAGCCAGGGCAGCTGACCCCAACAGATCAAAGGGATATTCCATACTATAGGACATATACGTCCAGCTTGGTCTTGCAGACTATCTACTTTGGGTGGTGAGAAATTGTGTTGTTCATCACTTACTTTGTACATTCTTTTATTATTATAATTATTATTATTTTCCTTTTTTTGGTCCTACTAAATTGTCTTTGTCTCAATCCACAAGTTTTGCTATTTTTTTCCCTGCTTTTCCATTTTTAATCCTCTCCCCATCCCATTAGGAGCAGGGGGGAGTAAGCAAATGTCTGTGCGGTTGGTTTAGCTGCCTGCTAGGTTAAACCATGACACAAATACTGAGTCTTAACATAAGCCTCTTTCTAGTCAGTGGGCTTCATTTAACAGGTGAGTTAATGATTTACAGAGTTTCTCACCAGAACTGTTCTGCAGACCTTTGCAGAAGGGGTGTTACAGGTAAGCACCATGGCTCTCAAGCAGTTGGTTCATACTGTGAAATGTTAACTTAAATGGAATTCAGTTATGTGGAGAAGATTGCTGTTTATTCCCCTTTTATGACTTGTTACCTCAGTATTGTCTTACAGTTGTGTGGGTTTAACAGTAAACTCTGATTGATGTATTTTTAATTTTTTTTTCTTCTGCTTTCCTTCATTGTTTTCATACTTGTACAAGTCTGATTTAGGTTAATATAGTAACATTTTAGTAGCATATTTCTAAACTTCATAAATACTGCTTCTGTGTGGTATATGAGCTCCAAATTCAAATCACCTTTATAGTACCTGTCTGAATAAGCCTATTATAATGATGTCTATTTTTATTGAGATAAACTGGATAAAATTAATTTTGCTGAGTAGTATGGAAACATGTAGACTTGAGACAATTACTTATTTATGACTGTTTAAGTTGGAAAGTCATTGCTAGAATCTGTATAACATGACTTCATTATACTCTGGTTTTGTTTGTGGTTTTTTTTGGTCTCAGGAACTGATACAGAATGCGGAAGATGCTGGTGCCACAGAGGTTAGGTTTTTATATGATGAAACTCAGTATGGAACAGAAACTCTTTGGTCAAAGGACATGGCACAATATCAGGGTAAATACAATTTTTATTAATTTTGGCCATTATTCTTCAGTACACATGTGGCTTTGTGTTTTTCTCCTTGCTGTATGGAGGTGACCATGACTCCAGCTACGTTACTACCTGCATATTTTGTCTATGTTCTATGGTTGATAATTCTTTTTCAAAGCCAGTGTTTGGTATTGAAGGCTGACTGTATATCCTGTGGTTTATTTCTCTGGGTTCACTCATATCCCAAAAGGCAAGAAAGGATTTTAAGTAGAGCAAGAAAACAAGATTTCATAAGTGAGACCTAGGATAAAAAGTGCTTGAGGCATTAGACAATTGTTTTCAGATTATCTACATATTAACCTCTGTCTCCAGTTCTTAACATAAAGATGACCCTAGCCCCTTACATTGCAGCACTCTCCAGGCAGTTCTGTTTTCTGCCCCATCTCTTATTGTCTTACCCTTATGCTCTATGCAAAGGTTTTCACATCATCTTGTATGGCTTTGTGTGATAAAGGGCAGTTATGTATTTATCAAACAACTTACATTACCTTGTGTGATGATCCGAAAAGACATTCAGTTGTGATTTGAAGATTTCAGTGATGAATGATCCACTACTTCTTGTTTCTAGGTGGTTGAGGTTTTTTCAGTTGTTAATCAGCCTCATTATGTTTCCTAATTTGAATTTGTCTTTTACTTTCTTGACATAGGTTATTGTTACATCTTGCCATGTTATATCTTTCCCTTCCAGTGCAGGTATTAATAAACTGATCTGTACATCTTTTTTATAGACTGAACAAATTTAATTTAGGCCTTGTGCCACAGGACACTTCATATAGAAGTTTTCTTGTTTTCTGCTTTCTGTTCAGTTTTTCAGAATCATTCTGTTAAAATGTGGATGCCAGAATTAGATACCACATCAGAATATAAATCTCTTAAATACCATATACAGAGGTAAATCCATCTTGCTTTCTGTTTTTGCTGCTACTCTATACATCCCTTTCAATCTCCAAGCAACATTTGGTACCAGTTTGAGCCATAGCTTCCCCATTAAATTTGCATATTCTCACTTCAAAGAAATACTTCCTTAGTTCTTAGGAACTGGATTTGCTAGAGATTTTTAACAGTGAATAGTTTACTCCTGTCATCTTGTTAACACTTGCCTATTTATTACAGGGCCAGCGTTTTACGCATACAATGATGCAATTTTCACCCCTGAGGACTGGCATGGTATACAGGAAATAGCACGAAGCCGGAAGAAAGATGATCCCCTGAAAGTTGGAAGATTTGGGATTGGCTTTAACTCAGTTTATCATATAACAGGTGCTCTTGAGTAGATATTTTAAAATGACAATGTTGAAGTTTTAAGTTGCTTAAATATTTTAGATATTCATCAAACATTTAATATTGTCTCTGTAGTGCATTTTTAAATTAGAGCCCTAGTTAAGTTTCCTTAAGAAGTGTTCATATTTTTTTAAAACTCTGTAAGGTATTCTTTGGATTCCAAAGGCTTTTGGAGATTTGTTTCCCCTAGTAACATTATTATATACTTAGACCCTTATATGGAAATGGACAT
The DNA here is from genome assembly GCA_022605575.1 of Laterallus jamaicensis coturniculus. NCBI lineage: Eukaryota > Metazoa > Chordata > Aves > Gruiformes > Rallidae > Laterallus > Laterallus jamaicensis. The sequence continues at coordinate 12,810,394 of JAKCOX010000012.1, forward strand.
TCCTTTATTTTCCCTTACACTTTCAGTTATGTATGCTGTTTAGCTTATAGAGGCCCATAATATAGGGTAGATGTGCAAGTGGAAGTGGGAAAGTGTAGAGCAGACTGAAACTTTTATGCAGGTTCTTTGCATAATGTGCAGTGATTTTGTTTCATGCTAGACAGGATATTCCACAATAGAGGTATATGCACATTTACATTTGAGATAGTACATGTTCCTTCACAAGGTGATAATGGTCTTGAAAAATTCTGGCAAAATGTTTTACTTCTGTACAGAAGCAGCATATGGTGTACGTAGTGTTTACAGTCTACAAAGTAATTATAATAGTACAGGATAAGAGGCCTTTTTTTTCTAAAATAACATTTTTAATATGTAAAGTGAGGTTTTAAGACACAGGTTGTTTTTTCACAACATTTTACCTGGTAGAGCATGATTAAAAGCTTAGTTAATATGTTCAGTGGTTTGATAATTCTGGGAATGTGTGCTTTTAAGTGTACAAGTTTACTGTTTGCAAGTCTTGAGATCTGCAGAGCATTAGTGTAATAGAATGCATCTTTAGAAAATCATTTTTTTTCCCTGAAAATATTGGAAAGGTAAAAGTGTAGAGTTGAAAAAAATACTTTTTGTTGCTCGCTACTTGCTAAAATTCAAGTAGTTGAATGCTTGTTTCTTCCTGTCAATAAGCACTGAATTAACAGAATTGTACTAGGCTCATCACAGTTTTATAACATCTGTTTTTCTTGCTCTGTTTAAATTCATTCCTTCAGACTGTATCTGAAAAGGATGTTGGTTTAGCATTATTAATAGTTGGTTTTTATGTGTACAGATGTCCCTAGTATTTTCAGCGGTGACCAGATTGGAATGCTTGATCCCCATCAAACCCTTTTTGGACCTCATGAATCAGGCCAGTGTTGGAACCTAAAAGAAGATAGCAAGGAAATCAATGAACTTACAGACCAGTTTGCACCATTCATTGGCGTATTTGGCAGCACAAAGGAAACCTTTAAGAATGGAAACTTTCCTGGTACCTTTTTTCGTTTCCCACTTCGTCTGCAGCCTTCCCAACTCAGCAGCAATGTTTATGACAAACAGAAGGTATTGGAGCTGTTTGAATCCTTCAGAGCAGATGCAGACACAGTATTGCTTTTCTTGAAGAGTGTTCAGGATGTTTCACTGTATGTTCGGGAAGCTGATGGAACTGAGAAGCTGATTTTTAGAGTAACTGCTAGTGAAAACAAGGCCTTGAAACATGAAAGACCCAATTCTATCAAAATCTTAGGAACTGCAATAAATCAGTATTGTAAGGGAGTTCCAAGCAATAGCATAACATGTGTGACATACCATGTAAATATAGTTGTGGAAGATGAGAGTGTTAAGGATGCACAGAAAACGTCTTGGTTAGTATGTAATTGTGTAGGTGGTCGAGGAATGTGTACTGAACTGGACTGTTTAGCTGATGACTTGAAATTTGTTCCTACTATTGGAATAGCCATGTCATTATCATCTAATGGTGAGGAAAAAGGAGCTGTAGTAGATTTTTCAGGAAGAGCATTTTGTTTTCTGCCTTTGCCTCCAGGTGAAGAAAGCAAAACTGGACTCCCAGTTCATGTTAGTGGTTTCTTTGGTCTCACAGACAATAGGAGGAGTATCAAATGGCGAGAGCTGGATCAATGGAGAGATCCAGCAGCTTTGTGGAATGATCTTCTTGTGGTGAATATAGTGCCAAAGGCATATAGCACCCTTATTTTGGAAGCTATTAAACGAATGGAGACTGAGGAGAATTCGGATTTTCCGTTGTCAGCTGAAAGAATTTACAGGTTATGGCCTGATGAGCACAAAATAAGAGTACCATGGAAACCAATTGTAGTACCTCTCTTTAAAGAGCTGCTCCAGCATATGGTTATTTACTCAATGAGTAATCAGTGGATAAAAGTGGAACAGGTGCACTTTTCTGAAATGGATGAGAGTTTGGACTACACACAGCCTGTTCTCAACTACCTCCAGAATTCAGGGAAGCAGATTGCCAAGGTACCAGCAAATATTGCTAGTGCAGTGCATCTTATTATTTCTACTGCTAAAGATGTGAAAAAAGTGACTCCTGCTGTAGTACGGCAAGCACTAAGAAAATCTGGACACAGTGGACCTGCTGAAGAAAAGCTTCATCTTTTAGAATTCGTGCTTTCTGATGGAGTCTACAGTGAACTGATTGGGTTGGAGCTTTTGCCGGTACAAAATGGAAGTTTCATTCCTTTTTCCTCATCGGTGTCAGAACAGGATGTAGTTTACATAACTTCAGAAGAATATCCCAGGTATACTTAATATTTTAACTACTGGTTTTTTTTCTTATTTTTTAGTTTAAATGCTAGATCCGAGCTTCAGACTTTTATTCGTTTATTGTCAAAACTGGTGATACACAGTAGCCTGTAATGTAGTGAAATAATGCATAGATCAAACTCCGTTTTCTGTATGTGTGTACATGTTTGTGTGCATTTGAAAATTTGGAATGCTTGCTTCTGCATATTGTAGGAGGAGGTTAGAAACACGCATGCTAGAAGTACATTAAATTAGGTAATTATAGGAACTTTTATTAAACTTAAAGCTTGGGATTACTTCAGCCTTAGTACTTAGTCCAGGGCTTAGTACTAAACACCTGTTGATTTTAAGAAGTAAGCAAGTATTACCATGGAAAGAAGCAGGCTTGTCTTCTACACTTACTCTCCCTTTGTTTTTTCCAGTCCCTCTCCAATTAATTTTTTCATTGCTTATTTCCCAGCTGCATCAATGCTCCAATTAGATTCACACTTCCTCTGCTGAAAAAGTTGCATTGACACTGGAGAGGGGACAGGAAAGAGCAGGCTAGCTGGAGTAAGTGACTGCGGGGTCACTGGTGAGAAAGCATGACATCTGCTTTCTATGTCTGTACTGTATTATTATGTACAAATCTTTATAAAAGATTTGTTAAATTTGGACCCTCTCCAAGTAATCACTGAGGAAGTACTACGTGAAATCAGTCAACCACACCAGATATATTATCTGTTAGCTGTTCCTACTTACAAAGTGTTACCCATACGTATGTTCACAACTCCTCCTCCTTTCCCTCCGAGTTCAGCAAGTTTTCAGATCCTGAACTTGACAGACAGTGAGACTTGGAATGTGCTTTGCTGATCTTTCTGCCCCATACGCTGTTTATAAGAGTAGTAGAGGTGGGTTGGAGTGTGCAAATACAGAAATTATTAAGGTAAAAAGTGCTCCAAGTAACGTCCTTAAGTGGATTGTGGTTTGAATATAGGTGGAGACAACACATCCTCAAGAGAAGTAGTTGGGTGTGGGTTACTGCCTTCACGTGTCTCTTGAGAGGAGGTTTGGGTTTTTTTTGTCCCTCCAATTCAGCTGTTGTTCTGTTCTTTTCTAAATCTTGTTCTAGACAAATTGTGTTGTATTTCATGGGATTAACACTACTCAGAGCCTGTAATTTTAGTGTACTCTTTAATCAGTAGTAGTAATTACTATCTATCTATCTATATCTAGATATATCATCTGTTGTGAGATGATTACTCTCTTGTTTTTCTTTCACTTTGTTTCTCCCTCCAGAAGTTTAGCCAGTATATAAATGCCGAAAAATTTCCAATTGTAAGACTCATGATAGCCCTGCTTCAGACTAGTCATAAGATACTTTATTTGAATTCTAATGATGTGACTATATCTTTCTCAGTTTGTTTTCTGTTGCTGATGGACTTAACTGTGTTGTACAACTGATACAAAGGCTTGTTCTACCAAGCATAAATCTACTTGCTAGCTATGATAATCTAGAAATTTGAAATAGTGACGTTTGATTTGTCTCTCTTGTTGTCTACAGTAATTATTTTTAATTCTAATATTATAAATAAAATAAATGACTTATGCTAGATGTTTTAAAACATTTTCAATTTAAGAGTTTGTCTCTGTGTATTCAAACTTGGACCCTGCTTAAAAAGCTGAAGTAAGCTCTTAAAAATTGATTTCTGTTAATACCTACAGAAGAACAAGAAAGATTCTGTGTTTGTTTATGTATAACTGACATACCTCCTGTCAGAATTAAACTGGGTAGTTATTTTTTATTTCAGGAAGTTGTAAGTGGTAAAGTAAAGGAAGAGGAGGGAAAGGCAGGATGAGACTGACTTTTGTTACAATAATTTTCCTCTGCAGATCTTCTGGAATCCACAGATCTGTGTGAAGTCCTAGAATTAAATGTTGTATTTTTTTATATGCTTTCAAATAGAATCTTTAAGAGGCATAGAATAGTAGATAGTATTCTTTTTTGTTGTTGTTGTTTGGTGTTAGAATGCATATAGATGAAAATAATTTTCTAATCCCAGTTTTTCTAGCAGAAGAAAACTAGTTTAGATCTGCTGCAAAAAGGTGAGTAATTGGAAAAATACTGCACTCTGCTTCTAAATGTATGAATTTCTCATTTATGATACTGCCCGCTGAAAGTCCAGTTCTGCATATGTAAGCAATAGCTTTGCATGTAACTGACTCACCATGATTATCGCTGTGCTAGTAATTTCTGTGCAGCAACATAAATACATTAGATGGTTTGCTAAAGTGTGTTTTGGGGTTTTTGTTTGTTTGTTTTATTTTTGTGGTGTGCTTAGATCACTCTTTCCTGGCCTGGATGGAAGGTTACTTTCTGATGACTTGAAGCCTGAGGTTTTAGCTGCTTTGAAAGAAGCTGCCAAAAGCCGAGGTAATGCGTCTTTGCTATTCTCATGTCGTGAAGTTTTTCTGCATCTGCAGATAAGAGGCTTCTGTGTTTAACTGCCTTCACAGTTACATCTTTTGCCTCTTTTCTACTTGGATTTGTATTTATCTTTCCACCCTTGGGTTTCATTGCTGTGCATTGATTGGTCTGAGTCCTGGAAGTTTTTTTGAGTAAAAACTGTTAGCAAGCAAGATACAGAATCATAGAATCACAGAATGCTTTGAGTTGAAAGGGACCACAAAGATCATCTAGTTCCAACCCCCCTGCCATGAGCAGGGACATCCTTACTAGACCAGGTTGCCCAAAGCCCCATCTAACCTGGCTTTCAGTGCCTCCAGGGATGGGGCTTCCACAACCTCTCTGGACAACCTGTAAATCACTCTTCATCTTATGTTTAAATTGTATGAGTATATGGTGAGCTATTTTACTCTTTAATGCCTAGAAAATGTGCTTTTCAGAAAAAGATCCTTGTCTCTTTTAAGTTGCTCAGTTCATCACAATTCTTTTTTAGACTGAAGGCATTAAAACTAGACATGGAATACTGTAAGTCATTGTGTTGATTTACTTTTCTTGATAGCCTCTATCATGGTCTTCAGTCATTCAGTCACAGACTCTTATTTGTTCAGTTTGTGTTCTGACCTAATTTCCTCTTCAACTCTTTGTATGTTCTCTGTTTGGTGTCTGAGTTGCAACAGTCTATCTAGTCTTGGTTCCTGGGAAGATTTGTGATCACATTTAAGGTCTTGTTTCTGTTTCTCCTCTTCCCTCTGGCAGTTTCTTTGAACAACATTTTTCTAGGGATTTTTTCCTTATTGGTAGTATGCTTCTCATTGATGAAAACAACATATTTTTAAAAATAAATATGACAAATGTGATTATTCTAAATCATCTAGAAATGCTGAAGGACTTTTAGGTAATCCTTTATAATGTTGTAGTGGCCTCCTTTTAATTCTACTTCCTTATAAATTATTTTTCATTCCAGGGTCTTGGATAATTGTAAAGTACAACTGCACTACCATCAAAGTTCTATGTTACATGAGTAATAAATATTAGATTTTGGCAGGTGTTGCAACCTTAACTGTTAAGAATTTTTACTTATATACCTGTAGATATGATATCAGAGAGGTTCCTGACACAGTTGCAGAAATAACATATTCTTGTGTTATTTCTTTCAGAAGATGGGATGCAATTGTATTGTGTTGTACAAAGACAACTAGATCTTTTTTTTTCTCTTCTGAGATGTTTACTGTAATTTTCTAGCTAATATCTGTTTCTATATTTAATGTGTTAATGTGTAACTCACAAGATGTTTTCTAAAAATGGGTCTGATTATATTCTAGCTCAACAGCTTCTCTGGGGATTTTCAGGTATGGTTATTAACTGAAGATGTCCTGGTTTGGATTGAAGCTTGGTATTTGTGTGAACTGGGTGATTAGCTATTCTCATTACAGCTTTCTTGTAAAGGAAACTTGAAAAATAGGGGTGCCAAAAGATAGCTACCAAGGATAATTATGAAAATTTATGAATTCACCCGGGAGGGAAATGCATGAAGAAAACCTTGTAGTTAGTTAGACAGAAATGTCAAATATTTTAACTGGTTTTTATTACATATTTTAAATAATTTCTTGTGCTGTAGGAAGATTTCCAGTATTTTAAGATCACATGTATAGATTTAACCCCCCACACTATTTCTAAAGTTCTGTGCTCAGGTAATGGGATTGAAGCTTAGCTTTTAAGTAACTTTCTATCTTTCTGAGCCACTGCTGCAAGTGTTTCTAACTTTTACAAGGCTGCTATGTTTACCTGTGTTTTCTGTTCAATAGAACTAACAGAATGCGTGGCTCTGTAGACATGATGTGAAACAAAAAAGCTTTTATCTGAAGGATGCCTTACTACCAATTTCCAGCAGAGCAGGGACAGTAGATGGTATCTTTTTATGGAAATGCTGCTTTTAAGGAAGTGACAGTGCTATCTAGATATAAGAAAGATCTGAAATTCAAATAGATACCTTGCTTCCATTCCTGTCCTTGTTTTTAATATTGTTGGGAGGTATCGGTATTTTTGTATTCTGTACTGTTTTCTTACCTCCAGACATTCCGTAGTTTTTAATTAAAAGCTGTCTTAATGATAATTAAGACATGAGTGTTAACATCTATTTACTTTAGTGAGGACTTTGTTAGTAAGAACAAAAGCATATGCTTCTAAACGTAATTTTAGTACTCCTTGCACAACTGAAGTTTGTTGCTTGCCAGTTTTACTGTAAGATCATCTGCACCTGAGCTACTCTGTTATATCTAATAGATAATCTTTTGAATCTATTTGAATATTTGCAATTATAGACAAACAATGGATGAAATTCTTACTTACTGCTAGGCAAATAAGTAGTGTAATGAATCAACCAACCAAAAAATGTATTTTAAGCTTCTACTTTGATTGTAAATCCATAGTTGCTATGTATGTCTGACAACTCTTGTGTCAGAATAACAAATGCAATAACATATTGATAACTTTCAGTTTGTTTTTATACTAATATGGAATGTGTTCATTTTTTATTAACTCCTATAAGCTTGTTCTATTTAACAAAGAATTTCTATCAAAAGGCAAGACACCAGTTAAATTCTGTATTTTTTTTTCTTTTTTTCTCTCCTCCCAAACAACCAAAAGCACTTTGTTATGTAACTCTGTGATTTTCATGGCTTTGCCCTTTTGTTGTAATTTCAGGAAGGCCATGCACTCAGCTGCAACTTCTGAACCCAGAAAGATTTGCCCGACTCATTAAAGAAGTTATGAATAGCTTGTGGCCTGGCAGAGACATGGTGGTACAGTGGTATCCAGGTTTGGAAGAGAAAAATCATCCATCAGTTTCCTGGCTTAAGATGGTCTGGAAGAACTTATATATACATTTTTCTGATGACTTGAGTGTGTTTGATGACATGCCTCTTATCCCCAAGATACTGCTGGAGGAAAACCAGACATCAATGGAACTGGTTAGATTGAGGAATCCATCACCTATCATTCTGGAAGACGAATCTGAGACTCAGCTGCCAGAATATTTAGCTGATATTATTCAGAAAGTTGGTGGAGTTGTACTTAAGCAGCTGGATATTTCTATCCAACATCCACTCATAAAAAAATATATACATCCACCATTACCAAGTGCTGTTTTACAAATAATGGAAAAAATGTCCTTACAGAAACTATGCAGTCAGGTTGCATCATTCCCATCAACACATAAAGATGCCCTTAGGACATTCTTAGCTAGTTTAACTGATGTGAGTGAAAAAGAGAGAAGAATTATTCAGGAACTGCTAATATTTAAAAAAATTGAAAAGTCATCTGATGAAAGTGTCCCTGTTTTTACTGGGCTGAAAGGTAGCAAGGTGTTACACCACACTGCAAAAATTCCTCCTGGTCTAAGATTTTCTATTCCAATAATTGACGGCAGTGATGAAGCTACTATTCGCTTAGCCAACCTGCTGAAAATAGAACAGCTAAAGAGCACAGACTGCTTGAAGTTTGTTATACAAGACATAAAAAGTGACTTTTATTCATATGATGAAACAACACAGATAATGCAATGGGTTCTTGAAAATCTGACTTTTCTGAAAAATGAGAATATAGATGTGATAGATTGGCTGACATCACTGAAGTTTATTAAGATTTCACAGGAAAAGATAATGTCAGCAGATGAACTCTTTGATCCTGAGGTAGAACTTCTGCAAAATTTGTTTTATGCTGAGGAGGAAATTTGCTTCCCCCCTGCTATTCTTACATCTTCAGATATTCTTCATTCTCTGAGACAAATAGGCTTAAAAAATGAGTCCAATCTTGAGGAAAGTGATATTATGAGAGTGGCAAATAAAATCGAAAGTTTGCATGCTAGCTCTAACGCTGATCATGATTTACTGCTAAGAAAAGCTAGAACTCTCTTGATGATTTTGAATAAAAACCATACACTGCTTCACTCATCTGAAACAAAAGCAGCACTGAAAAAAATAAAATGGATTCCTGCATGTAAGGAAAGACCTCCAAATTATCCAGGATCCTTGGTTTGGAAAGGAGATCAGTGTAATCTGTGTTCACCAACAGAAATGTGTGATGTATCCCATGCGATTTTAGTTGGTTCCTCAGTTCCTCTTGTGGAAAATGTCCTTTTGGATATAGAAAAGGCACTTGGTATTGCCACCAAGCCCAGCATAAAAGCAGTCTTGAAACATTTCAAAGTGGTGGTTGATTGGCACAGTTCTAAAACCTTCAGTGATGAGGACTATTATCAATTTCAGCATATCTTGCTTGAGATTTATGGATTTATGCATGATCATTTAGACGAAGGCAAAGAAGCTTTTAAAGCCCTGAAATTTCCCTGGGTTTGGACAGGTAAAACATTTTGTTCCCTCACACAAGCAGTAATAAAGTCAGTCCCTGATCTTGATCTCCAGCCTTATCTGCATTATGTGCCAAAAACAATGGCAAAGTTTCATCAGTTGTTTAAATGTTGTGGTTCAATAGAGCAGTTAACACCTGACCATGTTTCTATGGTCATTCAGAAAATATATCTGAAGAGCGAGCAGTCTCTCTCGGAACAAGAGAGTAAACAAAATCTTCACATCATGTTGAGCATCATAAGATGGCTGTACAGCAATCAGATTCCTGCGAGTCTCCACACACCCATGCCACTGTACAGTGGCAAACTTCCTTATAAACTTGCAATGAGGCCAATTCATGAGTGCTGTTACTGTGATATCAAAGTTGATGACTTAAATGATTTGCTGGAAGATTCTGTTGAACCCATCATTTTGGTGCATGAAGACATACCAATGAAAACTGCTGAGTGGCTAAATGTCCCATGCCTTAGCACAAGATTGATTAATCCAGAAAATATGGGATTTGAGCAGTCTGGGCAAAGAGAGCCTCTGACTGTCAGAATTAAAAACATTTTGGAAGAATACCCTTCCATTTCAGATATCTTTAAAGAACTTCTTCAAAATGCTGATGATGCTAATGCAACGGAGTGTAATTTCCTGATTGACATGAGAAGAAATATGGATATAAGAGAGAACCTTCTGGATCCAGGAATGGCAGCATGTCATGGTCCAGCTTTGTGGTCCTTCAACAATTCTGAATTTTCTGACTCTGATTTCCTAAATATAACTCGATTAGGAGAATCTTTAAAAAGGAGTGAAGTGGACAAAGTAGGCAAATTTGGACTGGGATTCAATTCTGTCTACCATATCACTGATGTTCCTATTATTTTGAGCCGGGAGTTCATGATTATGTTTGATCCAAATGTTAACCATATCAGTAAGCATATTAGGGATAAATCTAACCCTGGGATCAAAATCAACTGGAGTAAACAGCAAAAGAGGCTACGAAAATTTCCCAATCAGTTTAAGCCGTTTATTGGAGTTTTTGGCTGCCAGCTGCCACTGACTGTAGAATCTCCTTACAGCTACAAAGGAACGCTTTTCCGTCTCTCCTTTAGAACGCAGCAGGAAGCTAAAGTGAGTGAAGTCAGCAGTGCATGCTACAATACAGCGGACATTTACTCTCTTGTGGATGAATTTAGCATTTGTGGTCATAGACTGATAATATTTGCTCAGAGTGTAAATTCAATGGTTTTGAAATACTTGAAAATTGAGGCAGATGATCCTGGGGTGGCACAAGATGTTGTCACTATCAGAAAAGTTCTGTGTTCCTCCAAAGCCTTGACTGCACCAAATGTAAGTGTTTTAAAGGAAGCGGCTAAACTCATGAAGGTCTGCAGCAGCAGTAATAAAAAGCTTCCCACCGAAACACCAAAGTCCTCGTGTATCTTACAGATAGTAGTAGAAGAATTTCATCATGTATTTAGGCGGATTGCTGATTTACAGTCTCCGCTTTTCAGAGGTACAGAAGATGATCCAGCTTCTTTCTTTGAAATGGCTAAATCAGGACAGATAAAAAGATCAGCTGATGAATTGCCACAGAAAACAGTAGATTCCACGACATGGCTTATATGTTCTTGCATGGACACTGGAGATGCTTTAAAATTTTCATTGCATGAAAGTGGACGAAGACTAGGTCTTGTTCCTTGTGGTGGAGTAGGAGTGTTGCTGTCTGAAACCCAGGATCACAAGTGGATTGTGAAACCTAATTGCAATAACATAGGTGAAGTATTCTGCTATTTACCTCTACGAATAAAAACAGGCCTACCTCTTCATATAAATGGCTGCTTTGCAGTTACTTCAAATCGAAAAGAGATCTGGAAAACAGACACAAAAGGAAGATGGAATACGGTATTCATGAGGCATGTTATTGTAAAAGCCTACATAGAAGCACTCTGTGTTCTACGTGACATGGCAATCAATGGTGAACTAGTTGACTACAGTTACTATGCAGTGTGGCCAGATCCTGATTCAGTTCACGATGATTTTTCTGTTATTTGTCAAGGGTTTTATGAAGACATAGCTCATATGAAAAGCAAAGAAGGGATCAAAGTGTTTTCTGATGGTTTCTCTTGGGTTTCCATGAAGAATGTAAGGTTTTTGGATGACTCTATACTGAAACGACCAGATGTTGGACCATCAGCCTTTAAGATCTTCCTGAAGTACCTTAAAAAAACTGGTTCCAAAAATCTGTGTGCTGTAGATCTCCCATCCTGGGTAAAGACAGGATTTGAAGAAGCAGGATGCAAATACATATTATTGGAGAACACTTTCTCTGAGAAACAGTTCTTCTCTGAGGTATTTTTCCCCAATGTTCAGGAAATCGATGCAGAGCTGCGTGATCCTTTGATGCGTTATGTTCTCAATGAAAAAGTTGAGGAGTTCTCAGGAATTCTTCGTGTTACTCCTTGCATTCCTTGTTCCTTGGATGGACATCCATTGGTAACTCCATCAACACTGATCCATCCTGAAGGAAGAGTCGCAAAGTTATACGATGCTGAAGATGGAAGATTTCCTTATGGCACCACTCAGGATTATCTTAACCCAGTTATTTTGGTTAAACTTGTTCAGTTGGGAATGGCTAAAGATGATATTTTATGGGAAGATCTGATAGAACGTGTAGAGTCAGTAGCTGAAATTAACAAGATTGATCATGCTGCAGCTTGTCTCAGAAGCAGTATTATACTGAGTCTTATTGATGAAAAGCTAAAATCTAGGGACCCTAGAGCTAAAGAATTTGCTGAAAAATGTCAAGCCATCCCTTTCCTTCCTTTCCTCAGCAAACCAGCAGGCTTCTCACTACACTGGAAAGGCAGTGATTATCAGCCTGAAGCAATGTTTGCAGCAACTGATCTGTTCACTGCTGATCATCAAGATACAGTTTGCCTAATACAACCAATTCTTAATGAAAATTCCCACTCCTTTAAAGGTTGTGGTGCTTTGTCATTAGCTGTCAAGGAATTCTTGGGTTTACTGAAGAAACCAGCTGTTAACTTGGTCATAAATCAGTTAGAAGAAGTTGCAAAGTCATTTGATGGAATCACACTGTATCAAGAAAATATCACTAATGCTTGTTACAAATATCTACATGAAGCAATGCTACAGAATGAATCAACAAAAGCTATGATAATTGAACAACTGACAAACTGTAGTTTTATTCTGGTTGAGAATGTGTATGTTGAGCCCACAAAAGTGTCTTTCCATTTGAATTTTGAAGCAGCACCCTATCTCTATCAGTTGCCTAACAAATACAAAAACAGTTTTCGTGAGCTATTTGAAAGTGTGGGTGTAAGACAGGCTTTTACAGTTGAAGATTTTGCTGTAGTTCTGGAATTAATAAACCAGGAAAGAGGGACCAAACAACTAACAGAAGACAACTTTCAGCTTTGCAGGAGGATAATTAGTGAAGGAATATGGGGCCTCATTAGAGAGAAGAAGCAGGAATTTTGTGAGAAAAAGTATGGTGCGATTTTGTTACCCGATACTCGTCTTGCGCTTCTGCCTGCAAAATCTTTGTGTTACAATGACTGTCCATGGATTAAAGTTAAAGACACAACTGTTAAATACTGTCATGGTGATATTCCAAGAGAAGTTGCGGTAAAGCTTGGAGCAATACCAAAACGCCATAAAGCTTTAGAAAGATACGCATCCAATATCTGTTTTACTACCCTTGGAACAGAATTTGGCCAGAAAGAAAAATTGACAAGTAGAATTAAAAGCATTCTTAATGCTTACCCTTCAGAAAAAGAAATGCTGAAAGAGCTCCTTCAGAATGCAGATGATGCAAAAGCTACAGAGATTTGTTTTGTCTTTGATCCTAGACAACATCCAGCTGATAGAATATTTGATGAGAAATGGGCACCACTTCAAGGACCAGCGCTGTGTGTTTACAATAATCAGCCTTTTACAGAAGATGATATTCGAGGAATTCAGAACCTTGGAAAAGGCACAAAAGTAGGAAATCCCTGTAAAACCGGACAATATGGGATAGGTTTCAATTCTGTTTATCACATCACTGATTGCCCTTCTTTCATATCTGGCAATGATATACTTTGTATTTTTGACCCTCATGCTAGATACGCACCAGGTTCAACATCAACAAGTCCTGGCCGCATGTTTAGAGATTTAGATGCAGATTTCAGAACACAATTCTCAGATGTCCTGGACCTCTACTTGGGAAATCACTTCAAACTTGATAATTGCACAATGTTTAGGTTTCCTCTTCGAAATGGAGAAATGGCAAAAGTATCAGAAATTTCCTCAGTTCCGTGCTCAGATAGAATGGTCCAGAATCTGTTAGATAAGCTGCGTTCAGATGGAGCAGAACTCCTAATGTTTTTAAACCATATGGAAAAAATTTCTATTTGTGAGATAGAAAAGACAACAGGAGCACTGAATGTGTTGTATTCTGTACAAGGCAAAATCACTGATGGGGACAGACTGAAGCGAAAGCAATTCCATGCATCTGTAATCGACAGTGTAACTAAAAAAAAGCAGCTAAGTGAAATACCTGTGCAACAGATCACTTACACAATGGATACTGAAGACTCTGAAGGAAATCTTACAACTTGGCTAATTTGTAACCGATCAGGCTTTTCCGCCATGGAAAAGGTATCCAAAAGTGTGGTTTCAGCCCACAAGAATGAGGACATCACTCTTTTTCCACGAGGCGGGGTAGCAGCTTGCATTACTCATAATTACAAAAAACCCCACAGAGCGTTCTGTTTCTTACCACTGTCATTAGAAACGGGGCTACCGTTTCATGTGAATGGACACTTTGCTCTCGATTCTGCAAGGAGAAATCTGTGGCGTGATGATAACGGTGTTGGAGTAAGAAGTGACTGGAATAGTAGTCTAATGACGGCACTGATAGCACCAGCCTATGTTGAACTGCTAATCCAGCTGAAGAAACGGTATTTTCCAGGCACTGATCCTACAGTATCAGTGCTGCAAAACACACCTATTCATGTTGTGAAAGACACTTTGAAAAAATTTTTATCCTTTTTTCCAGTTAATAGACTGGATATTCAGCCGGATTGGTATTGTTTAGTGAAAGCAGTTTACAGTTGCATTTATGAAGATTTGAAGCGTCTTCTACCGGTTATGCGAGCTCCAAATATTGATGGGTCTGATTTGCATTCTGCTGTTATCATCACATGGGTTAACATGTCTACCGTGAACAAAGGCAGGCCGTTCTTTGACAACTTACTACAAGATGAATTGCAGCATCTCAAAAATACAGAATACAACATCACAACACGGAAGACAGTGGCAGAAAATGTTTACAGACTCAAGCATTTACTCTTAGAAATTGGATTTAACTTGGTATATAACTGTGATGAAACTGCGAATCTTTACCACTGTCTGGTAGATGCAGATATTCCTGTCACCTATGTGACACCTTCTGATGTCCGATTATTTTTGATGACATTTTCCTTTCCAGACTCTAATTGCCACATTGGAAAATTACCCTGTCGCCTTCAGCAGACAAATTTGAAACTCTTCCATAGTCTCAAGCTTCTGGTTGACTACTGTTTTAAAGATGCAGAAGAAAATGAAATCCAAATTGAGGGCTTGCCACTCCTTATTACTCTTGACAACGTTTTGCAAATTTTTGATTCAAAGCGACCAAAGTTCTTAACAACATACCATGAACTGATTCCATCTCGCAAGGATCTGTTTATGAACACACTATATTTGAGATATAACAATATTTTACTTAGCAGTGAAGTAGCAAAAGTCTTTGATATCAAAAGTTTTGCTGAATTGTTATCATCTGTGCTGCCTAGAGAATATAAAACTAGAAATTGTATGAAATGGAAGGAAAACTTCGCAAGTGAATCTTGGCTTAAAAATGCCTGGCATTTTATTAGTGAGTCTATAAGTAGTAAGGAAGAGCAAGAAGATATGCAAACTAAATTCGATGATGTTGTCGAAACTTTGAAGGACTGGACTTTGCTCCCAGGTGTGAGGTTTACTGTCTCAGCCAATCATCTTGTTGTGCCAGAATGCGATGTGTTGCTGCCGCTCAGCATTATGCATATAGCTGTTTTTCCAAATGCTCAGAGTGATAAAGTTTTTCATGCTTTAATGAAAACAGGCTGTATTCAGCTGGCATTGAACAAAATCTGTTCCAAAGACAGTGCTTTAGTGCCTTTGTTGTCGGGATGTACAGCAAATATAGATAATCCTTCAAGCATTCTGAAAGCCATACAATATATGGTACAGACATCAACTTTTAGGACTGAAAAGTTAGCAGAAAGTGACTTTGAGGCTCTTCTAATGTACTTCAATTGCAATTTATGTCATTTGACATCTCAGGATGACATAAAGATTTTAAAGTCTCTTCCATGTTACAAATCAATTAGTGGCCGATACATCAGCATTTCAAAATATGGGACATGTTATGTCCTCACGAAAAGCATTCCATCAGTAGAAGTAGACAGATGGACACAGTCGACTTCATCAGCTTTCCTTGAAGAGAAGGTTCATTTGAAAGATTTGTATACTGTGCTTGGCTGTGTCTCTGTGGATGATCTTGAAGTGTACTTGAAACATCTTTTGCCAAAAATTGAAAGCCTTTCTTATGATGCAAAATTAGAACACTTGATCTACTTAAAGAATCGGCTAACTAGCATTGAAGAAACTTCTGAAATGAAAGAACAGCTCTTTGAAAAGCTTGAAAGCATTTTGATCATTCATGATGCAAGCAATAGATTAAAACCTGCAAAATATTTTTATGACAGGACTGTAAGGGTTTTTGAAGTTATGCTTCCTGAAAAATTCTTTATACCTCAAGATTTTTTTAAGAAACTAGAGCAGCTTACAAAACCAAAAAACCAAGCTGCATTCCTTCCATCATGGGTAACCTTTCTGCGACACATTGGATTGAAATTCATCATTTCACAGCAACAATTACTACAGTTTGCTAAGGAGATCAGCATGCGAGCAAACACAGAAAACTGGTCTAAAGAAACACTACAGAATACTGTCGATGTTCTCCTTCATCACATATTTCAAGAAAGAACTGACCTTTTGGCAGGAAATTTTCTGAAAGAATTGTCATTAATTCCTTTTCTGTGCCCTGAACGAGCTCCAGCAGAATTTGTTAGATTTCATCCTCAGTACCAAGAAGTAAATGGGACGCTTCCTCTTATACGATTTAATGGGGCACAGGTGAATCCTAAATTCAAACAGACTGATGTGCTGCAGTTGCTGTGGACTTCATGTCCCATTCTCCCCGAAAAAGCAACACCTTTAAGCATCAAAGAGCAAGAGGGAAGTAGTCTTGGTGCGCAAGAACAACTTGAGCAAGTTTTAACCATGCTGAATGTCAATTTGGACCCTCCCCTGGACAAAGTTATCAATAACTGCAGGAACATATGCAATATAACAACTTTGGATGAGGACATGGTGAAAACTAGGGCCAAGGTCCTAAGAAGCATTTATGAATTCCTTAGTACAGAGAAAAGAGAATTCCGCTTTCAGCTTCGAGGAGTTTCTTTTGTAATGGTGGAAGAAGGTTGGAAGCTCCTTAAGCCTGAAGAAGTGGTAATAAACCTTGAGTATGAATCTGATTTTAAACCTTATCTTTATAAACTTCCTTTAGAACTTGGTACTTTTCATCAGTTGTTTAAACATTTGGGTACTGAAGATATTATTTCAACAAAGCAGTACGTTGAAGTTCTAGGTCGCATATTCAAGAACTCTGAAGGAAAGCAACTGGATCCTAATGAAATGCGCACAGTTAAAAGAGTAGTTTCTGGCCTGTTCAAAAGTCTTCAGAATGATTCTGTCAAGGTTAGGAACGACCTTGAGAATATGAGGGATTTTGCCCTTTACCTTCCCAGTCAAGATGGTAGGTTGGTAAAGTCTAGTATATTAGTTTTTGATGATGCACCCCACTACAAAAGCAGAATCCAAGGTAACATTGGCGTGCAAATGCTTGTTGATATTAGCCAGTGTTACTTAGGCAAAGACCATGGTTTTCACACTAAATTGATAATGTTGTTCCCTCAAAAACTGAGGCCTCGCTTACTTAGCAGTATTCTTGAAGAACAGTTGGATGAAGAATCTCCCAAAATTTGTCAGTTTGGAGCACTGTGTTCTTTGCAGGGAAGGTTACAGTTGCTATTGTCTTCAGAACAATTCATCACAGGACTCATTAGGATTATGAAGCATGAAAATGACAATGCTTTTCTAGCTAATGAAGAAAAAGCAATAAGACTTTGCAAAGCTTTGCGAGAAGGTTTGAAAGTTTCCTGTTTCGAGAAGTTGCAAACCACATTAAGAGTTAAAGGTTTTGCTCCTATCCCCCACAGCAAAAGTGAAACATTTGCTTTCCTGAAGAGATATGGAAATGCAGTAATACTGCTGTACATACAGCATTCTGACAGCAAAGACATAAATTTCCTCTTAGCATTAGCAATGACTTTAAAATCTGCAACTGACAACCTGATCTCTGATACGTCGTATTTAATTGCCATGCTGGGATGTAATGATATTTATCGGATCAGTGAGAAGCTTGACAGCTTAGGAGTGAAGTATGACTCTTCTGAGCCATCAAAACTTGAACTACCAACACCTGGCACCCCTATACCGGCTGAAATTCACTATACACTTCTTATGGATCCAATGAATGTATTTTATCCTGGTGAATATGTTGGTTACCTTGTGGATGCTGAAGGTGGTGATATATATGGATCATATCAACCAACTTACACCTATGCAATCATTGTACAAGAAGTAGAAAGAGAAGATGGTGAAAGTCCTAGTTTCCTAGGGAAGATTTACCAAATTGATATTGGATATAGTGAATATAAAATAGTGAGCTCTCTAGACTTGTACAAATTTTCAAGACCAGAGGAAAGTTCTCAAAGCAGGGACAGTGCACCTTCTACCCCCACCAGTCCTACAGAATTTCCAGCACATGGACCGAGGACAATTCCACCTCTCTTCACTGGTAGAGACAGCCACAAATCAATGTCCTCAAAACATCACTCTCCAAAAAAAATAAAGTCAAGCTCGTTACCAGAAATATTAAGAGAAGTGACATCTGTGATTGAACAGGCTTGGAAGCTTCCAGAATCTGAAAGAAAAAAGATTATTAGGAGGCTGTATCTTAAATGGCATCCAGATAAAAATGCAGAGAATCTAGATATAGCTAATGAAGTTTTCAAACATTTACAGAATGAGATTAACAGGCTAGAAAAACAGGCCTTTATGGATCAAAATATGGATAGAGCCTCAAGAAGACCGTTTTCATCCTCTGCTTCTCGATTTCAGTCAGATAAATTTTCATTTCAGAGATTTTACACTTCATGGAATCAAGAGGCAACAAGCCACAAATCTGAAAGGCAACAGTATAAAGAAAAGTGTCCAACGTCCTCAGGGCCATCTTACTCGCAACGCTTTTTTGTCCCACCAACGTTCAGGTCTGTTGGCAATCCTGTAGAGGCTCGTCGATGGCTTAGGCAGGCCCGAGCTAACTTTTCAGCTGCAAGAAATGATCTTCATAAAAATGCCAATGAGTGGGTATGCTTTAAATGCTACCTTTCTACTAAACTGGCCTTGATTGCAGCTGACTACGCAGTGAAGGGCAAATCAGACAAAGACGTCAAACCGGCAGCCCTTGCACAAAAAATTGAGGAATACAGTCAGCAACTTGAAGGGCTTGCAAACGATGTTCAGACATTGGAAGCTTACGGAGTAGATAGCTTGAAAACCAGGTATCCTGACTTACTTCCTTTTCCACAGATTCCCAATGATAGGTTTACTTCAGAAGTGGCTATGAGAGTGATGGAATGTACTGCTTGTATCATCATAAAACTTGAAAACTTTATACAACAAAAAGTGTAAAGAGATTTGAAGAGGGAACTGCTTTTGTCAAGAGCTTAGGTATTTATGTGCTGGGACACAAATGGGATTGTACAGATTACTGAACATCCAAGAGGTTACGCATTGCCACACAGCTTAGAAACATAATGCACAAAGGTGGGTTAAGTACTAAAATACTTAGAATTGAAATTTATCTAAATGGGATTTTTTTTTTCTTTTTGTAAACTGAGCCTGCTGTATAAGCAATCTGTAAAACATGAACATTTTTTAAAATTTGCAAGGAAATTGAGCTGCAAAAATTAGATGTATGTACAATATTAATTGGCATATTAAACTGCACTTTATATAACCAAAGCTTAGCTTTCTGTTAGATGAAGTCTGTAATTGTAACTCCTTATAAGATTTTATTTCATTTAATAGAATGTTTCCGAAAATGTCAGTTTTCAATGTACTAATCTTAAGACTGGATGTACTATGTAATGGGAGGTGGGATGGTAATTAAAATAACTTTGGAGGTACTGATCCAAAGCATTTCTGTATTCTTTTGTGTTCTGTGGACATTCGTGTCACTCATGGTAATACTCTTATCAGCTGGATCTGATTATAAATTTGCTGCAGCATCCCATTGTGAACGTTGAAAGGATAGTTTAGTACCTGTGAACTGGTACGGTTATTTTAATGCTGAATAAGTATACTTGATTTAACATGCAACTTCATGACATGCATTGATTGCATTTACTTTATTATAAAATAATTGATTATTTAATGTTTTTTTTCTAGACCCTGGCATCTTTTGTTTAATAAAAATGCATGTGGGTGATATAAAGTTGGTGAACATTATTATATGATGTTTTATGATTTTTTTTTTTCCCAAACCCCAAAACTCAGTTTTCAGATGTCTAAATGCTTGAGTTTTGTTTGGTTGATTGGTTTTGGGTTTTTTTTCCCTGCTTGTGTGCCTTTGTGTGTGTGTGTATATATATATATATTTTTCCACAAACAAACATTGATAATAGTACAATTCTGTAACCCATTTTTGGTGTGCACTGAGCACTGTTTTTTGTTACATGTTCAAAGGTGCTGCAAGGTAACGCCCTTTTATTTTGTTGTTCACTACAGCCCTAGAGAAGTCTGATTTTTAGTTCATGCTCTTTCTTTTATAGTTTGTAATACTTTTGGTAATGTCATGCAATATGTTCAATGTTAGCTATTTGTAAAAAAAATTAAAAATTAAAAAAAATATGCAAGGATAATAATACATAGAAAGATTTTTTTTCTGGATCAGCCACATTTAACACAAATGTAAAAAATTTTCCAGTGGCACACTATTACAATTGTTTAGTGACAGCACACTGAAACTGTAACTTGCAGAATAGAAAGGAAAATAGCAGTGAGCTTGCAGGATACAGCTGGCATCATGTTATAATAAAATTAAAATCACGATGAAGGTTTCTTTGGTGTTGTGAAAATTATAAAGGGCTTGTTCTCTTCTGAAGAGTCTTGTAAATTATAGTGGGAAGTAATGTGATATTTGGAAAACGATTCTGCTTCTGTTTGTGAAGCCCTATTATTATTTCTGCTAGTAAATATTAAGTGCCATAACTTTAATAAAGAAAAATGCAAACATAGATTTCAGTCTTATGTGTTTTGGTTTTAAAAAGTAAACTAAATTTTCAGTTCATTCTGAATAATTGTGCAAATTTTAACTATCAAACAGGAAAAATGCTTTTTGTTTCCTTTCAGTGATGAATGTTTGCAGTTTTCTCAATTTGTCCATTTTTGCTAATGTTTTTGCAACAAATACCATGTGAGTAAAACACAAATCCTGGGGTGCCATGAATAATTTTTTGAGTTAATTCCCTGTGTTTTTCAACAGATTCCTTTGTGGCTGTTTGTGCATTGAGTCAGACGAGTGGTATGGGGTTTGGTTTAAATGAAGCTAAATCAAAGTTAGCACAGTAGCATCAAAAAAGAGGAGCAACATGAACACTTCCCTGTGTTTAGGTGAGATCTTGAGGAAGAAAAACTTTTAAGCACATAACAGTGTTTTGTAAGCGACTTAGGTTAACTTCCCAATGTTATTATGAACCATTAAAATGTCTGTGCAGAAGCATTAAACTGTTTTGTTAGATTTTTATGATTTTATTTATTGGTCGAGTCTTGACACTGTGAGAAAGAAAACAATCCCAGTTCTTAGGAAGCCAGTGGTCTGAAGTAATTTTAAATATTGAGCCAATGTGAGGAAGAAACCTTGAGTGACAGAAAAATTCATTTATTATCTTATTCTCGGGTTGATACAATCAATTAGTTTTGATAAAATGCAGAGAGACAGGCAAGAGAGTTGTCTCAATTTGAAGTCTTTTTTTTTTTTAAATTTAATTTGCTTAACACTCTGTAAGAGGTAACCTGAATAAAGAGGCCTTGGGAAACCAGAAAACTGCATTGTGATAGTGATTTTATAAGTGCCATTTAATCCCTGTTTAAAAAGAAACAATTTTTGAAAGATGTTTAATTCCTGCTTTGTTTATGCTCAGCTGAGAGCCTTGGAAAAAGCAGAATAACATATTTGTTCCTAAGTTGGTCACGGAAGCTCCGAACAGTTAGGATGTAATGATTCCTTAGCAAGGGCCTGTAGAAGTAAATGGTAGCTTGCAGTTCCACAAAAAGGTATAAGTAATTCTGCACATTACACAAGTTCACATGAGAAAAAAGGTGTTTTCAGCCAGGTCCTAGTTATCTTTCAGTACCACGACTGGGAAAAGCAGCTTCAATATTGTCTCCCAGGATTATAGCTGTGAGGTTTAGCAAAGACCAGTGATACAGAAGACTTATTTATCTGTTTGGTCAGTAGCTTAAATCCAAAGCATTGCTTGTAATAAGCCTTGGCCAGTCTGTTACTGTTTCTCTTCATGTGGAATCTTTACAGGTTTTCTTCTAAGACACTGGCAATAGCACATGTTCTTAAAAGCACTGGTCATTAGCCTCAGCTCTTAAATGGCAACACAAAGAATTTTTTTATTTTAAGGAAATAGATTTCTGCATAGCCAGTTACCAGAAAAAAAACAAAAATGGGTTGTTGTATAAACAAATGCAGCTTTGCAATATTTATACTCCAGGCACTGTCAAAATAGAGTTACTATGGTGGTAAGAACTATTAGTATGAGGATTCCATTCACTTGGTACTTGGGTTGCTTTATATGAGGCACAGGTACAATCTATTTTATTTGCTCCAATTAAAGGAGCACAATGCCAGTTTCAAGATTTCCCATTACAGGATCTGAACGCTTTGTGGATGGCTGGATTGGTATTGTGGAACATGGGCAGAACTAATAGTTTGAAAGTAATTAACCTTGACAGCCTAAGTAGATGTTTTCATTTGAAGATGACACATGTTTCGTCACGTGGAGGTGTTTGTCAAGGAGTTTTTCATCAAAACTGTTTATCTTTTATTTGGTTTCCTTTCTGAATGATTAATGCAATAGCACTGGCATAATTCTTTTTCTTAACTTTCACTCACTACAGATGAAGATAAAGGAATTCCAGATGTCCAGTGAGACCTACCTGTAAAGCATTTTCTAAATTTTGGAAAGTAAATTGTTACTTGGGGCCAAGATTTTCATTCAGATTTTAAAATGCTGTACATTCCACGTTCTGAGAGAGCTGGGACGATAATTTTGTTTTAAAAATGAAAACACTCATTTAAGCTGTGTTTCATATGAACATAAAAGGAGAAACAGGCTTTTCAAAAGGTATAAAGTTTATTCAATAACTCAGTTTTCAGTTAATTCTTGCAATTTCCTTTTGCATAAAGCTGTATAAAGATAGACAAATGTAAATACTAAAGGACTGTGAAATGGAAACGCAGAGGGATGTGTTTGGGCGATCAGCAAATGAAGTTTTACTGCTGTTGTGATGTTTTTACTTTTCTGCTGTGTAACAATCCCAACCAGTTACAAGAACTGCTGTAAATAAATCTTTTTGAGGGAAAAAAAATGCAAACAATACAGTTCACTACATGGGGTAGTAGGTTTTTTTCCCTCCTTTTGGATAACGCTTTTGAAAATAAACTGGAGAAGTGCGTACTCTCACTTTCCTGTGCCATAGTTTTCTGTTAATCTGTAACTATTTACTGAGGTTTGATTCAAGTGGAGACAATAATTTTTAAGTATTGAAGAGAGATGAAAAGAAGGTACCAGGAATGATAAGTTAGCGGTGTGGGAACTGTACTGAGATTTGCAACAATTCAGATGATAGCATCACTTGATCACACTGTGGTAGTTTTAACATACACTTTGTTTCTCCACTAACTGCAACTAAAAGAAAAAATCCCAAGAAATGTTCTTCAGAGACAAATAGTTGCCCTTCTTGCTTTATAAACCCTGCACAACTGACCTAATGTAACTATATTTTCAACATGAGTCTGTAGCATAATAAAAAGTAGAATTAAACAATGAAGGGGAGCAAGTTTGGGGTATGGACCCTGGTATAGCAAGGATACAGCAGACCTCTTTAGTTTTCCATACTACTCCGTGTCCACTCATGAACTGAGGGAAGTCCAAAAGGATTATCTCTACAAGGAAGGCAGTAGTTACTGCAATGTCTAGCTGAGGTGCTGTTATGCTGGTACCAGCCTGGAAATGGCACCCTGGTTTTCCTACATAGCTTTGTAAAAGCATTAACTAAGAGCAATCTCAGTGCAAAAAGTTGCAACAGAAGTGGCTTCCAGATACTCAGTAGTTCAGGGGTTAGGTTACTCTTGTGTTACATGGAAAGTCTGGATTCAATCCCTTGTGCAGCATTAACTGGCAAATTGCATTTGAAACTGCGCCTCCAAAACAGAAGCTTGAAATGCCTAACTTAAAATGTTCCATTTCCATTGCCAGCATGATAGGCAGATTGTAACTAATGCACTTATTCACAGTGTCTGGCTAGCACCTAGGGATTAAGTTAGGTGACTGAGTAGTTTGGTGCCGCAGGGGTGTGGGCCTTCCTGTCGGAAATGGGTATGATGACACTTGGAGTGCCTTTCAAACCAGGTAGTGGCTGAATTCTCTAAGGATTGCAGTACTGTTTTCACTGTTGCACTACTCCTGTACAAACTGTAGCAACTACAGCACTCCTGCTGGCTTGTAGCAGCAGTTGTTAGGTATCTGACACATGCAATGGAATTAGCTGTCCTTTGTTTTAATACACAGACTTTCTATGCATTGAATAAGCCAAGGCTGCTCATAATTTGGATTGTAAAATCTTGCACATGGAGCTGGAACCACCTAAACTGCCTTTAATGGACTGTTGAAGACAGGTTTCTGTTTAAGCCTGTCTTGGCTGAGGGCTTAGTTGTAGAGATACAATTGAGAGATAGGAGGAGATATATTAATTTCTTTAGGGCCAACAGCCCTGGAGTCACTCCTGAAAGTAAATGTCTAGGCCCGGGAAAAGGGAATTTCAGAAATGGAAGCTGTGTAGCTTCATACTTCTCCCTGAGGCAGTATGTTAGTAATCAGAGTGCTCTCAAAGTAACATGGGAGACCTTGATTCACTTGCCTCCTTTGCCTGAAGGGACCCAAAAGGTTGGCTTAAGCATGTCTCCAACTTTTCCTGTTGAAGCTCTGCTAGTCTGCATTAATTGCTGAGGGCTCCACCCTGCTAATGAAGGGAAATTTCAGTATTGTACTTTAGACTCGTTGGATAAATTACAAAGACAACCCTTGAGGCAGGGACTACCCAGGGTTTCTTGTCCACCAGAGCTGAAATAGCAAGTTTTTAAAAACAGCATAGTCTTAGTCATTCTTTTCTTCTGATTCTCCTGCCTTAAGGATGACAAATCTTTTCTCTGATGGATGGACATTCTGGGGTTTAATAATGGTCATGGGTAAAAATCTCTCTGTAAGTAGACACAAAGGCACTATGTGATAGCAGCTCCAACCTGGGTAATAAAGTCATTGAGTATATACAAAACAGTGTAAAAGGAGTAAAAAACCCCATGAGGTTTAAACAAGAGACTATCAAATTCAAACCCTGCTACCCAGAAGTGTGCAAACAATTTATTTGTGTTCAGTGCAACACTGTACAGGGGAATGGGTCTCCAGTTGTGTTTCTCTACAATGTCAATCCACAGTTTGTTGATTCTGGTGAGCATTTACTTCGTACCCAACGTCCTAATGTAAAAAATAATTAAGAGCAGTTTTACTCTCTTCATTTGTGATGAAGTCCCAGTCTGACAAGATCAGAAATTTCAGTCAATAGCTGCAGATGGAAATGAAATAGTCCTCTTAATTGAGTCCTGTGGGCTGCAAAAAGGGATTTTTTTTCCCCCACCGCCCAAACAGTTCCTTCTGCCAGACAATCTGGAGCCACATTAAGGATTTTTTTTCTTTTTTACTAGTCCAGCTGTCAGAGCAAATTGCCATGTTGAATTAGCATGTCCTAAAATATAAAAGGGTGTAAATGAGTGTAATGGTACAGGCAGTATGACAAACTATTGCTATTATAAAATATACTGACATATTTCTCTATTGTATAGTAAACAGATTTGAGACACAGGGAGGTGTAAATGACTCTTGGAGCTTTTTGGATTAGTTATTTTTATATGAATCTCAGCAATAAGCAAATCAGCATATACGTTGCCAAATTAAAATGGGAAGCTATTAACAAATTAACACCTTGTACACAGAACTTATACAAATACCACATTTTTCGTATCATGTGTTATTGCAAGAACAAAATTGCATAGACTATTTGCTGGCACTTTCTGAATTCCCAAAATAATGCTTTGTCTTAGCAAATAGTTCAAGTAATTCCCTCAATTTAATTTCACCCACTAATGCAGTAAGTGTTTCCATGTAGTGAGAGAAAAAACCCCATGGAGCTCAAAAATATTAACAATGACATAATCATCTGATGGCATAATAGTTCAGCAAGGAAACATATTCCTTTTATTCTTTCTTTTATGCTGTCTGTGAGGCTGTTTTCAAAGTGTTACTGACAAAACATAGAGTTTGATTCAAGTCATTCTGAAGTTGAAATATCATTTGTGCTCTTCTTCCCCTTTCACCCTGTGGTCCAGAATTGTAGATACAGGTTTGTTTCCTAAACTGAAGTGCTTTGTTTTTAAAACTCAGAACATTCTGCTTTTGGTAACTTTCTTTAGCAAAATATAAAACTCAGACTAGCAAGGGGGTGTGCGGCCATCTCTGGTGCCTCACTGGCAGACACGGCTGTATTCTTGGCAAGTGGAGCCCACGCCAGCCACTGACAAGTAGAGCTTTCCGTCTGGACACACGCAGATTTCGTAGAGCCCCTGAGAAACACCGGATGAACCCCTTGTACCCTCAGGCAATTTGGGCAGCCGCACAGTTTCAGCGTCGAGCAAAAGCTGCTTGGGAGAAAGCAGGACAAATAGGCTCATTAGAGATAACAACGCAGCAGTGTCCCATAAAGTGATTTTGGTTAGGCAGTGGTGTAAGAATTGCCACCTACCCAGACTTGTTACCTACAAAGCTGCTCTAAGGCCTAGGCTCTTGGCAGGCACTGGAACATGAGAAAGGGGTAAGGTGGTGGGTGCTCAGCTTCTTCCTTAGCAGAGACCTCATTAATTTCAACAAGCCCAAGTGCAAGGTCAGAGCAATTCCAAACACAACTATAGGCTGGGTGGAGTATGGATTGAGAATAGCCCTGAGGAGAAGGACTTGGGGGTGTTGGTGGATGAGATGAGCACTTGCAGCCCAGAAATCCAACTGTGTCCTGGGCTGCATTAAAACCAGTGTGACTGTAAGGGAAGGACATTATTTTCCCCCCTTTACTGTGCTCTCCCTGACCTGGAGTACTACATCCAACTCTGGGGGCCCCAGTACAAGAAGGGCATGGAGCTGTTGGAGCAAGTCCAGAGGAGGGCCATGAGGTGATCAGAGGGCAGGAACATCTCTCCTGGGACAGTTGGGTTTGTTCAACCTGGAGAAGTGAAGGGTCCAGAGAGACCTTAGAGCAGCCTTCCAGTATCTGAAGGGGCCTACAGGAAAGCTAGAGAGGGGCTGTTGACAAGGGCATGGAGTGCCAGGACAAGGGGAAATGGCTTTAAACTGAAAGAAGGGAGATTTACATTAGCCATTAGGAAGGAATTCTTCCCTGTAAGGGTGGTGAGGCCCTGGCACGCGTTGTCCAGAGAAGCAGTGGCTGCCCCTCCCTGGCAGTGATCAAGGACAGGTTGGATGGGGCTTTGGGCAACCTGGGCTAGTGTAGGGTGTCCTTGTCCATGGCAGGGGGTTGGAAGTGGATGGTCTTTGAGGTCCCTTCCAACCCAAACCAGTCTGGCATTCTTTGATTCTAGAGAGACGGTATCCTGCCCATACACTGAATAAGACACTGGACCCAGGTGTGACCTGGCCTGAGTGTTGATGTCTCGAAGCTAATGCAGCTGGTTAAGGATACAGTTTGGTCCAGAATTCCTCTGTGGAAGAACCGGGACTCTATGGCCTTGCAGAGGGGATTAATATGTTGGATGATGTTGCTGATGGGGCAGCTCTTTATGATGTCTGAAGAGCTTCACCCCTTAGTTTAGCAAATCTGATTGGGCCAAGAACCCTGCTGGGGTGCCTGGGGACCACTGTGCAAATTGGGAGTGCTATCACAGTTTTATTAGAAAGTATTTCTCTAAGCTGGTACAACATTATGTCAACTGGTAGTATTATTTAATCTAACCCATAAATAAAAGTCTTATTACTGGCATAATTAATTTGAGTAATGTGTCACCTAAAATCTAATTAATTAAATTAACAAGTCATGAAAAAAGACTAGGTTCTTTGTACTCTGACAGCAAATCAACCATAGCTATGAAAACAGATGTCTTTGTACTCACCACACCATCACTGCTTTGGAGTTTGATATCCATCTGGGAAAGAGCTTCAATATTCCCAGCTTGCGCTTTGATATTAATTCCTCGTGGTGCATCCATGCTCAAAGAGCGAGTTGGTGATTCCAGCCTGAAAGCAGGAGCAGGAAATCTGACAGTAGCACATTCTCATATGTTCCTTTATTTTTGAAAAATAAGTAAACTGTCAACAAGCACTGGAAGGATCTTGCCTGAAGTCATATAAAAGATGCAGCTTCTTTTTTCTTCAGGCAGACTTGAAAAGGGAGGCAGCTATTTGAAGACACCAAAGTATCCCAAATGAAAAATATAGATGAATTCCTAATACAAATACAAGCTATTATTTTTGAGATAACGTCAGATTTTTTGCAGTATCATGTCAATTTATTCTTTAAAACCAAACCCATTTTTACATTCTTTAGTTTGAATTTACTTTCATTTTTGACATAGTAAGATATAGAAATGAATATAATTAATGCAGTCTGGAGGTTTTTCAGTTAACAAAAATTTTGACACTGCTATCAGTCAGACCAAAATTTCACTCAGGGTGTTGTTTAACTGGATGGCACCTGAAAGTTAAAAACCAGTAACTTCATGTGAAATAAAAGTTATGCCATTTAACAGAACGTTTCAAACCCTACAGTGCCACAAGATGGCAGGAAGGTACTGTATTAGCTGAGTGATCACTTCATCTGGATTAATGATTTTTCTTTTCCAAAGAGATAAGGCTTTGTCTCCTCGGAATTCTGGTATAATTTCAGTGATAAGTAGTGGGGATAGAAATGCTAATTGAAAATCATGAGAAAACAAGAAAAAGCCCAAGCTCAGCAATAAGCTAGCGATTACATTGCTTCTTTTCACTGTTACCGAGAACAACTTCATCTGGCACTGGGAATGCTGCAGGGTAAGAGTTGATACATACTGAGTTTTGTCCCTGAATTTTTGCTCACCCCTCCTGATGACACCAACTTTACACTATGAACCAGCTTTTAACAGTGAATATTCAAGCTAGAGAGAATAAATCAACTGGTGGTCCCAGTTTACTTTACATCCATGTTACGCTCTATTCTGTACGTTCCTATGACACATATAAAGTAGTGTGGGCTTCACCCATAATGCAGAACTCAGACACGTGTCCCTGTTCCCAAGTCTGCATTGTGCTCACCCACTGTGTCTTCTGGAAACATAGCTGGAATGTGGGGGGGAGGGGTGTGGGTGCACATATATGCAAACACGCTCCCAGCAGATGCAGCATTGGTTCCATGTGTGCTCAGCTGCCACTGATCTGGATGAGTGGAGGACTAAGTCCTGGGAGGTCCTTTACTAGGTATGTGTCAGACAGTGAGTCTAGACACTGACTGTCAATCACATGCTAAAGGAATGAAATGATTTCACACACAATCCTGATGTAGCTCTCTGATGAGCTTCACTTACTCAGACTGCTTCAGTTCTTTTTTTACAGTCAGTTCATTAAAACTGGAATTTACAAGCAGTTTGTGCTGGTGAGAGACGTTTGAATCTTCGAGTTTTGAAGAAACTAAATCCAGCTGATATCTTAAAAGCTAAACCCATGATACATGAGCACAGTCAAACACAGTCACTGAAACATCATTTTTTTATCCCCAAATCTGAAAATAACTCAGGCAATATCGGCTTATCACTGCTGGCCAGAGGTAACAGGTGATTTTATCTTCTCTGATCTTCAAAGGTTCCTTACAACCTGAATCATGCTATTACTCTAAGTCTGTGATCTGCCTCTCCCTGATATCTCCTAGGTTAGTCACCTTCAATTAATTTAAACTCCAGATTGATAATTTGAATTCGTAGCAATGAATAATTGCATCATGGTTGCATATGAGGACCATGTCCATTAGTTTGTGCCTTAACCCGTGACTTCATGGTGCATAAACTTCTGTCACAATCACGCCGAGTACAAGGGCTCCAGAACGAGTTTGTTCTGCATCAGCCATCTAACATAGAATTAGTACTTATTATTAAGCAGTGTTTGTGATTTAACAACTTTTCTGTGACTTTTGGGTTTAGATCCTTAGATTTACACTTTAATGAAACTGGAATCACTATGAATCACTTTCCCCAAGTGATTTACGTGGGATGTCTGTTTCACGGGACTATTTTCCATGCACATCTGTATGCATTGTACAATAAAAAACTAATCCAAGTTTCTATTTTTAATATTTAAAGTTTTCTATATTTTCATAAGCCAGTGTCAAGGTAGTTGAATACAACTGTTGACTTAGTTTAGCAAAAAGCTGTAAACATTGACATTCTGCACATTTTTCTGTATTTCATCTATGTAAGTAATCACTGCATAAGCATAAATTTGTATTTTTAAGCTCTACTGAGTATTACAAGAAGGCAGACAGAGACAGAGTTTTGAAGAGCATATCAGACCTGGAGTTTGAAAAGCAATCAAACACTGGAGAAATATTTCTCACTTTCTACCAAAATTAATGCTGGCAAGAGGCCTACAGACATCGGAAGGATTTACAGATTTATGATATGACTTACATATAATTTAAATTACATGGCAGAATTACATTTGCTATATTAATCACAGTCCCAAATTTCTGCTGTTTATAAAGGTCCTATTTCTAGATTAAGTAAGGATAGATTTACCTAATTAAATCTTTGATGCTTCCTGGCAGTGGAAACTGAAGTGAAGCTTACATAGAGATTTTAAAGTATTCTAGAACTACTACGTGTAAGGTTTTAGAAAAGGCAACATTCAGTAATGCTAATGATCTTTATACAGCAGAAATTCTTCTTCTTCCTTTTCCCAGGGAACATGATTTGGCAGAGGGGTTGGAGTCAATGATCTCTGGAGGTCCCTTTCAACCCCTACAATTCTGTGAATCTGTGAGTTCTGTGAACCAAAGGTTCAGAGCCACAAGCCCAGCAGAAGGGAAACAGGCACCTCATGTAGAAATGACATGACTGAATTGAACCTTGACTTTGAATGTCCCTTCTTTGTTCCCACTTGGTCCTGAAGACACATGGCTTCCCCAGCCCCTTAGACACTGCCCTGAAAGTCACCAAAAATTCTTCAGTGGTCATGAACATTCCTGGTCCAGGCACTTCCAGTTTGACACTGGTGGGCAGGTTTGAATTTCTCCCACATGCTTAAAGGCTCTGGGGACCACAGAACTGCCTTAAGAAAAGACCTGGCTAATGGAGATACTTGCATGAACTCAAGGTGTCTCAGAAAGATATGAATAGCACACTGCAATTAACACTGGTATTAACACTGATGGTGGTGTAGTAAGACATTAATACAGCAAAATGTCCTCTTTTTTATGTCAGTGAACTGCTGATGGAAGGAAATTCCTCTGCACTGTGAATGAGTTGGTCAGCCATGAAAAAGATACATGACTGTGTGCAGATGTTTCAAGATCAATTCCCTAGGCAATAAAAGGATGAAGAGAGTAGGCTGGGCTGAGCAAAGAGGTGATGTGCATCCCTCAAAAGTATTGGCAAAACAAGAATTCAATTTACTTGCAAATGTTGGAGGGTGTATGGATAGTTAGAGGACAGAAGTTGATTGTCTTAGAGTCTTTGGTCCTTTTTTAGTGTTTATTTCAATCTGGCAGTAGAATGATGCGGGAATATATTGCTACCAGTCACTTTTTTCTTTTTTTTTAATTACAGGCATATAAATTACATTAAACAGAATGGAGTGAGGATCTTTATCATCTAGAGGAATTAATCTATGTAATGTGCTGTCCTAAATGAGACATCTGTCACAGCCTGTATCTCATTTGGGAAGATGGATTCTGTACTTAAGTGTAGTTTCTAGGTTCTGCGGTAGCTATGCCAGGGGTCTATTTGCAAGTGGTGTGGTGCAAGAGGAATTGATCAGGATGGCACAACATTTGCTAAGGACCTGATACCTCCATTATATGTGTTCTGAGCAGTACTCTGGACTAGCTGTTGCCTGACCCTGAAGACCAGGAGCTTTCAGGTTAATTTAATCCAAATGGAATCCTGTCCATGTGCCTCAAACAGTCGCACCTTGAGAACCAAGATTTGGGGAGCTCAGGCAGTTGGGAGATTTCCCTCATGTTTCAAATTTTAAATCAAAACACTCATGTAGGTATCCACGGAACCATGCCTAGGTCTACTTGCAGAGTAGGTATTTTGCCTTCCTCTCTTTCATTCTGACCCATATGGTCACCTCAAGGTTTGTTGGCAAAGTGCAGTGAAAGTGCACTGTCTCAGCTAACAAAGGGCAGGGAAGGATGGGGGAGTAAGTGGACCCTGCTAATATTGCATAGCTCTGTTATCTGCTGGATATTGGTCCCCCAGCAGTCCATAGCAACTAAAGCAATTACATGGAAGATAGTATTTTTGTTGCTGTCTTCTTCCATGTTGGAATGATAGCTCCGGAAGTCAACTATACTGTCTTGGCTGGCAAGGAAATTTGATGCTGAGGTGTGCAGAATAATTTATGAAGGACTCTTTGAAAGTCTTCTGAAGGAATGTGGACAGCATCCAGGTTCTGGATCTGAAACCATTCCAACAACCTACAGGCTTGGAGATTCCCACCCTTTCTGATAACATGTTGCTAACTTTCAGAGATAAATACCAGATCACCAGAAATTGCTCAGTTTGCTGTGTTTAGGGAGGATGTGATAGGAGTAATGACCTGCTGTGGTTCTGGTAGAGAAGCAGCTGAGCTGAACCCTGACTTTGAATGTCCCTTCTCAGTTGGTGCATGCTGCAGAAATATTGATCTCTTAATTCATCCTGTTCTGTCAGGAGACGGAAGGATACTTCGCTGATCTTTTAAGTTCCACAGTGCATTAGAAAGCTGGTTATAGTACTGCAGAGTGAGTACCACAGCCTTCTGGAGCCCAAGTTTCCTACTGCAATGTGAGATTGCTTGACTCTTAGAGCAGGACAGAGGAACCAGCTTGCTCTTGTGAATTCAGGGAACAGCTAATTTCTTCCTTCTGGCCTTTTTGTCCTTTCCATCTTAGGAGTCAGCATCTCCTGAATTCAATGGGTACAGAATTCCTGAGAATGACTTAATCTAAAAGTTCCCAAATGTATGTATTCCTCACAGTTGCTACCTGAGGAAGGCCAGAGTTACTGTCAATAGACTGGACATGTAGATGGACATTGCCTCTAAAATTGTGGTGCACCCAACAACTGCTGTGCCCATATACATAACGGGTTTCTGTTTATTTATTTATTTATTTATTTATTCTTTCCTCTTGCTTTTAAGTTAAAATGGCCTGATCAATTTTAGCATACAGAGAAGATTTTATGAAACCTGGCACTAAAGTGTATGTAAGGTATGGTAAAGAATTTAGCCGTGTACAGTGTACTAAGTATTTGAGTTAAATATGTTCTTTTATCCGTAAAAGAGAAACACCAATGTATTTTAGCCCAGGCTCAGCTTTAATTAAAAAGAAAGACCCTTGTACACAGCAGAAAATAAAATGTCAAATATATTTGATTCGATTTATTTTACTTTATATCAGATTATTTCACAGCACTGTTTGTTTAGATCATTAATAAGATATTGGTTTAGTGTTCAGCTATATGGTGAGGTTTTGTTTGTGAAGCCCTTTCAAACACTGAAGGAACATGAGGTGGGTCTAGGCAGAACCTAAACGTTAGCTATTTCATAATGCCTTTTCATTAAAAGTTTTTCACAAAGCTTTCTGATATTGATTTTTATGAGAGTTCATAAAATATAGTAATCCATCACTTCCACTTCTCTAATATGCTCAGTCTCCCTCCCATAGTGCTTTCGTGTAATTAAAATAAAAGGATCCATGCAGAAGGGCCAAATAAATTTCTATATTAAAGTTTGATTTAAGAATAAAGTCATATGAAGGAGCAGAAGACAGTGAAAGATCCCACACCCCTTTCTTTCTGCCATTTAGTCTTTGTAGAAGATGAAGAAGACCGAAAATGCTGCTTCACGTGTCCCTAGGCATTGATATGGGGGCATCCGTGGGGAACACAGTATTACAGAAAAGACTGAAGAATATGAAGAAAGAAGCAGAGATACAGAAAATTTAACTCAGAAGCACTGGATTTGGAATAATGGTACTTTCTCTATTGGTGTTTATTTGAATGTTGTATCCCTTGAACTTCTATGAAAATGCTAAAATCAAACTTGATAAGGATGTCTCCCACTCTTCTGAGTACACAGCTGTTTGACCCATCTCTCACTGAATGATCTCTACTACTTCTCAAAGCTAAGAAACATTAAAAATAAGTCCTCTGACTGAATTGTTCCAAGGCAAAATAAAGCCATTACAGTGAGTTCAATAAAGTTGCCTGTTATGGTGCTGAAGATCAGACCTTGCAAGCCTCCATTCATATGAAAGTAAGCATGGTGCAACTCTGCCTGTGCATCTGTACTTCCAAGATTAGGCTCATCTTTTTCCGAGGTTATGAATGCATAGACGTTTTCATTCCTATTGTATTTCCTTGAGAGAAACCAGAGGAGTTAGAAGAGCAATGGCTACAGGTCGTATTGCAGTCTATAAAGACACAGAAGTGAAAATGGGACATAGAGCATCGGATGCTGTTGGCACATAACCAAACCAGCTTTTTCATATTGTTAAGCCAGGAAGAAACCCTCATATGTCTCTGGTGTGCAGACAGGAGTCTGGCCATGAACACCTGCCCTTGAATTCAAGTGTGTCTTCAGAAAGGTGAAAGGAGAAAATAAATTAAATTAGGGAGTGATTGGAGGTCATGGAGCACAGGAAGAATAGAAAAGGTAAGAAATGAAGGAAAAAAAAATCAGGAAAAAGGGGGAAAAGGACAATCTTTAACCTGTCAAGGAACTAATGTATTGAAAGTCAAAAAAGCAACGGAGAGGATTCTGTGGGCTTAATTGGCCTTGGTTCTCTGTAGGTGTCGGCTTTCAGCTCTGCTCTTTGAACAAATGTTAACCTTTAAAAGGCAATAGGAGTATGTTGGCTTTTTGATTAGTCTGAAAGCAGCCTAATTCACTGGCAATGCAGCCAGACATTGTAAGGGAGCAAACCATAGCTACTGTATTCACAGGAAAAAGAGATTTTCAGCATTTATTTAAATCCCAATACATTTCAAACCATATTCTCTCTTTATGAGGAAACTGGATTCCTGTTGACATGAGGGGAGCAAAACTAAGCTGGAGTTGTAGAGGTGGATGGTGAGCAGCAGGTACACACTGATGCTGGCTGCCAATTCCCACCTATGTTCATTTACCTCCCAGCAGCTTGCCCTTTTGAGGTCAGGCAAGTGGGGAGGGTGATCAGAAAGTAGCACAAAGAGTATGATTTACCCAAAGCTATGGATCTTGGTGTTCTGCCTTGTGGCTTTTGGTTGTTTGCCAGCAGACCCAAAGGCAAAGAAGGACAAACCAACAGAACTGAGGTTTCAGGCTCGGTATATGCTTCATTTCTGTTTTGCTTTGTAAAATTATTTTCTTTGGAATGGCTCCTATAATTACATCTTCTTGCAAACAGGAAAGATGAGTTTCACAGCATGTTCCAACAACTGTGTATATCCTAAGGACACGGAAGTATTAGAATTCAACAGTAAACTCTGATAGCTCTTACTGAATGTCAAAAAATACAAAATACTAATGACTCATTACATCTTCTTCCTTGATCAGTTTCTGCACTGTAATGGAAAAATAGCAGTTACTTAGTCAAGCCTTGGCACCAAATTCTAATTTGACATAACTACTGTAAATCTTTCAAATGCTGACTGATTTTTCTTTCTAAAATGTTGCATTTTGCATCACACATATTCAATTTCTTCATTTAAAGGTGGAATAATTGCCTCCTACCTGGAGGATGCTGTCTTCCATAATTTTTCCATTCACTTTGATACTTTAAGTCTGAGCTTCACTGAGTTAAACTAAATGTACTATAATGAAAAAAAAATTGTCTGAAAAACATCATCCATTTTCCCCCGTTGAGTCCATTAGTTGGTCAATGGTTATATAACATCATCCCAATTTTTGTAGTTTACTTCAGAGAAACCATTTTCCAAGGGTTATTGCTCCTGGGAGTTGGCTGCATTAGGACACATGCTCTGTTTCAGTAAGACTAATGTCAGTATCTACAGTTCCCTTACGCTGAATCCCAAGTCAGTCTATTATTTAAGCCACAATAAAATGTAACATGCAAACCAGTACATTTTTAATGAATCAAAATTAAATAAAAATTATTTAAAATGAAAAAGGAACTTTTCTGCAAGTTCTTTTTGTGCGTCTGGCAAATTTCATTTGCAGATGAATTTACAGGGAGACATACAGTAGCACAAGATACAGTTTAATATTAGAACTGTACCTTCAATTTAAGGCTAATGCCTCTCCAAAATAAAGTGTCCTGGTTTCATATGGGATTGAGCTAATTTTCTTCATAGTAGCTGGTGTGGGGCTGAGGTTTGGACTTGTGCTGAAAACAGTGTTAATAATATAGAGATGATTTTTGCTGTTGTCCAGCAATGCTTACAGAGAGCCTTGAAGAGAGCCTGCTTCTGTCCCCACCCCAGTGGTGGGATGGCTGGAGGTGGACAAGGAACTGGGAGGGGACACAGCTGTGACAGCTGACCCCAGCTGAACCAAGGAAATTCCATACCGTATGGTGTCATGCTCAGCCTATAAAGAGTGGGGGGGAAGAGGAAGGAAGTGGGGGTGGCAGTATTCAGAATGAAGGCATTTGCCTTCCCAAGTACTCATCATATATGACAAAGCCCTGCTTTCTTGGAGATGGCTGAACACCTGCCTGTCCATGGGAAGTGGTGAATGAATTCCTTGTCTGGCTTTCCTTGTGTGCATGGCTTTTGCTTTACCTATTAAACTGGCTTTTATCTCAACCCATGAGTTTTCTCACTTTGCTCTTCCCTTCTCTCTCCCATCCCGTGGTGGGGTGAGCGAGCGAACAGCTGCGTGATGCTTAGCTGCTGGCTTGGGCTAAACCATGACATAAAGTTACTGTGGCGGTAATAAAGAAGATCATCATCTTGTGAAAACACAGAAAAGTTGACTGATGTAGGGTACAACTGAATTCAGAGAAACATACTGTGAGAGTATGTATTTAAAGGCAAATGTACATGTATAGGAGGTGCATTAAAGAAAAGGATAAAACACCTAATTATTCAAGTAATTTGGAAGCTTTTTTTTAAATCTTCAGTGCCAAATGAAGCAATTTGTTATAATTTTGTTTTAAAAGTCACTTTTCTCTTGTTTCTCTTCTGCTTATTGCTTAAATGCATTAATGAAAATGTCATTTTGGAAGGTCTATCATTTTGTTTTCAGTCACTTAGAAAAGTCTCAAAATGGGCTGGGCTTTGCTGGCAGTTTTTAATATATCTGTCCTCTAAAAAATAGACACAAATGCAAGTTGTAATGCACCAAAACATCCCAAATACTTCAGTAACAGCAGATCTACTCTGAAATAATTATACAATGATGTTTTAGGCTCTGCTTTTTCTGGTATCCGTCTTTCTTAGGACAATAACATTCTTGACATTTATATACATACATACACTGACAGTCCTATTGTGTATTCCAGTAATGTGAAAACTGCATTAGCAGTTGTTACAAGAGGGCAACTAATAGCAGTACAGGACTTTTTGTATGGCACATATAATATTGCTGCAGGATTCGTTCTGTTTAAAAAAAGAATTCCTTTTGGAAAATAAAAATAAGATTAAGTTAATTTTTTTTGGTCCAATATCAACAAGGTATTAAATGTTAATAATGTATGGTTACCTAGCTTAAAAAACAATCTCATGATATATTCTATATGATCAAGGAAATATCTTTAAAAAAGCTACCATTACCTTCTTAGGCACAAAGCCCCTCCAGATGCCTGTGTTGGGTAAGAGCTAGGAGCAGTTTCCCCTTTTCAACTCTGGCATGGAAAAAAGACCACTGAACCGCTTTCATATTTCCTTTTCTGTCAACTCTCAGGAAGGAGCTGTCATCAAACATGACACATCTGGGCTGATCATGCTTGGCTGGAATGAAGGGGAGCCATGTTCAAGTGATGAGATCCCATTGATACCAATGGAGTCAATATCTCATGAAAAGCTACTTGGTGGTGGAGTGGAGAAACCAAAATGTCAGATCGCAAATACTCACCGGCTCAACTAAGCACAGCTCGCCTATAGGAAATGCATTTTGTAAAGCTAAAACAATCTTACAATGGCCTTACAGAATCTTGAGCTGCTGCAGCAATGGGTTCTTAGACTCTGTGTTTTACATTACACAATCATCGAATAGCAATAAAATCATAATGAATCAGACTATATGGATCAAATCCATGTTTCTATACTCAGATTATTTTACCCATGGACTTACTACAATCTTGTGACTCAAACAGCTTAGATATGGAGTCAAGCCCATTACTCACTCTACTGATGGACCAAGGTGCCTAAATTTTGAGTACTGCAACATCAGAGGTGAAAGACCCAAGAAGCCAAACTGGACTGTGTTCCTCTAATGAATTCTTTATTAAGACTTCCATTAAAGAAAAGCACAAACAAATTGTCGGTGAAAACCTTAAATTAAGGTTTTCATCCTTTCTTGTGCTTCAGGCTGTGCACAATCTGACGATCTAAGATTAGAAGAAAAGAGATTGTGTTGTTTTCCTGATACAAATTTCCAGATTTGTAAGCTTTAAGAAGGAAGTAAATTGCAGGAAGACATCGGAGATGAGTGGTGCTGAGCAGCAGAAAAAAATCAGAACAACCCTCAGAACAAGAATCGATGTAGAAGATAATAAATATACATGTAAATACAAGCACAAGAGACTGACGCATAATTATTAGGATTACTACAAAAAAGAAGTATAAATTTGATGCAGAAGATATGCAGAGAATTTTGAAGAAAGAAGAGATTCAGAAAATTGATAGCACTGAAAACATTAAGAGTTTATTTTGAAATTCTCAGTCTTTAGTGAGTGTAAGACAATTAAGGACTTTTATCAACTTAGAACGAAGACACTTATTTTAGGTAAACATACTGGTGATATGACTTCCATGAAAAGATAAAGTTCTAGGATGGCTAGGGCCTCCAAGCTAATTATTAGCTTGGAAGGACTCATTACCTTGTGCCTGATATCAAACAAGAGCCAGTAATTGGCAGCATTTGCTAATCCTAGTTACAAGGTTATATAAACTATATTAACAATTTAAATGAATTTATGGAATATAGGGTTACAAGTAGAAAAGTATTACTCTGGGATTTGAATGTTTCCCAGCACAGTGCGTGGCCTTGTCTCTCATGATGAATTTTCATTTCTTCAGAGCTTAACCAAACGTGGCAAAGTTGATAAGTGCCCAATTCCTCTAAAAAAATGCAGCTTCCTGTAGTAAAGATGTATAGGTGATATCCCATGCACCCTTCAAAATTAATAGAGAGAAATAAGCACTGATAGAGCATAATTAATCTGACCTATTTTAGATATCTCTGTCAGGATAAAATGTAACATGCCCTAACTGTACCTGTTGTTTTCCTCCAAGAGGTGATGAAATCTAATGTAGCTAGCTAGACTCCCAATGTGTTGAGAGATATTCCACCTGATATATCCTCCTGAGCAGTTGTAAACCCTTGGGCCCATGCTTCAGGTATTTTAGGCTCTCTGAAAATGCATCCTTGTGGGCGGTTTGTGGGAGGATCCCTTCCACTTGCTTCAGCAAATGAACAAACGAATGAATGGTGAATGAATCTCTGCTTGCAGAGCGAGGGCAATTCTAAATCTGGATGAGCATCTGAGATGCATCTGTTTATTCTGGACACACAGAAGTCCTCTAGGTTTGAACTCTGTTGTATCAATAGGGCCTGGATATGTAAGAGCTGAATGGGAACCTGACGTGTGTCAAATTATCAGATGAATCACACACACGAACAATGAAAAAATCATTTAGGATCAGCTGAAGTGTTAGGCAGATAGAGATGGAGAGGGGTTTTTTTTGTTTGTTTTTGGTTTTTCAGCCTACTCTATATGTATAGCAAGTGTGCTTGATTTTCAAATAAATAAGTCTATTGGTTTATTTGGTTTTGGGTGGGTTTTTTTAGCTTATCTTGTCTTATGCTAAAAATGATCAAAGATAAGGGCAGATTAGTGAGGCATTCCAGTGCTTTGGGGTGGCATTCTTAAATGTTGGGAGTATTTGCTGTTCTTCAAGATGTCAGCTAGAATGTTCTTCAGCACATTTCACTTTAATTTGAATAAAACATTTTCTTATTGTATTTTTATTTCTTGATGTTCTGTATCTGAAATTTATTTATGTTCTAAATCTGAAATGAGTGGCAACAGATGATTCCAGTAAAGCTCACTTATGAGATTCTGGATTCAAGGGAATTGTTCAGCATAAGCACAGCAGGCACCAACACTGTTTTATGGCTTAGGGGTGATCTCTGTGCACAAGCACGATTACAAAGCCAGATTTGAACAACAGATGTTTCCAGTTCCCAAGGTTTTACTTACCAGAATTTATTTTATGTAAGTGATATAAAAGGAATGTTCAAAGTTCTAGGACAAATGCACTTGCATGTTCTCTTAAAAAGAGAATACAAGTATGCCCAGTTTTAATGGTAGTTTGAGAATACTATAAAAGCAATTTAGAACGACATTTATAACCTATTCAAAAACATAACAGATATGATTATTACAGTGTAGGTATTTGTTTACTAGCTCTTAATCCATCTTAAATATTGAGGTGGTCTTGCCTGCTGGTCCACTGTCACTCAATGCAGAGCTGTTGAAGGAATGAGGACTAAAGATCAGAACTGAGATATGATTAAAATAGAAGCTTCTCTGAAGACTGACAGTTGTGATAAAGAGTGGTAAGCAGAGCTAATTCAAAAGAGATCTCTGTGATGACCTCAATTTTATGATGTGCTGACTCTCCAGGTAATTAAAAATGGCCAAGGCCTCAGTGAATGTGATTGAATCTGGCACATCACAGATGTTTCCAGCATGGCTCTTTTTCACATGTCTTTAATATTATAAAACAATTTATTGTGTTATAAAATTTTACTCTCATACAACAGTGATGCAAAAAGTATTATCTTATGATATATATGGATTTGAGTCCATTGGATGAATGGAAAGAAATTTTTTAAGCTTATTTGATGCTGTTCTTAGTTAACCTGAATACAGTAAAGCATACAAACGCAAATTTATATCTAGCGAATTGATGCTAGAGCTCATAAAATTACATTGCAGTAGAAATATCTCACTGTTCAGGGAGCAAGGATGCTTTACAAATACTGACTCCTAACTGTAGACACACTTTTCTGTTACATAATTAATTATCTTCTGACTTACTGGGCTTTTGATTTGCATAATGAATGCAAATAAAAATAACTGTACTTCAATTAGTCAGATGGTATTTTTAGGCAATTAGTATTACAAATATGATTAAGCAATGATTTAGCAAATGTTTTTACCCTGTTTGGCTTCTGTACATCTCTTTCTAGATTTCCTCCCTAGTTCACCCATAAAACACCAGAACTTTTCTCTGTCATCTTATACAGTTTACACTAGAAAATCTACTTTGAGGGCAAAAGGAAATCATATTATGAATGGGGAATGGAAAGGTTAAAAGTAAGCCTTCATAAAGACTCAGAAAGAAATACAAGCCATAAGAAAAGAAGGGCTATTGGATGCTACAAAATAGATGTAAAATTTAAAGGGGATGTATTTATTCTAAATATATAGAGAGGTCTACCAGACACACATCAGTACAGCAACTTACCAAATCCCTAGTGGGAATAGAATTATGCCCTCAAACAATCAACATTCTGTAACATAAAAGTCACAAGCTAGTAAATCCATATTTTGGTGCTTTTCAGTTTTGGATGTAGGTATTTGATGGCAATGCGGCCAGTGGGATTGAGTGCACCCTCAGGAACTCTGCTGACAACACTAAGCTGTGTGGTGTGGTTGACACACTGGAGGGAAGAGTTGTCATCCAGAGGGACCTTGACATGCTTGAGAGTTGGGCTTGCATGAGTTGCATGGAGTTCAACAAGGCCAAGCACAAGGTCCTGCACATGGATTGGCACAACTCCAAGCACAACTACAGGCTTGATGGGGGATGGATTGAGAGCAGCTTTGAGGAAAAGGCCTTGGGTGTGTTGGTGGATGAAAAGCTCAACACAAGACGGCAATGTGCTTGCAGCACAGAAAGCCAAACATACCCCGGCCTGCATCAGAAACAGGTCGAGAGATTTTCCTCCTCTACTCTGCTCTGATGATACCTCACCTGGAGAACTGTGTCCAGCTCTGAATCCCCATTATGAGCCAGACATAGAGCTGTTGGAGTGAGTGAGCTCAGAGGAGACCCACAGATATGATCAGAGGGCTGAAGCACCTCTCCTGTGAGAACAGGATGAGAGTTGGACTTAGCGTGGAGAAGAGAAGGCTCTAGGGAGCCTGCTGGAAAGCTGGAGATGACCTTTGAGGTCCCTTCCAAACCCAACCATTCTATGACTCTATGAAAAGAACTCCAGGAAAGGAATTCAAAAGGAGTAAATGTAATTTTAAA
This sequence comes from Laterallus jamaicensis coturniculus, assembly GCA_022605575.1. Taxonomy (NCBI): domain Eukaryota; kingdom Metazoa; phylum Chordata; class Aves; order Gruiformes; family Rallidae; genus Laterallus; species Laterallus jamaicensis. Next base: position 12,852,800 of record JAKCOX010000012.1, read on the forward strand.
TGACATTTAAATGTTAGGAATGTTAAGAATTTTGAAATGCAGATGTTATTTAATTCTTCCTACCAGTTGGAAGTCAGTGCAAGCACATCTCTTTCTTTATGGGTGAGTCATGAATTCAATCTATTAAACTGAAAAGGAGTCTGTATATCTCCTTCAAATTACAGGATGAAAAGACAGTGAGTGACCACAGTATAATTGCATTGCTCTGTCTCCATTACTTAGCTATTAAAAGGTACATTCTAACATACTTATCTCTTTGTTTCCAGAAAAATGGTCTATCTTGAAATTCGGCATTTGGACAGGAAAGCCAGCAGAATGTGTAATTCAGTAGGCCCTTTGTGTCAGCTTTGTGTGTGATTCTGCCCTAAATCTGAATGAGCGAGAATGGATGTGGCCCCGTTCATATAACACAGGCTGAAAAACTATGAGCATTTACAGCTTTCCAGTCAGCTCCTTGAACCCTGCAACTACATTTGAAGTGGATGGGTTTTCTTGAAGGGGCATTCCCTCCGAATGTTGCATACCATGGCACTTCATATCACATTCACCCAGCATATCACATTCACATGGCACAGCACAACCACTGAAGGAAAAATACCAGGCGGTTAATAAAAAGTGCAGAGATAAGGCTTTAGGTGAGCAAATCGGTTACTTTACCTATAACTTGATACTACCTTAGTTGGGAAAGAAAACATATTCAAATTTGAAATTGATTAGTAATACTTAAAATTGCATTTTAAATTTTCATACTGATGTGTTTTTCATCAGGGTAGCTTCCTATAGTTAACACTGTGGAATGAAACAGAGTATTTATACAGCATTACAAAATTGCCATTCACTGGTAAACTTGTCTCAGGCCCTTCACAACAGAACACATGGATTTTGTTTACACTGACGGTTACTGTTACCCTTGAAAATAACCTTTTTCCAGCATGAGCCTTGTAAAATGCTCTTCTCTGTCTACATCTTAGCACCTGCACTGCAGACAAATGCCTTTGCTTCTCAATCTTCCTCTGAAGCCCTCTGTGGATTCATTGCCTGCTCTGATTTCAGACTTGATGCTGATTATGGATGGGAAGGACAGCCAAAAAAATATTAAAAGATGAGGCATTTTCAAGCACTCTGGGTAAGCTTCAGGTCTTCAGGGCCAGCCAGGACATGAGCAGGTGCTGTATTAGTCGCACAGCTTCATGCCCTGCTATTCAGTATTTTTCTTAGGGTTAAGCTAACTTGGTTTCTAGCACAGACAGCTCTTTAACAGCTCTGGATTCATGTCAGATATTAAATGTCAATCATGAGTGTCAGTGTTCATGTGGCCATGTAGGTACTTCCCTGACATTGTAATAGTTACTAACATAACTTCGCTAAATTCTGGAATAATCTGCACTTCCCACTATTTTAAGAACTTAAAATGTAGGATAAAACTCTTAGCTTTAAGCATATTAAAATATTAATCAATGAGGCATTTGAAGCAAAGTAACAGCTACAGATTATAATCAATATGCATCCAAATAAAATTTGCAGACAGCAGCTTTTGTAATTACAAAATTCGATTCGGACTTTATCAAAATTGAGATAATCACAGGAAACGGCACATTAAAACCACAATGAATCCACTTGCTCAAAACTAGGCAATGCAGAATCCTACATATTGCTCAGTCTGAGGCATCCAAATTTCACCATAGTAGAAGCAGTGCATTTTTGACAGTAGACATCAGCACATCTTGAGTTCATTCTGTCCTCAAATGCAAGCACAAGGTACCTTACTGTAAGTAAATCTTAAATATCAAGGAGAAACTTAAAAGAAGTATCTTAATAGTCACCCTCTCATTTACTATTCTCAGTTTGAAAATTCAGTCACCAAGATATAGGCAGTGCTCTTGAAAGCTTTAATCATCCAATACTCTCTTAATAGTTATCCCTATTGGAGAAGAAAGGCTAAGAAGAGGAATTGGGACAGAAAGTAGCAAACTGCCAAGGTGTGAAAGGACAGAAGCATAATTTTTATGTATTCTCTTTAATTCCAAATCTTTCTTTGAACTGGCTTATAAAATGAAACGTCAGATGTACACGAACTGAAAGTAAATTGAGTTTACTACTTCATCATAACCACTATATTATAAACTAATTTGGGATACTCAAAATTGCATAGAATAATGCACAAATAAGTGCTATCCCAGAGTTAAGGGGCTCTGAAACATAGAAGGCACTTTATAATGGTTTTCTCACCCCACATGGCTGCTTAGTTATACAGAGCTTTGCACATTTCCAACTTTTTCTTCTTAGTCTGTTTCATTACATTGATACTAGCTTCTAAAGATCTCAGCTAATTATAGATTGATGACCTGCTGTAGATGAGCAACTTCTATTGCAACATAGTAGAAAAAAATCATACTTTAGGGTTTCAAAATTGAAAAATGGGCATTTACAGAAAAACTTTCCACAGTATATTATGCAGGTTTAAATATTCACCATCAGCAATGTATCATTCCTAATATATTTCAAAACCATAGAGCAGTGTTTATTTCTCCTTCAAACCAGTAATTTCTCACATAAACTGGGAAAACAGTTATTAATAGTTCTGTAAATGCTGTTGAAAATGCCTTCTTCAGAGAATTTTGCATATCTATGGCAAGCAATATTTACTTACTAGATTTATGCTTTTCTGTATAAAATCTTACCTAAGCTGTTTAAAAGCTTCTGCCTTCACAAGTGGTGTTTCTACAGAGTGTTCAAAAAGTGCTCCTTCAGGCCCTGGAAAACAAAACAAAACAAAACAGAAAAAAAGAAAAAATACTATATTGTAGAAGTTCAAATGTAAAAAACAATTTAATAGTGACAGTGATTTATATGGCTACTTAAATATCAGAAATTAAGATATGAAAATATAATTAACAATTAATAAGAATTAAAATATAGATACAGTCCTACTATTACATTATTTATTGGAACAGCACAGTACACAGGAAATATAAAAGTACAGGTGTAACTAAAACCTAAGAATTCTGAAGACAAAGAACTTTTAAACCACTTGGGACAACAATGTAAGTAAATAAGTTGTTTACAATATAAGTTCCATTACAGTTGATAGAGAAAAATCTCACAAAATCTTTGCAAATATTACAGACTGAAATAATCATATATATTTTATGCTATTCTATACATAGCATAAATTCTGTCATGTAGCTTAGTTGGAGGGGCCTCATCCTTCCGCAGCCAGTCCCCATGTAGGTGCCCTACTCTTCAGATTTCTGTATTTTCAGCCTTTCTAAAAGAACTTGTGCACACCTGCAAGTTCCAAATTGTCTCCACAATAGGCAGGCACCCAACCTCACCAGGAGTCTTCCTGTTGGACCTGGAAGATCTCCAAGAACCTTGATTTCTGCTCTTCTGAGGACTAGCGTAATGGCTGGGAGGGTGGAACTAGGCAATCTTTAAGGTACCTTCCAACTCAAACCATTCCATGATTTTACTGCAGTACCACCAGCTCAGTGATTCTTGCCTCCCTAAGCTTCACTGTGATCAGGGAACTAGCTGATGTAGTACAAAGGCCCCTCAGCAACAGAGATGCCTGAAAACAACAGCTACAGTCCAGCAGCTGCAGCAAGCATGGAGTCTCTCACCATCTGTTCATAGTCTTTGTGAAGGCACTTATCCAAAACCGGGGAGGCCTCAGGTTGAGCGATCTTCTCTGGCCTAGAGGATTCATATATCTAGGCACTTTTTAGGTAAATATGTAGCAAGGCAATACACTTTAATAAGTAAGATATTATACAACACAGCTTTTCTGGCTTCTCTTTGAATTAAAACACAAAGCAGTTATCCTCAGGAAAAAATTCTGGGATGTAGAAAGCCCTAAGTCAGGGCTTCGGATTCTATCTGGAGGAATAAAATTTCAAGACCCCTCTTGAGCTTATGGCTGGTGAAGATGCACACAAGCATATGCATGGTTATAGTTAACATGTAAGATGCAAATATGTGTGCAAACAAAAGAAACCTCTATTTTTTTGTGTGTGTTCTGTCTGGAAGACCTGATGAGATTAGGATGAAAAAGTGAAAGTGCATGTAGAATCAGGCAGAGGGAAAGAAAGACAACGGGAAATGTATGATTAGAAAGTATGGTGTAGATGGTAGAGATGTAATAGATGGTATTGGATTGGTGTAAGGGAAAAGGATAATAAAAATTAGTGGAGGTAACCATAGAGGACATGGTAAAAGGAAAAACAGTGAAATTAAGAGATATCATTAAAAATTAATACATTGCTGAGACAACTGATAGAAGCAGTGTCACTTCATGAGGGCTGGGGGAACTTTCTCAGGATGTCCTAGGAAAGCATGAAACATGCTGCTTTTTGAGAAGAGCTCTAACTGAAATCATGATTCATTAAAATGAAATCTCCTTAGCTTCAATGGAAGAGAAGTGAACAAAGTGTAAGAATTACCATATCAATTCACCACTTGAAGGAAGCATGGATTTCTAAGTTTCTATTTAAATTTTAATTAGCTGTTGATATCCTCATCATGAATTCAAATAGATGAGTCTTTCTGGAATCTGTTAACTGGCATGAATATAACACTGGAAAATACAAAAATTTATTAATTTGGACAGGACTTTAACCCTTCTTCATTATCACTAAGGTTATGTTTTCAAGATAAAACCCAAGGTCTGTGTGGACATATTAATTTATTCTCCTGTCCATTTATGCTAGTAGGGGTAACAAGGTGGCAACCTTACACATTAAAGAGGATGAAAAAACCCCAAACCCTAAGGAATAGAATCAGTTTGTTAGAAAATGCTGATTTGGTACAGCCAGGATATTTTGCAGGGATACACTGATCTGTGAAAACTTCTGACTTGGTTTAGTTGCCAGCTAGAGGTGGGGATGAATTCAAGTTTTTCTTTAAGCAGAGACTGACTCAAATGTGATTCTTCTGACACTGTGGCCCTTTGAGAATATACCATATCTCACTGTCCTTCATTCCACTTTGTCCAACCTGACAATTCTCAGCAAAGCAACATTTCACATTTAACTTGCTCAGATTTTCATGTTGGATCACAGTGAAAGTGTTGCAATTTCAGTTAAATATATCCTATCACAATACTAACTGTACTAACATGCCGGCGGGGGAAGAAGCTGGCCTACTCAATATGAGTGATAAAAGCAACTTCTTTTATTAGCTCTAATTTAGCTCCTTTTATACATTGTGGTTAATATATGCCTATTAGTCAATCTATCATTGGTTATTTGTTACAGGTTACATCATCATAAGCCTGCCTCTTGTTTTCATTCTTACAGTTCCTTCAACCAGTTTTTCCTGGATTCACTTGCTTCTTCTGAGGGCTATCTTTGTTTAAGGTCATCTTGACCCTGATGCTGATTGGTCATGCCGCGCTTCTTCTGCTCTGCTTTACTCTGCACTCTGTGCCTGGGTGCACGTACACAGTTCCTTATGTACGCGTATGCAGCTCAGCTATATCTCCATGACCATTGTCTATCAGCCATTCTCCAACACTAACAAAAGACTTAATTTGTTAGTAACTTTGAATAATCTCCAAGCACATGAGTTATCAGGGGACACAGTCTGATCTTAATGTCTTCCAATTGTAGTTCTGGGAAGTCTCTGTTAGGATGTGCTGTGACCTGAAGAGAGTGGATTTACAGTTATACACTTGGTGCTAAAGATCTGCTGCTCCTACTATACAGATTCAGGGGATTTTGCTTTGGACCAACTCTAGTCTCATTCTGTGGACTAAAAACATATTTGCAGTGTTGATGAAGTAAATACATTCTTGGAGTCCATTTCTCAGTTCAGTTTCATCCAAGAAAAAAATCCACTGTGTTTGCTCCCCACATAGTATAAACCAGTGGGATGTGAGAACTGTCAGAACCATCAGATCAGCAGAAAAAGTGCATTCCTGACTGAACAAAGTGCTGCTGCGGATGCATATTTTGGCTTGATGACCTTGAAAGCCATTTTAAAATTTCCATTATTTTCTGTTTCCTTCTACTTACTCATGTATTTGTCTTAGAACAACATGCATTCTATGATGTGCTCTTCCACTTGGCTATGCTTTGGAATTTCCTTTTCCATAGAAAGTTGTTAAATTTTATCAGCAACGTTCAGCATAGCTGTAGTGTGTCATAGGATAAAGTATAATAAAGATATGATGCAAGGGAATGCTCATTCTTAGATGAGCTGCATAGCTTCTTATAATGTCAGTGTATGAGACTGGTAGTTTGAAATGTCATGTCTTGCTACACCGTTGTGTATCCTTACATACAATGGCCATGGTGGTAGAATATGATTTTGTGACAATTTCTTGATTTCTAAATAACAATGTCCCATAGTGAGGATCTTGGTGTGGTTTCTGGACACAAGATCCATTTCCAACTTGTTTTAAGGTCTGCTATTTTGGAGGGAAAGACATGTCACCACATGGCTTCTTCCAGTTGTATGAAGAAGGCCTCATCTGCTTCTTTTTGATCAAGTGGTCTGCAGTACATGCCCACCACAGTGTTGCCCACATTGATCTGCCCTTGAATCCTGACTCATAAGTTCTCAGCAGTCTCCCAAAGCTGAGCTCTATGCATCCCTGGTGCTCTCATGCATAAAGGGCAACTTCCCCCTTGCCGATCCAGCCTTGAAGAGCCTCTATTCCAGGGAAGTGTTTTGGGTATTTTTAAAGCACCTTAACTGTTTGGTTGTTATAATGAGTCATAACTGTAGATACAATCCTCAGATTGAAAGCTCTGAAACAGAGTGCATACTGGAGCATCTCCGTAGAACCAAATGGCATGATGCTTTTACAGCTGTTAAAATCTAGTCTAATGTTTGCATTTTTATGAATTTTCATGTCTATGCCCAGGTGTAAAAAACAATTACTATAAAACATATCACTTGAATTATTAGAAAGATCAGGGAAGGAAATCATCTCAATATTTTGCAAAAGTAACATTAATGCCTACTCACAGAATCATGCAATGGCATATCTAGCTATCAGAGTCATAATCAGAATAATAAAAGATAAGTTGAGCCTTTTAGTTTAACTACACAAACAAAGTCTATTTGCCACCACTGACAAAATAATAAAAAATGACTTCAAAAGGGAAAGATGTATCTCTAAAACTCAACTGGCGCGTTTTGTCTCTGCATTAGACATCACCAGGTTGGGCAGACTCCGAAAAGCTATATTCTTTGTTCTGCCTGATTTTCATATAATTCTCTAATCTTCAGGAATCCATGCAATCATTATAGCTCATCATTATCGATTTTTAGTTCCAAAACTGATTAAAAGTGGAATTAAAGGTTGTGAGTACATGTATCATTGGCTTCAGGGGAAAAAAAAAATCAGTTGCAGTCTTTCTCGTATACACCCAAGTGAAAGTCAAGAAACTGAGGTACCAGAGTACGAAAGGCAAGCACAGTGTACTAAAGCCCTCCAGCAGACTAATTAAACACCTCCTTCTGTACTTCTTGCAATTTTTTTGTAGGCAGTATAGTACTGGGTATGACATTATTAAATACATGTATATCTTTCAATTGTAAATGAGGTTACAAGCTTGGATGATAAAGGCAATAGTATGGGTCTTATAAACATCCATAGGCATTTAGCTTGATGCCACACCACATTTTGATTAAGAGATTAAAGCAACACAAATCAGCCTGGAATGCATCATATGGATTAAAACTGACTGATAGATCTTAGACCATAATTGCAAACAGAACGATGAGTGAAGGAAAGTGTTACTAGTGGGACCAAATGTGATGTAACATTTTATCATGGACTTGGAAGGAAAATAGTAATTACTGATGATTTCAGATGACACGGGCACTGCGCAAGAGGTGTGACAGGAATGAAAAGGACAAATCATTAATAAAGGAATATCTCAATTACTTAGCAAATATGACTTTTTCAGGTCATCCAGGTTTAGGCTTACCTCTCTATACATGAGCCCCCTTGTCGATTATTAAAACACAAAGTAACTTATCTAGTAATATCTTCTGATCATGAATGCTTCCCTTTGACAACATTTCTAAACTTTATTACTCAGAAATTTTCTCCTAACTAAAATTTAGAATGCCTGACTGAGTCTTGAGGTCACTTTTAAAGCCATTTTCGAAGCTAGATCTTCAGCCTACTCACAGTGGGCTGACAGGCTGCTGGAGGAACCTCACAGCACGTGTGAGATGCCACACACCAAACATGCCCCCATGACATCTTGCTATGGGATGTGCGGAGTTGCAAGGCAAAGGAAAAATCATGTCTGTGAAGGGAACTCTTCTGTCTCACAGGCTTTCCTAATTTCAGTCTGGGACCAGTTTGTATACACTCTGTTGTATTTCTCCTAGAGCACCACTTAGACAGAAATTCACATTGGGTGTTAAAAAAAATGAAAAGTGTTTGTTTGCAATTTGAGATGTAGCTTGATAAGATCATAAAAGAAATTATATGACCTACCTGTCTGTCTACAAAAGGGAAGTGAGCTGATAAATCAGATGCCTCTTCAAGTCCAGCTTTTACATTTTAATCGAGGTTTGGACTTGTTGCATTAAAGATGACCAGATATACACAGACAGATGTCAGAAAGAGAAGCCTGGCTAAACTGATTGGAGGAGGGGAGTAAATGTGTGTACAAAGAGAGATGTGAGGCCTGAGTCCAATCACAGTTGCTGAAGCTTTTTGTGAAATAAAGCAGATCCTTGTTTTAGGGATCTGCTCTTGTCACTAGGCACAGGATGGTAGGTCTCTTGGCACAGGATGGCAGGTCTCTTGGTATAAGCACCACCGTGGCTCAAAACCAATGCAGCAAGAGCAGAGAGAGCAAACTCCCCAGAGAAGCCAAACTGTATTGTTAGTTCTCAGCTTGTGCAAACCAAGAGCACTGAAGTCAGCAATAAACCCCGGCAACTACAGCATTTTAATTAAAAAGAATCTTTCTGAATGCCTTTATAAAACCACAGTGTCATTGCAGCATTCCCTCCTCACCAGAGGAGACTGGTGATCACGCTTAGCAATGAACAACTCTGGGGATCTCACCCCCTCCTTCTCTTTTTGAAGGTGAACTATGAAAGAGGATGAAACAAGACAGCTTGTAGCCAGAGGCAGAGCTTCACTTTGCTGACAGACATCAAAAGTGCTTGCTCCAAGCTGTCCCCTCATGCTGGGCACCTAAAATTTTGTATGGCATTAAAGAGCACTGTGGTACTGGTATGTGGGACTGCAGCACTGAAGGAGCCAAGGGGGAAATTCAGTTCAGGTCTCCTTAAAATGGACACCTTGCTCTGAAACTGAGGTAGGTGTCAGTTTCTTCTTCCAGGAAACAAATAATTGGACAAGAGGAAACAGCCTCAAGTGGTGCCAGGGGAGGTTTAGATTGGATATCAGGAATAATTTCTTTACTGAAAGAGTCGTCAAACACTGTAACAGGCTGCCCATGGAAGTGGTTGAGTCACCATCACTGGAGGTATTTAAAGGATGTGAAGACATGGTTCTTAGGGACATGGTTTAGTGGTGGACTTGGCAGTGCTAGGTTAGTGGTGGGACCTGATGATCTTAAAAGTATTTTCCAACCTAAATGATTCTGTGATTCTATAAAGACGGGTAAGTGGTAACAGACACAGTATCAGTTGCATGGAAACTGGGGCTAATGGAAGAAAGCCAAGAGGAAACATTAGTGTAAATGCTCTAGAGAGAGGGTTGGGGTGGTAAGAGGAATGCAAAATCTTATTTGCAAATTCTAGAGCTGTCACGTCTAAACAAGAATGAAAACTTGCCTTCTTGTGACAAAAAATTCTTTGTCAAAGAGCATTGTTTGAACAGTATGACAGTAAAAAAAGTAACCTCAGGGCAAATTTTTTGAACACAGTCCTAATTTGCTTTCTTGTCTTCATTACCTTCTTTATTTTTCAAACTGTAAAGAAATAACATTAATTATTCTATGAATATTAACATACTTTTTATTTTATAGCCTATTGTTTATGAATATAAACAACATAATTTCATCTTAAAGTACAAAAGATCAAGATATTAATTTACTTAATGAGAGGACTGAAGCCAGAAAAGTTCTTGTAACACCCTCAGCCTATGTAGCAAGGACTATCTGCCTCTTCAAAGTCTAACTGAATGTTTATTCATACCCCAAATTGTCTCCTACCAGCTTACTTTCTGAGCAGAAGCGTTTAAATTAAATACACATCTTCACATTGCACTTCAGTGTTAGCCATTCAAACTGAAACCCCTTCCATAGAACAGTGCACTAAAAAAATCACTGACAGTACTCAGCAAATACTTGAAGAGATTATGAAAGGCAACCAAGCAGAAGGACAAGTAGTAAACTGGAGAAAGCGTGATAATAATATGCTACACCAAAAGATACTGATCCCTTCTGCCCTTACAGTTTCTCTTCAAGAGGAGTGGAAGCAACTGCATCCTATTAAATTCCTACCTACTCATCACCAAACTATTACCCAATACTACAGTCATGCTAAAGAGATTATTTTGTGCAGTGGTTGAGATGATTTTGTATCTGCTGAATGTTAGTTATTTTGCATTTGTATGTAATTTTATTGACTTCAGCCTTTTATCTCCCTTCTATGGACAGACTTCTAGTTGGCAAGTTTGCAGGATGGGCGAGGGAGTGAAAAACAGGACTCCTATAGCCATGGACTCCAGCCATCTGTGCAGAAGAATTCTGCTTCCAGCCAGTGCTTCTGCCATGACAATCTCTTCAGTTATGAAGCGGTTGTCTCTTTGCCAGACAATACACTGTTACAAGGTGGGTTTCAGTGTCACCAACTGAATGTAGAAAACTACCAAAACAAAATGCTGATGTTCGATACCTCCGTATCAGCAAAAGATGCAGATCATAACTGAAATATTAAAGACGATGGAACTGGGGCACATGCTCCTTCATGTTGCATTAACTGTCGTGAAGGGTTAAGTTAAACTTCAGTCTCATACACTTAAATGTGTTACAGATGAGCAAGAGGCAGAAATTAGTTGCCTAATCATATGTACCCACTGTCATATAAAATTTCCTTGTACATTTTGCCTGGCCTCCAGCTGCCATGATCAAAGGAAGTGTCTCCAGTACACAAAGTGATACCTGTGGTGTCTCACATATCCTAAGGTGTTTCAAACACTTCTGGATGCTTATGTTTTAGCATCTGAACTCAGATACTATACTCAAGGGAGATGAGTGAGCCCTTGATCTCATCCTAAAGTTGGTCAGCAAAATAGCTCTCCACATGCCAGGTCTAGGTGTCTCCTTCACAGCCCAGGCTGCATTGATTTGTCTTGACAATTCAGTTGTCTGAATGTGGGTATCCAGATTTGCCTGTGACCCTGTGTGGCCTCTTTGTAACTTCACACAATTACACAGAATTACAAGGTTGGAAAAGACCTTTAAGATCATCAAGTCCAACCATCCAACTTGGTTGATTATGGATTTTCCTGTGCATTTGCTCTTAGGAAAACAAAGAGTCTGCCACTATTTTATTCTACCACATGGTCCAGAAAACATCTGACTGAAATAGTAAGGTCAAACATACCAACTGGTTAGAAAATTACAAGTCCTGAGGCATTGGGTTGGATTAATTTAGGCTTTTTCATTTTTCTTAAAATACCATAAGGCACAGACATTTGCCCCCTGTTATAGGATATTTTAGTTGAAATCTGTCAGGTTTGCTTACAAATCATTACCGAACTTTTCGTAATTCACATAAATAGGTAAAAGTAAAATCAAATAGTTCACAATGTACATAACAAACTGAAAACTGTTCCTTGTGTATTTTAACGCTGAAGTAATCTGTTTCAAAATTTATTTCACATTGATCTTTTTCTCTATCTAAAATGTTTAAAAATGATCTCAGTATGCAAAGTATTACTAATTTATCCTCCCTGGTAATAGTATCATTTAAATCACAATTTTAAGAAATTAATTCGAAGGCAAGTAGGCATGAATCTCCCTTCACTTATATTAATTTTACACTGAAGGAACCTCACTGAATTTAATGGATTTGCTTTTCAATTGTACTACAGCGTAAAAAAAACAGGCAATGTGTCTTTCTACAATATCTGCTAAAGTAAATAATTATCCTTGCAGTGTAAAGCTTAGTAATGGACGAGACAGAATACATGTTTTAGCATAACAATTTCAACTCGTGTATGAATGATTTTCACTTACTTTAAGCAGGGATAGACCTTTTCCAAATCAGTTAACAATTATGCAGTTTTCCATATCTGTGTTAAACATGCTTTTCTATTAAAGTTTAGCATCCCTTGGGCAAACAATAATTATTTGATATGGTTTCCTGGTTAAACAACGTTGTAATTTCAATTAGGTTAAAAAGTAAAAAACTTAAGATAAGACCCTCAGGCATAAACAAAATTTATTAACACATTTATTATAACTTAACTTCGTCTTTGAAACACTAATTGTATAGTACTACCACATTTGTAGTTTTGCACAGTGAAATAATACGAATATATCCATTCAAATTAAGACCTCAAGATTTCAGAGAACCAAAATTAGCAAAAGTTAAACATTATACCTGTAATCAGGTTAAAAAAATTAAAAATGTAATTGAAAACAAGTTACAGGACAATTTTATTATTATCCTTGATGGATTCTTCTACTTAAAGAGAAATCACACCTCAATGTAACTGTTTTAATGCAACCTTCTATCTGGAAAATGAAGGTTGACTTCACCGGGTTGTAGGAAAGGAAATAGCTTTTCATGTGATAGCTTTGACATCTCATTTTATAAATGAGTACATTGGTGATTTGCAGAAATACCTTAAGACAAACTTGTCTTTTGACAGATGACATTTTACGTATACAACGAATACCATCCTGTGGCATATGTGCTACAAACAGACCAGAGATAAAGCTGCAGTTACTTTAAAAGATAAAACTATATAAAATTATCAGAGAGAGACTAAAAGGTCTTCACAAATAGAACTCAGTGCGATTCAGTATAGAGAATTTTTTCAGGCCCAGTTAATAGAGTGCACTGGAAATATTAAATAATTCAGAAAAAAATGCACCAGTACACTTGCAATCGCTAATGGCTTTAAAATAAAATACAGGGACACTGACATATATATGTTCACAGATAATGATGTATTTAAAAATGCCGTTTTTATTGTGCTTTTCTTCTGGATATTATTTGGATATCACTTAAACAGCTACAAACCTGTGACTCGAAGTTTATCTGTGCCAATTACAACCTCATTTTCATCCACTGTGAAAAGTGGCTTGCCGTCCTTTGAGTTGATCTGAAATTGCTGACTGTGGAATTCTACCATTTTTGGACCTGCAAAGTACAGCACAATAATGCAATAATGATTATAATTTTTCTTCAGTTTTCTGTATAAATCGCTAATAATTTTGTCATTTGCAGCAATTTAGTGACTTAAGTACATTAAGGATCATGAAGCACCCAGATAGAAATTCTAGTGGCCCTGTAAGGACTGAAATTGCATAAGTCTATTTACATTATGAAATATATTCAAAACTGTGCTTGCAGCCATAGTTTCAAGTTGGTTTTCCAGGGAATTTCAGAAATCCTTCACAAATTGATCAGAACAAACATTCACATTCTTGGTATTGAAACTGTTAAGAGTCTTTGATCAATATTATTCTATAAATATATACATATTTATTAGACTCTATCTATCAAAGTCTTTGTGGCACCATTCCTTTTGATTTGGGAGGTTCAAATGTTTTAAAATTACCAATATCCCATGTAAGAACGGAACCCTCAGCTCCTCATACAAATCCCAATTTAACTCCACATACCTTACAAATGTTACTGATCAAGTTCTTAGAAGAGTTTCAAAAAGCTATGAGACTATTTGCTATTGAATCTGGTACTACAAAAATTAAAATAATCATGTGCAAGATAGTCTTCCCGTATTACTCAGTAAAACATCTTGATCTATAGTATTGGCTTGGTAAGTGGACATAAATCAAACCCTCAATAGTCCCTTTTCTAACAACCTGATCAATTAAAAATTCACATCACATAACTGTGAATGTTTATTTGATAAAGTCATCATCTAAATCTACGTTCAGAAATAAAATTACAGAGAATGGTCAAAGCAGTTAAGACTCCTTTTTAGCAATTTTTAATAAAGGTAATTCACAGACTGTCCAGAGGCACTGAGATGCTTCCTTCCCAGTAAGAACTTGTCTTGCCATGCCTACTCCTAAAAATGTTAAACATTATTCCATGCAGTAATTATTGAAAGAAATAGGAGTTTTGTTTTGTTTTGTTTTGTTAGATCTCATGTTAAAATGGCATTAGGTGACAGATGATTGGTACTGCTAGGAAATACATTCAGATACTTGTTAAAATCTGCCTTGTAGCGGATGTGAGAGATGCAAACCATAAGGTTCTATACAAATTGCTGAATGCTACACTCGGCAGATGCAAATTAATTGCTTTTAATTAAAAATTCGAAAGGATTAAGTAAGCCATAATGTCCTAAACCAAAGCAAGAATTTTAAGGCATAAAACCCAATATTGATTCTACTTGAAAATGGTCAGGAGAGAGAGATGAATCCGGCAGTACATTATCCTCTGTTGGGCATATGTGCCTAGGCATGGCTTGACTGATCTCAGTTTGGCTCCTCTCTAAAGCTCGGCTGAAGCACATGACTTTATTTCTGAGTAGTGTATTGCAAAAAGTGAGGTCAGAAAATATCTTAATTTAGTAAAAAGGTGTTAGACTTTTTTTTTTTTCCAGCAGAAGAAGCAATTCTGGGTAAATGAGGCCAAGACAGATTCCTAGGAATGCTTTCCTAGAAAATCTTGGTTAAGATGTTTTATTGTTCCAGTTTTTGCCCAGCAACTTTGTGTGGATCCAGGCCTGGAGGTTGGTGGCCCTGCCTGTGGCAGAGGGGTTGGAACTCTACGGTTCTTGGGGTCCCTTCCAACCCATACCATTCTATGATTCTATGATTATTACTTGCCTATCTTCACTTTATTTTCAAGGCTGTTCCACTGTGACGGTGAAATTTTGTAGCTTCTCTAACAAAATAGTTCAAATGGTTATAGCCATACTCCACTAAAATCCAAAACACGCAAATACCTTCTATTCTCCTTATATTAAAGCTATAGTAATTAATTGTCTCTAAAACCATTTCTATATCAATCTATCCAGTATTATTACGTATCATTCATTCAGTCTCTGTTGTTTAAGATGTTTCACACTGTATAGAAAAGGAAGGTACAATTTGGAGCCATTCCCCAACAATTTCCCCCATGGGAAGGGAACTCAAGTCTCTGGCTTCCAGGGTCAACATGTTGACTGTAGGACTGCTGGGGAAAAGTTGTATTACCAGCTTATTCTCTCTAGATTCTGCTTATTTTCAAGCTTCATTCTAAAAAGCATCCCATTAAATTATCTGCTGTACTAGACCTGGAAGATGAGACAGAAATGGGAATGCTTACTCTAGGCTCTGACAAGGTTAAGTGTTTTTCTTTTCAGTGCTGTCAATATTTTAGTAGCTCTCATATGCTGGAAGCAAATATTTTTATTAAGGTATAAAATATTTATTGATTAAAAGAATTAATAACTGAATGAAAATTCTGAAGACTTACATTTTAGGTATATGTATTTTAAAGTAAAGTAGGTGCCCCAAGACCTTCCACCAAAAGATTCAGCTCTAACATGTGATGTTTGATCACAGAATCACAGAATCACAGAATCTTAGGGGTTGGAAGGGACCTCAAGAGATCTTCGGGTCCAACCCCCCTGCCAAAGCAGGCTCCCTATCTCATATTACATAGATAGGCGTCCAGACGAGACTTGAATATCTCCAGAGAAGGAGACTCCACCACCTCCCTGGGCAGCCTATTCCACTGCTCTGTCACCCTCACTGTGAAAAAGTTCTTCCGCATGTTGGTGCGGAACTTCCTGTGCTCCAGCTTACAGCCATTGCCCCTAGTCCTGTCCCCACTGACCACTGAAAAGGGGCTGGCCAATTCCCCCTGCCACCCATGTCTAAGATACTTGTAAACACTAATTAGGTCCCCCCTAAGTCTTCTTTTTTCCAGGCTGAACAGACCCAGCTCACTCAACCTTTCCTCATAGGGGAGATGTTCCAGACCCCTAATCATCTTTGTCGCCCTTCTCTGGACTCTCTCCAGAAGGTCCCTGTCTTTTCTATACCAGGGAGCCCAGAACTGGACACAGTATTCCAGGTGGGGCCTGACCAATGCAGAGTAGAGGGGGAGGATCACCTCCTTCGACCTGCTGGACACACTCTTCCTGATGCATCCCAGGATCCCATTGGCTCTCTTGGCCACCAGGGCACACTGCTGGCTCATAGCCAACCTGTCATCAACCAGGACCCCTAGGTCCTTCTCCATAGAGCTCTTCTCCAACAGGTCATCCCCCAGCCTGTACTGATACAGTCGGTTATTCCTCCCCAGGTGCAAGACTTTACACTTGCTTTTGTTGAATTTCATTAGATTTCTCCCTGCCCAGCTCTCCAGTCTGTCCAGGTCTCGCTGGATGGCAGCGCAGTGTTCCTGCGTGTCAGCCACTCCTCCCAGTTTTGTATCATCGGCATACTTGCTGAGGGTGGATGCTATTCCCTCATCAAGGTCGTCAATGAAGATATTAAACAGGACTGGACCCAACACTGAGCCCTGGGGAACACCGCTAGTCACAGGCCTCCATTCAGATTCTACTCCACTGATCACGACCCTCTGAGCCCGGTCTGACAGCCAGTTCTCAACCCACCTCACTGTCCACTCGTCTATCCCTTGTTTCCTCAGCTTCTCTATCAGGATGTTGTGGGAGACAGTATCGAAAGCCTTGCTAAAGTCGAGGTAGATGACATCCACTGCTCTCCCTCCATCCACCCAGTTGGTAATAACATCATAGAAGGCTATGAGATTGGTCGAGCACGATCTCCCCTTGGTGAATCCATGCTGACTATTCCTCATGACCTTCTTCTCTTCCAGTTGTTTGGAGATGGCATCCAAAACAAGCTGTTCCATCACCTTTCCAGGGACAGAGGTGAGGCTGACTGGCCTATAGTTACTGGGATCCTCCTTCTTGCCTTTTTTAAAGACTGGAGTGACATTGGCTATCCTCCAATCTTCAGGCACTTCTCCTGTAGTCCAGGATCTGTCAAAGATGATAGAGAGCGGCTCCGCAATCACCTCCGCCAGCTCTCTCAGCACACGTGGGTGTATCCCATCCGGGCCCATGGATTTGTGTGCATCCATTCCTTTGAGTCGCTCCTGGACCACCCCTACCTCTACTAGAGGGGAGCCATTCGTTCCCCAACCACTTGTTCCCCAACCACTCCTACTTACATCTGGGATATGTGAGTCCTGAGAAGCCTTCGGAGTAAAGACCGAGGCAAAGAAGGCATTAAGTATCTCCACCTTCTCATCATCTCCCGTCACCAAGACACCCGCCTCATTCAACAAGGGACCTACATTATCCCTGGTCATCCTTTTACTATTTACATACCTGAAAAAGCTCTTTTTGTTGTCCTTTATGTCCCTTGCCAGCTTAATTTCTAAGCAGGCCTTAGCCCTCCTAGTTGCATCCCTACAGGCCCTGGCCACATCCTTATATTCATCCCATGATCTCAGACCCTGTTTCCACAGTTTATAGGTTTTCTGCTTCCCTTTGAGTTTACTCATGAGTTCCCTGCTTATCCACGCAGGTCTTCTACCTCTCTTTCCCGATTTCTTACTCAAAGGGATGCACCTATTCTGCGCTTGGAAGAAGTGCTGTTTGAATGTTAGCCAGCACTCGCAGGCTCCCATTCCTTCAAACAGAGCAGCCCATGGGATAGCCCCTATTTGATTTCGGAGGAGATCAAAGTTAGCTCTTCCAAAATTCAGGGTAGCTATCCTACTTTTTGGCTTGCCTCTTCCACTCAGGATCTTAAACTCGACCATTTCATGGTCGCTTTGTCCTAAGCTGCCCCCGACCTTCACTTCACTGACGAGCCCGTCCTTGTTAGTAAAAACAAGGTCAAGTACCCGCCCTCCCCTAGTAGGTTCCTGCACCATCTGTATCAGGAAGTTGTCTTCCATATACTGCAGAAATTGTCTGGACTGCATACGACTGGCCGTATTGCTTGCCCAGCAAATATCTGGGTAGTTGAAGTCCCCCATAAGGACCAGCGCCTGCGATCTTGAGGCTACTTCCAATTGCTTATAAAATTCATTATCAACCCGCTCCTCTTGATCAGGGGGCCTGTAGTACACGCCCACGACTATGTCACCCAAACTGGCCTGCCTTTTAATTCTTACCCACAAGCTCTCGACAAACGGTTCATCCCTACCCAGGTGGAGCTCAATACATTCTAGGTGCTCTCTAACATAAAGAGCAACTCCTCCACCTCGTCTCCCTAGTCTATCTTTCCTAAAAAGCACGTAGCCATCCATGGTAGCGTGCCAGTCATCCAGGCTGTCCCACCACGTCTCAGTGATCGCAATGAGATCGTGGCCCTGTGACCGCACAAAGATCTCTAATTCTTCTTGTTTGTTCCCCATGCTACGTGCGTTTGTGTATAGGCATTTTAGTGGGGCAGCAGGATAGGATAGGTAATCTTTAAAATACTAATTGGAAACTTTTGTAAGTGTATTTGAACCATTGTGAATGCCTAAAAACTATACACAGCAAAATCTCTAAAATAGATCCAGAAATATATATTGTTAATTGCTAATTATTTATCTACAATCACAGAAAAATACTTCACTGTGATGAAGACACTGCATATTTAGAAGGAATGCTATCTACTGATTTCTTTGGTACAAACATCATTAAAAATAAATTACTGGGCCTGAAAAGTGGCACTTCTGCTCTTTCCTTCCCAGCATCTTGGTAGACAGAGAAGATTTCATTGATCATAAAGCACTGGGAAAAGAGGTATTTGACAGAACCAAAGTTTGATATGATTTGCACCAGACCTGACTTGATCTATTTTATGAGTATGTTTATCTTCTTGATTTGGTGAATCTATTTCAGAAGCAATCTTGTCAAAGATTTTTCACGTTTCTCATAGTAAGAACAGGAAGGATTACCTCAAACAATATGAATGGATAAGTAAAACCTGTACATCTGCATATCATCAGAAAATTGATGGGTTTTTATTAATTGGATTTTTGTGGAATGTATATGAATTCACTGACAGATGTGACATGACAAAAGAAAATAGTTATAAGATATAAGAGCTACTTTAACTGTTTGAATTTAGGATGAATATATACACACTAAATAGTATTTACATACCTTTGACCAAATTCCGTTTGACCTAACTAAAGTAATAAACACGTGTTGTGCAGACTGACTTTCTTATCTGTCATCTCTAATGTACATTTCAGGCATGGTGCCCATACAGAACTTCATACTGATATAAATGGAGATGCAATACATATGAGTTCAGTAATGGGAACAAGGTTATGGGATTCAACCTTTCCACTCCACCAAAATGTTTTTAACATTAGACTATATAAACACATTCCTGGGCTTTCCTCTTTTCTTCCACTCAATATCTGATTATTCCAGGCAGGGTGGAACACCATTAGCATGAGAAATTGAGGGAGTCCTACCCTAAAATACTGAGATAGAGGAGTAACAGAGAAGCAATAGACGAGGAACAAGAGGCATAGAAGAATCATAGGATATCCTGAGTTGGAAGGGACTCAGAGGATCATCAAGTACAACTCCTGGCTCTACACAGTCAGCCAAGTCAGAGCATGGGACTGAGGGCTTTGTCCAGATGCTTCTTGACCTCAGTCAAGCTCAGTGCTGTGACCACTTCCCTGGGGAGCCTGTTCCAGTGTCCAACCACCCCCTCAGTAAAGAACCTCTTCCTAATATCCAACCTAAACCTCCCCTGTTGCAGTTCCCTCAGGTTCAGGTTTTGTAGTAAAGCGCTCATCCTAGCTGAGCAGTAAGCTTTAGCACGCTAATGAATACATCTATACCAATAAATTAAAGACAAGGTAGAGGAGACATGAGCGCTGCCAATTTCTCCTAACTTGGTAGTGTGCTCCTTGGCACTATCTTTTCCTGTGCCACATAGCGACCTCCCAGACAATGCCCCTGACCAGGGACTAGTCCTCGCAGCTAAGATGGATGAAGCTCTCCAGTTCTGGAGGGAACCTGTTTTAGCTGAGAGCTGTGCCATGCCATGCTATCTGTCCCTGGCACAAACTGTGGGTCCTGTCCTGGTTTGGTTGCTGATGTAGATGTAGTCTATCTCTACTTGCTAAGCATTTTTCTACTTTAGATGCTTCTTGTCACTCTGTGAGTGACTAATTAAGATGTCTAGTAATTTTTCATTATTTAAGAACGTTTTGCTGCCTATTGCTCTAAACACATCACATCATATCACATACCTCTTGACACTGAGGAGGCTACTTTAAATTATGAAAAATGGTTTCAAAAACAATTGACCTATTTCCTGTAAAGGAACTTACTGATAAACAGTCTTCTTTTTAATTATTTTAAAATCCTTACTTTTGATTTCTGTAGGTAGTTTTCCAGGGAATGTGTCTTTTGTTTATTGAGTCCATTTCAGTTGAAAAACATTTAAATAAATTCCATTTACTGTTACCCAACATTTGAACCCCAGGCCAATACAAATGTAGAAGGACAAGAGGTGAAAGATCTTCTGTATAGGGCCTGCTATAAAACACACATCCACAAATGCTTAAGGGCAGGGAAGTTGGTTAACATGTAGGCAGACTCTTCAAGTCCAGTTAGTTCTGCCAAAGTACTTTAGGCTTTCCAGCACTAAAGTTAGTTATTTAATTTCAGATCTATTCCTTTCTTATTCTTTTCTGTTATCCATAATTTCTGATAACCTTTGGCTGTCACCTGCTCGGTATGTTTCACTCCTCTCCTACCTCTCAGAATCATTGAAGGGTTGAATATAAGCCAAAATCCTGAGTGCTTTTGGGTATTGCTATGCAATTTTATTTTTTAAGTTAATTTTTATTATATTAAAACACCTTACTTAAAATAAGATCTCATTAAAAGTGTATTAAAATTGTAATACTCCTACAGATTCAGTTCTAGTTCATGAGTAATACAATACCAGTAAATGTAAAGCCATTACTTTCAGAAGCATAAAATTAGTCATATATTCATATGGAACAGTATGGAAGTATTTGCTGGTCTTTTATTACAAGAAATGCATTATTAAAGAGGTATGCAGGACGTTGCATATATAACTTTTATGTCCATACCATACACCTTTCATCACCTTGAAAAAACATCTCTAATACATTAACAGAACACTTGCTGGTCCTGTTTCCTCTTTTTCTCTCAGTTGACCTTTTATGCAATGGATGCAACAATTATGCTCTTCCAGAATAAAATAAGGATGCCTCAGCAGAATCTGAATGGAGGCCTGTGACTAGCAGTGTTCCCCAGGGCTCTGTGTTTGGTCCAGTCCTGTTTAATATCTTCACTGATGACCTTGATGAGGGAATAGCATCCACCCTCAGCAAGTACGCCGATGATACAAAGCTGGGAGGAGTGGCTGACACGCAGCAACACTGTGCTGCCATCCAGCGAGACCTGGATAGGTTGGAAAGCTGGGCAGGGAGAAACCTAATGAAGTTCAACAAAAGCAAGTGCAAAGTCTTGCACCTGCGGAGGAATAACCATCTGTATCAGTACAGGCTGGGAGATGACCTGCTGGAGAAGAGCTCAGTGGAGAAGGACCTGGGGGTCCTGGTTGGCCATGAGCCAGCAGTGTGCCCTGGTGGCTAAGAGGGCCAATGGGATCCTGGGATGCATCAGGAGGAGTGTGGCCAGCAGGTTGAAGGAGGTGATCCTTCCCCTCTACTCTGCCCTGGTCAGGCCCCACCTGGAATATTGTCCCTGGAACACCAGGGAGTTCTGGGCTCCCTGGTATAAAAAAGTCAAGGACCTCCTTGAGAGACTCCAGAGAAGGGCTACGAAGATGATTATGGGTCTGGAACATCTCCCGTATGAGGATAGGCTGAGTGAGCTAGGACTTTTCAGTCTAGAGAAAAGAAGACTAAGGGGGGACCTAATTAATGTTTATACATATCTTAAGCATGGGATGCAGGGGGAATTGGCCAGTCCCTTGTTCAGTGGTAAGTGGAGACAGGACAAGGGGTGATGGCTGCAAATTGGAGCACAGGAAGTTCCACACCAACATGCGGAGGAACTTTTCCACAGTGAGGGTGACAGAGCCCTGGGACAGGCTGCCCAGGGAGGTAGTGGAGTCCCCTTCCCTGAAGATATCCAAGACCCGTCTGGACGCTTATTTGTGCAATATGAGCTAGGGAGCTGCTTTGGCAGGGGGGTTGGACCCGATGATCTCTCGAGGTCCCTTCTAACCCCTACGATTCTGTGATTCTGTGATTACTGTCAGCAATTCTTATACTTTCTTGTTCTCTATGGTTGAGCACAAGCCTATAGATCTTTCTAAAATTGGTTCTGAATGATCTTTGCAGCCACTGATCATGCAGACACTGACAACCAAACCTAGCGTGAAGTATTTAGGTGGTGGTAGCTTCCCCTCTCAGAGTGATTTAGCTAACAAAATATCTTTAACTATTTAGGCATTATCCTTATAAAATAGTCTATTTACATATTGTTGCAGTTTTGTGTGGCTGTGCTGCTTCAGTGGCTTTTGTAAGTTACAGCTTTCTGCAAGCCCCATATTTTGAAAACATGGTCAGTTCAAGGCCAAATTCGAGGCTGGGCCTATCAGAGCTGGTCATAGCGCCTCTGTGAATCACATATAGGAGGAAAAAAAAACCTGCTAGTGCACTTTGCCACCAGAGTGGGAGAGAGAAGATGTAACAAGCTGCACAGACACCAAGGCCAGGCCTGCAGGAGGGGGGGTGAAGAATGCGAAAACAGAGTTTGCCCTGCAGCTTGTGGTGAGACCATGGTGAAATGGGTGTCCTCCTGAAGCCCATGGATGAGGATGGGGAGCAGAGACATCTATACCCTGTGAAGATTGATCCATGCCTCAGCAGGTTTGCCGGGGGACTTGTGACTTTGTGGGGGACCAGGCCGGGGGGTCTGGACCTGAATATCAGCACCCCATGGAGAGGAGCCCTGCTGAGAGGCCTGTGGTGAGGAGATGGCTCCCCGATAGAGAGGACTCACGCTGCAGAAGTTATGGATAAGACTCTCGTGTGGGTGGGACCCCATGGTGCCACCAGGGAAGTATGTGTGTATGTGGAATGCCCTCCCCCCCCAAGCAGAGATGGAAGACAACTCAGGAAGAATGGACTGAAACCCCCACTCCCCATTCCCTGCCCCTCCCTGTGCTGCAAGGGGAGGGATGAAGGGAGCAGATCTATGATTAAAGTCAAGAGTGCGAAGAGGCAAGGGGTGGGGAGAAGGAGAAGTGTTAAGATCTTGGGAGGAAAAGCAGCTTGTGAGGAATCGCCGGAACCCCACTGCCCATTCCCTGCCCCTCCCCGCGCCATGCTGGGGGGGGGAAGAAGGGAGTAAAATCGCGATGAGTTTTAAGTGTGCTAAGAAGGGAGGGGTGGGGGGAAGATGCCTTAAGACCTGGCCGCTTCTTATCTTATCACCGGGTGTATTAGTTGTAGTAGTAATAAATCACTTTCCTTTATTCTGTGCTGAGTCTGTTTTGCCCATTGCACTAATTGGAGAGCGATCCCTCTGTCTTTATCTCAGGTCCTAAGCCTCCTAATATCTATTTTCTCCCCTCTTTGGCTGAAGAAGGGAGTGAGCGAGCGGCTTGGTGGGTATTTGGCCTCTGGCTAGGGCCAAAACCACCACACATATAAAAGATAAACATATTAAATATTTTGCTGTAAAATTAACTATTGCATGTAGAAACCATGGTTGAAATAGGAGATCCTGTTTCTCACATGTAAATTGACAAATAGGTTATGGTGTCACCTTTTCTTTCAGGCCTGATGAACCCTGAATTTGTTACATCATGAGTAACTTCAACAGGGAAAAGTGAACCACACAGGTAAGGTGAAACGGAAGATGAAGCATGATAAGTTGAAACTCTGTATGCAGAGGACTGAGCTGACCTGAGTCTCTCATCCCTGAGTGAATACTTTAACCACTCTTATGTATAATACATGATTATTCTTCCTGCAATTATATATATATATTTTTTTAAAGAAAAGCCATGAGTGTATTTTCATAAAGTCAACTCCAACTCTATTTCAGGAGTAATCTTTGCTTGTTTATTGATTTGGGCAGACGACAATGTGAGAGGACCAATTAAACAGATGAGGCATGACTCAGTTGGCAACATAGCTGCCTAGTGCCATTATATGTACTTTGGTGTTCTTTGCCCTATTTCAGCTTATTTTAGATGCCCTAGGGTACCTAAAATTTCTATAATGGACTAGAAAGTCTGACATGGGGTCTGTAAGAAACTTGAACCCTTCCAGAGTGTCAGCTGAGGACTGGGCAAGATGGAATCACAGAAGAATGCAAGTCCAGGGTCACCTCTGGAGGTTATCTAGTCCTACCTCCTACTCACAGCAAGGTCAGTTTGCTTAGAGGCTAGATGAAAGTGCTCAGTTTGGAATTTTAATGCCTCCAAGGAAGGGGATTCAACAGCCTCCCTGGGCCACCTCTTCCCATGGTTAACCATTCTAGTAGAGATATTCCTCTGCTCCCTCTTTCTATCCAGTTACATTTTGCCTCCTATGACTGTAGCCTCTTGCCCTTTTGCTGTGCACCTCCAAGAAGAGACTGCCTTCATCTTGTCGCTAGTCCTAGTAGCAGACAGAAGTTACAAGCACCCTTTAAGCCTTCTTTTCTGCAGGTTGAACAAACATAGCCAGCGTTTCATGTATCGTGTGCTTCCACTCCCTGACCATCTTAATAGCTCCCTGTGTGAACTTCCCTAGTTTGCTCATAGCTCTGTCACACTGGAGAGAGCTTAAGACAGTTCTCTAGCCTGAGTGTCCCAGGAGTGGAATGATGCAGTCCGGTATGCTATTAGACCTCACAGCCACAAGGGTACACTGCAGACACGTTTAAATCCACCGGGAGGTCGGGGTGGGTGACATCATCTTCTGTAGAACTGATGCAAAAAGACAGGTATCTACCTCTTTTTTTAGCCACTAACTGCCATTGTGAGTCTTGTTAGCTTTAAGAAGAAAGTATTGTCACACCTGAAATTACTAGGATTTCACACATACTTCATTATTAGAATGATAGACCAGATTGTACTTACAATAAATTTAATCTATTTTAAGCTAACCTTTACAAAATGACCTAGCATTAACCAACGCCAATAATCCAGTCATCTTATTACTTTAAAAGAAGGAGATACAAGAACCGTCCTCATCTTTAGCAATAATTATTTACTTTAAATTACCATTCAATGACTTATGTTAATAATTACTATACCATATGAACCAAAATATGTTTGGGATGGCAAATTTACTGAAGACTATGAAAGTTGAAAATAATTCCATTTTATTCACTTGTTTTTAATTCCTCACTCCCATTGCAATAAAGAGAGAATTAGGCTACTCTGATGAGTAACTGCTCTCTGATGAGAGACAGGTTTCCACTATCTGGTTCTTTTTCCAAACAAAACATGATTTACCAATCATTAACCTTTTTTTCAGAAGTAAGCTTTGTAGACTCATATGTATATTGCCTTTCTCTTCTAGACACAGTCAGAAGTGACAGCATAGGATTCAAATCCCCTTGTCCGGGTTAAATTTCCCCTTAATGATGTGATCCTTAGTGATGCTGGCATATTTAGGCAAGTTGGCAATGCACATAACTACCTGATTAACTTCTAGAAGATGTTTAAAGCCTGGCTTAAATCAGCATTGCTGAACCTGAGTATTATCACATATTTCTTCACAAAGGTTATCATATTTGGGGACAGGGTGTGCCAATCTTGCTATGGTAAGCACCTTACTATACATGGTACATAGACATCAATTATTTTTTGGCAGATGAGGATACCTTTCATTTGAGTCTAAATATTAAACTGTAGCTGCAATGACTACATTCCTTTTATCATAACTAAGTTTATATGTTGATGTGCTTTTCTAGCTTTAATTTGAGCATATTGACTACTTACTTTTTTCTCCTATATGCTTTAATTCTTTTCAATATTATATCAAGGTGAATACACAATGGTCTCACAAAAGACTAATAACATATGCATTTAGTATAGAAGAAAAACACATCTGTTATGTATTAAAACAGGAAGTTAGAAAAGAGTATCAATTAAAAAGTCTGTTCGATGTTTTAGCAACCACCTGTGACTCTCTAAATTTTGACTGATCTGAGTCAACTAAATTTTACTTTTAAATAAAACTGGCATGTATGTCTTGATATGATCAGATTCATTGGTAGCTAAATTTTTTTTACTTCTGGATGTAAAAATCTCTAATCCCCGTGGAACAAATACTGTAAATTCTTTATCACAGGAAGATTTAATCACCTTAAAAATACTTCAATGAAGTTTCCAACTTATCTTTCTATTAATTACTCCTATGTTGTATCTTTCCTTCCTATAACCCAGCTGGACAGCAATTAAAGTTGTGCAAATAATCATCTTCCTGCAGTACAAAGATCTTAAAGAAATATGTTCTGGCTTTTATCTTAAAGATAAGAAAGACCTTATTTGCAAAAAATGGAGGTTTTAATGAAAACCTTCTGGGAAAAATAAAGAAGGAAAAGCTAAATGGTTATACAATGTCATTAATTAAGTCAAGTTTATGAAACTAGCTTCAGGGTTTTCCCTGTAAAAACACCATCAAACTCTTCTTACATACATCATGCTTCATTAACACTGTTTTCTTCTATGTTGCCTCCCATGAAAAAATGCCATAACTTGAAAATGTAATATCAAAATGCTGATAAGTAAAACAGAAATTGACATTCAAGAGTAGTAGTTTATAGATGACAATTAATGCTAATGAAGCAATATATTAGGCACTGACACATCTGGTTCCTTAGGAAGTTGTTCCTGTTTGAAAAAAGAGTTGGGATAGCACAAATGCTCTCACTGTAACAGCTGTTCAGATTAACACGATGGATGAGAAAATAGTCTTCAGGCAGAATTTCAGACTGCTTAAGCCATTTAGACTTTTACTATATTTCTATGCTTTGTGAATGGTGCTTTTTTAATCTTTCAAAGCGCAACACAGCTTAATAATACAGCTGTCTAAATAAATTCCTTCTGCTTTAGAAACTTTAAACTGAATGCCTGACCAGAAGCTACTGAAGTTATACAGATCCTTCATGTAAATGACCAACCTATGAGGAGGACCACTGTACTGGAATCTGTTCTCACAGACCTTGCATGACTTTGGAAGCCACTTTTCCACTATGGCATTTTTCTTCTGAAAAAGACATATAAGCAGAACTTAGGGTGTACTATAGGTTGAAAATCCCTTACATGTTCCTTGAAAAATAGATCTTTCCAAAACCTGTCTGTACTTTTCAATAAAGATAACTGAAAACTATGCTGCTCTTCATCTGCTTTCTTCATATTTGGCGTTGGAACACCTCAGTTTTTATCTGCTGGTAGGCTGTACATGTATGCATATGTCTACTTAGGTGAGGCATGATTTCCTTTTTGACACTAGTCTTGCTCTTAAGCATTCGATACTTGACTATATTCTACACATGCAACATAAGTAGTCTATATGTTTCTTTTATATATATTACATATTTTTGATCATTTATTATGGAAAAAGTTTGATACTTTTTTACACTAAATTGCTTTGCTATGGCTCAGGGTATAAATCATAGGGTCTACTTTTTTCTACTTTTTTTTTTTCTAGGACTGAATAAGGCTTTGAGGTAGTAAGAACACGAATCTTCGACATGGTAGCTAGCAACTTTCTTCAACTACTTTATTGGATTATAAAATACAATTCTAGACATTTCAGTTTTGAATCTTGATGAGCAAGCTGTGATAATGACATCTGAATCTTATTTGTGATTTTAAAGACAGGAGCTATTCAAAAGAAAATAGTTACCATCTGTTCTGTAGACATCCTTGCTTTGCCTATAAGCATCTCTGTCCTTGTTCATATATGAATATTAAATTATTTTAAATTACATCTTTGTCAGCTTAGTTGGTGGCATGGACAGTGGGACTGAGTGTAACCTCAGCAAGTTTGCTGATGACGCCAAGCTGTGTAGTGCAGTCACGCTGGAAAGACATGATGCTGCCCAGAAGGACCTGGAGAGGCTTAAGAGGTGGGCTCATGTGAACCATATAAAGTGCAAGCTCCTATATATGAGCTGACACAATTCCAAACACAACTACAGGCTGGGAGGAGAATGGAATGAGAGCAGCATGGAGAAGAAGGACTTGGGGGGTCTTGGTGGATGAGACTCATAGAAGTTTCTTGGTTGGAAGGGACCCTTCCATTCAAGTCCAACCATTACCCTAACCTGCTGTCTGGTAATAAACTATGTCTCTCAGCAACACATCTAACCACAGCATACCTCCAGGGATGGAGGCTCCACCACTTCCCTGGACAGCCTGTTCCAATGCTTAACAACCCTATCTGTGAAAAAGTTTTTCCTGATATCCAAACTAAACTTCCCCTGGTATAACTTGACACCATTCCTCTTGTCCTATCTCTTGTCACTAGGAAGAGAAGGTCAGTCCCCACCTCTCCTCTCCACAACCTCCTTTCAGGTAGTTGTAGAGAGCAATTAGATCTCCCCTCAACCTCCTCTTCTCCAGACTAAACAACCCCAGTTTCTTCAGCCACTCCTCTGGTGAATAAATTTATTAAATTTAAGTTATTTACTTACTAAATTTAAATTATTCAGTCCCCTCACTAGCCTCGTCACCCTTTTCTGGACATGCTCCAGCACCTCCATGTCTTTTCTGTAGTAAGGGGCCCAAAACGGAATGCAGTACTCAAGGTGGGGTCTCACCAGTGCTGAGTACAAGGGGACAATTACTGCCCTAGTCCTACTCACCAGAGTATTCTTAATACAGATCAGAGAAGCTTATGTTTGCATGGCAATGTGTCCTTGCATCCCAGAAAGACAACTGTATCCTGGGCTGCACCAAAATAAGGGTGATGAGAAGATCAAGGGAGGTCATTATGTGCCTTTACTTTGCTCTCATGAGACCCCACCTGGAGTACTGCATCCAGCTCTAGGCTCTCCAGAACAAGAAGAACATGGAGTGAGTCCAGAGAAGGGCCGTGAAGATGATCAGAGGGCTGGAATACTTCTCCTGGACTACTTCTCCTGTGAAGAGAGGCTGAGAGAATCGGGCATGTTCAGCCTGGGAAAAAGAAGGCTTCAGGGAGACTCAATAGCAGTCTTCCAGTACCTACCTACAGGAAACCTCAAGAGAGACTGTTAACAAGGGCATATGGTGGAAGGACAACAGGTAATGGCTTTAAGATGAATGAGGGTAGATTTACATTAGACATTAGGAAGTAATTCCTCACTCTGAGGGTGTTGAGGCACTGGGACAGGTTACCCAGAGAAGCTGTGGCTGTCCCCTCCCTGGAAGTGTTCAAGGCCAGGCTGGATGGGACTTTGCACAACTTGGTCTAGTGGAGGGTGTCCCTGCCCATGGCAGAGGGATTGGAACTGAATGATCTCTGAGATCACTTCCAACCCAAACCATTCTGTGATGGGATTCTGGGGATTTTAAAGCATAACTCTTTACCATCCAGAGGGATAATGAAATAAAAAAATGTAAAGCACAGAGTTTGTTTGGATTTTTAGTTGTGATCCCTATTATTTTGAAAGTAGTCTTTTCCTGGTGTGCAGTTAAATGTATTTGCATTCAGTGACGCTTCTGAAAGCAATGTAATTATGGAACATGTCCAAAACACCACCAGATCTAGAGAATTATTAAGGACTCACAATGTCCAGATAAGCCCTGAAGGAGGAATGTGATGCAGGCAAACTGAGGAGCACATAGAAACTTTAAAACAAGAGTGCTCATTGTGGAAGTTACTTGCATTTGATGTCATTTTAGTATACCTGTGGTTCAGGAGGGAAACCTTTTTCATTCTTACATAACATGTGCCTGTTATCCTCATGGGAACCCCTTAAGTTAAAGTTTGTTTCACAGCTCTCTTGTGAATTACTTCAACTGAAGACTGGGTATTTCAATTACTCTTAGTAACTTACTAAAATATTTTAATGGATCATTTGAATCACAATATTCTATGAGTTAAAAGGTATTTTGTTATGATCTTATGAATGATACTATATAATATATATACTATACATATAATATACTGTTGAGCTTGGAACTACCCCAAACTAATCTACACAGCTTCTTCTCAATGGCATCTACCCATAAGATGAATAGACTATTAAGATATGGTTCCAGCATGCTGGAAGCTGGGGAAGGCATTAATTTTTTAGCAAAGGCTTATGTATATAAAATAAATCAGCCACACACTTATTTTTCATGCTTCCTATAAGAGAACATGTTCTTACATGCATGCATTTTATGACTGGCTAAGGAAAATGGCTACAAATATCAAGCTATGTATAGATGGTCATTTACTTTAACAGACTGTCACTCACCTGAATTACTGTTGTTTGACCATATCTTTAGTCATTACAGTATTATGTTATTATAGTATTAAGTTCTTACTGTTTTTTCAACACTTTTCTGTCAGTTGCAAATTAGTATGATTTAATATTAGTAATATTTCATGTTGGTATTTACAATGGTACCAACTACAGCAGACAATATATAAGGACAAGTATTAATGAATTCAATAAACAGAATTCCCAGTCAAGAAGAGATTACTTCAAACATCAAATATTTAAAATAATATGGAAATGCACTTTAGCACTACCTTTTGATGTAGTTTTGATTTTCCCAGACTCAAATCATTATTTCACCTTCTTACCTAGATATTTCTTGTAGAAAAAGCCTGAGTACTGTCAGAACTTTCCTTCTTCAGTGTTGAATTTGAATTGCCTTCACATCCTGATTGATTTTAAAAGATTTAAGATGCAGGTCTTCCAGTCTAAATTCTTCTCCTTCCTACTGGTTTCCTCATATATTGCCTAAGCTAGATATCATGTCTACACAGGGCCAGACAACTTTTTATCTGGACAACTGGACAACTCTAAGTGTTTGACTTTTCCTTAGAAAAAGGTTAAAGAGGCTTGGGATCATAAGGTAAAATAACATTGAATTGCACATTCCTGGGAATAGAGCCAGAAAAGGCAGGTGATGAAAAGTGGAGGAACAGAAATAAACTACCGGTAAGAATGGAAAAAGCTAAATATGGATAGTATTTTATACAAATGAGTCACTACTGACAGTTCCCACCCAGTAGAACACCACAGTCCATATTGTATCACATGTATATGTGTTGACCTTTCTGTCTAGAGCATCTTCAATTTACAAGTTTTCTTCAATCTAGATGTCACTAGCCATACAGAGCAGGTATTTGCAACTTTCTGTTTATTGAACACAGTGCATTCCATCTCACTTTCTGTGCTGCTTTTTGTTAATGCTCTCAGAAGACTATGTTGTGACTGGGAAAATAGGGAAAGGAAGGAAAAGAGGAGTGCCTGAGTTTTATTGTTATATTTGCCAGGCTTCATTTTCCTGCAGTAAAACCTATAGACATTGGCTGGCAAAACTAAAGCATCTTTCCTTTCCGTAAAATAGGTCACACAGGCAGGACACTGCCTGTCAAATAATTCATAGAGCCTTTGGGCTGTTGCCTGGTAGGATTTTACCTTTAAGGTTCTCAGAATTTAGCAGGGATCAGGCTGGACACATTATTATGGGGGTCAGTGATCTGCTCTGTGGTCTGCAGTTCCCAAAGGACAACCTGGCACATGACCACAGAGCAGGTACACACCTGGTCAGTCAAAGTCAAACAGTATGGAGCAGACAGAATCAACAGAAAATGTGCCATGTCACAGAAATTTTGATGACATACATTTTTGGTCATGTGGCCACTGTTAATTACTGCAAAACAGTGTAATAACTGCATTAATAATATGAAACTAGAAATGCTGTATCATTCATACCCTTAATTATTATCAAAATGATAAATGGATGCTACTACAGTCATTTGATAAATATTTAGGGGCATTTTTTAAAAGAAATGATCAATCTGAATTAAAAAAGAAAAGAGATCTGAAAACATTTAAAGGCCAAATTGTGATTAGTTGTATAATCACACATTTTTAAGGGGAATAGAAGGCTCTTTTATAAATTATAATTTTTTTTATTTGAAAAGAGTGACGCTTGCAAAATGTTCAATGAATTGATACAATAATTCTTCAAACAGGAGTTATCACATAAGTTACAAAGACTAAGCATGGAAGACTTGTTCATCAATGCTCATCTGGGTCTCAATCTAGAAAATTACTTAAGCATATTAGGTTATTCTTATAGTTAAATAAGTAGGAATTTATGCTTTGCTGCACATGTATCTTAGAAGAAGCAAGTTAATAAATTGTTACATTTTTTCTTCAAAGTCGAGTAAAGGTTGAAAATAATAAGAAAAATTCTGTTTCATCTGACAACATATTGTTACCTTTCGTGCCTTAAAAAGATAATTTAAAGAATAAGGTCTATTTATTCTTGCTGCCAAGATCTATCACATCTATCAAGATCTATTGATTTTGCTCAGTAAACCAATGTATCTTACCACCATCAAATATAGAAAAATACATACATTTTTGAGTTGTAAAGTGGCAGGTTTTTTGAAGGCATCTGCTTAAATCTATCAGTCTCTGGAATATTAGGAAATTAAGAGAGACACACAGACCTCTCCAGCCATGTTGCCTGTATTTTCTTAGAAAATGGTTTGCAAATACCAATAGATATTTACACAAGAAGAAGAGTAGCAGTGACCTTTTCCACATAACTCTGCAGTGATTAAGTACTTCAAATATTATTAACTGACAAATTGAAAATATACCGTTGGTACTTACTGAGTGGCATCTGGACTGTTCAAATATGGTCATAACAGTAAAAAAATAATAATGTGTTTAGTGCGTTAAACCCTCCAAGATCCTTGCAAATATTACCTAAAATATTTCCAAAACAGTGAAGAAGGAAAAATCAACTTAGACTTACCCACATTTAATCTTCCTGTGACTTCCCCATGCGAATTGCGAGCATTCACAGTCACGTTGTGAGTGGACTGAAGCAGCAGTGATGAGTCCTGAAGAGGGGGAAAAAAAAGTTTCAACAGAATAATTAAAATTGTAAACAATCAAAGAAACACATGTTCTCATGAAAGTTTAAGGGGTTCCCAGGGGTTCATATGCAGTTCCAAAATTTTGTGGACTGAAAATTATCTAAGGAAAAATAGAAAGTTGTAGGGTACAACATGACTTTGGAAGCATGTAATTTTACATTAAAACCTAAATCAAACTGCAAAACTACACACTTGCCGAAAAGAGAACATGACCAACAGGAAGATGATTTGACCATTCTGCACTGAGACAAATGAGGTACGTAGTTGAGAAACAACTGCCAAACCTGTGGTGACACATGGCACTGCTACAACAGGCTGATTCTAGTTTTGCTGTAGAAAAGCCAACAAATCATGCAAGAACTTTTATATCCCCTCTAAGCCTGAAATGACCTGAAGATAAACTTAGCCAAATAAAAGGCTGACCATGGATACTTGGAGTCTCTTCCACTTCCACTCATTTCTCTATTAGGGCCCAGGAGGTTTCCAGTGAGTGAGAGGAGGTCTGGAAGTGGCAGGAGGCAAGTGAAGATCTGGCCCACTGAAGAGGAAAGATGTAGCTCACCCAAAGAAAGGATCCAAGAAGAGGGATTGCAGTAAAGCATACTGCCCTTGTAAGGACACCTGCCTGGTGTCATTTATTTAAATCCCTGTCAAGCCTTCTCGGATCTCACTTCTCAGCCTCTTTTCCAGCTCTACCCTTCCTCCTGTACCACTCGCCTAGGCATCCAATCTTGCATCAGTCTGATAATAAGTCCATGAGATGTTCTACTGAGGCAGGGCAAGTAGCCAAATACTCCGGCCATTAATGAATTGTCACAGGTTACATCATAGGTGAGACATTTGCAGAGCAGTCAAAGCCCCAAGCTTACCTGTCATTCTGTCCTGCTTATGGAAACCAGGGCATGCTGAGCAGGTGTTATTGGTATCCTCATTCATCCCTACCACACCTTACCAAAATCCAAGCTAGCTATGGTAGGAAATTCAAAATTTCATGTCATTCTTAGACTTCAGCCAGCATGGAATTACTTCACCAAAACACTCCCTTACATCCCCTTGTGTTAACTCACAGCTTGGTGGTATGCTTGTTGAACTCCTTCTAGGTGATGTACCATTTCCATTATTTATTCCCAGACCTTCCATTCAAACTCTCTGTTCTTCAGGCTCATTGGTGCCTCCCCACCCACTGCTTACTGTGAAGATCAGATGAGTAACTGTTTTGAAAGACCTAGCTGCCCACTCTGCTCCATCACACTAGACATACAGAGAGTAATGAAACAGGTTTATGGTAAGAGAACTGATAAGGATGACTTGGAAGTGTCAAACTTTGTGAGGAGGGAATCGAGTGGGTTAAACATGAGCCAGAGGTGTGCCCAGGCAGCCAGGAGAGCCAACTGTATCCTGGGGTGCATCAAGCATGGAATGGCCAGCTGGTCCTGGGAGGTGACTGTCCCACTCTACACTGCGCTGGTGTGGCCTCACCTTGAGTACTGTGTTCAGTTTTGGGCACTGCAGTACAAGAGGGACACAAAAATATTAAAGAATGCCCAGAGGAGGGCAACAAGGATGGTGAAGGGGCTGGAAGGGAAGTCTTATGAGGTGATGCTTAAGTCCCTTGGTTTGTTCAGCCTGGAGAAAAGGAGGCTGATTGGGGATCTCATCAAGGTCTGTGACTTCCTGACAAGGGGGAGCAAAGGGGCAGGTGCCCTATCTCCTCTCCTTGGTGACCAGTGATAAGAACCTGAGGAATCAGTATGAAGCTACAACCATGGCAGTTTAGTTTGGATATTAATTAGGAAGATATTCTCTACTGAGAGGGTGGTCAGGCACTAGAACAGGCTCTCCAGGAAAGTGGTCACAGCATTGAGCTTGACTGAGTTCAAGAAGTGTCTGGATGCTGCCCTCAGTCCCATTCTCTGACTTGGCTGACCCTGTGTGGAGCCAGGAGTTGGACTCGATGATCCTTATAGGTTACTTCCAACTCAGGATATCTTATGACTCTATGATTTTATGTTTTTCTTTTATTTGCCACCTGAATTGTATTTCAATGCAGGTGATTTTCAGGGACATCATACTGGCCATTGTCTTTACTTGATTTTAAGTAACAGAAAATTATCTGAGGACAAAACATCTGATCATGCTCCTTTCCATCAGCAAATTGTAGCCACAGTGACAGACCTAAAAAGTGGGGAATAAATTATTTACAGAACAGGTTCTTTCATACTACAGCACCCTTTACATCTGAAGGATATGAACTTTTTAACTGGTAAGAGTGACTAAGCACATCTCAGTTGCCAAAGTACCAGGGAGTACATGGTATGAAAAGGGTATTTTCAAGCTTCTTGCTTGTGAACTCAAAGGGGATACTAGATGAATGAGTTTCTGAGTACTGGAATATCATTAAAGATCAGTCTCTTTCACATATATGGCTTCTGGTACTTTTCTGGGCTCAAGAGAGCAGCACCTTGAAGGTCTAATCACTAAAAATCACACACAAATCATGTTCCCATTGTAATTTGATGCTTAGAGCATGAGATAAACCAAGAATCTGAACATATTTTATGTGAAGAATTTAACTACAAACACTTTCCTAATAACAGTGGAAGAAACAATACACATTTTTTAGTCCTTATACTTTTTTTTAAAGGATATTTTACAAGAAGAAAGGTAGTCAAATCACTAAGTGAGCACAATAAATGAATCATTTTGTAAATTATATCAGGAAAAAGGGAAAGCTAACAGAATTAA
Source organism: Laterallus jamaicensis coturniculus (assembly GCA_022605575.1). NCBI lineage: Eukaryota > Metazoa > Chordata > Aves > Gruiformes > Rallidae > Laterallus > Laterallus jamaicensis. The sequence goes on from JAKCOX010000012.1 coordinate 12,888,737, forward strand.
CACAAATAGTGAAAAGTCTTAGGAAAAAAGTAAGCAGTGCATTAGAGTGAACATTAATGGTAACAAGTAAGTATGAAGTGGGAAAGGAAGGTCCACAAAGGTTAGATAAATATATTACATGTAAGTACATGTGCTAAATGACCCACAAACAAGGGCATCTCTATTACGCTTATTTGACTGCTATAAAATAAAATAAATTATCAATTTGTAATAACAAATTTCAGTGGAAAAACCTGTATTCTAGATTTTCAGCTTCCACGTATGCGTTGCTGACTAATTAAAAACTAGTAACATATTTATAAATGCTCGTCTTTTGTGTTCCTATGAATATGTATTATCTGAGATGCAATGGTATTGCCCACAACTCTGTGTTGGATGCATAATGAAAGTATAAAGTTGTAATAGGCTCCTGAGATGATGCACAGTAAGTAGGTTTTGCTACATATTTTCTTAGCACTTTGGAGACCTCATTAGGTGAGAAAAGCTGTTAGGAGACTGCAAGGAGAACACTATTAAGGCAAGGGAGAAAGCTGCTATGAAACATGTGAGTAGCCCAATTCTCTAACAGAATAAGAAATCATAATATATAAGAAACTTTATGGGAATAAATACATAGCACTCAGGAGATCAAGCTACAGTCAATTAAGCCTCTAGAGAGTTCAAATATTTTAAAAAGGAAGCTAACAAATAAACAAAAACCCTCTAATGAATTATCTGTTCATAGGGGGCAGAGATATGCAGTAGCCTGAAGGCTCTCATTAATGCATGCTACTAATGATCAGGATGGGTCATTAGACAGATAAGCTTATATTAGATGCTGCCACACCTCTTCCTTCCTACATTGTACTAAATGTATTAAGAGCCGGAAGGAACATTAAAGGTGCAGGAATGGTAGCTTAACATTGCATAATGATTTCTTTGGGGCATTACATGTCTTATTGCACGAATAACCTCAAGGGAAATTCATTAAAGCACATAACTAATCTTCCCACTGCCTGTGAGCAGAAAAGAGTACAGCATAAAAACCAAAATGGAAATATAGATTAGGAATGGAATTTCACCATCTAAGTAAAAGTTGTTCCCACTGCTGGAAATACTTGTCGCAGAGAGAGAAAAAAATGCTTAGACATAAAATATGTTGGGATTTAGCATTTTAACAACCTCATTGTAAATCCTAGTTCAATCATGTTTTCTGACAAATTTATCTACATTTTCTTTTGCTATAGTGACTGAAATCCTAACCATTTCCCTAGGTTCAGAAAAGTCTCATAGCTGGCTGTTTTCGTGGTGAGGACATTTACATGTTTGACGTAATGAAGAGCCACACTCAGCTTTTACTTTCATTGACTAGTACTTAATGAAATGTCCCATTGGTTGACAACAGTGTACATAAAAGATGGCATGGATTTATTTTGTGAGAGTTTGGATTACAGAGGGTAGTTCTGAAAAATACTCATTTTGTTGGCCCAAAACAGATATTTGTCTACAAAAAAAAATCACTGGAATAAGTTTCAAAGTTCACCAGGATAATGAAGAAGCAATTTAGATTCTTCCTTCCTCTAATAAATATGGGAATAAATATATAAATATTTATTCAATACAAATGCCAATTCCTGGTGTCATTTTACAGTTAATCTGCTTGATAAATATTTTCTTTGACCAAGCACGTTACTCCTTTTTTCCTCAATAATAACAATAAAACAATTTTCTGTCTATTTTAACAAGAATAAATGCAAAACCTTTCCATTTAGTCTTGTAGATTTTATATACATAAATGTAGAAAGATAACATACATTTAATACTGTTGTCCTAGAAGTAACAAAAAATTAATTCATTAGAGAAATTGTAACTTTTCCAATAGGATTTACTCCATTTAGAGATATTGAAACTATTCTGTAACAGACGAATAAAAAACCCAATCAGTTTCACAGGGAACCCTATATTAAAATATAACCTCAGTAAAAATAATGAAAAACTTTTTCTATATACACTTAAAATTTTAGCATTACTTCTAAACAATGACCTTTATAATTCCTTTTTGAGTTACTTCTTATTATATGCCTATGAGAAAAATGTTAATTTTGCCATAGCATCAGAACACTATCTTAATGATTGTGCTTGAAAGTAAGCAAACAATAAGTGTATATATGCACACACACGCATATATCTATTTCCATAAGAGATGCCTGGACTATGCCTAAAATCAACTGTTTATAAGCCCATTAATTTAATTTTAGCATTATTGAAAGATGATTTCCTTACCACTCGAGAATGGATTTCTTTGGCATAAAGGGGGAATAAAAATTCTGATTCCCCTTCCAGACGAAGGCCTTCTTTCGTAACACGCAGATGACCCATTCCAGTCTGTGGACAAGATGGAATAATTATGCATATTTTATTATAATTACCATATTTTATTTTTTTCTTTTCATAAATTGAATCTTTCCAAAGCTGCCTGCCCCCGGTCTATTGACAAAGATACCTATACTAATGCATTTAAAATTTTGGCAATTCCTCATTTCTTCTTAAGAAATAGCAGCTTTCAAGAAAATGTTATTAAAGTTGGGATTATTTTTTAAAAGGAAAAATACAATATTACAGCCACTAACTAAGTACATTTATATTGGCTCTATATTGGCTGTGCTGAAATAGCCTTTGTCTTTGCCTTCTAAAAATGTCACGAACTTTTACATGAGCACTCACATAAACCAAACCATATGTTAACATCTCAAGGTTTATTATATCAACAATGTATTTTACAAAGACTATGATACTTCTAAAACTACTGAAGAGACAAGGAAGGATTTTTATTTGCTTTCTCTTTCATTAATTCTTTCTTTTTGATTACTTTTTCATTCATTTATTTTATTTTTCTTCCTCTAGCTATAGGTCAAGTGTCCATCTCCCATCTTCCTTTCCATGTCCCCTGCTTGCCAGCTTTTGTACCTTCCTTATTCTCTCCCAGTTGCTCCCTCTTGATTTTAGCCCAGCTGTGCTAGCCAGCCCATATGTTATTTCATTATTTTTCCTTTCTCTTGTCATTATCACAGAGTTGATAATGTGAAAAATGAGTGAGGACTTACTTCACAAAGTAGGTGTGAGGACATGGAGGTTTCTGCACCAAGGTACTTTCCAGGTATTTAGCTAATTTGTAAAGAATTCACTCCTCCCCTCCCATAAAAAGTGAGAGAAACCAAAAGACTTGGTAGCCTTCCAGCTTGGTCACACATAAAAGTATTTCAAGTCAACTGTCTCAAACTAAAAGGAGAAGGTGTGAGGGCTAAATAATAAACAATACATCCCAAAAGTATTTTGACTACAAATAATTTTCACATGGTTCTCTCTGTATGGAGAGAATAAGAGACACATGATAGGCCACTGATGATCCATCAATACCCTGTTTGTCTAATGAAATATGTCGACCACTGAAAAAAGTGTAATTTTAAGGGATTGCAGTTATTTTCAAATATGGTATGTTCTCACCAATGGGATTATATATATTTTATATTTATACTATCAAATATCTATATATAATGCTAAATAACATGTCTAACCAGACTTCAATGAAAAACTGTAGCTATTTTCTTTTAACAGGTTTGAAGAGAGACAAAAGGCTAAACAAGCTTTGCTTCCGTAAGGTAAGAAATATTCATGTCAGCAGTTCAGGCCACTGGAGAGTACAACTGTGACTCCTCCTCAGTGAGGATTTATTTCAGGAAAGAGGCTTTTGGAATAGCTATTCATGGAATCTGTTACTCAGTATAAAATATTTTACTGCTTTGAAATATAGAATGTACTGACTTTTCTCAGTGGAACCAGATACAATTTCTAAATTCTAGAGCACTGAAAAGCTTTTAAAAAGTACCTAGTATATATTGATATACCTCATGAGGCAAAACTAAGATAATACCTATGATTAGCTCCCTGTGGCTTTCATAATCACAAGTTCTCCACAGCACTGAGCGATTTAGAAATATGTGTTTCTAGTGAAGACTACAGACAGTTTTTTCTAACTTGTAACAAAAACCAGAGATCACTTCAACACCATAAACCCACACAGTTTTTAAGGCAAACACTTCTGAAAAATATGACAAGGAATATCAGGATATTCAAAAGAAATGCTACTAACAAATGGCTCTCATTTAATGAACAAAATTTAGGATCTCATGCCTTCTCTCATCAGGTGAAAGTAGATTATATTAACTATCAGGTTTAAACACAGTTTGCATATTTTTCCTGGAATATAAGGAACTAAAGAAGCAGTATATTATAGAGTAGGTATAAAAATGACATTGACAAATCTGAAATTTGAGAAGGCAGAGAGCGAAACAGCAATTAATCGTTGCGCTGAAGCAGTCTGGGGAAATTTAACAAATGCCAGGATGGCAATCTTTATCCTGTCTTTGGCTTTGCCAGGAAGAAATTTTTTTATAGAGACAAAAACCCTATAATTGATGTTGAAAAAGAAGATTATGTAATTTGTTGAGCATACTATTTCTAATGGATTCGGATTTTTCAGTGGTGATTATTCTGAAGAAGCTATATAGACAAAGGGATGTCTTTGACATCAAGAATAATATGCCATGTGACAAAACTTGGCACTTTAACTTGTCTCTAAATTCTTATTTTTCAGTAATCCAGTCATATCACTCAGGATTACTCTGTGTAAGTATGTCCTCAAGCATGTCCTACTTTCTTCATCAGATATTTCATTTAAGCATTGACACAAAGCTCACATTCTCACATACTTGAATAAAAGCCTCATTATGAATTCTCATGACCACTCAGGAAGCTCAAAAACAAGGAAATTTAGACAGGCTACCTGCATAAATGACTATCTGTGTTGACTAATGCTCAACCTCTGTAGCATGCATGAAAACAATAAAAAAATACAGATTTCATATAATGATCCTCACTTCTATTACCATTCTGACTGTAAACATTATTTCTTTAGTACCATGATATTTAAGCATCTCAGGATTGTAAAAGTACCAGTACACGCAGTACTGTGGGATGGAAAAATTCTCTTTTCTCCCTTTTCTAATTGGCAAAGTGAAGTTCCATGTAATATAAAAGAGAGGGATTTAGGATAAAGAACCACCCTAATGTACTGAGACACAATGGTAAGTTCCATAAAAAGGAAGAGTATAATATTTACACATAATGTTCTCTCAACAACCACTCTGCTTCTTACATTACTATTTATGAGATACCAATTATTATTTATTGAGTATTGTGACTTCCTCTGTAATGAACAACCTTGATGCTTTCAGTTTCAAGGGTTTGATTCTGTTCCTATTAAAATAATTGAATAAAAATATTTCTACTGACTTGAGGAGAGGGTCCAAATATCAGTTAGACACAGGCTTTGATGTAGTTATACAATAAGATATTGATTGGGGGGTGGGGGTAAGTGCTTTTTAAAACTTAGCAAATGTATGGCAAGTTTGGATTCTTGTTATCCTGATGCTGGTGACTGTAACTGCTTGAGTGTGCTGGCCCTGAGCTGTAACATGCTGTTGTGCATATAACTCTGAGACTCCTGTTTTCTAATCACTCAAAGCACTCAGCAAGGCAGAGACAGCTGTATAAAAGAGGAGGATGAAACTGTATCTCTGCAGACACTAAGCAGATTTTGCTATTGCGGTGAGTTGACTGGCGTGGGAACTGCTGGTAGCTGCCAAATCCTTATGCACCAAAGCCGCAATTTAGCATTAGTGTTCACAAAGGTGTGACCGGTTTTCATTTCAAAACTGCTAGGCATATTGTAATTGCAGTAACAGGATGGCTTCAACCATAGTAGAAGCATTTTTCGTCATTTCAAAATGCTCTTGAGGAGGTAAATGCTTGAAGAAAAAGGTCTACAAAAAATTCAAGCTCTGAGTGGGTTCTGGTCTCATAAAAGCTCAACAAAAGGCTTTTTGATTCAGAAGTCATGGTCTTAAGGGATATTTGACAGTTATTCAGTAAATTTCCTACACAAAGATACTCTAAACCATCTGAAATGAGTAGCCAACACTACTAGAATCCTAGGTAAGCCTCATTGTCCTATACAGCATCTGGATGGGATTCTTCTTAGGCTCTAGACACAACAAATATAATCTATTTTTCCTCTGAAATAAAGGGAAGCAGTTCCATTCTCCACAAACTAGTAGAGAAATGCAGTATGTCACAAGCCATGGAAAGGCCCTTACGTTTCTTTCAGAGGACAGTAGGACTTAGTCATAGAATCATAGGGGTTGGAAGGGACCTTGAAAGATCATCGGGTCCAACTCCTTTGCAAAGCAGTCCTTTATTAGCATCAAAATTTCCAAAAGCTATACTGATGGCTCTGGTGGTATGCCCACGTTCTTCTGGCTATGAAAATATGTGTTGAGAAAAATGGAACAATGTCTGGATAAAGTGAGATTGACAGCACTGGTATGGCTAGTGCTAAAGGCCTGTCTTGTTAAAACAGGATGCTGGAACTATCCATTTTTCACCTGTTGTTACAGTGGGACCTGCTGTTCTGACTCATGACCAAGAAAATAGATTGGAAAGAGATGCACATTGCACATGGCTGTGGAACTATTAGGGGTGGAAATAAACATATGTAGCTCTGAGGCTCTTATACTCACAGTGACTTGTTCTCAGGTACCTGAGCCTCAATCTGTCTATGGCTTAAGGAGTCTAGAGAACTTCTGATGATATATTTGGGATTTATCTTTCAAGCCATCACCCAAATCTGCTGCTGTAGGTATGTGACCCTTCGAAATAAGGATGAGGCATGAGGCATAATAGTTCAGTTTATGATGAGTATTTCTAGTCACCTAAATTCAATCCATAACTATAACTCATTTTCCTACCGACAGAGAATCTGACAGACATGGGGACTCACTATACTGGGTCAACCACACGCTGTATCATCTTGTATCATATCAAATATATCATATCATTATGATATGATATTACAAGGGCATGTAGCAATAGGACAAGGGATAATGGTTTCAAACTGTAAGAGGGGAGATTAGGTATTAGGAAGAAATTCTTTATTGTGAGGGTGGTGAGGCACTGGCATAGGGTGCCCAGAGAAGCTGTGGCTGCCCCCTCCCTGGCAGTGTTCAAGGCCAGGTTGGATGGGGCTTTGGACAACCTGGGCTAGTGGAGGGTGTCCCTATCCATGGAAGAGGCTTTGAACTGGATGGTCTCTGAGGTCCCTTCCAACCCAAACCAGTCTGTGATTCTATGATCATATGTCATCTCTATTTCTGTACCTTCTAAGTAATTTCAGTCCTTAATTGCAGTCCTCAGACTCCTCTAGACAATAGAAATTAAACTTCTGGTCTATACATCTGCTAATAGCTGCACAGGAGGATGTCTATTTTTCTCTTTTTGGGACAGATCAGATACTGCAAAGACAGGCATAGCCATATATGTTAGTATGGTTACAACAATAAAATCTCAAAGTTGGTTCAAACAATAGCTTTTAACATGCACTCATTTCAAATTAAGTAGCTCCTGTCTCAGGAGTAAACAACATGTTTGATTTGCAATATCTGCTCCCTGAATATTTAAATTTTCCAAATATTCATAGTCCACAGATGCTGCAGTTGCTGATTGGAACTGAGAATGGTATGAACTTCAGAGTAGTGAGAATGCAGCACTTTCACTCAGATACCACCTTTTCTTACTTATAGGATACTCACATCCCACTTCTAGTCCAGCCCAGGGAAAGACCTTGGCAAGATCAGACCAAGACGTCATTTGTTGTGCCCCAAAGCTAGTTCAGTTAATGGCTTTATAGATCCAGCTTTCACTGCAGTACTTCTTGCAGCAATTACTATTTAGAGAACTTGCTTTGCAAACAAGAGCATACTGTTTCATTGAGATAATAGGGCTGTGGGTAGAGATTGTTAAAGAGCAATCAGCAAAACAGGGTTGGTAATGAATCTGATGAAACTCTCTGTTTGACTTACAATATCTATTTTGGAGCTAAGTACGTGCTTGGTATAATAACATTACCGATGCCTCATCTCATTTTCTGTTGCAAGGACTCTATTTCTTGGGCTCAGACAGAGAAGGTTATCCAACTCCTCTTCTTAGGTAACAGTGGAGTCTTTTCTGCCAAAGATATTGGTCAGATCAGAGCCCTTAGCAACAGTGAGCACTTCTGATACAGAAGTTGGCCTCACCTGGCTTACGGCTGCATACAGACTAAAACACCCTTAGCAGGTATGGCTAGAAAGTGGGTGGGTAATATTCTGTGGTCCAGAAAAGTAGAGGGACAGTCTGAACTCAACAGTTTTGTAAGGAAATGGCTATAAAAGATACAAATTCATCATGCCATCAATATTTACTTAGTTTTTGATATGATTTCTTTCATAAAGCAGGATTAATATTTAAGATACATACTTCAAGATATTTTTAGGTCCCCATTGTCCCGATACATATAATAACAGATTAATGTATTAATTGCAACAGGTATTACTCAAGAGGAAAAGCTAACTGCTGAAACCAGATTCAGTTCCAGCTTTTTTTCCTTGTTTGGCAAGGATCAAATTCTGTCTCTGGTTCCATACTGCACAGACATTTCAAAGCTGGATAGTACTCGGCTACCAAAATGTTATTACATCTGGCATCACATCTCCTGTGACCGATTTACTCAACGTTAGAAAACCAGACTGCTACTCCCACTGCTACACATATTTATTCAGGAATTAAGTTTTCATAAATTGGCTAATTCATTTTATTATATTAACATTTGTAATTATGCAACTTAGCTAAAGGAATGGAATTAAATCTTTTCTTCTGATTTGTAAAGGTTGTCAAAAGGATTTTCTTTGGAACAATAGTGCATGCTGTTTAGTTCTTGAATTCCTCTGAGGAATCAGGGATATTTGCATGGCACATGATTACACAGATTAGGTATTGATTCAATATTGTAAATCCTATCATTTGTACCAGAGGACAATTCATCTTACAGTCTCAGTGCTCTACACCTTGTGTAAGCACACAGTGACAAGAATCTCCACCCTGGCAGAACCTGCTGTCTAAATAGTCAAGATGACAGAAATGTGAGATGAAAAAAGGACAGAGGTGTTGCATCCCTCACACAGCACTGTTGAAGATGTCTCCAGCATTGTGTAAAAGGAATAAATTAAGTTATTTACCTATTATGTTTTATTTTTAAGCTATCATGCAGAGTAGGTGCACACGGTAGTGTGTCCCTCTATCATAAATGTCAGCAACCCTTTGGGAAAAAGGCTTTTGTGCAGGAGAGAGCCTGCAGGCAACATTCCTGTGAGCACTTGGGCATCTCAAATCAGGGTGGAGCTCACATGCAGGCAGGGCACAATCAGGTTGCACACTTGGAAGTCCCCAGGTCCCATATTTTGGAGATGCTGTTTGTTTTTCATCAGTGTCCTCAACGACAACCATTCTGGTCAACTTGCAGAGCATTATTCTAAGTAATGTTAGAGTAAATTTTCACTGAGTATGTGAATCTCTGCAATAATATTGTTGAGTAAATGATGATCTAAAGAGATATAATAAGTCTTTAGGGAGTTTTAACATCTTTTATGAATTCAGCTGTTGGCACTAGAAAAAAACAGACTAAGTTTCAGGGACAGAGGCCTTTTTCAGGTCCGACTTTATCTACTAAACTGTTAAATTTCACCATTCCTGTTTCCTACATTAGAACAGCTCTGCTTCTTTCTGGGAGCAAAAATACATGCCAAAACCCCATCCCTGTGTCTGGGCTCAGAAAAGATGGTGGCATATCAGACCATGAGGTCACAACAGCTGGTTTTCCTTTGGCACAGGGTTTGCAAGAGTAGCTTAATTTAAGTTTCTCCATCCAACTTAAAATTAGCAAAGCAGAATCGGGAGCTGCAGCCAAGCAGCTCACCTTTCCACAGTTCTTAAACTTGCATGTACACTATAATCTCACTGTATGCAGAATTTTTATAACTCTTCATCAATATAAATTAAGAGTAAAATTAGATTGTTTTAATTTAAACAAGTGTTCTTCCACATTTTTTTACATACACATATTCATTCATAATATAAATCTGATTAATCATGTACATTATATTCAAGGATGTATCACACTACTAAGAAGCACTACTTTCTTTCATAAGAGTTTTTGCAATAAGTATCTCCGTATCATTTCAGCTAGTAATCTTTCTTTGCATAAAATATTTACATATTCACTATCTGATAAGAGACAATGGGAATGATGGTAGTCTAAGTTGGAGGCAAATTATATTTAATTTAATGGAAAACCAGCAAAATATTTCAGGATTTTTCACACTATAAACTATGGAATATTGGTTTTGACATTAAAATATTTTAGTAAAATTTATATTGAGAATTTGTGAATAATTAAATACCTATTTTATTTGAATATTTAAAAATGTAACATTCTCAAAATGGCAATTAATTCCATGGAGCACAGACTGTTAATGGTAAAATGCATGGAAAGGCTGTACAAGTTCATTAGTGTATGTCTTTGCAGTGAAGGAGAACTCTTGCTGTGAATGTGTGTTCTTTGCCATACATTTTTGTTTCTGTCTAGTCTGGTTTTAAATGTTCTGAATGATTTGGCATGTCCAACTTAATAAGGCATGCTATTACACAGTCTAGCAAATCTCACTGTCAGAAAATGACACTTGATTTTCAGTTAAAATTTTGCTTTCCTAATTAATAACATTCCTATTTTCATATTAATCATATTTACTAAAGTCATCCTCTCCATCTTCAATGACTGAATTTTTCAAGTGTTTATATAGTTGTTTACATAAACAGTTGATTATAAGATATAATATTTATAGATCTAACTGCTATAATTACCAGCCAGCTAATGTGTATCTAGCCATTGGTTGCAAGATAATATATATAAGTCATTTTTCAACACTTTCTTATTCAGTTAAATATAAATGAATTATCATTGTCTCGTAGAAAACTTTGGAAAATAATTTAAATTTTTTAAAACATTTTAATATTTATGTTAATTATTAATTGTCCATGAGAAACCAGGAAGATTAGCAGAGTGGGATGTCTGTGATAAAAGTTTCTGGCAACAAGTATATGGGTAGAAGCCCTCACTAATTACAAGTAAGCCGAAAGAAGTGTTTGAAAAACCCTGTATTTGTTTGTCCAACTGTAGCAATTCCCCTAGTTATTCCAGTGCCAGAAACACCTGGACATAAAAGACAAAATGGAGTAAAGACCATACTCTAGTCCAAATGTGCAGAGAGTTTCCCAATTCTCACTGCCTATGTCTGTATGTTCAGCTCCAGTGCAAGTATGAGAGCAGACGCATTTGTCCTGTTTTTAGGAAGAATCATGCCCAGAATATGCACTGATGGACTGTGCATTGTAGGCTTGGGCCTCCATATACCAAGTTCATTCCTGTCATGATAAGGTGATTCATGAGTTCTTCTAAGGCTTAGTATTAGGGTTTAGTATTAGGGATTGACTTCCCTCTTTTTAGTGACTCAAATCCAAGGAAGTTTTAACATGGATGGTGGGAGAACATGGGAATGAGTGTATATTGGAATCATGTTTGACTGACAGTGCATCTAAAACTATAAAGACCTCTTATTCATGCCATGCTTAAAATTTTATGTCAGAGAAAATCCTTCATGCTAAACTCCAGACTGGAGAAAGGCAACTAATTATCCTGGAAAATACTCATGTTTCATTGCTGTCTGTCCTTATCAACATGAAACAGGACAATTGTCTTGACCTTTCTTATTCCAGGAGACTGACTGCTGTGGTATCCATGAAAACCTATGGAAACATGGATTTCTCCATCAGAAGCTGAATAAAAGTTAGGAATAATCTTTGGCACATGACTATTCCTGGTGTTATGACAATGTAGCATAATCTTGTATGAAAGTGCAACTGAATTAATGTCAGGTATCTGAACAAGATAACCTATTGCATCAGTGTGGTGGTTTGGCCCTGTCTGGAGGCCAAAGCTGCTCTATCGCTCCCCTTTTCAGCTGGACAGGGGAGAAAATAGATATTGAGAGGCTTAGAAGTTGAGATAAGGACAGGGAGAGATCATTCTGCAATCAGCATCACGGGCAAAACAGAGTCAACACAGAATAAAGGAAAGAAAGCTCTCTAAGTTATGACACTGCACTGCACAGCCAGTGACACCAGAGTCGGGTAATAAGTGTGACCAGATCTTAAAGCAGCTCCTCCCACCCCTCCCTTCTTATCAGACTTCACTTTAGTCATAATCTTGCTCCCTTTTTACCCCCCATTGTGGCACAGGGAGGGGCAGGGACTGGGGAAATGGGGGTTTTGGTCAGTTCCTCATGAGCTGTTTTCCTTCTTAGTTTGGGGGGAGCATTCCTCACACCCTTCCCCTGCTCCAGTGTGGGGTACCACCCATGGAAGACAGTCCTCCACGAACTTCTCTAATGTGAGACCTTTCCCACACGGCTTCAGCTTTTCACCAACTGCCTCAGCATGGGTCACTTCTATAGGGCACAGTCATAAATCATAGAATGTCTCAGTCTGTCAGGCCCAGACTGGTTCAGCCTGGTCAGCCATGGGGTCGTAAGTCTCCGTCCAGCAAAGCTGCTCTGGCATATATCTCTCTCTGTGTGTCTCAATCTCTCTCTACAGGCTGCAAGTGCTGGCAGAGTCTTGCTCCCACACGGGTTACAGCGTCTTCTGTATGTCTCCACCTGCTCCAGCATGGGACCTCTCCACAGGCAGCAGGAGAGGTCTTGTCCTTTTCCATGGGCTGTGGGGGGACACCTGCTCCACCATGATCTTCTCCACCGGCTACAGGGGCATCTTTCTCTCTGGCACCTGGGGCAAGTCCTCCCCAAGCTTCTTCACTGGCCTTGGTATCTGCAGTTTCTTACATCTTCTCACTCCCTTTTCTGGTGGCAAAAAAGTGGCTACTAGCATTTTTTTTTTCTTAAATGTGATTACGAAAGGTGTTATGACCATCATTGATGGACTCGGCCTTGGTCAACAACGATTCCAGCCTTGAGTCAGATGGTGTTTACTTTCTGGGGCCTGCAGAGAGCTTCTAGCTGCTTCTTACAGAAGCACCCCCTGCAGTGTGCGCTCCCACCCCACCCTGTGAACCCTCCTACCCAAAACTACAATAATCAGAAATGGTAATCATCTGATCAGGTGCATGAAAATCTATGAAGTTCAATAGTGAGCTAAAAGTTTTGGTCCAAGTCTTCACTCATTATAGTTTAGACACAATGTATCAGCATTATGGGTGAGGTTGTGAGGAGGCAAGTACTGGTAATCTGTGTGACAGCAGGACAGGACAGCTAGAGTCTGTTATATTCAGGAGAAAATGTGAAATGAGTGTCTTGAACTCTAAGGAATATAAAGATAATGAAAAAGTAAAAATTAAAAAAAACCAACCCAACAAACCCCTCAGAAATCATTAGTCTGCAGCAATGCAAGCAAAGGATTATAGTTGTGAAATCGTATCAGTTAGGTAACAAACTGAGAAGCCAAATGCCTCTTGTTAATGTCTCCCTGCTGAGCAGCTAATCTCTATAAAGCTTTGAGATGCTCACTGTTGTATAAAACATTTTAGTACAGATTAGCTGAACACTGTCCAACTTTTTCCAAATTGTTTGGCAGTCATGCAGCTTTTGACAGTCATGTCAATGTGGAATTTTTGTGTTGGGCAACTAGTATGGGAGGTACTTAAGTTCATTAAGAATCCAATTCCAAAATAGTCAAAAGTCCTCCTCACTTGTCCAACTGATCTAGGCATACGCAGATTCTTGCATTTAAATTATCTGATCACCATTGGACACAAACAAATTAAAATTTCCTAAGTCATCACCTTACAAATAAAGTCTACAATGTAAAGAATCACCATGTGAAGAGGTACTGATGTCTTTCTACTAAAGAACAAGTGTCTGAATATTTTAACAGTATTAGCTAAAAATACAATATCGAGTATTAATATTAGACATAGTAAGTAGTACAATCCTTACAGAATACACCTGGAACACATAATAAATAAAAAAGTGTCATCACAGCTGAAAGGCTATTATTCGCCAAATAACTGACAACTGAATAGGAAAACATTGCACAATTACTTTTGAACTCTTCCCAATAACAGAAATGTTTAATTGGATAAGTAAGATATTTATGAATCAACTGATTTCCTAAAAAGCAAATACTTCTCAAACCTGTTATGTGCTTAACTCTATCAGGAAAAGAGTTTGATTATAGCATTGTTTATTTCTATGAACTGTTACCCTCATTCTTTACAAATAGTGTTTCCTTAGACAAAGGAAAGGACCGTGATGCTTCAATTATACTTCCAGACTTTGAACATGCAGTTAACCCCTATGGTCTTTCTTAGATCTTCCTTAGTGACTAGCAGTGCTTTTCTGGATGATGTTTCTGGTTTCTTCAGTTACTTCTTTTCTTGACAGATAGACTCTATTAAATCAATACCCATCAAAACAAGTTCTCCATTCTTAATGACATCACAGACACTTCTGCTGAGGATTGTGACACACACATGTACTTTGCTCTAATGTTCCTACAGCTGATATTTAGCTGAAATACAGATATTTCCTTAGAATTGCCCTAAATGACAGAAGGCATTACCGTTAAGTCACAATTTAACCAGGTATGTAGTACAGATTTTTTTTAACAGAGAATTAGAAAAACCTTTATAAGTAAGTACCGCACTTAGAGTCCACCCTGTGACAGAATTTAAGCCTGCATGCACTATGTGAGCTGTTACTCCACTAGTCTTGTTGCCACTGGTCACGGTGCCTCAGCAGTTCAAGGCATTTTGTGCCTTCCTCATAGGCAACTAGTAGGAGATAAATGGAACTTTTGATGCTATTTCTTTAGCCCTGACTCATATTGGAGAAGAAATAACCAGTTTCATACAGTGAAACCAAACCAGGAGAAAACAATTTTTCAAACTCCTCAAAATGTATAAACCCAAGCCACACAGAAAATGATTTTAACAATAATTCATGTTTTCTGTGATTCATGATGTGCAGGCACTAAGTGCACCTCTTCCATGTGAACTGCATAACAGAAAAATTATATGTGAACTAAGATGTTCTGCATTGTAATCTGTTTGACAGTAAAAGTGCTGAAAAGAATTTACGTGGAGGCAGAAACTTGATGGGAATTCAAACAGTATTAACTGTATTAGTAAGTACTACTTAAAATTAACCTACTTTCTTTTTAGCGAGAGAAATTAGAAATGCTTCTATGAATGTAAAATACCCTTCATTTAGGGACAGAGGCATAATAACAATACATAATGGGAACTTTAATATAACACTTTCCTCAGTAGCAGGGGCAGAGCTGTAGGAATTTAGGATTATTATTTTTCTCATAGCAAGTCTATTCAAATCATCTGTGTATCACGACTGCATGTTAGGAACAACTTAGCTTCAATATCCACTGATGCATTTTACTGCATTCTGACTAAGGCCATGTCTTGCATACTTCTGAAAACTACCCTTTAATCTACTACATGCAAATTACATTATAAATATTAAAATATATATGACAGTGGAAGGTTATTAAATTTATTCCTGAATAACATAGCTGCTTACCCTCAAGCACGAAGTAGTAATAATTACCTCTGAGCTGTAATTAATTGGGCAAATAAATTATTAAATTTTAGATACTGAAAAGCAGAAGGAAGCTAAGAAAAACCAACTGTCAGCAATATTTTAACACTAAGGAATTCTGTATGAGACAAAATTATGGCAAACACATTTATAAAGTATAAACTAAACAGACAGACTACAGTGAAATACATTATCTTAGAGTGGTTAGAATTCACTTAAATGTAAGGTATCAATAACCTCAGTATATTAAAGATTATTACCAATACAAAAATTACAGATCAGTAAATTAGATAGGTACTTCTTAAATACTTTCAACCAAAGTACAAATTACATCTGAGAAGGAAGATAAAGAACCAATCTATTATATACACAGAAGCTTATACACATATGAAATAAGTGAAGTATTAAGGCAGAGAAGAGACTACGAAAAGAACGTAAAATTTAAGAGGACACTTACTGGAGAAAACCACATCACTTTAAGAATCCAAATTGTCAAAGAAAAATTCACAACTAGGACGATAAGAAGGAGGAGGACAAACAGGTAGAGGCAACGTTTTCTCCAGCCATAAATTCCAATTTTGTAGACATATTCATTCTTCGGCCTCTCTAGGCTAGTGCCTGGCGTTGTTGTAGTGTATTGTTCACGTACCATCTGCTATGTAAAGAAAAAACAAGGGACTGCTTAGATGTTAGAATTAAATTACAAATATGTATCTAAACCACCGAGGAAAACACAAAGATAAAATTGTAATAGCAAGTTAATAGAAGCTAGAAACTCTTAAGTTTTAGCTGGAAAGAATTTCCATCATGTCCCATTCAAATTAGACTTACATCTTCCTTTTTGGTATGCACAATGAGATGGTTTAATATATAAACTGCATCAATTACCATTTTCAGAAAGCACATATTTTATTCTATATAGAATGGCAACACTTTTCTCCCATTTTTTGTAATATTCTAATTCTCCCATCACAAAGTATTTCATAGTACCATATCATAATTTGCAGCTCATAGGACAATAATTTTTCTGCAAAAATATTTACAAGTGGTAATGATACCTTGTGAGCACAGGTTTAAAAAATGCTTCTACAGGTTCTTTTCTCAATTCAGTCATAAAATGCATTCTTTGTGTTGCAAAATGTAACTGTTTATCACTGGAATGCCAAAACATTACACTTCAGAATCTGTATATAAAGAAACTAAATGGTTCTTAATAATGAAATGTAAATAATGACGTCAGTTTATCAGATGTTCATATTTAAAGATGTATTAGCAATAAAAGCATTACTTACTGGGTTTAAACAACTTCACTTTATATTATAGTCCTTAAAGAAGGATTCCTTGAATTTAAAGATATCTCACTAGATTATACTTCCTGAACACACGAGGATATTCACTTTCACCTTTACAGCACAGAGATCACCAGTCGTGTGGGCTCTGCACACACAACTTTCAAAATGTGATTAAATTACATCCTTGCCCAACTGCTGAACTGTTAAAAGAGCTCTTTTCAAGTCTCCTGCTAGCCATCCCATGTCTGTTACAGGCTTACTATAACCCTCATCTTTAGTAAGAAGTCACCTTTTGTTCCTTTAGCTTCCTACTGAAGCACAAGTCAGAGATTGGAACTTAAGTTTACAACTGAACAGAAGTTAATGCCATTTTCTTTCTGCATATATGCAGTATTCATCTTATTTCTGCACTTCTATTAAAAAATGAATGTATTATTTTTATAAAAAAAAAGAGACTTGCCCATCGGCAGTTCATAATGAAACTGTGCTACAGCTACTATAGAATAATATTCTAATTAATTTGTTGCTCTCAGACTGTGTTGCTCCTGATGCTATGTATATAAATCTTTTAATCTGCTAAAAATACTGAAAATAGTATGATGATTTATTGGTGGAGAATCATAGATTTTGGAACAACTTAGCTTAACATTACTGCAAAACATTGTAGATTTATATAGTGGTACTTAATATTCACCACAAGAACTGTGTTTGTTTAAAGATATCAGATTATATTTTTCAGTTCTCTGAATTCCTCAAGCACCCATTACTGGCTACAAGATACTGTTTATATATGACTTGCTACTATTTTTTGCTGTTTTCCTGTTCATCATTGTAAAACAAACCTTATTACTCACACAGAACTTTATCTTAAACCTGCTTCACCATGCTCTGCCAAGTAAAACAATTTGGGACATTTATACATAAATCGGCTTCATGAGATGCTTAGAAAAACTTCTACCCATGTTTCCACACAAATTTCTCCTGAACACAGTAACTTATGGTGTAAGATTCAGTATGTTATGTGGTGACACCAACTGATACAATTTGAGACATAAGCCATGCAGTTCCTGCTCAGGTACAGTAAACTATCTGATACCCTAACTTAGAGTATCATCGCCATTTTTGCTTCCTTCATTACACAGACTTCTCAAGTGCTGGTACAACACATAAGAAACAAGATAGATGACAGCTACAGAAATTTCTGTAGCAGAAGACCCCTTCAGAAGACAGACTGCCTTTATTTTTTTAGGAGACAACATCCACTTTCAGGAACACTTATAAGGTTTTTTCAACAGGGCTGTGGGAAAATGGACCCCTCTTAAGAAGCTGCACAGTCTCATGAAGTTAGCTGGGTGTTTCACAACAAATCTCTAGTTGTGGCATCTAAGCCTTGTCTGTGCGTCTGTCCACTACATCTTCAAGGTAAATTTTGCAGTAGAAACTAAAGACTAAATGAATTATCAGATCTTCATGTTTTTATGTCAGCCTCATCACGTCTTTAAGGTTAGGATTCATACCACAATGTTAGAAATTAACAATTTAGCCTTGTATCTAAGTCAGTCAACCTGAACTCCCTTTACGGTCAGTAGAGATAAGCCTACCACTGCTGGGAATTCTCTAACTTCAGATGTATATTTTAGACATGCAATGAGCTGCACCTTAGATGTGCTTAACTTCTTCCCATAAAAAGAGGAATAAAGACATCCTGGGATGACTTTCTGTATGTACAAACCTACATGTTTTAGACATAAGCACTCGGTCAAATTAATTCTAACCAGAATGATTTCCAGAAGCGTGTAATTTAACAAAATAAGATTCCTTTGATTCCTGTTCTCTTCTGTTCTACTTTTAACCTGTTGTAAAATGTTTATTGTGTGAGTTGAGGGTTTTCGACAAAATGTATTACATACTGATGTTTAATGAGGCGAGGTCAAAATCCATTATGCATTTCACTAAAAAGGCTATGAATTTTGTGACTGTTTCCAGACCTTCATAAATTCCACCAGGAACATCACCCAGTGCAGCATTGTTCCCTGCACAAATTATTATTTACTGACAGAAAATGGTTCTCATGTTTTTGAGCATTATTAATACCGCCAAAAATTGCTTTGGTCCCAGCACATGGGTAATGCTGGCTTAGACATCGTCCTGCTTTGAAAAGGATGCATTTTAATACTTAATATAATATTTCATGTTTTTAACGTGAATTAGTGGCTCAGTAGCAAATAATTACAGGGAAATCCTTTAAGAAGTTGGACTGTTTCTACTGGAAGAATCAATTTACCATATAGTAAGCTATATGTATACATTCATGAGTTGAAATTAGTCTGTACTAAACAGACACCAAGAGAGGAAGTGGTTACTTAGACACCTGGGTGTACCCAAGTTAGCTAGAGAAGTAAGATTTGCACAATAAACAGTGGCTTCAGGAATTGTTATCATTTTACATCCTTTTACAAAGAGGCAGCACAGGCTACAAAGAGTTAAGAACGGTCCTGGCAAACTATAGTGCAGATAAAATGTCAATTTAGTTTCAGAATTAAAATTCTGACATCATTAAAGTGGGCCATGACAACACATTATTTTTGTTCATGTCAGCAGTACAATAATAATAATTTTTAAAAAATTCTGCTGAATTTGAAGTGGAATTTCTTGTTGCTCCTACTCAAGGTCCCGCACAAGCAGAAGTCAAATAGGATTAAGGTCAACTACTCGCATATTCCTTATGGGTTTTTTTTTGTATCTGGCCATAATTCATGAGATCGAGCTTGATCATAGTAGTTTCCAATTTAAATGCATTTTTCCAGTTGACATCATCTGTTCTGCTGGGAACCTGTCCATTTTCTGATGTAAACCAGATACTGAATGCTAATTAGCTGCCAAAAGTTTTGTGATTACTTGTATACTGCAGATACTTTGGTCATGTGAGATTTTCCTCATGTGTTCAGTGGTTACTTTAAAGTGTTGCATGTAAGGCATCAAACTCATGCCTACAGGAATACGCATACAAGTGGACAATGAAAGAGCTGTGTGCTCTTTACACTGTGTTACTAAAGCTGTCTCTAAAAATACATAACCACAACAGAACACTACCTTGGATCTATTTCACGTTTTTCTATGTAAGATGTGGAGACTGACCTCTGTGATTTACATGATTCAGAAGTCCAGGGGATTTTTATATTGGTACCTAGATAATAAAAAAACTGTCTATCAATAATGTTAGTTAGATGTAGGTTAAATTAAGTTCAAAGAGCTATTCTGATAGCTCTGGAATATTCAGTTAAGAAAGCTGTGTTTTGAAGAAGGAATTTGCAAGTTGATTAGTAAGCCTGCTTGGGAAAGCAAGCCTGAATAGAAGCTTGTTAATCATATTACTTTCAGGGATTATTTATCTGTAGGATTTACTGAAGATAGAATATTATTTCAATTAAAATAAACAATCTCAATTTATTTAAATTATATAATTATGTTTTAACTTCTTTTGTTCATAAATAGCTATGCTATTTCCTTGAGTGTAAATAAAATTCTGCTTAATGCACAGTTCAGAACTGCATCAAGTATTTTTCATGTTGTCATGAAACAACTAATAATAAACTATTAGAAAGCACAATTTAAATATAAAACTACTTAGTCGGTTAATACTAATAACCAACTATAATTCCAGTATTAATTATAAAATTATTAGCATTTTATATTCTTAAACTGTTTCTAACTGTGCTGGGATTTTCAGCAAAGACACAGAAAGCTTAATACTCAGAACCTTTTCAAGTCCAAGTTAAGGTGAGTTGGTTAGGTTTTGTAAAGAAACTTGCACCACCAATGCTCATATTATACATGTTTTGAAAGGGAACTTCAGTCTTCTACTCCTCAATACTCTTTCACATGACTTCTACTCCACTGTCTTCACATGAAATATATTCATTTGCATCCAAAAAAATTCACAGTATGCATGGCGATGAAAAATGTGATGGTACTAAACTAAAACAATTCAGCAGAAAGACCATTTTAATAATTTAAACTGAATTATTGTTCCATTATAAACAAACTGTAAACTGAAATAAAATAACTTGCCAACTCAGGCAAGTGAGAACTACTGTTACAATCTGCATATACTATCTTCATGGAACATTACGTTCAGTAATGTTGTTCTTATATAACGTATTGAGCTAGATGGGTATTATTATATAGTATGAACATCAGAAGTTCATTAAGACTTCACACTTTTGTGGCATTCAGGCATGCACGCTTTTGTCTTTGTGGAGGACAGAAGCAGGAAATAGATGCAGCTGGAGGACTTCCTTGACAGAGGAAAAAACAGTTGAGGCAAAGCCACTGTTCAAAGTAAAAGGTTAGAAAAGAAGGGGAACTTTTGGAATCCATATGGAAGAGCTTTGAAGACAAAATCAGAAAGGCAGGGAAAACTCAAACTCCCATGACTAGATGAAAACGTTCGAATTCCTTTCAACTCTCAGTTGTTCCAACATACTGTATTTAATCTTGTCCAACATTGCTTTGCTGAAATTTTGTATTATATAGTATAATACAGTTTGCATTGTAAAGTAATTTAATCAGCTAGAAAGAGATGGATCCCTGCAGTGTAATTTGTGGACCCCGGCAAAGAAATTCATATGGCCTAGTTAACTGTTTGCATACTCTGCACTGCAAAATTACTTAATTACTAGGACACAATCAAAATTATTATCTTTGCAGATTTTAAGTACCACTGTAGTAGATGAAAGGTAGTCACTTTGTTTTCAATCTTGCATCTTGATTTATTTTTTCTCCTTTAACAAATTCTCAAAACATTAATCAGACCAGAAAAAAAGTAATTTTCATGATACTTAGAATCAAAAGGCAAAGCAAAAATGCTAGATAGATTTTTTTTTAAAATAAATTATTTTAAAACTTTGCATACCTTACTTTTAAGAAGTAGCTAGTTTCTGGTATGAGAAATCCAAATTCTTTCATTTAAAATGCCTGCAAATGCTTTTAAAGAAAAAAAAAAAAAAAGGAACCTTCTCTGAAATTCAGTCACCATTACAGCTTAGTTTACTTGAGCAACCTTGAGTATTGTAATGTGGAAAAAACCCAAACTGAAATCTCACAATTATTTACTTTCCTGAGATTTCCAGCATATATGTTACTCTGTCTTGGCAGACAAAAGGTCTTTTCAAGAACACAAAGAACTTAGTAAGTGATGTAAAAGTGATTGGATAGTGATGTGGGTGAGACACCCACGTCTAGATGAGTATGTTTTCCATGAGGTCACTGGCTAGAGCTCATGGAGGTCTCATTACTGTTACAGATTTTAGAAGCAAGTCTGTCAGAAGACAGAAAAGAGCAGTCAGTACAGCCATCGCTTTCACCTAAAAATAATGGTGTCAAGACCATTTAAATGATTAGACAAAGGACTGTGATTCCACCAAAGGAACGGTAGATATGTATTAGAGTCAATATCAGAACAGAAATTATTTCAGGCCCTTCTGGCTGTGAGGTTTCTCTCTCTCTTTCCCTGGACTTGAAAATCCTTTATACATGAAGTACAAGTCAGAATAGATTCATTCTGCTAGAGATCCCTCTTTTTCTTTACTTGCACATTTAATGAAGTACTTATAATTAAGTTAGGTATGAACTAAATTACTGAAATTAAGAGTCATTTAAACTCTTAGCTAAGCCTTTCAACTAATATAAATAGACAAAGTAGAAGGAGACTGCTTAATCTGATTTTTTGTCCTTTATAGTATGACAGAAGACAGGAGTTTGTTATGGAATGATGGTATACCTGTGTTACTTTGTTCAATTGTTCATGAGGTCATAAGAGGTAGCCTTTGATCTATCGTGTAACAATTTTCCCAGAGCAGAATCAAAAAGCATGAAAGTTGGAAGGGACATCTGGAGATCTTCTAGTCCTTTTCCCTGCTCAAAGCAGGGTTAACTTTGACATCAGAATTTGTTATTTGTTGGAAAAAAGCTTTCAATTGCTTTAGTTTCTCTAAATAGGCGTGCTAGACTTTGTCTAGAGTCCCTGTGGGAGCCTTAAAGGCAATTTGAAAAAATACTGTGTTTTTTCAAGTTCTGCTTTGACTCTTACATTTTGGCTATTGGAGTTTTGATTCTTTTTACGACATTTGATAGAACTAACATGTTTTTATGAACACCTTCCTGCTTCTAACA
This sequence comes from Laterallus jamaicensis coturniculus, assembly GCA_022605575.1. Taxonomy (NCBI): domain Eukaryota; kingdom Metazoa; phylum Chordata; class Aves; order Gruiformes; family Rallidae; genus Laterallus; species Laterallus jamaicensis. Next base: position 12,911,796 of record JAKCOX010000012.1, read on the forward strand.
CTTTTCTCATCCTGCTTTTTGATCCTACATTTTGAAATACTCACATGCAAAAATTTGTTTCCTTTTCATAGGCTGTTTCCTTTTTACATAGCGCCCTTTTAAAAGTTAAGCACAATGACTAAGGTTCTTCAGCTTTTGTTACTCCATCAAAGATATTTACTCTTAACATCAACATGGACAATGTTACAATATACTCCTTGACAGCAACATGAAAGAGACCTTGTGCTCTGCCAGGAAATTATTCTGCTTCCTGAGAAACTGTTCCTAAAAACAGTCATTTATGGGATCTAAAAATGTGAATTTTGGACCTAATTATGACATTTGTACTAAAAGGGTAAGAGGAAAGAGTTTCCTCTCACAGTGTTTCTGATTCATTGCAGCAAGCCACAGTCATTGTAATCACTATGGTCAGGTCACTGGCAATATAGTCTCTAATGTTATCGATCATATTTATACTATTAATAATATTCTGTTCAGATTGTACATTTCAATCCATGAACATGTTGATACAACTGCTGAGTTGTTATATAGCTGCTTTATTAATTTGTCTTTACAATACTCTTCTGTTAACACATGGTACCACTTGCATGTCCTATTCTGTCTTTCCTGTATGCTCTTAACTTGGTTTTATCCACTGACCGTTTAGCTTCTGTTATCTTTTCAACGTGACTATCCAGGTTAATTTAGTTTCTTAGCTTCCTTAGGGCTAAGCATTTTAATTTAATATCTTGAGACTACAGAACCATGTATATCTTTCCCTTATTTCCATCTTCTACCTCCAATTTAAAGGAGACTTCATATCCTACTGCAAGATTCTTTTTTATCCGGTAGCTGGGAATGTGTATTTTTTATTACTTCCCTCTTCATTTGTTCCAAAAATACTCATCTGTGATAGTCAGCATTCCCTCAACCTTAAGTTTAAAAGGCTTTAATAAGTGTCAGGTGCCTGGTTCTATTTCTGTTGAAGATGTGATTCCTATCAAAAATATTCCCAGGTCCTAATGAATTTGAGCCTCCTTCCTTACTCATGTTCTTTCCACATGATCTTGCATGTGGTAGTAAAAATATTTCAAAGATTGCCAACATTCAGGTCCTGGTTTTCAGTTACCCTTATCTCAGCCTAAGATTTGCCTTCAGAACCTCTTTACTAGTTTTCTAGACACTCGGTAGCTTTAGTGGTTCCCTCAAAGACAGCGTTGAAGCTTTGCACCCCCTCCTTGGTCTAGTTGACTGAATTAGAAATTTTCCACAAAATGCTGTTGCCTTCCTTTACCTATCATCCAAATAAAGTTTCCTAAATAATGATACTAAGTATAAATCATGACAAAGTTAGTCAACTTAAATTCAAGTTACTTGCTGAACAGCAAGTGTAACTACTTCTGATACAGCTTCCCTTGCCTTGGATACATTGCTGGAGTTACTGGTGCTGTAACTGCATTCAGAGTCAAGAAATGTGCTGCTTTCTTCCATCATTGTTCACATTCTTGATACATGGCTATTGCAGATGTGAAATCCAGCTGCAGGAGCTAGATTTAGTAAGAAAGGAAGGTAAAAAGATAAATTAGGCAGCTATGTATGCAGCAAAGTCTAAAATGTAGTTCTGTTGCAGTCATAGCAGGATATTTTATTCCTGTTCACTTGACAAAGATTCCATGCTTAATGAGAACTTCTGCTTCCAGCATAAAAATCCATTACATGCCCTGGACCTGCAGACAGTTTAATTCCACTTAAATGTTACCAACATATATACAGATGAGAAAACTGTCATTTCCAGTTTGGTACATCAACTTAAATTTTCTTCAACATGACCTTCACTCTTCTAAAATTCTCTTTCCTTCCCCCCTTCCTCCTGGCCATCCCTCAACTTCAGGACTGTACTACAGAAGTTTGTTCTCTATCCTAAGATGCTGCTTAACTTAACTACCATATTTCATTATATTCTTGCCTCAGCTGCCTTTTTATGGGGATGCAACTTGTTTCTTTGAACACTCCCACTAGTAGTTTCCTTTCTAGAAGTTAGAAAAAAAATGAATCGGCCAATATAACACATGAAAAACTTCCCTGACATCCTCCTCTTTCTCTGTCCACTCTTAATAAGGGGCTACTTTAAGGTGCTTCTATTTTCTTTCAAATTGAACTGGGATGAGAGTAAATCATTCCAGTGCTCAGTAACATTTAAGCATGCAGAAACATTACAGTGGGGACTCTGGTACCAGTAATAGCTGTTAAGCCTTGCAATATTCCTAAGTATAACTTTCACTTCCTCTCAGATGGAGGAGGAGGAAACCAGGGATCTGCACTTGCTCACTCCCCAACTACAAAACATGCTACACGCTGGCACTACCTCCCAGGATGGAATTCTCTACTTGTGCAGATTCCAGAGATTTATGCTGTTTTGCAACTTGTCTGATATTTGCAACTTTTCTGATATTCCATGATTCCATTAAATAATATTTTAGGGAAATATTGTTCATAGTTCACCTTCTTGAAAGAAGATCAATCTAGATTTCACCAGTGGAGCAAATTTTAGAAAACTGAAATTAAGAATTCTTGTCTTAAAATATTTGCTGAGGATGGGAGAAACCCAAGGGATCCTAGTATAGTCTATTGACACAATGGGAGTCAAAATCAGGGTAATAATCAAGCCCAGATCCTTAAAAGCTCCTTAGCTCAGGATCCAGCAATAGTTCAACCAAAAATGTGAATTCTATTGAATTCCAACCCTTGTTACTGCTTTCAGATCTTCTAGTCTAAGATAGTTACATAGGTTCAGAAGTTATGCAAATGTTGATAATGGGAGCACATAAAGAATGTTAATTCTACTGCAGTAACTTTCCTCCTTCTCTCCCTGACTTGGTGCATTTTCTTCCCTCCCCTACTCATCATGATGAAGAAGTCAAGAAGTAAAGAATGAAGCTTTCTGCTGAAGAAGAAGGGAAGGTGATGTGAGGATGGTGTGACACAGCTTGTAGGACAAGAAGGCAACTTCCATTGCTCATGCTGAGAAGAGACGCCTGAAGCACAGTGAGGCCATTCCCTTAGTCAATACCTCAGGAATCCCTGCTCCACAAATTGAAGGCTGAAAGTTAACCACAGTAATTCAGATATATTTATTATTTTAACTGATAAAAGTTTTACAGAACTGTCTTAGCAGTGCCTTCCAAATCCAAGAATGATTCATAAGGGGATGATTATCTGTTCCTTTTTCATTCTTTTATTTTTTTATGTACAAGTGGAAATAGCAATGAGGGTAAATAAGAATTAAATATGAATGCAGAAAATGCTACTGTTTAAAGAAATCTTTCTTAGTAGTGCTAATGTATTTAAAACTTCAAATGTATTCCTGAATGAGAAATAATATACCCTAGACTCTTAAAAAAATCCACAATAATAAATTCTTAATCAGTAAACAATGTATTTTGACATGGAAGTTACAAAATAAAAACAATGAAAGAAAACTAAGTGGACTGGAAGAATGCATAACACCATAGTTAAACCCAACCCTAACGTTGAGAAGAACCATTTAACTGGCTGTGTTCATATTGACAAGTCTTTAAATTACCAGCTGAAGCTCTGCAGCAACCATCTTGGGACAGGTGGAAGAAAGGAACAATTTTAGGTAAGGAATACTGAGAGCTGCCTTGTCCTTATAGAAAGGCTAGCAGAATCACCATTCTTTTCCTTAAAATTTAATAAAAATCCAGTCTTTACAGAAAATAAGAACAGTGTGCATTTAGTCTACTGTGTAATGGACTTTCTCACTAAGGAGAAACCAAAATTAAACATACAAGGATGACTTTAGGATCTAATAAGTTTTTCATCTATAAATTATAACATCATAGTCTTTACAAATTATTCTGAGAGCTGAATAAAGCATCTTCTCCTATTCGGATCATTTGATCCTTCTGGGTATCAAAAGGCTTTTCTTCAGGTGGAAGGGGAAGGTTTCCCTTCAGACTGTCATTCTTTGCAAGTAATATAGCTTTACAATGCAATCTAGGTATTATCTGACACTCCAAGAAAAGAAATGCAGAGAAGATGGCTGGCAAATATACAGAATTTTGACTGTAATCTACCAGAGGTAGTTTTTGTTCACTAGGATTTTAGTTCTTTTATTCAGTGACAGCTAAATGATTCCCCTATTCAGAACAGACATGCACATTACATTGGATGCAGATAAGGTCTTTCTATCCAGTCCTTATTATAGTCATTTACTGGAAAAGTCTGGCATTGAATTCTTAAGATAGTTTGCAAGTAACTCAATGTACAAAATTCTGAAGAAAATATCCAATTATAGAATTTTGTCTAACTTTGGATATGTAAAATCAAACAACTGTTTTAGTTCTCTGACAAGACTGATAGTTACCATCTGCAGTACAAAAATTATCTTCTTATGATCTATGATCCCAGATAGCCCATTTAAAATTATTTTAAAAGAAGAAAAAGAATTAAATCAGACAAGAATCACTTGAAATCAGAAGCTAATCAGGAAAATCAAATTAGGTATTTAGTCAAACCATTATTTAGAAAAATAATGCTGTCTATTGAATTAGCCAAGTCAGCCAATAATGCAAATTATTGTATGAGTAGCTGTCAGCACAACTTGATAGGAAAAGTTGCTTAGCTTCAGCACGTATGAACACTTTGAAAGTATTCTGAATGTTTAATTATAGGGATTAAAGTTCATGGAAACTATTTTTTTACTGGTTAACATTCATGGCAATAGAGGAAAAAAAGAATTCAGCATGAATTAGGAACTAGAACATGTTTGTAATGAAAAGATACTTCTTGAGATACATATAGCTGGATCATTAGAAACCCTTCTAAACTGATAAAATGTTATATAAAAATCAGTGATTTAAAATAAATATTTATCTTATTATTTAAGACCATGAAGCCAGAATCTTTTCAGTGGTGCCCAGCAACAAGACAAGGCAAAATGGGCACAAACTGGAGTACAGGAAGGTCCATCTCAATATGAGGAAAAACTTCTTCACTATGAGGATGACAGAGCACTGGGACAGGATGCCCAGAGAGGTTGTGGAGTCCTGTTCTCTGGAAACATTCAAAACCCACCTGGATGCAACCTGCTCGAGGTGATCCTGCTCTGTCAGGGGGTTGGACTACATGATCTGGCTGAGAGGGCCAATAGGATCCTGGGTGCATCAAAAGGAGCATTTCCAGCAGTTCAAAAGAGGTGATCCTCCCTCTCTACTCTGCCATGGTCAGGCCCCACTTGGAGTATTGTGTCCAGTTCTGGGCTCCCTGGTATAAAAAAGACAGGGATCTCCTGGAGAGAGATCAGAGGAGGGCTACGGAGATGTTTAAAGGACTGGAGCATCTGCCCTACAAGTAAAGGCTGAAAGAACTGGGGCTGTTCAGCCTGGAGAAAAGAAAATTGAGAGGGGATCTTATTAATGTTTATAAATATCTCAAGTGTGAAACACAGGGGGAAATGGACATTTCCTCTTTCTATGGTCTGTGGAGACAGGACAAGGGGCAATGGCTTCAAGTTGGAGCACAGGAAGTTCTGCACCAATATGCAGAAGAACCTTTTCACAGTGAGGGTGACAGAGCACTGGGACAGGCTGCCCAAGGGGGTTGTGGAGTCTCTTTCTCTGGAGATGTTCAAGACCCATCTGGACGCCTATCTGTGTGAAATGTCCTAGGGAACCTGCTTTGGCAGGGGGGTTTGTCTTGATCTCTGGAGGTCCCTTCTAACCCCTACGATTGTGTGATTCTGAGATCTCCAGAGACTCCTTCTAACTGCTGCAGTTCTGGGATTCTGTGAGTCATTCAGTGGTCATGATACATTAATCTTGTCTGGAGAAGTGTTACCAGAAACTTAAATATGAGCAGAAACTTCTAAGACTGGCTGAAACATTTCTCTCAGTGGTGTCTAACTGATATTTAGGATTCAAAAAATAGTTATGTTTCGACAGATTTTTAGAGTACACAGTGGCCTCAATTTGCTGACCCAGGCCATTCTTTATGCTAAGAATTTTCCTACATTACACACAGAATAGTAAACTATGCAGGGTCAAGGCCTATGCAGGGTCAAGGCCTGTGCTGTGAACACCTGTGCTCTTTGACTGACAGCGTGCATCCTGGATCAACTTGGCCTATACACCTAGCAGTCTGCCAGGCATGGCCTGGGGACAGCATAGAGGAGGGGTCCCAAAAGCACACTCCATTTTGCTGGTGATGAGAATTAGTTATACAGATGCAAGGAAAAAGAAAAAAAAAACCCAAACCGTTCAGCTCTGTTCAAATGAACATTACCCCATTATCCTCATTTTCCACTTAAGCAAACTATTTCTCCTCCACTAGTTTATGTTAATAAGAGCTTGTGATACCATTTAAATGGTCTAAATTAAATATATTGAACAGAATAATAACGAGTTCTAAAATAGCAAGCATCAATAATATTCTTACATAGATTAAATGTATTAGACATTTGATACCTTTCTTTTGAGATTACCAAGATTATAAAATCCCTGTATGGTGAATAAGAATGCCATCTGAGCAGGTTCAAACCTCCTTCCAGAAAAATATTCTTGCTTCAATAAAAAGGAATGATTCCTCATTTGAAATAGAAAAGTGTTACGAACTTGTGACAGTGCAGAAGTGGTGAACAGTTTTGCAACATGTGGTAGCTCCATCATGCTATAGAATATAACTACAGTTTATGTTTTTACTTAAATTTGCATGTAGACACAAAATATGCCATTCTAACTGATAAAAGTTCTGGAATATGCTCTGATTTATCCATCTTACCTGCTACAGCCTTTACAATGTCTACACCAAATTGTAAAGGATTTGAAAATTCTATCAATGGTAAAACATACTTTTGCTCTTGAAATACATTTCTGGTTTGTATTAGAAATTGGAAACCTGGCAAACAATTTGACATTTCAGACATTTAATGAAATAAAAATCTTACTCTTGATACCATGTTTTTACACTACAAACTGTTATACCTGCAAAAGCAATACATTCAGACTTGGAAGAAAGTGCCAGACAAAAAATAAGGACATATGAGTCTGCTATTTATTTCCAGACTGCTCTACAGTCTTGTATCCTCATGTACATATTAAAATTTCTACACCCACCAGGGAAAAGCTCTTTCACTTGGATTTACAATATCATTGTCCAGTCCAGAAAAATTATAGCATTTCTGAGACAACTACAGAAAATATGTATTTTTAAGACATTGACTTTGTTCATAGTGCATTACAATGTTTCATAGTGCATTATAATGGACAAGGACATGTCCACAGTACCTACAGAAGTCTAAGCTTATGGGATATTATCCTCCTATTTAAGGGTGGTAACTTAAAACATCTTTCCACAACTGCTTGCAAATATCTGATGGTCTCTGCTTACTTTACATTTTCCTTATTCTTAAGAGACTCTTCATTTGAAATCCCTTTATAACCATTTATATAATAGAATATAACAGAATGAAAGTCACATTTTGGCTTACACTGACACTACTGCTCTTTTATTTGTTCAAAGTATCAAGACAGGTATTTTGCCTGGGGGGTATTTTACCCACACTGACAATGCTAAAATTTTCTTTGTTTGCATAGAACAATTAATAGCAGTTGCATAATATTTGAAGATTTATTTGTGTTTCTCATCACTGTTCTACAGCACACGCCAGCGGTTGGAAGAATAAGTGATGGGAATACATTGTTGAAGCAAAGCTAGAATCATGCAGTTAGCAATACCTAAATATATTGGAAGCTCATGGGGCAGAAAATTAAGGTAAAGCCACGTTTGATGCTATCTTGCTTCTTTTACCAGAAAAGCACACAAAGAACTTTTTTCCTTTTGAAAATGAGCGCATACCATCTGGACCTGGTGACAGAATAATTATCAATTTTATTAATTTGTCCCAAAATATCTTCTACTGATGTTTTTATTTGGGACATTTCTTCAGAGTCATCCTTCAGAAGGAAGAGGCACACACAAAAATTTCCCAGACCTCTTCATTGGGGGATATTGATGTTAACTCCTTTTGGATTTTCTTTTTGATATTTCTGAAGGAAAAAAAAAAGTCACTGCCAAGACAGTGATTAAGGTATGGATGGCTGGGTACATCTAAAATCATTTAGGAAGTACTGCAAAGCAGAGTTTCTGTCTCCTGATCAACCAATATTAATTCAATGCTTACCAAAGCTAACTGGTGATACCCTAGAGTGATCCAACACAGGAAATCTTTGATGCTATAGTCACAAGACATGAAGGACTGGTCCTCACTACCTCTGATCGTGAAGCAGTTCAGACATGGTATTCAAACAGAAAGTTCATCTTTTATGATCACAACTTTTATGTTACATAGGAGCCTTTTTAAGGAGTAAGAACTACTGAGATGGGACCCACCTGACCAATTTGGGTAAGAGCATATTTGATAACTTAGTGAGGAAAAGTTTTAAACTAGGTGCATCATGAGAGAGTTTCTCGAGCCTTATAGAAGTGAATGCATGGGTGGCAGCTAAGAAGCATCCAGGGGACAGTATGATGGAGAAGGCTCTTTCTCTTTCCTTATAGAAGTGTCATGACTGGTGGTCCATCCATCTCCAGTATCTGTACATGAATAAACACAGCATGGGAAACAGAGTAATGCATGCACACCCATAGGGCAATGATCCCACTGGAATTACAAAAATACATTGGATAGCCCATGTGGCTGAAATGCTGCAGTGGATGGATACAAGCACCTGGGAAAGAAATGCTGTGAAGGCAAGGAGGAATAGCGTTGCACTGTGTGCAATGGTCAGAGTCAAATAAATAATTTTTCTTTGAAAAAGAAAAGGAGACGTTCATGAGGTTAAGAGAAAGATCAAAGGACAGATCATAGAATGGTCTGGGTTGGAAGGGACCCCAAGGATCATGGAGCTCCAACTTCCACTGTGCAGGGACACCAACCTCCAGGTGTGGATCTATAAAAGGTTACCCAGGGCCCCATCCAAGCTGGCCTTGAACACCTCCAGGGATGGGGCATCCACCACCTCTCTGGTCAGCCTGTTCCAGCACCTTGCCACTCTCTCTGTAAAGAACTTACCTCTAGTATCTAATCAAAACCTTCCCTTCTTTAGCTTCAATCCATTCCCCCTTGTCCTGCCCTTATCTACCCTTTTGAAAAGTTGATTCCCCTCCTGTTTATATGTTCCCTGTTTATATGTCCAGATCTATGGACAAGTTATGTTCTGCTACAGACTCCCAGATGAAGTACAGCTGGAGGATGAACTAGATGATTTCCAGAGGTCACTTCCAATCTAAATTAATCTAGGATTCTGTAGTCTTTAGAGCTGACGCTTTATCACCATTAATAGTTCACGTATATTATTCTTGAGTTCTTTCCAAGGTCTTTAGTGGATATCTCCTTATTTTGAATATTTCTATATATTTTCTCTACATTTGGCCTACAGATAAGCTTTTTCTATAGTCCTTTTATTCTGAAATAGATCCTTTGATAATTACCACAGAGAGTGCTCCAGTTTCTTTCACAGTTAACAGAAACACAAATAATTAATTTTGAATCATCCTTATATCCTTCATTTCTCTGACCACTGTTTTTAGACTCTGATCATCCATTTACCATACAAATTACCTGGCAGGTTTTGCTCATTGTCATATTTGAAGGAAGATTTATCATCACTTATAATGTTCATTGTTCCTTAAACATTTTTGCCCAGCAGTATCATTTTTAGATTTAAGGTGCCAGAATTCATGACCTTTTCAATTTTGTTCTTTTGCACACAGCTTCAGATTTGGAAAGTAAAACTTATTGCTTCTAATTATTTCTCTTAATCTTCTGATTTCCCATGCTGAGTCACTTTTGTCCTCTCTAAAATTTTTTTTTATAGAGAGCATATATGCAATCTGCCCTTCCAATATAATACTCATAAATGCTTTCTGGGATGTTTTCATTTTACTTTCAGCACCTTCATCCTTACACAGTTAACTCTGAAGCTGTGCAGAAGTCTGGTGTGGATTTTTAACTTGAAATGTACACACTGAGTAATTTTTATATATTTGACATGCATAATGAATTATCTTATTCTGTGTTGGAAAGAACGTGAACCTAAGTTGAAACTTAGATAACTTTGCTAATATAAAATATTGATAATTCTGCATTTCAAGAACATATTTTCATGAAGAACAGGTAATCTGTTTTATGTTTAATTGCACAAAAAAACCCCAACTTTGCTGATTAAATTTCAGTTTACTTGTAAAAACACCTCAGAATTTGCTGTCTTTTTGACTGCAATTTAAAGTACATCAAAGGAGCTAACTTGCACCATTTCACCAAGTATTTCTGATAGTAAAAAAAGTCCTGTCTTCTCTAGATAAACATAGTAAAGTCACACTAATCTGAATTCAAATAATATTCCTTCATAAAAAGGTTAATAAAACCAATGCCACCATTTTAAGTAATAAGAAATTTTGATGAATAATTCAAAGAAAAATCTAAATACACAACTTTTGCCCTACAAGGTATACAGTTTTTTATTTATTTCAAGTGCATTTATTTAGCATACTGCCTGTTTGGAAAGAACATCTAAGAACTCCCCTTAAGTGATCACATTCAAACTTTTATTATATCAGGAGGTCAGCAGTAATACTCCTAGCCTGGCTGATGTAAACAGAGTTCTGGCTACTTTAGAGTCGTTTCTATGTCTCTAGGTATTGCGGACATTAAGAGAAGAAGTTTATTTGAGTAGTTGACAAAATGGATGCATCCCATGCTGTTTGTATTGATTTTTAAATTGCTACTCTCCATTACTTTATTGCTCGGATGCTCTCAATTACTTTAATTTCCTCCTTTATTATCAATGTACACTACCTTAAGAACAGGAACCACAAACGTTTACTTTGGTGAAGTAAACACATAGTGAAGGTACACTCTACAGATAGGATCTGGTATTTTGTCACTTTGAGTTGCATTGAAGATTAGTTTTCTGTGTACAAAATGTAATTTTAGGACCATTAAATGCACAAAATATTTTTTTTTTGTGGCCTTCAATTTCCCTTCACTGGAGATGACACCAGGAGTGTCAAAACACTGGTAGGCATAAACTTTTAATTTTTGTGGTGTTATTTGTCATGTTTTTTCTGGTTATGTATACACTTAAGGGAAGTGTGACATATGTGACACAATTGCAAAGCTAACTCAGGGGTAGGAATGAGGAAATAATCTTCACTGGGGCTGTGAAACACATTGAGAGGCTTGAAGTTCTTTATAGATGTGAAGGAAATGAAAACAATGCTGATGGAGACAAATCATGAAAGAATCTCTGTCATAATCTTGTGTGGATGTCTACCAGACAAAGAATTTTAGATACTTTAAAAAAGTACTTCTAAAAAAAGCCATTAAATCATTTTCTATTTTAAAATACTTAAAAAAACCCCATATATTTTTTATTTTATGGGTCTGTGACAGCAGATCCTTTATATCATACAAAAATGATTACCAGCAAGGCCTAAATGTATCTTTTAGAAATACTGTTCCTAATGCAAATCCTACTTGGACAGAGCTTTTAACATTATCCTCAGTGTTGTTCTCAGGCAAAGCGTTTCATGTCCTCAGTACTGAGAAGAGTTACTTTCTATGACAGCAAAAAGAAACAGCTCTATTTAAACACATAAAGATGTATGCATTGGCATAACCTTTTCTCTTTTTCCTGGCATTGCTGCAGCTTTTACGAAAGCACTATTTTCAGGTAGCATGCTGTTATCTCTTTAGAGGCATACTTCCAGTTCATACAGTAGACTTCAGCACAATTACAAAACAGGTAACTCCTTTCTGCAGTGCTTTCCTAAGTTGGCTGAGGACCTTGAAAAGCTGTTTATTTAGCCTTGCTGAAAGATTTCACATAGTAATTTGAGTTATAATGCTATTCTGTGAAGCTTTTTTTGAACAATGAAGTGAAAATACACCAAGGAAACATGGAATAGAACTAGACACAGAGGCTATAGCTGAAAATTAATCCTCCTATCTTCTCTGCTTAGTCCAAGTCATTGATCACATATATGTTTCAAAAAATATGAAAGTAGAACAATTTGACCTTGCATTTAGAAAGTCACAATTTTACCTTTATTGAAAACTCACATGAAATGAGACTAAAAATTCAAAATTCACTTTCCCTTTCAGCAGCAAAGGAAGCAAAATGCTTTCATATATATGAAGTGTCTCATGATATATTTTAAATTTCTGCCCTTTTCTGATGAATTTTAAATGTCAATTAACACAAACTGATGGGTTTCTGTTGCCTTGAAGTCCTGGTCATACTAGCTTTATTGTTCATTTTTACTTACGCAGGGGAGAACTGGATTATTTAGTGTGTATTAGACACATAAGGAAATCATCACAAGACTGTACTACAGAATCCTTTTTTGGTGATGTTGACTTCAACTGTTTAGATAGCAACCGACTCTAAGCTTCTTCAGCAACCGTGACGAAGCAATAATACACTGCAAGAAGATGAAGAACCTAGCAAGATGTATAAATACTGGTTTTGATCAGTACACCACTTCTTGGATTAAAACCACGAGGAAAGACAAAGCTTATCTTTAATTAGCTGCAAAAACAAATGAAGCACAAACATAACTCTGAAGTATCTTAAGTATGTATGCATTTCAAAGTAAACTAATAGCAAATTCTATCATTCAACATAATAGATATACTCTGTGTATCTCAAAGTAGAATTTGTCACAGAATATATTTAATTCAAAATGGTAATAAGTAGTAATTAGAATTTTTAATTTTCAATTAAAGTTGATCTACTGATGTAAATCACATACTGTAATCTGAAAAGTAAAAGTTATTTTTGGCATATTTCTTCATTTTAAAGATCATATTTTGGGAAACTGGAAAACAATTCCTATTTGTACCAGATAACAAGCAAACAACATTCTCCAGCAGCGATGTCCATAGTTTCTAAAGTTACTCTTTGGGCATACACAAGAAAAGACATTCATAGAGCTCATATGTTACTTGCTGTTTTAAACTGAAATTAGAACTTCTTTACTCATCAAATATAGACAATAGTGTCTGACTGTAAGGGTTTTGTGCTGGGAAGCACAACTACAGAAAACAGCAACAAGGAAATTCCTTGGTACCAGCCACAAAGGTTTGAAAACTGTAAATCCTTCTATAGATGCCTGTCTCTGACTGATGGTGGGATGAGCATCCATAAATAATAGGATGCTTTGCAGACAGGGGTTTAAGGAGTTACATTTCCAAGGTCTGGACAAAGAATAGACCTTAGTCGTAATCAATAGAAGCCTTGTGCAAGGAATTTAAGGAGGAAACATTTCCAAGGACTAAATCAACTTTAATGCCAATTACAAAGGATCATTTGACACTTGGAGGTTGTTAGAGGAGATACCTCTGATAGCGACAGTGTCCAGCTGGGATACTGGTCACTATGCATGCGTCAGGAGGAAGAGGTGAAAAGTTTAGCCCGATGAAGACTACAGGCCTTCATCCTGAAGAGCCCCTGATGACCACCACTGTGAGGCAGTGCGCAGGCGCAGCTGGGAGGAGTTTATGGAAATGACTTCTTGGGACTAATTTGAATACGAAGCAGGACAGGTTATGCATATGTATAGGTGTTACGAATTCCAAACACCTCTCCTCTATAAAAAGTTGAGCAAAGCAGCCTTCAGTGGAAGAAAAGAAGAAAGGAAGGAAGAAAAGAAGAAAGGAAGGAAGAAGGATCGAAGGAAGAAGAAAGGAAGGAACTTCCCCCACCTGACATGAAGTCGAGCGGTCCCCCAAGTCGTCACGGGAACCAGTGGTGGTAGCTATAACTTTCCTGTAATTTTAACCTCTTTACCTTTCTTTCTCTTTTTTCCCTTTTCTCTCTAACTCTCTCTCTCGTACCTTTTGCCAATTTTGCTGTAATAAACTTCCTTATGATGCGGCAGTTGACCTCATTTGTGTCTTAATCTCACTCTGGGAATTATAAAAGAATCTTGCCCCTGACCAGGCTATTCCAGAACGGGACACTGACATGTCAGTTTTTGTAGCCTGAGATCTTACCAAAGAACCAAGCCAGAATCTGGGAAAAAGAAAAAAAAAAGGAATATTTTAACAGGAAAGTCTTTGCTACTATGTATCCACTGCAGTATTATTTGCTATTTTGACCATAAATAATGAGCAACAAACTAGCTCCGAAGCTTTGAAATTTTAACCATAGTTTGTGAAAAAAGAATTAAAGGTGCTAAGACCAATTCCCTAAACTGTTCCTTGTAGGTATGAAGAAAACTGCAGCTCATGATGTAGTACTGGTTCTGAAATGTAGTTAATAAAAATTATTTGTAGCTTTTCAAAGTGCTCAGATACTTTACTACCTGCACTGTTGACTGGATTAGACCCCCTATTTCAAGATAAAAACTTATTTCATTGTGTAGGGATCACTAATAGTGAAACGTTCTTTATGATGTAACAAAGGCTTTACTTGGAAAAGGAAGTTCCACAACAGCATGTACAACAGGTCCCATGTATGTTTAAAAGCATCCTCATCTAATGTTTGGAAGATAAGCTGCATTGTCAGTTAGAGGCAGGCAGCAAAACATTTATATTTTTATTAAAGACCTCTGATAATTGCCCTAACAATAAACAGATATTTCACTAATCCCAGAACAGTGGTAATATAAGCATTTCTCTAGGAAGAGAGAGCTGCAAATTAGGCTATCCTAAACTCAAATTCTAGGAAGGTCAATGCAGGTTTCTAATAGCAAAATTAAGATAAATGACTCTAAAGCTTAGCTTCTTCAGGTTCACTCAGTGCAGGTTTGCAGGTGGTTCGGACTGTTCTCTACTGTCTGGGCAACTAAACTCTGCCTAGGACAGATTTCGATTCCTTAATTGGCAGTTAAAGAACAATCTTACACACATTTCTGGAAGGTAATCCTACATCAGAAAGGCTTTAGTTCCATATAAGGAGAACTCTGTACAGAAGTAAAGAGCCTTCATAGCTTTGAAAATCTATTATTTCAATCCAAAAGAAAAAGGCGGACAAAATTCAGATGAAATATAAAATCATCTATCACAATGTTGAAATCTATTTCTGGATGGGCATACTGGATTGTAAACTTTCTTTTTAGCTGTGAGTTAGCAAAACAGGAAGTCAGTCATGTAACAAAGAAGTCTCCACAGTATAACTTACGTACAGTAAATTAACTACTGTAAATTGATTCTTGGGGATAAGAGAAAAAGGTTAAGCAGTGGGTACACTCAGGAAACATGAGAGATATTGTAAAATGTGGGGAGAAAGAGTCCAGGGAAAGCTGAAGAAAGTAACAAAGAGAAGGGAAAGGTAGTAAAAGATGGAATCTTCCAATAAAGCAAAGGAAGAGAGAATAAATTTACTTTCTGCTGCCTTTGTTTTCATTATTTTATATTCTATCCATTTATATGCTTCACCTACTAAAAACCCCTAAATCAAAGCTTATTCCTAGAGAATTGTTTGAATGCTAGCTTTGACTTTTTTCCAGTGTTATAAGTCATATGTTACTAGATACATGAGGATTTCTAATACAGGAAGACATAATTATAATATTCTTAATTTAAATAGCATTTCAGATACTTTCAATATGGCTAAGGAGATGTATCTTTGTCTTCCATAAACATTACTAAAATCAGTTAAAATAAAGTACCAAGTGTGAATCACAACACTCAGTTCAACAGATGTTTAACTAAAAGCAAAATTAATACAATATATGAATCTAAATGTAAAAACCCTACTTTTCACAGATTGTGAAAATCGTTACTGACAGAATTTCAGTGAAATATACTATTCAAAAAGAATGTGTGAACTCAGATAAACACAAACAGTATTTTCATCAAATACAGCTTACAGACTGTCTCTTCTCTGTTATGACAATACATTAATAAAGTCTTACACAAGTTCATGAATATAAGAACTGCATTTCTACTTGAAAGCATTATCTTCACACATGCACTGAACATAATTATTAAATGACTCATGAAATCATGCAGAATGAAATATACTATTTCAGAATGGAGTTCTGTGTTTAAGCAAGATAACAGTTTTCAGAAGACTTCAGTACTTTCATTAAATGGAAAATACCTACTACAGCACACCCAAGCTAAAAGTAGAATGTAACAGGGAGGAATACAGTTGTGGGTAAAATAAATATATTTTATTATATCAAAGAGGAGTGATGAAAAAGTAAACACGTTTTTGGGGGTTTATAGTTGCTACATCAGGTCTATGTGAGCATTTGAGACTAAAAAAATAGCCTGAAAACTGGCATGGGCAGCATAGGAGTACCATTTCCTATCCTGGTCTTGTCGCCCATCTACAGAAAGTCTGGGTCTATCTCCATAAAACTCTATACTACATCCATCCATACCACATAAAACTTGGCAGAGTGCTCTCAGAGTAAACTTAGCCTCTTTAGCCCTTGAATGTTAGTGTCTTTTTGTAGAACCAGAATATGTGCTACAAGTCTGGGGGTGTAATACGAAGGTATAAATGGTACTGTTTCAGCAACATGGAGGGAACCAAATCTGATGCAGCCTTGTTTGCCTCACCCATGCTGACTTTGGGAATGTTTACCATGTTCTCTCTCTTTTTTTTGGCACTTAGGTCAAACCCCAGTCAATCTCTTCCTCCTCCACATACTGAAATCTATAATAATTTCCTTATCCCCACTACAAAAACTTGCACTTAGGCAAACAATAACTACTACAATCTTTTCTGCCAGTCTCCCAAACATCCTTCTGTGAATTTTCAGATGATAAGGAGTGCTGATATTAAAAACACAGTGTTACTTTTTTTGGCTTAAAACTCTGAAGTTGTCCATTACCTTCCTTGTATTTCCAAGCAAAATTCCATTTATAGTACCTTTAAACAGGTCCAACAAGGGTCTGGAGAATCCTGCTATCTCTCATGACATAGCCTGTCTGGTGAACATGATGCACTTCTCATGTTGAAAGCAGACATAAAATCTTAAACTTTGAAGACTGGATCAGCTGCTCATACAACCAGGGGAGTATAATCAAGACCAGCTGGTAAACAATAATAAAGGGAATATTCAGGAAAAATTTTCTGAACAAACTGAGAATCCATTGAAAAATTACTCTGCAATAGACCTCTGCAGCCATTAGTTGGATAGTTGCACTTGAAGACTTGCAGTCAACGGCTTGATATCCAAGTGTAGACCAGTGACAACTGGTGTCCTTAGAGGTTGGTAGCAGGACCAGCACATCTTTATCAGCAACATGGACAGTAAGATTGAGCATACCCTCAGCAAGTTTAGCAATGGCACCAAGCTGTGTGGTATGGTCAACATACCGGAGGGAAGGGATACCATTCAGAGGGACCTTGACAGGCTTGAGAGGTGGGCCCATGTGAACCACATGAGGTTCAACACGGCCAAACACAAGGTCCTGCACATGGGGGTGAGTAATCCCAGACACAACTACAGGATGGGAGGACAAGAGATTGAGAACTGCTTTCCCTGAGGAGAAGGACTTGGGGGTTTTGGTGGATAAGAAACTCAACATGAGTCAGCAATGTATACTTGGGCCCAGACAGCCAACCATGTTCTGGGCTGCAACAGAACTAGCGTGACCAGTAGGTCAAGGGAGGTGATTCTCCCCTTCTACTCCACTAAGGTAAGACTGCGTCTAGTGCTGGGGTGCCCAACATGTTGGAGCAAGTCCAGAAGAGGGCCACAAATATACTCAGAGGACTGGAGCACCTTTCCTATGAAGACAAGCTGAGATATTTGGGATTGATCAGCCTGGAGAAGAGAAGGCTCCAGGGAAATATTATAGCAGCCTTCCTAAGGGGTCTACAGGAGAGCTGGGAAGGGACTTTTTGCAAGGGCACCTGGTAATGGGACAAGAGATAATGGGTTCAAACTCAAAGAAAGGACATTTAGATAAGAGGAATTTTTCACTGTGGGTGGTGAGGCACTGGACCAGGTTGCCCAGAGAAGTTGTAGATGACCCCTCCCTCCTGGCAGAGTTCAAGGCCAGGTTGGATGGGGCTTTGGGCAACCTGGTCTAGTGGAGGGTGTCCCTGACCATGGCAGGGGGCTGGAACTAGATCATCTTTGAGGTTCCTTTCAACCCAAACCATTCTATTATTCTATGATTCTATGATTCCACCTATACATCCCATTCTTGAAAATACATATGTACATGAGTCTTACAGAAAACCTTCAGGATATAGATATGCACACAGAGAAACATATTATGTGTCTTAGTGAAAACGGGGTGGTTTATGGGTAGTACCATCAATATCCAACACTTAGCTTTCACTATACACCATTGTTAAAAAATACTGAGGTACTTTAGTTCATATTTCTTTTCACATTCTTAACAGAAGTAGTACTTCATCAACCACAGAAACATAACCAATCAGGCCATAAAAAGCAGCAGCTGTTTAACAGCTTTTGGCAGATACACAGAACAATTTAATGAGAAGACTGGCCTAGGTAGCCAAAGTTACAGATGAATTAAATAGTGAGAATATTGTTACCCAAGCTGAAAATTTGACCAGGATATTCAATTAACCTGTTATCCAAACTGCCACGATGCTTTTAGCCTGGTTTAATAAATAAAAATGCAATCATACCCTATGTCACTGTAAATCATCTCTGTCTCCTATTCATTTCTCTGCCTCCACAATAACTTTTGGGGTACTTGGCCAATTTCAACGAAATCCAACAGACAAATAAAGATCTCCTAAATACTTAATTCCTTCAAACTTTCCAAAAATGAGACAGAAGAGAGAAAAACAGACCCTATTTATGTCTCCATTGAGAAACTGCAATGGGCAAGGTGACCTTATTAGATATCACAAACTTGTATGAGAGAAAGACCTCATAAATGTTACAGAAAACCTTCAGTCTCTGCTCATTAAACATCTAAGACAATCAACTTTGAGAATAAGTCCATAGGAAATCCAGCTTACTTAATTCAGAGTCATGAAAATAATTAAAAATGGTAAGAGGTCAGGACCTGGGATTTGTATCTCATGTGAAAGGCATTACTTTTCACAGGAAGGAATAAATCTCACAAAGCTATTCAACCAAGAGGATCTTTGTACACTCAACTTTTCTGCGTCTTTTGACTGAGGCTTGGGTTTCTATGATACACTATATCAATTTCTTTCAACTGTTCCTTCAATTTTTTCTTCCCTTAGCTTAAAACATACATACTGGCATAAGTATTCTCAAAACTAGGTATAGTCACACATATCTGTATAATGCCAAAACTATTACACTAAAAACAAAGTTTCAAATGGTTACTAAAGCCTTATGATTATGAATAAAACCTAAAATACAACCTGCTTTTAACCAGTGATTTTTAAATCAGGAACAAGTTGCATGTTATTATAACAGTATTAAGGCTGAGAAAAGAGATTTTAAATGGTTCACTCTAATGCTGGGCTTATTTTCAATCCTTTTATTTTTAATTTAACTCCATGCAGTGGTTCTTACCCTTTGGTGATATTCTAGGACAATTCACTCTTCATTACAGAATGAAAAGGAAGTCTTTATCTAATACATGAATATCACATTTGTTTAGAAGATAAACAGATATTCATCTTGGCTAAAGTGGCATCAGTTCTGACTTTGTGTCACAAAACTTCTGAAATCTTAACTCTCTGCAAACTTTCAGAACTCTATGGCATGAAGTTATAATAGTTACTATAGTTCACTCATGGATTACTTATTTGGATGTGGCTATGCAGACCTGTATTTATCTCATCAAACATAGATGGCATTGGTCATACTTACCTAGGCCCCCTCACAGACAATCTAAAGGCAGACACTTTTAGGATATGATTCATCTTCTCTTGAAGTAGGAGGAGATTTAAGACAGATATGATAAAACCGCCCATATAAGAAGCCTAGTTGACTGGTGTATATGTCAAATCATATTCTTACACTTTGGCAATATCCTTTTCCAGAAACTTATGTGCTCATTCTGATGCATGATTAAATATTCAGTGTGAGCACCTGTTGGTGGAGAGACTCCAAGCATCATCCAATAAATAATTTTATAGTGAATCAGTAACTTACTGATACCTAGTTAGTAATTTTCTTTCAGTCTACAAAATTATTAAAAAAAATATATATTCAAAGTCAAGTTGATTGCAAACTTGGAAAAGGACTTCTGTATAAACATAGCTGGACACACATTAATTCAAGCACTCTTCACACAAGTTAGAACCAATTTTAGTAACAGTTCCTCAGATGGAAGGTTATCATCACACTGTCAAGCCAAAGAGAAGTGTTCAGCAGAAGCACAGATCCATTCTTGACGAAATCTAACTTTCAGTATGTGATAGATAAACTCAGAAAACTTTAGAACTGCAAACATCAGATGTTTACTACTGCAAAGCAGATATTTATGTAAGTACAGTAATACAATATTGAAAAGATTTTAAAGTACTAAAAGTTAGCTTACTATTACAGAAGTGCAAGCTTAAACTATGCAACTTAATACAGCATTTAATTGTAAAAAAAAAAAGTGTAATTAAAATATCAGAATCTAAAATAACAATTGTATATAGAAATGAACACCTAAATTTAGGTCCTAAAGTAAATTACATAAAATTCAACATGATCCTGACATAAGGACAGAATCAGCCTGAAATGTTGCACAGAAAATCAGATGGGGGACAAGCTCAGTTCATCCATGCAGTAAGTAGAGAACAAACAAAACCCAATTCATTTACAAATATGCTAATATTTAAATACAGAAATAAAAAGAAATTTTCAAAACTTTTTACTTACTTTAGAGATCTGAAACAATGTGGACTTCTGAATAAACTACAATCAGTCTCTTCCCAAGAGAGAATTGTCTAACTTTTCCACTACTTTCAAATCTGGAGTGGAAGATATTTTAGGCCTGGCCAAATACCACTGGAAGAAAATTCGTTCACATGTTTGGCTGTGTTTTGCATTCCATCCTGTTGCTTTGGCATACAGACACAGCTAATTATAATCTGTGACATAAGCGGCTAATTCTGCTGCTAAAATGGTTGTGTACTGACTCCAGAAATGAGCCAGACACTGCCCCACCATAAGACATGATCAATCCATAATGCACACTAAAATGGCCCAACCTGACACATAACACCAACTGCCTTATTAAAATTGGGGAAACGCAGAAATTCATAGAATCTGCATGTAAAAACTATCAACATAGTTAGCTGCTAACAGCACACAGTGCAGGATCAGAAACACAAAGAGTCTTCTGCTTTCTTTTCTGAATATATATGTAACATCCAACTGTATTTTGATAGCAGTTTTTCTGAAATTTTAGTGCTAACATTATTCTAACTATAATCTATACTGGCTGGTATATAAAGTCTCTTTAAAGAAAAGGAAATGCATACAATACATCAATAATAGCACATATGAATTTTATACAATACATACACTGAAAATTACCAGCCTTTCAAAAAAGTAAAGCCATTCTTGGTATTGAAAGAAGATGCATATAGATACCAAGAGATAAAAAATAAAAAGTTGTATATATTGTGTCTTTTAAGACAATATTATAAAAAATATGAGATATCTTTTTTTTCAGTGCCATTTAAGCCTTGAGGTCATTTAAACCCAGAGTACTCAAATACAGGAACAAGAATTCCAGCCCAGTGCTGTTTACATTAGACTGACAATAAAAACACTGTCCAATAGACTTTCTGTTCAACCTACTTAGGGTATTTTATAATCTGTGCTCATAGCTGTCTGTAATTAAAAAAGAATTAAAGCATATCTTTGTAAGATTTACTGAATAAAAGTTTTGCGCTATGTGAAGCACTGCAATCGTCATCCATATGTCTGGACAATTCTATTTCTCAAAGCCAGTGTTTCCAGCCATGCACTCACACTGTTATCATGCCTCAGAAGATGAAGCTCCTAGCAGACATTTAACAGCTGCAGAACATAAATTTAGGACTGACATAAATCCAACTGATCACAGGCTTACAAGACAGTCTTTTCCCTTTATGAATTCTGTGGCCATTAATCCTTTATCAGACTCTGTTTACATATATAAATGGAGAGGTTCATTTCTATACAAAGGAATTAATTCACTGGTAACTGACAAAAAAGACAAATATTTTTCATAATAGAATATTTATCAATACCTTTAAAATAGCTTTTGTATTTAATCTCGTGGAATTATAAAAGATAAAATTGGCATGAAAACATTTGTGCATTGCACAATTTTCTTTAATTGAAATTATCTGTAAGTATTAGGGGAAGAAACCTATAAATACCAGATAGTTTTGGAGGGTTCATTATTTAGTTATTATTGAGGTAATTGGGTATTCATGTCCAGGGATTTCCTGCAAAATAATTTGTCGATTCTTGGAGAGATGCAGGATCAGATAAAACATGATAGAATATCCACCAAAGCAACACTTCAACTGCATTTGAATGTTTCCTTTTAGCATTTTTGCAATTATTTGATTTCTCTATTTATAAAAAGGTTGATTAACATGGTGTCCAGCTATAGGAAAAGATGACATTGTATCACCCAGTGGGTCTCTTTATGGACAGAACTTTTGGATCATTTTTCACATACTATAACTCTTCTTGGTCTAGATTCATGACACCTTTTGTCTGATCTTCTACCTACTATCTGCAAAGTAGAAATTCTAAAAATGAAATTAATAACTATATACCTCAGTTAGTATCTTTTGAAGTTCTCATGAAGTAGGACTGAAGCAAGAGCAACTGTCAGGGAATTCTGTATCATCTGCAGGCAGCTGTCTTCCTATTGAAATGGAAAGGAAAGAGAAAGGAAAAATTTTCATGAGAATGGGGAAAGAACAAGATACATTCCCGAATTGCCTTCCTGATGACTTTAATAACATCTTACAAGAGATGAACCAAAATCCTCTGAGATGAAAATTGTGGAACACAAATTCAACACCCAATGCCTGCTTGGACTACAATTGTTGATGACAGCATGGACTACAGTAAATGAGAAATAAATATTAGTTCAAAATCTATGTGGAAAAAAAATGATTGCTGTTGAAATGTTAAAATTCTATTTAGCATTAGAACACATAATGAACATTAATGAACAACATACAAATATAATGAACAACAACTTCTATTATGGGGTTTTACTGCCTTTGTATAAAAACTTTCCCTCAATCCAGTAATTATCTTCATAGTTCAAGAACACTGATGTCCTGTTCCTCATCAAAAACCACCAACCTCCTTTACAATTGGACTTTGAAAGCCAATGAGTGACAACTTAATCCTGGAAGTTGACTAACTAGGAGTATTTGCAAACTTATGTCATGAAAAAAACCAACAGAAAATGATAGACAAATCGTGATTTGAATATTCTGCCACTAAAAGACATCACTTTCTCTTAGAACACAAAAGTAGGATTTTTTAAAAATTCTGTGTATACCGACAAGATTTCAAGAACACCTGCTTGTCCCTTAAAGTACAAGACAACTCAGTGGTGGAGAAGACTATGATTATCATGTATCAGTTTAATTCATCTAACTAAAATAGACATAGAAGCCATTTGGTCCTATCTGTATCAACTTTTCTAACTTAATCAGATATTTTTCAAGTCGGTGACATGTTTAAAGAGCATGATAAGGATTTATTAATTGAAGGGCATTTAGGGAAAAGGAAGACTATTCTAGCTTCTATGGAAAACAAAGTTCACCTTAGAAGTAAAGTCCTAAATAATAAAAATAACAAAACCAACAACAATAATAGAACCAACAACAATAATAGTAAAGCCACAGAAAGCAAAGCATAGCATAGCATAGAACAAAACTATTTTAACTGGAGGAGACTACAATGTCCACCTAGTCCAAATGCCTGAACACATCAGAGCTGACCAAAAGTTAAAGCACCTTGTTAAGAGCACTGTCCAAATGCCTCTTAAACACTGACGTGCTCAGGGCACATCAACAACCTCTCTGGGAAGCCTGTTCTAGTGTTGGATCACCTTCTCAGTAAAGAAATGCTTCCTAATGTCCAATTTGAACCTCCTGTGCTGCAGCTTTGCACCATTCCTGTGTGTACTGTCACTGGATCCCAGGGAGAAGAGATCAGCAATTATTAAATTGCAAAATTTTATTCTCCATGTTACATATTTTTTGATTATTGGAAGAAATGGGAATATGTCCATAGAGTCCTATGTACTGTAGTCAGGAAATAGATCATCTGTGCAGTCAGAAGACTATCTGACTAGTACTGAAATCATGCTCTTAATTCATCTGCAGTATCTTTTTCCTTGTGGCCTAAGATAAGGCAGTCATACTCTCCCCTAAAAAAAAAAAAAGAAAAAAAAAGACAAAATAAAAAGGAAAGAAGTCTTGTATTCCACCCCCACTCCCCAGTATCTTTTGTATCCTCAAAATTGCGTTGCAGGAGAGTAGGAGACACTTCAAAAGAACTTAACTAAGAATACAAGTCTTCCACTGCTGATCAACTGTAATTATGTGGCAAATAGTAAATATAGCTAAAATTAGGTTTTATGGATGTGTAACTCTAGATGCAACAGAATTTTTGCCCTATGACTTATTAAAGGATACCTTGATATAGTTTCAGAAAGGTCAAGTATTACAGCAAAAGCAATTTACATTAATGATATAGTGGCACTTACGATGAAAAAAAGTAAAATTTATGTGAAAATATATACATATTAGATTCACCAAATGCAAAAATCCCCCCAAATCACATAGAAATATTTCTCTCTTGTAAACCAAACCAAATTCTCAAGCAATTAAAGTGGAGGGTAATTTTGTTACTGGTCATAAAATATTAAAAAAAGCTATCTTTGGAATACCAAGATCTGAGGGGAAATGTCCAAGTCTTCTCAATTCTCATTCTTGTGCATGTTAGTCAATTGTGAGCCTGAATAATGATGTAACAGAAAAATCACATTTTCAAAAAGGATTTTTTCCAGTTCTGACTTCCAACTGCTGTCAGAGGCTCTAATACAATATGAAAAAAGAACTGTTGGAAACAATTTTTTACTGTTTCCCTCCAAAGCATTTTGATTTGGCTATGCTTGATGTGCTTTTTAAATTTTTAAGGGATAGGCCCGCAGACCATTTATTGGTGGATTGAGACCTTGCCCTTTCCTAAGAACAGGGCCATGATGACTGTTTAGAAAGGGATGTCATCTTCTAAACCTGACCAAAAGAGCGAGCCAAAGTAGGACTTAATCTTTCACATATAAATAGAAAGGAACATTTTGAAAGTTACTGTTGTGCCTAATAGAGCTATAAAAATGTAATTGTTTTAAATAATTACTTAAACAAGGTGGAAAAGACTCCATTAGGAAGCTTTTGAAATATAAGCACAGGACCCCTGAATATACAAGGTTTTAAGGGAGCGCTGCCTTGACTATTTCATTAAAATGATATCTACAAGGAGGTTCAAACCATCTTTGAAACTCAAAATATTTATATTTTATTAGAATATGAACAAGAAGAAATTAAAACATAAAAAAGTGAAAATGACTATGCAAGAGAAGATAAAAATGAAAGGACTTACAAATAAGTATCCAACTACCCACAGTGTCCGTGCACAGCAGGTCCCTCTGTCTGGTTTCTAGGAATTCTTTCCATCTGTGAGCACAAACAGCTAGCTATGGGTCTATTGCCTGATCATCTCAGCTGTATTGCAATCCCTGCTTCAGCTGTTACCTCACATTAATTTGCTGTCACACTCCTCCTTCTCTATCCCTTTTTTTGACACATTCTGTCACCTGGACTCTCCGGCCCAGCACAGTCAGCGGCTGCAGAAACATGAACCTTTTCCACCTCCTGTTCACCTCCTCTACTCCCTCTTTTCAAAGGAACTCATGCACAAAATGAATTTATATAAAACAGATTCAATCTGTTACAGAGAGCTAGTTGGGTTTGGTTTGGTTTTTTGGGGGGTGGAAGGGGAAGTAAATGGTATCTTGTTCTTGTATTGGAACTTCACACAATTGAATTAAAAACTATTTCGTTTCTGGGGGGGGTTAATTCCATATGACCCTTTAAAGAAGTTAAGTAGTGAGGCAGCACATGAAAAGCTGCATGTGTGCTCTGTGCTTGCTGCTGTACACTGTGCAAAGGTGAGCCTCACAGGTGAACTGAAACAGATGTAAAGTGGGACAAATCACTCTTCTAAGAGCAAACAAGCAAGCTCAGCTTCACAGACCTTTTTAAAGAGTCCAGCTGAGGAGGCAAAGACTAAACTGGAGTCTGTGGCTTGCAGGCAGACTGGAAGACACAATGAAGAGAGCTTGCTATAGCAGTATCTTAAAGGCCAAAGATGTCGCCTAACCTAATACTATGGAGACAACAACACTCAAAACATTAAATGTTCAAGCAGATTATCAACTATTTTGTCCTGTTGCATGGTTGGTACAATTCAAGCATTCTTCTAAGTATGAAATTTAACTGCTGTTGGCTTGAGGAAGTTAATTATTAACTATTTCTCAGGAAGAAGACCAGAAATTTTTACTTTAGTTTATATGAAACGCTACTATATACTGGACAGGAGAGTTGAGCAAACCACTTTTTAATAGGTTCTATAGTTTGCACATTGAGATTTTTATTTTAGGGTATGATTTACTGTGCAGCTACTCACAACTGCAAGCACTCTGTCACAGCCAGAATAGTCTCTTTACAGTTGTATTCTGTACAGTATGTCAAATTACTTCTACAACAGATGTCAACGGCACTGACAATCAACAGAGAACCATGTTTCATGTTTTTGGGTCATGACATTTCCTTTTACATCACTTGCCCTTTTTTAAGAACAGAAGCAAAACCAACAACCTCACTAAATGTCCAGAGCAGGATAGTCAAGTCTTCTGCTTTGGGATATTTGAACTCAGAAGAATTCAAGTGAAATACATGACTACCACCCAGCACAGGTGGCTGTATAAAGAAGAGAACTGGTAGGATAGGTCTTGGAAGATATGCATCTCTACCCATGTTATCATATTGAATAAAGGCTTGTATAGATACAACCCCTAAAGAATAGATACAACCCCTAAAGTTTACCTCTCTCTGTTGCTTTCCTCCTATTTCTTTTACCTTCTTTCATTTTTCTTGTATCCTTCCCTACTTACATATTACAAATATAGCTGATCAAGAGATATAAAAACCTCCCCCCATTTTCTTTTATGAATGTTGTTTCTCAGTAACATAATATATATTTAATTCTGACATAAGGCAGGTGTATTTAATCTGCAGTTAAAGCATATAAAAGCATCTAAAAATTTAAATTATTTAAATCCTGTGATTCAGTGACTACTTCTTTAGTTAGGTTAGCAAGCATGAGAAGGGAAAGACAGAAAGACAGAGAGTCAATGCACTGAAGAAAAATGTTTCCTCTTTGAAAATTTTTAGAAGTGGAAATACGAAAATTACAGTGCCCTAGGCCAGACGCCCACCAAAGTTGGTCAATCACTCCCCTTTGTAGTTGGACAAGGGAGAAAATATGTATTGAGAGGCTTAGGAGTCAAGATAAGGACAGGGAGAGATCATCCTGTCATCAACAACATGGGCAAAACAGACTCAACAGAGAGTGAAGGAAAGAAAACTCTCTAATTTATTACACTACACTACACACACAGTGAAACCAGAGTCGGATAATAAGAAGCGCAACCAGATCTTAAAACACCTTCCCACCACCACTCCCTTCTTAGCAGACTTTTGTCAGGATTTTGCTCCCTTCTTCCCTCCCGTTGTGGCACCATGGTGGCAGGGACTGCAGAAAGGGGGTTCTTGATAGCACCTTTACAGCCCACCCCTCCATTCTCAGCAGACTTCCCTTTAGTAATGATTTTGCTCCCTTCTTCCCCCTCATCATGGCATGGGGGGGGAGGGGTCGGGTGCAGGGATAGGGACTGGGAAAATAGGGTTCTTGGTCACTTCTTCATGACCTGTTTACCTTTTCCAGATCTTAAAACACCTCTACCGCCTCCCCTGCTTCCTTCTTAGCAGAGTTCACTATAGTCGTGATTTCACTCCCTTCTTCTCCCCCGCCGCATCGTGGCCCAGGGTGGGGGAGGGTGGGGGCAGGGACTGGGAAAATGGGGGCTTCGGTCAGTTCTTTGCAAGTTGGTTTCCTTCTCGGCTGTGGTGGGGCATGCATTCCACACCCTCCCCCTGCTGCACCATGGGGTCCCACACATTTGAGACAGCAACTTTGGCCTTGAATTGGCTGATGTTTACAGTCTGGGGCCTGCAGAGAATTCCTGCAGCTCCTTAGAGCAGCCATTTTCTGCAGCCCCCGTTCTCTCCCAGCACCCAGCTACGCAAATCTGTGACACCTGGTCCTGACCCTGAATAGGAAACATGGTCCCAGAGCTTGTTCTCTCTGTTCAGATTCAATGCCTAGAAAATTATTGTAGTGGATTGCTATTTTATATTTGGAGCAACTGACTACTGACTTATTTCCATAGAAGGAACCTGCATTCATTTAGTTTTCTTAAAGCTACAGTCATTATTAACAGTGATAGAAAGATAGAACACCAGTTAAATATTTAAGAGAAAAAAGACAATGTTAATACATTGCTTCTTCCCTGTTAAACAACTGGAAAAAGTTATCATGAGATGGTTTTACTAGAGACCAGCAAGTATTCTCAAAGAAGGAGGATGAGTAAAACTGGCTGTTTAGCTAGTATAAATTAAATTAATACATTCTTAATAATGTGTGATGAGTCCTAAGGACAACTTCTTTAACTTTTTTTGTTGCATAGGTTCAGCTTTCAAAATCTCCTATGTACATCCCAAAAAGGAACTAAAATTTAAAAGCTAACAGAAGAAAACAGAAAATTAATAAAACTCAAGGAGGAGTAAACCCAAAGGTATGTTTTAGATAATACATAAAAATGTGGTCAATTGCTGAACTACATCTTGCTCCAAAAGAAATGAGGATGTTGGTATAAGTCAATTAGCAAAACAAACATATATTGAATCTCTATCCTAAATTTTATTTAGCAATAATCTAGACAAAAAGAAGTTTTAAATATTTTCATTTTACATGATTGATTGTGTTCACATGTTCTGATGAAAATTCAGTATGAAAGACAAACAGGAATAATCAAGGCTTCTGCAGTATAAAAAGAGTTACATGGGTTTACATGATCTATTGCTAAACAATTTGTCTTTATATTTACATACATAAAATAGAACTTTGAAGTGGATTTGCTTAAAACCTTTTCAATAAACCAGAAGTTTTTGGTCTCAATTACACTACAAAATATAACTTTTCTTTTCTTTTTCATTTTTTAAATTTTTAAATAAGGAACCTGGAATCAGCCAGGTAAGGGCAAATATAAACAGACTAAAGCTTTCAAACAAGTAGTTTCCTGCCCATTTCACTTTGATCAAATAGAATTTTCGCTTTCATCCCTGATGTCTGTCCCCTCTGTAATTTTATGAGTTGCAGAAAACTCTGAAGTTTCCTCCAGAATCACAGAGGTTTCCATTTCATCACCTGTGAAATCTGACTTGCAGTTCTGTGGCCTTTGAAGCAATTTTTCCTCTTGATCATTCCTCTGGAGCTGTAGGCTCCTAGACCTTTCCTGTGTTTGTCTCAGCCTTTTTACTCTTTGGTAAACTTGTGCTTTCCCAAATCATTTTTTCTGAAGTATTTTTCAATGTCCTTAAGTAATGAACAACTTCTTCTGTCTTCACGAGGTCTTAACTGATTCAATCACTCTTACTAATGAAACACAGCAAACAAGAACAATCCCCCCCCCAATTTAGGCAATTAGCTAAAGGACAAAAGAATTCACTCTTCTTCAATGTTTTGCACAGCATATGCCATACTTAACTAAATAATGTGTTCTTTGAAATCAGACATATTTCCACTGTTGCTGAATGAAATAATTTTTTGCAGACAGTGTAGGAAAAGCTTTTATCCAATACTTGTTATCTCTTGTGGGTTTTTTGGTAGTCAAGATAAAGCCGTGTTCCCAAAGCATTTTACTTTTCCTTTAAAACTATGCTGCAAAACACTGAATAATGATTTTCCATTTTACAAGTTGCCATTGTAAAACTGTTCTGAAGAAGATTACTCTTAATTTTGCACTCAAAATCATACTACACCCTATGACTCACTAAAACAATGTCAGGAAAAAAAGCCTTGGCATTATAAAGTACCAAAAATAGGGAGGGGGCTGGTGACAAAAGTTGCAATAAAAAGCATTTTTAGTGCTATGAAGTAAAGCAGATGAAACCATGTATATATTAGCTATTATTTTGCAAACCAGAAGTATACAGCACTTTGAAGCATTTCCATGTTTCACTCTGGAACTGGGTCGTAGTCCTTTATGTCTGAACTGCTAAGATGAGTTTAGATGCATAGAGAGTCAACCCAGCAAAACTGTTCACAGGAAGAATTCATCACCTTGAAGGCCTAGGCAATCTTTGGTTAACAAAATGCAGTTACATTATAAATATAATTTAACTGATGCTTTCCTGAGATCACTCCATGGACCACACTTAAGAATACCAGACTAATGTATTTAATCCAGAGTCACTTTTCTGGATCACGATGATTCTCTTCATCAGGCAGACAATGGAAGGTCAGCATTTAGCTGAGATCCTCAGGAGGTTTTGCCCCTTATGATGTTCTAGGAAGACAAAAGAAGGCCAATGGAAAGGTAGCTGAAAAAGGACAAACACCAACATAATAAAGTAGCAGTCTGTGCTCCAACCTTCTGTGGAAGAAAGTCAAGCAGCTTTTAAAGAGCAAGTGTAGAAGACTACAGCAAACAATTTTTAAGAAGCTGGTTTGAAGATCTGAACTTGTATGGATGTAGAGCTTTAGTACAATTAGCTACAATTCACTACTAAGACTGTAAAAATAACAATTATTAATGTTAATAATATAACCCAATAATCTGTTGGAACTTCGGAGATTTTAGCTTTGCCAAAATGCAAACAGAAAAATTAGGCACATGAGAAGTGTATTTAATTAGCAACTTGCCATCTGGCATAAGCAAGTAAATTGTAAGTGTAGCTCTTTTAATATAGATGCAGCTAAAACCAACCAGGGAATAGACCATAAGGTATTTTTTGATTGATTGAAGTGCGTAAATTAGGTATGGGAATGGTATAATTATCTAGTCTTTTGAAGGTTTATCCACAAGACTGAGCTGTGGGCAACCACAGCAAGCAGAGTAATCATAGCAAATCTGTTGACTTAAAATTGACAGATATATATTGGTAATTTTGGCAGCATTTAAGAATCTGAAACCCTATCTTATTAAACAAAGTTAGGTCATACTTGGAAAATAAATATCTGAATTAACTTTTTATAAAACAGTGAAAGCATGCCTAAAAAAATCTGAAATGCTATCTGGAGCAGTGTTTATTGTACCTGGGCATCCCATTCTGGCAGGCTATATAAACAAAAGCCAAGCACAGAAATGGGCAACAAAGTAGGCTCTACTCAGCTGCTCTTGTTGTGCAAAACAGAAGAAACTTAGTTTGATTTTAGTAATCAGCACCATCAACAAATGCCTAAGTTTCTCCTTTAGTGAACATGTGATTTAGTACAGTTTCAGAATTACTAGGCAAAGTAACAGAAGTTATAGTTAAAAGTCCTTTTCCTTGTTATTTACTTTACATTTTACTTCTACTCCTCACACTTAGCTGGCTTTGCCTCAGCTGAAGTGAGAAGAGCTACGTCCTACCTCATATGATCATCTCATTTTCTGTCTGGATAACTACACCACCTAGGCACACTGCTTCATTTTTAGCTGTGCAGTCAAACACCCAGTCTATCACCTGACAGAAAACAGTTGTAGTACCAAACATTAGGCAAGTCACAGATCAGCCCCTCCAGCAGGAAACGATTTCCAGAAATTCAGTGATCATTCCCTAAGATAAAGGTGTCTGATAGCCTCTGACCTACTCTGGTTTGGTATTTTTAATACATAAGAGAAAAGCACCAAAATCAGCATAAAAGTGTGTTGTCCTGATCAGCTACTGTAAAAAACAGAATTGAACCTTTTATTCACAGAGTAATTACTTGCATACCCAGTTTAAAAATGACTTAACAGCTATCTGTGCTGTTTCATAGAATCACAGACTGGTTTGGGTTGGAAGAGTTCTCAAAGACCATCCAGTTCCAACCCCCTGCCATGGGCAGGGACATCCTCCACTAGACCAGGATGCCAAATCCCCATCAAACCTGTCTGTGAACACTTGCCATGATGGGGCACCCACAGCTTCTCTGGGCAACCTGTGCCAGTGCCTCACCACCTTCCTTTTCTAAGGAGACATTCTTGGTATCTCCTGGAATACTGATAGGAAGAGGCCTTGACGGACAACCAGTAACATGAGTAGTCAGTGCCAAGCTCTTCAGATTGTGCACATATCTCTGGGGATCTTTTTCTTGAATTATGGCTGTTAGACTCTATAATTAACTGATTTTACCTACCTCTCATGATCCTCCAAATGTGATTTTTGGCTTGGCAAAAACATCAGTGCCAGACCACTTACATTTTAAATTCTCAAACTCTAGTAGACACTTAAGGTATTCCTATTTCCTGATTAACTGTGCTTGATGTGTCTGGATTTTAAACTTTTTGCAAAATTAAGGATATATTGGTTAATTATCAATAGCTAGCAGTTCTTATTTCTTATACAATTTAATATTCCTTTGCTGCCTCCTATATAGTAGCCACAAAAGAAGAACAAAATAAAAATGAATGAAACTTTATTTAAATCAGACATATATCCCTATACATACCTGGGTGCATGTGACAATATATATAGATATCTCTGAATATTCCCCCATAAGTCTCTACTAGTTGTCACAGGACAGAGCAAAGAAAAATTATGGTGTTTTTTTAGACTACTGAAATAGTTCAGGAAAAGAAGTTCTGGCCAATACTATATTCAGATTTTCTCCAGAGAATGGTATAGGAAGAGAAGTAATATTTTTGGATACTTGTGTTCTCCTTAAAATTTTAAGATTGATTCAAGGAGAGATTTGCACTTTTGACACCCAAGCCCAGAAGAGGAGTTGCCATACCAATTTTCACAATGGAGTGCCTGAATATGTCATTAGCAGAAGTCTGGGAAGTCAGGAAAGTCAGAAGCTGTTGCACTTCTGATATCCAGAATCCAGCAGCACACAGGAATACTCTTCCTGGAGCAACATGGATAGCCAACTGACTGAAAAAGTGAAGACAATGACTCACCTTCAGGATAAATATTCAGAAACTGTTTGGAAGGGTCAAGTAAAATGTGTTTGGACTGTTGCTGAGGAAGTTGTTCAATCCTTGGGGTAGATTATAATGATACTTCACGTGAAGGCCATACATTGAGAGACCAGAGTAAATGGTAAAGTACTGTAGGCAAGTTTGACCTTATTTTGAGATCAACTTACGGAGGTAAACTCACTGCCACAAGAGACAGACCCTGAACAACGGAGCACTCTGAGGCTGCTGTTCTGGTAGCCACTCTGCTGTAGGCAGATACCACTTCCGTTCTTGATGCTTAAAACGGAAGTTACATGTTAAGGAGAATGGCCTTTAAGATTTGGAAGACTACCTCTGTGAGCAACAAATCTGTACATACACATGGAAAATATTCTAGTTACACATTCTCCAAGACAGCACAGGAAATTAGCACATCCATTCAGTCACACAATGTAACCTCCACAGGAGAGGCCAACAGATAAAAAGAGATTCTTCTCCATTTAATTTTATCTCTTTGCTCAAATAGCGTTTTATATCCTCATATATTGCAAGGATTTGCTATCCTTCCCTTGTCTTTCACTAAAAGAGAATAGACTTAGAATACCTCTCACTGACATTCAGTGACTCTCTGGCAAGTGCCAGCTGCTGTATTTCATTAATGAAACTGGGGGTGATGATGGTGTTTCTTCACTCATTTCAAATAATCTGACATAACTATGCAAGCAGTCATGGGTAGATACTGGGTCAAATCTCAAACTATGGTTTAGAATGGAAAAATGGTATAAGGTTCTATATATTACAGCTATATATTTTAAACAGGCACGGGTTGGGATACAGAGATATATATGAAATGGTCCGTACTAAGCATTATATGCAGGCATTGTGATAAGAACTTCAAAGAAGTTAGGCTATGTTCCCTTTGCTTCAATAAAAAGAGTGAAATACAGAAAACTTCTAATTTATGTGATTCTAATTTGAAATTCTTGACATTCTAATATTTCAAGTGTTATGATAGACTTTTCTAAATAACACAAGTCTATCCATACTGCACATTGGCACTTTCCACTCTAGGCCAGACAAAACACCATTGATCATGTGGCTAAAATTTTAAACAGTTTTAACATTCACAGATGCATTAAATAATTTCAAAACTAAGTAGGCAGTTTATTTGTTGAACTGTTACTCTAAATTATTCACAGTGGCAAAAGCCATTGTTCCCTTCCAACCAAGACAATACTACAATTCTATGATTCTTTCAGAGAGACTATGTGTTTCTATACTTCCTAGACTGCAGCAGGATCATCGGCAAACATAAGTATAAGCATAAATTGTCATGTAACTCCAATCCATTTAATGATCTGTGTGGTCCATATCTGGCAAGACAATTTTCAAAAAGATACACCAAATGCATTAGCATGGTTTAATGGATTACATCAGGGGGGTTTGTTTTGTATAATTTATGGCATATTCTTAAAATAAGCCTATAACTTAGTTTGCTTTCTTGTCAAGCAGTCATCCACATTTGGAACAATTATTTGCATATATTATATCCATTATCAAATAGCACCACTTTAAATCTTTTTATACTAGTAAAGATAAGCAGGTAATTTTCATTTGGTAATTATTTTATGGTTTACCAAAAATTATAGAGGAAATCATAGAATCATAGAATGGCTTCTGTTGGAAAATACCTTCAACATCATCGAGTACAGCCATCTATGCAGCCTTACTAGGTCCAACACTAGACCATGTCACCAAGTACAACATCTACTCTTCTTTTCAGTACCTCCAGGGATGGTGATTCAACCACCTCCCTAGGCAGCCTGTTCCAATATCTGACAAGCCTTTCAGTAAAGAAATTTTTCCTAATTATCTAACCTAAACTTCCCCTGACACAATTTCAGACCATTTCTTTGTGTCCGGTCACTAGCTAGTAGGGAAAAGAGACCAACCCTCACCTTACTACAATCATCTTTTAGGTAGCTGTAGAGAGCGATGAGGTCTCTACTCGGTCTCCTTTCCTCCAGACTAAACAATCCCAGCTCCGTCAGCCACTCCTCATAAGATTTGTCTTCTAAGCCCTTCACCAGTTTTTTAGCTCTTCTCTGGACACGCTCCAGCATCTTGATGTCCTTGTAGTGAGGGGCCCAAAACTGAACACAGCACTCCAGGTGCAGCCTCACTGGCACCAAGTACAGGGAAAGGATCACTTCCCTACTCCTGATGGCCACAGGATGCAGGCCAGGATCCCATTGGCCTTCTTGGTCACCTGGGCACACTGCTGGCTCATATTCAGCTTGCTGTTGATGAACACCCTTATGTCTCTCTCCTCCAGACAGCTCTTGAACCACTCCTCTCCAAGCCTGTAGCTTTGCATGGGGTTGTTGTGACCCAAGTGCAGGACATGGCACTTGGCCTTGAACCTCATGCAATTGGCCTCAGTCCATCGATCCAGCCTGTCCAGGTCCTTTTGTAGACCCTGTCTACCCTCTGGCAGATCAACACTCCCGCCAATCGTAGTTCCATCTGCAAATTTACTGAGGGCGCACTCGACTCCCTCGTCCATGTCATTGATAAAGACATTAAATAGAACTGGCTCCAGTATTTAGCCCTGGGGAACACCACTGATAACCAGCCTCCAGCTGGATTTAACTCCATTTACCACAACCCTTTGTGCCCAGCCATCCAGCCAGTGTCACTCAGTGAAGTGTATGCACATCCAAGCCATGAGCCGCCAGGTTCTCTAGGAGAATGATGTGAAATTCATCAATCTAATTCATACTTATTTATAGCACTAGAGCTATACACCCATTTATAATTAAAAAATCAACAAAATTAACAGGAAACATTTTGGGCTATATAAATTTTTAAATGGCTTATTAAGAAAATAAATATGACAAACAAAGGCAGATTTATAATCCCATTTCCATGCTTAGTAAACATGCTTATTTACATTCCTCTATGAAAAATATAACTACCTTAAAATCACTTTTTCAAATGTTCTTCATGGAAATGCCACATAAAATTAACTGCTTGTTCTGTGTATACCCAGGGAATAGATCCAGGGGAGGGCAAAGGACCCAATTAGCAAGATGAGCTAAAAAATAACAAGACAAACAGATGGACACATATGGCAACTAATAGTGTGTCAATTTCTTATGAATTAAAGTTTAACCCCCTACTCCCTTATACTTATTTTGCATTCCCAGAAGATAACTAAGCATAAATGAACTGTAGGCATGTATTTTAAATTATCAGTGTGGTGAAGGTTCTGTCCCCCCCACAAAAAACCAGAACAAATAATAGTTTCAAACTTTGAGGTATATATTGTGTTTGGTGCAGAAGTACTGCTGATGACTGACTGCCTCTGAAGAGTGCTGCCTTGTATTTAGTAAATTGCAATGCAGTATCTGTAATGTCAAGTAACAAGACACCTCATTCCTAATGCAATCCCATGCAATTAATTACAGCTCCTGGGTTTACCTGCTTTAGTAAAGACCCATAAATATAATCATTTTAATAAAACATTTGATTCCCCAAATTAAACCTTTCCTGAATGTGAACAGTGCAAATTTGTCAAGGGTTTGGGTCCATTTCAGTTATCACAGGCCTTGTGACCTGCATTTGGAGTTATCTGTAACTTTTATTAAAGATGGATGCCTCAGACATCTAGCTTCTTTTTAGGCACTGTGAAACAAACATTCTGTTTCAAGAGAACAGGCAGACATTGATGTTAAGGCAGAATGTTTGCAGTCATTAGAATATCCTAACTTCTACAGAACTGTTAACTTAGCAGAAATAACTCTAATACTAAAAATATGAAGTATAATACCATATCAATCCTTCTGCCAGAGTTCTTTCACTGCCTTAATATCTGCTATGTGGCTAGAATCTATTTCCCTATATAGGAACAACTAAAGAAACACCACATCAAGCTTTTTTTTTAAAAAAAAACATAACCAGAAAACAAGCAGTCTCCTTAGAAAGGTATTTAATTCTTAGAAAAGTTTTTTTTTTAAATTAGTTCATTAGTTTCCAAAATTGTAAATAGTATATTATCTTCCACTGTTTATAAACTAAATTTTTACTTTCCAGTTTAAAATCTGATTTGATTATTAGGTATTGAACCCCATTTAATATAAAATTTCCTCACATCATACTTTCTAAGTGCTTCAACTAATTTGCAAAAAATGTCGCATAAAACAAAAATATTCAGTATCCACCATGCATCTGTCACTAAAGTGGTTGATTTTACAGCTGCTTACCATAGGGATTATCTCAAGACACAGAGGTAAATTCTCTTTTCATCAAGCTCCTGTCTGTGAAACTCTAATTCAGTATTACATATGGGAATTGTCCTATCAGCATTCATAAACACAACACATTGTACCTCGGCAAAGAAACAAAGCTTATCTGTTATGGGTTTTTTTCCCCTCATCCAAGATTTTCCATAACTTCTCAACTGAAAAGGCAGTTGTGACTGCAATCCCTTCTTTACTTTGGTACTCCTGCATAGTTGCATTTTTTAAGCTCCTTCTTGTGACTATAGTTTTTAAAATCAAGGGAGAAAATTCTCCTTACCAGTAATGGTGTTCCTTCCTTGGATAATTCACAAATGCATTTTAACAAAGGGTGCATTTATCCTAATCACAAAAGACTGAAGTCTTCCCTTGCAGTGTCCACAGGAAATAATCCAACCCAAGCCCCACTAACCTTGCATAAAACAGGACATACCCACTGCCATTTTTATACCACTGTCACCTTCAATCCGTTCCTTTTAGATGCAGAGACATATGCCAAAAAGACTTGCCTTTTCTGTCTAAGGCATGTTCAGATTAGAAATCACTTTCTTCGAGGGGCTCGTACAAATATCCTAACAAAGACACTGAAGGCATGAACTACCCAAATATCAATTAAACTGTGGTCTGAAAAGTTCCACTATAAAAGTGGATGTAGACTTTGGGAATGGCACAGTGCTTGATACGTGACTTTACAGCAAAATGTCTGAAGTGAGAACACAGCTACTGAGGTCACTCAAGTACCAGTAAAATGCTGGTATCAAATACGGCATATGTCAGGACAAATTGCTATCACCGAAATAACAGAACCCACTTCCCGCAGTGGAAATGAAGAGTTTGGGAAATTTCTTAACAAAGGTAAAGAACACCTTTTTGATGTTGACTATTCAACAATACAGAGCTAGCTTGAGAAGCGTAAGGCCAGCAAAGAACACCAGGAGGTGAATCTCTCAAATTAATTTAACAGCATTTTGATGCAATGAAGAAAGCATCAGAAAACATACTGTGGGACTTTCTGTCTTTCAAAAGGACAGCATGGCATATGGACTAGATAATCGATGAAGGTTCCTTCTAGCTGAACTATTCTGTTCTATCATTTCTAACATACCATATATTGCTGTAACCTGGATTTCATTTGCTATTCTACTGTCTCACCATTCAGCATCAGAAGGTCTTTCTGAAATTATTCAACTGATCCTAATTCTTACTTATTTCAAAATATCAGACCTACAAATGCCTACACAACACTTTCTCCAGGTCTCTTCTGTGATAATACAAGTCATGTGCGTTGTGCAAGACTTGTGTTACATGAACAGATCTCAGCACAGACTGTTGTAGAACTCCAAAGACAATGTTCCTCCACTGTAAGAAGTAAACATATATTCCTACTCTGTTTTTCAAGTTTTAACCATCTGTTTATCCTCTCGGTACCCTTCTGCTTGTGCCATGGGATGCTTAGTTTCTTAAACTTCTGGTTAAGGCATCTCTTTAAAGCTTTTTGGAAATCTAAGGATCCTAAAAACACAAATCATTTTTACTGATGTAATTTTACATGTGCAAGGACACATAATTTCATACATCTAGAATGAAACTTAAACTGGAATAGCTCAAAAGGCCAATCTCAAGTTTGAAAGCAAAAATATCTATCCAGATTACGAATAAAAAGTATACAATAATTTGCTTTACCTAGTTCTTTCCATGGCCACTTTGTCTTCATATACTTAAGAAACTTAATAATGTATCTCATTTTTTACTTCTCAAGGTACAACAGCAACAAAATCAATGTCAAAAAGCTGCATCTAAAACTTCCAGATGCATCAAAGAACAGAAATTACACATGACAATGCTGAAGACTGACAGAATACAAAGAAGCTTTTATTTTAGCGTGCAATTTTCTGAGAATTAAAGAACAAGTATCAAAGCGGTAGCAGTATTAAAATGAAGGCTGAAAACTGTCAACTTTTGATAGGAAGATTATTTCTAAAGTGTTAGAAACTAGTCAGATGTTCTTACATCAAATGAGAGCAAATTAACAGCTTAAATGTTCAGGTTTACATGGAATAGGTACACAGTAAAATACAAAAAGAAAACTCTTTAAAAAGAGGCACCTTGGAGTTTACTGAAAGGCAGAAGTGGTTATTACACCAAACAAAATTCCATAGAACTAAAATAGCTTCTATTGTAATTAGAATTACTAATGTAAAGGAACATTTTTCAGGTAGTTAAATTACCTACTTCATGAGCCACTTCAAGGAATTCTGAAATCTACTCTGGCAACCTATGCATGGTCATTTAGGCACTCCTCTTTCTTTTAGCAAAAAACTTTGGATGATCTGCATGGTTTTAGACTGGAGATAGAAGACTACAACTACCCAAGCATCTAGGTTATATAAGACAACTTGCTTTCAAGAGAAAACAAAGGAAAGACCAAAAAATAAAAAAAAAAGAAAGCCAAAAAGACAGAAAAATACAGCTTCATGAGGGTTCTGGGTAGTTCTATTCAAAATGAAAATGAAACTACTCTCAGAATTATTCAGAAGGGAAGGAAAAAAGGCAAAGAAACTATAAAGAGGTATTTCAAGATGTAAATGGTCTCTAAACATTCCTGAAAAGAGAGACTGTGTGCTTCTGTCAAGGAAATACATCAGGTAGCTAAAACTGAATGCTCTTAATTTGTTGGCTGTACCTTCTAACAAAAAATTTTTCTTACAAAGCTTTTTTACCTTCTCTTCAGAACCCTTTTGGACATATGATGAAGAAAATATTACTCACATGTATTTCTTTGAAATGAGATGTTTTACTTACATTCCCACAGTGTGACACTTTCTGTGTGTTCGTGCCTGCATACAGATACGGGTGAAGCAGCATTTCATCTGGATGCATTTTGCATGGGCAGAAATATGCATCACTTTACCTTATTTCATGAAATGAAAACCAAACCAAAATGACAGCGATCATCATTGTATTCATAGTTCCTTCTAACCCCATGTCTCATAATAGGAGGTATTCTGGAGGGGAGGAGGAGAGGTAAAGGAAGGCTAGTGAATGTGCAGTCAAGCAATACATACACATAGAACAACTTTCTCTGTTCCTTTTCGTTAGGTAGTTTCTAGATGTACATTCACAATGTGAGCAAGCTCACAAAGCTCTGCCACACTCAGTAAGTGAAAGTTGATTTTAAAACCCTCTGAGGAAATCTGCTCTGCCAAACAAATGCAGCTTCAGTACTGCATTCCTCTGCAGTAACAAACTGGTTACTAAAAATGTGAATGGAATTAACAATAGCAATTCTGCAAATACTTAGTTTTGCTATTTTTTTAACAATTCGGCTGAGGTGATCTGAACACAGCATAGACTCAAACTGGTAGAGCCATTTGAGAACTTTTTAACCATTTGTTCAGCCTCTGAACAGACATGGTGTGATGCCCTTTTGATTTCCTGGTAACAAAAACTTCCGTGGAAAATTCTCAGCAGGGTCAAGTAATCCTATCTTCCTTTTTTTTGTAAAATGCAGACAAATTCTGTATGAAGAACTGTCCTCCCACCTCCACCCCTCAAAATGCCTAACAAACCAAACCCAGAAAACCACAAATACCACAAAGGTTTTGGGGAGAAAACAAATGTATTAGCATCCTGATTCCAATTCCATCCGGGAAGTCCAATGCACCTTTGGAACTCAGAAAGGCTTCTGAGAAAATCCTGGCCACAGAAAACTACTGAATACAAAGGATGTGGCATAAGAGAGCTTACATATCTCCAACTCATCCTGATACAAGTCTTAACTGTAGCTAAAAAAGAAGCTCATGACACCCAGAAATTTTAAGTGTTCTAATCAGAGTATTATTATTATTAGTTTACCTTGGATCCAAATGTGTACTAAAACTGCAGTAAAACAACAGTGTTAAGTAAGTGTATTGCAGAAAGTGTACTAAGACGCTGCAATCAAACCCAGTATGCAGGCATTTTGTAACACCATGATGCCACAGCCAGATATAATGCATAAATATTTTACAAAATCTCTAAGTAACATGACCATCAAAGGTACAAATAAAGTATGTGTAGATGTAGGACGCCTCCGAGTAACAACAAATTGCCAAAGAACACAGTAAGCACAAGATATTAACAAGCTAGAGGATTGCAAATAGGCAGAATATCCTGTCAAATACACAAAGACATCTGGAAAGAAAAAAGAAAACAAGTTAAACAGTATCAGGAGACAGTAAGGCACCACTTCCCCCTCTTTGGGAGAGGGAGGCAAAGAGCATAATAACACGAAGAGGAAATAGAGAAGAAAAAACCAGGCCTGCTTCAGTTCTGGCTTCTCTCGTCAAAGGGCTCTCAAATCTGATCACCTTGATTTCAATGACTGAAATGAAAGACCACAGTCATCAGTGCTAACTGTAAGGCACCATCCTTGTAGTTTTCAGAATACACAGTTAACCTGGAATATGACTGTTACCTCATATTTTCATATGTGCAGTTCTAGTTACTAAGAATGAGCATAAAACATATTCCTAATGAATTAATTTGGCAAAGTTTTGCTTTAAAATTTAGAACTGGCCAGATTTGTCAGTTTTCCAAACACTCTCTTCCATTACAGCAATCTGTAATTCCCTTTGTATGTGCATGTACATACATATATCTACACATACACACACACATATGTACACCCATGAGTATACATATACACCCATTCAGTTACAATAATAAGGAAAACCTATTCTCAGAGTAGTGGAATTAATAACTGTGAACCTTAAGTATTCTTAATCAAGTTTCAGTTGGGTGTGGGATTCCATATAGATAGAAAAAATTAAGCAATTTTTTTTTACACAACTGTAGCTGTAGCTCTGTTCACTCATTTTCTGCTTTATCAGGCTGCCATAGCTCATGAGGGATTGCATGGGGTTGCAGATGTAGGGGTCACAGGAGAACATGAAACAGGATTTTTCATTCACCACAGTTCCAGAAGCCATGTAATTCACAGCAAATAATGCTCAGGTTTTGCAAACAATGACATCATCTGCTTCAAAAGATGATGGCGAATGAGCAAAGAGAAAATTAATCAACACAGGAAATAGGTCAAAAGCCTGTCTTTTTTTTTGCAGACTGTGGTAATCTATCCCTTTACAAAACAACTTCACAGCTGGAAAGAGATTAAGCTATCATCGTGGCATAGCCAAAGATCTACACTGATAAAATGTTCATACACAAATAGTTGTTCAAGGAAGGCTGATGATAAGTGGATGTACTGGTTTTGACTGGAATGGAGGTGATTTTCTTTACAGCAGCTAACATAACGCTACGTTTTGGATTTAAGTTGGTTTTGGTCTGTGTTTCAACTATTGCTGAAAGAACTGATTTGCGCCTGCTGTCTGGGAGGCTGGTATAACAGTCATTTCTATTTTTATAGTCTATCTTGAGTAAATCAAAAAGTTGTGCACTTTTAGATGCCTTTTGGAAAACAGATCAGGACCTTGAGATCAGCAGTAGAGTGCTCTTCCTCTCTGCTTAACAGAAAAGTCCTTCACCTTGTCCTAAAATGTCAGTTGTGCCAACAGTGTGAGCTTACCTGTCCCTGGACCAGATCATGTCTGGATAGGAGACTGGCTTTGGAAAAGTTACCAGAGGATGAAAATGTGAACAGATGCTTCCTGAGCTTTTGTATCTGGCTTACATGCCAGCTTACATGCCCTTCTCTCTTGTCCTTCTTTCTTCTCACTTGGATACTCTCATATTGTGAAGTTCTGCACATTAATACAATTTTCAGTATTTTCACACCTGTGGATATAAAATACTGTCTCATTCACCTGACAATTCAGAATTAACAGCTGGGCAAGATGAGGCCATTGTATTTATTTCCCAAATCTATCATAATTACAGCACTGGAGACACTGGCACATACCTCTCCATGTCCTCTCTTTTATGTTAAGGTGAGCAAAAGCATTTCAGGGCTTTAGCTTTTCTAACCTGATACCTGCCTGCTTGGACAGTTTCTTTGTATTCTTCCCAGGTTACCTGTCCTTGCACTTCCAACCTCTGTAGGTTTCCTTTTTGTGTTTGAGCTTGCCCAGAAGCTCCTAGCATCCATTCAATCTTCCTGGTGTTTTATGACTTACTTCCTCTTTCTCAGGATGTATTGCTCCTGAGCTTGGAGAAGGTGATCCTTGGAAACTAATCAGCTTTCTCAGCCTCCTCTTCCCTCTATGGTTTTCTCCCATTGTACTCTACCAAGCAGATC
Source organism: Laterallus jamaicensis coturniculus (assembly GCA_022605575.1). Taxonomy (NCBI): domain Eukaryota; kingdom Metazoa; phylum Chordata; class Aves; order Gruiformes; family Rallidae; genus Laterallus; species Laterallus jamaicensis. The sequence goes on from JAKCOX010000012.1 coordinate 12,955,555, forward strand.
CCTGTAGTGGCCAAAGTCTGCTCTCCTGAAGTCCAGGGTGGTAAGCTTGCTGTGCATCCTTTTCACTGCCCACAAGGATCTTTACCATTTCATGGTGATGGCAACCAAGGCTGCCCTTGAGCTTCACATGCCCTACTAACCCCTCCTTTTTGGTGAGATCAAAGATCAAGCATGGCACTTCTCATTGGCTCTTCTATCACTTGAAGAACAAAGTTATCATCTACACATTTCAGGAAACTCCTTCATTGCTTGTTCCCTATCCACTATTCAAAAAATTATGCTTCTATGCAATAATGACAGGTATGCAGAAAATGGAAGAGAAAGTGTCAGATACCGTAGCCTTTCACACAGAAAAAATCCAGACCCCATTCTGATCTCACCTCAATAGGTCAATAATCACATTTTCTCAACCAACATTCTGAGCAGTGAGGGCTGACATTTGATGAAAGCAAATAGGGAAAGAGAATCATCCTTGGTAAAACAGAAATTTCCTCCAAACTCTGCAGTATGACGTGATCACAGAGCCAGGTTATATTACATGATAGCTCATGCCACTGTATCCCATGAAAACAGGATAATCCTGAAGTGCACTCCGCAACCACAGCTTCACCAATGGTGACCATTTTAGCAACATCATGTTTAGGCAATTACCACAAACCAATGGCTTGTATAAACATACTGATGGCGTCATGAGCCATTTAAGAGGAACAAAACCTATGTTGTAAAAGTTCAAAGTGTTCTGAAGTACCAGCTACACCATAGTACACTAATTGTCCAGTCAACAGGTGTAGTTAGTGGACATGTTTCTGAAGTTCTTTTCTGATCATTACACAACATTATGTTCCCTGTTTCTTATTCTCTGCTGCACCTACATCTTTGATTCTTAGCTGCACAGTGATCCAGCATGAACAGTCTGGCTTTCAAGGGAACCTATCTAATATTGATCTACAGTCTGGCTCTTAGGGCATTCTCTTGGAAGACAGAGTTGTATGCTCCCATAACTAGTAACTTTCTGCATTTGGATTCCCACTTCCCTGTCCCTTTCGATAGCCTGATCAAAAAGGTGCCGAGCTTGTCAACTATACCTTTTTTTCAAGTTATATTGAATAAAACTCAGTACTCTCCAGTGTAACATAACTCCTTCTGTTCTGGAGAAAGAACTTTTGACTTACATGATTTATAGCCACTGCACTATACATATTTATTTTAGATTAAACATGAGCATTATACACCAAGTCATATATTATTTATGTATTTGAACTATGTCAAACTATGCACAGCAGGTCATATTTAGCATAGGCAAATGTCTCCCAAAATAATCCCAATAAGAAGTACCCTTGAAAAAAGGGATACCCTGCTAGTCATTGTGAAGAAATAAACTCTCATTATAACTTTATTTTATAAGTTTGTATACAAAAAAATTCAATTATACACACATCGTTTCTTACAATCTAATAAGCTTTAGATTATATTTAGCTTGTTCTTATTTAGCTTGCAGCAGATAAATCTTTGTGTTACTCATTTAAATATTTCAAGAACTTTAAGAAAATAGCCCATAAATATAAAAAATTCTTAACATGCAATCAGAAAAATAATCTTCTGACACACATCAATATGAAAAAATTTAATTCAGTTGTGGCCTATAATTCTTCAGGGTGACAGCTTGGACATGTGATATATTTGCAAATATCACATGTTCCCTTATCAGAAACACAACTTTCATAACATTTAAACTGTCATTGATATCTGCTAATGTTTATTATGTCCACTACCACCCACATATATGTATACTGTGCCAATTATTTTTCATAAAACTTTAAACAGGTTTATATTTCTTATAGCCTTCTATGATGTCATTACCAACTGGGTGGATGGAGGGAGAGCAGTAGATGTCATCTACCTTGACTTTAGCAAAGCTTTCGATACTGTCTCCCACAACATCCTGATAGAGAAGCTAAGGGAACAAGGGATAGATGAGTGGACAGTGAGGTGGGTTGAGAACTGGCTGTCGGACCGGGCTCAGAGCGTCGTGATCAGTGGAGTAGAATCTGAATGGAGGCCTGTGACTAGTGGTGTTCCCCAGGGCTCGGTGTTGGGTCTGGTCCTGTTTAATATCTTCATTGACGACCTTGATGAGGGAATAGCATCCACCCTCAGCAAGTACGCCAATGATACAAAGCTAGGAGGAGTGGCTGACACGCAGGAACACTGAGCTGCCATCCAGCGAGACGTGGACAGGCTGGAGAGCTGGGCAGGGAGAAACCTAATGAAATTCAACAAGTGCAAGTGTAAAGTCTTGCACCTGGGGAGGAATAACCAACTGTATCAGTACAGTCTGGGGGATGACCTGTTGGAAAAGAGCTCTGTGGAGAAGGACCTGGGGGTCCTGGTTGATGACAGGTTGGCTATGAGCCAGCAGTGTGCCCTGGTGGCCAAGAGAGCCAATGGGATCCTGGGGTGCATCAGGAGGAGTGTGGCCAGCTGGTGGAAGGAAGTGATCCTCCCCCTCTACTCTGCCCTGGTCAGGCCCCACCTGGAGTACTGTGTCCAGTTCTGGGCTCCCTGGCATAAAAAAGACAGGGACCTTCTGGAGAGAGTCCAGAGAAGGGCGACAAAGTTGATTAGGGGTCTGGAAAATCTCCCCTATGAGGAAAGGCTGAATGAGCTGTGTCTGTTCAGCCTGGAAAAAAGAAGACTTCGGGGGGACCTAATCAGTGTTTATAAATATCTTAGGCATGGGTTGCAGGGGGAATTGGCCAGCCCCTTTTCAGTGGTCTGTGGGGACAGGACTAGGGGCAATGGCTGTAAGCTGGAGCACAGGAAGTTCCGCACCAACATGCGGAAGAACTTTTTCACAGTGAGGGTGACGGAGCAGTGGAATAGGCTGCCCAGGGAGGTGGTGGAGTCTCCTTCTCTGGAGATATTCAAGTCTCGTCTGGACGCCTATCTATGTAATATGAGATAGGGAGCTGCTTTGGCAGGGGGGTTGGACCCGATGATCTCTTGAGGTCCCTTCCAACCCCTAAGATTCTGTGATTTTAATATATTTGCTATATTTTAAGAACATCAATTTTCCAAACAACTAATATTTACAAATACGTACGATTTGTTATAAGACTGTGACTTTCAATGAGCTCAACAACCGAATTTGTCGTTTTACCTAGGTAATGTGTGTGAGAGAACTGCTTTTACAATTTCCTGCAAAGGGTGCTTGCTCACTAGTAGTGCATGAGTATATTTAACTTGATACTTAGCCTCTGGCGGTGGCACAATTTCAGTGGGCTGATTTTCAAAGGTACAAAGAGCACACTTGCAGTCATAGTGGCAAATGCAATCTCATGCCAAAACAAAAGCCATAAGTCTTTAGAAAAAGACAGTGCCTGAAACTTGATGGCCATCACAGAATGATCCACAGCCTTTTTCCTGCTATCTCACTGAGATTTTTGCAAAAGTGAGTTCATGAGTAGGGCTATTCAGCTGTTTTTGATAGCAGCAGCTCACTCCAAACTACTTGGAGTAGCACACATACAAGACTACAGTGAATATGGAATAAGCCTAGTATTTCTGGAGTGAGTTTTTTTTTAATGACTCAACATTTTTGTTTGTTTGGGTTTTTTTAGCGTTGTAACAATATAAGGAAAATGTTTAGGCCTGAGAGTTTGGTGAATGTTCTCCCCTTGGTCAGTTACTGTGATCTGGCTTCTTTCTTATGAAGGATATTAAGAAACAGTATTTTTGGCCTGTTGAAATATCTAATGCGCCTGCAAGGATTGCTTATGATTAATAATTACATGCCAGGTCAAGCTGCTTTGACATGATGCAGTTCTGGTAAGGTGCTTCCATGGTTAAACTGAAAACACTTAATGCTACTATCAACTCAAGTTTAACATAAATGTGAAAAAGTTATTTGTGTATCCAGGAAATATTAAATACTAAAATGCAAGCTGAGAAGTAAATATGTAAACAAAATATTAAAAAGTACATGTGTGTGTTTGTTTATTGATTGATTTTTACATTATATATATGCATAACAAAAAGGAGGTTGTTCTTCAAAGCTTTTTCTATGGTAACGTTCACTATACTACTGGATTCCATTCTGCCATACCTTACTAAAGGTAAACAAGCTAACAGGAAGGTCCTGTGATAAAACACAACAGCTTTTATTTCAGTTATAAAAATGTTCATTCTGCCACCCATCTGCTGAAGTAAGTCTGTGAATTCTCTTTACAATTTCAGCATGGCTGGTCATAAAGAAAAAAAAGATAGCAAAAGTTAAAAAAAGATAATTGGATTCTTACTTGATTGCAATATAATCTGACACTTATGAGTAACACTATACCTTCTGCTAGTGAACAAAAGGTTTCATGGCATGGTAAGTATCTCCTGTTACTAAATAAGCTATGAGATAGATCTACTTAAAAAAATTGATGCTATTTAGTTTGTTACTTACAGAAATTAGAATATTATGATTTTATTACAAAATTTGACAGAATACAACTTCTCAGTAACATCTTACTATGTATTCTCTATATTTACCTCCAATTTGTGTTAGAACTGCTGCAAAAATACAAGGCAAATATTCTGAGAGACATGAGGCACTTCAAATGGCATGAAATGTCCTGTCTTTTTATTTAATTCTATAGCCAAAAGAGAAAAATTAAAGAACAGTAAGCCACCAGAAGCACAGCTTTAATTATGTTTTATTTTGTGAAGAAGCAGTAGTGAGTAAAATATTCTATCTGTAAACAGACACTCCTGTAATGGAAAAAGTCCAAAGCTCTTAGTGGTAGATTATTCAGTAACGATCATGGAGAAGAAATAAAACATTTAGAACTACTAATCTCACTGAAGCAAATCTCATGGCCTCTATTGACAGCTCTGATGAGAAAGAATATGTATTAATTTCCTACAGGATACCAACTACAGTATAGATGCTTCAAGTCAAAGCTCAAGAAAACTTACACAAAATAATATTTTACCTCTATTTTACTTAAAACTAACCTGCAATGACCTCACACAACTGCTTAATGCGAAATCGTCATGTAGGCTAAGCAAAACTTCCTTCACAGTTTCTCCTCACAGTAGAATTTTGCTATGAAAAGAGGTCCGACAGCTTTTCACTGGACCTTCAAAATTCAGTTGGTTTATCCTCAGACAGTGAATAGAAGGAAGAGTTATCTATACTAAAGATAAGACATAGGTTTCCTTTAGGAGAGACACAAGACCTAAAGATGGGAACAGCATGCAAAAGAAAAACAAACAAACAAACAAGATGAAAGAAGCAAACAAAAGGAAGGCACTGAGAAGGGGTGGGGAAGATGAAAACTGTAGTCCTTCTAAACGAACTACTAGCTAGATAGGACACCATAGCCCCAGATTCCCATTCTCAGTCAACTGAATTGTGCTCTTAATATCTAGGATAGAAGTAGTCTTGGAACTCTCTTCCTAAAATTATCAGCTACAAACACCAGCACAGTATTTAATGAATGTGCCCACTGACAATTATGCTATTCCTCTGGTAAATAAGAAGAAAGCAGGCAGGAAGAATATTTCTCAGAAAGAGCCCTGTTCTAGATCAAGCCCAAAGACAGTGTGTGTGACAATCTTTGGGTCTTTTCAGAGTTTTAGCAGGTCTCAATACGTTGATATTAGTTTCAAAATTCCCTCAAAGTAATTTAGCAATTCACAGGAAGGATCTTGTTTGTGCAGACAGTCATAGTGGTTAAGAGATACCTTGATATTTGAGATGAAGTTTCGGTATGATCTTTATCCCTATGAAAAATCCACATACAGGAGATATCAAAAATATTTGCAGCTTCCTTAGCCCTTTTAAACATTGTTTGATTTTTGCAACTCTTGAGTATTGAGACAGAAAAAACATAAAGTTCAGATAACAAGGAGTAGCCTTCTGTTGACTAATAAATCTGCATTATCTCTTAAGAATTTTTTGCTGCATGAATGAAAACATAATTGCCAGGAAAAATGAATGAATCTTAGACATATCTGTGAGGTACGTTTGTAGTAAACTCATCCGAAGCTGCATTCCTATAGCTCCAGTCAGTATTCCAAAGCCCCATAGGCATGCAATTTAAATGAAAACAGGACTTTATGCAGCCATAAAAATAAATTTTAGTAATTTCTGCAGTTAATTACAATTTTCTGCACACTGTGCAAAAAGATTCTTTGAAGCCATGCTCATCATTTACACAGCAGGCTGGAAGCTACAGTACTCATGGTAAAGAGACTGACCCCAAGTCAGAAATTATACTTGAGAACAACAGTACAATCAATAAAGCCTAATGATGGATAGGTGAGAAGCAGATTTCACAGATGGCCTCAACTCTTGGATATTTGCATGAGGGGCTGATTTCTGGATAGGCACAGACCTTGAAGTAAGCTTGCCAGCCAAGAGTGGATGCAGCAAATGTGTGCTGGAAACACGGGCTGAGAAAAATGAGAAAAAAATCTGCCCTTGTTCACCAGCTTGATGACAGGAATAAAGAAAACACATGAATCAGCATGCATGTCCAAAAATGATTATCTGGCACTGTAAGGTTTGCATTCATCACAGATAGAAGCCTGGCATACTCAGACATATGTGCAGGTGCCAAGTATATAAGCAACCTGAGACAAGAATTCACTGGCATGCTTAAGCACACTTGCATTTTTTTGTTGGAACAGGGGAATGAATGGATTTGTTATCAGCACATTTTTGGACTCAGCTGAGCAAATGACAACAATAGATGCTGGTTTTGTGACACTGACTGCACTGGATGAAAGTTAACCCTACCATTCAGACACAATCCCCTCCCCAAAAGCAAAAAAAAAAATAAAAAAAAATGCCCCCAACCCTCAATACAGATCCAGACAAAAAAATTACACAATTTACACATTTTCAAAATATTCCAAAGAGTATTTGTAAGTGTTGTGCAAGTCAAACTGTATAATGACAGCAACAATTCTAAGACAATGTTAGATACACCCTGTATCTCAGATAGATTGCCACAGCAAAAAATAATCCCTAAATCTAGAATATTTTAGCAATTAACCAGAAGATAATACAGACACACAGCATCATACTTAAGGGGAGGGATGTTTTCTTTTAACATAGACATTTCATTTGTCTCAGATTTAAAATTAACCTTAAGGGAATAAGAAAGCAATTACAGTGAAAGTTCCCTAATTATCTATACATATTTCCTTTACTGTTTAAAGTCTACTGTTTCAAAATGTACAATCTATTACTATTCTCATAAGAAGAGTCTCTAATGAGGGATTATAAGGGTTGGTGCAAACAGGACAAAGAGCAGAATCATACATATATCATAAAGTATTAAGAACAAACCACATGTTGATGGGTTACTGCAGACACTTCAGAAGTAGTGTAATGACCTCCCACAAAAAGGCAGGTTTGATGAGACTGCTATTTTGCTCTCACCCATCAGTCGAATTTGCTGTTAAGAAGACAGCATATCCTAACAAAAGGGTATTATTAGAGAAAAAAGATCTTTCCCCCTAAACACATGTGTTTTCCTTGTAGCCCAGTCATTTTAGTTGGGGGATGGGGGTGAAGTTTCATGGCTGGTCTAAATAAAGTTGACTTTAGCTTTCTTTTGAGAACTAAGACTTCAAGATGTCAATAGCCTCACTTGCTATAATCCTAAACATGCAATGTTCATTATTAAGATGAAACCAATTATACAGCTGAAAATGTGGTACAGACTCACAGAATCACAGGTTGGAAGAGACCTTTAAGATCATCAAGTCCAACCACAGCCTAACCCTGCCAAGTCCATCTCTAGCACAACATCTACGAGGTTTGGTTTTGTGGGTGTTTCAGTTTTTGTTGGGTTCTTGTGGTTCAGTATAAGGCTATCTGAACACATTCCTTTGGGATGGATCTCCTTTTGAGATTAACTCAGCATCCATAGCATAGAACTGAACATAACAGAGGCCAAATTTTGAATATCAAGTCACTATCTTGGTTTTGATGAAAAGGATGCTTAGGAAGAAAATGAAAGAATCAGGTCAAGGGTTGATAGTTCCATCATTGGCATTCTCTTCTGGCTCTCTGCACTTGACCTAGTGCATAATCAGCCTCTGGACCATCTCCACCTCATGGGTAACAGTAAACTCAGAGTACATGTGGCCACTATGCTATTCTGTGACAATGAGTTTGACAGCTTAATTACATAATAATTTATTATATTGATGACTGATAATTGCACTGAATGTTCTCACACAATGAGAAATGGTGAATAACAAGCTTATCTTCACATTTTTTATCTTCACTTCATTTCAATGACTTCTGTCACATTACCTTTTAGCACCTCTTTTACAAGCTTAAGAGCTATAATCCGTTTGATGTCTGTCAAAGAAGGCATAGCACCTTGACATGTTTACTGCCTTTCTGTACATTGTTTATAGACTCGTATCATTTTTTGGAGTCAGAATAACTGCCTATGATATTTAAAATTAAAAGAAACATACAAATTTTTCCATTATATTTTTTACATTGCTCTTGTTTCTGATTCTACTAATTCATAATACTCCAATCACTTTCCCAGTTATTACTGAGCTGTAACCTCACATTTTCAGAAAGTAACATATATATTCCATTGCTTCTCTTTGAAGAACTAGGTGTATTCAGAAACAGATCACTAAGGGCAAGGGCTAAAGCAAAGATCTGCAAAGATTTTGGGTTTGCATGGCAAGGCTTTGGTAGTGGGAGAGCTGAAGGAGTGCCTTCTGTTAGAAGCTTCCCACATGTTTGAAAGAGTCAATGCCAGCCAGCTCCAAGAGGGACCTACATGCTGGCCAAGGCCAAGCCCATCAGCGATGGTGGTAGCACCTCTGGGACTATACAGTTAAGAGGGAAGGGGAGGGAGAACTGCTGTAGAAACAGCAGCGGAGAGGGGAGTAATATTGTGAGAACACCATCTCTACAGACATCAAGGTCAATGAAGAAGTAGGGGAAGAAGGTGCTCCTGGTGCCAGACCAGAGATTCCCCTGCAGCTCATGGAGATCATGGTGAGGCAGGCTGTCCCCCTGCAGCCCATGGAGGATATTCATGGAGCAGATATCCACACAGAGCCCATTGAGGGCCCTATGCCAGAGCATATGGATGCACCTGAAGGAGGCTGTGACCCCATGAGAAGCCCAGGCTGGGGTAAACTCCTGGCAAGACCTGGGACCCTGTGGACAGACAAGCCCACACTGGAGAAAATTTGCTGGCAGAACATCTGATCCTGTGGGAGACACACACTGCAGCAGTCTCTCCCAGAAGGACTGCACCCCGTGGAAGGGACCCACACTAGTGCAGTTTGTGAAGAATTGCAGCCTGTGGGAAGGATCCACATTGGAGAAGTTGGTGGAGGACTGTCTCCTGTGAGAGGGAGCCCATGCTAGAGCAGGGGAAGAATGTGAGGACTCCTCCCCCTGAGGAAGAAGGAGCATAAGAGACAATATTACATGAACTGACCACAACCTCCATTCCCCGTCCCCTGTGCTGCTCAGGGGAAGAAGTTAGAGAAAACCTGGAGTAAAGTTGGGCCTGTGAAGAAGGGAGGGTTGGGAGAAAGGTGTTTTTATGATTTCTTTTTATTTCTCATTATCCTTCTCTGATTTGATTCATAATAAATAAATTTTTCCCAAAGATATTTTTTTCCCATGATGGAAATTGGTGAATGATCTCTCCCTGTCCTTATCTTGACCCAGAAGCCTTTCATTATATTTTTTCTCTCTTTCCAGATGAGGAGGGGAGTGATAGAACAGCTTTAGTGGGCACATGGCATCCAGCCTGGGTTACCCTACCACAAGAAGTTACTTGGCATACATTGAGAATGAAAGATACATGACCAGGAAATAATGCTGCTGTTTCAGTAGCCACTACCTCGATTAATTCACTATTATTCAGCTAAAGCTTGCACCTACAGTCTACCTTGCTTCTTCAAATAATTTGAGTTCCTTAAACAGCATATGTTCCAGTATCTCTTATCCCAACACCTCTGGTAATCTGTCTCATTAGGGCAAAAAAATAACCATTTTGATCCAATTTCTTTTCCCCAGTTTTTAAATAACTACTTGCCTTTGAGAATCTTCTTACCTACAACTCAGGCTCTTGGAGAGTTTTTGGTAATAAATACTTTAATAACTTTAAGGAAATGAATTGATAGAACTCCTCGTTTACAGGATGCATAGTTCCTGAGCTTGGAGGAGGTGATTCTTGAATAATTACCAGCTTTCTCGGCCTCTCTTCCCTTCAGGTTTCCGTCCCATGGGACTCTCCCAAGCAGGTCCCCAGAGTAGCCAAAGTCTGCTCTCCTGAAATACAGTGTAGTGAGCTTTCTGTGTGGTGCCATGAGTACCTTGAACTCTACCATTTCATGATCACTGCAGCCATGGCTGCCCTTGAACTTCATATTCCCTACCAACTCTTGACTGCAAGAATAAGGTCCAGCATGGCACCTTGTTCACTTGAACAACGTTATCATCAATGCATTTCAGGAAATTTCTGGGTTGCTTGTGCAGATATCAGGTTGGGTGAAGTCCCCAGGAGGACCAGGAATAATGAACATGATACTGTGTCTATCTGTCTGTAGAGGGCCTCATCTGCTCAGTGTCCCTGGTCAGCATTTCTGTAGCAGACTCCCACCCTAGTGTTGCCTGCCCCTGCTCCCCTTTTAACCCTGACCCATCCATCCCCAGGTGAAACTCTGTCAGGGAAGACAGCAGGCCTGCCAGTGGCCTAGCCCTCTTCACCGAAGACAATATCCTCACGTTCCCGTGAGACAGGAAAAGTTACTCATGCTGAGAGGATTTTAATAATCACATTCTCAAAACACAGCAGCCTTGATGGCAGGGGTACAGACTACCCTAAACCAAGAAGTTATGGGAAGGTACATGTGAGTAACAGAACATGTTAAGAACCAGGCAGAATAAAATGGTAAAAACAGCAGGTGTGTGGATGCTTTTAAACATCAAAGGTAAACTAATGCTATTTAGCTATAAGATATGTTTATCAGAACTCGTTATAATCACTAACCAATCAGTGGGGTGTAAACAGTGTATGTAACCAATTAGCAGTTTTTTTAACTTGCCAAGCTTGCAGTAACAAACATATATAATCTGTGTGTGATGTCACCTAATAAATGGCTTCAACCTAAAATTCATAACGAGTTGCATGTTGCCCATCGCCAATCTCCACAAAACTCCAAGCACTCCAGCTAGTCATTGACACAAAGGGTATCTGCCCTTCCCTGTCCTTCCTAAAGAGCCTCCATCCTTCCATCACAAAACTCCAGCTATAGGATCCATCCCATCATATCTCTGTGATACAAGTAAGATCATAATTAAGATAACTAAGATCATACATAAGTACACTCAGATTGATAGCAAAGGAGACTCCAATCACCTTTGATACAAGCAACTTGGAAAGCCTACTCCTTTAAATTTTAAAGCAGATCTTTAAAAGCATACACTAATTGTGTAAATATTATGGGGGAGGAAAACAGCCACAAAAACACAACAGACCTTTAAACAGAGAAAGTGGAAGTAAAATGACAAAGGGCTTTTGTAGGGAATTTGTGTCTCCAAATACAGCCTTGCTAGAATGTACTGATCCTCCAAAGAGATCAAACCACAGCATGGAAAAAAGTGCAAACTCTGTAATACCAAAATATGTTAGAATCACATCAGTAGAAGATTGAGTAGGAGCAGCAGAGGATGGAGTAGGAAAGATTCATCTTTCACTGGGATTCCAGAGGTTTTCAGAGTGTCTCCTGCTTTTTTATTTCAAAATCCATTTTTCATGCCTACGGAAGAATAACTGGAACAAAGATGCTCACCATCCTTCCTGCTGATGCTGGTGAACTTGTAAAGTAGGAACAGTAAAAGATTTGTAAATACATATGAGGTAGTTCTGCTCTCAGTTAAAAGTGGAATCTCCCTTACAGTATGTATTTTTCATTCAAAACAAAAAAATATAGTTATTAAAAAGATTAAGCAGTCTTGAAATAAAAAAAAAGAATCCTTCCTCCTCTGCAGAGTATCAGAACTGCTCCTCAAAACTCTTAAATTGTTTAGGAAACTTGGTACTGAAGGGAAAGCATCAAGTGCTAAAAACAGACATAGACACTTTTAAAATTGCAACATTAAAGTCAGTCACTACACACATCATACAAAGTGATTCATAATGGTTATACCATTTTTCCAGGTAAGAATATAGAAAATATGTTATTTCTCACCTTTCTTTCTCCAAACTAAAGCTTTTTGTAGACTATACTTTCCTTGAAGTGATATTGTAAAAACATGAAAAGCAAGTAATTTTTGCCTGGGACAAACTGCTAGATTAATTAACCTCTGTTTTCATTTAGAAACATTCTTCAACTGTACTTGAATATATTAAGACTGTTTTTCAAAAAAAGCAAATTCAAAGGATTGATGGTCTTTGTAATACTGCTTGGGATGGAGAACTTCCACGATTTCCATGAGCTCATTCCAGTTTCAAACATACAAATACCTGCAATTTTGAAAAGCTTTTGTATTCTCAACAAGATTGGTTACATGGTTTTCTAGACTTCTTAATTAAAACTTTTCTTTAAAATTTTAGAATCTCCTTTTCAAAGAATTATCCTGACTGCAGACATCTTTTTCCAGACTGATTCATCTCTGATTGCTTCTATGGATGGAGTACCCGATATATGTGACAAAAATTTTCCACTTTGGCAAAAAACAGTAGGAGGAAATAAAAACCTGTGAGGAGAAAGAGACCTAAACAAAATAAGGTAGGTTCCCATGACATGTGATCATAAAAAAACCCAAAAAAAACCCCCCAAAAAACCCACCAGACAAATTTGAAATCCTGATGAATTAAACTGTAAGAGTTCGAGGGACCAGGTAAGAGAACTGATAAGAAGTTCATTTCGGTGGTGATATAACATACCCAAAACTTCATTGTGTTTTCTTGACAAAGGGGAACAGGTTCCCCTTGCTCTTTGAATTACGTAGTTCACAGCACTATGAAGAGTTGTCAGTTCTCATCAGCAATTCCAGAAGTTGATGCAAGAACAATCTGCATGCACTTTGGCCTTTCTGAAACTCAGAACACTGAAATGAAGGAACTGCTTCTCTGAACACCATTGATCTTAATTCTGGTAAGCCCCAACCAATGCAGTAAGCATCCATATTTTCACTGACTGAAAAAAATGAACAAGCATGCTGGCTGTCATGAGTTTGGTTAGTCTGCCAGAGAAGGGAAGCCCTACTGTCTGATGGAATAATCATTCAACTGCTCAAGCAGGTGCCATCTGAGTGAATTTACTATAACATATTAGTTGGAGAACATGAAGCACCAGGAATAAGTATGCTATATATGTATACAGTACATATACCAGACACTCATATATACCATACACACATACATAAGTAGTTGTCTAAGATTATGTTTTTTTCCCACCAGTGCCCATTAGTTTCAGGTCACTACAATGAATCTGGTGGAATCAAAATATGGGTATCTATAACTGCCTTAAAGTATTTTATAGAATGATAGGAGCAGGAGCACATGGACAAGGCCATCAAGGATGTGCAATCTGACTTGTATCAACAAAGGCAGTTCAAGAAGGTCATTGGGCCCAGGTGAACCTCATGAGGTTCACCAAAGCCAAGTGCAGGCTCCTATACCTGGGTTGGGACAATCCCTGTTATCCATACAAGTTAGAAGATGGTGTGCTTGAAAGCAGCCCTGAGGAAAAGGACTTGGGGAGTATTCATGGATGAGAAGCTGGACATGAGCCACCAGTGAGCATCTGCAGCCCAGAGGGGCAACCATATCCTGGGCTGCATCAAAAGAAGTGTGGCCAGCAGATCAAGAGATGTGATTCTGCCCCTCTACTCTGCTCTCATGAGACTTCACCTGGACTACTGTTCCAGCTTTGGAGCCCTCAACACAGGATGGACATGAACCTGTTGGAGTGTGTCCAGAGGAGGCCATAAAAATAAACAAAGGGCAGGAGCAGCTCTCCTATGAAGACAGGCTGAGAGAGTTGGACTTGTTCAGCTTGAAGAAGAGAAGGCTCTGAGGGGACCATACAGAGGTTTTCTAGTACTTGAAAGATGCCTATAAGAAAGCTGGGGAAGAACTGTTCACAAGGGCATGTAGCAATAGGACAAGGGGTAATGGTTTTAAACTCGAAAAGGGGAGATTTGGGTTGGATATTAGGAAAAACTTCTTCAGTATGAGGGTGGTGGATCACTGGAACAGGTTGCCCAGAGAGGTAGTGGAGGCCCCAGCCCTGGAGATTCAAGATCAGACTTGATGGGCTCCGACTGACCTGACTTACTGAAGATGTCCCCACTTACTGCAGGGGGGTTGGACTAGATGACCTCCAAAGGTCCCTTCCAACCTTACACATTCTATGATTCTAGGACCACACATTAGCCGGCCAGTGAACTAAGGCAAGAAGATCCCATTGTCTACAAGACTTGGTAAACTCATTACAAGATCCTCAGAAGGTGTCTAATTATCTAGGTAACTGTGCTTTGACTTCCTTCTAGGTCCATGAAGAACTTACATCATCCAACAATGAATCTCACAAGAGAAGTAATATGACCTTGCACTTCAGACAGGAAGATGGCTCTGGCCAGTAAGTGGTTTTCTAATAATGGAACTTCCTGAAGAACCGAAGACTTCAGAACACAGTTTCAGCTCAGATAACAAGGAGATGTGGCACGTTGATTTTGTACACATTGTACAATTTCTTGAATCTTAAAACTTTTTCCTCAGAAGTGCTATATTTGAAAAGCTATCTACTTTTCTACAACACAGAGAAACATGTTTTTACCAGCAATTTTTTCATAATAACAAAGAGTAACGGTCTTCACTATACAAAATCTGAATTCTATAGGTCAGCTCTTAGAAACCAAATAGAAGTTACCTATATAAACCTGGAGAGACACGATATCATGTTTTCAGAATTGTTTATAATAGATGTTAATCTTCAGAAGCAATGAATGTTTAATGCACAACTGCAACTTAGTAACTTGTTTTGGTATTTTTGTATGATTTCTATAGTTGCAGTGTACAAAAGTACTTATTCAATTTCAGAGGCTGATACGTGTTATGTGACTTAACAGCAATATTGACAAATATATCAATTTGGAACATTGTGGAGAGTCTCTCCAATGAAGTGGAAAAAAAGATAATTAGATGTTCACTATCACTTTGTTAAATCTAAACCTTCATGTTATTAGCAGAAAGCGGGTAAGTTTAACAACAAATTGTCAATATACTAAATGTGACAAGAGGCTTTAGTTTGCTAGGATTTTCAGGCATGGCCAGCCCCAAAAGCAAGTCAGTTTTTTTAATATTATATGTAGTTTCCCTCTAAAGTTTTCATAAATCTGTACAAATATTGATCTTGCATGACCTTTAGAAAGTATCTAAAACAGTAGTTAATCAAAAAGCTCAGTAATTTGACATATTATTCCTCAATATTTGCTAAATAAAGTCACTTACTATGAATAAGTGCTAGAAACTAAAAAGTAATACTAACACACTACCTTGGTAATTTTCATGAGGTTTGTGGACAGCATGTGAATTACATACAGTATAAATTATATGATCGCAAGGTACATTGTTCAGGGATATTTTGACCTAACATTCAGGTAAAGGTTTTTGGTTGCTCAGTGATAACTATTGTATTTAAAAGAATTTCTAAACTATAAGCTTCAAAAGCACTTTCTTTCCTTGAAAGCTGTGAGATTTTGTAACAAAACCTTTATAACAGAAATCCATATTACTCCTGCTTTGGGCTTTATAATAGTTGGTAGCAGACAATAATATCCATATTTATGCACTCATATAGTACCTACTGACTGAAACCCATTGCATTGATTTTATTCTAAAAATAGGTTACAAATACCATATTCAGAGAATAATTATTACCAATTCATTGACAAACCAGAAGACCTTCTTAAGAAGGGTTGCTCCAGTCTGTCCGATATAAAAAAAAATTGCTTTATTAATAACTTAAATGACAGAGTACAACTGTTAAATCTGAGCATGACATTAGCTGAAGGAGAGCTAGAAGCCAGAGCTAGAAGTCTAGTATACAGGATGAAAATTAAGAATAATAATGCTGAACTGAAGACATGATCTAGAGAAAATTAAGATGTAATTCAAGAATGTAAATAGTTCAGCTAAGAATAATCAACTGACAAAATACAAGATGAGAACAAATACTATGTAGCTATTCTGCCAAATGGTATTTTGGTGATTACAGTTATCAAGAGATAAAGTGATCAGCAATAGAATATTCTTGCATAAAAGACACACACTGCCTTGAAGTGTAAACTAATCTTTACAGCTGGTAAGTCTAGAGCTTTATTTTTTAATAGAGTAAACTCTACCTAAGCAATAGAGAGGAACTGAAAGGAATTCAGCAGAAAGCATTAAGTACCAGAAGTCTATAATAAGTGGCATAAAAGGAAAAGTTAAAGAATTTGGATTTTCTTCAGTTGAGAGAAAACTCAGTGGAGCTGTAGCAGAAGACAGGGAAATACACCCAGAATGGACATGCAAAGGGAAAGTTCAGTCTGCCATTCTGCAGGAATACTACTTGTTTGTGCCCACCAGAAGGAATCTTTTCCCAAAAGCTAGCCCTCGCTTGCTACTACTATAAATTTCTAAATTTATGGTATGTACTCCTCAGTACCTGGGTGTTGAATGTCTAAGATCAGCTTTAGTCAGGATTGTATTTTGTATCAGCTTCTTCCTTCTACAGAAACACTACACTCAGTTAACTAGTTTCACCATGATTTCACCAAGTCCAACCACACCAGACAGCTTTAACAATGAAGTAACGAATCTTCTATCATGGTTTCCAAGAAGCCTTTAAAGTACAACAGTAACAGGTTTGAAAAAAGGGAGGTTATAGTTTTCAGCTAAAAGCAAAAACCTCAACTGTTTTTCAGGTATACATTTACCCCAAATTCTCATGGTATGGATTATCTGCATAAAATGGTAACTTAGTTTTTATTGCCTAAGTTCATGGTCAAAATGCCCTCAAATCCTAAATTCCTTCTCTTTTTTCCCCCTTTTGCCACACTTCCATACCTTAATAGCATTTTATATGCCTTCCTTGCTTCACCTGGCCATTTTCATTGCTTAAGATTTTACATGCTGTAGGAGAATATTTGTTCAACATGCAGTTTTATTTAAGCTCCTGACTTCTAACATAAACTCAGCTTTTGATAGCAATAGCTGCATACAATTTGGACATGTTATCATATCAGGAAGCTTATAAGCAAACAAAGCATTTTGCTTCACTATGTTATAAAAAGGTGAAATTCCACACTACAACTCTCTGTAGTTTAAGCACTGCTGCATCAACAGTGATTTTGTGAGTTTAACTGAGATGAATGTGAAGAAAATTAACTCACATACCTGTTTACAGAACTAGAGCACTAAATCCATAGGTGTCCAAATACTAAATACATACTCAAAATCTTACATTAGACCTTGCATCACTACATTGATTCCCTCTTATGTCTTAGTAACATCCTAGCAGTTACTATATAAGCAATATATTCATTTTCACAAAAACACATAGAAAAGTTAGTCAGTGACAATTTAGAATGGCACCTGCTTTTAATGCATTACATATGCTCGCCCTATGCAAACCAAGTTTTAACTGTCAGGCTGTCAAGAAAAATTATAATTCCCTCATCAAACCTTCCTCTTAAGGAAATAAGAGCTACAGAACACTTTAAAATAGAGGTTTTTTTAATGTTTAATAAAATCTGCTACTTGCATGAAAGCCCAGAGGGCTGTTAAATTTGAAGCTGAAAATGAAGAAAAAAACAACCCAAAACCAACAAACCCTTTTATCAAAGAAGAAAACACACAAAATTGGGAGGGACTTCAAGTTTGATACTTGCCTATACTTCTCTTTTCTCATCCTTCTCTCAGCTTCTATGCAATAAAGAAGCCCATTAACAAAAAACTGAGCATCCATAAAGTAGTCTCAAGGCTGTATTGGGTCATTAACTGTGCATTTATTAAGAGAAGTCCCAATCTGAAAACCACCATAAGTATAGTGCCTTATCAATTCCAGTGTGCAATCATAGGCATTACCTGCAGAAACAGATGTGTGTTGCTCACTCTAGTCTGCTTTTGAATGCTCTCCTAAGTTTGGTTCAATTTTTATTTATATTAGTAAAAAACAAAACACACTCAAAACCCCCAAAAAGCTATACAGGCTTTTTCTGATATGATGAATTTAAGCTCATTGCATTTAATTTTTTCCTCTGGCTTTTACACAAAATCTGTGGAATTACCTTGGTTCTTAAACATTTGTAAGTAAAACAGAACTGCAGCTGAGCATTCTTAAGGTAGATTCTTTCTGATTTAACCAAGGTAGTTATTGCTGAACACTCTCTATGAAGGGGAGCCTGCCTTATTTGAAATTACTGAAGTATTTTCATTGTCAAGGCAGTTTGCAATGTACAGTTCTTTGTCTGGGCTGGTGAAGAAAGGGGGCTTTTGAAGGTATAGAACTGTTTTGTCTTTAGGGTGAATCAGTGTTGTTTCTCCACTTTGTAGCAAAGGTACCTAGAACCTCTGTGGGGCACTCTGTTCGCTTTTTATTCCTTAAATGATTTTAGAAGAACTAAGCAAAAAAGACGAATCTGATTTACTGTTCTTTATATAAACTATGAGGAAAGATGAAAAAAAGCCCTGTTAAACATATAAAGTGGGATTTATCTCCAACAGCGTTAATGATACTCCATATGTTTTACTAAAAGTTGATACTTAATCTACAGACATTCAGTTAAAAAGCCCCAGCAAAGTGTGATGCAGAAGAACAGCAGTGCGCTTAGTTATGCCATACAACTGAAGTCTCAGTAGTACTGCTATGCATTTCTTTCCGGTAAGATTTTGTTGTTTCTTTTCCTAAACACACCTAAACTGACGCTGGGAGGTACGCAAATTTCACAGAAGTGGCTACTGAAGACACCGACATGACACCTCTACGGCTACTTCATCTTACCTCTCCGTAACAAACGGCAACTGGGGATGCAACAGCCAAACAAGTTCAGGGAACTGCTCCCCAAGGGAAGCGGCATCCACTCCCCACCGGCTGCAGGGCCGTAAAGCTCCCCACAAAACGCTGCACCCCCTCCCCACACTCACCTCCCGCGGCGATGCTCTCCCGCGTCTCTCTGCCCCTCACTCCCGCTGGAAACTTTCTGCGACGAGCAGGGGGATCCTCAGCCCTTCCTCGCCTCAGCCCAGCGGGAACTGCGTTGCCTCGGGCACCAGGCTGAGCTTCTAGAGCACGGTCTGTAACAACCCGGTGTGCAACCCTACACCGAGGACTGCGTCCTCGCCTTCCTCCTCAGCCCTTCGCCCCCCGGCAAGCGGTGGGAGGATAAGTTTTCAGATGGCACTTGCCCCCTCCCTGCACTTGAGGCGGGCCGGATGAGGGGGAAGACTGTTACCTGATGTCCCCGCTTGGCTCCAGGGCAGGGCAGAGTCCCTGCGGTCCCCTTCATGCCCGAGGGGCTGGCCAGCCCGCCCTAAGGCACAAGTCTTCATCCAGCTTCCTCCCCGCAGGCAGCGCCTCCTTCCCTCGTCTTGGCGGGGCAGCAGCCCCGGGGGCTGGGCGGGCGCCGCTCTCGCAGTCTCAGCGGTGCGGCGGGGATAGAAGGAGGAACGGGGGGAGGGATGAGAAGAGGCCGAGCAGGGGGCGGGAAACGAGCCGTGCCCTCCCTCTCTCCTCCCCACACCGCCACGGGGAGAAACGGTGGCGGCGGAGAAGCATATCTTCCTGCGCCGCTGGCCCCTTTCTCGCCCTGCCCTCCACGAGCACACCCGCACCCCGTCCCGCCGCACCTCCCGCTTTCCCCGTGGGAACAGACACCCAGCGCAACCCCGCCGTCCCAGCGCAGCAGCTCTGTGGTTCTGACGGGGCCCGATCATGGGAGGTGCCGCACCACCTCCCGCTTCACCAAGTCGCATCCGTGTCTTTCGCGGGCCGAGGGTCACCGTCGCCGGCGGGCAGGGCAGGGCAGGGCAGGGCAGGGAGCAGCCGGCGTCGGCGGAGGGCGCTCCTGCCCCGCTTGGCGCTCCGGAGAGTGCGCCTGCGCCGGGAGCGAGGGTCGGGCAGGCCTGGCCCGGCGGCCGGCTCGGCTTCAGCTGGGGAGTGGATTTGGGGTCGTGGTGGGGCAGGGCACCTTTGAGGGCAGACTGGGAGGTACGAGTTTGGGAGCGCCTTTCCCGGGGCGCTCTGAGGTGTGTGGTAGGAGCCATGGCGGGACAGAAGTTGTGGGGGGCCCGAATGGAGCAGCGAATGGGCACCAGAGGAGGTTGGGGAAATATGGGATTGGGAAGTTTGGGAGAATAAAAGGGATCTGGAAGGTAATGAGGGAAATTGTTCATGACAGAGAGGAAGAGTGGCTTGCAGATTGGGAAGGTAAATGGTAAATTTCTTTTTCTGTCAAATTTTACAATAAAAGCATTCAGAAAGGCAAACAGGAGTGAGTGCCAGTGGAGTAACGGAGAAGGGAGTAGGAGAAGGTTGTCAGGCAACAAAGGAGGAAATGTATTATGTCAGTGAACAAAGGGTTTTAGAAAGTGAAGAGAATGATGAGAGTTTTGGGGAAGACAGAATTTTCAGGGCTTGGGAGGAAAAGGATGGGAAACTGAGATGGTGATTATGGGAAAGTTTGGCTGCCTGATCATGGGTATTAGAAAATGAGCTGTTGGGAAAGGGATTTGTTCCCTTGATTTGTTCAGTCTGGAGAAAAGGAGACTGAGGGGAGATCTCATTATGGTCTATGTCTTCCTTACTAGGGGGGAGCAAAGGAGCAGGTGCCAATCTCCTGTCTTTGGGGACCAGCGATAGAACTGGAGGAAATGGTATGAAGCTTCAACAGGGAAGGTTTAGGTTGGATATTAGGAAGAGAGTCTTTACTGAGAAGGGTGTCAGGCAATTGAACAGGCTCCTCAGGGAAGTGGTCACAGCACCGACCTTGACTGGGGTCAGGAAGCATCTGGACGATGCTATCAGTCCCATGCTCTGTCTTGGCCCTATGTGGAGCCAAGAGTTAGACTTGATGATCCATATGGGTCAATTCCAACTCAAGATATTCTATGATTCTATGACTAGTATGCGAGGGAAATGCACATGAGTGAAAAGATTGGAAAAGTAGGAAATAAGGGAAGTATTGCAGCAATTGTTGGACAAGAAGGAACTTGGAGATCAAACGAACAAGTCACAGCTTGAAAGAGCTAGGAAATCCAGCAGAACACATGGAAGTATTTCCTTGAAAGAAGTGAGAGTATTGGTTGTATGTGGAATAGAAATTACACTGTCTTTAAACTTTCTGTAATAATTGTACAGTGAATCTTGCTATTTTCTGTCTTATAGTTCTGTCCCATGTGAGTGTGGAGAGTTGGATTCCAGCTCTCCAAGCTTAGCTCACCCTTACAACCAGTGTAGAAAAATAGCAGTGAAAGCAATAGTGCCTACAGACTTCATGTCAGCCTAGCTCTTGAAGGACTCAATTGTTTTAACTTTTAGCTAACCTGATTAGAAGCATTTATGGACATGTAGATTCATTGCTTCTGATGTTTGCTGATAGCAAAGGAAGGTCATGCTGCTGGACTGAACTGCTGATGGCAGTTCATGAATGGCTACTGTCCCTGAAATGGACAGTATTTATCTCAACAGAGATATGAGATGGGATACACATTGTGATTAATGAAACAAGATTGCTCGTTATACATTGAAGTGTGTCATTGAAGTATTTACTGTACAAATGAGAGGAGGAAATACTGAACATCAAATCCATCTCTTTATACAGATTATCATTTATGTGTGGAATAGCCCTTCCTCCATTGACTTCCTGCAACTCTTTTGGCATGACCTGCGCCACTTTAAAGTGTTTCTCTTTTTTTCAGTCAGAGTCTCATTTTGATCTCTTCCAACCCTTGTGTCTCAGCTGTTAGGGGACAACTGTAGTGAACTGTTGTGAACTTGTGTCTGGCACAAGACTTGTGTTGTATGAGTGATTCATAATAATCAAGATAATGTAGGCACAGACTAGCCAGGATAGACGTTGGATAAAAAAAAGCTGACCCGCTTTAGTGTAAGACTATGTAATCCATATCTTTCCCTTTGGTTTTCTCTCTTCATTATTCTTCCTGCCCTCTTTTGTACAGAATCTTCTTTCTTCTTGTGGCTCATCAATTCTGTTGCTGAGGTTCTCAGTAGCACCTTCCCCCCACCCTTCCATTCTAAGCAGACTTCCCTTTAGCCATGATTTTACTCCCTTCTTCCCCCCGGCTCGCAGTACAGGGGGAGGGCAGGGACTAGGAAAAATAATGGTGTTCTCAGTTACTTCTTCATGAACTGTTTTCCTTTTCCAGATCTTAAGACACCTTTACCTCCCCCCCCTCCCTTCTTAGCAGACTTCACTCTAATCATGATTTCACTCCCTTCCTCCCCCCGATAACCGCACAGGGGGGCAGGGACTGGGAGGTGGGGGCTTCGGTCAGTTCCTTGCAATTTGGCTTCCTTCTTGGCCCAGGGGGGCATTCGTTCCACACACCTTCCCCCTGCTGCCCCATGGGATCCCACCCACAAGAGACAGTCTTCCACGAACTTTCTATAATGTGAGTGTCTTCCCCCAGGGCTTTATCTCTTCATCAGCTGCTCTGCCTGGATCACTGCTATGTCGGGCAACAAAAAATCACAATGTCTCTCAGTCCCAGACCTCCACGGGGTCACCAGCCTCCCCCAGCAAACCTGTTCTGGCACAACACTCTCTCTCGCTCATCTCTGTGTCTCTGATTCTCTTCATGGGCTGCAAGTGCTGGCAGGGGCTTATCCCAACATAGGGTCACAGAATCTTCTCTATGTCTCCACCTGCTCCATCCAGCATGGAGTGCCTCCACGGGCTGCAGATGGGGTCTTGGCCTTATCCATGGGGTTTCTCCACGGGCTGCAGGAGCATCTTTCTTTCCGGCACCTGGGGTACCTCCTCCCCGGCCTCGGTGTCTGCACAGCTTGTTACATCTTCTCACTCCCTTCTCCGGTGGCAAAATGCAGCTGCTTCCGGGATGTTTTCTCCTAGAGGCGCTATTGCTATCTCTCATTGGCTTGGCCCTGGTCAACATGGATTCTGACCTTGGATTGTTTACATTTTGGAGCTCCAGAGAATTCCAGCAGCTCATCACAGCAGCCATTCTCTGCACCCCCTGTTCTTTTCTAGCACCCAACCTTGCAAAACTGCAACACAATGTCTAAAACGAATTTTAAATATTTTGTATATACAGATATTTTTGCAAAGTTGTTATCAGAGATCTAGAAGATGATACTTCAGTAGCCATCTCTTGCATAGAAATGGTGTCTGGACCTGCCAGGTACTGTTCTAGTATTGGTGAAAATAATAATGGTTAATGGTAACTGTAGCTGGTTGCCCATAAGAGTTGGAAGGTCCCTGGGAGTTACCTGTGGGGTTGCTACTAAGGTCTGGTGAAAATTCTGTACATGTGAAAGAAGGAGACATCAGCATTTTCAAGTTATTTCTGAGATTTGTTGTCCTTGTTATTTATGTGGTCATTATGAAGCAATCAAGATCTGTAGCTAATTGTGAAACTTTTTGTGAAAGGCCCCACTCAGAGGTGCTGTTTGAATTGTGTGTAACAAATGCCTTCTGCTTCCTTGAACTGCTGTGTGTCTGAATTTGAGATAATACACTGCACATTATTTTCCTGGATACACTAGTGAGTTAAATCAAAATCAGTTGAAAATTCAGTCATTTTCTTAAAGAAAAAATAATTAAGAAAATACCTGCTTTATATCATAAAAGGTATTGATAGTGATCAAATTAAATCTTTCTTTCAGAAATGGTTATATGGAACAATGATGACATGCTGCTAAGTGAAACTAGTTTAAGATAATCCAATTTGATAGAAAATTGCAGGTTTTGCATATATATACATAGTATATATTTTCAGGTAAATATACTTTCATAAATTGTAGTTTCTTATAGTTACATACAAGAATATTTTTCTACAAGAAGCAAGTAATACTTCATTTGCTCTAGCTTGTTTCAAAAACTATGAACCTGTTAGCATACCACACAACACATGGATTTATACTTGAAAATGTTATTTTAAAAATCATGGTGCAAGTTAAATGTTCATAATATGTTTTAATCACTGGGACAGCAGTGCAATTTGATATCTATACTTAAAGGCAGTAATAAGCTGCACATAAGTTCCATAGAAAATAAAGTATCTTATTATTGATAGCAACTATAAAGTCCTAGAAGAAAACTAATTTCTTCTGAGTGACTGTGTGTTCACTTGTTTTCAAAGACAGATTGCTTATACAGTAGAATAAGTAATGAGTAATATATGAGTGAAAAGACATTTGGTTTTGTAATGAACTGGCTAACGTGTTGATTGATTAGGTTTTGTGGCATCTATACCATCATGTAAACAGTTGAGTTCACCTTCTCCTTCCTCACCTGTCCCCACCCACCTCCTGCTCTTATTGGCCATATTTCGTGTGTCTTTTTTTGGATTCCTGCTCAGCTGTAACAGAAGCTAAATGACTTTCCCAATAAAGAAACTCAAGGTCAGAGTTGGGAATAGCTCATACTGACAGCATGGATCCACCTGTACTCAGCTGGCTTATGGTAGCTTATTTGTTGTTCTCCAAAGATACAGCCTTTGGGTTGGGTTTTCAACTGTACCAGCATGCACCATGCCACTATTTACCTGCTGATGTAGGTCCACCTTCAGTGCCCAACTTCAAAAGTATGTATGCTGGACAGTGAAATAGTCATATTGTTTCTGGGAAGTCTCTCTGGCTACATAAACCAGTTTGTGCACTAAAAAAAAAGATTAAAAAAAAAAAAAGATGAAAAAAAACCAATCCATGTTCTCAGTGTTTGGGAAGATTATGCCTGAGTGATCAGCTTCACTCTGAGAAGAATTTTTCCCTGGACACCATCCAAACTGTCTAAGTTCAAAGTCAGAAGAATTCAAGGCGGTCTACCTCAGGTCTAAACAGTGCAACAATTTCTCTGAGGCTATGTATCATCACTTCTTCCAAGAGGACCTATACAAAATACAAAATAGGGACCTTCCAGCAAGCCCTTGACAGTGTGTTATTCCCTCCAGGGAAGACAGAACTTTATCTGAGCTTCAAGTTTATGGATCAGTAATAGCTCCATTATTATAATGAGAGGATGGAATTGCAGGGTGTTTCTTCACATTCAGACTTGGTATACATAGAAAGGACCCAGCTTAGGTGTGAGCTCCAGAGGACTGAAGCCCTTGTGGGGACATTTAGAAGGACATTGACATCTGCTATAACCCTGTCGCAATGAATATATTACTGTGGAGGCTACCTTCCTCCACTGATACTAAGGCGGCATAAAGATGTACAGACTCTTGTATGGGAACTCTTGTGATTAGACTCTAGTTGCTACTTTGATACACGTGGATCTGGCAGAGGATGTAGGAGCTGTGGTGAAACATTCTGAACAGCTTGACTGGGTACTTGAATGTTTTTGGACATTTGGACTCCACACAATTGCACCTGTGTTCCCATATTTATCTGTAGGATCTTTAGTTCCTGTCCCTCACTTCTGTTGTTGTACTTAGATTATAAATTCTTAAGGACAAAAACTACTCTTTCGCTCATTGTACAGCAGCTAGCATAAAGTGGTTTTGATTTCTGTCTAGGACTCACAGTAACTATGGTAATAAAGCAATAATACTGGTATTAGT
The DNA here is from genome assembly GCA_022605575.1 of Laterallus jamaicensis coturniculus. Classification (NCBI taxonomy): domain Eukaryota; kingdom Metazoa; phylum Chordata; class Aves; order Gruiformes; family Rallidae; genus Laterallus; species Laterallus jamaicensis. Next base: position 12,981,366 of record JAKCOX010000012.1, read on the forward strand.
GACAATAGTAGCAGTATTTATACTACTAGAAAATTGTATGGAATGCTAGAAGATAAACAGCTATCATTCAATGTTCTGTGAGAAAACCCACGTAGTTTTTGCTCATACTAGCAACTTGTTGCACACACATTTGTTTATTGTGCTCTCTTCTAATAAAATGATAAGTACCTGAATTTATAATGAAACTTCTTTTCCAAGTACCTGTTTAGTTTTGCAGCTAAGTAGCTATTGAAAGTTATTGACAGTTACAATCTAACTTGAAATGTCTTTCAGCTGTCATTATTATACTTGATGTCACAAATATACAAGTTATGGAGTCTTTCATATAAAATTTTAACCTCTAACATTAAAGCACTAGATCAATCTTGTCTAAATAAATCAGTGCTTCATCTCAGAAATGCAGAAGAGAGCAACATGTCCTTATTTGTTCCATGGTTAACACATAAACTACAAAAAGCCTGGTATCACCTGTGAAGAAGTATCATCATTCCAAATTCTAAGAGGACACAGATGCCTCAGGCTCAGCCCTGAAGCAGACACCTAAGTGCCCGATGCCTGTAGAAATTCAGATGTGCTCCTCTTCAGGTTTTCAGTTGGCCATTGTATTCCTCACACAGCATCTGGAATCCATGACTGTCTCTCAGAGTTGTTAAGTTCTTTATGCAATCTACAGAAAGCTAAGTGTGTTGCTTGAGCATTCTGGAGAACGTTTTTGGAGATTCCTGTCTATGCCTGTTGAATCTATGGCAGCACAGGCAATACCTTGAGGATTCATCTACAAGTAAATGGTTTGCAGCTTTTTCTGGCACCTGCTCCACTAAGAGACCCTGATGTGTAGGCACTGGTGCAGTCCTAAGCTCCTTTCAGTGTAACTGGGTCCAACCAAGAAGAAACCCAGACAGTTTCCTTGGTGTTCATTCCTGGCAAGCAGTACAGATGAGGACCACTCCTAATTGCATTCCCTCTATCTAGGACAGTTCTTCCAAATTATCCCTTCACACTTTGCATGCCTGCCTTGCTCATGTTTTTCCTTCATTCCTCTTGGGTTTCTTATCCTCTTTTATTTTTGAATGTACACTTTCAAAGATTTGCTGCTTCAGAGGAATTTTACTATAATTAATTCAGACTACATATTTTGCTTGTCTTTTTATACCTTTTAGATCTGACCAATACGAATGCACTATTAGCGGAGCATTCACTTCTCATTTTTACCAATTCGGAACAGTCGTTTCAGTTTATTTTGTATTTTTTTCTTTGCTGTTGCTATTTTTCCTTTTTTTTCCCCTTTATCTGTGGAAAATGGAACAAACTAATTAGATTTTAAATGCCATATAGCAATTCTAAATAAGGAATTATTCATTAAAAATAACCTTTTAATATGACAAGTCTTGTTATAGTAGGGCACACATTGACTTTAAGGGTTTTTTTATTTTAAATGTGGCTTTTTAAAAATCTTTATAATCAAACAAAATCAGTCGGTGTTACAGTGTAGTTGGATAAGTGTTTTGGTAGTATGGTGAAGATTCAGAAGCATGAAAGTGTTATTGTAAAGCAATTGTTGTAGGGTGTCAATTGCTTGGAAAAGTAATTGTTTCACAATGATATATATTAAATACTGTATTATGTTTAAACTGGATAAATCCAACAACTAAGACTTGTGTTTTTTTGAAAAATGGATTTATCTCCGGAACTTACTAGAAACTTTATTTCTGTAGTTGTACAAAGAAGATTAATCCTGGTTATAGGTATTCTAGCAGTGGTTGTAAGCAAGCCCTTTAATATCCTTCTGAAAACTGGGTTTACAACACTGCTAACAAGGCCTGTTGGTTGGCTGTTCTTTTCAATCTAAATTGTACTCTTGCTCTTGCCAAATTGCTATGGACATGCATGTAGCATAACAATTTTATTTTCAAGTCTTTACTGTCAGGCTAACACTGAACTTCCAGGACACTATATAGGAAAATGTGAAATCCTAGGGGTCTTAGTGGTAATCAGTCTTTCAAAGTTCCTTTTGCACTGTTATTCAGACGTTAGCAAGAATGTCATATAGTCCTGAAGAGGAATTGTTTAGTTAACTCACTAATTCTTGTGTCATCCAGATGAATGCATGAACACTGTATGTCTTTTAAATGCACCAAGTAATGGGTAGAAGTAATGGTAATAATAAATCTAGTGCTTCAGGTGTGTTACTACAATGAAATGTTATTTTATATCATTCTTTTACTGTGCAGTAGTCGTGCTGAAATTACTTAGGCTATCATGTGTTATATCGATCATAAAATTTTAATTTATATTGTTATGTGTATCAGTGTTTCACATTTTACTTCTAAGAATACAGATAACACATGTCCCTGTAAGGAGCACAGGGAAAATAGGTAAAAATAAAGTAAAAAAAAATAAAAATTTTTCATTGCAACAGTGAATATGGAGACAAATTAAAACATAGTAGTTCTAGCATGAACACGTCATGAGTTCTACCCTACTTGTAGGCTGTTAGGAATATATACAACTCATTTTAGCTGTTGTACTGAATATATTCAGTTGTAAACACAGTTAAATATTTACAGAGTGAGCCATTCATTTATGTACAGAAATACACAGAGGGGTCCCTTGATAGTACATAAAGATAAAATGATTTAGAATAGTTCATGAGAATCAGTATAGATTCATTACAAGTGCTTGAGGTCTTAAGCCACAATCTCATATGTGGAACAGTGATGTGCCATCTGTCCTGTGCCATTGTTTCTGTCCTGACTAAAACAAGAAAAAAAAAAAGGATTTTTTATGAAATCCTCATACAATTTGTACTTGTTTAGAATTGCAGTACACTCCAAAATTCCCCTTATGTGCTCATAGATGAATTTCTACACTCAATCCTTACAGAAGTTCAGATCATGACTTGTAAGAAAATATACTAGCTTTTGAGAGCCCTCAGTCCTGTATATCTCCTGTTCTGAAACACAATAAAGAAACAGACATATGTTCCCACTGAAAAGGCAGGAATAGTAGCAAATGACAGGCAGAATGAAATAGCTACTTTAGAATTGCAACTACCTCTGCAAAATTAAAGTCTAGTTCCAGGAAAATACAAGAATTTTTAGTAACAGTAATTGAGATGAAATAGTCATGAGGAAAGCCACTATTAAGTCACAGAGTTCTTTAACATAATTTCTCTCTTTTTTTAAGTATCTCGGGGTTTTTTTACTATTAAACGTACCTATTTTTTCGTAAACAAAAACCAGTTAATGACATTGAAAAGGACAACCAAATACACTTTGCTTCTTTGAAACCCATGCAGGATAAAAATTTATTTGCAAAATATAAATTCATTTAGGATGAATGTAATGAAAAATGTTAAGAGAGGCTTTAATAGACAAAGTGAGAAAAAAATGTTTCAAAATATCAACCCTCCACTACTCCCAGTTCTGCTTCAACTTTTCAAGCTTCAGAGTTACAAAGGGCATAAATGTCGTTCCTGATTTACTTGTTATTTCTAGGATCTGCATTTCCACTGTTGAGTTTGTGAGCACATTAGTTTCATTCTTCAGAACTGGTGAACAGTGAAGGAAAGAAAGGTTAGTTATCCTTCTGCGAGCAGTGGTTCTTAGCTCTCTGTGTAACCTGTGTGTTAGTTTAGATTTCGTTATGAGAATCCCATCTTTGATTTTACGTTGTGTATCACCTAGACACCTAATGCAGGTTCCTGTATTTCATACTGGGAACTTGAGTCTCCATTAGCTTTCAGGATTAATGGAAACCTTATGCATTCTAGTGGGAATTAGATGTATCTGAAGCCTTATGCTTAAAATTACCTTCATAGAAGCATAGAGTAGTTCAGATCAAAAAGGAACTCTGGAGGTCATCTTAGTCTGTTCCCTGCTCAAAGCAGGTCTTATTAGGTCTGGTTGCTCTGGGCTGTGTCACTCTGAGCCTTGAACACCTCCAGGTTTGTAGACAACCTCTCTGGCCAACCTTTTTCAAGAGTGGATCTCCATGCACCTCCAACAAGAGTCTGGTACCATCTTTTCTGTATCTACTGATGAATTCAACTATATTTTCATAAACGCATTAACGTATATATTCCTAAGTGATGAGGGAGCCATCTCTCCATTTGTTTCTATAAAATATTGGGAGAAGCAGAGCCACCACTTTTCCTTTGTGTCTTTAGCAGAAGCACTCAGGGTGCTTTGTGCATGCTGGGTCCCTCAGGCTGCTGACCTATTTCACTTCAGTTCAGGTGGAATCTTGGCACTGACCTGTGCAAACCAAGTTGTTCTGAGCACATGTAGGTGTAGAACTATTGGTGACTAGAGAACTCTACACCAAATCAGGAACCCTTGAAGATTAGGTGCTCCAGAGGGCAGATTTTTTGTCATAGGTTTTTCTTAGGCACTTAATACCCTTGCAAATGTTCTTTTAAGAGTCACATCAATTGGCTATGAGTAGGGTCCAGTGCTCTTTGACATGCTCTAAGGGTATCTTACCTGTCACTCAGGTGTTGCACCAGCAGCGTGCAGCTTCCTTGTATGTCCTTTGTCATTTTGCCAGCCAGTCATGGATTTCATGGACAGGCTAAGATATTTTAAATGCAGTTAGATACTTGTATGTGGGCATATACTTATCCCCATATTTTGATTTTTGCTCCTGTTCTAAAGATGGGATTCGGTTTGAGATTAAGAAATCTTCATGTAAGTGCCCACATGTATCTTAACTGTAAACTAAAGGTTTAAGCTTTCATTGTCATCTGTGTGGGAGCGTGCTGTGGTCTAGCGTATCCAAGACACCTATGGGATCTAGTAGATGTGAGGTAGGATTGGTGGGAGACTACTCTTCTTTCTGTGTGGCAGCTGGAGGACAATTATAACACCCTACAAAATCTCAAACTGCAGGAACTGTTTCCTAACTAGCTGAAAACTGGTTACATGCTTACTTCTTTCTTCGCTTCAGGATATATTGTGGAAATGTTTTTCCCTATTCTGCTGCTTCTGCTTCACTGTGCAGTAGTATGTCACCTTGCTGTCACCATTCAATTATCACTTAATTGAAAATTGGCTTGTTTATGAATTACATGCTTTATTAAAATCAATTTAAACAGAAACTGCAGTTCAATAACATACTTTGATGTCATTCAGTGTTATTATCAAAGATGCTATGCTTTTTCCATACTTTACTGGTGCTTATTTCAAACCAACGGATAAATATTTATTTAAACATTTTATAAAAATAGCAACGAAACATACACCACCTTCCTTACACACAGTTTTTGTAGTACATGACATGCTTAGTAGACTTTTTCTTCAGTTTGTTAGGTGCAGTTGCTTCTTGTTTTCCTATCTTTTAGTCATCTTTCTTTGAAGTTGCAAATATGTATGTATAAAGCATCTACTTTTTTATATATAGGCAGACATTTCTCTTTTGCAGTGTATACAACAATAAATCATCTCATTAAGTAATTTGAGGGGTCCATAATGAGCATCTTTGGGATATAAACTTTATTTTATATGTGAGCTAAAGTCTTCATAACTATCCTTGAAAGTCTTTTTTTACTAGTGGGATTAATTATATATCTCACAGATGCCTGTCAGGCACTCTGTTTACACTATAGGGAAATGAAATAGGATAGTTAATTTTCTTTTATTCTGTTAAAATGCCAAGGTTTAATTAAACTGCTTCAGCTTAAGTATTGCACAGCTACTTTTAGCTGTCGTGAAGCATACTAGAAATTGATTTGCCATTGCCTACATGCCCAGGAAGGCGTTCAGCAGGCATTGTAATTTCACTCAAAATTGTTTTTATTAATCATAGCTGCTTTCCAATTTCTAAAATTTGTATGAGAAACAGAGTGTATTAAAGTAAGTTTCATCCATATGTTCAGGGAGTAAAAACAATGCAAATGCCAAATATCTGAAATTTACTTTCAGTTTTGAATTAACAGTAGTTTTTTTCTTTTATGTAAGACTTTTACAATGTTGAAATTTCATGCATTTTTGAAGATTGTACGTAATTACTTCAGTTATAAAATAATAATTAGGCAGGATCATAAAGTAACAAGACAACTGCAAAGCAATAAAAGCCATCTTTTTTACAATTATGAGAAATGAAAACATAGCAACAGACAATGAAAACTAACCATCTGCTTGAAGTGATACATAGATACGTGTAACTTATAATAGCCACAATCTAGAGGATTTTAAAAAAACGATGGCAAAAATCACATTAAGGTTGCTCACTTCAGGAACTCCACACCCAACCTTCAGTGACCTGAGAACAGCAACCATTCTGAACAAGAGGATGCAGCAAATATTGCCTCTGCATTTCCATTTTAAAAAAAAAAAGAGCTCAAGTCCAAAACTTATATATACAAGGAGGCCCTTAGAGCTGTCTTGAAACACTGGTGTTGAAACAAAAATGGTGTTAGCAAAATCCTTTTTCCTCCCAAATCCTTTTGCCACCCAAATCACATAGGCTGAGTTTCTCATTAAAGCTCTACCTGAAGTCTGTACACAGCCTGCTTTTAGCATGCACTGAACTGCCGGAGGTTTGGCAGTGTTAAGTATCAGCTTCTGCACTAATGAAACTGCAGTGATTTCACACCAAATACAGTAATTTGCATAGGAATCATAGGAATAATAATAGTAATAACTAGTACTGTCTGCATGGAGCTTATTCTCTAAGTTGGGATCCTGTATTGTGTCCATTATTGGGATTTCATTTTTGATCCAACCTTTTTTCCACTCCTCAAGGGTAGCTGGTTTTTTGTTGTTCTGTGGCGCTGATTAACCATACAGTTGTAAGGAAAGTTTTGTATTTCAGGTGCCAGGAAACCATAAAAATCCTGAAATGTTCAGTCAAGGTACTGATGGCTCATGATCCTAACCTGTAATTTTGTGTTCTTGAGTGGGAGAGTGAGGTTCAAATACCTGATTCAAACCAGAAGCTGATCTGAAGCTGTTTACTAGCTAGTTCCTTTTCAGCCCAGTTGGAGACATTTAATTCATTCTGAAAGACTGAGCTTGGATTCACTTGGACTTGCAGTTTGTGCTGCCTAACTTCGTTTGTCTCTTGCTTGTCCTGAAAGCAGACCTTTCTTCTTGACTACTTGTTTCTTCCCCATGTATTAAGCAACTAATCAGAGGACGTGGTTTACAACTAAGAACAGCTTATTAATTGAGTGTTGAGCTTTTATACAGCTCTCACCAGGGTATGCACACGAGGTGAGAGTGCAGACCTCTGAGAGTGATATGGACAACATCAAATGTAAGAAAAAAATTACATTCTGACAATCTTATAAAAAATGGTGACGGAACAAATTAATTTTAGCAAAATGAATGTAGAGCTCTAGGATATACTTAATGATATTAACTGTTAAAGGAAAGCAAACTGAATCTTTAGGGACTACAGTAATTGACAATTTTATTGTATTTTGTAAAGTAAAGGATAGTAATCTAATATATTCCATGTGTGGCCTTCACCAATTATTATTTTTTTTAATATAGATATTGAGATAGCAAATCACAATTGCATAGAAATTGTATATTTTTATGTGGAGAACTAAGGAGAATAAGTGGTTCTAAATACCCAATATCATTTTGGGAGTAGAAGTAGAACATCTTGCAGTACAAACTGGTGCAGATCCTTTCCTCTTGTTGAATGTGATACTGACGAAGATCTGGGCTACAGACTTTAGACAGAGAGAGATAAATCAAAAAGAAAAACTTTCCTTTTATACAAACCTGTCAAGCACTTTAGTGATATTTCATTTAAAATGAAAATCTTCAGCTGACATAACACACCTCAAGATCTCCAAGTTAAGTTCTCATCATAGTTGTGTGGTTTCTGGAACAGTGGAGATTCTTGCATTTTAATTTGCCAAGGTTTTTCTACCACACTTGGTTTATTTTAAAAGCACACACTGTGAAGCTGAAAATACTTTTCTGGGAGATTACCTTCACTTTTTCCCCTCGCTTCAACTGTTGTCTGCCTCAGATACAGTAAGTGACATTATTTCATACTTGTTCATGCAGGGACGCACTTAATAGGCTCACAGGAAAGGTGATCATTAGTTGATTGACTGTAGCTTGATTGCCTGTGGATAACTCTAACAGGTTTATTTCTTCATTGCAGTGAGGAATGGAAACTGACACACCTCAGTCTGCAGATTTATGAATACAACTTTTATTGGCATGGGGAAATACCCATGAAATAATGAAATGTACTGTGCAAAATGTTCAGTTGATGGTGTCTTCAGTAACACATCAATATTTGTAGATTAACCCACAGAACCACAGACAGGTATGGTTTGGAAGGGACCTCAGAGACCATCCTGTTCCAAGCCTCTTCCATGGATAGGGACACCCTCCGCTAGCCCAGGTTGCCCAAAGCCCCATCCAACCTGGCCTTGAACACTGCCAGGGAGGGGGCAGCCACAGCTTCTTTGGGCAGCCTGTGCCAGGGCCTCACCGCCCTCACAGGGAAGGATTTCTTTCTAATGTCTGTTACCCATACTTAAACAGAGAACAGAGCACAAGAGAAGAAAGCACTGGAGTGAATTTGAGCAATAAAGTTAGAGGTAGTTCCAAAGTTGTAAACAAGTAGTGTTTGGCATTTCTTTAGGAGCTAAATGCCACTGAAGAGAAAAAAAGTCTTTTAACTGGGGTATGGATTAAGAGGAGGAAAGATTATCATGATGGACGTGAACAAAGTGAAGTGTACTGATGTAAATAAATAGAAATTACTCATCCAAAGATCAGATGAGTTTTTTAGGGGCAAGAAAAAAAAATTGGAAATACATTATATCCCTTTAATAACATGCAAGTGATTTAATTAGTATTTACATTCTGGTTTGTAGTAAGTAGTTCTGAAAATAATATGATAAAATAGTCTATAGACATCATATTATCACATTATATTGTTTTAACTGTTGCAATCACAGAATCACAGAATTGTAGAGGTTGGAAGGGACCTCAAGAGATCATCGGGTCCAACCCCCCTGCCAAATCATACTGCACAGATAGGCATCCAGACGGGTCTTGAATTTCTCCAGGGAAGGAGACTCCACCACCTCCCTGGGCAGCCTGTCCCAGGGCTCTGTCACCCTCACTGTGAAAAAGTTCCTCCGCATGTTGGTGCGGAACTTCCTGTGTTCTAACTTGCAGCCATTGCCCCTTGTCCTATCTCCACTGACCACTGAAAAGGGGCTGGCTAACTTGCACTGCATCCCATGCTTAAGAAAATTGTAAACACCAATTAGGTCTCCCCTTAATCTTCTTTTCTCTAGACTGAACAGTCCCAGCTTATTCAGCCTCATGTTTGTTTATATGCCTGGGGTTTTTAATAAATTGAAGAATTTACACAAAAGCACTTATTTATCTATTGTTGCTTTATATGATGTGCACAAATCCTCCTGACATAAAATAAAATATTTTCCCTACAATTAAGTTAGGAAAGTTTCCTGAGGTTTCCTAATAATGGTCTGTACCTTCGGTATTGGACCAAACCAAATATCTCAAGAATGTCCATAGGTTTGAATGACCGTCCTAGATGTAAAATAGCAAAAAAGTTCCTTTTATTTTACTTTATGATCAATAGTGGTTCTATCTAAACAAATAGAACATATAAACTTCCTTGTAAGAAGGGTCTGTCTATGGTGCCTAGTTTGGTGAAGAAGTAAAACATGTAAATGGTGCCCAAAGGAGCTCACAGGAGAAAGACAGCTGTAAATGATGAAAAACAAACCAGCTAGATCTATCAACAATTTTGGGGAGGTTGTTGTCTGAAGATACTTTAGACAGCTTGTTAGCAGGATTCAGTATTGTTTTAGAACTTTGTTTTCAAAATACCTTGTGAAATTTCTAATCTTTGGGAGAGGAAGGAAAGTCTAAGAAAGCTGCTTTTCAAGAAATATTCAGTAAAAACTTGTTAAAACCTTTAATCAAATAGAAATTACTCTAGAATGAATGGGTAGAGAAACACCATTTGTTCTTAGTGTTGTTACAAGATGCCTTGCTTGAAAGTTTCCTTTCGGTGGTATCAGCCCTCTGTCACACACACACACACACACACACACACACACACACACACACACACACGTACCCCTTCTTGATCAGTCTGCAGGCCCCTCAGAGGACCTACATGTTCATGATGCTCTTCTGCATTATCAGGACTTGTGAGTGTATTTGTAAAGAAGAGCAAATAGATTTAGACTCACATAGTATAGATCTTAGGAGTTACATATTTTCCCCAATGCTCTTTTATGAATCAGTTCTTGGAAGTTTTGTTGTGAATATTTCATTGTATCTTTAAATTTCAGTATACATTTTTGAGCTATTACTACTTTGTAGTAGATCTTTTCACAAATTAAAAGGGTGTTTTTATCAGGTTGCTGATAGAATAATAGGCATTGAAATTAATTTGAATTGAGCAGAAAGATAAAGTTTGTGTTTCTTTTATGACTCAGATGGAATGAAATAGAAATAAAACAGGTGAAAGCATCAGACAAGCTAGTCTGTAGATGGGTGTAACGTAGTAATTTCACAGTGAGTACAAACAGCCATAATTCAGAAATGTAATTTTTAACAGTCTGTTGATAGTTTTAAATTTTGCTATGAATCAGCACAAGTGCTTGTGGAATCAAAGAAAATTATGCATTTTTCTTAAACTGGCAGAATTAGCTGCTCCTTTATGCAGTCTCCACTGGCTCTGGGGAGGTCCTGGACTATATAGAGGTCTTGAATAAGACTAGATGATTAAATGGGGATAACATAAACAAACATGAATCCTAAGCAGTGTATTTAAGAAATTGTTTCTACAAAGTCTTCTTATGCCGCATAAAGTTTGTGTGCCTATTAACATGTGTCTCCAAAGCATGTCCATGACATAACTCTGATATGTTTACTCACAGAGGTACTCCCAAGTATGCACTGGTGTTATAAGAACCACTTAGGTGTTACAAAAAAATTAAACCAATTTACAGTATTTTGTGCCGTTCTATCATGCCTATTCCTACCAAGACAAAGTCTGAGGGGAGTAAGATTACTTACATTATAATCTTAGCGGTACAAACAGTACGGCTGCCTTACTAGCTCTGGGGACACATTGCAACCCCACTAGCTTTATCTTCCTGTGATTGAACAGGAGAGCTCTTGCACAGAAAAAATTGTTCCATATGCTTTGTCAGGTAGCTTGGGCATTCTGAGTAATGGCTAAAGAGAACAGGGGGAGTACTCTGTTTCAGCTCAATACAGTTTTCCTGAAGAAGGTTTATCATGAGGATTATCCTGACAGATGCTCTATCTCATTAATTGTAACAATCTAATTAAATGGATGCGGTAAAACCAGACTCACAGTCAAATGGTCACATAGTAACTCTCGTGTCTATAGTCTCTCTTCGGAGTTGGCTCCAGCTTAATTATGAGAGTTGTGGAGCGCTGATGTGCAGTATGGTGCAGTTGCATCCTGTTTTCCTAGAGCACATTGTCTTTATCTTAGTTTCAGCCAGATACTATCATTGGTGTCTCACCAAAGGTCATCACAGAAGCATGCTGCCACCTGGCTGTTGCTCTGCAGTAGATTAATTTTAAGATGAACTTTTAATTTATCGTGAAAAGTAATATCTGACTGATTACTGAACCTTATGGTCTCAGAGATCCTGTCTTATGCACAGTTCTTCTGTGCAAGCTTCCTGATGAAACACAAGACCCTTTTCTGCATCACAGTCTTCAGAGAAGTAATGATGCCTGTCAGTGCTGACATCTTCATTCCCTTTTAATTTCTTTCTGATTAATGCTTGTGTAATAAATAATCTTATGGTAAAGGTCTCCATATAACAGACTTTATTTGCTTCCCTAGACTTAATGAAAACAATGTGGATGGTACGTTATTCTGGTATCTTGTCCTTTGTAAATTGGAATTTATACAGATAATGATGATACAGCAGAACAGACTTGCAAAACAATAGGGCCCTGTTCCGTGGAGACTGTAGAGGTTATCTGGTGTTTCAATTTATGCTTCAAGTGATTGAGAAAATAGATTAGTTTATATTGAGGATTTAGTATGTAATGAATGAAAAATACATAATTAGGTTAGCAGGTCATACAAATTGAATGCAACATATTTGTTTGATGAAGAGTAGCATATCTTCATGCTTTTTTTGGACTCTTCAGCCTCTGAACTATAAACCCCCTGTTGTGAATATTGATTTGCACAGTGGAAGGGCCAGTTAGGAGAACAGAGTCAGAACTAATACAGTATTTTTGACAATTTTCATTAAATGTAAGTAGGAATAATAGAACTTTATATTACTTGGAAAAGGGCATATTAACTAATTCGGATGCATAGATCTGTCCTAGTTTTTAGAATTGTTCTGGATTTATATGGGGCAACTGAGTACAGGATGTATGGATCACAGATAACACTGTAAGACAGGGAGCTTGCTATCTGGCAGAGGTGTATGTCGTCTGCTTTCCAAATGACTGACTCAATGATTAGGTAAAAGAACAGGATGAGTCTTGCAGGAAAGGAGGCAATGTAAGTTATGCAAAGAGCAACTGATTAATGTAAACACATTGTAAATAAATGATTGATTAATAGGCATGACTAATGCATGAATTAAGTCATATTTTTCAGCTACAAACACTATGGTCCCACATTTTAAAACTGTGTATAATTACAGTGATTATGCATGCAAATCAGATAATGACACATACAAGTAGTCACTTAGATGCACAACTGTCCATTTGCATATAAATTTGCATGCAATCACATTATAAGCTCATTAAGTACAGACCTTTGATTAATTTTGTGGGCACTGTCATTCTTTGAGTGAGGTAGATCCTCAGAGAAAAGCAGTCTATGTCCATACAGTTAAATAAGGCACATAGGCACCTGAAACCAAATTTAAAGTTACACAGGCAAACCCTAATTCTAACATTTTCTGATGCCTGCATGGTCAATTTTGCAGCCTTAATGTTTCTGTTTGGGTTTGGTTTTTTACACTGCTTTTAAATTGTGCAATTAGCGTTCAGACTGAGCCATACATATAAGCATTAACTTTTATATCTGAATAGATTTTTAAGGTGAGATCGCTGTCTTTGTGATTTTGAAAACTAATGTGTTTCAGACTACTGCGACCAGGCTGGGTAAATGTTGACTCATTTTCAAAAAGGGTGGCTGTTTTAAAAGCACATAAGTAACTTTGAAGCCTGTCCCATTGTCACAAGGTGACTGTCATTTAGACTCTAAGTCCTGGTGACTGCCATTGTTGTTAAGACTCAAGTCATTTGCATGTCTCTGGTTATCATATGCAAACCTAGTTACTAAAAGTCTAAGGAACAGATTTTAATAGTTGTACAATTACCTACTATATTTTTAGGTGATCAATGAGAACACAATGTTATTTTGTTATTTGAGATATAAATTGCTTATGCCTGGCTACCTGTCTCTACCTAAGCCTTTGCAAATATGGCCTTAAATCACTTTTGAAAAAAAAAGTGATTTAAAATTCCAATTAACTTAGATAGTATTCAATGTTGAGTCAATATATTAACTCTCCAGATTTTAGCCTTTTTCATCAAACATCCATCAAAATATAAATAACAAATTAGTTTGAAATCTTGACTTTAATCCTCACTGTAACCACTGTGGCATGAAGACCTTTGGGGGAGAATCTAGAGAACTGAGGTCTCAGTTTCTAATTGATTTTTCTTCAATCCATAAATGCTCCCCACTGTGTGTGATTGTTAAACATTATTGTAAAATTGTGTTATTGAAGATGAGCATTCCCTAGGTTCTCAAAGATACCTACAAGTCCCACAAACAATAATTTGTTGGTTAATCAAGTACCACTTTCACTTTTTAAGTACTTTTATGACAGATCTTATTTTCTCCCATGCTTGTGATAGAATTTTTGAGTCTACAGTTAAAGTGGAAATCTGTGAGACTTGTACAGTTGCCTGGAACTATCAGGTTTAGTGTCATGTCAGCTTGGATATTCTTGCCTCAATTAACTATTAGAAAAGGCTATTGGATCAATAATGTTTCAGGGTTATAGCTGTGATATGTAATGTCTTAAACTCAGTGAACCCTAAATCCTCTTAGCAAGCTGTTGCTTCCAAGTAGCCCTCAAAAAGAGCGTTACATTCTAAATCTGAAAAGACAGCTTTGCTACCCTTTAATGATGGAATAAGATGGAGGAGAATAGTGCAAATGGTTTGTGTGAAATTTTGTCTGTAACTTTATTTCTGATGAACTTCACTCCTTTTCACAAAGGAGAAAACTCTGCTTTGTTTTAGTCCATGAAATATTTAGTTAGACTGTATAGTTTAGGTTGCTTTGAAAGTTGTGATTGCTTTTGAAAGGAGGGACGGTGCTTGTAAATACAGTTACAGAGTTACAGAATAGCTGAGGTTGGAAGAGACCTCTGGAGATCATCTAGTCCAACAGGGGTCAGCTAGACTAGGTTGCTCAGGGCAGTCTCCAGTCAGGTTTTAAGTATCTTCAAGGATGGAGGCTCCACAACCAATAAGCGCAACTTGTGCCAGTACTTGACTACTTTCATAATACAAAATCTTCTTCATAAGTTTAAGTGGAATTTAATTTCTGCCCCCTGCCTCTTGTCCTGTCACTGTGCACCACTGAGAAGAGTTTGGCTCTGTCTAGTTTACTACATCCTATCAAGGCATAGAATCGTAGAATACACGAAGTTGGAAGGGACCCTTTAAGTCCCTTTCCAGATTCAACTCCAGTAGACTTTTGTTGGGGGATGCAGCAGGTCTGCATGATGAACAGGTCATGATGATCGAAGAAATTGACCATGGCAACATTCCTGCATTCCCTTGAGGGAGAGAAATCACTCCCTTTGTAGCAAGCTCACGGAACACGGTGATAATGAAGTCCAGGTGTGGACTGTCTGGAGCCAAGAAGAAGGCGGAAAAAGATGAGCAATGGACAGTGTAAAATGACCCCTTAGCCTATAGTGTTCTTAAGTGTGGTTTGATTAATACTATAAAGAGTCTGTGCAGTTGCAATAACGTGGCTGGAGCATATTAAAATATACTGATCACTGAGTGGTGTGTCGTGTCTGTCTCTACAACGATAGACTCTGACTTTCCCAGCCCTGTTATTGTAATGCTTGGGCAGTGCCTCTAGAGATTCTTGGTCACCTGTTACCGCTTCCACTTCTTGTACACAGCTTTCTGATGTTTGAGTTTAGTCAGGAGCTACTTTTCCACTGATGCAGGCCTCCTGCCACCATGCATGATTTCTTGTGCATGGGGATCAACCATTCTTGAGCATAGAGGAGATTTTCCTTGAAAGGTGATCAGCTCACTAGGACCCCGATCTCTCCAGGATGGTCTTCCATAGGATGCTAACAAATCCCCGAACAGACTGAAATATGCTCTTCTGAAATGTAGGATTGTGATTCAGATATTTACCTTGTTTCTCCTCTCTCTTTTTTTTTTTTTTTAAATCCTCTTTTTATTTGGTTGGTTTTAAAGATTTGTATTATATGAGTCATAAAGTTCAGTTATGCCTGTAATTTTTTATAAGTATTGGAGGAATGTTAATGGTAACAGAAAGTGTCTATTCTTGAAGACAGAAAATATAGTATACTTAGTATTTAGATTGTAGCTTGGCTGACTCTTGAAGACTTATGATTAAATGATACAGCAGGAATACTGAAAAAAAATAAACTACGCGAATAGATGCTGTGTTAAAGTTAAACATTACTGTTGGCAGTGACTTTTAAACTTATAATAATTCATATTATCTTCATGTGCGGTACAGGAAGGAAATATCTGAGGCTTTTAAAGTAGACATAAAAGGTTATTTTATTTCTCATGGATATCAGTCCTTAATAGAAAACAAATGAGAATCACTTGGTACAAAAAGAAAAAGGCCCTCAACATTTAATATGCATTTAATTTGGGTGTAAATAACATAAAAAAGGTATGAAAAACAAAACCTCTTCTTTTGTAAGTTTTTCAGAACAGGACTGTGTGCATACATATTTAAGGTGATACAAGACCTTAAATAATTTAATGTCAAAATAAAACTGAAAATACTAGTAATTAATAAACATCCATGTTAAAGCACGAACCTAAAAAAATCTTGAAAACTCTATTCCCCCCTGTGCTATACATAGGTACCTGCACACAACCTACATTCAATATATACACCACATTAATATGGATCTTTTTGCTCAGTTCCAATGACATATGAAGACCATTTTTCCTTTCCTATGTGTAGGGCACTCGTATATTCCTGAGGTATTATGACAGTACCTGAATTTATTTAAATTACAGGGGTTTATTTAAAAGTATCCATTGTATAATAAAATCTAATTTGCATTAATATAATGAGGTATTTAGTCTAAATTATTCTAGTGAGAGTAGCTATGAAAATTGTTTTGAAGGATTTATTTTCCACTTATGAGTTTCTTTCTTAATGAGGATTACACCCTAAAAGGAGAACAAATAATTGATAAAAATATTTTTTTGCTTTTCAATAATACCTCTGCTCCTATTATCTTGTTCTAGAATAAGATGTTAAATCTTTACAATTTGAGACAATGAAATAATAACCATCCCCAAATCCTCACTGTAGTCAAAGCGCTTTAAATTGTCGCATACCCCCAATAAAAAACTCACCTAACATAGTTGTTCAAGGTCTCAGCATATTTTTTCTTCTTTGACAATTGTATGGAAGCAATTCTCACTTGATTATATTATACAATGAAAACAAATCTCTGGATTTGCCACCTGCTAGTGCTTCTATTAGTGTTGGAATGAAGTAATTTGCAGTCCAAAGATGGACCTTGACTACTGAAGAAAATACAAAAACCAGCTGTTTTATGCGTGTATGTGATACTCCTTGGACAGTTTTGTCCATGTCACAGCTGGAGTGGATTCTAACTTGTCTACCATCCATCTAGCAGGTACCTCCTAGAAGGGCAAACCCACAATTTTGGATGAGATCAGTGATGTAGGCTGAGGAAGAGAAAGGAAATGATTTTAATGTTTTGCTTTCCCTGCCTCCGTTCCCCCCACCCCCTCCCCCCCTCTTTTTTAACCAGGAACTAGAACAGTCTTTCTTAGTTCAAGAGAAAGAGAAAGATAATTTGTTCAAATCTGAAATTCAGAACAAAGTCCTCCAATGAATTTGACTTACTGCTACATTGTATCTGGTCTTGTGAGCTAATTAATGTTAGAGAAATTGTTTATTTTGGGTCAAGCCTTCTACAATAACATAATTAAAGAGTACAAATTGGAAAGCTGCTTTGCCTAGATTCTGCTTTACGTTAGTCTCCAAGACATCCAAGCAATATTTTTTTTCAATAATTGTTATCCATTTAAAGAAAACAGCAATTAAAGATAATCACCATAAGAATATCTGAACTTGGCAATTTTTTTCCTTTACATATAACAATGTTTTTCTGTGCATTTCATGAGCTACTTGTGGCTGTTTGGCTTTGGCCTGTGGTTTCGACTGGTACAATGACCCCTGATGTGTGTATGATCTAGTAATGTCGTGTGTGATCACCTGTCACAGAAAACTTATGTTCCCAAATGGGAAAGCCCAGTAGGCAGTACTCTCTTGTCTGAACTCATAGCATTGGAAAGCTCAGTGATGTCCAGATTGTCAACCTTCTGATTAGTTTGGTGGTTTAGTTTTGCATGGCTGGGTTCAGGTGGAGAAGGGGGGTCTGTGCGGGGTGGCTTCTGCAAAAAGCAGCTAGAAGCTCTCTGCAGGCCTGAGAGAGTAAGAAACCCATGGTGGAGCTGGTGTCCCCTCGCAGTCCATGGGGAGACCCCACCTGCAGCATGTGGAGAGGACCCATGCTGGATAGAGCAGGTGGAGAAGTACAGAAGATGCTGTGATCTGTGTTGGAGCAAGCCCCTGCCAGCACTTGCAGCCTGTGGAGAGACAGAGACACAGCGATGAGCGAGACAGACCCACGCAGGAGCAGGTTTGCTGAAAGCAGGGGGCACCTTTGACTCCATGGAGGACCAAGCTAGACCAGTCTGGGCCTGAAAGAAATTCTGATTCTGTGACTGCACCCCATAGAAGGGACCTATGCTGGGGCAGCTGGTGAAGAGCTGAATTCCTGTGGGAAAGGACTTCTGTTGTAGAAGTTTGTGTATGACTGTCTCCCGTGGGTGGGACCCCATGGTGCAGCAGGGTGAGGGTGTGAGGAATGCTTCCTTGTGACTAAGAAGGAAAACAACTCATGAAGAATTGACTGAAATCCCCCTTTGCCCGTGATGCTCACTGCGGAATGATCTCTCCCTGTCCTTATCTCAACTGCTAAGCCTCTCAATATCTATTTTCTCCCCTGTCCAGCTGAAAAGGGGAGTGATAGAGTGGCTTTGGTGGCTGTCTGGCCTCCAGCCAGGGCCAAACCACCACATTTGGGCGTGGAAGACCACCTTGTTCAGGTTTCCATTTAAAACTCTAGGAAAGTTCAGCCAAAACCCTTCAAATACTCATGCTTTTTTTTATATAACATATGTATATACACACATGCATAAAATATTTACTGTGTATTTTAAAGGAAAACTATTTGCAAGAAAGTATTTTATTAGGGTTAAATAAGTTATTTAGTAGTTGTAATGCAGAAGTCTCTTGGATAACTCAGATTTAACCTTAGTGCTAAGAACTTTTTTCTCTGTATCCTTGGGAAAATTGCAAGGCTTTCTATGGAATCTAGAATTTTGAAAAGAAACAATAGATACAATTCTTGGAAAGTGCAAACTGAGTGAAGAGTCAGATGAATATTTTAAAGACATCTAGAAATATAATTTTGGAGACAGGGATTTCTAAACTGTGGAAGAAGTCTAACACAAGTAATTTATTTAGTGTTGTAGGGATATGTAGCAGGAAATTGCAAACTGCTTAGTTTATCATCTGTTGTAAGAAAGGATTAAAGATAAAAAGATGAAAGTAGACGATGTTTAAAAACAGTTTCACCACCATTAAATGGCAAACATTCTACAAGGAAAGGCAGATGCAGCTTTTCCATTTATGAGCAGATTTTACATTAGTAGAATCCAGAATAGAAAATCCAGTGACAAAGAAAATAAATTCTTATTTTCATCAGAAATTATTTTGTATAATCTTATTATTTCAATCATTTTTGATTTAAAAGTGCTAATTTGACCATGGAAAATCAGTAAATAAAAATAGAGTCCTCTGTAGTTTGAATCTCATGTGAGCTGGGTTGTAGTGGGAGTCTGGGGAAGATTTCTGACTCTGTTGATGATGCCTACAAGAGCTATGGTTCTGCTGCCAGAAGGTCAGATAGGGCCATCACCAGATATCATCAAGTGTACTGGTAAACTCTTCTTTTATTTTTGATGGAAGAGTTGCCAATGAACAAAATGAAGAAAAAGTTCTGCTTCTTTCTTACTGACCTTGTGTACATGTGCTGGCCAGGGTTTTTTTGGCCCCGAACATTTCCAACTAACAAGGAAATCCTGTAAACTATCTATCTGTAATTCACTTAAAAACACTCACATTTTTATGCCTTATCAGTATTTTACTCAACCATTTCCTGATTTTCTAACCACTAGCTTTCTCCAAAGGCTTTGCCTGCAGTATTCAAGATCATGAGGACTGTGTTGTCACTGTTCCTTTTTCCTGCAGACAGTTCCTCTTGGTGGAGGGTAATTGCACATAATTACTTCACAGTAGTCTGTATAATTTCAAACAGAAAAGAACCCCAAACAACAACAAAAAACCCCAGAAAAAATAAAGGCCTTTTTTCAAAAATACTCCATGAAGAGAAAATAAACATTGTGTAGCTTTTGGTCCATTTTGAGACCAATTTCAAGAGCAACTTTTACATTAAAAGGTATACAGTTACATGTGTGTGCCTATGTGTATGTGTGTGTGCGCACCATCTACACATCACAAAAAAAAGGAACTGTTTCATTGTAATAGGTCTATTTCTAGCAGGCTTTAGGTACAGTGGTCTAGGTGACTAAAACTGAAGACAAGAGATCTGTGATATTATCATGTACTGAAATAGTTGTAAAAATAGTCTATTATCTCTGGAGTGTGTTGGAAAGATGTTTTGAGTTCCTGAGCTGTCATCCCAAGCAGCAACACAGTAATCTTTTATAGTGTTAGTATAAAACTACAGTGGGAGAAGGTGTTTCCAGGAGAGATACTTTGGGGACCTGACTGACAAAAGTGGAAAAGTCCTTGTTTGTTAGCATATTGCTGAGATAGAAGCTGGGAGAGACCATCTGAGCTGAGGCCAGGCCACTGCTATTCTGGGCAATCATGCCTGGAAAGTCTATTTAGAAACTTAACAGTGTTGATTTTAGGTGATGAGAAGTTCATCCCATACCAAAGCTATCTCTAGCATAGTTCCAATGCAATTACTTGTACTCCAATTTACTGAATTATCAACACATTTCTGACAGGACTGGCCTTTTGCTTCCATGCTGTGTGTCTGTAGATCACCTAAAGTATGTCATTGGATAAATAATAGACTATCTTTGAAAACTGAACTTTGTTGAAGTTAGACTGCTCTAGGCAGCAGAGCCAGCCTAAATACAATTAATAGGTTTATTTTCAGTGTGATTAAGCATTGCCTGTGGTTGTACTAACATTCATTTTGGCACAACAGTAAGGCAGAAGCCATTAACTGTGGCTGTGGGCAGAGTAATACTGTTCAGTAAGTGTAAGCTGCTGCTAGCAGCCCTGCAGACATGTCTAGCCAGAGTCTAAATTGCCAGCATTCAAAACATTGGGAAATGGAAGTGGGAGATGGTAAGATAGTTTCTTTAACTAGATACAACTTCTGGGGCTGTTTTTTTCTGTGAATAAAGCAATTGCAGTGGATGCTCCATTTCAGGATTTAAGTACTAGTTTCTGTTCTGTATTCACATTGCAATGCATGCATAGGATGTCAATACTGCTACTGTAAACTGTTTCCCAGTATTTCAAAACAATACAAGCTCAAGAACTAGACTCATGCTTTCAGGAAACCAGAATATTTTCATGAAGAAGCACCTTATTTTTAATTTTTAGAGTTCTAGAGTAGGGTGAGACTCCACAAAAACATGGATTATGTAAACCTTACTCCCTTCAGATTTGTGTAGGGAATTTTTGTTGATAACTTTCTTTTGAATGTATTGAAAAGAACAAAAAATAGAAGGAGGTGGTAATGCTATTTAAAACATGACTGCCCATTTGAAAACCTAATTTGTCTCTTAAGTACAATACTCTGCATTGTTCAGTGACTAAGCCTACCTATTTGGAAGTAGAATTTGTGTACTGATGAACCATTCAAGAAGAAAGAGAGCGAATACGCGCACACACACACACAAATAGAAAGCCTAATTACACTGCAGGGATGAACTCCCAGTATTATCCTGGCATTTAAAGAATATTTTAATGTATAGAATGACTAGTTTTTTAGAGGAATTCATGTCCTCAATTTCATAGAATCACGAGTGGTTTAGGTTGTAAGGCATGACTAGAAGTCATCTTGCCCAACTTCCCTGCTCAGGCAGTGTCACCTTGAGCCAGTTTCCCAGGACTGTGTGAAGACAGCTTTTGAACATCCTCAAGGATGGAGACCTCATAACCTCTCTGGGCAACCTGTGCCACTGCTTGATCACCCTCACAGTAAAAAGCATTTCCTGATGTTCAGACAGTGCCTCCTGTGTTTCAGTTTGTGCCCATTGCCTCTTGACCTGAATTTGGACTTGTATTTCTTAATATGTTCACTTTTAATTTTTGGTTCAATTTTCAAGCCCAACTTGCAAGTTGTGAACCTGAAGAGAACTTTTCAATTTGGCCTAGACGTTTCTGTCTTTAATCTCAAAGCTAGAGTGTTATTCATCCAAGAAAACACTCTCCTTTTGATTAGACCTAGTGCGTTGTTCTACACTCCTCACATTAATTATAAATCCTAACCAACCCATCTTAAAATATTTCTGGGTGAAAGTCATGCTTTTACCAAAGCAATCCTATTTTCAGGATTTTTAACATGATGCATAGTTTTGCATTTAGAATGTGTATTTTACGCATTGGTAAGTTACCATAAATATCCTACCACTTAATATATCAATAGGTGCTAAATCTGTGGGTACCCTAAACCAGTTGGATTTTGCAGATTCAATTGGGATAAACATGAGGAATTCAAACCAAGTAGCTGTGATTTAGTAGTGTAAGAGGTATTAACTTTCTGGGGTATTTAGACGTGTAAGTTACAAAGGTACTTGAGAAATTTGCTGAGACTTCTGCGAAATATACTGTGGGTAGATGTAATAAAGTAACTAATTATCAAGACTAATTTTTTTTTGAATCCGAAGTATTCTATAATAAACTACTAATCCAATTGAAAACTGCAATTACTAAAAACTGTTTGCTTCTTCCATCAAATTTCATCAAAGTCAATCTTTGACCTTATACTTTGCTGTCTGATACTTTATTTTTGTCACAGAATTATGGTACAGGCTTATGAAAAGATGACTCATTTAACAAAAGGGAAACTTAAATTAAAAAGTAGGACTTCATACAGTCTAGCTTCCTTAGACTTCAAAGATGAAGTGAAACTGTTTCAAAGCTTTCAAATAGCTAAATTATTTTCATTGCAGTTTTTACTGATTCTTTATAATCTCATCTGTGAGGTTTACATTAATCATAGCTGGAGACTTAGGTTCCAAGATGTAGCCATGCTTAGGAACATGGACTTCTGAGGCCAGTTCTTTAAACATTCAATTCTACCTTAAAATAGTTGTTTAACTTCTTTCTCTGGAGTAGAAAGGCTGCAGCAGGTATCCATTCCACCTACTTTAGGCAGCTGCCATGGGTGGTATGAAAGGATTGCCCCAGGTAGTGCTTGTCTCTTCCTACTGACCTAGAGAGAGTCCAGGAAGCTTATTTAGCATGAGATACTAATCCTTCACAACTGAAACACCATGCACCTTAACATCTCCAGAGGGTCTCTGGCTATGCTGCTGCAGAGGAAGCATGTTTACTCATACTTATCCCCTGCTTGCTGTTAGTGGTACAACCTCTATTGATACCAGCTATACTGCCTCAAGTCCATACAAAGTATTGTGGCATTTTTGTCTGCTGAAGGATCAGAAGAATCCAAGTACAAGAGAACAGCATATTTCCCTGAACCTGGCTTGTTACCTCTCTTGCTCCCTGGTTGGGTTGAGTTGAAGCTTCACCTTAGTCACCATGCTGTTTACGTAGGGGGTTAGAAGAATGAATAGCTTTTGCTATTGCTCTTCCTTAAGAAACAGAGCATGAGTAAAGACAGCATAAATAAACACCATATGTCCTTGTTCTCAAGGAGAAAGTGATCATTCTTTCTGCAGAAAGTAGTGGCTTAGATTGCTTGATATCATATGAAATATGTAACCCGAGTCAGTACTGACTTCTATATAGCTGTTTGTGAAAATAATGCTAATTCAGTGCAATTGCAAACCAAAACAGAACGTGGCTAAGCTTGTCATTCAAATGAAACATTCTGATATTGATAGTATCACATACTGAAAGCAGAGCAACTTGTGTAATATTATGGGGCGTATAAGTAATAAAATAATTAATAGTGGGTTTATACAGAAGTTTTAAAAAAATATGCAATGGCAGATTTATTGAGCTAAGCACAGTGTATATCTCTGAATATTGCAGTTATTATTAATATTTGGATTTTTCCCCACAGCTTTTGATGGCAAAGCGACAATTTTGCTCACTGACTGCCCGACCCAGATCATGCAGTTCTTGAGTTTTACCCTGAGTCCTGCTTCAAACTCATACCTTCTTGTTGGAAACAGATTCTTTCAGAAGGATCACCAGCCTTGATCCACAAAATTCACATCATGGAGAACCACCCAAACATCTTAGCAGACCCTTCCAAACTTGTTAATTATCATCAGCTTTGATAACATATGAAGATGGAACCAAGTCAGTACCCAATATTTGAGACTTTGATCAGGTATGAAGAACAAAACCCAAAGTAAATAAAAAAAAAATTTTTGCTCCACTTCAGTAAATTTCTACCTTCTGTAAGACTACAGATATTGGAAATGTGTTCTGGAGTTCAAAAGATTGAAAAATAGTCTCTACAGACTATTGCCAGCTCATAATATTGTAACATGTAGCCAGATGCAATGTGAATTTGTAATTACAGATACCAGATGACAGTTTTATGTAATAAGAAAGTCTTTTTTAAAAAAAAAATCTGGTGAGTTGCTCAGTAATAAACAGAAGGCTGCAGCTAGACAAGGAAAACATTGTCAGAAATATCAGAAGTATTTGTAAACAAAATAGGACTAATTAATTGTAAAACAGATACTAATACAAAGTACTCATCTCCAGTTCTCCCTGAAACTGTAATCATAGAATTTAATTTTTCTTACTTTACTAAAAAAATATTATTATTATCTGTCATTTTCTGTCCTTACTTTTGCAACAGACATGGGTCCAAGTTAAACAAAAGAAAAACCTAAGTTCTAAAAATTCCTTAAATGAATCAAGAAAGTTCTTCATATCTGTAGTATACATGCAAGTCAAAGTAAGCTAAATCTGTTTTGCCAACAAAAATTAATTTGTTACCAACTTCAAAACACATAACGACTAATAACTGCAGTACAACCAGAAAATCTGTTCCTTTTTTCATACTTTAACTTTTTCCACCATTACAAAACCCCAGGAGTTTTGATAACTTTCAAAGATCTGTTAATCTTACCTCTTGTAAAACCATGATATTCTGGTAGTAGCTTCTCCATGGTTGGAAGACATCCACAAATATATAAACAGTCAGCATTCCCTATTCCTTTTTCATGTTCAAAGTGTTATTACACGCTATCCCTTCAAAATGGCAAATTAAATACCACAACTTACCCAACCTCAGCATTTTTTAGGTTTTCAGTAGACTTTATAAAATAGTTCATATTATCAGAAGAATATGGATTGAGCTCAAGTTTAACCTTTCGGGGTCTTCATATAGCAGCATGCTGCTAGAATGATAAATCATCAAGAAGATCTGCAGAGCTCTGTAAGGATACAAGTCTGTTCACGTGTTATGAATTGCAGGGTGGGTCTCTAAATTAGTTTGTCAGGCAGGTTTACTGACACCAGCCAGCACAAAGCTTAAATTATCAAAATCCTTCTTTTGTGTAGAGATTAAGAATAGCTGAAAAAAATCTGAAAAGTATTTTGCATTACAAATAGTCAAATTGGTAAGTAGCAAAAAAAAAGCATGCAAGTATCAGAAATGTAATTAAAAACTGCATATATTTTTAAATTAAAAAACTTTATGTTAGCTAGGTTATCTATCCTAGAGTCACAATAATTTTGCCATGTGTGAAATTTCTTATAATGAACTCATTTTAAGGTAGCAATACTTCTTGTTCCAGTTAAAATTCCACACTGTACTTTTGTGATATCAATGCTCTTTCCCAAGACTTAGCTGTTGAAGGGAATTAACAACATCTTATTTTATTCCCATGTCACAAAGCATCACACATCTCCTGGATTCCCACAGTGGGGTCCAAAAATAAAGCAGAAAGTTATGTGGGGTTTTTTAATAGGAAATTAAAAGGTATTAGTACAATTATCAAAGATAATTAGAGGCAGGCTAAAATGAACTGGAGAACTTGACTGAACCAAAAGAACAGACTGGGAAATTGAACTGATTATATTTAACCTGGACTGCTCATCACTTCCTGTCAAAGAAACAAACAATATTATCATGCTGATGTGGAAAAGATTTACAAAAATAGCTAGGCAAGTACAGCATTATTCCTACCTCTACAGGGGAAGATTTTTATTTTTTTTACTACTTCTGTGCTTGGTTTCTTTCCAGGCTTATTGAGAAGAAGTACCTGTACCAGTGTAATCTTCAGTGGAGGAAAAAGACCTGGATGTTAGAGTCCTTTGTCCTGTGACTCAGTGCTCTTTCTGTTACATTGACTGGAATTTGAAACAGATGGCTAAGAAAGTTGCAGTTGTTCAGCCTGAAGAAGAGAAAGCTCCAGGGAGACCTTAGAGCAGCCTTCCAGTACCTAGAGGCCTATAGGAGAGCTGGAGAGGGATTTTTTACAAGGGCATGCAGTGATGAGACAAGGGGGAAGAGCTTTAAACTGAAAAAGGGCAGATTTAGGTTAGATATTAGGAAGAAATCCTTCCCTGTGAGGGTGGTGAGGCCCTGGCACACACTGCCCAGAGAAGCTGTGGCTGCCCCCTCCCTGGCAGTGGTCAAGGCCAGGTTGGATGGGGCTTTGGGCAACCTGGGCTTAGTGGAGGGTGTCCCTGACCATGACAGGGGGTTGGAACTAGATGGTCTTTGAGGTCCCTGCTAACCCAAACCAGTATGTGATTATACATGATTTTTATACACTTTAAACATAGACACACTTTGGGAGTGTGACCACACAATGACCCGCTGCCAGATGTGAGTGCTATCCTATATTTATGGGAGAGACATAGTGGAGTCAAGTGTTAGAGTAACTGTAGGCAGTATACTAATTTTCCCATATATTCTGTGGAAATGCCATTGCTGCCGTGATCACCAATTACTTATGTCAGGGGCTGAGAAACTGTGCTGGGCTTGCTGTTTCCTCTATGGCAAAGGATGTTTTATGTATTGTGGTCTATCTGCTAAACAAGAAGCGCCTTTTAAATTATGTTTCTTTGCTTTTTTTTCCCTGCCATTTAGTTTTTCATGGATAGTATAGACAGATGTAGGTGGTGGTAGAAAGGTCTATGGACTTATCTCTGCATGCATTTACTTCAATAATTAGTCTGTCTTTCAAGAGATGTGAGCAGGCTGCTGCCTACTCCTAGAGACTGGGTCAGTGACAAATCAGCAGTTTAATTTCACTGGACTGTTTAGTATAAAGTGTTTCTTGTGCCACTTAATCATTTCTGTAAGAAAATGTAAACTGAAATCTGTAAACAATTTTTAGAAAGGAAAAGATGTGTTAGGCAACATGAATGCCAACTGTTCCATCCCACTTACCTTAATTTCCAGTCTGCTTGCCACAAACATGGGCATCTCAGCCTTTCTGAGCTGATGGCTGTTGCTGTGGCAGAGAAATCTCTCTAAATCCTCCGCTTATGTAATTGTCATCTGGGAGCTAACAGTCTTCTCCTTTGAAGCATAGTCATCAGATCAACCTATGCCCATCTGGATAGATGAGGCATTTTCTAGTTAACACATTCTCCAAGAATTTTCATCTCCATCATAGTTTTGTCTCCTCCTTGGTCTTCTCTCCATTCTCTCCATTGTAAATTTGCTAATTTTCTACCACAAAAACCACATGGATGGCAAGACAATACTGAGATTTCCCACTTGGTTATCCATGAGTCAGAAAAAAAATTCACATTTGTTAGAAAATATATTTTTTATTTTTGAGTGGTCTATGCAACAATTAATTCTAAGCAGTTTAAATTCCAGGTAAAGCATTATACATATCATATTTTTCTTTCTTGTCACCTTTCCAATTATCTTTTTATACTTTAGTACTAAAGAAAAAATTTTAGTATATCTGCCTTACTGGTTCACCTGATGCATTTCCAACCAGTGGGAGCAATTACTGATATTAAAATTATTAGGGGGCGTGTGCAATATGTGTTAGAATTATTTCAAGAATTTTACAACTTTTAAAATAAAAAAGGCAATATCATTTCCCTGTTACATTTTCTTCTTTTTTATATTTGTTCACAAACTATTTAAAAAAGAGTTTTAAAATCTCTTTAGTTCCATGGTTTTTGGGCTGTTATCTGCTGTTTTTAAAGTTAAGTCACTTTATCTCACATTATTTATCTCCATTACTGAAAATAACTCTGTCAATGATAAATAATAATTGGCAACTAGGAAATCTTTCTTATGATTTAGGACACAGAGGTCCCTTTTTAATATCTCTGCTTAGATAATAAAAGAAAAAGACTCTTAGTTTGTTTTCTCTGGCATCTATTTGTTTGGAAGTTTTCTTTATAAGTGACTCCCATAAGCATCAGTAATGTCTCAGTGCATATAAGCCTTGTCACCATCTTCAGTTTTTACAGGCTTAATTTGGAGAGGCTTGATGGGGATCATCTTACTCAAACCTGATGTAATGCCACTACTCAGGGTTATACATCTATTTCTCTGTCTGTATCTGTGTCATCTATATATCAATACTGATACCATCTATATATCTATATATCAATACCATGTATGCATCTATATCTATCTGAGCCCCATTGCCTTTGTGATTTAAGCCCTGCTTCATTCTCGTAAACACCTCTGTGTTTTCTCCCAACCAGGGAAATGCAGAAAACTTCAGAAAACATGTGTCTGAAAATAATGCTTCTAGAGAATGCAGTGGTGGGAGAACAGAGATCTACCTTCCTCCCAGCAGAGCTCCCTTTTTAGCTTGTGAAATTGGCCATTTGGGATAGAAGTTGCTCATTAATGATGAAAATAACTTAATACAAAGTATTCTTTTTAATCCTATCTATTAGTTTTATTTCCATAGTACTTAGGAGCTGTATGCATAAACAGCCAGCTGCATGTGCCAAGTTCTGTACAAACACAGATTTTAAAAAAGAAAAAGAAATCTCGGCCTCCACCCCCAAATTTCTCCATCAGTATAGAAGAAAGGGAAACAAATGGGTACAAAGGGGTAGTAGAGAAACATTGAGGCTTTCTGGCTGAGCATCACAGACCTTAGCAGAAGTCTAAGTACATTGGCAGTCTGAATCATGTCAGTGTATAAACATCACTGCAAAGGCAGGATGTGATGGAGAATAAGGAGATGATTTTATGTCTTTTTACATGGAGCTCCTTCTAAGTATGATGGGTAGGGTATCATAGAATCACAGAATATCCTGAGTTGGAAGGGACCCATAAGGATCATTGAGTCCAACTCCTGGCTCCACACAGGGCCAGCCAAGTCAGAGCATGGGATTGAGGGCATTGTCCAGATGCTTCTTGACCTCAGTCAGGCTTGGTGCTGTGACCACTTCCCTGGGGAGCCTGTTCCAGTGCCTGACCACGTTTTCAGTGAAGAACCTCTTCCTAATACCCAGCCTAAACCTCCCCTGTTGCAGTTGTTTGACCTTCAAAAGGCAGCAGTCAGTCAGTTTTAAACATGTTGATTGGCACATGGCTATTGTGCCTCCAACACCGGGTCAGCAGGGGTAGGATTTTCTCCACCTATCACTGTAACACTTAGATATGCAGTGTATCCTGGTCACTCAGATTCCATCAGGAATCAGAGAGAGAAGAAGGGCAACCTTTGTAGGAGATGTATCCCTTCCCCATTCATCCATCTGCGATGGATGAGTGGTGTCACTTGTTCTGCAGGGCTGCTTTCCTCCTGCCTTTGATGTCCTTGAGAGAGCTTAGCTAATAAACTTAAATATCTCACTGCTAGACGAACAGAGCTCAGAAGTCCAGCCTATGGGTGGGAATCCTTTTGTCTCGGTTTAGCAGTATGCCAATTAGGCAGTTCAACTTACTTATGAATGCTTTAGCTTTAAAATTATTTGACAGTTGGACAGTTGCTCTATATACTAAGACTATTAGCATGCATATCTCTGAAGGTGTACAAAAACAAATCAAGGTTTCCAGATGCTTACCTGAAAGGTCTGCAAGTTTCCATAGCATATACCTAAATTCAAAGCATATTCTATAGATATGTTATGCAGATTGGAGCATATTGTTCCTGTTGGAATTATAACAAGAATGAACTATTCAGTGAATTTATGCTCTGGATTTGAAATGTTTAATGCCAGGCAATCAAGGTAATTTAGAATGAATTATCTTTCAAAACAAACAGGACAGGTTTTCACATTTGACAATATTTTATGTATAGAGCTTTCTATTACAGGAGTGACATAAATACATCAGCCTGTACAGTGAAATATTTTAAGTATGGTCTAAGATACATATATAGTGTCCGAGTTTGCAAGAGCATGTGTAAATCAGATGGTACAGGATAAAAGCATTTGAGCATTTAACAGGAATATTTTTCTTCTTGATTGGAAGGCCAAATCCTTCTGAAGGAAGGTGTTCAGTTGATCTGCCATTATTTCAGTACCAACAGACAGAAAGATCCCACTTGCTCTGATCCATCTGCTGGCATGAAGAATAGAAATCAAATTTCATATTGTTATTTGAGAAAAGACATATATATTTGACTGGACTTTTTGAAAGAAGAAGATGAAATACTTCTATTACGTTATGTTGAGCTGACCTAGATTTTCCTCTGTGCTTGGTCCACTCTGGTGCGTAGCAAGCAGTATTTGCTGTCTCCCATTTGCAGTGCAGTCCCAGAGCAGCAATACAGCTGCTGGGTAGCAGAAACTCCCTTCTCCAGCAGCAGTGGGTGACTGGGCAAAGCAGAAGCTTTCTCTGCAATGTCTCTGTCCTTCTTGTCATGTCCCTGGTGATACATCATGTTTCTTTCAGCACTGACAACATGCACTTGGGAATACAGACAGAACTTGTGAGGGGGGCATGTTATTTGAATTGTGTTCTTGTGCTGTGCTGATGCCAAGTTTGATTTGCACTGGTTACTTTAAGATAGCATCCCTGGAAAAGGGAGAAAGCCACTGGATATCCATGCTGAGCTAGACAAAGACAGTCTTAGGCAGAGGGCAATTTTTCAGCTGCATAGTGCTTCCTATGCTGCAAAGTTATATTTATTATGTCCTTTATAATCTTTCTTAAATAACACAGAATTTGGAGAAATTTACTGATGTTCCCGGGCTGCCTGAAGCTACTGATGAGGAAAGATAAAATAATAAAGCAAACCCTTTTCAGAGTTTATTTGGTGAAGGTATTTTGCTTCTCAGAAGCATAACACTCCAACAGAAAAACTGGCAAGGAGAAGAAAATAATTTTCCACATTTTATCCTTGTTGATGTTTCAGTTCTATTACAGTGGCAGTTGCTAATTGCTAAGCAATACAAGTCGCTTGTCAGAAGTTTCTATTAGCATGCTATTATCTCTGTTGAAAAAGAGAGATTAGCTTAGCACTTCAGTTACAGGGCCCAGGCAGGATTTCATACAGAAGAACATCATGCATAGCAAAAGTTTTCTCCTAAGTCCAGGTAAGTACAGGAATTTTTGTTGTGATAATTAATATGAAGTAGCATCAGCATATAATTACAAAGCCTGCAGTGCTGCTATACTGCTATAAAATTTATGAATTTATGAACTACAGACATTTCTTTCTTTTTATTTCACATTACTTTCAAGGAGGGTTTTCTTTTTATGGTCACTTTTGCAACAAAATCATTCCGTTCTCTTATATTAACTGGTTACTAGGGGAAATTAATGTTTGAAATAAAATTTGTTTCCAGATTCATAGTTCACAATGCTATGTTGGAAGCAGCATGTAATTAAGATTATCCCCTTAACAGTAACTAAAGATTTCACCAATCATGAATTCATAATAATAAACTGTTGCCTGTGCTCTTTGTTTAGCAAGTATGAAGCTTTCTGATCTTTTTTCCCCATTTTGTAAACATTCAGCTGCTCTGAGAAAATTGACTACAGCACTAGAAAGACACGGTCCCTCCCTGAAGAATTTATAGTCTAAAAGGCAGAAGACTGCAAAAAGAATTAAAGCACACAGGTATCTGCATTATGATGGCTATGTTTCACCTCTTTAATGATGGTGTCTTCTGTAGGTTCCTATCTAGCTGTTTAGTTTTTCCTACTTTCTCATGTATCTCTCATTTCCCTGTTTGTTCTATACTTCTAACATAGGCTTACTCTCCACAGTGTAACCCCAGATTTCTAACTCCCTTAACATCCATCTTCCCTAACTTGTCTTTTAAACAAAAGAAAATAACAAAAAAAAATGCCATCAGAGAGACTCCACAACCCTCATCTCGACACCCAACACGCAAAATATTTTTTAATCTAATAGTTCAAAAGAGTCTCTTTTCTTCAGATGATAGCCATATGCTATGAAAAACAGAGGGCTTTCTTTTGGGGCACAAGATAGGAAAGCAGAGAGGGGCTGTCCACCATGATGGAGACTGCTGGTAGTCCCCAGGTTGTATGACTCATTTCCCAGAGACTGCAGGATTTGAAGTTTCCTCTTGGTATGCACTTCTGCAAAAGCAGATCACAGACTTGCCATCTGATAGTGAGATTGCTGCCATGGTATGAAAAACTGCCTCTGTTCCCAAGGATGAACGAGAGGCAGCCCTCATGATGGCAAATCCAGCCAGAAATCATGAGCTTCATACACAGGAGGTTTTGTACTTTTTACCGTCATTTTTGTCTGATCTTTATTCAATAGCCAAATACATACAGGAATTTATTTTTGAATTACAGGCTGCTTGTTTTTAATCAGCTCAGCAACCCAGTTGAAATAGATTTTCTAGATACTTCAGCAACCAGCAACTCTCATCCCTGTGTTCGCTGACAGATAGAAGAGCTTAGTACTGAAGATAAGATTTCCTGAGTCATTGCAGACAGTTCTCTGCCCTTGCAGGCAAACAGGGCAATCCCCTTCACAAACTTAGTCAATTCAATTCTAAACATGTGAAAATATTTTGTTCCCTGTTCTTTTTCTGGACAATTGTTCCAGGCAGGTCTGTGGATAGATTCATTTCAGTAGCTTCAGAGTTAAAAGATACTTGTGTCCATTTTATTAGCCTCAGTTGTTCTTGTACAAGCGTTTTTTTACCATAAACAGTTTTATTTGCTGTTTATATATATGTATGTACATACTATATATATATACACACCACCAAATATTTATGAGCAGACATATATTTTCTTAGCTTGCATTTTGCCAGACCAAACAAGCAAAGTCTTTCACACTCTGATCCCAGCAATGGTATTCTGCACCTTTTACAAGTCAGAAATCACTCTTCCTGAGCACTGGTGACTAGCACTATGTGCCATACCAAAGATGTGGTGTCACATGCACCTTTTGCAACAGCACTGATGCTTTGCTACCTGTAAAGCTAATAGACCTGGGTTTTCCTTTTTGTTAAACATGGTAAATGTTTATTAAACAAGGTAAACAATACAGTGTTAGGAAAACCTTTCTGCAGGATTTGCAAGTTGATATGACAGCTCTTCCAAAGCTCTGTAGGATAGCTATCTTTGTTCAAAATTCACTAAAGTCTTGGAACTTTGTTTTGACATACGTTGAGATAATTTCCATCCCCATTATCTGTCCTGCTTTGCCCCGAAATTCAACATCATTATCTGTATTGAAAAGTGAAGCAAGTGCTCATTTAGTTTTGAGGACCTTAAAAGATTATCTTTAATCTTGACCTTCTCAACAAATTTATTTTTTCTTAATTTCATTTAAATTAAAATGGTTGTGAAATGCTTATTACAATTTCAAATAACCTCTGAAAGCGCTGGCAGAGTTTGACTTACTGTCCTCTTGAACTCTTGAAATGTGACTGTTTATTCTAGCATTTCAGTGGGAGGTGAAAGGTAACCTCTTCTGAAAATCTGGCTCCAGGAGTGACTTCCAAGCTCATAAAAATTGCAGCCTGAATCCTTAAGTATTTTCAAAAGCATGCAAGAATTGAAGAAGGTTAATTACCAGCAACTTTCATGTAAGTCATTTAGGTATTTTTGAGATTTTTATCCAGGCTGTAAAAGACTGTCAGTCATGTAATGTGAATCTTTTGTGATTAGCTTGTTTTATACAATGAAGAACTACTTACGTATACCTTCTGTATTTTCAATCATAAAAAGGCTAAATTTTTTCAGAAAGAGCTTT
Source organism: Laterallus jamaicensis coturniculus (assembly GCA_022605575.1). Taxonomy (NCBI): domain Eukaryota; kingdom Metazoa; phylum Chordata; class Aves; order Gruiformes; family Rallidae; genus Laterallus; species Laterallus jamaicensis. The sequence goes on from JAKCOX010000012.1 coordinate 13,015,088, forward strand.
CCATTTATAGTTATGATCAGTAGAATTTTCACTGCACACGTTTCATATTTACCATTTCACACTTTTCTTTTGAGTTAATGCAAAAATTACAATATATCAGCATTTTCACTTGCTGGTTTATATAAAAATTGTCAACATTTGTTTTATTGCAAATTAGTAAAAAATGGTCACATTTTAGAATCAAGAACTGAAAAATTCAAAGCTGCATAGTAAATCTTTTTGAGGTTTGCACTGACTATTTTAAGAAATTTTTTAAAATGAGGTATTATTTAATGATTCTACATTCTGGATTCTTACTGGGGAACCAGCTGCATTGTTCTGTCACTTCTAATACAGATAATATTTTTAATTTCTGTTTCATATGTAACTACCGGCAGTAAACTGGAGATTTAAAATGCTTTTTAAAATGAGTTCTCTTGGTATTTCTCATTGACTATATATATATTATGACAATTCTGACAGCTGGATAAACACTAAATAGACATTTTCTAAAATATAACAACTGTATAAAAATTAGAAAGAATACGACTTACTCTCAAGGTTATATAAAGATAAAGCAATTAAATACTGAGACTGTGTACATAAAGGAAAGATTTCCTGTCTCTATACGTCAGACACAACCTGCACATACTGGGATGGAGAGCACAGATGGCTTTTTTGTCAGTACCAACATACATGCAGGTGCTATGGATTGTTTAAGTATTGCCCTTATGGCAGGAGTGAATCATTACAGTTTGAGTCATTAATCCTCCAGCCATTGGCATAGAATACAACTGACACAGAAAAGAAGATTATTTCAACAGCTTCCATCTTGTCTGGGAGCCAAACTCAACACGGAAATGTTTATTTTATTAAAAATCAGTAATTTTTGTAAAACCAGAGATGTTTCATGTGCAGATTTTTTTTTAATTTTTAAATTTTTTTTTTATTAGTCATTATGTGAATATGACATATGGGAGACCTGCTCTGTGCTGCCTTTGGGAGGTCCCCTGTCGTTCCCAAGCCATAGGACTCTGTGTCCTCTGTGTGTCCATACTCCTGACAGCTCAGTCGGCTTGGTGAAGATACGGCATGCTTGTCCGGTACATGACAGCAGTGGTTGTCCCTGCTTTGGCTATTCTGTAGTATTTGTGCCATGACAACATTGACTCCTACCCTGAGTGGTAGGTTTGGATCACACTCTGTGTGGTGGCACTGGCATGTTCCACCCATGGGTGAATGAGTCTGGCATGGCAAGACCCTCACCCCTCATTGAGGTCCTTCTGCCTCCTGCTGCACCCAAGGGGCTGGTGCCTGTTTGCTTGGGCTAGGGTTGTTGGGACCCTCTCTCTGTGTCTCACAGTATGTGGCAGAGATGGGCACCAACCTGCTGTTGCACTGAGTCTGGAGTCAGTGATCTCACCCCACTCGTGGAATAAAGGTGGGGGGTCCCTACCAAAGGGAAACCAGTCATACCCCTTATCCCAAACCTACCCTCTTTAGTCCAAAGAGGCCATATTCCTAGATCCATGCCAATATCTGACAATTGCCCAGCAGCACCAGAGGCCCCACTTCCTTGGTCGCTCCCACTGACTCACTTCCTCCGATTAAGGCTAGAAAAACTCTTATTATAAGTCTCAAAGTACAAAGTCAAAGTATTGGCCCAAAGCAGAAAGCCAAATTCTCTCTTAATTGTAAATGTAGTGTTTTGTCAGGTGCAGTAGTCTGGAGCAAGGATGGCAAGCAAAATTCACTATAACCCTGGTATCTTCTATGTTAGAAAGGTCAGTTCTTGCAGGCTCATCCTACTTTCAATTCCTTAGACGTGCCAAGCCACTGATAGCTGACAAACAGTGTAAGTTTGGTAATTCATCCTCTGCACATGTTGAACACAATTTTTGACTCAACAGCACCAAATGACACAAACAAGTGTTGGGTTTGATGTCTTGTGTCTTAGTGGCTTTGTAGCTGGGAGGCTTAAGAAATCTGTGTAAGTATTATTTTCCTGTCACCGAGTCACTTTTGGCAACTGACAGGACAGGAAAATGGTCTAGGTCCAGCAGGGAACTTCTGTTTTGAAAACAAAATTGCCTCAGACACTGGTCTTCCTTTGTCAGCTAGTTATTAATGGCAACTAATACATCTATTTTTAAAAGCATGGGAAGGGTCTGTAAAAAATGGAAGATTTAAACACTCCAGGTGACAAACTGTAGATTATCTCTAATGCCTACAGAACCGGAAAGATCTGGTCATTTATCCTGGTTGAAAATCTAAATTCTGGTACCTACTAGTAGCTTCATGAACACCACTAAATTCAGTAGTCTCCCTGTCTTTCCTATGCCTGCACAGAGAGTTGAGGTTTAGTACCAGTGTAACTAGTGGTCTTATTCATTATTTTATGATCTAAAATCCTAGGTATTTCTATATAATTTAAATAAATGTTATTACCTTTATCATCCAGTATCAGGAAGTGTCTTACAATATTCTCATGTTATTACTTAACAATTTTTAGGGATGCAAAAAGCTCCCAATTTCATTCACTTTTTACTCTTTAAAAATCTGGCTAACAATTTTTTTTTCTCTGAAATAACCATGAAAAGAAACACATCCAGCAAAGAATAGGTATTTCATACTTTCTGGTATTTTTCTCTGAAAAACTAATATGAACCACTGGAAAATATTATAGCACCTGACCTCACCGAACAGTAATTTACAAAGCAAATATATGTAATTTTCCTTTGGCATAGTCGACTCAGGGTGGGGAGGGGAAAGGCATGCAGACCTGCTCTGTAAACACATGGAGAAAACTACCCCTAGAACTGCTTTTCCAGACTCCTTTTTCTTTAAGAAATCCATTTTCATTAAGATCATATTATATTGTTGGTTTTTAATCACTGTCCTGGCAGTCTTATGTGGAGATTTTAAACAATGGTAACCATGAAGAAATAACTTTTGAAATTAAGATTTCAAAAAGCAGAAAACAAATGATTCCTTTTAAGAAATCTAAGTTGAAAAGGAATAGGTTGATATTATCTCTCATGTTTTAAGCTGTAGTGAGGGATATATATATTGATAAGGGAAGGTTTAGAATCTGTCCCAGAAGAAAGACAGCTCTAGTCTCTTTTGTGTGTTTGCTGTGAAGTGATATAAAGAAGGAAGGAGTACCAGAGGAGAGTAGTAGAGTTCATGGGATCACATGAAAGAAACATGGCTGTAGGAATTAATGGTGAAATATGTTTTCTTACCAGTTTCCTCTCCCTGCCCATGGACTCTGGCATTCCTCATTTTTAGCTAGATGAATGCAAGAAACTGGAAAGCATTTTAGCAAAAATCTTAGAATCTGTGGAATTTTTCTTGGTCATCAGATTAATTTTTCCCTTTCATTTTTACTCATCATTAGTACTAGTATGTGTCTTGATTGTGGTGTCTCAGACTTTCAAGATTTACAGAGTTGTGCAACATCTAGTGTTGCCACACTAATAACCCAATAAAGTGTCTCTGTTCTCAAACCAAAAGCAGATGCTTCCAGAGGCTTTCTTCCCATTCAGACCTTTTGGCTTCGTTTCTAATGGACTTTGGGTTGGAACAACAGCATGAGCTTGGTGGGAAGTCCCAGATGTCCTCATTTCCCATGTTTCAGAATTTATAAAGCAGTTCTGGGTGGGGGGACGATGATAGGATTTCTCTGGAATCGAAGACTATCCCTTCACACAGCTTTAAGCTGCATGCTTTGTGACAGTATTTGGGTTCAGGAGACCAGAATATATCTGGCTAGTTAATATCCCTGAGCTACAAATTATGTGGGATTAGGGGGATTAGCACCCCTTCTTTTGGTCTAATAATCCACTTAAATGAAAAATTAGGTGTTTGCATAGATATGCCCTGAGTTTTACAGCTAGATTCCTCTTTTCTTAGAGGAGCCATTTTACATACACACACACACATATATATTTTATACTGAGTGTCAGCACAGGTTCTATCAGCAAAATTGAAATTGCTTTTTTTTTTTTACTTCCTAAAAATGCTGTAATGTTGCTATCCATGGAAATTCAATGCTTACATACTGTGATTTTTAGTGAGACTCTGTTATTCATTCAATTTTCCAGCAGGACATTGATACCAAATGGGTGGCAATCAAATAACCTGCCAAGGTCACATATTGAGTTGTTGCTTTCCCTATAAGTGCAGCCCAGCATCGTGCTGCCTAGCAGTCCTACTTCATACAGGCAGCCTCCACCTGTTAGGAATTAATACAAATGGCCATATAGTTACTAATCACTGAAGAAAAATGGAACAACATTTAATGGTCCCCACATTAATGGGTTGAGTTTTCAGGTGAGTACTAAACAAAGACAAACAATTCTGTCAGCTGGATTACTGAACAGTGATTTCTTCTGTGGTGATCACAGTCACATTATTTTGTTGGCCAATTTAACATGCCCGATGCACTTTTAGAGGGCATTCTAAATTATTTTTTAAGATTAGTAAATACTTAGGATTAAAAAAAAAATAACCCTATGCTCTTACTCCTGACCTACTTTGCTAAATATCATGTTTAAGTTGCCCTGGGTAAATTACAATGCGTAGAGGAGTGACATTCTTTTATCTATGCTTCTTGTGATGAAATTATTTCTTGTATTCTTAGTGATGCCTCATCTCCTGCTGCCTAGGTATGAGGTTTTGCTCCATATAAAGTTCATATGTGAAGAAAGTTATACTTTTTCAATTCAGAGTATAATAACTAAAAGTTGTTCTTTTTACTCAGAATTACCAAAAATACTTCATGCCACTTTATTCTTCCTGGTGCTCAAAATCATTAACTAAGGGGATGAGAAAAGGGTAGTGAATTCCTTTAGCATGTCAAGAGAAAATAATTTTGAAATCCTTGATTATGTCACTCAGTGGCAGCAGTGTAAGCATACTTTGAGGGTATCAGCCTAAGGTTCCAAAATCAGGGATGATGTCGAGAAAACAAATTTATTTCTCTCAAAAGTAGAATTACATGAAAATAAAAACAATTTAACGAAAGTTGCATCACTAAATGGTTTAGAAAAAAAAATGTTGCCAGGTAGCTTTATGTCCATGAGAAAAGAGAGATACAAACGTAGAAAACTCACCCACTAACTTAGAAAGCATCTTCTGCAGTGCACAGCAGCACCTATATATACAGGACACTTCCCTGTCCCTTCATTATTCCTGCATATGAAATCACAGAATCATAGAATATCCTGAGTTGGAAAGGACCCATAAGGATCATTGAGTCCAACTCTTGGCTTCACACAGGGCCAGCCAAGTCAGAGCATGGGACTGACGGCATTGTCCAGATGCCTCTTGACCTCAGTAAAGCTCAGTGACCACTTCCCTGGGGAGCTTGTTCCAATGCCTGACCCTCTTCCTAATATCCAGCCTAAACCTCCCCTCTTGCAATTTCATACTGTTCCCTCAGGTTCTGTCGCTGGTCACCAAAAAAAGAAGATCGGGCCTGCCCCTTCAGCCCCCCTCATCAGGAAGCCATAGGCTGTGATGAGGTCTCTCCTTAGCCTCCTTTTCTCCAGGCTGAACAAACCAAGGGACTTCAGCCCCTCCTCATAAGACTTCCCCTCCAGATTCTTCCCCATCTTCGTTGCCCTCCTCTGGACATTCTCCAATAGTTTTGTGTCCCTCTTGTACTGTGGCGCCCAAAACTGCACCTAGTACTCAAGGTGAGGCCGCACCAGTGCAGTGTAAAGCGGGACAATCACACCCAATGCCATGCTTGATGCACTCCAGGAAGGTTCAGAAGAAGCCATAAAAAAATTCTGATCAGAAACAGTCACAGGAAGCACACTACTCCTTATTCTGCGTCTTTTTAAGCTACTGTGCTTGCACTTTGCATTGCAAGGGGAGCCCATCTAGGGGTACTGCCCAAGAGTCCCCCTAACCTAAGAAACCTCCAACCTTATCTGGAGACATTATCCTGCAGACTGATTTATATAGCACCCCCACAGTCCACTGCCTCAGGCAAGAGGGTCACTGAGCTGTGTCCCTAAAAGAGAATCTCTGCTCCAAGGTTATGCTGTTTGATCTAAGAATCCTGTGGACCTGCCGACCAGATGGTGGAAATGCCAGTCATTTCCATGAAACCAACCTTTCACCCAGGGGAAAACAACTGTGAGGCAGAATGTTCAAAGATAAGCCATACTGGTTTAATTCTGCTTTATTTCATGCACTTGCCTATTTAAAAGGTACTGACTAGACAATAAAAATTGCTGTGTGGAAAGAAGGTTTCTCCTTGTTAAAAAACGTGATCTAAAAAGATTGGTTTAATTATATTTTCCCTTTCCTAATTAAATGCAATGCTTTCAACTGCAAATATACAAATAAACAATGTATCTCAGTGAAATGACCAAAATATAAGGTTAGGGTACCAAATTCAGGCAATGATCTTTGTAAATGCTGTCTATAAAAGGTCTGTTTGCCTGATACTCATATCACGGTACTGTGCAATCACATAAAAAGCATTCACAAAGTGACAGGTTGTGCTTGACTAGTTTTGAACACCTACCTGATAAGCAAATCCTTATTAATCTCAAGCATCTCTTTTCTCAGTGTTCTGCTGTTTTAAATCCAAATCACTGAGTTACTTCCTCAGAACAAGCATCTTAGGTAACTATTGTCACATATTACATAATGACTTAACATCTTTCTTGCTCCAGAAGAAGAACTAAATACTTTTTAGTTACTCCAAGCCATCTTTAGCAATTACTGAAATTTAAAAGTATACTACATCGTCTCTTTGAAACAGATTATTTAATGTTAGATCATATGATGACACTTTGTTTTCCAAACACTCTTGAAGTTTGCTGTGCATATGCTTAAGGAGAATTTGTAAAAGTGGGACAGAGATTTCACAATTCAAGACATACTCTGTAAATGACATTGTCACTTTAGAATTCCCACTATTAAAAAAAACCCCCAGAATTAAGGAGAATATGTTAATCTAAATTGTGCAGAAAAGTCTACCTAAGTATCAGTCTAGCCTCATTGAAGGGATCCTTCAGACACTGTGGTGGAGTGTTCCTAATCAGCTATGAATGTATGTAGTTTTCTCAATCTCAGCTAAAACTAGTTAACCATCTGAGAGATGTTCCTCTCAAGATGATGAAAAACCATAAATAGACTTTTTTTTTTTCCCCATGAGCCTCTCCCTGTTGAGCTGCCTATCAGCAAGGAACTGCAGAGATCCCTCCAGCTCCTCAACAAAGCTGCTTTACCAGGGAGCCTCTGTGCCTGGTGTGAAGGGGCATGAATTCCCCTCGTCATTCACATTGGTGCTTCAGCTGCTGAAGATCTGGGGTGGATTCAGCTCTTTTGCTATATTGCTGCATTCAGAACTGGTTTGTGTGGACAAATAACAGATCAAGATGCCCGAGAGAAAGCAAAAGTCTGGAGGCCAAGAATGTTAGATGCTGTCTGGAAATATTTTGCTAGTCATCTGAAGCCTAACCAATTGAAAAACCAGTCTACCTAGTGCACAGTGTGCCTTGCTGCAGCGGGGTATCTAAATCTTTAGCAGGATGTTTTTGACTGTTTACTGGAGCCTGTTTCCTCTCATATAAATAGATAAACTAGAAGCTGATTCTATCAAGGAAGCACAGGTAATTTATTCATTAGTATAGCTAATAAATAGGAAAACATCCACACAGAGAGCTAGTAATGAGAATATCACCCCTAAAATATTTCACTAGACAAAAAGTAGCCTGTCACACGTGTAGGTGCAATAACCCCCCAAAAAACAAGCACATCAAAACTGCCAAGGAAAAGCAGAAAATCTTTTTGAAGTTACTTTTTTTCACTGCAGAACTAAGATACACATCTTGCAGTAGCCTTATAAGTCTGCAGTCCATTAGATAATTTACCAAACACCTAGTTATTAGATGCAGCCTAACGAGATGTTCATAAGTACACCTGAAAGTGCATTATTGTTAATGCAGTAGATAGTGTTCAAAAAGAGTTTAAATGAACCAACTTGCTTGAGAAAGACATTTTCATATTCTGAAATCTTTCCAGAGCTTTGTTCGTTCAAAGACAATAGCTGGCAGGCTGCCTAAGAAAGCGAATGTGATAAAGAGAAAACTATTATATCTGGCACTTTTTTGTGGGAAACTAACTCCTATACCTCATTTTTCTGCTCTGCTTGATAATGTAATAATTCTCATGAAAAGAATACACAGAAATATAATGAAAAATTATATGATTGTGCAGTGAAAGATAAAGCTATTTGAAACTGTGGTTTCAAAGTACCTCACGGTGCTTTAGCTGTGTGGCTGGCTGTTAAAGTCAACACGACTCATTTGCCTCCAGATATTCCAAGTACCTTGAATATTGAGTTGAGTTCAGTTGCGTCTTAGTCTTTGTCTACCTGTCTAAGTGAATCATTTTAGGTCCTGTAGGTACATAGGGTGAGTGCCACAGAAGTGCACCTAAACTTCTCATCACAGGCAAAGCCCATTTAGAGAGAGGGAGTGATACTCCAGTTTTCCCTCTTCCTTGTCCAACAATAAATTTGCACCTGATTATCTTTTAAAAATATGAAATGCAAATATATAAAAATGTTTCTAAAGAATAAAATAGTACAATCTGCAACTGATATTAGGTTATTATTATTATTTGTGTTGTTCTTATCAATCAACTACAGGCAAACTGCAAGTTCGCTTGTAGGCATTTCTGGAAAACAATTAATTCATTACTTAACCCAATTTTTATGAAGTTCATCAGCAGGTTTTTTTATTGACTACAGTAGCCAGCTTTTGAAGAAAGCCTTAACATCTCCCGTAAGATGAGTGCATTGAAAATTTGATCACCCTGATTTATTAAAATAAGTGCCGAGCACTTGAGCATATGAGAAAGTAACATTCAAATCTCAAAAATAACATCAAGTGTCAGAATATCTGTTTCTCAAAACATGGAAGCATGTAGAAATACTTGAAAGCTTCTGTAACTAATGAGGTCAGAGTGCTCTTTACAGGCAAAGCATCACTGCGGGGGAACTCGGGCTCCTGCATGCTCTGCTGTGGGATGTGCTGCCCAGTCTCCAACTGTGGGTAAATAAAATTCTCCTGTTAGGTTGGGGTTGCAGGGCCACGGGATGAATTATGTGCTGCAGCCAGAGAGGAGCAGAAGGAAATCTAAGAACTGCAGAGTGCTGCTGCCACAATGGAGCACAGGACCCAAGTTCAGGTGTCAAAGATTGATTTCATTTAGACACATCCTCGGAGCACTCAGAATATACAGCAGCCTCAGGGCAAAGCCCCACAAAACAGCTGTGGATTGTCACTGAACCCAAACATTCCTCTTCAGGAGATAAACCAAGCGACTGTATCTTTGTGACATTACAGCTAGTAGATTCATTTTAATCTAATATGGCAAGTTCAGGAAACAATAACAAGAAGAACAGATCACAGTAATTTAAAGTTACTCCCAAACCCATAAATAACAGTTTCTTTTATAGATAGATGACATTTGGGGACTGGGTTAAAAAGATCAAATCAAAATCACTAATATATGACCTAAAGGAGCAGCAACTCGAGAACTTATCCTTGAGGGACTGTTTCAAGGCTATAAGCAGCTTCAGATCACTGGTCTTTACAAAATAGTTATTTTATGTGGACCTGATGAATAACACTTCAGCCAGGCTAAGGGCAGCTCTTAGCCTGCTTATCCTATTACTTTCAGATTTGCTGGCAAAAAATGATGCTTAAATCTCAAATAAAGAAATATATTTGTGAACATCTGTTATCATAGGATGAAAAATGTCAGTCATGTGAAGAGTGGCAAAGATAATGCAATGCGGAGATATAAGTCAAAATATTGGAACATTAAAATGGCATTAGTAATTGTAATAGCAGTATAACAAGCTATGGAATGGAAACACTTTACAGCTGCTAGCAGAAAAGAGAAAAGTCATTGCAACAGAGACGACAGCCTGGCCTGGGACAGCATATCTATCAGCATCAGCTGGACAAATAAGTAGGGAATTGGGAACTGTAACTCCCAGTAGTAAGTGGGAAATGACAGCTAAATGAGCAACTTTAAGGCTTAAGGATAAAGACTTTGTAAAGTCAGAGACTTTTAACACACCTCTTTCAGAGAAAAGGTAAATACACCGTATGTTATAACTAGAAGTTGTAAAAAAAATCTCATTAAATAAGGAGCTTTTAGTTGTAAAATGAATAAGAGTTGTGGAATCCAGCTTCATGTAATACAGTGGAATCAACCTAAAAATTATAATTTGCAATTTCATTAAAATGAATGTGAGCTTGCAGATCAGATAAACTCATTAAAAGCCAAGAATCAAAGAAGCATTAAAGCATAGACATATTTGACAATCTGATACAGATATTGAAATTGGTATTGGGCTAATTAAAATGTTCAATAAAATACAGAATCTTTTATATTTAAAAATGTTAAAAGCTGCTACCCTCCCCCCCCCAGATTTAAAAGACTGATAAGGCAATTAACTAAATGGCTTAAATCCCTTACTCTTTCCTTTTCGGGCTTTGGGGTTTACTTTAAACTCAGCATAGCGTTTAGAACAGAATAAGGAGAAATTGCATGGAAGAGATGCTTATTCCAAAGCCTGGTTTCTGAGAATGACAATGTGGTAGAGGTTGGCAGGGACCTCTTGAGATCATCTAGTCCATCATCCCCGTTCAAGCAGAGTCAGCTAGACTAGGTTGCCCAAGACACTGTCCAATTGGGTTTTGAGTATTTTCACAGATGGAGACTGTACAACCTCTCTGTACAAACTGTTCCAGTGTTCAATCACCCTCACAGTAAAAAGCATAAGCAAACAAATAAACAAGTAGAAAGTGTTTTCTTGTATTCAGATGGAATTTAATGGGTTTTAATTTGTGTCCATTGCCTCTTGTCTTGTCACTGGGTGATACTGAGCAGATTCTGCCTCCCTCATCTTAATTCCCTTCCAACAGGTATCAGAACATACTGGTCTCTTCCCCGCTTCAGCTTTGTAGTCCAAGTGGGATTCGGAGAGTTTGTTCCATCCCAGATTTTCTGGGGCACATTTTACCTTTTTTTTCTGTAGGTCACGAATTGGGAATTATATGATACACAAATTCTAACATTTATGTCCTTAAATAATTATTCTTGGAATGTGACACATGCAATTAACTTGAAGCCCAGTAGATGCTTTGGATCCATGTGGCCATTTCCACAGTAGGTCTCTCTTCAACCCTGACGGAGTAGCACTATTAAACACCAGCCAAGCAAGCTGGCAGCAAAGTCTTGTGGCGTTTTTGTTTTGTTCTGTTTTTGAATCGGTTGGAAGCAGCAACGCTGAGGTACTGACAGGCTGACCTGTGTTCTTACCTCTGCTGTTAGAGTGATTCTAAAGAATGTTTATCAATATGGTGATAGGCATTTTATATATACAAGTATAAATATATGTGTGTGTGTGTATACATATATATGTACAGCAGCTCATAGTTCACAAGAGAACTGATGGAGGGAATTCTGTCCCTGGGGCCCCAGCCCCAGGGAATCCTGTATCCTAAGTATCGACTTTGCATTTGACCCCACACAAAGACAAAATATGTAAGCAAGGGTCCTCCACTGCAATAAAGTGTGTGTATGGGTGTCACATTCAAAAAAAGGTGATAAAATATCCCTGAACTCTTACATAATTTTGAAGGTGCCTTGGATTCCAACAGAAGAAACCCATTCCATTTGGTAAGTAGTAGTTCACTGTCACTTGAAATTAAATCTTTATTTCCAGATTGTGAGATCTCTACCAAAAAAATGCAGTATACTAGCCTTCTTTAGTGGTCAGAAAGCAATTACTGTTCTGCAGATCTCTGTGCTGGATACATACTGTGTTTTCTCTGTTTTCAGAAGAAAGAAAAAAAGAAAAAAGTGAACATCCTGATGAAAATATCAAGCCATATGTGTTACATTGCCAGACATGCTGGAAATACCCTCTTGTTTGAGAGGTTACCTGGCAGTTTGTTCAGCTGCTTTGCTGGCAGGAAGGATGCAATGGTGATATTTCAAAGTGGCTGGCAGTCAGAGACATTCCACTTAGGTGAGTATTCAAAATGAGATTATAGAAATCTTGGCATTTATGTCTGCGAGCATATTGATTGGTTTTATTTTTAACTGAATTATTATGAGTTCATTGTAGTTTTGAAATCTATGTGTTGTTGAAGTAATCAGCGACATTAAGATCCCTTCAATGACATGCTCAATGAATAGCTTGATTTCTCCAAACTTCATACTTCTATACCTGATTTGTCCATCTGAGTGACATTTAAAAAGTAGCTCCTAGACCACTCCTAGACCATTTGAGTGAAGGTGCTCTGAACACATTCTTCTGAATACCTACACTCTGACCAATTTAGAAAAGGCCACAGACAGCTTAATAGGTATTAGAAATACTATAGAGTCACTTAGTGGGTTAACTATAATGTCTACTCCATGCGAATACAGTTTGCATCAGCTGCAGACATACCAGGGAAGATTATTCATGGAGCAGAAATCACATTAATTAAATGATACCAAACTCAGAGCTTTTCTTAATATTAGCAATGAAAGCAAAAATGATGTAGGAATACAGAAGTATTAATAAATTCAGTAATTGAGAATTCAAAATTCTTATTAGAGGAAGACAAGCTAACAGATCTTGAAAATCATCTGCAATAATCAATGTGAGGAAACATGGACAGCAGAGGAAATCATGAGCATCAAATTATATGTTAATTTGTAACAGGATACAACCAGAAAATAGATGAAAACAGCCTGTGCAGCTGCATTAAGCCTGCATTAAGCTGGTGATGGTCTCATACTATGCAGCTCTATCAGAGCGGTTCCTGAAATACTGCTTTTATTTCAGGGACTCTGATTAAAAGAATGAAGTAAACAAAATGAAAAAGAGCTCAGAAACAACCGAGAGGAGGGGCTGCTCAAATGGGAGCTGCTGAAAGAGCTTCCTACACTCATTCTAACCAGCAGGGTCTGCAGTACTGTGTTAGGTCTTGGCTCAGCAGAGTGAAGCAATACATGATCATTGTCACCATGCACCTGGTTTTATGACAGCTACTGTCAGCTGTGTCTGGAGAGCATACCTTTTGGTTCTTGCATGATATTAATTCCTTTGCCAGTTCCATGTGCCTGACATGGCTACTAGTTTCACTGAGATGGCCAGCTGAATTTGGCCTGTGGTGTTGCAGAGCTGGAAAGAGGGTAAGATCAACTGCCAATGGCCGGAGAGTGTTAAGAAAGGCATCAAAGACTGAGTGAGGTTTAACAGGTCTGCCCAGAGCTATGGGAGGCCTCGCTACAGACTGCTTAACTTGGAGAGACCAGATTTCATCTGATGGGGGTGTGTACAACTCCTGCATTGATTTATAAAAACTAAGCTGGGGTTGAGGCATGATGAGAGGTTTTCTACCCTGGTAAATCCTCAGCAACTCTCGAAGCACTGGGAAACACTCTGAGCTCTCTAAGGAAGGTAAAGTTTTTTCAGATGGGCATCTGAGAACAAAGAACAGTAATAAATGTGAAAAGGAAAATATATGTTGAGAAGCCAACACTGGGATCTAATACACTGTAGATGTGACTAAAACCCATAGTTCGAGATTTCCAAACCATGTGAAGAAAGCAGATGTAGAGATGCAAATGGACTGTATGGAACCATCTTGAAATGAGGATTTCAATACTGTTAATAATCTTTGATGTCAACATTTAAGGTCAATACCTAGTATTTGCAAAATGATCATCCTGTATTGTCACTGTTAACATTACTGTTGATATTGGTATAGTAAGATTCTGATTCAACATGATAGTTAAAAACACATGGGATAGTGTCCAATCTTAAGCACTCTACGTACTTAAAGATGTAGCATTAAAGTCAATATCATGCTTTATAGTCAAGTACTTTGGATCGTAATACAATTTAATGACAATTCCAAAACATTTCAAAGTCAAATCTTAATGATCCCTAAAACTAGGTTTCAGTCCCTAATTCTGCTACTCAGGATCTGTAAAATCTCTTGATCTTTATCAGAAGAAAAAATGGTTGGAAAATAAATCTAGTAGACCTGGGAATAAAAGCAGGACACATAGCTGTGTTCTGTTAAAATAGAGGAATGTGTACAAAAAGGAAGCATTTGAGTTTCCTTTTATCTAGGTCAAAATAAAATTATAAAATTTCTGGTAATAATTTAATCTGTTTTAGGATAGAAAGCCACACTGCAAGAAATCTATCTGAATTGATTTAGTCTTCTTCCTGCATAGCAACAGGTGAACTACCTGCATACCTCCAAGTGAACGAATTAATCCAAGGATTACTTGTACTCCAGCCTCGCCCTCTTCTGTACACTGGAGAGGGAAGATTGCAAGTTATACATTTCACAGTCCTCCCAGATATGTTGACTGAGAATAGAAAATGCCAGTCAGATTTGCCCTGGACATGTGGCTATTGAAAGAAAAGAAAAGAAATGAAAAGGTCTGCTTTAGAAAATTGCAGCCATGATTAGAGCAGCTATTCAGATTATTTTTCCCACTAAGCACTCATGATTCTTTCTAACCTCATTCTAACAAAAAACTGAACATGAGTCAGCAGTTCACCACTGCAGCAGCAAAGGCAAGTTAGACCCTGGATGACATCTGCAGGGGCATTACTAGTAGAGACAGAGACATCATCCCATTCTTCTCGGCACTTGCCAGGCTGTACCTGGAGTACTGTGTCCAGTTCTGGTCCCCACAATTCGAAAAATAAGCAGACAGACTGAAGAAGATCCAAAGGAGGAACACAAAGATGATCAAGGGGATGGAGAAACTGCCCTGTGAGGTCTTTTCTCCCTGGAGAAGATACAGATCAGATGGCTACAAAGGAGATGGAGCTCTCTTCACAAAGAGCTACATGGAAAAGACAAGAAGCAATGGGTACACGTTGTGCCAGAGAGGTTTTTGTGCCAGAGAGGTTTTTTAGGACAAGGTGCAGTATAATCCAGGCTGCCTTTACCACAAAAGGTTGGACCAGGTGGTCTTTTGAGATCCCTTCAAACCTGGGCTCTTCTATCATTCTAACCTAGTTTAGAAAAACTGGGATAGGTTGTAATCAATGCAGTTTCGGGGCAATGTGATTAAATGCTGTTTTAGGAAATCACTGGGGAAAATACATTTGAGAAGCATACAGTGTCCTCAGTAAGATTCAAACATAATTAGTTTTCACTGAATTCATGTGAGTAATTTATATAATTAACATTAAGTACATTTGCCTGACTGGGACCTTTACATAGAAATACATGTCACTATATATTCATCTCAGTTTTCCTGTAACAGAAAGAGCAAAATAGACCTAAAGTGAAATCTTAAATTCAGCCTCAGACAATTGTTATGGTCATGTTATTTAAAGCGAAGACTAAGTGTCATTGCAGAAGACCTAGATATGAACTTGCAAAACGGAGCTGGGAGGAAGGAATTGCATTTCATTTAAGGGCTTTAGCTTAGAGTTCTGAGTTTTTCTCATTGCTCAGGAAGAATGCTGCCTACCTTGGACTCTTAGGGGCATAAATAATGCAGGCAATTACATTTTCTGGCCATAAACATTGGAAATAAAAGCTAAAGATCGATCCTGGTTGACAGAAGTATAGTTTTGATTGGTTGAAAATTATTTTGAAATAATATGAAATACATCATAGTGAGTGGTTTGGATTTTCTTTTTTTTAATTCTAGAAGAAATTACACACTAAAGTTAAGCATGTGAATAAAGACTTTGCATATTACTAGAGATGCTGGTTTTGAATGAGGAGCATCGGAAGTTGTCCTGTGTTACGTGTTGAAAGTTGGTTAATTGCTTTTTGCATAAATTGCTAACTAACCAGCAAAATGAAGCAGCATGGATATGTACTACAACAGCTTGATTCTGCACTAACTTTTCAAAAGGATAGCCCTAAAAAAAAACCAACCCAAAACTATTGAAAGAAGATGTAGACTGTTTCTCTACTGGCTGCCCTTCGGTAACCATGGAAACTGCAGACTTGGCGAGAACATAAAAGAGAACTATATGGCATTGGACACATTTATTTGTTTAGATTTGAAGTTTTACAGCAATGGAAGTCATATAACATTGTACGGTGGTTCTTTGTCAGGACCGTGACCTCCACACTGCAGTGATACTCCTTGGAAATAAGGAACTCTGTAAATCTCTGGTGATCTGGTACAACAGTGGCTGTTATTGCTGTCAGTTCTCTGTACTTGTGAAGCAGAAAATCATTACTGATCAATAAATCAAGCTTATAAGGAAATATTGGAAGATGATGGCATCATCTTTCACTCTTCTATCCTCTCTGTGACAAGAGATACAGTGAACACAGGAGCTGCCCCAGCAGCATCTTGTCCCTGCAGAGACGCACAAGAAAAGTAGTCCTCGAGCACCCACCCCTTCTTTATGAAAATGGTATGTCACATCCAGGAATTATTAGTTCATAGAGATGACCCAGATTCCTGCTGTCTGGAGACAGAGTCACATATATGCTATAGGTAATACCATAATACCCAACAATGCTGCTTTGCTTCAAGGCAAAGGTGATAGAAAGGGCAAAGTAGTGGAAAACTGGCCAGCTGAAACATGAACTGCTAAGACTGCACCTAAAGAAGACATGAAAAGTTAAATGAAAAGCAGTTTGAATACAGTTTTGTCTGACAGTTGTTCATTGCAGCAATCAGCAATGAGGCAGTTGCACAAATGTTTCTCCCAGATAACTCCATAGCAAGAAGGGATAATATATTAATTACCAATTTTGTCCAATGTCCTTTGGAAAAGATACTTAAAAGATCAATTAGTGATACATTTTAATTCCAAGGCTGTTAAGAGTTTTGAGTTAACTGTTGTTTATGCATATACATCCCACAATTAGAATATCAGCTATAATATATATATCACTCCCAAAAAAATTAATGTACTGGGGAATGAATAATTAAATTTTTTTCTTAATTTAACTTAAAAAAAATGTTGAATACGCTCTGGAGAGAATAATACTTATTCCCAGTTAAGAAGGGTGAACAAAAGAATTTGCAGCCCCAAAAAAAAAAAATTTACATTAAAAAATTTAAAGTAAAACTCATTGGACTAAAATTCCTACCTTTAAAAATAATTTCTAAGGTTGATTTCAAAACTGAAAACATTATCCAAAACAAAGTAGTTAAGAATTTATAGTATCTACTTTTTCAGGTTTTTTTAATCTGAAAACATTCAACAAACAGAATTTGTAGTATAAGCAGTTTTGGTTATACTTTGCCAATAGTTGTTGGCTGTGTGTTTCATAACAAATGTTTTGCCAAGATCTGGTGAGGACTTGGTAATATAACAAACATATTTTCACAGAGCACGGGATTATCACAGAGAATCACAGAGAATCACAGAGAATCACAGAGTTGTAGGGGTTAGAAGGGACCTCAAGAGATCATTGGGTCCAACCCCCCTGCCAAAGCAGCTCCCTAGCTCATACTGCACAGACAGGCGTCCAGATGGGTCTTGAATATCTCCAGAGAAGGAGACTCCACCACCTCCCTGGGCAGCCTGTCCCAGGGCTCTGTCACTGTGAAAAAGTTCCTCGGCATGTTGGTGAGGAACTTGGCTCCAAAGAAGGAGACTTTGAAATACTTTTTGAGATATATTTTTTTCTCCTTGGTGTGATTCTGCACTGAAAGGTGGGTTTTAGTGTGGTTTTTTCCTTTGGTTGGTTTTGGGAGTTTTTTGTTTCTTTGTTTTAATTAAATGTAATAACTATCAATTTGGAAAATAAGATACTATCCTTTTTCATCAGCAAAACTGCTTCTCTTCCTTTTGAATTCCAGCTTTTCAGAATTCAGTGTTCCAAAATGGTTCAGGGAACACTTTTTCACATGGTGTTGTGACCTTGTTTTCATTTTTAACCATTTAAACTATTTTTTAACCCTTTTGCATAAGATATTTCATAGCATTATGAAATACATGTATAATCAGAGAAACAATATTGGTGCAGATGGTTTATCTATGTTTTCAGGAGTTTTCACCTAATCTTTAAAACCTTTTTCCATCAACCCTTTCCTAGTTTTAATGTGAGTTTGGCTTGAATGTGAATTTGGGCAATGGTCCAAGGAGGGAGAAAGAAAGGATGAACTTTCTGCTACTATAGATCATAAAAATGAAAATTAATAAAATGATCTGGAAACCTGCCAAGGCTGTAAGATATGTATTTATTAATCTTGATTAACTCTGAAAGAAAACAAAATAAATACAAAATAAATAACATGATTGTCAAAGAGCAAACTCACATGGAATCTCACCATGAAAAATAAATTAAAACTCTATTTTATTTCAGAGATGACAGATAAACAGCATCTTTCATTCCACTAGACAAATAGAATTCTTTTGTTATTTAGGGTCTTTCAGGTAATTTGAGAAAAAGAATAAATGTGTATTCTAAAAAGCTAAGACAAAAGAGAAATATTGTGTGGAGATCGTAGAAAGTAATTAAATGCCAACTCCCCTGGCAATTAGTAATATAAAAACTCTGTAAACATGCTTTTAGGATTATGGGATTATTATAATTTACTAGCTCAATACATTCCTTTGTCTTTACATGCAGGAAAAGCATTTGACAAGGTTGAGTGGTCAGTTTTTAATCAAGTAAATATGTTTAAAGTGTTTCAAGGATATAGAAGTGCAAAATGAGTTTTAAAAAGCAGTGGCCTCAACAGGTTTTCCAAAGAAATTTACTTCCAAGTAGAAAGTAAAAGATTTTAGAAGTTCACAGCTGTTTTGAGAGTTATATTTCATTTCATTTACTGTATCTGCTGGTGTTCTCCTAGAAAATCATAGCATAAATAAAGCATTTTGTTAGGAAGCTCTTGATGTCTCCATATGCCATTTACATCGTAAAGTCTATTACATTGAGGATGCTTGTTATAGAAGGGAATTTCAATAGTGATATGTGAACTGAAACTGTATTATAACTACAAAACATATGGACTGTACTCATCAGAGGACAGGAACATACCTGTAACACAACCACTAAAGAGATGAATGTCAATATGCCTCACAACAGGCAGTTGAGTCTTCACTGGGTTGGTCTGCAGATGGGAACTTTGCCATGTCTGACCTTTACTAAGAGTACAGCTTACAGAAATATTGTTATTGCTGGGAAGTGGGGAAAAAGCCGGATCACATTGTCAATCCTGTTCTCACCAGGCATTAGTGAGCAAAGAAAGATTGAATTAAATTTGCTGCTGTGTATCACAAGAGGGGGAGCATAGGATGTGCAACCTGGGAAAGGGATGGATATTTAAGGAAAGGGTGTGTATAAGGCAACCTCATAGATCTGATTAAGTGAATCTTGTAGGAACACTATGCTGCATACATCAATGCAATATAAACCAGCTCTTGAAAGGACTCCTACCTAAACTGTCAGCAAGACAAATACACTGAAAGGGTTGTGTAAAGAGCTGGATTAGAAGCCAGTATCTGGCCTGTTTATTTTGAGTTTTAACTGTGGACTTTATTCCTCTTTATTTTGTATTTTCCAAGGAAATTTATGGTACTCAATATTTAGTACAGTTTTATTGTAAATGCTTCATTAAGTTTTATTTTAACTGAGGATATTGGCAGAGAAAAGACATTTTTTCCTTGGTTGTTGTTGCTATTATTATTATTAACAATAATTGTTCATTTATTTAAATTTTGAAGCACTCGTTACCAATTAAAGTAATTTCTGCCAGATAAAGTGCATGTAATTCCCCTGAGATTTGGGACTGCTGTTGGCTTCTGTGTACCATTTGCTTTGTGAGTGAAAAAGAGCATCACATCATGTAGTTCATAAATATGCTGTTGTGATATACGGTAGACTTTAAGTCTTTGAATGCAGCAACTCATCCACATCTTTTTGTTAATTGTAAACTGGAATTAAACTTGTTCAGCTCATCTCAGCATAACATGGGCATCCTCCCTTCTAATTGCAGCAAAGCTTTCATACCACGTCCCTTGTTTAAAAGACTTTGTTATGTTTTTCAAGCTGTATTAAATCAAGTAGGGGTTATGTCAAGTGATTTTTCACTCTCAGCAAGCCAGCATGAGAGGAATAGTATATCTATTCAGGGTATTATTCCAGTCAATGTATTTACAGCCTCCATATTATTTTAGATAAAGCTAAACTAACTCCTAGAGCTTGGTGGTTTGTTCTTGTGTTTTGTTTTGTTTTTTTAAAAATAATTTACATCAGGATCCTGCTGCATATTTTCTCTCTTGATTTCTACTCTTCCACCTCTTCTGATAACTGAAAAATCATCCTGCAAGTGGATGGAACTGGTACTGCTGAGAAAGTTTGGGGTTTGGGTCTCTTCAGAAGACAGAGGTTCTATGTTTGGGGCAGTAAATTAAACTGCTTTTGGCTTGCATGTACTTTGCTATGAATCTCCAAGATGTTTTCATGACTTAGCAGGGGCCACGGACAATAATTTCTCTCTCAAGTATTTTCTCTTCTTTATTCTAAAAGAACTTAAGTTTATGAAAAAGCTTAGTATACAAAATTAGATTGGAAATTATTAGCAATTGTTTTAAATAATATGCTTTAATTTTATTTTCCTTTATATCTTATACCTTCCTTTATATCTTATTCCAGTATAGCAATACTGCCAGGCCAGTATATCTTTTTTTCATACTGCAGCTGAGCATTTCTGCACAGTTGTGTGTGTTCAGAAACACTGTGGTTGGCTGATGGGAGGTGGTCTTTGAAGGCTTATTGTAGTAGCTCAAGTACAAAACCAGATCAAATGCCATCCTTGGTTCTGAGGCCAGAGACTGTAGGAAGACCTGAGTTGGAGCCATGCCTGCAATGCTGGAAAAGTGGTGAAGGTGATTCTGGTACCTTTTGGCTATGGAAGCCAAAGGGAGTAAGGAGCCAAGAACTACAGATGTTGCTCTATATATTTCCTTGATCTAAGGCTTTACTTTTTCTCTCTCAACCACTAAATGAGTGTATATAGTTGTTAGGGACCTAAAAAAAATCTAAATTCACAACAGAAAGAAAGGCTATTACCTTGTGAATCTCCTTTTTGCAGTTAACTGGCATCGCTGTTCCAAGTTACAATGTGTACCACGTTTCCATTGGTATCTGCTTTCAGTGGGGCTTATGTGTACTGCAAACTTACCACTGGATTGGCAGACCCATGCAATACTTTCAGAAGGAATTTTTCTGCCGTGGACAATTGTGACTGGAGGCCAAATGCCCACCAAAGCTGCTGTATCACTCCCTTTTTCATCCGGACAGGGGAGAAAAAATACAATGAAAGGCTTGCAGATTGAGATAAGGGCAGGGAGAGGTCACTCATTGGTTACCTTCACAGGCAAAATAGACTCAACAAGGAATAAAATTAGTCTATTATCCAGTCAAAATAGAGTAGGATAGTGAGAAATAAAACTAAAGTTTAAAACACCTCCCTCCACCCCTCCCTTCTTCCTGGGCTCAACTTCCCTCCTGATTTCTCTCCCTCCTTCCCCCAGTAGCACAGGGGGACAGGGAATGGAAGTTGGGGTCATTTCATCACACATTGTCTCTGAGGCTCCTTCCTTTGCTGATTGGCTTGGTCTTGGTCAGTGGCTGGTCTCTCCTTGATCTGGCTGCCTCAGTCTGTCCTTGGTCTGGCTCTGTTGGACCTGGGAGAAGTTTCTAGCAGCTTCTTGCAGAAGCCACCCCTGCAACCCTACTACCACTACCCAAACTTTATCATGCAAACCCAAATAACACATTTGCAGGGCAAGTACTGGCTCAGGTTGAGCATCAAAATAAGCATAAAAAAAAAATTACACTATCTAAAGTGTACATGTAACAGCATTGTTTAAACTTTTTTGGGTTGAAGGGTGCTTCCTGAATAGGGGCAGCAGGGCAGGTTGGGATGCATCCATTGACATTCCTCTTTGCCTACATAACTGCTTTTTTCCTTTGGCATGGGAGAGATTAAAAATAGACAGAGGGAGAAGCTTTTCCTTATGAGGACAGTCATACCTTGGCACAGGTTGCCCAGAAGAGTTATGCAGTTTGTGCCTTTGGGGATTTTTCCAAATGTGCTTCTTCCAGCTTGGATTGTCCTGTTATTCTATAGAAAGGGAGGAACTGCCTTTTGTCTGTCAGAGTCCTGCAGGAGCTTTAAGTCAGGTCCATTATTCCTCTTTTACATATGGATACACAGGTAATATAAACATCATTCCTCCAAAATTTGCTTTATAGTGTAAATACAGAGGCAACATATAGTATAAATCAAATACTGAATATATTTATAGTGAACCATTAACACAGATAACAATATTTAAATAAAAAGCTATTCCAGCATTTCTCTTTCTCAGCAGATTAGGCTGGCATTAGCATGTAATTTCACAGTAAATCTATGTAACAAACCTGTTAGCTAGTGGCTGAAGGTCTAGTATATTTCAGGCTTCAAGTGATCTGAATATTTCTATATTCACAGCTACAATAATATAAAGTTCACATTTACAGTGAGATAAATGACCAGCTGAAGTTGTCACCTTTGCACAGCAGACAGATGTAAAACTGAGGGTGACTGTAGTTAAAATTGGAAGACCTGTTAGGTGATGTAGTCTTGTTTTGGTACAGCACAGCTATGTATATCAGTAGAGCAGGTGGCTAATAAAGAGTAGAAAGGCAATTTGGCCTGGAGACAAGTCCTTCTCCAGATTTTCTCAAATTGTTCCAAATCCAGGGCACTTACAAAACCAGAAGAATAGCTACCTCCACCCTCACGTCTCAACCTTAAGGATAAGATCATGCTTGGATGCTCTGCTGGATCAGGACTGGATTCATCATAACACATTTACTGTGATGTCCCTGAAATCTGAGTGAAAGTTATCATCTCCATCATTTCAGGATTTGTTCTTATAAGCCCATCACGAATCTCAACCAACATGGCTATACCTGGGAATAAAGCACATTAGACTCAGTAAACCGAAAACCAGCAAGGAAGCTCTTCATCCACGAACCTTGAAATGTCAGGCACACTAAAGCTCATGAGTGCAATAGATTTTAATTATGTGAACACTTTATGTTCTGCATCGCATGAACCATACAAAATCTTTCTGAAATCTAGCTTAATTCCAATGTATTATTCATCAGGTTTTCTTTTTTTCTGGAAGTGTTATAATAACATTGGTGGAAAAGGCTGGACATTGCAGTCCTACAGTGCATGTGGAGAACACTGGCACCACTCTGTTACAAGAGAAGCGTTACTCATTCTCCTGCACATAATCCTATTACAGTGGTTTGGAAACTTGATGAAGAGAGGACTGTATTCCACACTTGTTCCTCCAGCTCTCTTTCAGGAAAAATAAGTGCTCAATAAAGCTTTTTCATCTTATATTTTCCCAGGGCAAGGAAAGGAAAAATAAGAGGTCTTTACATACATATATGTATCCAATAAGAATTTTATTTGTATTCATATTTGTTCTCACACACTGCATTTCCAAAACAAAGATTAAACCACTTAAAGTTTAAATTTTATTTAGTGTACTCACATATTACTCATTTGCGTACTAGTCACAGTAGCGCAATCTTAATTCTATGAGAGCTGTCAATATCCTACAAGGTTCCTGTTGAAATGAACAGCAATTGAGATCCCTCAACACAGTAGAGGATCAGACTACACAGAAGGTAATGGTATAATGTAACTCCTCTATACAAATTTCAGCATTGTTTTGGTAGTAGAAAGCTTTTTGGTTTTTGTTTTGTTTTGTTTTTCTTCCCCTCCCTCCCCATTTCTTATCAGTTGTTTGCTGGATGCAGTTTTCTCTCTCCAGGCTGTGAACAAAATTCTTTGCTGACACAGATAGGTACATCTGCTTTCATTGATATTGCACTTATCTGCACAAGCAAATCATTGACCCCAATCTCAAGAACAATAGAAATGCCATTATACTTTATTATTTTGCCCAAAAGTATTTGCATAATGAACTGAGAAACACCAGTATTATTGCTGGGACTGTGACACATAGTTTCTGACCCTGCTGAACTGGTTGCTGTAGTGTTACATAAGAGGCTGTTAAAAGGAGCAAGTGGGCAAGGTGAAATAATGACCTTGGTACAGAGCAGGCCACCAAGAGCAGCCAGGTACAGGCTCAGCACAGTTGAATCCTAAGCCCCAGCCTGGGTGACACTGACACAGTAAAAAAGTGTTAAATACAAGGCCAGAGTTTCCCCACAGCGCTAGTGAGTGATGGTGGGCTGCCATGACTGCAGGAGAGCACATAGTGGCTGAGATACTTGCAGACTCAGCAAGCAGCTGTTCCAGGTAGAGATAGATTTACAAAATTAAGATGAAATTAAGACATTTTTCATTGTGCAGCTTGTTTATCTGCCTTGAGAGTCCAATGTGTAAGATACCTTGTAACCACAACGCAAACAAAAATATTATCGCCTGGTCTTACAGGGTGAGATGGAAGGGGAATGCCTGGGTGTTCTGCATCTGTCCCTCAGCACAGTAAGACAGGGTCCTTGTCCCTTATTTTGGCGTTGCTATCTTGTAAAGGGTGTCAGTCAGGTTTGTGACTGAGGGAGTCCGTCCCATTGAGTCATGAGGTTCAAAAGGACCCCCTGACTTTTTAAAGTTCTGAGAGGAGCCTAGATGAGGCTAGTCCCCATCTTGGTCAATGGTTTATGTCTAAATGATTATGTATAACCACATATCAGAATCAATATTTGTCTGGCAGATCCCCTTAAAGGACTTTCACTGAGACAGTTTCACAGGGTTAAAGGGATAGAAAGTTTATTAAAGCAACATATATAAAGAGGTCAGAATTGCCGTTGATAAATGCAATAGCACTAAGATGTTATTGTAATGCCAACAAAATGCTATCCTGGCTATTCTTCACCAAAAGGTGAAGTCACAATGCTCACAAAGAAAGTATCCCTCTGTGGGTAGTGGAGAAAGGGCAGAGCCTACCAACTGCCTCTATGGGGGTTGTCAATTTCTTCTCTCCCTCCCAGGGGTAAGTTCCTTGACATCCTTTATACCTTACCCTTAGTTTTTCCTGTCCCTTGGGTGACATTTAACATGATTTGGGTGGGGAGTTGAGTACTATAGTCATATATGTTTAGCAACTACTTCTTTTAGTTCATTCTCATACTTAGGTGTGTTAACTTTAATATTAATTTCATGGATAATTAAGCAAAATTGAAACCCCGTGGCTTTCAAGGTTCTGTTTAGAAACCATCTCTGCTTTTTCTGCATTCTCTAGCCAAAACACGTATCTTGCTGCCATAAGACTCCCTCCTTTGACTGCTTCTCATACCAACCTTGACGAGATCCATTGAGGATCTCCATCCATGATGTTTGCATAACAGGTAAGTGGACACCAGTGTTTTTAACCTCTTATGCATGCAGAGATGAATTTGACTAGTCAGATGGACCTCAGAAACTCAAATGAGGCCAGGGAATAACAATGTATAATGAGATGCCTAATAAGAGCAAAATTACCTCTCTGTAGCGCTGTTGTATTAATTGTTTTGCTGACAATATTCCTCTTGGAACAACTTGCAAACACATGGTATTTAATGGTTTGCTCTCACTTTTAAATCCTGGGATTGTAGCTTGTGGTAAAACACTAACACTAGTAACTGATAAAATTTCATACCACAAATTTACATAACACTTATTTACTCGAGAATTTAAGAGATGGATTAAAGCACCTTTAATTCATTATTGCTTCAAAATGGCTCATTTGATAAGGACAGAAGATTTTAAACCCTCTTGTCTATTGAGTCAGTGTCATGTCTTCTCTAATTTCAAGCAGCCCAAATGGTATACTCTTCCTTATTTGGAATGATTATGGAGGACCTGCAAATGCAAAAACTGTTATTTATAAAATATTACTTTTTATTATTGTCATTTTGTTCATTGAATAAAAAATTATTTCACTTTGCTCTGTGAGTCTGCAAGTTTCCAATTATCATTCAGTGTGATCTAATCTTTGCTTACCCTCAATGAATATATTTCTATAATCTGAGAATGTGATTCAAATAAGGTTAGTGAAATTCCAGCCTAACCAACTGGTCCGCATGAACCCTTTCTTTTGCAGTCCAACAATAGCACGACCAGGTGAGATAGCTGTATGAAAGATAGTTCATACTATAGTCTCCTATCCCAAAATAGGTTGCCTTGTCTTTGGACAGAGATATTAATTAAATGATCTTTTCAATGTATCTTTCAGGCTTTTCCCAGTAGTTTGAGGACTCCGAAACAATAGATGCTCCCAATAAATTTTTCTATTTAAAATTTTTCCCCAGTATAACACCATTAAAACCATTTAAGGACCACGCTTTACCTTAAAATATACTTGGAAAGCAAAAAGATTTATCGACTTTTGCCAAGCTTTGTCTTGAATACTCACTCGAGGTTTTCTTGTTTAGCCTAATGCTTAGCAACAGTGAAAATTGTTGATAATTATTGGTAGTGAAAGCACAAAGGAGGAAAGAAGGATGATCAAAGTTATGAAAAAGTTTCTATGGAGGAAGTAATACAGAAGAGAACTCTGCAGCTTAGCAAAAGGTGGGCCAAAGCAGAATACAATACAGTTCTATAAAATCAGAAGTGACAAAGATGAGATAAATAGAAAAAAAATATTTGCTCTCTTTTTGATGAAAAGTGAAATGAAATCAGAAGGTGCATATTTCAAGATAGATAGAAATAGTTGTTCACACAGCAATGGTAAAGCTGTGAAACTCCTCTGGGTAAGAGAGAATGGAACACAATTTGCAGAGGTTTACACTGAGCAAAAGAAAGGTAAGACAAATGCACAGAAGAAAAAGTTACACAAATATATATTAAATAAAATAACAATGAAAAATTACTTGGCTTAGGAAATATCTGATCTCTAATTTTTTGGATGTGGGAAGAATATGTACAGGAGATTTTCTTGTCCTCCCTTTTCCTGTGTCTTAGGCACCCACCATTAGTCATTGCCAGGGACAAGAAACTGGGCTAGGGGAATATTTAGTCTTAGTAGAGCTTCTTTTGTGCTACTCCTTTATAAGTTTCACATTGCTTTAGCAAGCTTGTTATTTCTAGAATTTTCTTCCCATTTCTTAGAGGGCTGATGTATAGAACTTCTCTTCATAAAAAGCTGCATAAGTAGCATATCCTGCATTAGAGATTGTAAATAACCCTTGCCGGTTGGTTTTGTATGTAAAATAAGAGACAGTTCCTGAGTAATTTTAAGCTTTTGCACCAATAAGTCACAAATTTAATTTCCTTTTTTCAGAAAGTGTCTTGTATGCCTAAGGGTTTTTCTAATGGCTTATGTCATCATGTGCTGTTTCCTTCGAGTATTAGTGACTTCGCAATATACTATTTTGCATCAGCATTCTTCTGAACCACTTAGACATTTTTATCTTTTGCCCTAGTTTTAACTTCTCTTCAGCTCTGTTTATCAGATGACTGTCAAAGGCTGTTCTACAGCATTCTTTAGAAAGTCTTTCTCAATGCCATCCTTCTAATTTATTTGAAAGTGATGTCCTCTAATTCTTTTTTTGCAAGTGAATCTCAGTCCTGGAGAAGGTTTCGTTTCTTAAGCATGTGATCTCACTTCCAGCGGGGTGTGATCCAACCATGCTAAAATAGCTGAATCTTTACCACTTCATTAAAAATGTGAAAGTTAGCCTGGAATGTATGTATAGCATGAATAAATTACATAGTCTTATTCCTCTAGTAGAAACCACTGATCAAACTATGAAAATAAAAAGGTTAAATTCTTCATTATCTATTATAATTTTATTTCCTTTCTTGTTCTCTTCAATTGGGAGTGTACTTTGTCGTTACTAATTACTGAAAAAGTATTAATAAGAGAAATTATATCTTCTTTTTCTTAAAGAGATATTTGCTTTCAAAAATCAATTTGACAGATGTTTCATATTATTTTTTCTAAAACAATAAATATCTGTAGCAAAATGCTCTTTCACATCCTTTGAAAAATGGTAAGATAATTTTAGTAAAGATATTTTAGTGCTTCTAGTGTTTTCGTCCTTTTATTAGTGCTAATTTGAAGTTGCTCCTTTAAATGAAAGAGATGCTCACATTCAATTTATCTAAAAGCCCGGAAACTTTAGTGGTTTGATGTTTGATAGGATTAGGACTTATTGGCAAAGATTGTTGTTTTTTTTTTAAAGTACATATGGACTATTCTGGAATATGGCTTGACTGTAAAATTTGTATACAGATTCTTCGCTGTGTGCCAATCCCTGCCACTCCTGCAGCATTCTCAAGTTAAAAAGAGAGAGAGAGAGAGAGAGAGAAGAAAAGATCCAAATCAGCTCCTAGATTGAAGAATTATAACTTCCCAGACAATATGCCTGGATGTGCAATGTATCTCTTTTGCAGTCTATAAGATGTACATTTCCCACCTATGGTGCTACCTGTGTTAGGGACAAATTGCTTCTGGGTTCTGGAGCTACCCACTAAGGATGTGCCCAGAACTTTGTCATTTCTCTGCTCTCATCCCAGAGGACACTCTGGTCCTTTCTTTTTAGACTTTATCCTCTCTGTTTTAACATAGAGTCTTGTTCTGCCCAAATTTAAACAAGCTGCAAGGATGAATGAAGTTGCAGTTAGTATGCAGTTCCTAGTGTTTTGACATTCACTCAAAACCTGTAACATTTTGGGAAGAGCCAACACACGTATTGAAGCACTTTCATGCCATTATTACATCAACCTTCCTACAGGCTTCTCCATGGCTTTACCCCAATTTTGATTCAAGTGTTTGACACGTAATGTGACATTTATCATGCCTATCTCTCCCTGTCTAGACACTGTGTGAATAATATAAGCTAGTTTAGGTCCTGTTTGCAGGAGATATCTCCTTACTGGGATTCATCATAATGTGTTATGTATTATCTTAAAAGAACGTGAATTTCCTCTGTTGTTTGTCTGTTCTTTGAAATACAGAAACACTCCAGAGAACAGCAGGCAAGTGACAAAACAAGTCTTTATATTGCCCCGTTGTAGTGACCCTGACTGGAAGACCATTGCAGATGGAGCTGTTAGTGGTCCGCTCAGCAGTTAACCTGAGAACACATTGGTCTGTACTATGCCATGCTGCATGTACAGTGCGGCTTTTAGGTGCCTTGGGCATGGGATAAACTCAACGAATTTACCATGAGAGACAGTATCCTGCAGGCAACTCCCACCCATTACCACCTGTGTGGCCTTACCTTTATCTAAAAGCGCAGCAGTTCTCACATGAACATCATTTGACTGTAGAAATGACAAATACACTTGTTTACTTGTAAGAAAATCCTACCACCCAGCATCCTCAGCATCAAAAGGGACATAAGATTATCTATGTTGTTCTCTTCTTACAGTGCTAACTCTAATAAACAGCATTGTGAATGATATCTTATGGAGTCTGAGTGCCTTTCTTACTGGTATCATAAAGGACCAGCACCTCCTGGTGTGAAACACCTGTGTTAGGCAATATTAATATCAGGAGAAAGCTACTTCTCCTACAGAGTAAAGGACACAGAATACGTGTTTCCCATGAGACTCCTTCAACAAACCTTATTTTCATACCATTGTTACATATGAAGACCGATGCTTTTAGAATTTTGGCATTTGCATTTTTATTCTTCATTTTAAATTAAAAAAAATCCAGGCAAATGTAACAAGATTAAGTCCATGGTGAAACAGAGTTCTGTATGTGCATATGTAGATGCTAGCTTTCAATCAAGTGAGTATAAATATAACATCTGAAAAAAAAGGTCTTAAAACAGGAAAGATTTTTATTTTTTTCCCTTCTATATCTCAAGCAGCCAAGTGGAATTGACTGATATTTCCAAACCCATTCTTTCAGCCAACAAAAAATATGAGAAACTTCAACCTAAAGGTATTTTTATTCGGGAAGGAATTTTTAGCTTGAAATAATGGTACTGCAGGAAAGGCCTTTCCAGAAGCTCAAAGCCCCCCTATGTCTGATAGGATCAGGAAATTAACAGTGAAAAGCCATAGCACAGATTGACAGAGCTAAGGCATTTACCCAAACCGGCCACTTGGGTTTTTTAGAGCCACTTCTATTGAAATACAGTGAACAAAACACTGATATGATGGGAAGCAGATGACCTAATTTACTCATAGTGGAACTTATAGATATTAATTTAAAAGCTATAAATTCTAGAACATCAGAAGAGGTTGGTCATCTGGTCCCTGATTTCAATCCTTTGCAATCCAATATGCATGAAATTTATCAGTCAGCTATTCCTCCAGAATGGGAGCAGGAAGATATACAGATGGTTAGCTTAGTTCTCTTGAAATTATTAAAAATTCAACTCCTTCCAAACTGACAACAGAAGTAATTAGTGTCATATTTCTAAATCATCATTCTAGACAGTGCAGAATAAAATCTGACTAGGTCTCAATACTGCTGAATACTGCAGTAACGTGACCATGTTACCTATTGCATAGGCTTCTCCTAGACACGCTATGACACAGCCAAGCATGTGTGCTGACTGTGGGTGTCCAGCCACCATGACACACAAGGTAGTGTTTGTCCTATACAGTGCTTTTGTACCATTGCGCATCTCTGAGTGGCATGTTTATTTAGGCAATCATGTTAACTTTAAAAAGCTGCCTCGAACAGGTGTTGGCCTTTGAAAGACAGATGGTTTTACTCCAGCATGCCTTTGGAGTGAGTTTTGACTTTGAACCAAGCTCATAACACCTCAATCTGGAAACATCTGTGATAACTGCTAACCAAGCTGAGTTGCTCAGTTTTCCTACAGTAATGGAAAATCAGAATGAAATAAATATAGATATGCTAGATCTAATATGCAATGTGGGCCTTACCTACCTTGATATGTGCTAAGATTTTTTTTTTATTATTTAAATTTTGCTTGGCCTGCAATCACTTAAGAATCATTAGGTGAGAATTTGAGTTCAGGAAATAATTACCTGTCAAAAGCAAAACTCAGTAGGAGAAAGGACTGGGCTTTGATGGCTTCTCTTGTGGTACTGACGTGGTTTGAACATGCCCTTTCAATTTTTAAAATAAAAATTTCGGCTTTTCTTATGATGTGAAGGGCTTTTTTAGCAAAGGGAAAATGAAAAAGAATTTTTCAGATATATTAAGACAGGGTCTTCTGTAGCTGAGATTTATTGTTCGTTAAATATAGTTGAGTCATGTAAAATGTCAACATTTCAACTTCTATTTAGTTGGAGATAAAATTTTCAAAACCTCAGATGCTCTCACAGGATGGAAAGCTCAACCTGGTAGATCCAGGTCTAGTTTTGAAGATCTTTTGCATAGATTTGCTTTGAACATATTTGAACAATCTGTTCCAAGTCTCCTTGTCTTGTTACTTTGGAAATAAAGGTTAGAAACATTAGAAAAACAGGGTCACTGGTGGCAGGAAGAGCTTGATTAGACGAAGAAGGTAGGATTTATCTGAGCAAGAAAAAGACACTTCTAAGGCATGGCACACTTCATCCTGAAATAGACACCTAAAATAGGTCGGGTAAAGGCTATCCTAAAAGTGTCTGTTTCCTTCAGCTGGTTATAAAAAGATTACTAGTTTGAATCTAGGCAGCTACACTTTAGACACAGAGATTAGATGAATCCCACCCACAGAGACTAAAGAGCATTAATATAGCTGGTGGCATCTGCATTGTCTCCAAGTGAGGATGTCTGAAGAGTCTGAAATATTGTTATGTCCATTCATGACAGACAGCATGGGAGGTGGGATCAAAATGCAACTGTTGACTAGTAGAATGGACAGAAAAGTCTGGAATACACAGGGATATGAGACCAGAGACAGTGATTGGTTTATTTGCAGCGTTTTCATGAATGGAGAAAAAAGGGAGAGGCTTGAATTTGGTAGAATCATAGAACAGTTTGGGTTGGAAGGGACCTTTAAAGGTCTTTTAGTAGAACCTTAGATCATCCGGTTGCTCAAATGTCTGTCCAACCTGACTTTGAAAACTTTCAATTATGGGGCATTTACAGCTTCGTTGGGAAACCTGTTCCCACCACCTTTATCACAGAAAATTTCTTCCTTATGACCAATCTAAATCTACCTTACTTCAGTTGAAACCATTGCCCCTTGTTTTGTTGCTATAATATTAATAACGGAGTTAATGTGATCAAATTAATTAAGGGTGTGGCAAGATTTCTTAGCAAAAGTAAGGAAAAGCACTTTCACAATCAGGAAGAGGTGATGTTATGTGATTCAGAAGGCCAAAGTCCTTTACACCATGGGGTGCTCACCTCCAGAGAAAACTTAACCCATTGAGGATCAGGATAATCATCATGGTAGAAAAAGGCATTACCTCTGTTCTGCCAGCATCACTGAAAACAAAGTATATCTGTGATCATGTTTTGATTTTGAGAAATAGGTGCAATGAATGAATGCAAAAAATGTGCCAAGTTTTTTTCATCCAGCTCAAAGCAGAAGACTATTTTTCAGTAGTTTTGATTTGAAAATGATGTTATTTCTTTCCAAAGAAGACAGAGAGGCAGTGGGAAGTGATGCCACCATTAGCTTTCTAAACTCTTGTGGAGCAGTGGTCTGATTTGGTATTTCTCTTGAGAATAATTAGAACTAGCTTCACACAGAAAATGGCCAGCCTTATTTAGCTAGTGCCTTTAAATAGTTGCCTTCAGAGTTGGAAACATCTGTTTCAATTCTGTATTTTACTAAACAATAACACCAATTTATTTTTTTTTAAAAAGAAGTTTCTGTTGCTCCATTTCAGGATCTAGCACTTGTGAGAATTTATTGTGCGGTCACCTTTTTGTATCTACAGTCCAATGCCATTCTTGTAGATAATTTTATCCAAGCACAGTATCTTAGACACTAAAGCAACAATTGTTTTCTATGCAATACAGGGTACTGAGCATAATTAGAGAGTTTGAGACATACCTAAAAATAATTTGTAGGACAACGGCATCTAATTAGGTTGGACACAAAAGTCTGGCAAGTGGCACTAACTACTGTCAATTGTAGCACCAAAAGGACTTTAAATGAATAAGAAATGTAATTTAAATGGCAAGAGCAGGCTGACAAAACTAGTTTATGTAACTGAAGGAAAACAAGAACTAATTAAATATATTGTGGACTGTGCAGGAAGTCCTGCTATAACTTAACATTATGAAAGTTAATTCACACCACTCCTTTGGCTGTTGATATGTTTTGTCTTTTGAAACGACTAATTAGCCAATGTAGATTTCCATGTTAAGATAAAAATTAATGTTCTTTATGGTCCTTTGGTTTCCCAGCATGATGAGTTTTGTAGAACTAATACTTTCCATGCCCTGTCTCTTAATTAGTATTGGTGCACATCTGCATTGATATTTTGAGATCCTAGTGGTATACAATTTTTTCTGGAAACATTTATTGGGACAAAAAAGTTGCACAGTGATTGCATACAAGGCTTTTTTTGTCATATTTCTCATTTGCAGAATAGTTAATAAGCCCTGAGTAGAAGCTTTTTTTTTTTCCCCAAACAGAGATTTTTCCAATATTTCTGAATTACTTTTGAACTCAGAGCAAGCACTCTCCTAAGAGCAAGAACAGGTGGCTGCCTGGAGCAGCCAAATTCCAGGGGCAGCAAAACTGTTTGCACAGGTAACTTCAAGCTGGCAAGGTTGATTGTGCATTCAGTGCCAGATTGGTTGGACTGGGCAGTTTGCCTAGGGCAGCAGACCCCTCTGGAGTTTACCCTGTTTGATTTGACCAGGCAAATAAGGACTAATGCTCATTGAACATATGGCTGTACTCCTTAATGTGTAAGCCCTCCTCTGATAAGATGCAGTTTTGAGCAGCTGGAGAGCTTTGGACTTAGTAAGTGGCTGGTTTCTTTCTTATACAAGAAAATCATAGAATCACAGAATCACAGGGGTTGGAAGGGACCTCGAGAGATCATCAGGTCCAACCCCCCTATCAAAGCAGGTTCCCTAGGACATATCCCACAGATGGGCGTCCAGACAGGTCTTGAATATCTCCAGAGAAGGAGACTCCACCACCTCCCTGGGCAGCCTGTCCCAGCACTCTGTCACCCTCACTGTGTAAAAGTTCTTCCACATGTTGGTGCGGAACTTCCTGTGCTCCAACTTGCAGCCATTGCCCCTTGTCCTGTCTCCACTAGCCACTGAAAAGGGGCTGGCCATTTCCCCCTGCATCCCATACTTAAGATATTTATAAACATTAATAAAATTCCCCCCTCCTTTTCTCAAGGCTGAGCAGTCCCAGCTCATTCAGCCTTTCCTCATAGGGGAGATGCTCCAGGCCCTTAATCATCTTTGTAACCCTCCACTGGACTCTCTGCAGGAGATCCCTGTCTTTTTTATACCAGGGAGCCCAGAACTGAAGACAATTCTCCAGGTGGGGCCCGACCAGGGCAGAGTAGAGGGGGAGGATCACTTCTTTTGACCTGCTGGCTACACTCCTCCTGATGCACCCCAGGATCCCATTGGCTCTCTTAGCCACCAGGGCACACTGCTGGCTCATGGCCAACCTGTCATCAACCAGGACCCCCAGGTCCTTCTCCGCAGAGCTCTTCTCCAGCAGGTCATCCCCCAGCTTGTACTGATTTGAATGGTCATTCCTTCCCAGGTGCAAGATTCTACATTTGCTTTTGTTGAACCTCATTTGGT
Source organism: Laterallus jamaicensis coturniculus (assembly GCA_022605575.1). Lineage (NCBI taxonomy): Eukaryota > Metazoa > Chordata > Aves > Gruiformes > Rallidae > Laterallus > Laterallus jamaicensis. Next base: position 13,049,745 of record JAKCOX010000012.1, read on the forward strand.
TTCTCCCTGCCCAGCTCTCCAGCCTGTCCAGGTCTCGCTGGATGGCAGCGCAGTGCAGCCACCCCTCCCAGCTTTGTATCATTGGCACTTGCTGAGGGTGGATGCTACTGCCTCATCAAGGTCATTGATGAAGATAGTGAAAATTCATGACAAGACAGAAAGTGCAATTAACTGGATGATTGGTTCCGCCAAAGAATGGGGAAAAAAGAGGGGTGTCGGGCCAATTACCTGGTGTTGAGGTTGTGTTATGTAAAATGCAGTCTTTGGTAAGCACAGTATTACTGGTGGGTAGACACTTGTAGGCAGTGTTAAACTGATAATTTAACAGCATCGAAATAAGAAGGAATGACAGCAATGTTTAGACAACTTGGCTGTTGAAGTAGATAAACCAGAAGGAAATACTGATGCTAAGAAATTAAGACTACAAGTGACAAAGCCAGAGGAATTAACTGCTTCAGCCTAGTGTTAGGAAGGAAAGGGAACATGAAAAAGAAGTAAGAAGTGAAATTTTCCTTTGTGGTATTTGGAGTTACGCATCTTGAAGAGCACTGGAGAAGTAGGATTTGTTCAAATGTGAAGTAAAAGTGTCTTAGAGTGATGATTTTTTCAATGGCACCTTTGTGGATATAAAAACCGAACTCTTACAGAAGTAAAAGAACTAAAGTTCCATACACGGTGCATAGGCTGAACTCTTTGATGGATATAAATAATATAATCATATTATTAGTAGCTGATTCTGAGGAGTAACTGTCCTGATTTTAAACTAAATGTCAGGAGTGAGTGTGTGGTGGACAGGAGAAGATGCAAAGCCCTAGTACCATGGTTCTTCAGGAAACCATCAGACAAAATCAATAAGCCACATACAAACAGCTTGTTATGAAACCACTGCCATCTGAGAAAAAGCTCTGCTCTTCTACTTCTGAAAGAGAAATTCAACATTATGTCCTCATATTAAAATTTGCTGTGCAAGAACAGAAGCGTCACCTCAGAGAGCTGTCACAAGGGCAAGCAAGGAAAAAGATAGTATCGAAATACTCAAATGTCTTGCATTTCACATTTGCAACTATTTTCCTCCTCTTTTCACTGCATCTTTAATAAAATTCCAAAGATTTATTGTCATATATTAGCCATGGTATTAAGAAATACAAGAAACATTTTTGATACCTCAAATATTATTTAAAAGTGAGATGATGTAGACAGGCAGGGACATACCGTATTCATGACTAATTTATTCCAAAGACAATAGCATGACTTATTGAGTGGCAATAACTGCTAAACTCATGCCATGGCATGTTATTCAAAAATGAAAATAACAAGAACTTTACCCTTTTCTTTTCAGTAATATTAGGGACAACCCTCTCTCCTTCCCCCTCAGGAACCCACAAAATAGAACATAATTTTAATGAAAAAAATTGTCATTAACTATAGTACCTCACCTCTGTAAGTAAGGCTGTTCTTATTTAAGCATATCATAAGATTTTTTAATTTAGATTTGAATTAGACCCTGGAATTTCATAGATATCTTCATTGGAAATGTTCAGATAACTTCAAGGTGAGCTTTTGTATCTTGGACTGTAGCTTCAAAAACCCATAAAGTGAATGATTGTTCATTTTATTTCCACAAAGTTAGGCAACTGGGAACTGAATGTTTTATTTTGTTGGGGTTTTGAGTAAATGTCTGGGGATCTGTAAACAGGGTAGAATAAACCACTACTGTGGTAATATAAATTAGGAACCAGGATTGTTGACAATGTAAGTACTTTTAATACGCTTTTAGCAGAGGGACTGTTTAACTAATGAGGTACAACATCAATAGTTTATTTTAAAGTATTAATATATAATGTTCACATATTTGTTAAACCATAATAAATCTGATTAATATTGTCTTTCTATTTAATTAAGCTTTTAGCTACATTACAGTAAACGGGCTATTTAATCCAGCAGTTTATATTTAATCAAATAGCTATGTTCTTGTAAACATGTGCTATCAACTTTAAAATAATATAATTACCATCTTGTAAATACCAAGTTAGGTGCCTCATAAAAGTACAAACGGATAAAGACACAGCCCTGTGCTTCTATAAATTTTCCTCCTTTTGTTTGTACTGAAAGCTAAGTGCAGGATGTGCTGGTGCCTGCTCCAGAGCAGGAGACACCTGCCAAATAGTCTTTGAAAAAGGTCAGTGTCCTCCAAAAAATGATGAATCATTGCCTGTCCATCACCTACACACAAATCTGCTGGCCAAAATACTCCTGGTTGGACCTGCTGTCTCCCCATGCAGAGAATTCTTCAGTAAGTTCAGTGTCCCACCATGCTCCATCATGGCTCCAGCTCCTCAGGGATGGGATTGGCAACAGGTTCCTGTGGATGCAGGTGCCCCATGGGGTTGGGAAGCACTGCAGTGAGCTGTGAGGGCTCACTTCAATTCTCCACTTCCTACTTTTACAGCAGCTTTAGAAAATTATCTGCATTTTCTGAATAAAGCCCCATGTCCTAGTCTTTTGGCATGAAGTTTCTCATCTCTAATTCAAGCATACCAGATTAGTGTGAAAACAATTAAAAGAAAACCATAATGGAACAGGAGTTCTTTTGGTCCATGTTACACCAGTGTAGCAGATGAAGTTCCAGCCTACAGACCCTCATTCCCCCATTTCACCATTCCTAACAAACCCGGTGGCAAAGACATCACACTCATGTAAAAGGATCTGAAACGCACAGTGACTTTCCAGTGATTTCCACAAAGTTGAGAACCTTGCCAGGGATGTAAAGCCGACAGAATTGTCTCAGTCCATGGCTGGCTGGAGGTGACATGGCAGGAACCTGTCTCCGGGTGAAGGGAGCAAGAGTCAAGCCCAGGGTGCTGACCAACACAGTAATTGCAAGGGAGAATGAAAGTCTTTCAAGGAGGATCTGTGTGGTGTAAATGATAAGCGACGGCACCTACAGGGCTACAGTCTCCGTGTATGCTGCGGAGAGGGGTCTCTAAGAAAGCCCTGAACCCCAGCAGGTGTTATTTTCACATGAACTCTTAACCTCTGACATCTTTCTCTTACACTGACTATAAAGCTTTTCATGAGTCCCTCCTCATCACAGGAAGACTGGAAAAGAGAGGACGAAGATGCTGAGGAAAACAGAAGTTCTGAAGAAGTAAAAGAAAATGAAAGTAAGTTGGATGCCAATCAATAGAGAGAATTTTAATCAAAAAGGAGAAAAAATCCATAACATTTTAAGAAAGGTAGGCAAAATTAAATCTTTTCATGGAGAGACCATGGAAGAAGAATATTAATTGCTAAACTAGAGGGAGTAATTAAATATGCATCAGAAAGTAATATGGAGAAAGGGGTATCAGTATACAAGAAATAAGAAAGATACAAGTAAAAAGTGTTGCGTGTGTATAATAGTAATGCTACTAATGCTAATGCAGAATTAATGCTTCTTAAATTATTTGGAAGGATAATTTAAAAATAGAATTTAAAAATAAGATACATAGCTCACCACCAAAGAAGCGAAGTTAAATAATGCCTATCAAAATGTGGTAGACCAAAATTTTTTAAAAAATTAGATAATTTCTTTAACGCAGTAAATATTTGGGAGAGAATACAGCAAAGATTAGACTACTTCTTTACATAGCTTTTTCTCCTCATCTACTGACTTCTTTGTCATTTCCACTACTTAGTTTCATTTGTCTTGTTCAAAAGAAAATAATTTTTACTGTGGATTATTTTATTTAAATTTTTGTCAAAGTCAGTAGTAAAGCAATGTAAAGGTTACCTCAGAATCATTCATAAAATTTAACGCCTATAAAACTCTTCTGAATGTAAAAAATATTTTTATTATATTTAATTACTTTTTTCCCCATGCTATCAATAGCTCTGAGATTTGCATTTAGGACCATAACTTTGGGTACAATTTGAGGAAAAGAGTTTCACGTTTCATATGGCAATTTCCTGAATTGCCTTTCGTTATTTTCCAGCTACAGCTTTGTTCTCTGAAAATACTTAGTCTCCCTAAAAAAAGTTGATGGAAACCCTTATGTCAAACTTTACGGAAGTATAATGTAATTTTTAAATTATCTGATGTAGTTTAAGAACAGCAATATATAATTTCATTACATGTTATATTCTCCCTCCCTTTTCAACTATTCCCAGTGACAGCTTGTCGTGGTGGAGGGAATCATAAAAAGAGTAAAATGAGAAAACTTGTGGGTTGAGATAAAGACAGTTTAATAAGTAATGCAAAAAACACAAGCACAAGCAAAGCCAGACATTCACCACTTCCCAAGGGCAGGCAGGTGTTCAGCCATCTCCAGGAAAGCAGGGCTCCATCATGCGTAACAGTTAGTTGGGAAGGCAAACTCCATCACACTAAACATCCTGCCCCTTCCTCCTTCTTCCCCCAGCATTATATGCTGATCATGATGTCATATGGCTTGGAATATCCGTTAGGTACGTTGGGGTCAGTTGTCCTGGCTGTGACCCTTCTCAACTCCTTGTACACCCCCAGACTACTCACTGTTGGGGTGGGTTGAGAAGCAGAACAGGCCTTGGCTCTGTGTGAGCATTGTTCAGCAGTAACAAAAAACACCTCTATATTATCAACACTGTTTTCAGCACCAACCAAAACTACAGCTCCGTACTAGCTACTCTGAAAAAATTAACCTTATCCTAGCCAAAACCTGCACATAGGCATAGGAATTGCACAAAGGAATGTCTTTTCTAACAAAGACCTGAGACTGCCTATTGCTTGAAGAGAAAGGGTGGTGTAATCCAGACACTTTGTTTGTTTAGCCTGTGATTATGTCTGGACATATACTGCCTAGAAATTGCCTAGGAGATCCATTGGGATTCCAGAATTTGTTTTGGCTGGGTCCATGCTCATATTGTATTCACTTTCTATTTGAGTTAAGAACAAATTTATACTTTATTCCCAGTTGAAGAGCTTTAATTCTGATGCACAAACAGAAGACACTGAACGTTTCACAAAGTCACAGAACAATGATTAATCAGATATTTTGTTTCTATATTAGAAAGATTAATATAATTTTCTCAAATGTAATTATGTGGGAGAAGGGTGAAGTTATTTGCCAAAAGCAAGGTGATTTACCCAATATATGATTTGATATTAATTATTCACCTGGTGCTAACTTTAAGAATAAGGAAGAAAACACAGCCCTTTGCCTTGTTTGTACAGTGTGTTCCCTCTGCAAGGTCAGGCCTTGCCAGAGCTTGGATGAGAAACTTTCAGAACAAGTAGTATGATCAATATGAGAACTAAGGATGCCTGATTCCCCACAGATTTCTTTTGAGGTTGGTTGACTTTCATGTCTAAGCAGGCAAGACCTATGAATGAAGCTTTTCACTTCTTGACAATTTTAATAATGGCTGTCTCCATGCAGATCCTCTGATGTCTAATCAAGGTTAAACATCCACTGCAGCCCTTTCATCAGCAGAGGCCCTAAACAGGCTGTTTCAGTGGCCATTTTTTTTTTCTTGGCACTTGTAAGCAGCAAATTACTTTGGGAACCAAACAACTTTCACCAGTTTGTTTGCCACTGGCAGTGTTTGTTGGGGTGATGTTTGGGATGCAAGGCAGAAAAGCAGAGATAGGATAGTATCACAAAAATTTTTCTTGGAAAACAAAGTAAAAACAGTGCTTAGAAAGTTGCTCTGAAGCTGAGACTCTCCCCCCTCAAACGGAGTTATATCTAAGGCTTCTTGCTGCTACAAGGAGGAAATACATTCCTGAGTGTCTCATGAGAGACTAACTGAAGTAATGACATCTGATGGCTTTTTCTGCTCATATAAGAGGAGCTGTTACAGATTTCTCATTCAAAGCAGAGGGGTCTCTGCTCATGACTAACCCATGTGGTTTTCTACACAGGGACACTGGTATCTAGTAATGACTTTATGTGTTTTGTGCCGGATGACTAAACCTTTCTTGGCGAGATGTAGGTAAGTCACTAGCAGAGAGATTTGAAAATACTGTCACAGAAGTGTTCCCAATGTCAACCCGTGTTTCCAAAGGTAGTGGCATCTTTATGGAGTCACAAAGTAAACAAACACAGAATGTGTGCTAATACAGCTTATGAAAAGTCATGTTATTGCAAGCAGGTGTTGAAGGTATCCTTATCAGGCATGAGCAGGAGCTGAGAAACCTCTCCCATTTATGACAGCCCTTATTGATATACTGAACAGATCAAGCTCTTGCACCCTTCTGATATTTGCTGAGAAACTTTTGAAGTTCTTGCTGAGAATCACAGGGTTTGTTCTACTTCAGACAGGTGAAACCTTTTTAAAAACACATCAGCATTTCAGTGGTAAAAAATAAACTTTCTTTTGTGCTGCAAAATTGAACTGGGAGACTAAAAGAACCTGTTTTCTTTATTCTTATCTCATGTGCACTATCTTGTCAACCTGTCCTTTATTCTTACTTTCCAAGCTTGACCAGTCTTCATGGGAAACAAAAAGGAGCTGCTGGAGTGCTTTATTTTATCTTACAAAGTCAGAATATGAGTTCCTCATGCCATCCAAAGTAAATTGAAGACAATGAGTCTCTCCATTGACTTCAGGACCACCAGATCACTCTCTAAATTCTTATGGCTAATGAAAATGGTGGTATATACAGACATGATCTTTCTAGTTACAAAATTATAAATTCTCATTGGGCTGAACAGAAATGAGGATTTCTGCATATGTAGAATCCAGTCTTCATGTGGATTACTTTTTTTGCTGTTCAAGTTGAAGAGATCCTATGCTCCAGAAACTGAAATAGATAATAATTTAAGATGTCATCACTGTATTTTGTGTTCCTGAGAGCATAAAGGCAACAGGGAAATTAATTTCTACCAGTGATCCCAGATGTCAGACTAACGCAAGAGGATGTCTGAGTTCTTCCTGCTATTGGAAAATGAGATACCACATAAAATCTCTAATGATACTAAGTGATTGCTTACTGTTTACTAAATTAGGCGGTTTAAAACAAGTCAAGTACCTAAGCAGAAAAACAGAGAAAAACACCCAATAGTTAGTTTTCTTGTATTTTTCAAAAAAACTTCCTGACTTGTCAGCGAAGGGAAAAGGACAGTACACAGAATCATGATTCTGCTGTAGTCAGCAACATCTAAAAGAAGAAAGTAGTTTGGCTAAAAAAAAACACCCCATCACTTGTTATATTTATACAGCAGCATGTGGGGCATCGTGTTTTATTTGACTTTCCATTGCAGCTGTTGCAATTGGTCTTTGTGAATCCTATAGGTAGGTATAAAAATAATATTTGACTTTAATTTGCAGGTTTCTCATGCACAGAGGAAAATCCACCAGAGCTCCATTTCTCCTATTTTAAAGTATAATAACTCACCTGCAGATTTTCAAAAAAGGAAGGCTTTATAAGCCACCTGCCAGTTGTCAAGGAATCACACACTATCTTTTTAAATAGCATATCCCTCCTGGGCACAAGCAGCAATGATCATAAATCACATGCAGGATAAAAAAGATGTGATACTGCCATTGGTGAGAAAGGTATGATCTACATTTTTTAGGAGTATATGTTCTTCCTGTCCAGAGAGTAGCATTGAGTCTTTTCTTTGTTCATTCCCTTATGAAGAAAAGAAAGCAGGTCTAAGTACAGTTTGCTTCTTTTTTCTCATGGAAAAAGTAAAAACAGAAGACTTTTTAATGAGAATGTGTTCCAGTGTGCTGACATCATAAACATCTTTCAGTATCACACACATTTATAAATCTTAGGTTTAAGATTCCACAGAATCCCAGTAAGCATAAAAAATATTTTAAGTTTCCCACATGAAAAATCTTTCAAAATGAGCCTTTGGGAAATGTTAGCCAAATGTTACATCCTAAAAACTTGAAATGTCATGTGAAAGAACCACAGTCTTAGGAGTAGTTAAGAATACTCCGTTGAGTAACTCAGTGCTTCTATAAAATGAATGGAATGACATAACAAGTTCATAAGGAAAAATAGGTTATTACAAAGTTCACAGTGCTACTAATTAACAATAGATAAAACTAATATATACAGCTTTAAGAAATACTGTCATCCATACTGTTGTCTCTCCCTTGCTGTACCTGAGCTGTAAACAGTCTGAGATAAGGAGTGTGTGCAAGCAAGCTGAGAGGTATGTTTTTGATGTACTGAACATGAGAAGCAAACATATCTTGCAAAACTGAAGTTTTTTGTTGTTTATCTATTAGGTATAATATATACAGTGTTTAAACATATAATTTTAGTTGCCCCCAAAATTTAACCAATGCTGAAGAGTTTATCAGCAGGGGCAGCTCTCAAAACTAAAATCCTCCCCAAAAAATTAAGTATTTTACTCTTTATTTAGTACTTCTTAATAGATAGACATAGTTTGGAAACTTCCGCGGGAAAGTTTTTACATGCAAAGGAGTAACCAGTAATACTTGCTGTCAGTGTAAGAATTTGTTAGCTATATGCAGAGTCATCCATATTTGGCAAAAACTTTAAAACAGACAGTAGAGGAGATAACTTCTGCCTGGAAGGCTCATAAATTGATGATGCAATTTTCATACATAACTACTAAAGTCAAAAACTTGTTTCCTTCAGCTCTTCATAGCAAGCAGAAGCAGCATTCTTGGAGCTGAGAATTGAATATTACTCACTTCACTGGACCTATCTGAGCTTCGAAGATGTGTTACTGGTGGTGTATTGAAATAACTGAGGTTGGATTCTGCTGTAAACCAATATCATTAGGGCTTGCCTTTATTTACATAGGCCTCATTTTTAACCATATGATGCTATTTACCAAAGAAGTGTTATTCATGATTCACACCAAAGTAGCTCAGAGCAGAAATATACTTCCCTGAGATTTTCCCCCACCCCAGTTTTAGTCAACTTTTTTGTCAACTTTATTTCTGAAAATGTAGTAGGTAGAAAATAGATACTTCCATCAGTTACTTTGATTTGACCAAAGGGCAAAACAGTTGCTTCTTTCTGGTCAGCTCTTTTGGAGGTGCAGTGAAGACCTTTGGTCAGCTAATGTAGTATTGTATTCGACTCACAACATTGATCCAGTGTCTCTGTTTGCTGAACAGTGGAGAGAATCCTTGTGGAAGTATGTGTCATTCATGAGTCTTATGGAAACAGGATTACTCAGAACTGGCTTAAGTCTATTCCTTACAGGGCTGCTTATTTTTGTTACTGCTTTTCAGCTTTTTATGCAAGTGTAGTTGTCTGGGCTTAAAGCAATAGAGTGAAACATTTCCACTCTTCATGGATGGCTAGGCATCCATGGGGGGTGCAATCAAAAGGGATTTCTGCTAGATGTAAAACATGTTCAATAGATATTGGTTTGTTACCTAAGAGACATTTCTGTTAAAGGAAACAACAGAACAGATAAAGTTTAACAGATAACCAGAAAAGTTTACTGTTGAAATAGCACATGGAAATTCACATCTGCTACCTGTGCTTAAGTTAACCTGCTATAAGTGGTCACAGCCACCAACACCTAAGTCCAAAATCTATAGTCTGCAACTAAAACCAAAGGTCATCTGTCATATTTAAAGCAGGTGAAGTGGTTTAAAAGTCTTCTTCATACAAGACCAGGACAAGTCCTCGATGAAATAACCAGGCCTTCCAAGCACTGAAACCACAGGATTGTCTGTGGTTAGACACAGCAGCTGGCAGAGCAGGATGCACCAAGAAAAGACTCACAGAAGAAATGACCCTTGCTACACGGCTGTGTGTGGCAGTCCTAAGCTGGTCTTTGGGTATGATTGCAGGGGCAAGGCATCCAACTTGACTGTAAGCAGAGAACATGACTATGTAATTCTTACAGCTCTATACTGGGCAATGGCTAATGGGATAAAATTTATTGTCCAAATGCTGGATCTGGCACTGAGGAATGCTGAGCACAAGTAAAAATTGGGAGAGGAGTTGCCTGGGAGCAGCCCTGCAGAAAGGAATCTGGGGATGCTGGCCGACAGCAGCTCATCATGAGCCAGTACTGTGTCCTAGAAGCCAAGAGGGCAAATGCATCCTGGGGTCATCAAACACAACATAGCCAGCTGCTCAGAAGAGATGGTTGGAGTAGACTGTCACTGTAGGTCCTTTTCAAGTGAAATTATTCTAATTCTATTCTATTCTATTCTATTCTATTCTATTCTATTCTATTCTATTCTATTCTATTCTATTCTATTCTATTCTATTCTATTCTATTCTATTCTATTCTACTCTGTCGTGTTGTGTCTTATATTTAAAGTTAACTATTTTGGTTGCCCTATTTTTCTAACTTACTTTCCATCACTAAAATACCATTAGTATAGGCAGTTGATTCATGCTTAAGAAATGGAAAATAAAAATTAGTTAAATTTACAGAACCTTTCCAAGAGAGGCTACACCTGGCATGTTATTAGCAATCCCCTCTAATCCAGCCCTGACCTTGCTGATGCCAGTCACCTCCTGGAAGGAAAGTTGCATGTATATTTATTTTTCTTTACCACCATTCCTTTACAAGAGTAGCCTAACCAAGTGATAATTCTGTTAGGAAAAAAGCATAAACAAACCTTCTTTTCACTGGATTTCACCATAAAAACACATTTTTTCTGAAAGCTGCTAGAAACAGGCTGTGATTTGAGTAGTATGGGTGAAATTTCATGGTCAAAGGCACAGGTCAAAAACATGTTCCTCTAGTGAGAGGGAATTTAATTTCCAAGACACATTTTTTTGCCTTTAGTCTGAAAACCAATATCTGTCCTGGCAAAAGACAGGCAGGTCCATGGTCAGCAGCATGCATAATTAGCCTAATCTTGGCCAAGGGTAACACACCTTCCCTTCCCTGTAAACACTTGCTTCCCCTTCTGTTGTCTTCAGAACCAAGGGCATCAACCTGCTCTGTCCCAAGACAGCAGTGTCACCTTTCTATCCATGATGGTCCCTGGTTTCTGTTGCCTCCTCACAGCCTCTCTCCTAGGAGGTCTTTCAGCTCCTTCTCTCAGTGCTGCTGTGTCTCTGATTCAGCCTTCTCTTGCTTCTGCCAGGGTTGTCAGTAGGTTGGTAGGAGACATCATTAGGACAGTCTTCACCAAGGTCATGCCTAGGAGAACTGTACTTTCACTTTCTTTTAACAAAGTTATAGTCTGCAAAGCTCTGAGACACAGAAATTATTAAAATTGTCTTAATTTTCATGCTACGCATTCCATGAGGTTCTTTAGGTATCATTTGTTTCAGAATATCTGACAATTATAATCATGATTTTCAGTTTAATTGTATTATGGTGAAGACAGGGGACCATGAGGGAAGAATTTGTTAGGTGTGCTGAAGCTTGTCAGAAAAAAGACATCCTGTATCAGTATGGTTAACTCAAATGTTCAAAACCTTGAGTATGTCCTTCCATCACAGCCTAAAGTTATGAAAAAAAAAAAAGGAAAAAAGCTTTTTTTTTATAATATGTTTTTGACTTTTTGATTTTAAGCTATTAAGAGATTTCTATTTTTTCTTCAACCAACAATGCCTGATAAAAACAAACAAAAAAAGACTATCAGATCTTCTCATTAATTTTTATGCCTTCTGAGGAGCAAATACTGTTCTTGATAAAGCCCATAATAGTGAATGAAGAGTTTCTTGGGTTTCTACTTACACTATGTTCTTATATCGGTAATTTAGTCCCATGTATTAAAGTCTTTGCTGTGCTTTATATGTGTGTAGGATCCTTTTCCCTGAGTCCCACTGGAATCCCATGCTGTTTAAAGAATGGCTGAAATTGGAAGTTACCTCTGGAGATCATCTTGTCTTGTCATGTTGAACGGGACTGGACCCAGTATTGACACAGCAAGATACTGGCCTCGCACTGGACTTCATACCACAGGTCACCAACCTCTTATCCTGTCTGTTCAGACAGTTTTCAATCCACCTGTCCACTCATCCAGCCCATACTTCATCAGATTCTCTATGAAGATCTTACAGCAGACAGTCCATTTTTAATCTGGACTTTAGTGTGTACTGGCTTCTTTTTAGTAAGCACTGATGTCTAAATAGATGATGTCCACTGCTCTCCAGTCATCTAACAAGCCAGTCATTTCATCATAAGTTACCAAGTTGGTTATGCATGACTTTCCTCCAGTTCATGCCAGTCTGTTGCTGGCTGCTGCTGGATTGCCTCACCAGTGCTCAAACTGCCTGGATGGAGCTACTAGCAAACCTCTGCAATCATTGCCACCAGGTTGTTGTGGTCAGGGACCAATCTGAAGCTTGCACAGGTACCTTTTCCCTCTGAGCATCATCACCAGAAGTGGGTGATGCAGCCAATGGTACATGTTGGTGCATCTGAGCTTTTTCTCTATGTGGAATTTAGCTATAAATAAACACAGGCCTGGAAAATCAGAAACCTAGTTGAACGTAGCTTCTTTGAAGAAAGGGAATGTAAGCCGTTTCAGATGCTAACTCAAAAAAGCCAAAATGTCCTGGAAATGTAGCCTTTTCTGCATCAAATAGCCAAAGAGGCACAGGAGTACATTATAATAAAAAAAAAAAATTCAATTGATGCATTTGTGGGAACTTCTTCACACAAGACTTTTATTGTCTACATTATGTTAGAAAAGATAAATCTGAAACAGAGGGGGGGGAAAGAAAGCTAATCTTCGCATGCTGTCTTTAGTGTTTTGAATATATCTTCTTCTTGTGGTTCTAATTGCCAGAGAACCGGAGACAGATGAGATGGTAAGAAAGCTCTTCTCATTTATACACCTGCTTTGGGGAATCAGGAAAAGCACATTCACTATTGTGGTGGTTTAGCCCTGGCTGGAGGCCAGACGCCCACCAAAGTCGGTTTGTCACTCCCCTTTGTATTTGGACAGGGGAGGAAATATATATTGAAAGGCTCAGGAGTCAAGGTAAGGACAGGGAGAGATCATCCTGCCATCAACGACATGGGCAAAACAGACTCAACACAGAGTGAAGGAAAGAAAACTCTAATTTATTACACTACACTACAGAAACACTGAAAAAATGAGTCAGGAGTGCGACCAGCTCTTAAAACATTTTCCCCCCCACTGCTCCCTTCTTAGCAGACTTTAGTCAGAGTTTTGCTCCCTTCTTCCCTCCCGTTCGCAGCACAGGGGGGGTGTCAGGGACTGGGGAAAATGGGGTTCTCGGTAGCACCTTCACCTCCCACCCCTCCATTCTCAGTAGACTTCCCTTTAGTCATGATTTTGCTTCCTTCTTCCCCGCAATTGTGACACAAGGGACAGGTACTTGGAAAATGGGGTTCTCAGTCACTTCATGAGCTGTTTTCCAGATGTCAAAACTGTAAGGAGCATTATTGATGCTGCAGCTATAACATAACAATCCTAGCTGCGTGGCTTGGAACAGGGGGCCCCTGTCTCTATCACAAGGCCGCAAGGAGATAAAGTTAAACTGCAAACAGGAGAAGCAGCCGAAAAACCAGATAAGACAGCATTCCTGCAAAGGCGTGGACATCGCGCGCTGACCCTTGGCTAGCCAATAATCCTTAAGGGGGGGGGGGGCTCTTGTACCTCCCAATGTAACCAATTAGTTAGCTTGCTATTTTGAGTAAATGCGGTACAGTGTATAAAGATGTGCGGCTACAGCAATAAAGGAGGACAATGCTTCTACCACCTTAAGGACTCTATCGTTTATTCTGGCGGCCTCCCTCGGACCCCTTCTGCAACATCCCTCCCGCAGACTCATTCTGCAACATCCCGGTGGCCTCCCGCTGACCCTCTGCAACATCCCTATTGCAGACCCGTTCTGCAACACAAAACACCTCTACCTCCTCCCCTCCGCTCCCTTCTTAGCAGACTTCACTCTAGTCATGATTTCACTCCCTTCTTCTCCCCACATCGTGGCACGGGGTGGGGGCAGGAATTGGTAAAATGGGGGCTTCAGTCACTTCCTTGCAAGTTGGTTTCCTTCTCGGCTGGGGCGGCGGTGGGGGGGGCATGCATTCCACATCCTCCCCCTGCTGCACCGTGGGGTCCCACACATGGGAGACAGTCCTCCACAAACTTCTCCAATGTGAGTCCTTTCCCACAAGGCTTTATCTCTTCATCAGCTGCCCCGCTGTGGATCACTGCTATGGCGGACAGTAATGAATCACAATGTCTCTCTGGTCTTCCATAGGGTTACAAGCCTCCCCTCAGAAAACCTTGTCCAGTGCAAATCTCTCTCTCGCTCATCTCTGTGTCTCTGCTTCTCTTTCATGGGCTGCAAGTGCTGGCAGAGGCTGCTCCAACATAGGGTTACAACATCTTCTCTATGGCTCCACCTGCTCCATCCAGCATGGGGACTCTCCATGGGCTACAGGTAGGGTCTCGGACTTTTCCATGGGCTGCGGGGGGACACCCACTCTACTATGGGTTTCTCCAATGGCTGCAGGGGCATCTTTATCTCCAGCACCTGGGGCGCTTCCTCCCCTCATTCCCTGACCTTGGTGTCTGTACAGCTCATTACATCTCCTCACTCCTTTCTCCAGTGGCAAAATGTGTCTGCTAGTAGGTTTTTTTTCTCCTACATGTGATTCTCAGAGGCACTGTGACCTGCTCCGATTGGCTCAACCCTGGGTCATAGGCAACTTTGGCTTTGAATTGACTGTTGTTTACAGTTTGAGGCTGGCAGAAAACTGTAACTGCTGCTTACAAAAACCGTCTAAGCAGCACAGCTACACAAAACTGCAGCAACTATGTGATGAGAGCAAAAGATGTGTAAGTGGTGTATTAACTGTATGACTAGCAGTACAAGTAGGACAAGGATTTAGATTTTTTTTGTTGTTCTCAAAAAGAAAACAAATCCATGAACAAAAATATTTTCAATAAGGAAATAAGTTATGCATGATTTTGTGTGTCCCAATGAAAGCTTTTGGGCCACCACATTATTGCATGGAAATGCAAATCACTCATGGCAAAATCAGAACAGGAAATTGTATCTCCAGTGCAAAGTCATGCAATGCTCAGGAAGATAAACTTTCTATACTCTTACAGTCTGCAGGAGCTGTTCCACCTGAGAGATTTCCTTACTGATGAAGCAGACCCATGAAAAAGGTCCTGCAAAAGGCACTCTTGGGCCTTCCACATTCTAACACTGTAAATGTGATGCTATGAAATAGGGAAGATGTTATGAATTGAGTATCACAAGGATTTGAAAGGAATAACACAAATTCATCTAAAACAATGCCTCTAATGTTCCATAACAGTCAAAAAAGAACATGCAGAGTGTAGCAGTGTGTCATGAGGAGGATGTTCATTCAAGAAAGCCCACAGAATGCTGAAATCATATTGGGGGGAGTCTATGGTTCTACTCATTGTTCTGGCTCTGGCTTGGTTGAATCTGAGTCATCGTCATGCTGCAGTAACCAGAGACAGGCCTCGGAGATTGCTCTGTGCAGTTTTCACAAATAAAGAAAATTTGATTTGGTGTGTGTGGGGGGTTTCCTACCACAGAAGCAAAACATTCTGGGGAATTTTCCAGGTCTTTCTGTCAAATTGAGGAGGCAGATGGTCAGCTCTGGCATGGCAGACAGTCAGTGCCTTGCAGAACTGGGCCATCCCAGCACTAATTTTAATGGAGGCTCCACCTGTGGTCAAACCTACAGAGAACTACTTTTATTTACCAAATGTTGAATGGTTGGGTCTTTGTTCTGAAAAATTATTCCATTTCTGTAATACTTCCATTAAAAAAGCGAATGAACTCTTCAGAATCGTAGCTTTAATGACAGTCATGCAATTCATACATTTTAAATAAAGTCCCTAATTGGCTGTCTGTGAAGTAGAAAGAACTGGTGCAGTGAATGGCTTAAATGCAGCAATTACAGTATTTCTTATTCTTTGCCAATCTAAAATTAATGAAAAACCCTTCTTGCTATGACCTTGACAAATGGTGGTGTAACCTTTTTAAATTCTCAGAGGGTACTGAATTCTACCCTGTGAGAAAGTGATGTAAGGGAATTGCAGCTGAACATTTCTAATTAGTAAACTGAAACTCTGTGACAGGGAAGAAAGCTAAAAGGTACTGATTGGATTTAACATATATTAGCCACCATCCCAGGGGAAAGGAATTTGAAGATAGCTCTGAGGATTTTAATCTTTGCGTGTGTGATTTTCTCTGGGCATTACTGAATTGTCTGGAGAATTTGTGTAAACCTACTAGTTTTCACTCAAGGTAAAATTTGATCCTGTAAAATGTTGGGTATGTACAATTCCTAATGCTTTCAAGAGGTTCTCAGCTCCTCAGAGAACTGGATGTAGAGTGCAGTTTCCCAAAAAGGTCTAAGTAACATTTGCACTCGAACCATTTCACCTACTGCTGGTATCACTAAGCAGTTTTAACAGGAGATGCAGCACAGTTAAACAATTCTTAAACCTTTAAACACTTCCAAGGTGGTATGAGGGAATCTTGAGATTCAAATATAATTTGTGTAAAGAGATATACATTAGTGCTGGATTACTAAAAGTGATTTGTTAATTTGACACCATGAAAACTCCCGGGAGACTTAAAATCAGGAACATCCTTTGCTCTCCTTGCTAGGTCAAAACTCTGATGCATAATAATTCAAGTTATGTTGTGTTTCATTGGTTCTATTTTTAGCCCTTCTAAGAGGCAAAGGATCTTTTGGTGATAGATAAAGGAGTACAAGTTTTTGCTCTGTCATCCTTATTTAAACAAAAGTAGATTTCTGCCCTCCACCATGCTAGAGTGATCAGTTACTGAAGAAAAAAGCTGACAGCAATAGTTTTATTTATAGCATTAGGTTTCAGAAATTCTAGGATTTACCATGGGCCATATCATGTGGCAATGGCAAACCATTTCTGCAGCTGGACATGTTACGCAAACATGACATCAATCAGTCTGCCCACCAGCACAATCCATTGCCAGTGCAAAGAAAAGGTTCACAACGTAAGTGGTCTTAAAGACTAATAGTTAAGGTCTTTGAGATCAGGGGTGAAAAAATAACATCCAAAAAACCTGCTTTTTAAATTCTGATTTCTTTTACCTTTGCAGCAGGCACAGAAGGGAAAAACATGTCAAAATAATGCTGCTAAAGTCATTGGAACATACGAACAAGAGAAAGCAACACAAACATGAACTTGTCCTTTCACCTTTTTTGTTGTTAAATCCTATTTTCAACCACTAGACTTTCAAAAATCTCCAGGGCATGTTACAAGTGCTGGTATAATTACTATGATTATTTCCTAATTTCTTGGATAATTCAGAAAAGTTCTCAATCACTCTTGAGAAGCTGAACATCTTGTGTTTTATTCAATAATTCATATCCTGATAACCCTTCGTTATTATGAGTCCCACCTCCCTGACTCCTTTCTGCTAAGCAAACCGAGTGAAAATGTAGGTCAGGAGAACTAATACCCAAACTCCCTTCCTCTCCTGTGAATGGTGCATATTAAAATTTTCCAGTGTAATTAAAGAGACTCTGCAAGGTTAGTGGAGCAGGTCTGTCTGACATTCATTTTTATTATATGCTAACTATTTTGCAAGTTAATTTCATTTTTAAAATTTTAATTCAAAATACGCACTTTTTCTTCTTTACAGAAACTGGTTATGTTGGTTCTTAGTTCTGCACTAGAAACCAGCCCTGTAACAGTATATGATTATGTTTGTGTGAGAAAGAATATTTTGAAAGTAAATAAGAAAATCTAAGTGCTTTTTTAGAAGTTATGAGTGAAAAGATCTATCATATGGAATAACCTGTACAGTAACATATTCTTTGAGACCTATTCAGGTGACTTTTCTTATTTTATTCTTTATTTTCTTTAATTCTCAATTTCAAGATTGATTTTGTTTGAGCAGTTCAAGGAAGGAATGATTTCAGACAGTGCTTTAAATGATGTTAGCAGGTGAAAATTCCTTCCTTCCTTCCTCCCTCCCTCCTATTTTCCTTAGCCTTGGTAATGTCTGATTTTTGAGTGAGGTAACGGTAACACTGGTTTATGGAATAATTGTATGTACTTGCTTTTAAAGTTCTTTGTACATGCAAAATAATATGTAACATAATTGCACCTTAAAAGTAGAATCATAATAAAAATAATCACTCTGCTATATGAGTGTATTTTAACCTGTGTGGAAAGAATTTTCCTACTGAGTGTCTTTAATACTAATTGAAGAAGGTTAAGAAAATCCCAGTACAATGAGTAAAATGAATAGAGACTAAATTATTGAATCATAGTAATTGCAATCCTAGATGTTAAAACTGATTGATCTATCTTCTGTATGAAGTAATCCTTCAGATTACATTTTTAATATACATATTTTTCCTCTAATATTGCATAAAATCCAATTAAGTGGCAGCGTTACTGCAATGAAATTATATAAAAGGGACAGTTGGCCACATTAGTATTTCCTGTGTTTATCACTAGCTTTGTTCCATAGGGCACTAAGTAACCACAATATATTTGGAGTCTTTCTATAGTTTATGTAATAACATCTCATGATTTTATTAAAATGACTAGAGTACTGAAATTGAGACCAGAGCAGTCCCTGTAGAACAAACTGTCCTGCAATCTCTGTTGCACTGCCTTCAGTATTCTTGTTAAGATCTTCTCTTGTTTCTGACAATTCACCTTTTTTTTTTTAACTATTCCAATTTTTCTTATGGATAAGTACATTAAATTGCACCTTGGAGTGCTCTCAGCTAACTTCCCATGAGATTATGTTTCCCTAAACGATGGCTTTGTATTATTTTCATTGTTTTCTAACTTATGAGCTTGGAGTCAGGTATAACTGAGTCAAGGGCAGTTTACAATGGCTCTTTTTAAAACAGAAAAATAAGTCAAAGTTTCCTTTCATGTCGCTTACATTGTCATTCAAGAGGGTGGTGGATTTCAAGGGTGCGGAATCACAGAATAGAAATCTCTGGCTTCAGCTAACTGAAAGCTATTTGAAATGAAGTCAGAAGATGCCACAAGGCATGGACATTGAAGATGGTGCCAGCACCTCAATCCAGTTTTTGGACTTTCCTGTATTTTGATAGAGCAGATCTGTCACGTAGTACTAGCTTCTCTTTCACACCTGTGGTTTTCAACATTTGCACAGTCAGTAGTAAATCACACTGGTATTTCTACTCAGATCTAGTGTAAAATCCATTATCACCAATCAAAATCACTCCAGATGACTTAAAAAGGCTCTCACAAATCTCGAGACAATCTAAAATTTTGGAAATCCTTTATAGTTTATTGATAATTCCCGCAATTATTGACATTCTAAAGGAAAAAACAAGCATTCTTTAATTCTTAAACAAAGAGTTGGGTTTTTTTAAACTCAGTACAAATTTGTACAAGGACTTCATGATGAACTGAGCAGTTAGCATTTAAAATAGTGCTGTTCACAATTACAGCCTCTTACGGAGGGGAAGTGGAGAGGGAGGTGCTGAGCTGTGCTCCCTGGGATCCGGTGACAGGACACGTGGGAATCATGAAAGTGGAGTCAAGTTCAGACTGGACATTAGGAAGCATTTCTTTACTGAGAGGGTGGTTCAACACTGAAACAGGCTTCCCAGAGAGGTGGTCAATGCCCCAAGTCCATCAGTATATAAGAGGCATTTGGACACTGCGTCTTAACAATGTGCTTTAGGTTTTGGTCAGCCCTGGTGTGGTCAGGCAATTGGACTAGGTGATTTAAAATGGTAAGTCCCTTCCTCCTGAAATTATTCTATACTATGTTGTGCTAATAACACTGTTGTAAATCCAGAAAAGTTCCACTGAAGTGGATTGTTTTCTTTGGCTTTATGTGTTTTACAGAGATCAGGAGTTGGATCCAACTTTCCCCATCTGCTCTCCCTTTCTTTGAGGTGGGATGCCATGTCCAGGAAGGGACTAGCTAAAATTCATTGGTCCTATTGTACCTAAATATTTAGGGAAATGATCAGACTTCTTTAATTCTTGGTGGTTTTGAGCACCATCGAATGGTAAGTAATACCACATATTCTTTCTATTGTAAAATGAGTTTTTCCACTTCACTTCTCCACTGAAACTATTTACATAATGCCTGTGTTCTTTTATGACTAGTACAAAAACCTGTGCTGTGCTCTTAAATTCACATGGGCTTAGGGAGAAGGCTGAAATCCATCACA
Organism: Laterallus jamaicensis coturniculus; assembly: GCA_022605575.1. Taxonomy (NCBI): domain Eukaryota; kingdom Metazoa; phylum Chordata; class Aves; order Gruiformes; family Rallidae; genus Laterallus; species Laterallus jamaicensis. Next base: position 13,069,814 of record JAKCOX010000012.1, read on the forward strand.
TACATTATAAACTTCATAGAAATTTCAAAGTAATCATTTCTAACAACTGAAGGATGTCTATCTCTTCACGAACTTTCAATATGCTCCTATTTAACATTTACTGGCCCAATTTTCTTTGTATAGGTCAAGAGGATTTTTTCAGATCTTGTTATGGGGAAAAGGGTACTTGAGTGGAAAAGGTGCACTCTCTTTTATCACTGCAGAATTTTAAGTAGCTGAGCATATTTTTTAGAAGCTGGAGGATTTTAACACAGACATGAGATATTAGACAAAACCCTTCACATTTCTCTTAGAAGAATTGGTTATAGTTGAACTGATGTAAAAAGAAAACTCCCATGTCAAGTAGGTCTGAGTTTTAGATGAGGTTTGTATTATCCCAGTTAGAACTAGTCCTTTAGACAATTGAATTGCTTTTAAGAAAATTTATATCACAAAAGTCCCATTGACACTACTGAGGCTCTATTTCCAGCTCCAGATGCACATTACTGTATGATGTCATGAATTACCTCATTTGAGCTGGCATTGTTAAACCAAGGAGGCCTCTGATCTTGTGTATTAGAGTGCTGGGGAGAAAGCTGGAAATGGAAGGAAGACAGAGTCAGAAGGTAAATTAGTACAATATTTTAAATGAACGCTATAAAAGATTATGTTCCTTTCTTGAATTTTTTTGTTATTTCAGTTGTTTCAGAATGTGGTTTAACTTAAAATTAACTCTATCCCTGAGAAAACCAGGACATGGAACAAGGCAAAACAGTTTCTTTCAACCGTTAGAGTAAAACTCAGCTATTTTGACTTCTGTTTAATATTTTTATTGTATTTTAATATATTAAATTATTGATTTTACTAACATTCAGTTCTTACAACCCAGAGAGACATTTTTTCATAAGTTTTGTCTAAGTTGGCCTTGAACAATTAAATATCTCATTAGTTTTCTAAAGGATAGTTGACATTTAGGAATTAGTTAGAAATTATAGTTTTATTGCCCATGTTATTGCAATGTAATGTTCATTTGGAGAGAAACACAATGTCCTATTTAAGCAGCCTCCATTAAAATTATCCATTTTGTTTTATTCTGAAAAGTATTTGCATGATGATAAATGGACAAAGAATAATGATTTCCAAGGAGACAATGTCTCTATCCTTGAGTTAGAGAAATGAAGGCCAAATTTGGAACAAATGGTCTGGGAAGATGTTGGTTCTACAGTAAAAGAAAACATTTTTGTCTGAAGGACGTCTCCTAAGATAACAAATCACTGTCTGAGGAGGGATGAATTACCACATGACTTGAAAGGACTTAAATTCCAAAATAAATAGGATATTTTTTCTGCGGCAGAGTTATTACACATGCCACAGCTTTCCAATTTGATTGCTTAAGTCTTTATACATGTCACTGACATTTTAATTTTCCATCATTTATCTTGATTTCCGTATGTCAATTCAAGCAAGCAAGAGAACACTTCTAAGATCTTCAGACAGGATACTGATTGATTGACAGTACAGCTAAATAGAGTCAACATTGTCTGTGTTCAGCTGGAATTCAGCTAGACAAACATCTACAGAAAGTATCTTTTCTTTCATTATTATAGTATGTGCACATCCATGCACTTGCTCATGTTTTTCCAACAACCATATGAGATAATTCTTCCAGCTTGATCACACTTGAACTCTCGAGAAGGAAGCATTAACCTACCAAAGACAGATGGAGGCAGACTATAAAACTCTCGTTGATAATGAAAGCACATTTCTAGAAAGGAAACACTGGGAAATTTAGTATTTTTCATATTCTAATAGCTAGATTCTGGTAAATGTCCACTATGTTGTTATCTGGGAAATTACAAATCTGAAGAAGGAAGGAATTAACAGGAAAAATGTGGGAGTGTAAGAACCTGACTGAATGGATACAGCAGATTACGGTGTCAGAAAACGAAATTCCAGATTGAAGGGAGGTCACTATTAGACTTTCTCAAGAATTAATCTTCATATAAACCTTTAAAAAAATTTAATTTATGATCTTGGTTTAAATCCAGGAATTCTGTGCATGAAACTTGCAGTATCATAAACACAAAAGGAAGACTGAGATATCAAATGACTAAAGGAATAAACAACTACTGTAGTTGGAGGACTGACAGAAGGGGGACCCCAGAAGAATTAAATTAAAGTACAGGTATCTAAGGATTAATGACTAGAAAACCAACAATTAGGTCATCATTTGTAAGTGACTGAGGAAGACAAAGACCTGGTACACTATAGGGGCATCTGCAAATCAGCCTCAGAAGAGAAAGTAATCGGGGGAAAACTCAATGCTACTGGTGAAACTTCATCTGAAATACTCAGTAAATTCTTCTAATTTCTTTCCCTGAATGCTGAATTTACATTTGAACAACTGCAAAAATAAAAGACACACTATGTCAAAGGGTGGAGTGGAAAACTTCAGGGTGCAAGGAGAGAGAAAGAATATAGATTAAGAATTTTGGCAAAATGGAGTATGGTCTTTAAATACATTGGGAAGTATATATAGAAAAGAAGAAGAAAAATTCCTTAAGTTAAAAAACAATACTGGCATAAAAGTAACTGGTCATTTCTATGCTCAAGGTGAAGATGAGGGAGAAATTTCTAATCATCAGTGCAATGAAATTCTGGAAGTACCTTCAAGCAGAGCATCTACACAGTTGCCTTGAAGCTTGCATTTCACTAGCTAGAAAGAGGCCGTCTTGAGAGATGTCAGGGATAACTGGAACTGCATCACAATGGCTGGGCCATCCTCCATATCACTGTATAGGGCTGTGGTTTTTTTTAAAGAGCTCTTTTAAAAACACAAATCATAAAATTGCTTTCCTCATTTTTGGGAGGGGACCTGGTGCAATTACATTTTAAATGTAAAAAAACCCAAAATGGAATAGGCAAACTGTTCACCAAAGGCATTAATGTGCTGTGGCTTCAGCTGATTGCCCGTTTCTGAATCAGCAACCTTCTTTAAAGAGAGATAATAGACAGGAATACAGACGTGGTCCTATCAGCCTACAGTACAATTCTAGAGAGTTGTCTGAAGCTAAAAAGAACAGAAATATAATACAGAAACAGTGGAGATTTGTGTTTGTTATGGCTTCCTATGTTATTTCATTCAGTTATGTATCTGTCTAATGATAGATAAGTCACCAAAACAATTTGGGGTTTAATTTAGATTGTAGGATGTATGCTTACCTGAATTATCCAAGTTGTTTAGATATGCATTAGTGGAGTGGAAAATTCATGTAAACATAATATAATAAGATTTCAGATGCTTTTTGTTTCCAGGAACAAGGGATTCAATCTAGAAAAGTTCATCTGGCAGGAAGGGTGACCAGAGATAGAAGTGTGATCAGAAATACAAACAAGGGACTGTTGTTCCCTGAAGTCATAGGGAGCTTTGTAAAGGTTTGAGTTCTCATTGTTTGTCTAACAAGCTTCTTAGGTGGCTGCAATCACAAGTGTTCATCTATCCTTTTAATAGCATTTTCTGATCCTTATTTCTTGTTCCATCAGCTAAGAATGGCTTGGCTGTTTAACATGGGTAATAATCCTCTCTCAGCATCTTTAACCAACAGGTAAACATTGCCAGGCAATTCCCTCTTTCCAAAGAAGAGCTGCTGCCGTATGAAGAGAAGTCCGGATAATGCATCAAGCTGGAAATGAAGCTTCAGATACCTAATACATGGATGCTTACAAATCAGTGAGTGACTGTGAGCTCCCTGTACATTCAGTGGAGAGAAACAGACACTCTTTCAGATGCCTACTTCATAATATCAAAATATCATTTAGGTTGGAAAAGACTTTTAAGATCATTGAGTCCAACTGTAAACATAACATTGCCAAGTCCACCTCTAAACCATATCCCTAAGAACATCTTTTAAATACCTCCAGGGATAGTGACTCCTGAGGACAGATGGACACTTTAAAAGTGCAGATGTCTCTCCACTGTTGACAGAAAAATTCCCATATTTAAAAATACAAAGCTACTTTTACTGTGGTTTAGGTCTTGGTTTGGGGGTTTTATTTTAGTTCAGAGAATGAATCATTCAAGTCCTGGACTTAACTTCATTGCATTGACAAAAACAAACCTTTCATGCGGCACTGGGCTTTTAACTGATCCTAAGAACTTAAATTCATGTAACCAAAGTGCAGTTGTGTTTTTCACACTGTGTACATTTTGACTGGCTTGTAAAAAGAATGTAGATGTTCATATGAAGAATGACCAGGTGCACCCAAGAGAAAAATGCAATAAGTCTCCAGTTTTCAACTTTTTTCTCTGCTGAGTGACAAGCTGTGTTTCATGCCCCCAGTCTTAAGAGGTACAGCTGGTCAGATGTTAGGAATCCAGGAGTAGCTGCTTTGGCTAAGTACAACAAACAGTTTTTATTTGTATTACACCCTTTAACATTTGCAAAGCACTTGATGCAGTGGGAAAAGCACTTCAGAACTGAAATTAAATTAAATTAAATTAATCTAATGTTCAGAGTAATTTTAATGAATATGATTTTCCCCTTCTATAAAACAGTGCCCTCAACTTGCTGGCATGGATGGAATGAAACGTGATGGAATGAAATACAGGAGAGTTTCAGACCCCAGAAACTTTTATTAAGCCTGTGTCTCAAGGTTGCTGTCTTGTTCATATGGTGGTGGATGAAAATGACATTAAGCACTTTTCAACTATTTAGTTTAAATAGGATTTTAAGTCTTTACAATCCTGTATTCTTAATTTGAATAATCAGGAGTGATGCATCCCAACAAAGAAAAAAAATCAGACAAAACCACCAAGAGACCTGCATGGATGAACAAGTTGCTCCTGCACAAACAGGAAACTGACAGATGCTAGAAGCAAGGGCAGGCAGCCTGGGAGGACTACAGAGAAACTGTTTGAGCAGCCAAGGATCAGGTTAAGAAACCTAAAACCTTGATACGATTAAATATGGCCAGGGAAATCAAGGACAACAAGAAAAGCTTCTAAAGGCACGTCATTGGTAAAAGGACAGTGAGGGAAAATGCAGACGTCCCTCCAGAATGAAATGGAAGACCTGGTTACCCAGGGTATGGAGAAGGCATATCTATAATACAGCAATATTTTTGCCTCTGTCTTCACCAGAAAGGACTCTAGGCACACTGCCCAGATCACAGAATGCAAAGGCAAGAACTGGGAGGATGAAGAACCTCCCACTGTAGGAGAAGATCAGCAATATCTAAGAACTCTGAAAGTGCATAAGCCATAGGACCTGACAAGATGCATCTGCAGATCCTGAAGGAAGGGATGGTAAATGTAGCTAAGCTACTTGATGTCATATCTAATGCAAGGATCAGTTTAGGAGCTGTTGATCCCAGAATTTAGGACAGTGGAATGGGCTACCTCTCAGCAGAAGCACTTTGATATTGTATGTGGTAGACAAACAGCCTGCTACTTCAGGGACTGCACGCATGGTATTAGTTTTTCCCTACTTTTAAGCACAATACGAAGATGCATCGGGGTAATGGACTCTTTTGAATTTGTGGTTTCATCTCAGAAGCAACAATGAGAGCACTGCAGACCCATGTGGTTCCTTTGCGATATCCGCTAGGTGAAACTGTACTAAGACTTTTGCCTGGCATCTAAGATGTAAGCTGCTATAAAATTCCCTCTCTAAGCAATATGTAAATTTGACAGAACATTATATTGAGCTGATTTTACATTGAATCTTTCTATACTAAGATATGTTTCTCAGTGATGAAATATTTGTCATTTTAATGATTGAATACGAACAGATGTGTTTAACTTTCATAGTTAATGATCTCTTTGTTTCTGCTTTTAATCCCTGCCTATTACACTAATGGACTCAAATTACTAGAGTGTTCAAGAGGCCATTAGGCTCTTTTATAGGACATGGAATGCTAATGGAAATTCAATATGAAAATTCAAGCATTTTGCTCTTTTAGTGAAATATTTGTAGTCTTTACTTCTGCAAAAAAGAAGTTTTCTGGTTTAGAAGAGTTCATAGCTACATGATGCTTTTTAAAAATTGTTACTCAGCTCATTCTTTCATGTATGCAAGTATTGATTTATGAAATGTTCTCCTCTGTATGCTTTCTGGAACATGATACTAACCTTTAAGTGGAAATTAAAAACTCTGGGCCCCTTGCCTAAAGAAACCAAACAATTCCCTCAGACTGATTTAATGCTATTGCATTATTGCTGTCATAAATAATCATTGTAGGCCAAAACAATCCTAAACAGAGTAAGTAAAATCTGCAGATAAAATGCATAACCTTTTCTCTCAAGAGGTAAATCAGCTTGCACAGTATTTTAAGAAAACGCGAGATGATGAGGGATCACATCTCTTGACTAGCAGCTGTGTGTCACTACTTGTATGGCTATGCATTAGGTGTCAGCCTGTTTAATACTTGAAAAGGTTATCTGTATCTCTTCACAAGTGGCCAAATTTCTAGGGTGAATCTACATATATTTATCAACAGATGGTCTCATAATAATTACTAGAGTTGCCAGGCTATTCATGGCATATCTCTTTTCCTAAGTCACTGACCAGAACAAGCATTTTTAAATTTCATCTTGCATGTTTTACTAGGATGACATAAAAAGGGAGTTCTAGAACGAGGTAGAACTTTTCTTTGGAGTAAAATAGAAGAAAAAGTAACACACAATTGTTGACAGGGGACAGGCACTACTGAAGTGCAAGAAGGAATCAAGGAGGAGATTCATTCTGGGCAAAGGAAGGTTCATTAAATTATCTGTTCCCCGTAGGAGATAGGTTCTTTCTGGCCCTGAATCATATGGACTGCATTTATCCAGTTTTCATGGGTCCTAAGGTCCATAAGTGATAAAACCAAAGTGCTGGATTTGCCCCAATACAATAAAAAAATATGGAATAATTTCTATAGGAGAACAGCGAGTCCATTTCAGCTTGGAAGTCTATAAAACCTTTTATGATATGGAAAAGGTGAATAGGCAATGTTTACTCATCACATCACAGGAACCCTGTGATACAATGATATTATGAGGCCAAAACCAAATGTGTTTTCATAGAATATATTGAATATATTGCTAAATTATGCAATTGATTGCCAAAGGGCAGTGGGCAGTCCAAAATTTAAATAGGTTCACAAAGAGAGCAGACAAATTTATGGAGAATGTGTCTGCCAGTGGGTATGAAACACAACTAGGTAGAGGAAATCACTGTCTGCAGTACTGTTAAGACCTCTGATTGATAAAAGCAGAAAGTTTTCTGATGGAAGCTGTATCCTCTACAGACCTGTTGGATATGTCTTTCCTCTAAACTAGACAGTCATTACTGATTTCCTCATAGACACAGCTGTGTAAAACAAAAGGATCTCCTGGAGCTTGAGAGCCAAGGAGGGGATCTGGCATGTAGCATATTTTTAATGAATCAAAATGGTTCTTAAAAGGAACTAGTAAAAAGAAAAGGAAAATATTTAAAGAACAGATTGAAAATGAGGAAGTCAGGAAAGGGCTATTTAGCACTCAATTTACTTACAGAAAAAACACTAGTGGAATGACCTTGAAGACATCCAAAAAGACATGGATCAGTATTCCTGCACCACACAAGGAGAGCAGAGAGAAGCAAGGAAGAGGAAAGATGTAGTCACAACTTTGGTATAAAGTCTGAGGAGCCTAATAGATAGTAGAAGGTTGTCTGGCTGAGTAAGAGGACTAATAACCTACACAGGCTTAGGCATGGCCTGGCTGAACTTGACTGGGTTTTCTGTACCAGCAGTCAGTACCTGAAGGTATTCCTCAAAGGAGGGCTGAGATCAGAAACATATTGCATAAGTTAGCCACAATTCATCCCATCAAGCATCTTCTCATCGAGAGTCTGGAAGGAAGACAACAGACACCTCCTTACTCACCAGATGGAAAAATCTCCTGGTCTGAAAACCAGCAGTTGATTACACTGTGCGCAAAAAGCAGGACTCAGCTTATCAAGGCTGATAACATCAGCTCCAATGAGATGACCTTTATCATGTATATACTGAGTGTGCTGAGAAGAGATACAGAATGTAAGTTGTGAACATTCACTTACTCAGGCAGCTGCAAAAGAAACCTACCCAAAGTAAATCCTGGCCTTCATGCAGGCCATATAAGGGCAAGAGGCCACCTAGTGTGGTTAAACTCTGCTGTTGGGCTGCCAGTGACAGAAGACAGGTTGCTAGGCCCCCATGGAATCCCTCTGAGAATTCATCCAAGTTAGAGGGAGCTCCATCTGGATCTGCTCTCCTGTTCCTATCTGTCAAAGCCTATCCACATAATCCAGCAGAACTGACTGGATTTAGGAGGCAAGAGGCCTCCCAAAACTCTGGACCCATATGAGGGGGTCTGAAGACTCTGTAAAGTGGCTAGTGATGTTATTTTCATAGCTCACTAAAGGAGATACATAACTAGGTTTCCCAGGTCACTCAAGTCCTAGAGTTTACCTAAGTATTTACATCGCCATCAGAATCTCTCTCAGACCTTTTGCTACTTAGTAACACTGGCAGAGCTATGATTTTTGAAACAAGGGGGTAGAACAGTGGAGTCTTTCAGCAATGAAGTGAACTGACTCCTTTTACCTTCACCAGTGACATAAGCAGGTTGTTTTCTAGTTTAGGAAACACAGCAAATACAGCCTGAAGCCTGTAGTAACCACTGAGAGGATAAACAGATCAGCGCTTCCTCCAGTGTTCCTTGCTCTGACCACGTAGTCTCACATTTTTCTTGAACTGTTTCCAAGATAAAGCTGTGAGATGAGGTACCCTTCATAAGATCGTGTTTTTTGGTCAGTTGAGCCTGGCTGCAGGCCAGGTGCCCACCAAAGTCACTCTCTCATTCCCCCTCCTCAGCTGGACAGAGAAGAGAAAATATGACAAAAGGCTTGGAGAAGTCCAGGAAGATGACATCCATAGCTCTTATCTTGTCCACTGATGCAGCTGCTCTATCAAAGAAGGCCACTAGGTTGGTCATGAACAATTTGCTCCTTGTGAAGCCATGTTAGCTGTCTCTAATTACCTCTATCTTCCATGTTTCAACCTATATTCAAGGAGGATCTGTTCCACAATCTTACTGGGCATGGAGGTGAGGCTGACTGGTTGGTAGTTCCCAGGATCCTCCCTTTTACCCTTTTTAAGAATGGGTGTGATGTTTCCCTTTTTCCAACCACTGAGTTCTTCTTTTCCAGACACTGGGAACAACTGTGTTTCTAAATGTTTATAAACAAGTAATCCAATAAAAGATAATGTAACACCAAGGGACATAAATCCAGGCAATAGCTTAAATGAATGTAATTCAAATCTGTCTACAGAATTCTTTAGTATGTTCACAGTTCTGTAGAGCTGGTCTAAAACTTCTAAATGCTTAAGTATAATTTTGCACAAAATAATAAAAATAAAATTAAAGGTGCAATATATGTTCCAAAAAAGTGATACTTTTTCAGCAGTCTTAAAACTTTGCTGGTAAGACAACTAAAGAGATGATAAAAACTAATAGGGTGCTACTGAGAGTGGACAATCTGAACTATTCTGGGTAAGGGCTCATTTCCCCAGCAGGGTTTTGGGGTTGTATTTACTGCTCGAGTGCATTGCCTGCTGTGTTCTGTGACTACTGCAATAACAGATCCCGCTGGACTCTACTATAAACACTTACAATTAATCAACACTGGCATCTTCCTGTAGCTTTGCTATTAAAAACAGAGGGAATTTTTTAAGAAAAGGCAATTCATGTAATTAAAATAATACTAATAATTTGTAAATGAGCACAGTTTAAGGCCAGTCACTGAAAACCTTATTTTCTTTCAAAAGTTTGGGATAATAGAATGCTACTAATTGATACTTTTTTTTCAGCCTCCCAGGTTCATTTGCAGAAGCTGGCCTTGTTTACTGGTGGGTATTACCAGTATGTTAACAATGCATTCAAGGCAGGAAAACACATGTACTAAATGTGGTTTTGTTGCTTTGTATCAGTGAGTGCATCTGCATGCAGGAAAAACTGGTCTAAACATCAACATCAGCGGTGCATGCCAGGGCCTACAAATAACTACTATAAAATAAACTTCTTCAAAATGTAACATCAGCTCCACTGTAAGAACACCACAACCTACGGTGGGACAGATAATTTCTGGTAAAGCTTATTGAAGATTGGGTTTTAAAGATATAGATAAACCTGACAATACTCATACGTTTTTAATTATTTTTTTTCAGCTGTAAGAATTTCTGCTGAAAGTCCTGTATCATTCATTCTCTTGGTAGAACAAAAGTGCTTTTGTGTGACCAGTCTGAAAAATGAAATAAGCAGCTCTACTGAAATGTATCTGCTTAATTATATATATTAAGTTTGCAAAACATAACCAGTGAAGGGTGGCACAGGCAGCTTGTGCTTTCAAATGTACTGCAAGAGCTGAATTATTCTAATGAATTATTGTGTGTGAATTATCTGCTTGGTTACAAAGTCCAATCTAAATGGCATGATCCTTTTGTTTGCTCTAAATACAGATGATGACACAGATACTATATTCTTGCTCTTCTGGTTACTCTTAGCTGCTAGTTCTAACCATCATTTAAAGGTCTGGCAAAGGCATCAGCTGAGGATGTTTGAGGGTGAATTACTTGAACATTTGAACTGACTGCTAAATGACTTAATGCTGAAATTTCTCATGCTGATAGGTTTGACATTTTTCTATGCAGTTCTCTTTAGGCCCTGACTCAGAATAGGAAGAAGATGGCATAATCAGAGAGGTATACTCCAGACGAAGGAGGGGATACACCCCAGTTTTCACTTTTTTTTCTCATTGAGGAAAAAAAAAAAAATTAAGCAAGGACCAGGAACTACATGAATGCAATATTGTAATCACCTATTGCCGAGGAAACTGTAGCACAAGGACTTTGGATTACAAGGAAAGCAACTGTTAAACAATAGAATAACAAAGTTCAGAACAATGGCCCAGCCAAAAATCAGCTAAGGTACATTAAAATCATTGTCAGTGACAAATTAGAAATTACAGCAAGAGCAGCAGGCAATGGGGACATCTCTAAGGTGGTTGGTTAAAAACCATAATGTGAAACAGAGAAAGCAAGACTATTCTGCAGAAAAAGAAATAAATTAACGTTTACTGTCTTAAAAGAATTGCAAGTTTGGAGGGTTAATGTTGTCACATTGTCCCAGCACTAAAACTGAACCTACAAGAGTACAGAAGCACTCCACAGCGTTTCGAGACAAGATAGATTACCCTCCTAGTTGTGAAAATTTCAAAACTGAGTTCTAATGTCAAAAAGCTCCTTGTTTCCACTGGTTATATATATATTTAGACTACCATATCTTGTACATGCCTGGTTCATGTATTCTCCCATTTCCCTTTTTGTGTGAGAGAAGACTAAGTAATTTCTGGAGGAATGATCCTGTTTGGAGTGAGTAAAAACACATGTACATTTTTGATAGATGGGTAGAAAACTGAGCTTACCAAATGAAGACACATGCAAGTTTACCACTGTAAAAGTAACAACCCCAGTAACAGCTGTGAGTGTGTCTATGTCAGCCTTAATTCAAAGACAAACTTGAAAAGCAAAAATTTATTTTCTGCTCTTAAGACTGAAACATTTGTGCAACTATTGTGTACAAACCCAACCTTTTACAAAGCAAAAAGCTTAATTTACTTCAGGTTTTGGGAAATGCAGGCAGGCTTTGGAGCACTGGTTCACCAAATCCTTAGGTGTGACCTCGTAAATGTTCAAAACCTCATACGTCGTTGCAAGAGAAAAAATGTTTACATTTTCTTGTCTTGCTGGCTATTTTAAGTGTGACTTCTTCACTGACCAATGACACAATTAACAACGTTTCCATTAACTTAAATTAGCTTTGGGAGTGTGTTGTGTATATCAATTAGCTCTGGTAGCATATTGTATAAAACTGAACATTTTTCCTTTTGATATGCTAAGTGGTGACATGTATCATCCCACCTGGGTTATATAACTACATTCTTCCAATAATAAAATAATTGCAATACTTATAAATAAGAAACTTGCACTTAGTTATTTATAGTGCTTAAAAGATAAAGCCTAATGTAACCATTCCAGAACACAGTACAAGTCAATAACATAGGTCCAACTTCTTTCATGTCTTTACCATCAAACCAGAATTTTTTCATTGAAGACTTATTTCTTGCTGCCCTTTTAGTTCAGTTTTGTAGATTAATCTGTGCAGTAGAAAGCCTAGAATTTAAAGGTATAATTTACACGGAAGAAAAACCAAATGTTGCCCCTACAGTTTTCTCCCCTTGTACTCTCCTCAGTTCCTCTCACAACTAATTGTTCTGACTTAGTTTCCAGAGATGGAAACACAGGATTTCCCATCACTGCAATCTGGTTTTTATTCTAATTTGCACACTATTCACATTTTATTTAGCCTAGGTTCATTAGGTGAAGTGTTTATGCTAGCCCAACAGCTACAGTTGTATTGGTAGCTAATACATATCAGAAGCTTCTCGTATGCTATATGGATTGTGGAGGTGTTAATTAATTATTGATTCGCCTGACACTTTTTTGCATTTTAATCACTACAATTTCAGGGTTGCTATTTATTCATCTGTGTAGACAATCTTCTGCTTTTCTTCATCTATCTTCAATAAATGCTATCACTGAATGAGGAGTGTGACTGTGGTAAAGGAGAGGACAAAGGGAACATTTACCATAGTTAGCAACTCAGCTGGAAAAGACTTCAGTATGGGCCACCTTTCCCTCTACTTATACATACTTTTGTATGTATAAAAATCTCCATCTCCAAATGCAAGTTAGCAAATATGCCATTACTTTTCATTAAATGCATTTATTACATATATATCAATATTATGTGTACTACAAACAATTCCACAGACTTCATAGTTGCCTTTGAAAATTTGTCCTTGTGTATTTCATTATCTTATAAGGAAATAAAAAATCTGAAACATATGAATCATTTAGTAAACATACTCAGCAATTCACTCAAAACCATAATTTTAGTAATTTTTTGTTGGTCAACCAGCATATGTTTCCTGAGGAGATGCACATTGATGCAGTGAAGTTAACCTTACTGACAACAGGCTTTTTTCTTTTCTTAGCTGTATTTTGCAGACCTTTCAGAAGTTCTCTATGTCTCCCAAGATTTTGTAGTTTAGAGATTGAAAATCCTTCACAAAATCCATTTCTCCAGATTCAGTGGACAACTGTCAAATTTTTCCCTCCATAATAGAATGGAAAAGTAATAAAATACTCTGAAATAATTTAGTTAATTGCTTTTTTTTTTTTTCTGAATGGGCATTTTCTAGAAGGAGCTGCTCCTACCTTTTGATTAGGTAGCTTGAAATCACTCTGATTGGAAAAGCTAATTGAACATGACTCAGTGATGAGTCAGACGCAACAGGAGTCAACGATGAGATACACTTACCAGAAAAGAAAATCAAATTCTGGGAAATATTAATAGCAGTGTCATATGTGAGATGTTGGAGGTAATTATTCTGCTCTATTTGGTTGTGGTGACAATGTAGGTGATGGTTGTCTGGTTTGGGTACCTTACTTAATGGATGATAACAAATTGAAGAGAGTCTGGAAGAAACAGACAAAAGTAGTAAGAGGCTTAGGAAGTATTATCTATCAGGAAAAATGACTGTAAGATTATTATCTTAGTTATGTAAGGCACTTTTACCATCACTTGTCCACTAATGAGAGGAAAAGTAAGCAGCTTACATTAACAGCAGTGGCTGTACCTGCTCTCCTGAAGAGTGTTTATTTGTCCCAGGGAGATATCTCTGGCTTCCAGTTGTAGGGTGCAGACTCACCAGGACTGCCCAGGACCACACTGCAGCACTCAACCTTTGAAACAGATACTGGCTCAGCTCATGTATCACTGCATGTTGAATCTACTCACTCCCATGTCTGTAGCGTGGCCTTCCGCTCTATTCCCACTTCCTATGGTTCCAGCCCTCAGTGTGGGTTTCTTTCATGGCCTGCTAGCAATGGATCCTCTCCAAGTGCCTGTGTGAAACAAAAAATCTGCCATGTCAGTCCCTAACATTGCTGAGAGACACACAGCTCTGGTGGCCCTCTCAAGCACGCCTGCAACCTTAAGCAAAAATGTGTTTGAAAAAATCTGGACTAGAGTCATTCTCAAGACTAATCAAAGAGAACTCTAAACAGGATAACCTTGTGTTCATGAGACACCCACAGAATGGGGAAGACAGCAGTGTCCCAGATCTGACCCTGAGCCGCTCTGCACAGAAAGACAAGCAAAAGCACATCATGCAAAGGAGCAGATGATGATCTAGTATGTGCATGGTAGCTGTCCTAGACTTGCCTTTCTTTACTGTGTCTTGCTTTGAATAAGTGGACTGAAAACGTCTGCGTGCTGGGCTAAAAATGTTTGGGTGTTCTACTGAAAATGGAAAACACCTTTGAGAAGGATTGGCAGAAATCTGTACACCACACCTGTACCAGGCCACACCATGCTCCTATGCATCAAGATGCAGCAATGGTAATGAACAATGCTGTTACAATGTATCTCTGTTAATTATAGGCCTCTCCCAACGCATTCTTCTTGGAGCATTTTCTGAGGCTGATGAAAGACAATGTTGCCCACGTTGAGTGGCTCCACATCCCATGAAACACTGTTTCCTTGTGTATTTGGTTTGCATGAGAGGGTCAGTGTTAGAGGGGTGGCTTCCGTTAGAAGCTTGAAAAGGTGCTAGAAGCTTCCCCTATATCCGATACAGTTGATCTCAGGCAGTCACAAGACAAACCTACTGCTGGCCAAGGTCATCAGTGACTGTGGTACACCTCTGGGATAACATATTTGAGGGGGCATAAACTATTGTGCAACAGCATCTAGAAGAGGTGAGTGAGAATATCTGAGAGAAACAACTCTGCGGACACCAAGGTCAGTGAAGATGGAGGGGGAGGAGGTGTTCCAAGTGCCAGAGGAGAGATTTCCCTGCAGCCTGTGGTGACGATCATGGTGAGGAAAGCAGTCATCCTGCAGCCCATGGAGGTTAACAGTAGAGTAGGACCTGTGGACCTGTGGAGAGAGGAGACAATGCTGTGCTCGAGCAGGTTTGCTCCATGGAGGACCCACAGTGGAGCAGTCTGTTGCTGAAAGACTGCACCCTGTATGAAGGACATATAGAAAGGACCCATGTTGGAGCAGGTAATGAAAACTGCAACCTGTAGGAAAGACCCACATTGGATAAGTTAGTGGAGGACTGTCTCCTACGGGAGGGCCCCCACATTGGAGCAGAGGAAGTACGAGAGGAGAAAGGAGCAGTAGAGACTGCGTGATGAATTGACTGCAACCACTATTCCCCATTCTATCCCCTGTGCCAACTCGGGGGAGGAAGTAGGGAAATTTGGAGAGAAATTGAGCCTGGGAAGAGGGAAGGGGTAGGAGTAAGTTGGTTTTATTTCTCATTATCTGACTCTGATTTGATTCGTAATAAATGAAATTAATTTCCCCAAGTCAAGTCTGTTTCACCTGTGACAGTAATTTCTGAATTTTCTCCCTGTTCTTATCTCAGTTTACAACTCATAAGCCTTTAATTCTACTTTTCTCCCTCTGTCCACCCAAGGAGAGTGAGTGATAGATCAGCTTGGTGGGAACCTGACATCCAGACAAGGTGAACCCACCAAAAAGTGTAACTCCAAGAAGTCCTGGAACATGAGTATATCCATCCTCCTCAGTGACATGTATGCAGGAACTCTGCTGAGCCCCAAGTGACCCAGTAATGAACACAAAAGTATTACTGGATTATGAAAAGAAGAACTCTAGATGGGTGAAATGGTAGAGAAGCCACTGGGTGACGTGCAAGGATAGATGAGTGAAAGAACAGAAAGCTATGTCATGATAGAAGGGGTAGTGGAATGACAAAAGAGTAATGTGCCTCTTTTACAGATGGGGGAAAATGGAGCTTGTAAACTGAAGACCGGCAGAAATTTACCACTGTAAAAGTCACAGCTGTGTAGCCCCCATTTCTGCTGTCTGTGGGTGGTTTCCAAGAGTGCCTGAGGCAAAGGAGCCACAGCAAGAGGGCCCCATCTGGCCGCAAATCCACAAAAGAGCTGCCCAGTCTAACGATTTTCCACCTCTTGCAGTAGTTTAGTTGGCATGTTAGAAAGCGTGTCTATACCACCCAGTCTATAAGGCCCAGGAAAAAGAATTTGTTCTTTGCGGCCTTTTGGGGAGTTTATAAAAGATTTGGATGCTCTAATGAGCAATTAAGTATTCATTCACATACATCGAATTAATGAAATAAAAATATGTTAATTGTTTATCCAAATAGTAAGTCATCTCTGTTGATAAAGCTCACAAGAAAAGGAGCATAACACTGGGTTCCTCCTATGCCTGTCACGATCCACAACCTAGACAAGACTTTGGTTTGGCAGAGGCTAAACCCCCTTGCGTTCCAGTCGAACCTCAGATCGCTCTGGGTGGCTGGGGGCGGCTGGGCTTAACCCCTGAGTGATATCCAATCACTAGGTGTTTTGTTGAGATAAGTTCTTAATTAAATTCTCGGAGAACAGAATTGAGACTCGAAACAGAGTCAAGGTGAAGGTTGTTTTATTTGGAAAGAAATGTGCAGGGGAAGGGGGGAAGAAAGAGAAAACAGGGGGAAAAAGAGAGAGATAGAAAGAGAGAGAGAGTGGAAAAAGGGAAGAGGGGTGAGGGGAGGCTATATCTACCACCACGAGGCTACAGCATTCCGCCAGATGGCAGAGTATTCTCTGGGTCCGATGGGATGGGAGAGCACTCCCTTCGTTGTCCCTCCATGATGAAGTATGAAGATAAAGAGAGTGATTTCTCTCGTTGCACCCCTTTTTTGTAGGGATACCGCTCCTTTGTCTCACTACAAGCTTCCACCTGGCCTGTGGGAATGCTCCAGGGTGGATGACAGAATGTCCAATGTGTGAATGGCTCCTGATGTTTGCTCCTGATAGTGGAACAATGGCTCCTGATGTCTCTCTTCTGGGTGGCTTGTTGAATAGTCATTAGATTCTCGGAAGCCTGGGCCTGACCAGTGGTGATGTAGTGTCTTAGGAATGAGGTTTGGTAAGGTTAGGAGAAGGGGGGGGTTCGGTTCTGTTGGCAATTGGTAAGGCATAATTCCGGTACCTTACACCACCCCGTGACTTAACGTTGTCAACAGGAAAAGAAGATAGAAAGAGTACAAACATGCAGGGAAAGTGGGGGAAGAAAGAGAAAACGGGGGTGAAAAGGAGAGATAGTGATAGAGAGAGCAGAAAGTTTACTATGAAGCTAAAACATTACAACAATACCAACTCTAAGCAAGGCCAATGCCTGGCAATTATTTTCTCGGTACACATTAAGAAGGTAAAACAAATTATACAATTTCTACGGTGGATGATACAGATTGATGTACAGCTCGAATTTGTTTAACTCCATCAGGTGATGTTGGTGGGTACAAATTGCATATTGGCAACAACACGATGAATTAATTGAATAAAACATGGGATAACACATGGTAGAAACAGGGTAGCTAAACCACATAAGTGAAATATGTTTCACCCGGTGACTTCCTGGAAGCCAGGAAAACATATCGACATTCCAACATTCCCAAATTAGCACTGGCTAATTTTTGTATTTCAGCAGTAATTTGTTCAACTATCTTGCCATTGTCAGCAATTTTAAGCAACAATTGGGAACATTCAGTTTTGCAAAGATTCTGCCCTTTGGCTAGTAGGTGGTAGAGAACCATGCAATGTTGATAAATTGCATTCCTCATTTGAGTTGCTTGATCTGCCAATAGGTCAAGGGCCTCAGCTGTTTGATTAGTAACAATCTCCAATATGGCTTGCAATCAGATAATGCGATTGAGGTTATAGATAGGTTCTCTAGCACCACTGACCCACTCGTTAGGATTCCAGGTTGCAGGTCCATAATGTTGTATGATACGTTGGGGGGGTCCATCTGTCCATACCCCAGGTTTGGCTACTCCCGTCAGTGAGGGAGTTGTCAATGACAGATCTTTTTCCTCGTCTCAAATCATTATATATTTGAATACCTAAATGATCTTCACCAGTTTCAGGAAGTAAGAAAAACAAAGGACAGATCACCCCAACGTAACACACTCCTGACCAATTTGCTGGCAGTGATTTATATGCATGATTACCACATATCCAATAGTGTACTTTTCAGGCCACTGACCCATTAGCAAAGGGTCCTCTCCAATGTCCCACACGAGGAGAAGGGTCAAAATAAGGAGTGGGTTCTAACCCGAATGAGTCACTTTCAACGCAACAATACAGTGATTCTATTGTAGTATTTTCACAGCAGGATATGTCTGAACATAGGTCTTCCCACGTTATCTTCCAATGGGACCAGTTTATCTTGTTACAATATATACAGTTATAGGCTCCTGCTTCCTGGTCCCAAATACAATCATGTCCTATAGTGTTACCTCAGCTGATGTTAGGTGTAAGAGACCAAAAGCAGGAAAAAGAGTTCATCTATCCCTCACCATTCACCCAGGCATACATATATGCTTCACCTTTTTCATGTAGGTTTTTTTTTCCCACTTTATTGGTTATGCTTATATTTTTATATGTCCATTCACATGTACTCTTACCCAAGAAAGGACCATCTATTTTTGTTCTGGCCAAACAGTATTTACCTTTTTCCGGAAATTGTATGTGCCATGGTGAATCATGTGGGTCTTCCCATATTTTGCCTTTTGTCTCACTATATCTATTCACTAACCATTTTGGTAGAAAGGGTATAGCTGCCCATGGCCAACTTGATAGACCAAATGGTCCTCCACATACCCAGCATTTTGTGAGGTTGTAAACATTTGCTATTTGTTCAGCCAGCTGTATAAAAGAATTCTTTATATCACTCTTTTCATTCCTATAGTCTTATAGTATAGAGATGATTGCTCTAGAGGTTGTAGTCCATATAAGGCACCAAAACAACATAGTTCCTATTTTGATCTACAAATCCATACCAAGCTAACAGAGATTACAAAATCATTACAAAAGATACAAATTATTAAAATTATGTGTTGGTCCTCCTGTCTTCGGTCCTGTTCCCATGGGGATCTCCTCTGAAATGAAAATCGACGGGCCCCTCTTGGGTTCCGCCTACACAGTTAAAGTGAGGGAACAATCCAGCACGTTAATTTTGTATTATTTTCCTTGTGCGTCTTTAGCTTTCCAAGGGTCTATCTACAGCCCGGCACTTCCACAGTTTGCTCTCTAGTTTAGCAGAGGCATCTGTAAACCACAGATTTCACAGCTCCTCTGAAAACTCTGGGCAATCTTAACAAAAGGCAGGGGTGTGGGGGAGGGAATTTGGTTTGTTAACACCTTTAGGGGTGCCTTTGTCCTTACAGTACCTCTGAGCCACCCCGTCAGGGGGAGGGGTCCCCGCCAGGTTGTTGGTGTACTGCTTGCTCCTTTAAGATCTCAGTTCACTACAAACCACCTTTTTCCCTGGGTGTCATGCTACTGTTCCCCTTCCAGCAGTTTGTTTGTTTGTTTTTTTGGGGTTTTTTTTGCCCAATCTTGTCCCTGAGGTGAGGGATGAGATCGGTGCATCTCAAGAAGATCGTATAACTTATCTATTCCTCTGGCCAAGGAAGGGACTTTTCCTTGGACATTGGATGCCTTAGGGGCAGCCATTCTATACAACTCAAAAAGGGGTAATATTGTCCACACCTTGGTATCAAAATTTCCCCTATCCACTTTACTCACAGGGTTTATTACACAGTAATTACAAAAACGGGAATACATCCTGAGAGGACCACACTTTCAAGTGTCCAGCTCCCCACTCTCAGAAGCTCAAATGGGGAATACATTCTAAGAGGGCCACACTTTTAAGTGTCTATAGAGTTCCCCGCCCACTTAGAAGCTCAAAGGGGAATACATCCTGAGAGGACCCCACTTTAAGTGTCCAGCTCCCCACTCTCAGAAGCTCAAATGGGGAATACATTCTAAGAGGGCCACGCTTTTAAGTGTCTATAGAGTTCCCTGCCCACTTAGAAGCTCAAACCACAATTTAAAAACTCAAAGGGGCAATACATCCTGAGAGGGCCACAGTTAGTATCCAGATTTCCCCTATTCACTCTCAGGAGGACACACCGTAGTTACACACCTTATAACTCTTGTTACTTGAGCCTGTGACCCCTGGACAAGGCAGCCCAGCATTATGCCAGACCTGCCCTGCCCTGGAGTGGCAGCTCCAGATCAGGTGAAACTCCTCAGACCACCCAAAATGACACCATGGAGCCTGTTTTCAGGTGACTGACTCCAGCTCAGTGCAGCCAGGTGTGAATTAGCACCTTCTTGACTAGAGTAAATGGACTTCTGGGCATTACAGTTGACACTAAAATAGATATTTTCTGCAATGTGAGATACCCTAGCAAATTCCCCCTGGCTGATGTAAATGGGCACACCCAGTGTCCTATGTGACAGTTTGATGCATGCTTACAGGCTGTCTGTCTCTAAGATAGCTTAAAGTGGCACTAGGTAGGTACATTAAGCACCTGAATTGCTCCCCAGTGTTTAGACACTACATTTATTTGCCTGTACCCTCATGCTGACCCCCAGCTCCCTGCCAATGAAGAGGAGACCTAGGGTGGTGGGAAAGGATGGGATAGGATGGTGGTGGCCTGCAAGGTGACCTCGACCCCAGGAAAGAATCTGACCCCACACATATGGGAGTGATTACAGGGTCTGTGTGTTGGCCACCTGACCCAGGGGCCAGAGCTACAGGGTTTGTGGGTGCCTGTGCATTACACCATGTTTCAGGAGCCCACATCAGCCTCCAGGAGGGTATTGTAAGGGCTGAGGGTCCGGCATGCCCTAGACTGTGAGGCAGCATCTCCCAGCACCCAAGTGGGGTGAGCTGAAGCATGGCTATGCCAGGCAAGGGCAGGGCAGGACAGAGCAGAAAGAACCTTTTGGGGGCTGAGTCACAGGGGTGGATGAGGCAGAACTAGCACCACCAGTCTTTGCCTGACACAGGCCTAGGCAGGGGACAAGGGGCTTGCTGGGGGAGCAGACTCATTTCCTCTATCCTAAGTAACCCCAGTTCCCACAGCTGCTTCTCATAAATCTTGGTCCCTAGTTCTTTAACCAGTTTCATTGCTCTTTGTACATGTTCCTGCACCTCAATGTCTTTCTTGTAGTGAGGGGCCCAAAACTGAACACAAGACTAGAAGTATGGCCTCACCAGTAATGAGTACATGGGGCCAATCACTTCCATAGTCCTGCTGACCATACAATTTTTGATACAAGCAAGGAAGCTGTTGGCCTCTTTGTCCACCTCGGCATACTGCTGGCTCATATTCAGTCAGCTGTTGACCAACATCCCCAGGTCCTTTTCCACCAGGCAGCTTTCTAGCCACTCTTCCCCAAGCCTGTAGCATTGCCCAGGGTTGTTGTGACCCAAGTGCAGGACACAGCACTGAGCTTTGTTGAACCTCATACAGTTGGTCTTGTCCCATCGATCCAGCCTGTCCAGCTCCCTCTGTTGAACCTTTCTACCCTCAACCAGATAAACACTCATATCCAACATGATGTCTCCTGCAAACCTGACGAGGGTGAACTCAATCCCATTGTCCAGATCATTAAAGAGCACTGACCCCAGTACTGAGCTTTGGGGAACACTGCTTGTGACCACCCACCAACTTGATTTAACTCCATTAAACGTAACTTTCTGTGCCTGGCCGTCTAGCCATCTTTAATATAGAATACAAAATGCCATCAGTTGTCTTACTTTGTTGAATTATCTATGATTTATACTTTATAAGAATCCCAGGCATTACAAAAAGATGTGGGGAAAAGAGAGATCATAGACTCTTAAGTCAAAACTTGATGATGAATACTTTTTTTATTTTCCTTTGGGAAAACTTACAGGGCAGAAAAATATAGACAAAGTTTTACATGCTCAGAGTTACTTGTAACTCAAATATTCTAGCCTCCTTTTAACAGAATAAATATTGCTTATGAACTCCCTTTTTCTGAGGACTTTCATAGGAATATTTCACTTATAGTGAAGTCTTGAATGAGTAGCTTTTAAAGTAATAAAACTGCTGTATGAAGAGATTTAATGTACACAGTACAGTACAATTACTGTTTCACTATATTCAAATGACTGTTCTACTAATTTTGCCATATCAAATAAAAACCTTTTCCCTTGACCCATTGAACCATCTTTTCTTAAGCAAATTAACTCCAAATGAATACACAGCTAAACAAAAGGTGTATTTTTTTCTCTTTATGTAAACTGTAAAGTTGTGCACTTTTTTTCCTTTTAACCACTCCAATTTTCCCTTAGTCAGTTCTCATACTTTGAACAAGACACTAATTTGTGCTTGGAGTAAGAATAATAACCAAATATGAATACTTGTTTTCCTATTTCTTTTTGTTTCTATACCTCTTTATCACATATGTTCCCTTTTGGAGTGTGATATTTCAAAATATTTTGGTAAAGTTTCAAAGGTGAGTTTCAGAAAGCGAATATTAAAGAGTAGATACTTTCCAGAACACATTCTGTTTTCCTGTCGTGCCTTTCCTAGTAACTGCACTCAGGTCATTCTGCTAATTCATATTCTGGTTGGTTTGGGATCAGAATCGTATTTATGTCTGAATACAAACCGAACAGATTTGTTTCCTGAAATCTCTGAGAGCGATAAAGGGAACATAGTTGCATATTTGCTGTCAGCTCTAAAAGCTCTTGAAGCTTGATAAGAGAAGAATGAAGTTTTCCCTGATATTGCTTGGGCTGTTCGGGTCAGATACTGTAGATTAGTTGTATTGAAAACAGTCTTTGTGAAAATCCATGGAGAGGCTGTAATTTTGCAACCACTTGAATAAAAATTGTCTCTAGGAACATTATATTTTCTCAATTCTTGTCAGTATCAAGGGGATCCTTTGAATCTTAAATGGGAGCTGGAGGAAATTGTATGGAATGAAAATAGTTTCAAATGAAAATAAACAGCATGTCTGGTTTAATGTCTTTCCCACTGGATATCAAAAAATAAATGACTGAGATAAATCAAGTTAGAAAACTCTATTTCACCTTCTAGTATGTTGTTAAAAGATATTTATGTTTTTATGTATTTAATAAAGAAGTTTCTGGTTTTTTGTCCTTTAGATGTTTGCAAAATGTAGAGGGTACCAAGACTAACTGGATGTGCCAACAGTTAGTGATTATGGTCTCTGTTCTAAAGATCCTAAGTTTTCTTTCTAAAGATCTGAGTTTTGTTTGTGCAGACTGTTATTCATATACTCTGGCTGATATGAACAGTGCTTCCATTAAAAGATTAGGGCTTGTCCACTTGCAGGAACTTTTTCACTAAGGAAAGCTATTCCTGTGAGCTACTGTGTTTACTTTTAGCTTTAATATTGGACACCTGGTCTGTGATGTAGAACATCATAGGTTCAAATCTTGCTGAAGCTCCATACAAGATGTAACATTTTCCTAGTACATACTGTCTAGTGCATAGATGAACTCTAGAGAATATTCACAGAGAAATACTCACTTTCCGGTAATTGATGTAACTTCATCTACTGCTTCCTCATTCTGTCTGCCTGGGATTCTCTTTGAGGAGTTGCTGACTAACTGAAGTTTAGTGGATAACGCCTTTGAAAGTTGTCCTGGCCTCCAAAGACCCATCCAGTCTGTGACCTCAGATTAGATAGTCCTATTTTTGGCAGATGAGACTGGCTCAGAAATTGGAAAGGAGTGTTTTCCAGACAAATGCCTGACCTCAAGGACTATCTTTGCACCAAACTTCTAGAAAAGATTTCTAAGATTAGGAAATTCTGTTTTAGCTCTGTAGTTTTAAAAAGCATTATTTGTCATTTAAATATTTCTTATAGTTATCTTAAAATTTAATGCAATGGTTGTTGTGTCCTAAGCATAATGTATTTTTGCTTCTATTTTCTTTACTCCTGGGGTTTAGTGGTTGCATATTTTTGTTGTTCTTTTGGTTTTTGGTTTTTAGGGGGTTTTTTGCCTGTTAATTTGGGAGAACTAAGTTTTGCTCTATGAAGTACAGACATGTTGGATACACGGTAGAATTATTCATAACTGACATCATTATTTTTACCTGAAGGAGCCCAAGACATCTAATGAACTCACCTGCATTAGAACTCCTTAATTTCCCTTGAAAAAAAGAAAATCTATTTGGGAAAAGTGGAAAACTGAAAGTATTATACATTGTCTCTTTAAATCATTGTCTCCTCAAATCATTGTCTCTTTAAATCATGAAAAAGCCTGTTAAAAGGCTTTTTGCAGGTCTGGTGTGTCATCATATCCCTGCCAACCTGACCTTCCTCTCAAGAGTTTGACCTTAAATTGGATTTAATTTTTCTCATAGCTGAAAGTCCATCTGCAGTCAAAAAATGTTTTTCCACTTTAAGCTACTAATGATCAATAGTCTGGCTGAGCCGGACTCTCCTTTAATTGTACCATCAAGGTTTGCAAGGTTATAATTTCCATTTTCAGGTCACCTGCTTTTATTTTGAAGATGCTTACAATCTGATAAGCTATTTCCCTTGCATCCCTGACAGAACGTGATAATGAAAGTTACCACTGGTTAACTTTCCTCACATCTAAGCTTCTAAATTGCTTATGGTTTGCATAATTGCCTAATACACTTTGCCAACCTGCTGGGCCCCATAACTGCTTTGTGGTCAAAAGAACATAGCAACAGCTACTACTGAGTCATGGTGAAGCTTCGTACAGCACGTTTTGGGTGCAGGTCACCCAGATTTCAGCAAGCTAGGACTTACATCACCAGTCTCAGTTAACTGTGTAGGTTTTTGGTGGTGGGCTAGTCCCAGCTAGCAACCAAGTTTATTTATGCAAATAATGATTCACAGGTTTCCTTAGAAAGAAGTTTCTTGGTCCCATAGTAACCTCGGCTGACTGATGTAGACTTTCACATCTCGTAGCATAGCAAGGCCTAATTCAAGCTGATCAGCTGGTTTGAGCTTTTTCCTTTAGTTACTCCTCACCATCCTGACTGCTTTGTAGCAGTCCTCCCTCTGCCAGGTCCCCCTAACTCCTGCTTGCTCCACTAGCGATTCTAGCAGATTCTGTCACTTCAGCATGACAAATATGTGTAGCATGGGAAGCTAAACTAGCTGTTAGCTAACGAGAGACTCTCACACAGCTTTTTTGCTTCCTGTATCTTTGCTTAAAACTTAACAGATGAAGCCTTCTGCTCCTCTTTCTCTAGTCTTTGCACTCTGAAGTTGAGAGCACATTTACACAAAAATAGCTCACGTGTATTTCTGTACACTGTTTTCATTACAAACTTTATCTTCCTTTATGATATAGCTTACATTTTGGCAGAGTTGCTTCTAAAATGTGGCAACATACCACAAGCTAAACAATTGTGTCAAGACCGAACACAAGCTAAACAACTATGCTTCAGACCTGTTCATTTATCTTCCATTCTCTCTGCCAGACAGGACCTGAGCACACCTCTCACAAGCTCCTCTCTTCTCTGGAGCTCTTGGAGAAGAAAGGTCTTCGATATGCCCTAATACATCTATGTGGGATTTTCCCCTTCTTCTCTGTCTGTTGAGGTCACAAAAATATACATGAGATAAAACTCACCATTTAGTTTCTAAACTGGCTTATGAGTGCCTTGCTAGAGAGCAAACCCATCTTGAGCAGGTGCCCACATTACCACAAACTGCTATGTGAACCAAGCATTAGCTTTTTTCTGTTTCAGAGAGCATCAGACTGCAGAGCGCAGCCACATGCAGAGAGCACCTGATGCTACACTTCTCCCCTGATGAATGATGAATCTGACAGACAGGTTTTAAAAAAAACTCCAGCACCCGTAGCAATTAGAAAACCCTTGAATTCCTTTTAAAAATTATTCCTTTTTTGTTGTGTGCCAAAATAGTACTGGCTAAGGTAGCAGTGTCTTCTAAGGCTCAGAATCAGCCAAAAAAAATCTAAATGTTAATTGGTTACAGATGAAATTTAAATTCACAGTGAGACAGAAAGTTGACCTTTAAGTTTTGTTACTCTTGGGTAACTCTCAGCTTTGGGAAAATGTGCCACTGGCAAAATGTTACTGTATTCTTAGATGTGGTGCTAGAACTAGAAAGCAGTTGTACAAAATGAGGCTGAAGGTATACTGTAATTGTGCAATAGTCTTATCATAGGCTGGCTGAATAAAATATCAGATACAATTGTGGTTTACTTTCAGGGACATATTAAGTGATCATTGTGGATGTTGGTGACCTTGTTAATGTCTATAAATATGTAAAGGGTGAGAGTCAGGAGGATGGAGCCAGGCTCTTCTCAGTGATGGCCAGCGATAGGACAAGGGACGATGGGTGCAAGCTGGAGCATAAGGGAGTTCTACATGAATATAAGGAGAAACTTTTTCCCTGTGAGGGTGATGGAGCACTGGGATAGGCTGCCCAGAGAGGTTGTGGAGTTTCCTCTGGAGATATTTTAAACCCACCTGGACACAGTCCTGTGCGATTTAGTCTGTGTGATCCTGCTCTGGCAGGGGGATTGGACTAGATGATCTTTTGAGGTCCCTTCCAACCTCTACTGTTATATGATTCTGTGAGTGTGGGGAGGCTGCTAATTGCTTTAAGTGGTCAAATAGGAACCTCTGCTACTCAGATACTGCGCTTGTCTCATTAAAACTGGATCTGGAAGAATCAGGCTGCTCACTTTTTCATGATTTAAGGAAG
This sequence comes from Laterallus jamaicensis coturniculus, assembly GCA_022605575.1. Taxonomy (NCBI): domain Eukaryota; kingdom Metazoa; phylum Chordata; class Aves; order Gruiformes; family Rallidae; genus Laterallus; species Laterallus jamaicensis. Next base: position 13,096,529 of record JAKCOX010000012.1, read on the forward strand.
GTACCATTTTTGACTTCTTAGTGAGTTGTCCATTTGTTGAGACTCCGTTATCAGTAGTGTCTCTGCTATATAAAATGTATTATTCCTAAAAGCAGTTCCCCAAAGGCTCAAAGCATTATATTTATGTCTCTCACATTGCTGTAACTGCAAGGCTTTATCTAACGCATATATACATTTCCACATGACACAATAAAGATACTGATTCTAGGTTTATTCTAAACTGTCAAGTAAATAGGCTTGATCACAGCAAAGAGATCCTCTTGACTTTCCTGGGGAGAAACAAATAAAGCTCCTAAGCTTTACCTGGGCTAAAATAATCCTTTGAAGTTCTGATCTGTGGTTACAAGAAAAATAACCTACAACCCCGCACCAGATTTCACTTTAAATTTCCATTGGGTGGTTTTGGTTTTGGTGTTTTGGTTTTTTTTTTTCCTGTGATATGAAGCAAGCATAAAAAGGGGAAAGTTATTTAACAAGATCACTGGAAAAAAGGACATATCTTTGATCTATGCTTCCTTGCATCTTGCCTTGCACTGGTAGCACCTCAGTTTCCCTGCAGTCTTATGCAATAATCATGACTGCAGGGCAAGGGACTATTTAAAATGGGTGAGGGAGGCAGAACTGGGAGAAAGTGCATAAGTGATACACAGGGAGTGTGAGCTGATCCAGTGACAGGACCAAAAAAGTGCCACAGCTACAGCTGTGGTCCTTCCCCCCACTCCCTCCCCAGCATCTTCTGATTATTCACATACCTGCTAAGTGTGTTTTATGTTGGAACCATAGCCCATGTCTTGATATATCACCCAGCACATTGGGTCTAGTCCATCTTGCTGCCTAATGCTAAAAGCACAGGGACAGAAGAAAGTTAAAGACAGAAGCCTGGAGCAGATTGAACAGGGATTATCATATACTAAGTGAGCAGTGTGCACAATGCAAGACAAGTATTTGAAAGCTTGACAAATGTAGCCCTGCTTCACCTAAGGGTAAATTTGTCACCTTTGAGCTGGGTCTCAATAATTCTTTGATCTAGAGGCATGAGTTTGCAACTTTTTAATGACTGGGCACTTTTCTTGCTAGACATTAACCCATTGATGTAGTCACAGCATAAATGCCACAAAAATTACAACAGCAGCAGCAGCAGCAGAAATCAATCATAGTTCTTGTAATTTGTTTAAAAATAAGCAATTGCTCTATGTAAATCCTATTTCTTCTTCCTTTCTCCATGCCCCTTTCCTTAAAGAGAAACTCTGTAAGATCAGGTTATGGTTGAAATATGTAAAAAAAGAGTTGTTAGGAGGTCTCTGCACCAGAAAATTCAGATGCAGGTGTGGAACAGAGAAGCGTTAAAATGAAGGTTTGCTTGAAGAGGTGTGGAAAATTACAGGCTCAGTGGAAAAACCCTTGCAGACATGGCAATTGCATGTGTGTTGGTCAAGAGCTGGGCAAAGGTGACTCGGAAGACATTCGTGTGTCAGTATTTAAGGAAGGAAAAAGAGGTACTATTGGCTGAATACATGCACAAGGAAAACTTCATATTTACTTGAAAGTGTGCGACAGCATCTTCTGAAACCCTTCAGAAATGACGCCTCCTTCTCGATGTGCATAATGCAAGGTGATTGTGAGGCTACTGTCAACATTAATGACTGAACTGTTAGTCATTAATCCTTTGGAACCGGGGATTTGTAGTGGGCACAGAGCCTGTATCATCACTTGAATGCATTAACAGGAAGTTCCTCATTAAAAATACATATTCGGCCTTACAGAAGAGAGTAATCATGACTCTTTGGAAAGCACGGCAAGCTGCAGCAGTGACTCTCTACACATCAAACCCTGAGGATTCCCACTCTCAGATGAGGCAGTTGTGAGGACTAACAGGCCACCCTTCCTTGCCCTAACAACTGCCCTCTGATGCCAGGAGCCAAGACTGCCCAAGAGCTGTAATTTTTGTGCTTTGTCTTTCTCTGAATGGTAGTTACTGACTCCTGATGGTACAGGGCCAAGTTTACCCTATGAATGGGATGGATTCGATTATTTAACAGGTCTTTTTCTTTGACTCCCTATATGAATCTGCATAGTGAATACTTAAGAGGGAGAAACACACCACAAGTAAACAGACTAGAAACAAAACCACCTAAAAACAGAAGATAAAACTTTGAAGAATGGTACCTGCTTTTTTTTTTTTTCCCCAACTGCTTAAATTCTTTTGTCTTCCAGATAAAGTAACAGAACGTCTTTGATTCCTATTTCTCTTGTATCTGTTATTAAATTTCAAATCTATTTCCTGTTTGGGGAGCTCAGATCAACTATCTGATTTAGGGATTTCTCCTGGGGAAAAAAAAAAAGCACCCCTGAGGAGGATTCTCTGCATAGGAGTAAACCTCATCACAGTTTAAACAGCATCTGTGTTGCAATGCTTGATACCTCGTGCTGCAGTCAAGGAGGTAACACATGGATCTTGTTGTCCTGTGGGAGAGAAGACGAGGTGTCCACAGTCCTCCTCTGGACTCTCCCAAATCTGATGAAGCCACCAGCGTAACTCAGGAAGCTCAAGGGACTAAATTACTGTAGCACAGACTGCTTAGACCTGCTTACAGGTACAAACACTGTGAAGAACTATATTAATTGTGTACAACATGAACAGAGGGGTATGTGGCAGGGCTTTCTGCAGGGATGGCATTCATATGGCAGCAATAAAATAAAGCAATAGGAGGCTTGCAAATTTAAATCAGGTGTCCTGTGCTTTAAAAGCATTAAGGAACATACTGATAGAAAAATGAATAATCTACTTCAATTTATCAAAAATTTACTCAAATTAATATGAAGTTGAAATAGAGATTTTACCACAGTAAAATGCAGCTATTCTATCACTGATACACATCCTTTTAGAGCACCCTCTGAAAGGACGTATATCTAAACAGGTGTTGTCCAAGCAACAGCAATTAAATCAGGGCAAAAACAATAGACACTCATCTATTAGTAATGTATTGTAACTGTAATGAAGTACCATTTGCTTGTTTTACTAACAAGCTGTAAAAATCTACACACACAGAAAGAAGTACTTCAGAAAATTAACTAATCACATATATGTGTCACAGTCCACAGGATAGGTTGAATTCCAGTACCAAGACTATTCCTGTGGAATATGCTAATGTGTACTTCATGTATTATAAAGCCTTAAAGCGTAAAGTTAATTTGAAACTCCGTAGGGCAGATGAGGCATATGAGCTACTCCTACTTCCAGTGTCTATCTATTGAGTCATGACAGTTTTCTTTACACTTGCAAGTGGATTGCAAGAGGCTTCCAACACTGATGATGGAAACATACTTGTTCAGCTTTAATAAACTTTCCTTTGTCCAAATTTTTGGAATCAATCTCTTGATAGCATGCAATAGGTGTGATGGCTACAAATACCTCTGTTTTTCATCAGCAGTGTGACAGGTTTGCAGCCATGGCATCCATAAAATATTTGGATGTTGTGAAAGTCTCCAGAACTGTGGCCATAGGTGTCGTATGTTCGGCCAACCAATAGGGTTGGAAAACAATAGACAAAATTCCACGGAGAAAAGCTTTGCCTAAATTCTTCCAGCTGCATTAGTGGCTCAGAGAAAAAAATACTACTTATCCATATACATTTTGCTGCATATATTTCTCATGTCAGTTTTTAGCTGAAGTTATGGCCCAGCTTCAACCTTAATTTAGAAAAACTCCTAGACTTCCCAAGTGCTGCTTGTTGTAAACTTATTTTCCCCATTTCCATTCCACACAGAGCTCTTCCTTACCTTCTGTAAATCTTCTCTAAAACCTAAGAAAATATAATTAAACCTGAGAAAAGACAATTTTCAAACTGGTTTGAGAACGACACTACCCAGCGCTCGGGATGAATGCCTGCACCCTACAAGCCTTTCTGCATACTACTCACAGGCCTCTCTAGCACAAAACTTTGGTCTTTCCTCAGCCTAGTATTATGCCAGGCAGCAAGCCACCCTCATCATGGATGCTAGTGCTGGCGCTGCTCCTAACCAACATCATTCAGTGTCTAAGTCTCTTCTGCTTCTCTTCAATATTCTTGGCTTCGAAGAGTGGCAGCTACAAATGTATCATTGAAGAGATATAAAGGGAGGAGTAGCAATTATTGCCAGCTTGAAGCAGCAAACTGTTAATTGTCCTTTAGCCAATTAGTCCTCCTCACATGTCTGCTTCACCAGATCCACTTTGCCCCTGTATTCATGCCTTAACTGAGCACACCCCCAAAGTACACCTTAAAGGAGCTCTGGACTGCAAAGACCACTTATTAATAAATAATCTTCCTGTCTCCTGTGGCTGGATAACCAGCTCCTGTGTCTTGACTAGTGACCTGTAGTCCTGTGGGGAGCTGGGAGTTGGACTAGATGATCCTTGTTGACCCCTTCCAATTTGAGATGTTCTGTGATTCTGTGATTCTCTCACAGCAGACTGATGCTCCACAGATCTACATATCATGTTCTATTGTTTACTGTGAGATTTTAATCCTCAGGCTCTAATCCTTCTTAATTTCAATTCTACTTTTCACAGGTTCCTATAGTTTCTGGATATTCTTGTTTGGTGTTATGGGTACTTGAGACATAGCATGATAAATAAAATTTGCAGTTTGTGGGTAGAAATGCTTCTTTAACTTCTCTTTTATTTAAGGGTCAACAATCTACATTTGCGTTGTCTATATGATTTAAACTTTGTGTTTCTAAAAGATTTGAGTTAGTGGAGAGAATGAGGAAGTAACTTGGCATTTTTTTCTTAGATGTTCAGTATAACACCAGAGATGATGTGGATTTTGTGGAGATGATCAGGGTCTGTTTGAGAGGACATTGTGTTGCTAGGAGACACTAATAGCAAAGTACTGTGAAAAATATCTGCTTTTATAAATTGCACTTGGGCTAAGAAATGAATGAATAAAAAGTAGATTAATGAGCCAGGGTATCAAAAATATCAAAAACTGTAAGAATATTTCATTTATACAGTAAAAGCCAGTGTAAAGTGTACATCTTAATGCAGTTCCAAAACATTTGTGCCATAAAGAGCAGAACGGACGCTGTGGATCATTAAGAGCTTGATTAGAGGTACACAGGTAGCCTGAGTCAAGAACATGAAGGAAACAAGAACAGAAAAAAGGTTCATGCAACTACATGGCTGTTTCAACTTACTGGTGTTAAACCAAATTCAACAGTGTACATCACAGATATCTTCATCCAGTGAATTAAACTTACTGAAAGAATTTACTCTTGTCCCTATAGAATCACAGGAAGTGCAGCCAGAAAGGACATGGAGACATCTAATCCATCTCTGTGTCCAAGAAGATCAATTAAACATCAAACACCCCTGGCAGATATTTGATTAGGCCATTCAAACCCCCTATATTAATAGGGGCTCCGCCTCCTCAGGGATTCCTATCCATTGCTACCCCTTCCTTGTTCTTAGGAAGCTTTTTGTAATGTTTAATCTAAATGTCTCTTGTCAGAATTTAAGCCCATTGCTCCTTCTTGCATTCTCAGTTGACATAAAACACAGTTTATTCATTCCTCTTTACACCCAGTGTTTACATACTTAAAGATTGTTACAATGTATCCTCCCAGTCTTTTCTCCTCTAGACTAAATAATCCTAATTCTTTCAAGGTGCCTGCATCCATCATCTTTTTAAAGTCTCTGATCACTTTTGGTATGTGCTCTGGAAACTGTCTAATGCGAAGACACTTTGTGTAAAGATCAGATAACTTCTTCTGGACTTTGGAAATAAGTGAATGAGAAAGAACACGGGTTTATTAATTCATAGCCAAGGAGACTGGCTCAGGAAAATAGTGCATATTTTGACAGCACAACCTTACATTTTCAAATCAGTACTAGCTATTGAGGCTCATCTGTGATTGCCCATCACAAAAATTAAGAGGTGCCTGAAAATGTCAAACAGAAAATAAGAGTTGCCTGAAAATGTCAAATTGTTTCTCTCAAACCAAGAAGTCCTGAGAAAACCAGTCCTTTCTCTGGAAATAGCTGACTGTAAATGGAGATAAACACATTTCTGTTTTCCTATGTTCTCAGTTTTCCTGAGGATCTTCACCTAAAAAACTTTTGTAAATTAATTTCTAATATCTAATTTCATTTCTGGAAAATGGTGATGTTAAAGTTTTAAGATTTTAATTAAATAAGATGCTGATTCATAATTCCATGAGAGCTTAATAAATTTTCTGCTTAATGACCCCACCAGAACTCAGCACTCACACTGATGTGAAGAGAAGGGTAGGAGATGTTGTGCTAGAGAGAAGACCTGCAGAGAAGGACTTAGGGGTGCTAGGGGATGAGAAGCTCGACATAACCTGAGAATGTGTGCTTGCAGCCCAGAAGACCAAATATAGAAACGAATCCTGGGCTGCATCAAAGGGACCATGGCCAGCAGATCAAGGGAGGTGATCCTGCCCCTCTCCTCTGCTCTTGTGAGAACCCCCTCAAGTACTGTGTCCAGTTCTGGAGTTCCCAACATAAGAAGGACATGGAACTGTTGGAATAGGTCCAGATGAGGGCCACAAAGATGATTGGAAGGCTGGGGCACTTCTCCTATAAAGACAGACTGAGAGAGTTGGGCTTGTTCAGCCTGCATCAACAACCTGGGCTTGTTCAGCCAGAAGAGGATAGATTTAGATTGGATATTAGGAAAAAAATTCTTCACTACAAGGGTGGTGAGGTACTGGTACTGGTTGCCCAGGGAGGTGGTGGGTGCCCCACCCTGGAGTTATTCAAGGCCAAGTTGGATGGAACCTTGAGCAGCCTGGTCTAGTGAGAGGTGTCCCTGTCCTGCCCCCTTGCAGGGGGGTTGGAACTTGATAATCTTTAAGGTCCATTCCAACCCCAACCATTCTATGATAGCTCGCCCTACAGTATTTTACTTCCTTTTTATTTTCATAGTGATGGATTCATGAGAATCTAGACCTACCAGAGCATTAGCAAGTGACAAATGCTTTGAATACCTTCATTTTTGTAATGGAAGGTTTAGTTGAAAAAGTTTTAAAGTTATTCAAAACAGGCAGATGTATTGGATCTGGCTGAGATGGTTAATTTTCCCCATAGCAACCTTCATTGTGCTAGGTATTGGTAGCTAGCAAGGTGTTGATAACACACCAGGGTTTTGGCTATTACTGAACAGTGGTGCTGGCACACATCAAGGCCGTCTCTACCATTTCTCCCTCTTCAGCAGTAGGCTTGGGGTGGGCAAGATCCTGGGAGGGGACACAGGCAGGGCATCAGACCCAAAGTGACCAAAGGGATCTTCCATAGCATATGACACCTGCTCAGCAGTAAGAGATGAGACATCAGTGGAGGAAGTGGGGGGCACTTGATTTTTACAACTGCTAAACATACTGAAGCCGTGTTTCCTACGGAGTGGATGGACATCATCTTCTGACAGGAAGTAGAGAATAATCTTTTGCTTTTGCTTTGCTTCTGTGCACGTCCTTTTGCTTTTGTGATATTAAACTGCCTTTATCTTGACTGGGAACTAGAATAGAAATCGTCTATTAGTCTCTGATGGCATCTACATTACTGGATGAAATAGGCTAGGGGAGAACTGGCATGGTGCTGTAGAGCTACTGTCTCTACTGGTTGTTTGAAGCCTACATGCTAGCTTTTCCAGACTCAGATCCCAGAATTTGTTCAGGAGAAGTTTTATAAAGGAACTGTTTAATATGCTACCACATGCATCTCACAGCATAGATGAGACTATGTTAGACTTGCCTAGCTTGCTTTTAAGTGTCCTCAGATACTGCCTCAGAAGTCCTTGCAGTTTAAGAAAGACTCTCAGACCAATCACTCAGATATATCTCACACACTCTTGTCATGCTGCAGAAATACCATGCCTGAAAGGCTGTGAATAATCCTCCTCATGTCCAAGTATTATGTCTGAACCAAAAAAACTCCAACCCATTAAAAATACATTTGAGTACAAGGAGGCTGTCATCTGTGGGCCCAAAGATACCTCAGCCTTTGCAATGTCACAAGTGAGGTGCTAACCCAGGAACAGGGTGGATTTGGCATTGGCCACATGATTAGAGACAGGACCTTGACAGATGCAGAGATTTCTGTATCAGTCCTTAAAATAAGCTGAATTCTGCCTCACACTTCTGATATGCAAGAAGGAGGAGAGGGGATGTTCCCTCCTTGCTCAGCACCAAGGTCAGATTTATTGTCTGGCCGGTGACAGTATGCTACATACTGGAGCAGTCTGTTCCTGAAGGACTGCACCCTATGGAAAGAACATGTGAAAAGGTTCCATGCTCATGAAGAAGTGAAGCCCATGGGAAGTACTCACATTGGAAAAGTTCATGGAGGACTGCGTCCTGTGAGAGGGACCCCATACTGCAGCAGGGTAAGAGTATGAGGAGTCCTCCCCCTGAGAAGGAAGAGGCGGCAGAGAGAATGTGTGATGAACTGACTGTAACCCCCATTCCCACGATAAAGGGGCTTGGTGGCCACTCAGCATCTAGCTAAGGTCAAACCACCATAGTCAGCCCCAAAATGAATATATACTCCCTTTGCTTTCATGAAAGTGTTTTAGATGCTGACAAAATTCTCCACAATGTTGCTTTGCCCTACAGTTCTGTCTGATCTCCTTCCTCCATGGGTAAATATAACGTTCAATGTCATTCAAAACACATTTCTCTGGATGACGACCTTGAGGATTACAGCACTTTACAGTATCTCCTTGTGTAAATTAAAGAATCAGGCAGATGCCCTTTAGCAGGTGAATTACAACCTCTTAAATCACTACTTGTTATGGGAGGGGAACAAAGCCTAATCTTTGATATCTGCTTAGTGAAATAAAACACATTCGAAAAACTGACAGCAGTTCTGTGCTTGGTTCTCCCATACAAGTTAAAACCAGTAAAGTTCCAGAGAAAATCTAAAATTGGTGGTTGCAGAATGCCCTTTATCAAGCTGCTCTGTGTATTTACATTTTTACCTTCGATTAAAATATTTTTTTTCTGCCCTTTGTATTATAAATTGGATTATTTACAACTCACTGAACTACTTTGCACTTTGTGCAGCCTCCCAGAGCATTAGCTAAACCAAAGGAAGTATGTTTTTCAAGACATCACTAAATGACTCACATCACAGTATCAGCCTGTGACTGCTCTCTTTACTTGGTAATCTGTCACTTTAATGCAGTGCTGCTAATGAAACAAAAAATATTTCACAATTTAAGAATACTGATCACTTTCTACACAAATGTTATACCCGAGGGGATTTAATTTGTTTGCATCCCCCAAGTCTATTCTTCTATTCCTTTTAAAATTTTACATGGCACTCCTAAACCAGGAGATGGATGGCAGTTTTTTTCACCACTTTGTACGGCACTTGATGTTTCACAAGAGTACAGAAGAACTAAAAACCAAGAGTACTAATAATTCCTGTGAACGACTCATATCATACGTTCTTTTAGCTATGATTCTCAAAGGTGGGGATGTATCAAATCAAATGATGAACAGACTTCAACCTGGCTTTATAGTGCTTTGTGCTTTCCTTTTTTCATAATGTAGTTGCAAAGGTTAGAATCCCATCATATATTTATTCCCACGAGCTTACACACCATCAAAACATTCTATTTCTGGAAATAGTTTTCTTTTCCTACCCTCTCACATCATATAATATTTTGAGTAGTGGTATGGTAGTATGAGAAACTGACTAAAGTTGTAGTTTTGTTTTTTGGCTTCATTCACTGCTATAACAATGCCACAAGTTACAGCTTTGTTTTATCTGTATGTTAAGGTGATTTGCCTTGTAATAAACAAAACCGTCTCAACCTGTTTATTTGAGCTCATCCTAACTCTGAAAATGACATTTAAAATGCAACTGCGATAATAATTTTCTGCAGTAATTATGATCCAGTTAGGAGCAAGGAGAGTGGTGACACGACATTCTTGATCTTTTACTTCTGCTCACATTTTAATACCAATGAAATAGAATGTTTTTTCTTTTCTGTGTTACCTCACCTGCAGTTTTGCTAATTCATGACTGGCTATAGCCAGTGTGTGTCCTCCAGCACCATCTGCAGTTAAAATACAGATATCATTAGGCACTCTCACCAGGAATAGGCACCAAAGGTCAAAGTTACTGAGGGACATGATAAAATCTGTAAAGTCAACATAAAAGCTCTAGTTACTCTTCAAAGCAATGAAAGTGTAATTATTGTTGTTCACTCTCCTTCTCCCATAAAACTAAAAGAGCAGTATGACATCAGAAAAAACTTTCTCTAAACTGGTTTTGTAAATGCAGCCTTTTAATTACTAAAACACAAAGAGCGGTCTTTCTAGACTCATCTTTACACAAAAAGGCTGACTCTCCCCTGGAAAACTCAGGTGAAGTGAAAAGGCAAAAGCAGCCATCAGAATGCTGATTGCAGGTCCTTGATGTCCAACAAATAGCCCCAGGATATGTTAAAAATTCATAAAGGCTTCCTTTAGATGTTAGACTACAGATGTAAACCCAGCTCAGTGCCGCAGCCCAGCCCTGGCACCTCCCTGTAGCCCTTTCCCTTTCCCCTTCCCTTCCCTTCCCTTCCCTTCCCTTCCCTTCCCTTCCCTTCCCTTCCCTTCCCTTCCCTTCCCTTCCCTTCCCTTCCCTTCCCTTCCCTTCCCTTCCCTTCCCTTCCCTTCCCTTCCCTTCCCTTCCCTTCCCTTCCCTTCCCTTCCCTTCCCTTCCCTTCCCTTCCCTTCCCTTCCCTTCCCTTCCCTTCCCTTCCCTTCCCTTCCCTTCCCTTCCCTTCCCTTCCCTTCCCTTCCCTTCCCTTCCCTTCCCTTCCCTTCCCTTCCCTTCCCTTCCCTTCCCTTCCCTTCCCTTCCCTTCCCTTCCCTTCCCTTCCCTTCCCTTCCCTTCCCTTCCCTTCCCTTCCCTTCCCTTCCCTTCCCTTCCCTTCCCTTCCCTTCCCTTCCCTTCCCTTCCCTTCCCTTCCCTTCCCTTCCCTTCCCTTCCCTTCCCTTCCCTTCCCTTCCCTTCCCTTCCCTTCCCTTCCCTTCCCTTCCCTTCCCTTCCCTTCCCTTCCCTTCCCTTCCCTTCCCTTCCCTTCCCTTCCCTTCCCTTCCCTTTCCCTTCCCTTCCCTTTCCCTTCCCTTCCCTTCCCTTCCCTTCTTCTTTGCCTTCAAAAGGAAGGCTTTCCTCCTCACTGCACTGAGAAACCATTCAATCAGGGTGCTGCCATGCACTGGAGTGCTAGGGGTGCTAAAGGTTCCTAGCATGAAACAGGAGATGAGTTTTCTGACAGCTGAAGGTCCAAAGTATCTTCATACAACCTGCAGGATGCAAATTCTGCCATTTTTCACATGGCTACATGCCAGCTGAAAGACTCTTCTTCATACTCATCCACCCCCAACTCGTGCATTTTTTTAAAAATAGGTCATTCTATCTTGTTTTCACCTTCCTCAGAAGTGCAGGGTGTGATTAGCAGAAAAAGCTTTCAAGATGAGTTTTCCAGTTTAAGCAGTACAGAACAGTGACAAAAACAAGACTGAGACTCAGAGGTAAGAAAAAGTCATACCTATTTACATGTGCACATATATATATTGATGTATTTATGAGAAAGGGAGGAGGTGTGCCCCAAGGGGATGCACTGTGCTGTCTACCTCTCTCCTCTGATTAATTGCCTTGCTGTCAGGGAACTGGCCCATCCATATGTATCTGCCAGTTCAATTCTTCAAGTTTTCTGTCACCGCTTAACCACTGTTCACCAGAGTGTCAAAAGCATTTAGCAGTCACACGTGCTCGCACAAGGGTAGTTGGTAGGGTACCAATAATCCATCTGATTTCATTAATTACATTGGTGACAGGCTCTAGTCAGGGCAGAGGAGGAGTAAGACTTACTTTAAGTGCCTATATCTGGCAGTTTGTATGTGCATGGTGTATACACATTCATGCCTCAGAGCCCAAACCGAGCTCTGACTAATGAAGCTTTGGAAAAAAAACTTATTTTACTGGCACTTTATTTCATAATTGCTTAGTATAAAGTTTCTTTCCTTTTCTGAATTATCCTCTTTGTGGACTTCCACAGAGCATGACGCTTGGGGCTGCTTTAGTCTGAACTGGTTGTATGTATCCTGTGTACCTGACTTCTTCTGCCTTGGGGATCTTACAAAATGTTTTCCTGATTAAAAATAAAGAAAGAATGAGTTGAGAATGGGAATGTAGTTTTTTCATCACTTTATTTCAAATATTAAAATTTAAGCCAGTGCAATTAGCAAACTGAGAATCTAAATATACACTATGGTTTTCATGTTTTTTATTTTCTTTATACTACATTGAAGTAAATGCAACAGGACTTTACTGTGCTGTGAGCATCATCTCACCAACTAGTTAGCCAAGAGAAGATAGAAATGGCTGTATTGGATCAGGCCAAAGATCTAACAGGTTTGTTTTCTTCTCAAGTAACAGCTAGTAATGGACACCTTGGAAAGAATATAAGAATAGGCAAACTGCATAGTGAAATTTCCTTCATGTACTTTCCCAAACAAGCTTTTTGCACTGAATATCACAACACTTTGAACTAACATACATTACAGCAATCATAACAAATTCCAGAGTTTAACTGTGTGCTGCAGGAAGAATCTGAGCGGCTGAGGCAGCTGGGGCTGTTCAGTCTAGAGGAGGCTGAAGGGAGACCTTATTGCTCTCTACAACTCCCTGAAAGAAGATTGCAGTGAGGTGGGTGTTGACTTTGTCTCCCTCATAACTAGTGACAGAACAAGAAGGAATGGGTTCAAGTTGCACCAGGAGAAGTTCAGACTGGATAATAGGAAAAATTTCTTCACCAAAAGAGTGGTGAAGGTTTGGAACAGGCTTAGGGAGCTGATTAATTTGCCATCCCTGGGGGTGTTTAAAAAATGGGTAGATGAGGCACTTCGTGAGATGGTTTGGTGGTTACAGTGGTGTAGGGCTGATGGTTAGACTTGATGATCTTGAAGGTCCTTTCCAACCTTGATTATTCTATGAATTACCCTTTCCCTGTTCTGAATCTACTGCTTGCTGCACTCAATTCATTGCCTCCTAATTTGCGTCCTGAACATGTCAGTGAAGAGCCACCCAAGTTTTCCTTTTCCATGCCACTCAGGATTTGATATCTATCTCTAACGTTCTTTCTCTCAGGAGCCTCTTTCCCAGCCCCAGGGCGGAGCTTTCTCCATCTCACTGGTAACCAGATAATCCAATAACCAGATTTGCTACCCAGTTTCTTTATTTTTCCAAGGAAAAGCAAATTGTCAATTTGTAGCATCTCAAGCAAGCTGTGACGCACACCTAAGTGCTGGATACTCAGTTAATGGGGAAGCCTGAATGTTTTTGTCTCTCCCTGTGCCTAGTGAACAGATTCCCATGAATGGAAAAATGAAAGAGAAAACAAAAGAAACAAAAGCAAGTAGGCACAATTTTGGCAGTCATCTTCACTCCTGGATCGGAGTTAAAACAATTTCCAGTACTGATTCAAAAGCATAAATTCTAGTTGGTTCTTTGCTTTTTTTTCCTCACTCTGTTAATAAAAGTGGTTAGAGCAGATTCAGTCCTGGGGAGGGAAAGAGCCTAAATCTACTGATTGATCTGTTATTCGTTACACATCTAAATAACTACTGTCCTTTAAAGACTCATGAAGTTTGCATTCACTTACAGCAAGTGCTAAAAAGTAAATCTAGAAAAGTGAAAGCCCATTAAACCTTTCATTTGCAATTTGAAATTAATTATATTTAAGTCTTAGAAATGAGCAATTTTACTAGTTCATTTATGAAGTGAAGCCACAGATTTTCTGGATTTTTCTTTAGCATTGCACAAGTAACCAAAGAACATATCTGACACCTAGAAAACCTATAATCTGCCTATAATCAATACACCAGCTTTTATTGCTGCTTACTGATTGCAATGCAGTGGTTTTGTTAACTTTCAATAATTTACAAAATTGTCACAGACATCTGATACTTTGAGAAGCCTCATGCTGTACAGTGATTTCTTATTTGCCATTAAAACAAGTTTCCTTATCAGGGAAAACAGTTTCCACGGTGTTTCTCTTTTTATCCTCAGATGAGCAGAAAAGGCACCTGATGTGGCTGTAAACACCATATGATGAATTACTCTCCTTTTTATTTTTGGTAGAATGCTTTTATACTTGTTTTTACAGGGAAGAAGTGGTGGAAGCTAAATGAAAATGGCTGCCTTCTGATGCATAGAAATGTCTTAATAATTGATTTCAAACCAAATTTTATTATTTTTATACTTTTTACTTCAACAGAATAGATTGCAACTTACAAGGTTTCCTGTCTAATATTTTCACCAGCCTGAAAGTCAGACTTTTTTTGAGTTCAAGAGGGTGGAGAGGAAAAAAAAGAAAACAGTATCTCCCAATTTTATGTGTGCAACAGCTCAGATTCACAGAAGTACACTAAAGGCAGCACTGTGTACTGATCACTCAATAATAGATATTTCCATGGGAAATCTGTTTTTGTCTTCAAGAGAGCAAAGCAACTGTAACAGAACTTCTAGGTTTCCAGAAACTAAATTACAGCCAATAGTCAAAAGTTTGTTTTATCCTCAGAGAAAAAGTGACTTTGTAGTTTCTCAAATAGAAGGAGAAACCTCCTGAGTGACTTGATAGAAGTTTTCTCTATCTCAATAGATATATAAGTTTGATGGAGGTCGCTTTTCTTTGGTGTGTTATATGGACCAATAGGAATCTAGAAACAAGGGATAAATGAAGGATTCTGGAAGTATGAGGGATGTAAATGATAATCAATTTGAGTTTGGGGGAGGGTTCAAACTTGAGAAAGAAGGGAAAATGCAGCTTCCCTTAGGAACTTGCAGGGAGGAAATGAACTAAATCTATCTGGAGACAAGAAGGAAAGTAGTTTTTATTAATTCCCTATCATTCAAATCCTGATTGTATCTAACATAACAGTCTGCTTTATCAAAGCTAGTAATTGAACCAAAGAGTAAATGAGTAAAGAAAATGTCTTCCTGGCTGCAGTAAGTTAGTATAGATTTGTTATTGTCTGTGAATATTCATAAAAAATAAAACAAGGAACAAAATACTCCTGCTATGAAGGAACTATTGCATTAGTTTGCACAAGTAAGGCACACTAAGATAACTGTGCTGCCATTCAGAGGGAGATCAACAGGCTACAAAAATGGGCTAACAGGAACCCCATCTTGCTAAACAAACAGAAATCACAAGTCCTACATATGGAGAATACCACCCTGCACCAGTATTGGCTGGGATCTGACTGAAAAGTAGCTTTGCAGAGAAAGCCCTGGGGATCTTGTGAAACAACTGGCTGAACATGATCTAGCAATACACTCTTTCAGCAAAAAAGGCCAATAGCTTCCCTGTCTTCCTTAGGAGGTTGTTTCTCTTTACTCACCACTGATCAGACACGTCTAGAGTGCTGGGGCCAGGTATGGGCTCCCAAGTACAAGATGGATATGGACCTCTCGCAACAAGTAGAGCAAAGAGGCATGAAAATCATAGAATCATAGAATGGCAAGAGTTCGAAGGGATCATAGACCTCCAACTCCCCTGCCACAGGCAGGGCCACCAACCTCAGGCCTGGATCTACACAAGGTTGCCCAGGGCCCCATCCAACCTGGCCTTGAACACTTCCAGGGACGGGGCATCCACTACTTCTCTGAGCAGCCTGTTCCAGGACCTGCCCACTCTTTCTGTAAAAAACTTTCCCCTAATATCCAATCTAAACCTTCCTTCATTCAGCTTTAATCCATTCCCCCTTGTCCTGCCATTATCTGCCCTTTTAAAAAGTTGATTCCCCATCTGTTTGTAATTTCCCTTCAGGAACTGGAAGGCTGCAATGAGGTGCCCCCGTAGCCTTCTCTTCTACAGGCTGAACTAGCTCAGCTCCCTCAGCCTCTCTTTGTAGGGCAGGTGCTCCAGCCCTCTAATCCTCTTTGTGGCCCTCCTCTGAACCCTCTCCAACAGTTCCACATCTTTCTGGCATCGGGGACCCCAGATCTGGACACAGTACTCCAGATGGGGCCTCATGAGGGCAGAGTAGAGAGGGACAATCACCTCCGTGTCCCTGCTGGCCACCCCTCTTCTGATGGAGCCCAGGATACCATTGGCCTTGCGAGCTGCAAGAGCACACTGCTGGCTCATGTTAAGTTTCTCATCCATTATGACACCCAGGTCCTTCTCAGCTGGGCTACTCTAAAGGAGCTCTTCTCCCAGTCTGTATCTATGTCTGGGATTCTTCCGGCCCAAGTGCAACACCTGACACTTGGCAGTGTTGAACCTCATTAGGTTCACCTGGACAAGGGATTGGGGGGTCTGATATATGAGGAGAGATTGAGAAAGCTGGGACTGTTCAGCCTGGACCCCTCAGTTGAACTACTTGAAAGAGTAAAGCATAAGGCCAAAAAGGTGATTAAGGGAGGGAATATCTTCCTGGAGGTTGTGAAGTTTCCTTCTCTGGAAACATTCAAAACCCGCCTGGACATGTTCTCATGTGAGCTGATCTAGGTGACCCTGCTCTGGCAGAGGGGTTGGACTAGATGATCTTTTGAGATCTCTTCCAACCCCTAGCATTGTGTGATTCTGTGATCAGATGAGGAAGGGAGTTTAAAACAAGAGAGACACAGACTCTTCTCAGTAGTGCTCACTGACAGGACAAAAGGCAATGAGCACAAAGTATACCACATAAAATTCTATGTAAATGTGAGAAAAACATTTTTACTATTACAGTGGTCAAACACTGGAGCAAGCTGTCCAGAGAGGTTGTAGAATCTCCGTGCTCCAAGCTATTCAAAATCTGACTGGACATGGTCCTGAAAAAACCTGCTCTGGATGACGCCTCTTTGTTGGGCTCTATGATCTTCAGTGCTGTCTTCCATCACATTTATTCTGTGTGTGAATCCTGCATTGCTCCATGCCTAACAGTTTTGTCTTGATTTTTGATAGTACTCAACTTGCAAAGACAGTAAAGAGATATTTATTCATGAGAGCTTCAGTCTTGCAGGAACTCTTCCTTAGCAACTACTCCATCTGAAAATTATCACACATTCTTTTGAGTCCTGGTATGCTTTTAATGTCATTGTCACAGATGGGAGCACAGGATCAGTGGCCAGCATGGGGGACAGAGCAGAGACAATGTCTATTTAAAGGTTGGAAAGCATGAAATTATTTCCTATGACATTTGGTAAATATGTCACAAGACAGGACATGGAAGAACAAAATCATATGTCCCCAAAAAATTATGTTCGTAATCTGCGTTAAATACTGGAACAGTTCACAGATTTTAGAGGAAAAAAAAAGACAATGAAAGAGGTGTTGGTAAACTACAATACTTGCGCTTGTCCCTCTTCCCTACCCACAAAAAAACTTCCATCACCCAATGTTTTTCTAGGCTAGAGATATCTGAGGAAGGAAAGCCCTTAATATATTTTAGAAGAGTGTGTATTAACCTTTTCCCCTTCACTTATATGTAAATTTTCCACACATATTTTTATAACTGGTTTCAAGCACAGACTTGAAAGGATGTTCAGTCTGATTTGTTACTCCAAACCCATAGAAACTCATTGGATTTGGTTTCACCTTTTAGTTTTCAAATCTTTTTGTACCGAGTATTGAGTTCAAACAAAACAGAATCTTTAGAGTGAGATCCCCCTCAAATCACTTTTCCCTACTTTAAGACAAAATTACTGATTTTTACAGGATTGCAAAATACCCATGGACCCAGGTATTTTTACCTCTCAGGGAGCAAGGCTTGAGGGTTAAAAGAAATCTGAAAATGGACAAAGTTATGGGGATGCCTATCTGACCCAATGCTGCAAATTAATGTGTTGGGGAAGACAGCAGGCCTGCTAGCAGCCTAGCTCTCTTCTCCCAAGATTTAGGCCCTGACAATATTCTTCTGTTCCCATGAGAGAGGAAAAGTTACTCACGCAGAGAGGATCTTAAAAATCACATTCTCAAAACACAGCGGCCTTGTTGATAGGGGTACAGGCCACCCTAAACCAAGAAGCAGTTATGGGAAGGTATTTGGGACTAACAGAACATGTTAGGAACCAACCATAACAAGAGGTTCAAAACAGCAGGTGTGCAGATATTTTTAGGCATTTAAGGTAAACTAAGGTAAAATAAGATAGGTTTATCAGAACTTGTTATAATTACTAACCAATCAATACTGTGTGAACAGAGTGTGTAACCAATTAGCAGTTTTTTAGCTTTCCAATTTTGCAGTAATAAAGGTATATAATCTGTGTGATTTCACCTATATAAAATGGCTTCACCAAAAATTCATATTGAATTGCGTGTTGCTCTCTGCCGGTCACCACATTAATGTAGTTGTGTTCATTTTACAAAGTTATTTCTGTTGTCAATAAAGCTTCCCAACATTCCTAGTCATGCTTACCTAGCAGATGAAGTATTGTCCATGCTTTTTATGTAAAACTGAAACACTGACTAAACTGAAAAAAATACATTTGCTTCACACCTTCAGAACTACTAGTAGAAGTTAGTGTTCCTCTAAGTGTCCAATCCTAAATTCCTCCTATTTAGAAAATAAGTCACTTGAGAGCAAGTTTTTCTGGGTACAGCTGGATAGATGTTGTCCTGAGGATTTCCCATAGAGTCAGCTACCACTACAATTATCAAGAAAAGGCAAAAAATCCCTGTTGCAGTTGCCATTTTTAGGTTGCAGTTGCTTTTCTTCTGGCTCAGGCCCTTTAATGGCTGCTGAAAAGGCAACATTTATTAGCTAAGAAATCTGCAGGTGTCTTTTCCCCATTGATTGAGAGTTTTATTTGTGTTACCTATAACTACAATTCTATCTTGAAATTTCCAAAAGCAGCAATAGATTTCTCCCAATGTGTTAACTATGAGCTTTAAAAATTATCTGAGGGCTGAACAAGAGTAAGCATGGACCACTAACTATCCTGAAGGTTCAGCCCATCCTCACAGGAGTCGTGAATGAGAATATCACCACTTCAGTCAAAGCATAATAGTCAGACTGGGAATATAAACAATCAGACTCAGTGTCATCAGAGAAACGAAGAAAAGGAACCCTTGATAGCTGATGTAGATCTGTTTAAGAGATAAATAAATCTAAATTGCAAAGATTTTGCAGCTGGAACCAATTTACACCAATGTATGGGAGGTTCTCATTCCCCTCTACTCTGCCCTGGTGAGGCCTCATCTCAAATATTGTGTCCAGTTCTAGGCTCCCTGGTTCAAGGACAGGGAGCTACTAGAGAGGGCACAAAAAATGGCTACAAAAATAATGACTAGGACATCTCTTTTATGAGGAATTTGGGACTTTTTAGCCTAGAGAAGACAAGGGGGATCTTACCAATACTTATAAATACTTGAGGGGTGGGTGTCAGGAGGAGAGTGTCAATCTTTTTTCAGTGGCGCCCAGTGACAGGACCAGAGGCAATGGGCATAAACTTGAATATAGAAAGTTCCACCTAAACATGAGGAGGAACTTCTTTCCTGTGAGGGTGGCAGAGCACTGGAATAGTCTGCCTAGAGAGGTTGTGGAGTCCCCTTTTCTGGAGATATAAAAAACCCACCTCGATGCTGCTCTGTGCAGCCTACTCTAGGTGATCCTGATCTGGCAGGAGGGTTGGACTAGATGTTGCTAGCTAGGGCCTGGCGGTCAGAAGATCACGTGATATTCGGGTAGATAAGGCCCCTCCCCTAATAGCCAATAGCAAGCAGGAGGAAGTGAAGTTCTTAACCTCAGTTATATAAGGTCGTCTTACTTGTTAATAAACACCATTTGCCATCTATCAAATTGATATCTGTGAGCAGGTGGTCCGTGCGACCTGGGTCTGGTCGATGTGCCATTCCTGAAACAGGTCGCCATGCCTTTGCGAAGGCAACACTAGATGATCTCCAGAGGTCCCTTCCAAACCCAATCATTTTGTGATTCTGTAATTATTTGGTTTGGTTTGTTTTACTTAATGGTCAGTAAATCTTTTTTTAGTTTCAGACTGAAGAAACCTGAACTTCAGAGAAAACTTTCTGTGTAGTTCTCATTTATTTACAGATGGAAATTATCATTTCCAATTTGAGAGCCCTTCTCTCATGGGGTCTCAAAACAATGTCCTCTGTGAAAATGTCAGCTGTTCTGCCCTATAGCTTCTCCCTCATATTCTCTTGCCAATGTGTATGACTTTTTGCAGCACTGGGTTGTTCATGGAGGAAGAATACTGGAGTGAACAGTGGATTCCAGCCTTCAGGTTGTGGTAGTGAGGAGCTGGATGGGTAGGAGAAAGCTGGGGAGGGTGGTTGAATCTGAACCCGAGGACACAAGCTGTTTTTACAGACCTGTGTTGCAAGTCTCTTGCACTGAGGAAAATACTTGAGAAACCTGAAGCCCTCCTGTGTCAACTGTTTCTGGGCTTCTGGCTGCAGAATGTGCTCAGTGTGTCCTTGTCTTGTCTGATGGGGCTGCTGGCACAGCATGACCTTCTGGTGGGATCTTACTGCACAGGGACATTAACTCTTGGAGGTCTTTCTGTATGTGTGAATGCTGTCTGTCTGCAAACCGTTCTCTCCAAGGATAAGCTGTAATTCATTGTGTTTTATTATCTATCCGAACTGATGGTTAGATGATGAGCACGTGGATTGTGAAGAAAATACAAAACTTCTTCCCTGGCCCGAGGATGTGATGCAGCTACGTTACAGGTCACTCATGGTGAAAGCAGTGTAAGAAGCAGTGAGGAGTGCAGCCTTGTTTACGGAAACACTGAGCTCGATGCTCAGAAAACCTAGTTGTCAACTGGGAGGTAGAACTACCACAAGTCAACTAGGAGGCTTGTGAAATGGTTGAAAGGATCTTAAAACATATTCAGCAGATAAAGTCTCCCAAAAACCTGTATTCATATAAAAACTGTAAACTGAAGAATGCTGTTTTCCACTCATTGCTGCCACTCAGTTGTAGTATGTTAGTGGAAGTACAGAGTATAATGAAGCTGCAAATTAGTAAATAGACATGCAGTTATTGCATTGCCTGGCCGGTGCTGCACCACAAACAGAAATATTTTGTAAAATAATCATCCATAAATAACTGAACCCATACGCACAAAACTGCGATAGAACGTCTGACAAACAAAGGTGAAGAATATTTCATGTTTTAAACTTTTCAGAGCAGAGTGCAAGAGAACGGCAAGCAGGGTGATGGTGCTCTCTGGTGGAAGCTGAACAGTGGCTCACCAGGCAAAGCAGAATCGGTGGTCGTGTTCATGTGGGGCTTTCAATGCAAGGAAGGCAAAACCAGGAATGTAAACTGCCAGAAATCGAATATTCTGCAGAACTACTGAATCTGCTCAACTACAGATGATAATGGGAGTGGCAGTTACTGAGGGGAGTTTGCAAAGAGGAGAGGAAAGATGAGGTGTATTATAGATGATAAATTAATGTTTAGGCCTATATCTGACACAGTTTTCAAAAGACATTCTTTCTGAGGTTGAACAACAAAGTCCTGGTCATACCACTGCCTTTGGAAGCTGCTTGGTTCACAATCAGACTGAGATATATATATTCCTGTGTTTGTAGCTTCTGTTTTCTGTTCTACTACTAGGTAAACAAATGTAGAACTAGCAACTACTCTGAGCCTAAGAGGAGGCTTAACAGGCAATGTGTCACATAATCACAAAAAGGCCTTACTATTATTGTTCTAAAGGTATTCATCATTTTGAAAAAAGTGTGTAAGGTGCTAGTCAAAGGTAATATAAATTCTGTTTACTCTGATAAATTTATTGGCAAGTACATCTCTCAAGGTTTGATTAAAAAGCACAACCTTGGCTTTACAGTAGGAAATGTCCCAGAAATATAAATGGATAGGATAAACATACGAAAAATACATGTTAAATTGGATATACATGTACATATACAAGTTCTTGAAATTTATTTTAGAATAATTCATAGTATTACTGTCTCCAGGCAGTGAATGATAACTCAATGCTTCATTACTTTTCAACTCCAAAACACAAAGAAAGATCTTTCTTGTGCCAAAGGGCTTAAATACAAAGTAGAGAAAAGGAGAATAAGCATATTAAAGTATTATTATCCCCTTTGACAGAGTTGAAATTTAGGCATAAAGAGCCTGAGTCAGCAAAACACATAAACACATGCTTAAACGCTTTCATCCCTTCAAATATTTTTATGTATTTTGCTGAATGGAAACAGCATTAAGCACATTCCTATCATCTTCATTACAGCGGGGTGTTTGACTTGTTTACACTCAGAAAGGACCTCTGAGGCAAAAATAAGAATTTGCCTGGGAATAGCCCTTTCTAGACCTAGTGTGCCAAACCCCTTAATTTTGAAGTTTTAGTCCCCCCAGGCAGCCTATGCAGTAAAATTACCCAAAATGTATGATGGAGCATGGTAGGAAAAAAATATGGGAGGGGACATAGCACAAAACTGCAACTGGTGATTCCTTGTTTGGGTCAATATTTGCTATACAAGTTAATCTCCGCTGAACATTAACATGAAACAAATTTGTCTCATAGTGGTATCCCCCTGTATCTAACAGGGAGCTCATACAAACATTTTTCTCTTGGCTTCTCATTAGCTATGTTTCAAGGACCTGTGCCCCTAAACACAAGAGAGTCAGAACCTGGGCATTTCTTCTTCACACTCTTGGAATCAAGCAAGAAAACCATAAGCCAACACAAAGTGGAAATGCTATCCCACTGTTCCAGAAGACACTGATAACTTGCAGAAAGTTTGCTTGTGTGACAGGGAGCATCTGTACTTGGAGGACAAGAAGAATTCCAGATATAGCTGGAATAATTCAGCTCTGTGTTAATATTTTATATATTTTTTTAAAATGAGCACCAAAGCTAAAGCATCTTTATGGAGGCCAGTGCCATAACATTTGAGAAATGTGACCTTGGGGCAGCAAGAAAATAGCTCCAAACCTCCATTTGATTTTGCAGTGTTATTTCTAGCTAGATGTATGGAGAAATTCTTTCCTGCTTGTGACCAGACCAATTTTATGCCTATATATTTGCTGGTACTGGTGGCATGGAGAACCAGGGCATGCATAGTCACTGCAGGACCAGCCTGTCTGCCTTCACCTTGCAATTCCTGGATCCTAGCAGGATGCTCACTTGCTTTTTTTCCCAATTACCAGTTGCTGAACGGTAAAGGTGTCTATGTCACCAGAAATACATACTTGTTACCATCTGCATGAAAAACAAATCACCATGTATATCCTTAACAACTTTACTTGTGTTCATACAAAGGAATTTAAAATTGGATTTTTATTCAATGTATGCAAACAAATGAAGGAAGAAGTGGTTTCCTGGAGCTGAAGGAGTTACCTCTTTAGGGCCCATGTGTTAGTCATGAGAGGTGCCAAACAACTCTCCACTAATGTATGTTTTCCATCGATTTTCAGTGTCATCGTTCTCTGTCTATGAATTGAGGTACATGTAGTGGGTTTATCTATTAACCCATCAATGTTTTTGGAAGTTACACAGGAATTTTTTTTCCCCTAAAGCCCCCTTGCCTTCCAAGCAGCAAATCCCATTCCTGTACTGTGATTCAGGTGCTGATGATCTAATTTTTAACTGACTTAACTCCGTAAATGGAAAGGAAATTGTTCAAGGAATGTCCTTGAGGGAAATGAAGGTATGCACTATTTGGGTTTAGCGTCTCTCTGTGTCACCACACGGTGGCCACGTAACCCCAGCGATGTGCACTGCTGCTGTTGCTGCTGCTGCTGATTATGCGGCTGATGTTGCTGGTGCTGCGGGAGCATTGATAAGCCGTCCATGATGACAGTACCTGTTTATACCCGCCACACAGAGAGATCTCCTCTGCACTAAGGTCTTCTTTGAAAGTCCTACAAACTCACTAATATCTTCTCAAAATGTATCTCTGGTCTGATTTATTGGACTGGTTATTTAGACTGGTTATTTAGTTGTAATCAAAACATTGGAAGTACAGATATAAATGGATGAGAAAAAAATCTTGACTAAATCTTCACATTCTGTTTTTCAAATTCTCCTGAAAACAAGTGTGTTTATTGTATGCATAAATATATTTACATTTTACTTTTAATAATGACAACACATAACATAAAGATAATGAACATTTTAATGAAGCATTCATTGCAACAGTTTCTGTACTAAAATTAGTTTACTTTGAAACAAATATCATGTTTGTTCTGTGAAATTATTTCCATAGAGAACTAAACTCAAACCTGATGCAGGATTTGAGTAGGCACACTTTTATTGTTACCCCAGTGTTTTCCTGGGTCAGTCCTCAGTGCAACACCCAATGTTCCCCCTGGCTCCCAGCAGTTGGGGATAGCATTCAGGTACTCCTAACAAGGCCCCCAGGAAGGGGACCAAAAGGTTTTGATACACATCACCTGCTCCCATGAGATGCCTGGGAAATGCTCAAGAGCCTGACTTCAGTCAGTTGTCAAAACACATGTCAAAATTCAGAAAGAATTGCATGTAAAGGCAAATGCATAGAAAATAAGGGAAGCCCACCTGTCAGACTTTTAACTAAAACCAATTGGAGAGTGTTTTTATTTCCCCAGGGATTAGTTTGGCATTCTTAGGAAAAAATTAAAACTTGAAAAGGTGGAGACCTGGACATCTTTCCAGTGAACTCACCAAACAGTGAATCAAAAATGCTGTCATGGGACCTCATAAGATTTGTGACTGTAATGCCACATACCTCCCTCATCTGCTGTAAGCAGGGTGTCCTGCAAAAGAGAGCTCTAGGCAAGGGAAGAGGACCTACTTGTACATAAAATATCGTGCTTTTTGAGCCAAACCAAAACCTTTCCAGGTTTAGGCCTTTTCCATTTTAGGTCTAAATAAGGTTTGAAATTTTCATTGGAAATAAAATACTTCCCTCAAACTACTTTCTGGGTTTTTGTTTTCGGGTTTTTTTTCATCGAAAATGACAGAGAAATGTTGAGTTCTGATCTACTCACGCAGTCTGACAATCTCAGATAAAGCCGGAAAATGTACTGTTTAAAAGCAACCTTATTTAAGCTAATTAAAACTCTTTATCCTGCCACACTGCATGCCATAAGCAACATCAGTGGGAAGAGCTTTCAGAAGGACTGCCCAGCTTTGTCCTAGCCTGTGCAACCTGGTGGAGATGATCCAGTTTTTACAACGCTGCTTGTTAGAGTCCTAAACCAATGCCCACCTTTGTTCCTGGGGGAACAAGATGTAAATTTGACAAGTTAAGGCTTCTCAATGGCAAAGTCTCATCCCCACTGAACCATGAACATTTGCATGGTACATCTGCCAAGGTCTACTGTCACAGTTCTTCCCACTGATGTTTTGTGCTACAGCTCTCAGGTCATTGCAGCTTCTGCAGAAAAATGCAAAGTGACTGTTTGCACTGACATGGTAAGGTTTCCTTCCTCACAGCAAAGAGAGCAAATTCCAGCCTAGTGGAAAGCAGGGTAAGACCAAGTCTCTACATGGGTGAGATAGCCCAAAATTCAAGTACCTAGAGAACCAGCTGGCAGGGACATGTGACTTTCTGCAAACATATTTTTCTGTGTAGAAGCCCAGATACGAAGTTCCATGTTTAAAATAACTACTGGTAGCTCCCCAGGGAAAAGAGACTGTGCACAGAATGAATTCCCTGATGGACATCGCTGCTCAGCCAAGGGAAGTAGGACAGGAAGCATGGAGCCAGAGGGGGACACTGTGGATGCTTACTGCCACGTCACAGAGCCAAATTCACAGTGCCAGAAAACATCGCTGAAGGAGCTATCACCCTGTGTCTTCTCGCCACTTTTCCTCAGGATTTTTGCATCAGGCTACAAAGTTATGGGATTTAGAGCAAACTCAAGTTCTTTCTGAAATGCCTTTGCAATAATGAGCATTATCTTGGAAAACTGGAATCATGCCTTGCATATTCCTGAGAAAATGCCTTCATTGAGAAGAGATGTATTTCAGGGAAATACCATTATTGTTTCAGGTTGCCCCTTTGTGTGTTCTGTAAATCTTCAAAGTGGTTGTGACTATAATTCTTCTGGGCCGTGGGCAGAAGGAGACATTTCTCCCAAGAGGGGGACAGACTCCATGTGTGTGTGGTCCAAGAGAAAGCAGCTTTAATCATGTGCTGAGAGTAATAGGCATTGTACTGTGACTAAATTTACTGTGCTTTCTGGCAGACTCTTTCTGTGGGGAAAATTGGTGCATTTCAAGTTCTAATCTTTGTTTTGTCTGTAGATTTTCACTCTTTCTATACTAACTTGATACTTAGGGCCTGATCTTCACAAAATGGGGCCCAAGTCAGCCTCTACTTTTGCAAACTCGAGTACCTAGCACATGTGCTTCTGAGTGCAAATCAGAAGTGACGCACAAAGCACATGTGCCTCTGCAAAATCCCGTTTAGCTTTCGTGTATGCTAAAGATTTTACACAACAGTAGTTATGCTACTCAGAAAAAGATACTTGCTGTTTAGTTCAGAGATACATTTTATTCTCATCTCATTGCCAAAGGCAATTGATGTACAAACACAGTGCCAACTGTGTGGTTAAATCGAAGTCCCCAGCTCAGCTTTTCTTCAGATTTAATTGGCAAGGCTACAGTCTTTTCAGATCTTTTCAGATTTGGTTATCCTCTTTGTACAAAATTAAGAGAATTAAGACCAAATGCAGGCATAAAATAACACCAAAAGACCCTCATTGTCCTCATGAAATGGACAAACATGACATGTTTTCCTTCATTTGATTTACACCATCAGCATTTGGAAGTGGAGTCATTGTTTAGCAGAACCTGCCAAATGCTTTCTATTTAATTACACAATTAACCACAAACACTCTTAGGAAAAGTTTGGTTTTTTTGGTTTTTTTTTAATGTTGATGAGACACTACCAAATAGTAAGACATGATTCTCCGAAAAACACATCTTGAAGAAGCAGAATTTATAAGCAATATAAGAACAAAATAGTTATATGTTGGCTTTGTTTTGTTGGTTTGTGGGGTTTTTTCATTTACCTGAGAAAGAAGTAAGTACAGGAAATCGGAGTGACACTTTCCATTTTAATCACAGGAAGTACACAAATTCACAGAAGAGCAGGGAGATAACTCTGTAGTGAAGCTGTGTGTCTTTTTGTGTTGCAGAGAGCAAGAAAGGGGTGTGTAACATGCTTCCCTAGTCTTTCTTCTCCCCATCTGTCCTTCTGCCCTGCTCACTGTCTGTCACAGCTAGTCCATCCTGTCAAGATGGAGTTTGACTTAACTCTGAAAAGAACGTTTCTCATTGCCATGAGATGTAATGAGAGCAAGTAGTTCAGTTTCTTTCAAAGGTAGATTGTACTTTTATGAATAAAAATATCATTTGACGTTGTATTATCTCGAGTTATAAGTATAATCCTTTAAGGCATAAGCTGATCACCAATAGGCTTGACAAAGGAATGTCCTCAGGCAGTGTATTATTACTAGTGATGAGTGATAAGTTATGTTATTTTCCATACAGAAGTACTGACTTGCAGTCAAAATGGTCTTTTAATTTATTAGAAAAACATAACAAGGAAGAAAAAAACCAAAACTGTAATGTCTTTCCAAGAAAGACAGGATCTTGTACACAAAGCATCCACTCAGCATGGACAAGGCAGCGAGCACAGTGCTGGAGTCACTTTTCAGACTGCAGACAGTTTTCAGATTTAAAGGAACCTTTTAAATTAGCTTCAAATTAATCACTAAAGAAAGCAAACCTGCTGATAAGAAAAAAAATTAACTCTTCCCCCCTCCGAAAATATTCCTTTCAAACTCTCTAGCTTGTAGCCTCTGAAAGTTTGGGGTGTTTTGTTTTCCATTGCTTTTGTAATGAGAAAGGTAGCTTGATCCTAATAATTCCTTCTTTTGCATTTTGTTTTTCATAGGTTTCAGGGGCCTTGGGGTGAGCAGTTCCACCCCTGACCAGCACATGGACTTTTGCAAAGAAAACATCTCAGGGGACTGACAGCTGTTATCTCACCTTGCAGGTCCTGGCAAGAGGAAAATGGACTCCCTGGTATCCAGAGGGTGCTGAATGCAAAAAAACCCACTCCGAAGCAGTTAGGTATCAAAGGTGAACTGGTATTTTTAAACTAAAGTTTCCAGGGGAGGGCAACCTCAATCCATCCGTTCCTACCAGTTTGATGCCAGTGGCAGCAAGAGGTGCCCAGAGCTGAGAGAAGGATCACAGGTCAGCAAGAGACCACCTGATGTGTAGGAAAAAGGAACTCTAGCCACTCCAGCCAGTCAGTCAGCTTCATTGGGGGTCCAACTGGAATACCTCTGTGCAAACAGAACAAACAAGAGAAATTAGACACACACACGCCTGCTGGCCTATGGTCTTATTAGCATCATGGAGAAGTGGTGGGATGTCTCCTATGACTGGACAGAGTGATAGAAGGAAACAAGCTCTGTAAGAAGGACGAGCAGAGGAGACAAGGAAGCAGTGTTACCTCCAATGTCAGTGGACAGCTGGAGTGCATGGAGCTCCACCTGGGGACGGATTAGGAGCCAACCAAGAGGATATGGGTCAGGATTAAAAGGAGAGCAGGGATGGGTGACACTATAGTGGGGATCTGCTACAGGCCACCTGACCAGCAAAACAAAGCTTCCCACTGTCTAAAACAGGGGAAGCATAACCTTCATTTTTATAAAATGAAAAAGGAAGACCCAGGGAACTACAGGCCAGTCAGTGTCACGTCTGTGCCCAGCAAGGACATGGAACAGATTGTCCTTGAAATATGCTCAGGCACTTGGAAAATAAGGAAGTGATTGGTGACAGCCAACATGGCCTCACTAGGGGAAAATGCATGCCAGAAAAATTTGGTGGTCTTCTATGTTGGGGTTACAGTATTGCAGGATAAGGGAAGTGCAACTAATGTCATCTACCCAGACTGTACAAAGCAGTTGACACTGTCCTGCATGACACCCTTGTTTCAAACATGAATTTGATGGATAAACCACTCAGTGGATAAGGAGTTGGCTGGATGGTCACACTCAAAGAGTTGAGGTCACCTTTTCACTTCCAAGAGAAGACCAGTGACAAGAGGTGTTCCTCAGGGGTTGGTGTTACGACCAGCCCTATTTAACATTCTTTTGTGTCACAGACAGTGGTATTGAGTGCACCCCCAGAAAGTCTGCATGATGCACCAAGCTGTCTCATGCAGTTGACATGGGATGCCATCCAGAGAGACCATGAAAAGTTTGAGAGGTGGACCCACGTGAACCATATGAAGTTCGACAAGGTGCATGGGTCAGGGCAATCCCAAGCACAACTATAAAATGGGTGGAGAAAAGAGTGTGAACAGCTCTCCCTGAGAAGCTGCTCTCCTCTTCTGTGAAGACAGGCTGAGACAGTTGTGGTTATTCAGCTTGGAGGAGAGAAGGCTCTGGGAAAACCCTGTTGCAGCCTGCCAGTACCTAAAGGGGGCCTACTGGAAAGATGGAGGACTGTTTATCAGGGAATGTAATGATAGAACAAGAGGAAATGGTCTGAAGCTGAAGGAGAGCAGGTTTAGATAAGATATTAGGAAGAAATTCTTTACTATGAGGGTGGTGAGACACTGGCACAGGTTCCCTAGAGAAACTGTGGCTGCCCCCTCCCTGGCAGTGTTCAAGGCCAGGTTGGATGGGACTTTGTGCAACCTCATCTAATGGAGTGTGTCCCTAGAGCTAGATCTTTTTTAAGATGCCTTCTGACCCAAACTGTTGTATGATTCTATAATTCTGTGGCTATCATCCCAAAAGGATGAGCTCCAAGATAGACATCACTGGGGAGAGAGTAGTTAACAGTATCTGTAGTCAGTCCTCAGTGGTTGGGGTGATTCACTGATGAAGGCAGTGGTAGTGCTCAGAGACCTTTTACCCTCAGCCTCCAGGAGCCCTCTTGACTCATAATGGTAACAGCAGATGCAAGTGTGTACTTCAGCAGCAAAAAGTCCCCAGCTGGGGGTGACAGAGCAGTTTCTGAGAGCACCTCAAAACAGCACCGTGTGTGGGGTGAGATCAAAGCCTGCAGGGACAGAGCGGTCCAGGCCCCCAAGACACAGACACCAGTGTTCAACCTTCCTTGATTCCTCTCCTCCATGTGCAATTTCCTGAAAAAGGGTGTATCAGTCAAAATGTTTTTTTAAATAGGTTACAGATCCCTCATCGTTATTTTAATTTTAAAATGTTCTGCAAAACTAATTATTTTTAATGTTGCTTAAAAAAAAAAGAAGGTGTGTTGGAATAATATTTTAACTGTAGCAATTTAAATTGAGAACTCTTATAAAATTACCAACGGTCTTTGGAAATGCAACTCAGAAGGAGATATTTCCTTTTATTACACTCACTCCCTTCTTCATATAATATTTAACCCGTGGAGTTGTAAAGGTTATACGAGCTGCAAACTTTGGAAGGTTTATTCTTCATCCTGCTGTTATGACACAAATAAGTGACTGAGTAAGTAAAGCTAAATAAATGAAGCCAGAGAAACACAAGCCGAAGTGAAGTATTGCTTATTCTTAATCCTGCCTCATTTGGGGCTCTTCTTTGTGAGAATCCCAAAGTAGCTGAAGATCCCTTCAAAGAAAAGCTAGTTATAGAAAACTTATCCCTGGCGCTCATGTGATCAGGTAATGTACTCGATTCACACAAACAGGTAATCCAAGGGGCTGCACTCTAGACGGTTAAGTGGCTTTAACATAAACTCCTATTGCAGAGCGCTGGAAAGCAGATAAAAGCTTCATTTGTCTTCTGAACCCTGGCTGAAAATCTGCCCATTATACAGTGCAGACCTATGTGAAGGCTCTTGGTGCCTTTTTGAAGTGGGAGACTGCAAGGAGTCAATGCCCAGTGCTCTCCTGGCTCCACTTGCCCGCTCCCTCCAGCAAGATGAGACCATGGGCAGGGGCTTTGCTCTGTCACCTGGCATCAGAGAGCTGCAGCCGCAGTTCAACCAGCCCAGGGGCATCGCCATGGGAGGACACATCCTTCGGTTCACAGATAGGGAGAGCAACAAAGGCTTGCTTATGGCTCCCGTGAAAAATAGTTTTATTGTGTAAGGGTATTTATCATCCGCTCATGTCATCATTCCTGGGTTGCTGGTGACAGTTGTGGCATGGACAGTGTACAGAGACTTTTATCTGTGAATGTTAACATTGCTTTGAAGACTAAGCATGAAATATATTACAACAAGTTTACTGATAGAAGAGCTGGAATGACTTCATAAGAGGAGAGGATCACAGACACAGACACATAACTGTTTGTGGCCTCTGTTTAGAAAATAAAGCTATGTTCAAAAGCACAAAACTAAACAAATTTTTCATTTGTTTCAGAGGTCTGAAGCTGGGACCCGATCCACCCCTTGGTGAAGCCAGCAGGAGTCTTCCCATTGACTTCAATAAGCTTTTCATCCAGCTTCTGCTTGGTGTTCTTTGTGATTTAATATCTCTCCTTTTCTAAGATGCAGACATGTTTCGATGAAGTTGGAACACACCACAGAACCATTGCACCCTGAGACATAAGGTCCCTCTAAAAGGGATGCAGGTACCTTGTCCCCGGGGGCAGGGACAGCTGTCCTTCCTCCCAGGTGGTTGTGGTGTACAACGATGGGATACCGTCAGCCTCTGCATATTCACTGCTTACTGCAGCTTCTCATGATCTTCTGGTTCAGGAGAAATTTTATTTCAAAGCTCAAAATTTTACATGTCTTGTTGGTTCTTCCTGTTTCTTTGAATGTCAGCAGTTCTAGGATTAAGTAAGTAAAATATCTGATAGACAAAACCCACCAGCCTAAAAAACAGTGTTTCATGTGTATCTCTTATATCTTTTAAGTGGTGTGCTACAAATCAATTTGCAATTAGCAAATGCCCATGTCATCTAACAA
The DNA here is from genome assembly GCA_022605575.1 of Laterallus jamaicensis coturniculus. Taxonomy (NCBI): domain Eukaryota; kingdom Metazoa; phylum Chordata; class Aves; order Gruiformes; family Rallidae; genus Laterallus; species Laterallus jamaicensis. The sequence continues at coordinate 13,128,396 of JAKCOX010000012.1, forward strand.
AACCGAATCTGGCAGTTTGATGTTAATATCTAACAGCAGATACTGGTAGATCATGGAGATGGGTAAATGCATGATCAAAATCCATGTTCTGGAAATCCCCTCATTTTTAAAAGTGTTCCTTTCCACTAGGGTTACTCATTTAGTTTGGGGCAACTTGTGCTGCTGCTGCTGCCGCCATTAAAATATTGCAAATGCGTTTCTGAATGAAGTTAATTCATTACTTTGCAATTCTGAGCTTCTGGAAGCAAAGACCCACGTGGGCTGCTACATACCACTCAGATGCTACACCAGTCCTGCAGTCCTCAAACCCTTCGTAATCTGTGTCTGCTGGTAGGGGCAGCCCACCCAGCATAAAAAGGCATGCAAATGATTTTAACAGACAAGCATTGTGTTGACCAAGGTTTCCAGTGTTAAACTATCCAGAAAGATTTAGACAAATTTTTCCCTATGGTAAAATGCATATGTTAGTTTAAAGATGAAGAGAAATGAAATGTGTTATTTATAGCCTGAAATATCCTTAATATTACACACATGTGTATTTCACTTAATCGTTGTTTTGATAAATGCCCACACTGCTAAACACCTAATGTACAACAGGATGTGGTTCCCACTTAAATTAGCAGATGCTATAGTTTCTGATTGTTAATGGTGGACCTGTTTGCCAATAAAAACAACTGATGGATCAGCATGTGTGAGCTACTGAACCTCAGCAGAAGCCCAAACTAATGAGAGAGAGAGAAAAATGCTTCAGGTCACAGTCAGCAGATGGGAACTGGCCAGATGTCTGTCTGGGGCAGGGAAAGTGCAGCATGTATTTAAATATATATCTATGTTTTTATATAGCAGCAACCACTGCGAAGTTCAAATACTTGGACTAACCAAAGCATTGGTTTTGAAGTTTACTTTTGCAGTTGGGGAACAAAAATAAATGGAAACAGCACATCTCCAAATCTGAAACTCCAGCTATCAGATGGCACTGAAATGGTCTTTACATGCAATTTAGAACACAAGAAAGCTCAGACTGTTGCAAGTTGGCTGAAAGCTACATTAGGTGATTTTGGCAACCTAAGATATCATCTGTGAGCAGTTGAAAATAAAATTGTGGTTTAATTTTCTCTTATGTTTTTATTAAGAAAGACACATTATAAAATGTAATATGTCTAAACAACATTCTTTTGCAAAACAGGTAAAGGAATGGAGAATATTAGCTAAAAAAGATGAAATCATGCCATTTCTAATAAAGAACCAAGCTATACAATTACGTATTAAAAGCTAAGCTAGCTAGTTTCCTAAACATGCAGGCAGTAAATGTATGATTGAAAATGTCAGGATTTTTTTAATCACATGCTACTGCAAAATCACACATATCATATATCTGTAAGTAAAATAAATGAAACCTGCTTATTTTTCACTGAAAAAACTTGCACTTCTGCCCAGATTCAGCAACCTGGTCACACTGTCGCTGTGAGATTTATTCATCAGCTAAAAGATATGCAGATGCCTAAATGCCTGACCCGACTAGGGCCTGTAAGACAAAATTCATTATAAGTATAAATGCAATTTGTTCATGGATTGAAACAATTTGAGCATTTCATTTGTCTTATTTATAAAAGAAATTTCCTGGTATGTGGTTCACAGCAAGTATATTTTTCCTTGGGGATCTAATTCAAACCTCACTGGACTTGATGACCATCTTTCCACTTGCTTTGGTGGGTTCTGGATCCATCCCCATCTGTGAGCAGGGTACATCTGCTGGCCTAAGCCAGGGTGTTCTTGGCTCATGGGTTCTTTGCTCTTGCATTGAGGGAGCTGCAGTACTCAAAAAAGAGTTTGCCATGAGGGAAACAGTTGCATCATACTTTTTGATGTCAACAGTAAGCAGGAAATAAAGGATTTTTCCTTTGGAGAAGGCCTCCTAACCCTGTGGGATATTTGGGTGCAGAAAGGCCTCAGCAAGGGCACGATGCATCAGGATATAAATGGAGGCAAACCTTTCCACCTACTCTTGTAGCTGGACCATGGGGTCCAATATATCATAGCAGTGGCAAGAAAATGCTGATAGCAAGCAGGGTCAGTGCTAGAGGGCAATGGGAAAGATGAAAATGGGAGATACCTGACTGCCAATGTCTTCGTTGGCTATTGCAATATTTGATGCAGTACAACACAAATACACCCACAATGGGGGAAGATTTTGGCAGAAAACACTCTTTTCTGTGGCTTTTCTCCTGTCTTGGTCAGACAACATCCTTGTTATTCCAGAGCTGCAGCTAAGACAGCTGTAGCACAGGAACCTGTTTATTGTCTTGCAAAAAAGTTTCAGGGAAAAAAAAAAACAACTACGAATCCTATAGCATTAGTCATGAGGTGTGTGCTTTGTATCATGCACAATATAGTGTCTAAAACATAGCTACTCACTCATTAAAATGTCGGAGAGAAAGGTAGAGGTTATTCAAGCACAAGAGAGCTCCTGTTCGATGGTTTGACTGAACAACAATAGAAATCTGCACCTGCACAAGTTTCTGCCAAAACTGATCTCACACTACTGTTGATCTTGATTAAATTCATTAGACTGGGAGAGATGGATTTCTATACATCTTATTGTGCGTGTTTTATGGGTTATGCTCCTGGGTGGAATATAAGGTGGTTTTTGTTCAGGAGACTGTAGGAAAATCATGCTGAGACCCAGGCCTGCTTTAGAATTCAACAGATTCAGCAAAAACTTTGGCCAGGACTTATTTTGGACTTCAGTAAAACTCTATTATAGGAGTTTCCGTAAGTTTAAAGGAACTGTCTGAGAGTTTGTATATATTATAAATCCTATTCTGTACAGATTTTGCCTGCAGTAGCAAAGCAGCAACATTTTTCAACGATTCTGGCTTAAGTTATAAAGCTCTATCCTGGAGCGATGAAATTAGAAAAATATTTTACAAAACCAGAACACAGGTCACATATTTGCAATATCTTTCTTTAGCATTAGCCCTCTTTGAAAGGAGTTTTATGTCACAGCTGCACAGCACACATTGACTGGTTGCATCCAAAATATGGAAAATAAAAATCTCAGGTTTGTCCGCTCATTTGATACTGTAAAGAAAACCAACCAGCTTTCCTGGCTGATGCTCATTCCTCCCTTCTACCTGTGCTACAGAGATGCATCTTTGTGTATATATATACAGACATACACATCTAATTTCTGCATTTTCACTTTCCTTTGATTTACAGTTGTGCAAACAAAAGGCTTGAAATCTGATTATAATCTTACTAAGTTAATCAGGCTGTTTATATCAGTAATTAATCAATGTTGCATGTATAGGCTCACAACCTGCCCCAAGGTATACAAGTTAGCCTTGCCTTTCGCTTTGCATCATCATTTGCATCAGTACAAAGAGAGTGCAAACATGTGTGCAGTATTCTCTCTTCACCCTTGACTCATTTTGCTCTGCGATATATGACAACTGAAATCCACGGTCAGTAAAAACATGAGACTGCAATAACATAGCAGCACAAGGGACTCTGCATTGCCTGATTTGAGATGGGGTGGTGGCTTGGCCCATGCCCTGGTAAAGAGAATCCCCATCCCACCAAGACCTCTGGCCAGAGGAAGGACATGCAGTGCTCCTGTCAGCAGATGCATCAAGGAGAGTGGGAGACGGTCAGTCCAAAGCACAAGCTCACCTTTTACCTGTACAGCTTGCCCAGCTGCGTACTGCCAGAGATAAGGGTCTGCAGCAGCACATGGTTTGAGGAGCTCTGCCTCATTTTGACTATGCTTGGGTGCATCTATGGAGAAACAGTACAGCTTGCCAGGGCTGATATTCTAGCACTGAGATCCATATACGCATTTTGTAGATTATGTGTGTGTGCCTAAGCACACAAGTGTTTGTGTACGCCTGGGTGTAGGCTCACTGAGCTAGAAAGAACAAGATGTCACAACAGCAGATAAACAGAACACAGAGCTTAATGTATAGCTTAGTGCTGTCCTGAGCTCACAGTGAACTGTTTATAAAGGAATTATTTTAATGTGATGCAATGCTCTCTGCAATAAAACATGGGTATTGTTTGAGAAGAAGCAATGATATTATTCAGCACTCTCTACCAAGACAGTACCTCCCTGCTCTAGCAGTGTGTTTTAATGCAGGATTGGTATGTCCAACTGAACTGAAATTTGGAAAGAGTAGGTTATGTGAGAAGGAGTAAGATCTGTAGTGAACCTACATTTCTTTCAAGGGTGTGGCTTCGATATTAGTCTAACTGGAGTTTGTAGGTTCTATGGTTTTGCAAAATTTAAGAAGTTGGTGAATCCATTTTTTAAAAGAACTGTTTCCTGTTGATGTTTTTATGTCAGGCTCAGGAAGAGAACATAAAATTGAAACAGTGTGTGCAAGAAAAACATTTTAGCCCTGACACATAGAGGGAATCAGCTGACCAGAGGACCTGAAACATCTCAGGACTAGACAAAATTAGGACACCTTTAAAAAAAACCAAACCGAAACAGAACACAAAAAAAAGTGACAAAAGGACATTTTCACATACTGACACTGAGGACTTTTGCCTGATTCTACAAAGACCTTAAAAATTTTTTTTTAAGGAAAAAGCCTACCAGCTTTAATCCTCAGTATGTTGCCTAGCTTTTTTGTCCACATCAGAGCTGTCTTTTCGTCCTATATCTGCCTGTCACTAAATAGAAAACCCTTTCAGGCTCTTGAATTGAGAATTATTATCCAGTTAACCAAGCTCTGCCTGGCCATGGCATTTTCTCAGACAGGATCCAAAGTAATTTCTGCAATGAATGACTGTACATCCAGAGGCTACATTCTGTAATTATTAGCTAAAGATGGCATGTACAGCCCTGAGGTGGTTCTTATTTCTCCTCACAGTTCCGACTTACACAAGGTACTTAAGTTTCTGGCCACAAAAGCAAGGTGAGACAAATCCTGTATTGTTATGCACCGAATTATGGTGCCTGGGCTGCACCTGATCAGGCGTTCAAGACAGGCTTCACCCTAATTCTTAATATACTTGCTGGGAAATGTGAGGAGACTGGGGACAAGAGAAATGACTTGACATTATTTTAGGATCCTTCCAGATAGACCGGGAGGACATCCCACCTTCCCCTGGGGACATCTGATCCCAGAAGAGACCATAGGACTGCTCACGACTCCCTAATCAAGGGAAAGAATCAGAGGCAGCTGAGAGCAGTCCAAGGGACAATGGGCATGAAAGCATCCTCTCATTTTATTCAGAGATAAAACTTCCAATGACTCCAGTGGTGCAGTTTTACCCATCCATTTGCAAGAGACCATTCATCAGTGACACCCGTGCTGTGGTTAAGACAGGGGTGTGGAAAACCAACATATTCTCAGAGCATTTGCCATATTCTTAGCATATGGCCCGTGCACTGAGCCCTTATTTGGGTCAATGAGAATTTCTCATGCAGAATGAGCACAGAAAACATGCACAGCCTGTGCCTGAGAGGGGGCATATGCCTGCAATAGCTAAATATTTTAACGGGAGAAACACACTTTAACGAAGGAGCTAACTGCATAAGCCGAGGCAGGTTTTACTGAGACCATTAATTTACACAAGCTGTATGATTCTGTTCTCATGAAATCTGCCATGCATAATTACTAAAGATGTTAATAAATAGTCAGCAAATCAGAACAGCTGGTTATGATGATATCCAGCTTTTCTAAGAAAAGCCAAACTTTAACCTCACCACCATTAATACTGTGAAACATACACTGGCCAGTGCATGTGATGGGATACCCTAAATAGATGAATATCCATTGCACTCCCTGTCCTGGATAGTGCAAAAAGGCCTAAGGTTGGCATTTTCTTTGATGTGGACCTTCCAGCATAATTGCCTTTAGTTGAAGAAATAAAACCCAAAGCAAATCCCTATAAATGATGCAAAGGGAGGAAGGGTTTATGCTTTCCTTTGAAGTCATGTGAGATGTTCAGATGCAGAGATTGATGCTGCTTGAGAATGTGGCTAGTATGTAGCTGCAGTCAGTTTTCACCACTTCTTTGATAAGAGTGATCTGCTGAGCCTGTATTAAAACCGCAGTTGTGCACACAGAAATTTTCTGTATACGGTATCAAAATGCTTTCATATCTTACGTAGATAAAAGCCACCTCTCTTCTTTTCACCTTTTTCTAGTTCCAGCTAACAGTTTTGGAAGTCAGTCCAGCAAACTGTCTGTCTTTGGTCTGTATTGCAAAGGCCTGCAAACCCACACCCTGCATTTCTTATTTTATTAATTACTGATGGATTTATCCTGATTTCCCTCACATCCAGTCACATCTCTGCAGAACCCTCTGTGCCCATGCTTAGCATGCTAATGAAGTGTGGCTACTTAGATGCTGTTCAGGAAGTTCTGCTTGTCAATATATATTATATGTCAGAAACCTGTGAGTTTGGAGCAAAACCAAAACTGGGGATAAGGCATTGTTATGTGTTATGGCTGGCTGGCAGCTTGGCACCTGGAGAGGACTTAAATTTCCTCAGCAAATAAGGACTGACATTAAGTTCATGGACGAACATTCGCATAAGCATCACAAAAAGCTCTCCCTGGCTGGATGTATCATCCAGCTTCTTTTGACAGGCTTTCTTTCCCAATAGCTGCTTTCCACATTCAGCTTGCAGAACCAAGAGCCTCCACGTCCCTTGATGTTATTACTGCTATACTTTAATTTCCTCTACACCTAAAATGGGTCTGACTAATATATCCTCTCCACTAGCTAATACAGAAACCTTAGCTCTGAGGCAGTCTGTATTGTATAACACAAATCCCATCTCCTTAGACCAAGGGACTGTCAGTTTTATAGACAAAGCAAAACAAACCCAACAGGAGCATTTATTTGGTCCAGGTGAGAGACTTTGATCGGATTCGGTCATCTGTGGATTGTGGTGCTGGATGTCCCAAATGCTAGGAGAAAGCCCTACCCATTGAGCACTGACCATGCTCTCCCTGCTGTCACCTGAAACTATTCAGTCCCAAGAGGGTACCTTCAAGGATACCACCAGAAAGTCCAAAATAATTTAAATCTACTCCCTGAGTGACCCATGTGGTAATCTTTCTGTGCAAGTCCCTCTATCCTACTAAAGTGAATGACTGGCCTCTCTTGACTATGCCCATTGCTCCAGAGCCTTGCGCAGATCCTTACCTCACCCCCTTCTTCTCACTGTCATTGGCTTCAGCAGAGGCTTTGCCATGGTCAAAACTGCAGCTACCCTTGCAGCTACCCATTCAAGGCACAAAACACCCCAGCCCCACCAAACATGTGGTGTTGGTCCCACCCCAACTCTGGCAAGCTCCAGCTTCCACACGTGACCCACAGGAGATGACTGCCAGCTCCACAGTTGGCCTTTTTGGAACACCAGGGTCCCCTTAAAAAAACCTCAATCCCTAAATCTCAGAGATGACAGATTGCTTCAATTAGCTGTGAGAATATCCAGCCTCCTTTGTAACCAACAATAGCAGCATCAGGTTTGGAGGTAGCAGTAGGCTCCTTTGATAAAGGCCTCTTCCAAATGCCAGCCTGTCACTTCCCAGCAGGAGAAGGACTAAAAGCATTTCAAGGGAAGAAAAGTGGCAGTGGGCACACTCCATACCTCAGCAAGCTTATTATAAAATGCTGCTTTTATAATGTAGTGGGGGAGTTTTTTGTGTTTATATATAAATTCTGAAAGGTAAACTTCTGCATCATAGCATTTGACCTTAAAAATGCAATTTTCTCTTCCCCTGTAGCAGCTCGGCTTGTACCTAATGATCCCCTGAAAAAGCCATGGGAACATTTTTTATTAAAAAGAGTACTTTACATCTTTCCCTGGATGACAATCACAATTATGAGTTCTTTTGAATTAGAATTAGATAGGTTAAGTGACAAATACAAAAGTGGACCTGTCTTTTCCCCAGATTGGTTTGGTGTTTTCCCTTTTTGTCTCAGTCCTCTTCTTTTTTTTTTTCTAGTATTCATAGAATCATAGAATCACTGAATGCTTTGGGTTGGAAGGGACCTCAAAGACCCTCTAGTTCCAACTCCCCTGCCATGGGCAGGGACACCCCCTGTTAGACCAGGTTGCCCAAAACCCCAACCAGCCTGGCTTTGAACACTGCCAGGGAGAGGGCTTCAAGTCAGACTGTGAATATTCTGAATCTGCTCTTCAACATATCGCAGCATATCATGAGGTTCCAGCACTGCAGGTGCGATCACTGGTGAACAATTAATCAAAACTGAAACCCTGATTTCACAGAAATCTTAAATGCAAACATGAAATGTATTTTTATAGTCAGTTTTGTCTCACTTTTTGTTTTTTTCAATGGCTTCAAAATATTTTCAGATGTTGGAATGTGCATTATGTTTTTCATTTTAAAATCCAAAGAGAAATTATGAAAAATAAAATACATTTTGGAACATATTCCCACCTGAAATACCTCTTAAAACTTTCCAAATGTTGAAAAACAAGACAGGCAGTGTCTTTTTTTCTTTTTAAATCTGTGCTGACTGCTGAGAATTTTATCAAGGATGGATGTGAAGAATGATTATACTGAAAAGCTTCATGGTTTCCACCCATGGGCTGAAAAGAAATAAAGCAAAGAGGCTCATTATTTCTCTTTCCACATCTATCACAGTGATTACTGTACTCTGAAAATTGGACAGCCACGCCAAAGTACAAAGTTTCTTTTTTTTTTTAACCCTTCTCTGTCTTATATGAGTTTTTATGTCATCCCAGGATTAAAAAGAACCAACACAAATAAATTTTTCTTGATAAAAGCTATGAGAATAAATTTTATTTTGAAATCAGTAATCTTTTTTCTATTATTGTGTTATTAAAGAGTGGGCAGACAGAATATCAAAGGACAGGGAAAACAATATGGAAGCCCATGGGGAAGCTCAGAACAAAATAAAAAAGGGGTGCATTTTTATTTGAAAGCAAAAATATCTCAAAGTGAAGCACTGAACTTAGAATGAAATGACACTCTGGATAAAAATAAACTCCATGATATAATCTGGATCCACTAGTGACTATTTTTAATGGAAGTAGAATAATTTTATTCCTTTCATTTAAATTGACAAGTTAGAATTATTAATTTAAAAAATGTCAACCTTTTGTGGCCACCTTTATCACTGATTCCTTATCTCCAGATGTAGAAGCACACCCACCTTCACTACTATGCATGTGCTTTCCTACTTCACCTCCCATGGGGCAAGCTCTCCAGCACTATCTTAAAGTAAATATTAGTTAAGTTTATGAGGCTGTTTATTTCATTGTAACTTGTGAATGATTAGTCAATGAAAAACCACTGCCTGGAGAATGCAGAGGACTTTTGAATGCTTGAAAAACTGTGGCCATGAAAGCCCAATACATCTAGAAGTCAAGAGAGTAATGATCAATACCTGGCTTTGTAATTTACCCCATGTTCTTTCTCCCAGACACCCTGCCCTCCTTCTATGTAGGCACATGAGCATACAGCTTTGAGATGTAAATTGAGGTATTTTCTCCCTTGTCTTAGATAAATCTAGAAATCCTGATCTTCCCTGTCTTGTCTGGTAAGGCCATGATACTTAAAACATTAACTCTGTATGTTGTCTGAATTCTCTCGTAAACTTTCTGGTGCCAGAAAATAGCTGGAGATATTTGTATCAAGTCTGAATAAATAAAGTCCTAAATTGGAAAAATGAATTAGAGTGTACTTCCTGATATATTGAAAACGCAGTTATTTATAAAAAGAAATGAAGCCACAAAATACCACCAAAAAACCTGTGCATAAATTTTAAAATACTTTTATAATAGTAAAGAACCTTGTGCTTCAGGAGCTACAGTATTGCCAGGTGAATACTCAAAGCAGCCCTGCAGAAACTTCTGTAATTAGCAGGTTAGGAGGCTGCAGCTACTGATCAATAGTTTGACAGCTACAGTTACTGTCATTAGATATTTGCAAAGCAAAGCTTGAAAAAAACTGGTGACACAGCTCCACTTTGTACTTGGGATGATTGTAACACTCCACATGTTGAGTTCATTTCATGACATGCTTTACATGCTTATTAGCGGCTTGTCAAAAATTCATCTTTCCGAATGAATGGGATGTAACCATTCCATAGCAATAGGCACTGAGGGAGACAGCAACTGAGACTACATTTTACAAACACGAGGTTATCTCCTAGGAGGGTGAAACAAGTGATGCCAGGGTTGGAGTGTCTGCCCAGTCTTGCACTCCTCTTCTCATCCCCAAGTGAAACACAAAATGAAAAGTCCCAGGGCTGATGGGCTTCTGGCAGAGTAGGGAGGGAACCTTGCCATACCACAGTTTTGTCGTGGTCTTTGCTGTCTGTCCCAGAAGCCAGAGGTATTAAGCATACTATGGTCATGTACAGGAGCTCCAAGTAGAAATAAATCTCTACCGTTAAGTAAGAAAATATGGCTTCCAACCTTGCAGAGAGAGGCAGCTTTTATCTAAATAGGACTGCCTGCTCTGACAGGCCATGAGTAACAGTCTCAAAAAGCCCATTTTGACTTAGTGTATGTCTTTGTCACAGTTTTTCTCTCTGGGACCCCTCCACTGAAGAGGTGAGTGCTGAAGAAATTGAGGCAGTTCAAGATTTTAGCTCTTAATTATCCTCCTTCTAGCAAGCTACCTGTAAATTGCTGCTTTGCCATGTGGTGGAGCTGGTAGACAGCAGTTCCCTAATTTAATTTTTCTCTCTCTGGAGGTTGTTGCTATGTTTGGAATCTTTCTTTTTTAACAGTTTTCACAACTATGTTTAGTCTGGTAAACTACCTATAAAACTTAATCTTTGCTTTTGTATTTATATTGTAAACCCTCAACACTGAGGAAAACTTCAAAGCTTGATTTTTTGGAGTGAGAACCGCCAAGTCTGACGGCAACTTTCCACCCCAATGCTTAATGACAACTCATCTATTATTCCATGAAGAGCAATACCTCTGAAGGGATCTGTAGATCTCATTTTTCTATTTCTAGACGACAGAGGAACTTCTAGACCACCACAGAGGATGGTCATCTAGAGTAATGCACACAGCATAGGTAGAGCTGGAACACATCCCAGAAATTAAAAATTGTATGGTGTCTCATGTCTCAGTGAAATTCCTCATTTTCAGCACATACTGAGTTGATCAGTTGAATGCCTTGTTCTTAAAGAAGCCGGTACTTCAGTGATGTGCTCAAGTGGAGACACGTCCAGTTCTGCTCAGCATTGCAAGGCTCAGATTCAGATGTTCACATTGTTTTAGGACCCAGACTCCTCCTGGGTCTGAACAGTGCTTTGGAAAGTCCTTATAGGTTTCTGCCTACAACTTTTCATATAAATCTTTCCAAATCTGATCCTAAATGTAGAAGAAATAATGCAGAGAGAAAAAAGTAATGATTAAAATAGTGCAGTATAGTTCAAATTTACTAATTATATTCCCCACATTACCATTAACCATCTGTGTTGGCTAAAGCAAGTGATATAAATTCACTATGCCTCAGTTTACTTCTCTGTAACTCTGACATAATATTTGCCTCTACTATAGCTCTGAATGTGTGAAAATTCATTTGAAATTCTCAGATAGAAAATAAGAGTATATGGTAGTATGGTCATTATTACTTTCAGTCTTCATCTCATGTTATTTTCTAGACTGTTTATTATTTTACACTTCTCCCCCCTCTCAATACAGTAGTCAACTGTTTCGTTCCTGAGAAACAGCATTTTAGAGCATTTCATAGAGGTGTTGGTGGCATATGGTCAAATTCCAGTATGACCAGTTTGCCAGCTGAAATTGTCCCAATAGTTTAAAGCAGATGGAGTATTTTTCTCTTCCTTTAATGTGTTCAGCACGGCTATCCACCATGAAATACCCTTTGCATTTCTCCTGTGTAGCTCTGCAGTAGTGAACCAAGTTTATGTTTCTGACTGTTTTGACTACAAAGTAGTTTGAATTATTTGGGGAAATGCAAGACAGAATTAATAATACTGACACTGTGTATAAAATACCAGTGTTTGAAACCACATTTGTGAATAACTGTTTTATTTCAGATTTCTTATGGGCTGGTCCTTGCACATTAAAAGAAGACTTATATCCTGTCCAATCTCATATGTGCATTTTAAATTATGGAATGAAACAGAAAAATCACCTAGTTCTTTTTGTTTTCTGCATTCCCATAGCTCAAAAATAGTCCCATTTATTAAAAAAAAAAAAGGCATTATGCACAGTTTATAATGTGGATTGACTCAAACAATGAGAATCTGTTGGATGCTAGATATGTTTGGGCTATTACAGAAGAGTCTTTCAAAGCTTATTAAGACGAATATACGCAGTTATGTTAACTTTTAATGGGTCAATTAAATGTCACACTTCTGTGTCTGGAGAAGAACAGGGTACTTACTTACATTTAAAAATCCCCAGACAAAGCCATACCACAAAATCCAGCACTGCTCCCTGTCTAATGTGGTCAGTTGTAAGATAAATGATGAGAGCAAAAATCTGATTTAAAACTGAAGTTTGAGTTTGAACTATCAAGAAGTTCATCTGGGTCTGGAAGTACTAGCTGATCTCATGTTTACATAAACTGCAATGACAAAGTATATCTGTGGATTAAAGAATGAGGGCCAGATTTTCAGCTAGTGCAAATTGCGGTAGGTCCAGCGAACCCAAGAGAAATAAACTGATTTATACCTCTTATAACAAAGAAATTATTGGCATTAATTGTTTAGAGAAAAAAAAACACAACCCAACCACTTATAAAACTCTTCACACATATATTTGCATGGATTCAATTGTAACACAAATGATTAAAAACTGAGGATAGTAGCTTCAAGGTCACCTTTGAAAATGTGTTTACTGTATATGAATCAACCATGTGTAAAATGAGGACATATTCTTACTGTATAAGAACACATTGCAGTAAGCTGCACATTTCTCTACCCCTTTGATATATATTTAAATGGCTTCATCCCAACATGACCTTGAAAGGTTAATTTAAAACAAGACTTTTTTCTTTTTTCTTTTTTTTTTTTTTGCTATTTGCTTTAAAACAAGGGTTTATGTAGGACATGTTGTTCACTTGATGTTAAATCTCATCTTACAAGGGTGTTCTGGAATGTGTTGGAATAAATCTCAACAGTCATATTCACTGAATAATAGCTAAATGTTTGTGAGTGCAATAGGAGGTATAGCTCAAAATCTTTCATGACTAGAAAAAAGCAGTGTTATTTTAAGACTCAAATACTTAGCGCTTTCCTGTTTTCTCTCAGCATTGTATCAGTAGGTACATTCTTTGAAAGCAATCACATCTTGGTTTCTTTAGTCTGCAGAAACCCCATCTGTGTATGCTTCTGATAGAAACCAGATTCTGCACTGTGGAATCCACTGGAGCAACTTATCTGCAGCTCGTATGTGCATATTCTCCACCTCATTTACATATAAATTACACAATGTATGGCATAAGGACTGCTTCATCCCCTCAACGGGGAGGTCACTGTGGGAAAAGGGGGTGCAGAGGTGAAAGCTGCCCCTGGCCAGGGCTTTCTCCAAGGAGGCACAGAGTGCCCATCAGCCCCCAAAGTGGGCAAAGTCTGTAGAGGCAGGCTTGGCACCCACTCAGCAGACAGCGGTGTCCATCTGGGGTTTTTCCTGGGATGATGCTGGAAATGGACAGAGGTGCAGCTGGGCTGGGAAGGCAGCAGCCACCGCCCGCTGTTGTTCAGGCATGAATTCCTCAGCTGGCACGGTTGCCCTAAAGCCCTTTATATCTGTTTGATCCCCATCTCTCTTCTTAGCTTTAAAAGTACTTCCTTGAGTGGTGTAATCATGGGGCAATTTTCCTCTCATGCCAAGTTTAGATACTGTATATACTACTCATATGTTGACTTGGGTGACATTATTTCCCAGTTCCCAGTGAGATAGGGATCAGACCACCTCTGTGCAGCTCAAAGACCAAAGAATTGCAGCAGACAGCATGAGATTTCTTCAGAACATTTTGGAAGTGGAAATTGAAGTCATTTGAGGATTAACATTTTGTGAGATGGGGAGATGAACCCCGAAACACAACATCCTGAAACTGCTCAGCTGTTGTTCGCTGCTGAAGGTTTGAAGGCAGAGATTGCAATCTGTTCATGCTCTATCTGCTTGCTGTACGGTTTGCAGAACAACAAGCAAGACAGGTCAGCACTGGCCCCCCTTTCCTCTGTCTGTGTAAACTGGTATTAGTGAAGGAAAGCAAAAGAGGTTTGAAATCCTACTTGAAGCGGATACTGGTTACTTAAGTCAGCATTATGTTCAGTAACAGCAGACACAGCTGTCTTGACCACACACAGACCATTTTAGCAATTGCCAAAGTGCAACACTTGTTACACAGCCAAGTCTTAAATTATGGTAAGCAATGAAATAACCAAAGTTGTTTTAAAAGAAAGCACATCAGTTCCATTCATATGAAATTTACCTTTCAGATAATTCTTGACATGTAATAAATGTACATTTGCCAGTTTTGTGAGCAACAAGACTAAAGAAAGTAAAAATTACTTCATAAAAATAAGCTAGCCAGGATTTTATATGAATGGGACTTAATGACTATGCAATTATAATTTCTAAGTGCCTGTAATTATGAAAGTAGGAACAGGCATATAGACCTCTTTTTTAAATTATTTTTTTTTTAATCAAGGTTATAATGAAAATGTGTATCAGTCACAAGGTTTGGAGGGACAATAGAATTAGGCATCAGTTCAGCAGAGAACTTAAGCATACGCATATAATTGAGCATGGACTTAAGCTCTTTGCTGCAGTTGAACTGTAGGAAAGGTACAGGTACAAAATACCTTTCCAAGGTATTTTGGCATTCTCAAATATTTTGAGTTGGTCAAGGAAAAGATAATATTGGATTTGCCCAAACTGTTTTAGTTCCACATAGTTTTGCTATGTAGACTTTTGGATGAAAAAAGGGAGAAGTTACTTTCCAGGTTCCTTCTACTCAGACTCTTATTTTAAGCTAGAATAGAGATTTCTTTTTGGCCTTTAAAATTCAAGGAGTCCTGGATATAAAATGGAGAATAAAACATCGCACGAGACCACATCACTACCAAAGAAATAAATGAAAAAGAGAACTGCAGTACAGTGATTTTCACAGAAGCATGCGAAATCCATACACCTGGATGCACACAAGACCCTAACTGCTTCTTTAAATCTGACTTTCCTCTCCCTGCAGCCCTCAAAATTCTCTTATTTGAGATAGATCCAGAGGCTACATAACATCAAAGGAATACCATCAAATCGGTGTCTGCATATGAAGGCTATTTTAACTTCTGCTTCACTTCCATACTGTCAACAGAACGTCCATCCTCTGTTCCTTCCTGCATGCCTGCACTGGTCTTATCTGGCTGTGGTGAGCACAGAGTTTGGTCTAACAGCCCACAAGGGAAGACAACCTTCATCAAAGTGGTCCAAGTTTGGCTTCTGCCTGTGGCCACTGAATAGTATGAAAATGCAGCGGAGGAATAGTTCATGTTGTGAGGTCAGTAATTTTTCCCCTCTCATTCTGGACTTGTCAGAGGTAGCAGCACAGTGCCAGGATGGAAGTAGATGGCAGCTGTAAACAAACTTCAGCTGCCTCATCTGAGGCCTTGTCTGGGTACTATCAAAGAAGGAAAAGAGATGCTTTTGCAGTGGCATGAACTGGGTTATGGATGAACCCCTTCTTTTTTGTCCACAAAGATGAGCTCTAGGTGCATCCTGCATGGTGGACGGTACCACACCGGCATTCCTGGGGGCAGAAAAAAATCAAAGATTTTATTAAGTTTCTCTCCAGCTCTGTTCCCTTTGAAAAGGGACGGTTACTCCTCACTGCATCTCCCCCTTTCACTGCATTTTAAAGTCTACATAATCAATTTCCATATGATTCCTCTAAAAGTAGATTTAGACAAAACTTTCTTTAATAAAAATGAGTCCCACAAAACACAGCATCCCATCAGCATTGAAAAAAAAATTAGATCCTTTATATATTGCTTACAACTGTTGAAAAATTGTAAATGGAAAAAAAAGTCATTGTGATGTACCAGCACCTGCAAAACATACAGCTTATTTCAAAAAATGATCAATATATATGTATTGTGATGGTTGCTATGGTAATACTTCTTTCCCCCCTTGTATAGCAAAGTAATTAGTTATGAAAACCTATGGAACTTGTTAGTAGGCGAGGCCTTGCTGACACATTTGGGTTCAGGCATTGTTTTTGACATGATAGAATATTTATTGCACCAAGTGTGGTCAGCCCTGGGCAGTCTGAGGGGTGATCATTTCTGCAGAGAGAGACAGAGAGAAAGGAGATGTGGCAAGGCCCAGGAAATAGCACATTCAAAAGACAAATACATCTTTCTATTTTCCCATACTTTTCACCAAGCAGTGATCACAGAGCAGATCCTGCCTGATGTAGGGTAATGTACCTCAGCAATGGATTTCCAAATAGGAGATGTCTGGGGAAGAGTGTCCAGGGTTCAGTGCATGTGGCCTTCCCCTGGAGTTGTCTTGAGTGCGTTCCTACCCTCATCATTGCAGGCTGTAAAACCCAGGCCAAGGCAGTTCTAGAAACAAATTATTTCAGAATATGATTTTACCAGCACAGTGGGAACTTACACTGGGGCTTCTCTATGATAGCTGGACTTGAATGTATAAACAGCTTTAAGAGGAAACCTTTTAAGGCACATGGTCTGTATAGCTCTACCTTTGGGAGACACCACATGAGCACATGTATTTGACCCCACTCCCCCCATGTCTTATGCTTTGAACCTTCCTTTGTCAAGGCTGCAGCAGTATGTCTGTGCAGAGGCTGCCTGGGAATCCTCCTGGGCATGGGCTCTTCGCTCTCAACTGGTAGCACTGAGACCCTGCAGTACTGTAGCTCCCAGAAACCACACTGGTGCTGAGTCTGAGGACTACGCACCAATATGCAGAGGAACTTTTTCACTGTGAGGGTGACAGAGCACTGGAACAGGCTGCCCAGGGGTGTTGTTGAATCTCCTTCTCTGAAGATTTTAAAGACCCATCTTGACACCTACATGTGTGACCTGTCCTAGGGAACCTGCTTTGGCGGGGAGTTGGACCAGATGATCTCTGGAGGTCCCTTCCAACTGTACCTTCATTCCACTTTCCTCTCAGCTCCAGTTATGTGGTGCTGTAGGTTTGCAGCTTGGTTTTTCAAGGATGTTTGTTGGTGGAGGTAAACCAAGAAAAAGGTTGTAATGTTCCTCAAGCAATAACTTGTGGCTTTATTTAGTACAGGAAATTTTCAAGTGTAGACAAAATTGTACACGTAGGTACATTTGATTGCCTCATGTCTGGCAGTGTTAGAGGCCCTGGATTGCCCAAGGTCCTTCATCTCTCCCCACCTTTTGCATGCTGCCTCCTTCTCCAGAATGTGGGAGTCTGTTTTGCTGACTTCAAAACATTCCCTAAAGGAGTCAATTAAAGATCCCGTCAAAAAATAAACAAATATGTTCCACTTTCATTTCTCAAACAAACTCCTGCTCCACCTCAATGTGCTACGAAGTCCAGATGATCTATCACATAGTACCTTCACTGGTATGGTTAGGACTTGAAAAGTTTGCCCTGAACTCCAGCCAACTGCCAGTCCCTTAGTGGCTTCTACCTGAAGTTCTCAGTCGCAAACAGAACTCACAAATACATGTAGCTTTTCCCATAATTCCATTTCTTCTCTCTCTGAACAAATGTGACATGATTTTCCTGGGGTTTTTTTTTCCTGATTTAGAAGAGCTGATAAAATATAGAGACTCACATTTAAAACAGGGAGTTTTCCATGAAAGCTATTGAGGGCCTCACAGTAGCCGAAAGAGGAAGATCATGGCAGAGACATGAACATGGAGTAGGAAAACCATTGTCATCTGTAAGAGGTTGAAGACGGCTGGTCAGTATGCTAGGAAGAATAGATGGGGATAAAAGCACTAGTGCCTGGGAGATAAAAGAGCCTCCATCGCAGAGGAAGATGGTGCCAAGGCCATGGAAGCTGTTGCAGCGACTGAAGGGAGATTCTGGTAGGAGAGGGAGCGGAGCAGGAACAGCCCGTGCTTATCAGAGCAGCAATTGTGGACAAGGACAAGGCAGTTGGTATGGTTGAGCCAGCCATACCTGCCAGCCATACCTGCCAGCCTCTGAAAGTAAAGTTATTGCTCACTCACCCTGCAAATTATCCCTTATTCCACTTTTTTCAATCTGCACATGGAAATAGAGCCCTACCATTTTTAAATGAGAGCCATTCATGTGATCATCACAGATGCAATGTAAGGATTTCAGAGGCAATTCCTCAGCATTCCAAGGTGATTCTTTGACACATATTCAAGATCACTCCAAGTACTTGGTAATATGGCAGGATTTCATTTCTGCACGAGTCAAATTCCCTACTGGTGTAAACAGACACAGCCACACTCATTGCAGTGGGATTTGGCGGACTTGTATCGGTGGGGAATTTCCTTGCATTTAGCAATCCTTTAAAGAAAACAACAGAGTAGAAGAAAATACAAATTTTTCTCTTCTTATCCATTAGGTTCCAAATGTAAACTTATTTCCGCCTATGCTGTAGTATTTTAAAACCAGAACAAAGAGCCGCTGAGAGTAAGCACAGCTATGTGCTAATTTATAACTGCTCAGAGTAAAAGGCAGCTCCAGCTGACAGTAGCTTCAAAAAAAATCGTGCCTCCTGTAAATTAGGGTTAGGGAACTGATCACTGAAGGTAAACAGGTGATGAAATACTTCATTAGTACCTCATTTGTAATTTATGTCGGCTGAAGTAGTTGACAAAGAATCAAGACGTAAGTGGTAGATTTCTCAGAAGTGCAGCCTTTGAGGTCACTGAAGTGGATTAATTATAACCCAGTGTAAAGCACAGCCTGTCTCTGTGTCAATTACCAGTATTTGATAACTGAAATTATGTCAAGCTCTGTTCTTCTTCAAGATGCAGCCACACATTTTAAAATCATTATGACTGTAAGCATGAGCTTCACATAGCTAATGAGTTCAGCTCATTTATTAAAGTTCGTTTCGACTTAGTAGATAGTAGTTGAGATTCAGAGGGGAGTGGGTGGCAAGGGATCCAGTTCTGCAAAAATAAATGCCTTCCCCTATCCCCCCTCCTAGTCCTGTGCGGGAGAAACAAATTTAGTTCACTTGCCAAAGAATCATTTAAATGTACTGTAGGAGAAGGAGTTGAGGGAGTCAACTGCTATTAAATATGACCTGCTTCTAATGGCTATCAGAGCTCCAATTGTTCAGTGAAAAGGCTGGGTTTAATGGACTACCTGCTGTTCATATTCGTGATAGCAACATGACTGATAATGTACCTCCACCACATCTTGGGATTTTCTTTCCCCTCTTCCTCCCTTTTTCACACTCTTCCCTGGAACTCCAGAAGTATGGTGTAGGGTCCGATAGCATCTGTTCATGTGTTATCAAAACCTACCACACGCTTTTTGGTAATTCTATCTCACCACGGCTGTGCAATCTGCTGCCAGGGCAGCGCAACGCAGCACGCTCCCTGCATCCCGACCTGCAGCAGCATGGCTGGCACACACCAGAGCTGGTGCCATGGGTCCACACCTCCAGGAGAAATGAGGCCAGATCGCTCCTGCATGGTCAAACAGAACGGCTCCAGCTTCAGCTGAGGTCAGACTTCAGCCAGAGGCTGAGGAACGTGTCTGGTCTACTGAGATAGTCTTTCACTGTTTCCGGCTTTCACCTGAAGTATCTTAGTTGCAAATGTCTCTTACTGAAGTAACTAGTAACATATGAGCCTGTTGCGTAGGTGATCCCTTGTCCTTTTTTCTCTAACTAAATAACATGCAGTCTGGGGTCAGACAGTGTTTTCAATGGAATCTCGCATTTATCATGGCTGTAACTTTATGGAGAGTCATATTCCAATATTCATCAGCAATCTTTTATAAAATCAACAAGCTAATTTGTTGAGGTGGACATAGTACGGTCAGAAGATTTTCCTCTAAAGAATAAATTTCTTTTTAAGATTAACAACATGTGGTGCTAATGTTTAAAGTACAGATTTTATTCTGTCAGTGCAACTCATCATTCCTTATTACACACTGTGAAACCATTTTAAGATTCCTTGTGCATCTTTAAGCCAAAAGAATATCTGACAACCACCCAAGACCTCTGCTGCAGAGTCCAGAGTAAGTATACAGCTGTGACCTAAACCATAGATGTCTAACCTGAATGTCACGAAAATAATTGAGGAAAAGATTTATTTGTGTCTCTGCTTTAATAATGCTTTATTTTTGAGTGGAATCCATCACTCTGTATCAGATTGTCGGTCATATCTTTAGTACCAGGATAATATGGTTTTTAATTTTAGAAGCAGCTAAATGGACCAAATATATGGAGAGATAGACTGAGCAGAATATTCACCAGAGAGCAGCCTTCTGGCCCTACTGAAATCAGCAGAAGTTATAGCATGCACATCAATGTATATGGGATTTCAAATCTCACATTTTAACTTCCACTGTTTTAAGGAAAACATTTTATTGGATAAACAGCTAGAGCGTTGAAACTATCCCTCCCTAAAAGTTCTGCAGCAATAATGACACTGATTTCTTCATGGCATCAATCAAACTGGAACACTTGAAAACACTCACTTCAGTATAAGTAAGTAAAAATGTACTAGAGATTGGAAATGAGGGAAAAGAACTGGTATGAAGGGTATTATAAGCTATGTCTAGACTTACCTGCTAGGAAAAATGATGGCTCTTGTCCAGCCCACACCTCCAGTTTTCTTTTCTGTGAAAATCAGATTGTGGGAAGGTGGGAGGGAGGAAGGAGGGACATCTGGTATGTGCCTGTGTTTTATCCCAGTAGGGAGCTGGGATGTGAGAACACGCAACTGGAAAGTGGAAAATTCTCCCCACATCCCTCATCTAGATACAACTAAGCGCCCACAGTGACCAAGGAAATGGCTTTTTCATAGGAATTTAAAAGTGTTTCCATTTTTTCCACTCATTTGGTTAAATATAGTATTGTAGACTCAGACTTTTCAAAAAAGCTGGGCAGTAGATTGGATTATTTCCTCCTGTGGCACTCTCAAATGGTACATTTGGGATGAGCATAATAATTCTGATGACTCAATGCCACCCTTTTGCAAAGGTGCAAGAACAGGTCTGCAAATTCCTTGTGATCCCAAATGAGCTCCTACATGGCACATTGCAAAAAACAATTTCCACATTCTCCCAATTCCTATTCTGCCACCTTAGCTGAGACTTTCAATGAAATATTAATGCCAAAACTTTTGAGGACTTGCAAAAGGATTTAATGCTGAAACCTGAACTAGACACTGACTAAGAAATGCAGACAGAATGAATTGATTTTTTCTAGACAGCTGTTCATGCTTTCTGCTCCTTTTAGCAGATATTTATCCAAGGCTGGCAGGAATTTGTGTACCTCCAGAAAAGGTGTGTGGCTGCACCAGCCTGGAGAGGGGCGAGACGGATGGTCCCATGAGATGGGTCAGGCAGAAGCAGATGGCCTCAAGCGTCCAGGCTGGCGTGGGGACAGATGGCAACACGGGACAGCTTGGGAAGGGAGACATATGGCAACATGGGATTGGCAGAAGCACAAGTCCTTATGCTGGTCCAAATTACGGGCCTGGTGGGTCTGGATTCGCCTGGGAGAAAGTAAAAGGGCTTTTACATCTTCCCATCCCTCCTCGGACACAGGCAGGAGTGCTACAGACCCCAAGCCATGGCCATGGCTGTGTGCTGTACAGTCCGGAGAGTGATGTCAGCCACTGCTGACTGCTGAGCCTTTCTGAATATTTTTTTTCTGCTATAATTTCAGCATTTAACAAGTTTTCACCATTTTTACACACACTTACATGTTTTGATTTTCATCAACACACGGTTCAGCAGAGGTAGGATAAAAGGCAACATGTGCACCACTGAGATTTAATGGGCTGATTCAGCATGCTGTTATGTCCTTTGAGACGTGGAAGACAAATGAATTTGCTTGTTCATCATCTTAGAGAGCTGACACATATTAAGTATCAAAAATACCTATCACACAGAAGAACATAAAAACATTTAACACCACAATGTATCCATTGTATATTCCCCCTCCCGCTTCTCTTATTTTTTGGTTGGTAAAGACACAACACGATATTTGCTTCAATTTTGTGGGAGCTTTTTAGGCAAAAATACTTTTTCACCACTAACCACTAACTACCACATTGCACACGTAGAGCATAATTAAGAACAATAATAAATTAGGAGTTGGATGTCTTCCCATGGCATTTTGAATATGGGAGGCAAAATTAAAAAGCTTATGGAATATTCTTATATACATCAGCCTAATATTTGTCAGTATGCCTCCTGTATTTCTTAGCTGTAGCACAAGCTGTCCACCCAGAAATTACATCTTTTGGTCATATTTTAAACAGATGCAGGAAAAGTCATTTAGTTTTGTCACATTAAACTGCTGAAGGAGTCCATAGACAGTGCATCTAGAAAAGCCTGCTTCCCTGGTGAGAACAGGATGAGATTTTTTATAGACACATTAAGTGTATTGAGCAAATTGCATTCACCATATTACACTGTACCTTTTATAACTATTGTCATTGCATTTTTCACCTTTCCAGCATACCTCATCATCTCTTTCATCACCCTTTTTTTTTTTTATTGAATGCACTATTAACAGAGCAACATCCATTACAGAGATAGGAATTAATTAACTTGCAGCAATTGTGATCTCTGGACGCTGAATATTACAGATTTGGTGTTCATATCAGTTGAGACCATTTTCTTGCCTATGACAAGAATATGTAATCACAGAATACTATAGATTGAAGCTCTTATTATTAGGATTAATTTCCTCTTTGGGGAGGAGGAGAAAGAAGTGGTGATCAAGTGAAAATGATTCTTCAGTTTTGGGAAGAGATTTCTTTTATTCTAAAGGAGAGTACCCTAAACTTTGAAATCCATGTACAGAATCTGGATCTGGACTGCTCAAAAAATACAATAGTGGTCAGATATGGATTTTTGTCACCCTACCTTAGCGAGATAATCAATGTTTAAATGGAGATTTGCAATCTGAAATCCCTCTGAGCCAGGTTTGCTGATACCTGCTACTTTTACTTTTTGTGAAAGAGGATTTTCATGGTTACTATAAGGGAATTATTTTAGCCAGAAATACAAAGGGATTTATAATGCAGGTTTTGTAAGAGGGATATATTTACATGGTGACATCATCAAAAGACTGTAAGTTAGACTTGCTGCATCTGCTTTGCCATGCAGATGTAATGAACATGGCTGGGTTCCCTGGCAATAAACATTCACAGAGAATCCTATCTATCTATCTATCTATCTATCTATCTATCTATCTATCTATCTATCTATCTATCTATCTATCTATTATCTCTGAGATTATACATATCCATATGAGTACTTGATTATCTTTCTTTAACAGGCTGATATCTAAGCACTGAGAAATCAGTTACAACTGAAGTGTGTTGGGACAGTGGTACTCAAACAGCTGGAGCTATGATGACTGATAGCCATTGACTGAAGGTGTAAGTTTGACATTTAATTTGTCTAATACAATTTCTTTAAACACACACCACCACCACCACGCCTCATTTCTTTAGAAGGGTCAAATTTTATTTACATTTCCCAAAGGTTTTAATTAAGGCCTCTCCAAACTCATAGTATAATTTGGTTTTCCTTTTATGCAGAATTTTTTCTCTACAGTTTTGAAAAATTCTCCTCGTATTTCATAGCTGTGAAATGGCTCTTTGTATCACTGTCCTACTTATTATAAATGTATATATTCTGCTCCATTTAAGTGACCTTTGGATGATACCAAGAAGTTATAGAGCTTATAAGGTAGAAATCCTTCTGCAGAAACATCCTGAATCATTTTCCTGTGGGAAGAGGGCTTCCTCACCTGCAATTTTGATAGGATGTTTGTTGCCTCAGGAGAATGGCAGAGAAGATCCACAATTTACTTTGGTAGTTTGAGGCAACGTTCTGTCCACTGCACTGAAAAGGTCCAAAATCCACAAAATATAAGAATTAAAATAAGTGTTTTCATAAGCAAAGCACCATGGTTAGTCATGATGCTTCCAATTTGCAACATCCCAGAAAGATGAATGACCTTGCTTATATTGTTATTTTAGTTTTTCCAAGGGATGTATGATGAATGAGATTTTCCAAATGTATTCATGAATAATAATGTACTTTTAATGACACTGCATCTTTGCATAAAGCAGATGATTATAAAGAATTCCAATGGGGACTGATAACCAGGCCCTGTAATTGAAATCATGTCTAGAAGAAATACTATAGTGTGGCTTTGCACATTTCAGGACTACCCAAAACCCAATATCTCTCCTGAAAATGGTAGACTGCCTACAGCTATCATTCCAGCTATTTCTGAGTGATGGTAATAGCTCTGGAATGACATCTGACTTGAAGCAGTCAGGTATTAAAATACCAGACAAGCACAGCTGCCCGTACCTGACTGTACTACAGAAATAGTGATCTGTGGCAAAATGCCATGACAATATGTCCCTTTAACATGTAACCTCACCAAAAGGCAAAAGTTCAAGTAGGTTTGGTATTGGTAAAGTATATTTTCTTATACCCAGCTTTAACAGGGAGTTCTATGGGTTTTTTTCCTCTTCTTTTAGCAGTTGCACAATTAATGGTAAAATTCTGGAAATAGAAATGTAAGGAAAAAATATATTCTAGATAGATCCTCTGTAAAGTAAATATGAAGTCTCTTAAACCTTAATGTAATGTCTTTCCTATATTAGAAGAATTGTAGATTAATTTGCAAGAGTGACTTTTTGAAGGTAATGGTGAAAAGCCCAGTGATGTTTCATTCAGTCTTCTTGGTCCTGCATAACTACTGAGATTTTATTTTTTTTTCCTTCAGAAATAATGGAAATAACTTAGGTGAAATTAAAGCTTCATTTTCTTGGGCATAATCCACAAGCCTCAGGAATAGCTGATGAAATATCCTTGCATTTTTTACCAATTGTACTAATCCAGTCAACACCATAATTGCACTCAGAATCCCTTAGGCCTAATTTGAGTGTAAGGCAAAGCTACTGTGCTATTGTTAAACTCCTTGGGTTTAATTTTTTTACCAGCCAATAATTACAAAACACAGGAAATGACATGGTGAATGATGGAACTATTTTGAAGTGCAAATTTATGAAGCAGCTGCAGCAAATAAAGTGGTAATTTAATTAGGCTTATGTCCTAAAGCTGAGGTGTAGTGAAGAACATTTCTGAGATACAAGCTAATTCAAATCTGGAATAGTAATCCCACATTTAGTAATTTCAGTGCTATAGCTCAGTTAATTACAGCATATTAGCAAAATAATGAGATAATTAATCTTCAAATGCAGTTCTTGTCTACATGCATATTACAGAAGAATTTGACTTATCCTTTCTTTGTATGTTTTTCCAAGAACAAGTTATGACTAATTTCACCTAGAGAAACCCTTCCTCACCAAAACACCTAAATTCTTTTATTTTCCCAACCTATAAGGTTTTGGACAACTCATTCTTTGTTTAAATGAGAAAATACTTTCATAATAGAATCTGTGAGAAGAATCTCAAAAGGTATTGAATTAATTTTATTTGTTAAAGGCTATTGCACCTACTGCTTTTGCTTATATAATTAGAATATATGGACTATTGCTGAGCCATTTAATCTCTCCTACTCCAGTCATATTTGTGGTATAGTGGTTTCCATCTGCACTTTGAAAGCTCATGTTTTTACAGGCAGATAGCAGTTGGCACAGACGATACAATGTATTTTATATGTTAAGAATAGCACCAGAAAATAATACTGTTTCAGAAATGCTCATTGTAATAAACTTAGCAGATTTATCAGTGGAGTATATTTTTATATTTTATAAGTATGATTATAAATATTAATTTCATATTTGAGCCTTCTCAGCACAGTAAACATATATATACTTTTTGTGTCTGTTTGTAGATGTACTCAGCTAGAAAAGGCAACTGTTCTATGACACATCTGCTTCAATCTTTTCACACCACATCAAAAATTCTCTGCATTTCTGGAGGCTCTATTTACTGCAATAGGTACATTCCCCATTTGATTCATCAACCTATTCACGTGCCTTGCAAGTCTGTATCAGTCTACTTCAACTGATTTTATGATGGCCATGGACTATTGTGAGTTTTCAATATTTAATATTGAAATAATAAATACTGTTACTTTAAGTAGTATTAAATACTGTTAATTTTGCCATTGGATGCAACAGAACTAGCTTTTCACATTCTGCCCACCCTTCCACAGGCTGTTTCACTGGGTCCATAATCCATGAGCCTCAAGAATAGCTGATGAAATATCATTGTATTTTTTACCAATTGTACTAATCCAGTCAACACCATAATTGCACTCAGAATCCCTTAGGCCTAATTTGAGTGTAAGGAAATGATGAGTAGGGTTTTGCATGCTGGGCACATAGTCACAAATATCACATTTAAATGCATTATTTTTAATGTCACAAAGGCTAACGTGTTAAGTAACTGCAGAAAAACAGATTTTATCCTCCATAGTAGGTGAGAATATATTTAACGCTGGCAAAACAAAAGCAGAAGAAAAAAGCACCGTCTGGAAAAGAGAAGACTTCATATCTGTTGTTCCATCTTCCACATTTGGTTGACTTCTTTTTGAAGAACTGATGAGATCTACCGGTCCTAAAAATGATGGCCCAAATTCAACAGACTTGAAACTATGCGCTTCCTCTCTAATAATAGGCAATCGCGTAGGGAGCATTGGCGTTAAATCATTTTACCTAAATAAGAGTTTCATAGTGTTTGTCTCATGTAATTTTTGGCTTTGTAACATCAAATGGAGAACTGCTATCTGTAGAAAAAGACTAATCCAAACAACCCAGATGTTTGTATTCAAATCATACTTGACTGGAAATCTTGGAGGATGATAAAAACTCCTATATGCCTCTTTAATATTCCTTGTCTAACATTGTAGAGACACGAGTGAATATATACATGTATTTTAAGATGAGGGAGGAAATGGCAAAATAAGAATGTTGACAGTGGCCTGTGTCACTGAAGGCCTGGGTGGATCAAATGCTCTGTCACTACTGCCATACCTGTAGTCCCCACTTTGCTGAACAAGTGACCCAGGTTCATGCTCTGGGCATGGCTCAACATAGAGAAGCTGCAGCTTTCCAGTGCAATGAAATGATCAGAAGACTTCATATTCCATGTGCTGTGCTCTCTTTCACTGTAGGAAGAAAGGCCAAATCAAAAACCCAGATATTTACTGTGGGGTGGCTTTTTTGCATTTCTTTTTGTTTTGTTTGGGTTTTGATTTGGTTTTTTGGTTTTTTTTTTTTTAAATCTAAGACCACTATATTCCTAAGCTTCACCTTTTAACTGGAGAGAATTAAATTCCCAACTTCACATTTGACAGTGAACATGTCTCATCATGGGTAGAATGTCTCCTATTTTTTTCTGACTGTAGATGGCAATTTTGCTCTGAAGCGGTAGCCCCAGCACAAAGAATCAGATCACAATCTCACTTGCTGGGCAGGCAGAGGGAGCCTCAGCATGCACATCAGTCTTGCAGAAGGCTGAAATAGGGACATCTATAAGACTTGGTTGCCTTCATGTGGTCAGAAGCTTCCTTCATGAAGTCTTTTCATAGAAGCTGAAAATGGGAAACAGTAGCAGGAATTTCAACTTTCCACTGTTCCTGCTGTGTAAAATCTTCTTACTGCCTTCATATCCTCACCTTGCCCACATAGACCTATAGATTGATGAGGAAAGGCAGCCTTTTGAGGACTCCTTGCCTTAGTTTATAGTTGAAAAATTGCAGTGTGGGTTGTGGGAAGAGCCAGCCAAGATGTCGTGTCACTGGGGTGGGCTGTGGCAGCGTAAGAGCACGTCTAATTTATCTCTTGAGTAAAGCTTAGTGGTTGATGTCAGTAAAGTGAAAGCAGTTAAGTTCAGTAGTGGAGTATTTTAGCCCAAAGCCTAAAATTAGTTCTCAGGGAAAGGCAATTATTTGGTTTTCTTTTACTTAAATGCTATGGGGGTTTTAAGTCTTTTTTCAGTATTTTTGTTTTACCCAGAGACTGGCAACAGACAGAATGGAGGAGGATTGCCTGTGGGATGGAAGTGACACAGGGCCTTAGCTGAGTGGTTTGTAACCTCTGCAGGACCTTTTCACACAAAGTCAAGAGACATCTGACTAACCTTTGCCCTCCAGTAAAGGAAGCACCACGTAACAGAAACATTTATGGATGTTTTTGTTCTCCAGATGCATGCTGGTTAGATGGGTAAGGTTTGGTGATTCCTCTCAGCAGAGAGGATTCATAACGTGCCTCACTAACTCCATAGTCCTCAGGCAGATGGCAAACTGTTGTAACTGAATCACAGCTTGCAGTCGTACACTGGTTTTATGCAAAATTACTTGATTTTATAATACCACATATTGTGATAATACTGGAAGTGCATTTTTGGTATTATGCAAAGGGATTTTTGTAACAGGAAATACTTAATGTCATTTTTCTTCAATAAAGTGCACCATCGTCATTATTAACTTTCCCTCAGAGATATTTAATGTAATATTTAAAATATTTGGGGAGACAGCCAGTCCATGACTGAGATTTTCAAACTTGCCATCTGTTTTCCATTTCAAAAACGAGGAGGGTCTCTAATCTGGTTTACACCAACTGTCCAGGATTCTCGCTCTTGGTCACTGAGGCAGCCAACTAGTAACATTAACAGAGAAAAATGTCTTATTAGGAAACTGTTTACAAGAACTGTAAGGTTGTGTCCCTTAAACACATCCTTCCTCTCCAGAAGGTACTTCTCAAAATGCCATAATTCTTTTTGTTTTGCAGGTCTTTATACTCTGGGATCATTTTCAACTCTGCCTTCTCCATTGCACCACACATCCAATCATTTGTCCATTCTCATTTTTTATTTACTTCACAGAGTTTTCTACCTGAAATTTAGCCATGATTTGAAGAAGAGAAACAAGCTTCAATTTTATGACCAAAGAATGGTTCAGTCATGCCATATACTTGCCTCAGCTTTTATGGTCACAATTGGGATATAGTTTTGATGGATGCTTGGAACAGCTTTGTGATTATTACCATAAAGTGGAAGAGTACCCTTGATTGATTTTTGTGTTTTCCCACAGGTACGTGAGCTGAGTACAGTTGCTGCAATTTGTCCCTTCGTGGTGTCCCTACCAACTCTATATTCTCCAGAATGACTGGCCTTGATCAGAGGAAAGGAAAGACAGCACACAAAATTGAGGTGTTGGTGTGATGCCAGAGACATAGACTGTTTATCTTGAGGTGGTGCATTTCCTTAATGAAATATATAACCAACTGAAGTTAATGACACCTCATAGTGATTTCCAGGTTTTCTAATGAAAGAAAGTGTACTTCAAATATTAGATCTGGTCTCAGGAGACATGCTTCTGTCTCCCTCCTTTATCTACCAGCCATGGCTCTTAGTCCCAATATTTTCAGCTCTTTGTACCTCCATTTCTTCACTTGCAAATCACACGTAAAGCTTCATTCCCCCATTAAGAACAGTCTAAAAACTGTTGTTTTTGCTGCTGCTATTAATCGTAGTAAATGCACAATATAGCACGTATTTGAAGATAAAGGGCCCAGAACTCCTTCCAAAAATCACCCAGAAACACAAGCAGAAGCACAGAACATATACCAAGGTAAGCAGTCATAGAGATCCATACTTTGTCTGACTCACAGCATAGTTGGATTTTATCTTCTTAGAAGCAACTTTTCTTCAAAAATCAAAACATTTTTAGTCACATTTTGAGTAAGGATTGATTTTCATGCGGTACATTGATTTTTCAGTGAGGCTGGGAATGGAAACCTGATACCAATGAGACTACAGAGAGCTGTTTTCTCTCTGGGGTGAGGCAGCAATTCAGCAAAGTATTTAAGTATGTAGCTAATTTTAAGCATTTAAATAGTCTCAAATCAATTTCCTGCTGAACTCCTCCTGAACACAAAGCTGTGGAGGCCAAATGTTATCAAACTGTCCCATCCAACTCCATTTTTCTTTGTTTTTTGTTAATATCCAGCAACAGCTTTTTAATTCTATTTGTGGAAAGTGAATTTGAAGCTGTCATACGAGCAGACAGGTTCAGCGGGAGACTATGATCAGTCCTAAAGGTCTTATATTTACTGTGGAACTGGGCACTGTTTAAATACAGGAGACAAAAATATTCCAAGAACTTACTTCAAGACCACAGCAAAAAGAGTATTAAATAATAGAGGAAACTACATTATACAGAAAAGCTGTATGACTTCCAACAGATGACTTTGTGTCAATGTGACCAGGGAAAGTCCTGTGCCTACTTCCTTCAGCAAGACTTGTGTAATCCAAGAAACAAAAGGCCACTACATCTTTTTTCATCTTTTAACTTTTCCCACAAGATTCAAGGCTCCAAAAATCTTTTTTCCCCCTCATGCTACATTAGTTGCTTTTATTTCCCCCACTAATATAATAAATATGTGAACTGAGCAAGGGTACACCATGACACATCCTTGCATTAAATTCTCATGGGCTTGTGTGCCACAGCGTGGATTCTCCAGCATAACCACTACTCTGCTGGCACAAGATTCTGGGTACCAAGGTCTATTGCATGATTCAGAGATGGATTAAGAGAGTTTACACATGAAATAACAAGCAGTATGAGCACCAAAGATGCTTGGACAGCAGCTGGCCTGAAACCCTGATCTGGTCTACAACCATAGTATTCTAATTAAAGCGTTGTTCATAAAAAACTTTTCTCTCATAAACAGAGAAGAAAATTACGTTCTGAGAGAGAATTAGCGTGTGTAAACTACACATGAGATTGGAGGATGTGGTCTCTATCCTATTGCCCTGTAACAGGACAGTCAAAGATATTCGATATATGTACTGTTTCTAATCACCTTTCCAAATGCACTTACTTCTGTGTGATGGTGGCTCCCTGAGCTGTTTCACCAGGATGCATTGCAACTTGAGAGTATCAGACATGGAACAGGAGATGACAAATGTCCTATAAGGGTAAAAAAATACAAATGCATCTGTTAAATGAAGGTCCAGCCCTGGGATGGGTTCTGTAACGGAGCTCAAACCTCTGTTCCTCAGCAACACAGCACGAAACTGCAGTACCTCAGCCAAAGAAACATCTCTTTACATGACAAGTGTAAAAGGCTGCTCTCCTCCATCTGGACCAAGCCACAGATATCTGACACATGCTAAGACCATGGTGAGAACATACGCTGAAACAGAATATTCTGAAGGGCTTGGTTTATTCATAATTGAAATGCATTCTTCACTATCATTTTTTTTCTTAGTTTTGGTGTTTAAAGTCTCCAAACATATGGAGTATTGCAGTCTGGGAGTCACTAGAAAGGTGAACAATAATTTGTCAGGTAAATGAGCACGTCAGTGTATAAAGCAAGCTGATTGGAGTTGGAAAGTTGCCTTTGGATTTGGTTCTGCTTTCAATGATACAATAAGGTTTAGGCTTGTGCTGAAGTTGACTGCCTTGCCAAAGGCTATTTTTACAGGGAGTTGCTGTGGAAAGAAGCCAATTAGACATAAAAGAAAATTTAAAAGTGAAAAAAAATGCTTTCAATGGATACGGGGAAAGGGTTCTCTTGAGAAAACAAGGTGCGTGCCTAATGATTTGAGCAATATTCTTCCCTCAGGTATGCAAGGGTAAAACCAGATTCTCTTCAGTGATTTTGAATGAATTACTCTGTATTTAGTGGGTGGCAGAATCAGGCCCATTTTGCTCTTTGGATCTATAAAAAATATGAAGAACGTCAGCTTTACTGCCAAACAGGAGTCTGCACTGGACCACCTTCTATGTTGGTTTTGTTTATGTAGGCAGCAAAAACTATAACTGGTTTTTCTCTGTCCTGGTTAGTTTCTTTTTAATTAAAACATGAAAAACATAGGTATACAAAATCTGTCTGTGACTATGTTGTGGCTGCTTTCTGTACATGAAAGTAATTAAATTTTCTTCTGTCTTTATATACAGTATGATTGCTGCTGTCTTCACTGTTAATCTTTTTAATTTTTGCTTAATTTGGACCTGGATTTATTTAATCAAAAGTTTACAGTTGGAAAAGATTTTTGATTTTCAATGCATGATGGGATTCATTTGATGTGTATTGCTTGCATGTTTGTGTGAGTGTGCATATGTGCATACACACACAACACACATTAACAAGTAATAAAAGATATCTCTCTGGTTCATTTATGCAGTGGAGATCAGATTATGAAAGGTTAAACCATTAAACAAATGCTAATGCACTCTGATGCCTGGACCTTGTCCAATAGTACCTGCAGCAGCTGTCAACCTAATTAAGCCAGATGTGTGTTAAGTGTAAACGGACCTCCCAGGAGGAACAATAACAGATTTTAGGTCCTTAGGGGGCTCAGAGCACCAATGCATATAGTGTTTCTGAAGGAAACATCACCCCTACCTTGTGAGTTTTCTGCTCATTAGTACCATCCTGATTATACTCCTCTGGGACCGGGCTTGGGGGAGAAGTCGTCTCTTTTCATTCCAGCTAAGACCAGCAAGAATGCTCATTTTCAATTGACTCTGGCAGTCATGACATTTACTCAACACTCTAATCTCTATTTTTTTAACCTCCACTTTACTCTGTAACATATTTTAAAAGTGACATTTATCCTATGCCAAATTTGCCAACCAGTTAAGTATATACAGGTAGACCATAAGCTGATAGAGAGGATCTTAATGAGGCTTTTAATATTAACAATCAAGAGAAATCTATAGAGCAGGGAAATATTAGCAGGGAAATATTAGCTAATTATGAGCATACAGTGTGCAATAATGTGTTATAATAAAAAAGAAAATCCTTTTACAGTGTGAAAAATGTTATGGGAAATTAACAAAAAACACTTAGCAATATTTAAAACCTGCTGAAACTTGCAGCTGAAGTTTCTTTTGTGCTATAAATTGCAGTGCGTCCAGAGGAAAGAGACTAGAGAAGCAGACCTGCAGACCTTAATGCCTAGTCAAGGAAAGACAAGTCTCTAAGAATTTCCATACATGTTGAGCTTAACACCTACTTTCTCAATCCTTTCACAGCCAAGCTATGGCACCTCTTTTCAAAGAAGGAGAACAAACTTGTGAAGTAGCATCACAGAATAAAATGGAGTGTGGTTTCATTGGGCCAGATCATCTGTCATAACAAGATTTTCTGGGAAGTCTGTCTACCTACACTGTCTTTGGATCTAACTCAGGTCACCTGTGATGGTCTAATAAAGATGTATGTTTCCTCTAACAAACCCTCATCTGAAAAGATGTGATCCTCCAATAGCTGTGGTTTTCCTGGCACTCACTATCTGTTGGGGCATTACATTTACTTACAGCTGTACTAAAATAAATTGTCACGTACTGCGCTAGGATCCTAAGATTATGTGTATGCTTTAATAACGTATCCATAAACGATTACTTTTCTAATGAGTTTTCCAGTAAGATATCTTTCTGTGAGACTAGAACATATTCCTCATGTTGTATCTGAGCATACTGGTGTGGTGCTGGGCTATGAATTGTTGAGCCAGTCTTCCCATTCCATCCTACAAAAGACAAAATGACACAGAAGATCTGAAAAGAGTAGGTTCCATCATTACTGAACAGTGTTAAATGCACTGCATTAAGTGTCCTTAATACCATGTTTCCTTGGCTTACTGATGGGTGGCTAAATGGGTATGTAAGCTTTCTTAATGTTGGAGGGTAATTTTTTATGGTCCACTGCATCTCCATGTTGTTCTCAATATCCCTGGTTCCAGTACAAGGATGCAGGATTTGGGACCTGAGCTCCATCTGTTTGCTGCAACTATTGCTGGCTGGGGCCCAGGACACATGCTCCAGGAAAGTGCCAGGCCACAGCATCAGGCTCTTGTTTGCATCACTTCTGGACCAGGGCTCTTGTGGTCTGCAGCATAGGATGGATGGGACACTCTTGCTGGCAGCAGGGAAAGGTCACTCAGGTTCTCAGTCTCTCTCCTCTCCCTCTTAGCAGCTGAGTAGTGATGATGAGAAAAATGTCTGGGATCACACTCTGAGATCAAAAGCATTAAGAAATGCATTTCATAAGGTGATTTATCCCTTTGCTGTGCTGGATACACTTATAGATTTTCTGATGTGCTAGGCCTAGTTGGAGACTTACAGTATGCATAATATTAATATGAGATATATATATATATATACATGTGTAACACACTGCAGGACCTATAAATACCTGAGTGACTACCAGGATGGACACTATGATGACTGCATCTGTGTGGCCAAGTTTGGAAGATGATTCTGCTGAGCTGACATGTCTTTACTGCAGAACCCTGAATTACTTCTAATTGCCAGCTTGTTTCTAGCTTCCAGGGGAGTATCTATTACAATATCCCAATGTGCCATGTAAAATGGGGGGATACCTATTTAGAGATTTATCTGAGTATTTCAATGTAGACATCTAATTCTGCACCAATCTTCTTAGATATCCTGTACCGCGACTGGAGTAATCACATCTCTCATCCTAAATGAAGACAACTAAAGCAGATCAGAGGCACTGCTCTCTGAAAGTGCCTGCTCCTCCACATCAGCTGCCAAGGTACTCTAGTTTAACTCTCAGCCCTTCTTCTGCATCCTGAGGTTACATGGAAGTAGTTTTATTTGCAGTTTCTGGAATGAAATGATTTCAGTAGGTGTGTGCTCGATGCAAAGCCATTCAGCCTTGTCGGAAATAGGTCAGTTCCTGTAATGCCCAGAACAACAGCTCTAAGCAATTAAAGAGCAGCAAGGTCAAATCCTTTGGTGCCTTTGGAGTCTAGTGAATACAGGGATGGGTAGAAGCTGAGCATGACAGGCAAGATTGCAGATTTGAACCGAGTTTGCCAAATCCCACAAAAGGAGATAGATGTCTCTTTAGGCACCTAAATCCTTTATTTAATGAGGCTCTGAGTCCTTTAGATACTGCTGGTGAAATGCCTAATAAAGTTGCACATAATTGCAGTGTGCTTGTAACAGTGTTTGGTCTCTGAGCAGCGTATTTCCAGTTTTAATATGTCCAATTATTTTTTGTATCATGATGTGGAAAAATGTAACACAACATAGTGATAAAATTAGGATAATAAGTTTTCTCACTCTGAAATGATAAATTATAGACTGGGAAAAGGAATGACATTTATTTCAAGCATGTTTAATCCAGACGAAGTAGGCTGGTGTAATACGCTTTCCAGTAACCTCATTCCTCTCCTGTGAAAAGAAGACTAATATCAGTGGAAATGCTGAGTGTATTCAGAAGGCTTTGAAACCAATTAATCACCTGCAGAATTTTTCATAAAACCTGATTTCATTTGGGACAAAGTAGGAGCTGAAGTAATTTAAGGATGTCAGATTAAAAAAGTTTTCACAGGTAAACATGCAATTCCATGTGCATCAGAATTAATGACTCCTGCTTTCCGATGGATTTATTTCTTGTGCCTATGAAGTGGCTCGTTGATTTAAGCTTTCCCTGCTTTTGGGGCTGGGGGTCCTCACCATAGGGAATTAGGAAGGAATCTGGTCTTGCAGGCTGCGTGAGAGGTACAGTGCACTGCAATATTTTAACTGCTCTGGGCAGATGAAACTAGGGGCTGAACCATGGAAATGGCATCTGCCTTGCAGCTTAAATAGTGTGAGTGGACGGTGTGAGATTATGGCCATTTTCACTCTTTGAGGCAATGTTGTCACAGATGTGTGGTGTGGTTTGATTGATCCATTTTAATTCACACCAATATAAGTTTTCCTAGGTTACTACTTAGAAGAAACGGAGAGGGTATAAAAAATTGTCAAAGGACCTTCTGCAGTCTTCTGGTTGTGGTAGCTATGTGGTCTTGATATCAGGTAGGAAATATTTAGTATCCTTGAAGTTGCAGGTACAGAGCTGGTTTAATCTTTCCACCAGAAGAAAGATAAACTGAGATCCATTCAATTTATTCTCTGTATTTTTTCAGATAAGACCGCAATAACTTAAATACATTCCAGTTTGTAGGAATGTAATTTGGCACATGATGTGGTTTGTAAGAATGAACTCCAGAGATTTAGAGGGCAATAAGTTAGATGTGTTGTCACTGGATGCATTTACTTCTTCCACTTCTGCACTGCACCCTGTGAAGCTGCTGTGGTCACCAACCTGCTGGTCCAAAACCCATCGCACCTCTTTACACCCCTTCATACAATGTTCACAAAATGAGTGGGGTTGAAAAGCACCTCCAAAAATGTATTAAATGTCATTGGATGTTCTGAATCTGAAAAAAGAAAGGAAAAAAGCTCACTTATTTTCATGTCTTCCTTAGAGAGGACTTTATCTTTTGTATTATACATAGGAAATACTGCCTTTGCAGTGAGATTATATTAGCTTTACTACACTGGGCCAGTGACAGGAGTGGATGAGCATATTTAAGGATCTTCACTGGCTATTTTGATAAAATATTTTCAGATTTCACATTCCTCATAAGCACACGAGCTTGTAAGTTTTAAACTCAAATATATCTGAGTATATTTGGAACTCATTTTCAAATCTTAAAGCTATTTATATTTTCTACATAGATATATGTTACATTTGTTTTACCTTCCTGAAACAAAGCTAATTTCTTGAAAAAATAGTTTAACTGTTTAATTTTAGATTAATATTTATCTTTACATACTGCTTCTTTTCATTCCTTAGCTAATCTTTTTTGCAAGGTTTTTATTTTTCAATTGTACATACATTTGTGGATAGAGGGGACAAACAAACTGGGCTAAATCAATTCAGAAAGACAATGCCCACTATTTAAAAACCTGTCTTTTCACTCTTTGATCAAAAGCTACAAGGGAAAGCATGAAAACAAAAGAACCTATTAACAACTTAGTTTACAACTTCACTGATTTCATCGGTGTGGTACTAGTCATACAACTGGATCACATATGCAGAGAAAATATTTTTTTCTAAGTGTCAAATGCAAGGATTAGGTTACAACTGCAGCCCAGTTGTTGCTTTATGAAATGCAGCTGTTTTCTGTCATTTGATAGCTAAAGCAAATCATGGAATTAAATACTGAAGAATATTTTTTGTTACTTTTTCCTGTTAATCTCACACTGACATTGCTGCTGCGCTTATCTGAGGCCCTTTCACCATAGTTGCATATATTATTTTGGTCAGTCGTTTGATTCTCCTAGCCACCATCTTCTTCCTACCTCCCTTTTCTCATATCATGCTTTCCCATCTACTCACCTTCCCTCTCTGTTCCCACAGTCTCTTTGAACACTTCTGTTTCCTGGCCATCGTCTTGTCTCCCTCCTTTTTTTTTCTGGATCACATTTTCTTCTCACTCCATTGCTGCCTTTCCTTTTTTTTCTTCCAGTAATCAATCAACCTGCCCTGATCGAACTTGCAAATTCATCCTCTTACCTTTCCTTCCGTCTCCTGCCCCAGCCCTCCTTCTGGACACCACGTCAAATTCATGCTGACCCCAGAACTGCTATTTCTTCCCCACATCCACCTTCCCCCATGGATTCTCTTCACATCCAGAGTGACTCCTCTGGTGCCATGGTGTATGGACATCAAGCCCAGCACTGCAAGGATGGTAGGCATATGAGGATGGTAGGAACAGTCCAGCCATGCAGTCCTTTAAAAGATAACCACCATCTTCTTTCTATTCCCCAACATAAAAATGTCTAATATTCTAATTTGTACTACCTTGATAATGAATAATGGATTCTGTTCTTGTTTTGCGTGGCATGGCTTTGTCAAACCTTGATGGTTTTATATGTATATGCAGACATATATCTAATACAAAAACTTCAGTTAAGATCCTCACCAGATCTAAAGATCATTAGAACTGCCCTTGCTCACATGAAAGCTTATTAAAGTTTTAATCACCTGTGTTATAATTGTCTTTCCCAGTATAAAAACTGCTGATCCAATTTGAAAGGACCTCAAAAAATCCAAGCACAAAAATAAACACAAAGATACCTCAGAAAACGGTAATGGATTCACCTCTGTCCTTGATCACTTGAGTCCTGTTTCCCACTGACCTGCCTTCATGGGACCAAGGGCAGAGCTGATCTCGGTGAGTTTATACTGGAATAACATTTAGACAAATAAACGAAACTTGGGGACTGTAGGTAATCAAAACTGAACACAGCACTACAGGAAAATGGGGACTCAGACGTACTTTAACACTGAAGACAGGCATGGCCCACTCTCCTGGTATGTAATCTAATATCCTCTTCTAAAGCTGGACAATAAAGATATGTTTATTTAACCGTTTCACCAAGGCCTCTGCTTCCTCATTGAGAATGATGTCCTGACACTGGCAAACTGGAGGAATTTCAAGGAAACAGGGCGATCATCTTTAAAGTCACTATAAAAAAAGGTATGTACTTTCATCATTGTTCACATAAGACATTGAACTCACTTTTGGCCACATACTTCTCAAGCTTCCCTGATTTTGAAAGCTCTGGGTCACTTTTTTACACTGCCTCATCAGCATTTGATGCACATTTAGCCTTCACTTCTACTGAAGAAAATGTGCTGGTCCTAAGGAAAGAATTAAAAATTAATTATTTCCATTTTACTAAGAATTTATAGGGACCATTGCACCTGTGAAACTTTCCACTGTCTCAGTAACTCTGTAACCAATGGACTCTGCAACAGGCACAATTTTCCCTCTGTTTAACTGGCTTAAACCTGGAATATCTACATCTAAGGGGAAAATACAGATGAGATGTTTGCTCAAGTTACGGAATGGACAAAACCCTTTGTAATTACGCTGCACACTTGTACTTCCTGCTATGTACAAGGGAATGATAAAATAATTACAGTAATTTGCCAAATAGGTTTACTAGGCTTTTGGAAATAGGTTCTAAGAAAATAAGGCTTGTGTTTGAAGGCAAATTCCTCAGCTTTCACTCTGTCAACATATAATAACAAGTTAGTATCATATGAAAGAACTAAGAGGGTAAGCAAACCACATCCCGCTCCAGAAATTTTTCCTTACAAAATAACATATTGTTCCTTTATATTGTAAGTCAGAGTGCTGATTTCAAACAGTCCTTCTAATAGGCTGGTCTGAGAGTGTAATCAGCTACAATTTCTGAGAATCTTTCTGTAAAAACGAATTCAGACAGAACACTTCTGAGGGTAAGCTCAGAAAGCAAAATGCTAAAATGCTTTTGTACTAATAGCTCCTTGCAATACATAAGATTACATTTGTTGGATTTCTTCCCCAACCCCAGCAGAGTATCCTAATTCAAAAGCCTCTTGGCTATGCAACAAGGCAGTGCAATTGCAGCTCAGCCTGCTCTGATGTCTGTCACTGGGAATTGCAGGTCTGTGCTTTGCTCAAAGATGGGCACTGCAGCCACCACCCAGGAGGCCATTTTTTATCTTTCTTTTTCTTCCTTTTGACTTTTCAATGCCAAACTTGGAAGTATTGTTACTAGAAAAGATTTTTCACAAATTTTTCCTGGAGATGGTGTGGCTCATATAGTAGTCATTAGCCCTCTATGCAGGTGAAACTGCCAAGCTGTGCAAATAATCCACTGATCTGGAATTATTCCTTGACATGATTTTACACATGTTGATCATGATATAATGTAGCAACTGAACATGCTACACAACGTAATGTCTACTATGGTTGTTTTTACTGATGTAGTGAAGAATTTAATGAAATAAGAGATATACCATCATTTTCCTTCCACCATTTTGAATGAAAACAACAAAAAAGTAATTTTCATATCATTATTATTAATAATAATATCCATAAAAACATTTGGAAAAAGAAAGGTTTATGCTGGCTACATGCTTCTTGTTCCAAGCTGTCACTTGGTCTGAAGGAGCAGGAATGTCACTGCAGAACCTGGTAAAATAATTTACATTATTAAAAAAAATAAAGAAGACTGGAAACTGAACCTAAATCCACTTATTCTTTCACTGGCCTGAAACTCAGCTTTCTCACAGCCCTTAGCGGAGAAAGCAGCATGCCGATGTAAATTAAGGCAATTGTCTCAGTACACAGATAAGGAATTAACTCCTCCAAAGGGTGCTGGACTAAGGGACACACATGTAGACCAAGGTACATCATACCAGACATGAAGCACAGGGTGAGGGGAGAGACTGTGACAAGTCTCCCAGGTCTCACTTCCCAGAAGGATGTGACAAAACAGGGCATGCATCGTAACTGGAAGTAGGGCAACATTGTGCCCACTTTTAAAAAGGGTAAAAAGGATGACCTGGAGAACTACTGACCAGTCAGCCTCACCTCTGTGCCTGGGAAGATCATAAAGCAGATCCTCCAAGAAGCTATGCTAAGGCACATGAAAGAGTGGGAGGTGATTCAAGATAGTCAGCATGGTTTCACCAGGGACAGGTCCTGCCTGACAAACCTAGTGGCTTTCTATGATGGGGTGACCACATCAGTGGACACTGGAAGTGTCATGGATGTAATCTGTCTGGACTTCTGTAAAGCCTTTGACACAGTCCCTCACAACAGCCTTCTCTAACCTGGAGAGATATGGATTTGATGAGTGGATTGTTCAGTAAATAAGGAGTTGTTTGGATGGTTGCATCCAGAGAGTAGTCGTCAATGGGTCAATGTCCAGATGGAGATCTGTGACAAGTGGTACCCCTCATGGTTCTGTACTGGGACTGGTATTATTTAATATCTTCATCAGTGACATTGACAATGAGGTTGAGTGCACCCTTAGCAAGTTTGCAGATGACACCAAGCCGAGTGGTGCAGTTGATGGGATGGGATGTCATCCAGTGGAACCTGAAGAAGCTGGAGAAGTGGGGCCATGTGAACCTTCAACAAGAACAAGTATGAGGTCCTACAATTACCTGTGAAGAGGTTGTAGAGAGATAGATGTTGGTCTCTTTGCCAAGAGATCTCTTTGGAAGAGGCTGCACAGGGAAATATTCAAGCTTGGCTTGGATGGGGCCTTGAGCGGCCTGGTCTAATGAGAGGTGTCCCTGTCCACGGCAAGGGGCGTGGAATTTGATGATCTTTAAGGTCCCCTCCAACCCAAAACATTCTGTGATTCTATGATTCTATGCTCCATCTCACAGCCATCACTGAAGGAAGTGACTCACCAACTGCACACAGAAAGGCCACTTAAGCAGCATGTGACCAGTGATCAACCAATGGCTGGGTATGTGCAGCCACCTTTCCAATGAACTGTTGTATTTCATGGCTAAATATTGTCAAGTCTGTGACTCACCTACTTTCAATCAAACTAAACAACATCATGAGGTCCCAAAAGGACACCATGTGGAATCCTGGTTTTCTGCCTCATGAAGTCTCCGAAGCTTTAATTGGGATATGCTTACAATTTAATGAGTAAGACTCTTCTGGACAAGAAAGACACTTTTTAAAAATCCATCCAGGTAATGGTAGGTAAACTACATGTCTAAAAGCAAAGGACTAATCTCTCTGTTGCAACCATGCAGAGCTGATCTTGGTGGTTCAACTGGAAAAGTGCTATCACTTGTCAGTGATAGTGTGTCAGCTGTGACTCATACTCAGTTCCAATGACCCACCTGTCTGGCTGATCTAGCTTGCCATGACCTCGGTCCTATTCACTTAACCAGTAAGACTGATGAGGGTATCCATATAGTTTATAGTGCTAATGTATAATTTTTTCTATGACGGTCCCAGAGTATGTATCAGATGTGAGACCAAACCTGCAACTCCTCTTTCTACTTTAAAGCACTTTGCTTCAGTATGGTCTTGATCCTGTGAGCTGTTTTGCATTGAATGTAAACTACTTCCACAGACATCTGTAAGGTCTATATTATTCTGATCTCCTACTATGTTGAAAGAAAATGAAGCATCAAAAGCAAATTTTCCAAGAATCTTGATAATTCCTACCACAGTTTTACAGAGGACAAAAGAATACATTTTAGTTTTGCATCAGCATCTGAGACTTCAGTAAGCTTCTGAGTTTGATAAGAGACAAGTTACTTGCTGGCTTCTCAGGGTGTAAAACGTACAGAACATTTCATCGTGCATCAAAGGTCACTGACAGAGAGTATAGAACCTGTGGATAACCAGGGCACAGCAGGACACAGCTCACTGCAGAGCTGCCAAAGGAACCACTGAGTCTGCCAAATAGTTGTTTGGGAAAAATAAATAAATAAAATAATCTTAAATCTCATGCTAACTGAAACATTGTTATTTTTTGGTTTAAATTTCTGTGCTGTTTCATGTTTATTAACAATGATGGGTAAGTGCCTTTTCTATTATATTTGTCTCCCACTACTAACCTTCTCTTCTTACACCTTTTCAACTCAGGAACTAAGGAAACCCTCAAGGACACATACTCTGCATAAACAGTGGGCTCTGCAGCCTCAAATCTAGCTTAAATGAATTATGTCAGAAAATTTCCATACCTAGAGATGCCCTGGTTGGCAACTCATTTAGAAAAGACGCAAGAGAAGAGATGCTCCTATCTGGTCAGTTGTACCCTGCACTGCCTCTGCCCTTTCCCGGTTCCACTTACACGGATGACAGCCACTGCACAGAGGGGTGCAGGTGGGTCAACAGACTACAGAAGATGACAGAGTAATCAGATAGACAGTGGAAAAATTATGGTTTCTCAATATGCACCTGAGACACATCAAATATTTGCACATTTCAGGAACACAGCTGTGAAGCTGAGATTGAGTCTGGCCCTGAAATATTTTATTTGAACCAAACCCACTGCCTAATAGACTGAATAACAGAGATAGGAAAGGCGTGATTGATCTAACTGGAATGAATTATGGCACTGTCTTCCCAAATTCTCCACTGAAATAAAACAGAAGCCTACTTTTCTCTTTTTTTTATTTTTCTCATGGTCATGATTAATAACAACAACAACAATAACAATAATGTTATTCCTCAAGGTTCCTTCACATCTGGTGAACAATTTGCCATATCATAAGTTAAAATGAATTTTTAAGATATGATAAAAGCAAAAGCCTAGAATGCAAAATTTTAGGGCATCAGTAACTGCTGAAAAGAGCCAATTGCTATAAAAGTTTTATTTTTTGTTTTAAACAAGTTAATAGCATAATCACTGGAGATCAAGAAAGAATATTCTGTGTATTTGGCACTGAAAAGGCTAAATACACAAATGGAATTTTTACCACCCATTGCCCACCCTTTCCAGGCAGAGAAGTAGTAATGCTATGTCACATATCGTCAAACTTTTAACAATGGAAAAGCCTCATATAAATGCGTTCAGCTTGGCTGCTCAGGATTTGGGTAGAGATCCCAAATCTGGGGGTTCATCCATCTTCACAGCTCTTTTGTCAGATATGTGTGTGAGCTACACCATAGTAATTTTATAATTATTCTTCTTGTTGTTGTTATTATTTTTGTTACTCTATTTGCAATACAGTGGTTGCAGAGATCCCCATGTGCAGGCTGCTGCACAAAAGGCAAATAGCCAAAGTGGGAAAACAGGGAGATGTTGTGACTTGCTGGCTACATGCAAGGTGGCAGGGGCAGAGCTGAGCCACTTCTTCCTCTCCCAGAACCATGCTCTGTGCTGGGGCTCCTGCAGTAGCAGTACCAAGAGAAAAGTTGCGTGTGTGTTTTCAGTGTATTTATTTGCAATAACATCTGAAAATCAATCAGGGCTGTTCCTTTGAAACAAAATCTCTAGAATAAAATGCTCCAGCTGTTTCAGGTCTTCAGCTCTCCTGAAAGCATTCAGTGATTTCTGCTCTTGCTTTTATATTCCCTTTCAGCCATCCTATATCTTCAGCCTCCATACTTTTCCCAGTCTCAAAAAACACAAATAATTACCTCTCGCCCTTTGGAGTTACATTCTCTTGTTGTGAGAAGTCCCAAATGAAGACTCTTG
This sequence comes from Laterallus jamaicensis coturniculus, assembly GCA_022605575.1. Taxonomy (NCBI): domain Eukaryota; kingdom Metazoa; phylum Chordata; class Aves; order Gruiformes; family Rallidae; genus Laterallus; species Laterallus jamaicensis. The sequence goes on from JAKCOX010000012.1 coordinate 13,172,342, forward strand.
GACTTTGTTTCTGTGAAATCTATTCTCAGTCCCACACCACTTGCTCCTTTGTTTTATTTAAGTATATGAACAATCCAGGTGCATTAGGGGAAAACAAGCTTATCATTAACTTTGGACTTACAAGTTGTCCTGCTGCTTTCTACTGAGATTCACTAATGGCTTGAGAATTTGGAGGGACTGAGTCTCCAAAATATATGGATATGATTTTTTGAAAAAGCTGGTCACTTGTGTGAGTGAGTATATGTTTGGATGTGCTGAAGTCCCCTGCAACTTCTCCCTGAAGAAGGGAGACATTGAAGGCATCACATTTTGTAAGTGGTGAACAGTGGTCAAGTTTCAGGATTAGGCCATGAACTGAGACTTTGGAGTTGGAGATGTCGTTCCCAGAGATACTGAGAAATCTGGCTAATTTTTCTGCATTTCTGTTGCCTTCCCAACTTTTATAGGCCTTACAGAGAGAATGAGGGGTCTTCAAGTAGGTCTCATGTCTATGGGTCTGTTTGCAAGCACGACACAGTGTTATACTACAAAAAATTACTACCCAACTTATGAGGCCATTTTTAAGGTATTAAAGACAACTGTCCCAAGACTGGGAAATTCTGTTGGAATAGTTGGGATGGGCTTCTTACTGTGGATTCCTTCCCATATGCCTTCAGGATCAGCATGGACCAATGCTTAAATGAATAGGAACTTGACAAAACTGTCCAGCTGGGGAGAGGCCTCAAAGTCTTCTTGGCTGCTTTGCTTCTCATATTTTTAAATACATGAGGAAAACTCACAAACTGTTTTTCAATATGTTTGTTTCTTTGTTTTCTGGAGCCACCTGCTTAATCCTTGCTCCTGCATTTCCTGCCTCTTGACTTTTTATCTGCCTCACAGATCTGGGTGAGATCACAGGTGTCTTGGCCATGATGGGTTCCTATCTTGATTAAACTAGTACCTATGCTTGCCTTGCCTAGTCATTTCTTCTAACAAAGATGCCCTGCAGTTGCCTCATGTCAGTTACCCTTTCCCTAGTGCAGTCAGATATAACAGCCCCAGGGAAAGAAGCCATCTCCAAGTAGCTCTGGCCATGAGGGAAGACTGTGGAGTTTCTTCTTGGGAAATGAACATGCATTTCCTGGGCATTCACAGCAACCACAGGAAATTTAAGTGCCCTCAGGCTCTATAGACTCTGCAGAGTCTTCATTTTGTCAGTTTTGTCTCTGCTGGGCAGACACAAAGCTTTCAGTGGCTTACAGCCCAAGAAGTTGAGGGTGGGTTACAGTAACGCTCTGACATCACCTTGCCAAAAGTTAAGTATTTTCTTCTAAGCACAGACCTGGAATAAAACACAAACAACTGAATAAAACCCAAAAAATAACAAGAAGAAAATACCCCAGAAGTACTTAGTGCTGAAAATTTCTCTTGCTTTAGCCTTTTTGTCAGAAAAGGCTTAGCAGAATTTAAACCCTGCCCCAATTTTCAGCCTGATACATATGCCCAATATAGATATCAATGGCAAAGTTTTAAGTAACTGCAGTTTTTAATGCAGAATGACATAATAGAATCAAAAAAGCCTGTTGTCTTGCCTCTGTTATTTGGTTGAATGTGTCTAACATCTGGAACATTAAACTGCCGATCTGAATTTTTGTTAATTTTTTTGTAAAATTAGGGGAATTTGTGTGGTTTTTTGTCTAAGATCTTTAATGGAACATTTGCAGTCTTGGCAGCTTCTGCTATCTCAGCTCTAATAATGCCCATATTTTGAGAAACAAAATGTACATTGATCATGCCATGGATTCCTGTTTCACCAGATGCATTGTTTCAGGCCTTTATGATTTCATACTGGATTTCATCTCTTCTGAAAAGAAAAGGGAGACATGCAAGAGTGGTTCAGAAACATTTTTCCCATGGACATGTTTGTCTAAAATATGATTAAGAGGGCCTGCTAGAGAGAAAATACAATATCTTGCTTTCAAAAATTAGCATATGTTACAGCTAGGTCAAAATCGATTTTTTGCATGCCCAGCTTACTACATGTTTCCAAGGATTTTTTTTTGTGCTCATTACAGTAGCACAGCAAAGTGATTCTGGCTTAATTGCTCCCTTTCTTGGGAAGATATTTGGAATAAGAGCCTTAAAATGTTTTCTAATGATCCTGCACTGTTTTTTTTTTCTCTAAACTAAAGGCTGTGGAGTTCAAAAATGGATGAAGATGTTGGAGTGAGCAGAAAGCAACTGAAATTTTTTCCAATTTGTGTTCAGAAAAGTCATATATTTGGAGTACTATTGCAGACATGAGAAAGGAAAATGATAATGTTTCTCTATTCATCCAGAACCAATGGAAATCTGTCTTGCAACTCTTCTCATATACAAAAATAACCGGTCTGTCAACAAAGTCCTACTTAATGAAATCCTCATTTTGTGCTCCACATTGGCTTTTATATGAAAGTGTTGACTGACAAGCTTATTCAGTGTTGGTTTAAGAGTTTCCTGGAAGGAAGTAACTTGCTTGAATCGGTTCTAAAAATTAACAGAATAAAAAGCAACAACATCCAGTGACTATACTGAGTAATCAGTGTTGCTCTGGATCACACAGCTACAGCAATTGTACTGAACCTCCCCAAAATCTCAGCATCAGGAGACTGAGCAAAGGGAGACAATCAAAGAAGAAAAATCGAAATATTGCATATTAAAAAAATTCTGTGTCCCTCCCTTTCATTGCTTTGCCTTCCTTTTCATTGCCTTCCCTTTCATTGCCTTCCCTTTCATTGCCTTCCCTTTCATTGCCTTGCCTTGCCTTGCCTTGTCTTGCCTTGCCTTGCATTGCCTTCCCTTTCATTGCCTTGCCTTGCCTTGCCTTGTCTTGCCTTGCCTTGCATTGCCTTCCCTTTCATTGCCTTGCCTTGCCTTGCCTTGCCTTGCCTTGCCTTGCCTTGCCTTCCCTTCCCTTCCCTTCCCTTCCTTTCTCTTCCCTTCCCTTCTCTTCCCTTCCCTTCTCTCACATATACTTTGGCATTTATCTACCATGACAAGCCTCATTTCTCCTTTTAAAAGAATGAATAAATGAGCTATGAATATTTGATCCTTTTTTAAACAAATATTTTGGCTTGACAAGTCACAGCAGATAAGGCTATCCAAGATGGTAGCCAGCTGCTCCAGTGGGAGAGTAGGTAGAGCCGGGGCCAGTGTTAGAGGCATCACCTTTCCAAGATGCCCCATGCAAGCTGCTATTTAAGGCAGGACATTGGTCACAGAAACTCTTCTTTGCTGTTGCAAACCTTCTGTTTTTGCATAGGCTGCCTCAAAGCTGCTGGTGATTCTGAATTTCTGCCGAAGGACAAACTCTGTCATGCCTGTGCTCCGCTTCAGCATATGCATGAACAGCCCTACTGACTCTGGTGGAAATAGCCATGGTTCATAGTCACATATTTCTGTGTGTCCTTCCAGGATCAAGAATTAAACAGCATGTAATTCTTTCTGTGTTAGGGTTTTTATGAGTTGTTTGGGGTTTTTGTTGTTGTTTTGGGTTTTTTTTCTCTGTAATACTGGGGATATTAGTTGACTCTGTAGTGAGGTCAGATTAGCTTCTTTACATTGGAGATACCAGCCTTACATCACAGTGAAATTTAGTATACAAAACAAAAAAAGGTCTTCCTGGATACCCATTTATAGGTTTGTTAACATTTTATTTCAGGCTTAACTTGCAAGGATATTGTAGTCTAAATAAATTCTTCCAAGGAATTGTACTGTGCTGATATTTTGAGCCAGTGACAAATAATCAGACTTTCCAAAAAAAAAACCAAACCCACTTCTCTTTTACACTGAAGTTGGGGGGCATATGAAAGTACATAGTATTTGAAACTGAAAATCTCTAGATGCTTGTATGTGAGCTCAGCTAAAGTATTCCTTCTGTCATTAGAACTTATTTTAAATATATTTTAATGGGATAAATGCGGGCTTATTTTGTTTGTTTCTAATTGGCTTTCAGTAGAAAATTTGGAAAAATTTCTAGGTGAAAAAAATAAGAAAATAAAACTTTTTAATTCACTATTTAACTTTTTCTACAGTTGTCATTATGGAAAATTAATTTTAAAAACAATACCTACAATCACTGAGATTCTGCACCATTTATCTTTTGTCCAAAGATCAAGGGTCAGCTTTATTGGTGAGAAAAATCTTAAAATGTTACATTAGATGAAATGCCATTTTCAAAAGCTCAGGGCAGACTTTTCTTCTTGTTGTAAATTTACATCATAAAGGAGGAAGTCATTAGAATCAGTGCAGGGTGTCCTTGACTTCAGCACTTTCCATCTGGCCCAGAAGGAAAGAAGTAATTTACTGTGGAAATATTTTTACTGAGGTGACTTCTTTTCTTCTTGCATTTTATTTTTTTCTTACAATTTGAACCAGGCAACATTTTGAAAATTAGGCAAAACTGATAAGCACGGGAATAGGGAATAATTTAATCACTACTTTGAAAGTCTTGCCTGTGACAGCTTTTTATTTCCACCTACACCACCATCAAAACATTCATATCAATCCAGTTTCCGAATATTGTAACCCACTGGTACAGCCTCTAAGATGTTCGCCAGCCCAGAGAAGTGCAGGTGATGAGCTGTGCTCTTCCTGGATGTCACCTCACTGCTGTGGTGACATTTGGACATGTTCCTGCATCAGCTGAGGGACAGCCTGGGAAGTTGATTGATAATTAAAGGCCTTAGCATTGATAATTCATCATCAAAATGTCACAGGTATCTTACATGGTGCTTTTACTTTAGATACGTGTCCTCAGTGATTAGATCATGGACCAATTATAACAAAAGTGTGAAGTGCTCTGAAATACTGCAAAATTCATTGCACTTCATGTATAGATTTTAGAACATAAGGACTAGGACTCATTCCACAGTGTATTGCAACCCATAAACAGCACATATGTCACAGAAAGATGCTTTACCTCTCTGCCTTGTTTGGGAAGCGTTTGTGGAAGGACGGTGGGATCGCTGGGAGAATGTGCTTTTTTGAATACATTCTTTTGCATTAAGCTTCCACAGATGAAAGTGCTCATGGTAATATGCCCTTGTGACATTCTGTTTGAAAATATTACTCTTTATTCAAAGAAGAGAAAGGGAGAGGCTGTAGCTTTAAATTGTATGAGCATGGGAAAATCAGACATGGTAATAAAAGTGGATGTTTGAGTGTGTCAGATAAAATTTATTAGATAGGGGTCTCCAGCTCAGTGCATTCCTATGCAAAATTCTTGGTAAGTTGCCAGAAAGTGAACTCTGAGCATTAGCACAGTAGAAAATATTTATACTGGTGTAAGGCTGCTGGCTGTGATATGTTTCTACTCTTTTAAAATAGCTTGCCACAAATTCAGAGATGTCAATAGAGGTCAAACTCTAGGGAACTACACAATTTAATGAATCAATTATATGCTTACCAGACAATAAGTAATACTATTGTGGAAAAAAATGAATTATTAACATGTGAAAATAATTTGTGAGTTGCAACAACACATACAGTAGCCATTTAGGTTTCTAAAAATGTTCAGACAATTTAATTGTTTTCCTGGTATAGTCATCACAATAGATTTCTTTTGGTTTGTGCTCTTTTCTTTTGTTTTTTTGAGCATTATCTCCAATATGAATGACTGTGTGAAGACATTCTTCAGCACACCTAGCACTGGATTCATTCACTACTGTTGGTTCACATTTCATTAAAATCGAGTCCAGGAAAAAGACGGTTAAATAATTTTTAAATGTATTCCATTATTTTGCTTTATTAAGATACAGATTTTATATAGTGATAAGTTCTTTTTGCAATAAGTCAGGCTAGTAGAGATACATTTTTCTTATTTCATCTGAATTTTGGCCCAAATTCTGATAGTGAACACCTTTTCAAGAAATGTTTAAAACTGTCCCATTTGAAGAAGTCACCTTTTCCCTCCCCAATAACTTTAGTGCAAGGAGCTGCCTTGAGAAACATTTACCTACAGCACCTCTTCTCTCCTTCTTATTGTTTGCTTTTGCATCTAGTATTTATGGTTATTTCCCTTGAAATCCAATGTAAAAAAACCCTGCCTAGATTCAACTTCCTGCCCAAAGCTGCTTTGCTTTGCCAGTGGGGACCATATACCTTTGGTCTCAGGGTAGTCCCATGGGGTCAGTTCAGATTGTAGATACAGCACCACAAATATTCAACGGCTGAATAACAATTTCTCCAAGGTCACAGGAATTCTTGCACAAAGTAGAAAACTGACCCTATGTCTACTGAATCTTAGAAATTTTTCCTCTCAAAAAGAAAATTAACATTATATATTGACCTCCTCATAAATATCTGAGGCTTTAACTACTTTTTCCTAATGTCTACTACTTCAACAACCTTTTCTTTTCTTTTTTTTTTTTTTTTTAACTATGGTTCGGCAGGCAAAATAGCTTTTCACAGCTACTTCACATTTGATCCTTTCCATCTCGTCCCTTAATGATAGAAAAAAAAAAAGAATAGAAGTCCTTGATTACACTGCTATTTTTTGAGTGGATGCTAATTATTTTTCAGTTCTGGTTTTCTATGAATTCATACTTGTTTTTGGGTTACAGAGATGCTCGCCTCAAATCTTCTCTTTAAATGTTATAGTAAGCAGGACAATAATAAAATTTCCTAGCATCAATTCCAGCTACAATAGATTATTTATATCAGTCAACACTTGTTTGGTGAATCACATTTATCTAGATTCTGGTATTTAATAAAATATCCAGTAACCTCTGAATTAAAACTAACGTATTCAAAAACAGCTTTAGAAATATGCAGGCCAAACACAAACTAAAGGCCACATTCCATGATTGGAATTTTAGAAGAAAGACATAAGTTTTTACTGAGGTTGAAAGGACCATCCTAAAATAGAACCTGGATTTATGTATAAATAGTGAAACTGGGATGAATGACAATTCAGCCACTCACCTCTTGCTTTAGTAAGTCAATATTAATACTTCAAATAAAAAATGAAGCTATAATACATCAAGTTCTTGAAAAATAATGTCACTGATGGGAACAGAACTTGCATCTAACATTGGCAGACTTTGCTGGACTGTAACATGTGGCAAAGGTGCTTTCTTACAGCATTTTAGCAGTAGCACATCTTAAATACACATGATTCCTTAAGCTAACTCAGGAGGTGCCTATCAGAACCAAACATATATGTAAGTTACCATGTGCATGTTGGCTGCTCTGCTGTAACTCGTGCACAGAATTCCAGGCAAAGGTAGGGTAAAATGTGTTAATTTAAAGCTCTGTTACTGAAACTTAAGTTGAGGTCTTATCTCACAGTTTTATCAAGAAAGCAGCATTCATTTGTGTTGTTAACACTAATTCTCTCCTCTCTGGTAACTCATTAAATGTATTCAAGCCAAGTAAAAAATCAAGGTGAAACCATACTCCTGTTCTGAGGACTGTCTGTCTTTTTGTTTTCCTGATCTGCAAAGCCATAGCCTGTGCTATCCCCTCCTTAAAGGGAACATTGTTCTCATCAGTCAGCCACTGTAGAAATGGAAAACTCAAAATAACATGTTCAGGATAGTCCCACATGTGCTCGGTGACTTGGAAAGTTTACCTGCTTCTTTGTAGAATGAGTAAATCTATGAAGTGGTAAAACTCACTCTTATAGAGAAATTTTCCTCCCAAAGTGTAGACAAAAAATATTGTGTGAATGATCCTCTACAATTTCATGATCTCATGAGATTAGGTTTTACTTGTAAAGGCACAATGAATATATATGCAAGGAAGGCTATTTTTATATCTATTTGCAGTAAACAGGATTTCTGTACATTGCTTCAAAATGTACTCCTTTTACCTCTGTGGCAAAACGTCTAAACAGGGCCAGCACCCTGTTTCAGTTCAGTTTTGGTGTCCCAGTACCATTCTTTCAATGTCTCCCAAGACATAGTGATGTATGGAGACCTAATAGAAGTTGCAACCACACAAGACTTTATGTCACACAGGGATCAGCCTGAATTAGAGAAATACTACTTTAAAGCAACACTACATCATAGTCAGAGGTATGTTTCTGCTAGGCTAAATTAAAAAATTTACTGGCACATCTCCATAAACACGAGTCTTTGTACTAGGAAATAGTTAATCTTTTATTACATCGGATAGCCTTGTGGGATTGCTTCAGTGATTCATTATAGAAATCAAAGTAAATTCTACAGTATTGTACAGCTTGGCTCATCCAATTGGAAAAACTCTAATGATCAAAAAAGCATGTGTTCTTACTCAGATATGTTTTATGACATGGCTGTAAAATGTACCTACCACAGTTTTTCATTGTTTCACAGACAATAAGCACAGTCATTTTCAGATTTCTATTGTTCTAGAGCTGAAGCAGTGAACGTCCCCTTGGTCATTGACATGCGTGACAACTACATTCACATCTATTAAAGAGGCATGATTACTTATTATCTTTTATCAATAAAGTTTATTCCTTAAACCTATAGAAATTATAGCATTGCTTTGGAGACATGACTCTAAAGAGTATGTCAGCTTTTCAACCATAAACAACAATGTCTGAGAATTTGTATCTTGGCAGAAAGGCCTTTCTGAGCTAAAACTTAACATGCATGCTAGTAGTCCAGAAATTATTTATTATTCTGAGATTTGCCAGTCTTACTCAGACAAGGTGGTGCTTTAACTCTACAAGAAGTTCCATTCATTTCAACAGGCATAACCAAGTAAGAAAGAGATTCTGGATGATTTAAGAAGTTGATTTCAATTATTTAAATGCATTTTTCTCAGAAAACAAATCTGGAACAAAAAATGCGGGCTTTTTTTTGTGGGTTTTTTTTCTTTGACCAACCTTTTTGGAAGGAAACTTACCGCAGAAATATCAAGGGGTGACATTTCAGTCCTACTGAAATCCAGTTTCACATTTAATCCTTTTTATTCAGATCTGCATTTGAAAGTATGTACTTTTTGGTAGTTACTTTGTATTTTCAAGCTGTATTTTTGTATGAATTTATTATAATTGCATTTGAGCAATGCTCCAGTAATAATGAAAAGGGTTCATTCCTATTACGCCTGAGAGAATAGAGGTTTTACAGAACCCAGTGGAATTACTGGCATGCTGTTTCTCACAGGAATGACTGTTTGCAGGAAGGGAGAGAGTCTAAGGTTTGGATGGCTTGTCCTAAATTCCCAGGTCTTTGAGTGCCAGTAACTCAATTACTAAAATCCTGAATTTTCATAGCCAATGGCCATCATGTGGTCAGGAGAACTGTCCATCTTTCATTACAGAAGAAGAATCCAGACCTCTCTGGACACCATCTGCTTCTTGTTTTTTGGAACTTCCTTTTATTCCTCCTACCTGTGGACATTTCCAAATGATATTTTTCCCAGTAAAACCCCAAAATATGCACTGAACTCGCATTAAATTTTGATCTGCCACTTGGCATCCTAATTGAACAGCAAGCCTTAACATATGCTTTGAATGTTGCTGCAGCTCCTCAGCTGTCAAATAACTGCTATGATGCCCCAGTCTCTTTACAGGAGATAATTCACCGTATTAAATGTTTTAAATGAGAGGAGCTGTTCAAAAACACTCACTGCATTTATAACACTAAGTGATAAATATCTGAAAAGATTTCTGGGTGCCAATAATGCTCTGAGTGTGCCTAAACTACATGCCGGAAAAGGGAAGGGGGAATATTATAAAACAGAGATTGCAGAAAAGAGAGATGTGGCTTGTTGGCAGGCAGTCTTCCATTTACAAGCAAGGAGGTTTGTACCAGAATTAAACGTGAGCTAGAGCGTGAAATGTTATGGAGAAATAATGAAAGGCAACAGCCTTATCTAGAAAAGAGGAGGTTTAGCAATCTGTTAAGAACATAGATCAGCTAAAATGTTACTCACCCAGCAGCAGCCCAAGCTGTAGAAACTCAGGTCGTTCACAAGGTCTCATCTCACCCTGCAACAGGGACTAGATTGTGGCCTTCTGAGACATTTGTGTGACTCCACACACCTCATCTGCCCAGGGCCAGCACCCCCACTAGACCACACAGCCACAGACTTGTGCGCTGCACTGCTCTCTGCATACGTTTGCTCTACCTGCATGGTGTCTCTGATCTTTTTATCTATGGTTTGTTGTCCAAATACTCTGTGTTTTTACAGAGTTCTTGAAATTGTAAAGCAATGGAAGTTGCCATATACATTTAAAGACTGTTCTGTTGCACAATAAGAAAAATAATACAGTCTAGTAGACTTGGCCAAAACTGAAGTGCTCTGTTCTTTGCTTTTGCTTTTTGTTTCCCAGTGGTCTGGGATGTGATTGGGTCATCTCAGTCCCTTTTATATTTTATTTTTTTTTTTAATTTTTAATGGGTTTATGTCTCCTCGTCTCAGTTTTTATGGTGCAGATCTTTCTACTCTCATATGCAACTACAAACACAAGAGGTAACAACTACAGTGCTACCAGAATAATTATCTTTTGTAATTCAGGTGTTGATCGTGTAGTTTCACTTGCAGTTGATTTGAGAGGTGAAGCTTTCTTGTGCTGAGCCATTTGCAGAAAGGGAAACTTAGAAACATGTCATGTCTTTGGTTGATGTTTGTAAAATTCATGCCCTGCAGTTTTTCTGTTCAGTTTTCCTGTTTTTAAGTAGGCAATGAATGGTTAGTAAATGCACAAACTAAAATATACACACTGATGTGTGATCATATATCTTTCCATGCTGTGAGACTGCAAAATCTGGGGCTTTCCACAATGGAAACAATGCACAAATCTGCAGCGCCTCTGTCTCTCCTGCTTAATGATGAATTAACTCCAGAACCTTAAGGTGGTTTGGAACACATTTTCTTTTCCACTATAACGTTTCATGAAGTGTGAGTTGTTGTGATTTTATTTTTTTTGTGCAGATGTTGCTGGCAGTGCTACACCACATTTTCTTATTGATATGGTAGAGGTGATGGAAAAGGAACATGGAACTGAAGTGGGTCACTGTTCTCCCTGACACTGTTGCAAAATGTTTACAAGACAAGCATTGCAGACCCACTCCGAATGGTTATAGAACCAGTACTTTAACATATCTCTCGGGACCTCTGATCCAATAATTCTTTTAATGTGTGTGGCTCTGAAAAAGACACACATGAATAACAAATCACTAAGTATAGTGTACATTGTTGTTACTCCAGCCAGGACTGCCAATTTTTTGGTCATAAATGTATTACATATATATGGCATATGGTACTTCTCATGATTTGGTATGGTTAACGGCTCAGAAACCCCCTTTTCTTGCTCTGCTGCACACCAGAGTGAGGGGCAGCAACCATCACCACCAGCTTCATAACACTGCTGTTGCAGCTGTAACTCTGGGCATGGCAAGGAACAGAGAAAACTCTAAGAAAGCAAGGTAAGAACAATCAGCTGATTGCTAGCAGCAAACCCTGAATTCTGTGAAGACACCAGTGTACCAATCTATCTCACATAACTTGAGATGGGATTCAACTCTAGTTTAAAAAACTTAAATTTTGTTGTCTACACATAAGCTAAATGCCTGAGCTCCTGTTACAGGCAGGGGAAATCCAGTCAGTGGAGCATGGCGCTCCACCAGCAGCTGGGAGCAGCATTCAGTTGCCTTATCATCAACATCTATTGCCACCCCAGGTGTCCTCAAGGGTCTTGCCTGTTCTCTGGAAGCGGTGAGCCTCCCTGAGTTCCTGGGTCTGTATGTGCTGGCTCTGAGGAAGCCTAACAGATCTGCAGAGGAGATAGGGAAACATGCTTTTGGGTGCTGAAAGTGGCCTTAGTAACGTAAGCTGAGGAGGACATTGCTGACATTCACATGCCTGAACAAAATGTTGGGATTCCCATGACAGAAAATAGGAAGAAATCAGCATTTCTCACAGATAATTGTTCTGACATACTCTAGGTTCTTTCTTGAAGTGATACGATGAAGGAGTCTGAAGTGATTTATGAGCTTGGTGCACATTAAATGCCCAGAGGTATCCAGGGCATCTGTGTGAGGCTGGTAGATATGACATAGGGCCTACAGAACACATAAAGTCCTTGCCCAGCTACCAGAGGTCACGGAGACTGTCCTTGAGCACATCAGTTACCTCTAGATGCGTCTGTCTTGGCACTGAGCCTCAATTTCTCCTCTCATCAGCTGAGGTGTAGCTCCTCCACTGCATAAACAGCTACAGATGGGTGGGATGAATCCTGATGTAATGGCTATTTCCAATGCCCACAGGCTAGACTATAAGCAGTGAATTAATCATCCTTTCCTCTTCCTGGCACCCCATTTGTTCATGGAGGTTCCCAAGGCTGTTCAGTTGGCATAGCATGCATAGATTGTAGAAGCAAGTGTTTTGCTAAGAAGCATAGTGCCTGTAGTGTAACTCTACCTTCTTCCACACCGCTCCTTTCAATCTACTCCATTGCTCAAGGAACAATCTTCCGGAGAGCAAACCCCAGCTGGCAGCTTCTGCTGGCTTTCTGGGCAGCATGGCAAAGCCAGGAGAAACTGAGAGCCGAAACCCAGACCTACTCCAACAATTCCTCTGTGGCAAATCACATTTTGAGGGACTTAGCTGGATGTTAGGGGATGGACTAAAAGTAGGATTAAGTGGGAATATAATTTCATCCTTAGCTACAATGCAGCTAACCTCAGGAATAATGGGAAGGATATGAAACTAGATAGATTATTCCATAGAGAAACCCATAGTAAAATCTAGCTTTTGTAGGATAATTAAAAAAATCAGGCAGTAATGAAATAAATTATTGGTAGTAAAACTGAAAGTCTAGTGATAATAGAAAAACAAAGGATGTTTATTTAAAAGATAAATGGAAAGATAATAATTCAAAATACAAGAAAAAAGAATACTGACAGTAAATACACACAGGGAAAGGTAATAGAAAAAATACATACGAATGGTAGGGGGATTGACACACAAAAAAGGGATTACTTTTCAGTCCCACTGAGTGATATTGATTATATTCTTACTGTGATTCAAGTTTAAAAGGAGTTACTGTCTTAAACATTCCTGTTCACTAGCTTTAGGCCAATATGTGGAGATTTGATAAAGAGAATTGTTCATTAGAAACAGGAGTGATACTGTAAATGCCCCAGTCCCAAGTTCTACTACAGTAATTTTAAGGACAGAGGTCAGTTTATGGAGAAGCATTTTAAGGGTCCTCTGAAAGCAACTAACACTGTACCTGATAACAATGTTCTCCAGCTACTGCTGAACTCATCTAAATTTTAGGGAGTGATACAGATATGAAAGAACTCAGACACTGACAGACCAAACTGGCAGACCAAAATTATCTGATTCTCCTCTGTGAACTGGTATTTGTTATCCATTGTCTTATACTTTGGACAAAACACAGCCTGTTAGGTCTAATTCTCTAGTTAGGCAATTCAGGCATGTCTCACAGAAATGTAGGTACCTGACACCAGGTGGACAGAAAGAAGAGGGGAACAATTCCATCAACCTAAAATAAAGAGACTCACAATACCTTTGAAAGCCCACAGAGGTTTAAGACAGCTAGACTTCAGGACTTTGCTTCAATGGCTGTATAAGAAAATCAGGCTCATTCAGAAGGTGAGTAATCCATGAAGTTTCTTTCTCTTTGGCTGGAAGCCTAGAGACCTAATGGAAATGGGATTTACTGGAGCAAAGTCAGTGAAGGACCACAAAGATGATCAAGGAACTGGAGCATTGTTCATATGGGGAGATGATGTGAGAGCTGGGATTTACAGCCTGAAGAAAAGAAGCCTCAGGGGGAATTTCATTAATGTATGTAAATACCTGAAGGGAGGGAATGAAGCTGAGGAAGCCAGGCCCTTCTCAGTAATGCCTGGTAACTAGGCAAGAGGCAGTGGTCACAAACTGAAACATAGGAGGGTCTGTCTGAAAATCAAGAAACATTTTTTTCCCCATGACAGTGATGAAACAGTGGGACAGGTTGCCCAAAGAAGTTGTGGAGTCTTCATCCTTGACGATATTCCAAAGCCATCTGGACACAGTCCTGGTCAACTGGCTCTAACTGACCTGTCTTGAAGGAGGGTGATGAACTAGATGACTTTAGGAGCTCCCTTCCTACATCTCCCATTCTATCATTCTGTGATGTCTCACATCGCACCAATCTCACTAGTCCCACTAAACATAGAACTCCAACACCCATTGCTGTCACGATAGCCAAGTATTTAGAGCATTGCCAAGGCCTGGATTCACAACTTGCAAGCAATAAGAATGTTCAGGGCACTCAGATGGATAAGGCAGAACCACAGGTTTGCCCTCCATTCTTCATTTTTTCAAGTTTATCTTTAATGATTTTGGGTAAATACACATACATTCAAGGCAAGCTTATCCTACCTTCTTCCGTTATGAGGTCCATGGTCTGGTTGGTGGTTTGTTCCCTTGACAGAAATGCAAGTTCCTACAATCCTGGGAAGAGCAGGTCCTGCTGTCCCACAGTGTCCAGCACAGGAAAACAGAGATCGTTCTTGCCAGAGCAGGTCACTGTTGCTGGGTAAGAAAATCCTTTCCAGCTCAAAATCTGTAAGTTCCATGGGGCAAAGACAGCAGCTTTATTCTGCATTTGAACCATGCCTTCCTACCACACATCCTACCTGGTCCAGGGCAAGCACTCCCTCAAGCTATTGTACAACATTTGTACAATATCGTTATTGTACAAATCCAAATAACAAGCTGTGTTCAAGAGCCAAGCAGTAACAGGAAAGCAAAGAGATAGAAGGAAGCCAAGCATACTGATACAACCCTTAATTTCATACTATTTTTTTAATCTACAAACTGACAGTGGTGTCAGACAGCAATAAGAAAGGTATAAACACCACAGGAAGGATGATATAAACACATTTGTAACAACTGAAATACTCTGACTCAATAGGAAAATATTTTTTGTGACATTACATACCAGTGAAAATCAAGGTAAAATTTGGGGACATCCCATAAACAATCCAATTCTTTTCTGACTCAGTCTCTCCCAGCTTTTCTAAAAGCTCCAGATTGAGCCAGACAGTCTAAATCCCATTAAAGTCAGTAAATTCATGTAAAAAGGAATGTTCCTTGGACTACAATAAGGTTTCCTACCAATTTTCCTTTGATTATATTACAGATGACAGTTTATAATAGAACTGCAGACTTTGGTAACACGGAAAAAAGCATAAAATTTAACATTTATATATTTCCAACTCCTTGTCAGACATCAGAGGGATTTAAAAAATTTAGCGAGGAATTTACAGCTTGACACAATCACATGTGCAGGAATAATAATAATATAAATATAAAATGTAATCTCCTCCATCCCAACCTTCCCCTATCCTTGAAAAGAAGCAACGTTAGAGAAGTATTAAAAAATAACTTGGACTCCCAAGGTGAATCTGATAATAAATAGAAAAAGCCACAGAGAAACAATTTTCTCCCACTGTGTGGGGAGGCTCAGTCAGTAAATTCTCTATATATCAGCAGAAGAAGTCTTTCAAAAATCTGTGCATAATATATGCACAACCTTCTTTATTTTCCTATGGGTTCCATACATAGGCCAAAAAGCCTTTGGAAGAACTCGGGTGCCCTCAAAGAGCAGCAAAAATATTTAAACCCCATATTTCAATTGGGAATTTTTTCTATGAATCGCCCATTAGAAGCTGTGGGCCTAATCACTCCAGTATTTCTCCACAGGAGCAATTTTACACATGTGAGTTACACAGCAAGCTTCCCTGAGAAGATTCACATGACTACAGTTACTCTTCTGCAAAACAGTGCGAAGGACTGGGCCCAATAACTGAATCACTGTATTTTCCATGGCACTCTCAGTGGCACCAGCAGTATCACTGCATGGAGAATATGAATATTTCTTTGGTGTTGGTTCCTTCCCAGCTGTGCTTTACACATTCAACACACAGCCCCTTTGTGCCTTTACTTTTTGGTAAAGGCTGTAGCCCTGTTTCACACCCTCTCTCTCTCCATATACATATATATATGATTTTTTTTTTTTTTCTCCACAGTTCAAAACTCAGGCAAAGGCATTAAAAATTTGCTCAGGATAATATTTTTTTTAATTATTCATGCATATTCAGAATAATTTTATATATATCCTTGTGTATCATATAGCTGAAGGGACAAAACAGCTTGGCTCATGCTATAAAAATTGACACTTTATTTGTGTAAAATACATACAGAAATATTATATGAGCAACAGTTAAAAGCATGAGCAAATTCTCAAGATTAGGACTACAATGTATAGGTAAACTTTAAGTTCATGTAAATAGAGTTAAAATGTCTTATCAGGCTCCCTGTAAAAATAAATTTTTTAGAGTAATGGAATTACCACAGAAATACAGTTTGAGAGGTAAATACGGACTTAACTTCTGCTGAATCCCTCTTAATGTTTAATTGCAATACAAAGGGAATAGGACTATAATTTTTTTTTTTAACTTATAGAGACACATTTTTTCAGCTAATTCTGAACTGTGTGTTTAAACATTAGGTTAGGAAAAGTTTGCCCCATCCAAGACTAGTCTCCTTTTTAAAGTCTTGTAGACATTTTCTGCCCCTGGAGAATTTTTGGGCATAAATAAGAAGCTGGGAAATGAAGAAAAAAAAAAAAAAAGCAAGCCAGCCTCATCCAACTTGCAATCCAGACAACGAGGAGCCTGATGATGATGTAGTGAACACTGCAGACAGGGAACTTGGTTTGAACTCTGTTTGCTTTGTGCAAAAAAATCTCTGCAGGTATGAGAGCAGCTTTAGACTCCAAGATAGGAGCTATCTGAAAACCATTGGAAACATTAAGCAATAGAGCTCTGTGAATTCAGCTGAAGTTGTGTCTCCTGCTGGGGAAGACAATTTCTGTTTCTTGCAGCTACAGGGGATGACTGAGGTTCCCCAAATTTCTCAGTAGTAAAAGCAAATCAAGAGAAGTTCAGAGGAAGAGTTTAAATTGCCAAAAAACTACTGACTTACCTGACAACAGTGTGAAATCCTACAGGGGCTGTACCAATGGAGGGAGCATGGAAAATACTCCTGGTGCTGGGTTTGAAAGATTACGGGGCAAGTGTCTGTGCAGTCAGAGGAAAGGAAAGTGTTACAGAGAAAGCGGAATGAGAGCTTCGATCCTTAGGGCACTTTCTCAAGATTTGGCTGTGTGATGGCTCCCACATTCACAAATGTAATAAAGCCAAAGAAAAGCAGTTAAATAAGTTGTTTGCCAGCAGTGCCAGGATGTTGTGCCTTTCAGTACCACAACGGTTAACACTTGCTAGACTTGGCTGGTGTCACCTCAATAGGGGAAGCGAAACATTCTGCAAGACCACAGGAGTGACAGAACCATTGTGGCAGAGTCTGGTGACAAGAGCCTTGCAGACTCCTTTTCTTTGGGGTTGACTGAGGACACTGATGGGAATATGTAAGGTTGGGAATACTCTTCTACTCTTCAAGGTGTGTGAGCAGCATTTCCTTAGCCTGGTACCACCACTGAGCCTGTGGACCAGGAAGAGGTTCAAGAGGAACAGAAGACAGGGAGCCCATGTGCTCCCTTTTCAAAGGTGGACAAGGATTAGAGGATTCATGCAAGGCTGGTTGCCTTGTCTGTGAAGCTGAATGCAAGAGAACACCATGAATAGATCATATTCAGACTATTGCTTGGTCAGGAGAGTTCTTTTTCTGTCCACTGCCAATGCAAATGTTGTCAGAACAGCCTGTTCAGTGCTATGAGGATTACACAACCCAAGTAAGCAAAAGAAAATGCATCTTTTTCTAAATGCCCTTAGTTTTTTGCCAAAGGGAGGTGTAAAGAAGAGCAGGAAAGTGGTGAGTTAATTTCTTGCCATTGTGAGAACCAAGCACCTAAGAGGGCATACCACCTTCTTCTTCTCTGAAGAGGGTCCATGGCACTGTGAAAAAGGTATCCAGGTATTTGTTCATAAATCTGTATACTGAAGTTTAGGAAAAGCTTGTGTGAACTGACTTCCAAAAAATCAAATTGTGTTTGTGCATTTGTATTCATTGATGGTCGATCTGGAATGTTTTGGTGATTTCTCTTGCTTACTTTAGGAGGAATAATATTTGTGTTTGCAAACATATGGACATAACAAATACAACATTCTACCTCATTTAAAACTAAACACACAGAAAACTTGATATTTCCTTAAGCTGGCAAAGAAATGTCTGCCAGATTCAGAAATGAGCTCAGTTTTTGAAACTGAAGCTCTGCAAGTCTTGTATAATTATTTCTCTCTTGATTTGTTTCCAGAAAGACTGCCAGATCACCACACTGTGCAATTACTATTTCCAATTCTCCGTAGAAACCAACTTTTCAGTTGCTATTTAGAAATATTATTACAGAAGAGCAATTAGAATGGTTCTGCAAGTCTCTTGGTGACACTTTTACTCAATTTCCAATGATTATGAACAACTAACTTTATTGGTATATAGATAATCTGATATTTTATCATGGTCAGTGAATTACATTGCACAGTAGAGTTACACTAGCTGAATACTAACCTTATGTCTGAAAATTATCATAAAGGATATTCTTGAATTAATAGTAAAAGAATCATAAAATAAAAGTACATTTATGGATTATATTAATAGTAATTTCCCCAATAAATTATGAAAAAGTAAATACACAAGCAGTAAATAGTTGGTTGATTTTATTGTTCAGTGTAAACACTATAAATTAAACAGCATAAATTCATGCACCTAGAGTTTGTCTAATAACATTTACTTAAAAACTTTATATCGTTTTATTAACTTGAACTTGCTAGAAATAGAAAAATTGTGAATTATACTCTGTGCTGACTTCATATTGAGTCATACATCTCAGAGTTACTACAATCTTTTTTTGCTAGGGCTTGTCATTATAACCCATAAAAATTTAATCTAATGTTGAAATAAAGTTACCAACGTAATCAATCTTTGTCCTTTTTTTCAAACCTTCAAACACTTTCAAATTTAGTCTTCTGAGCAAAAATCTGATGCAAGATAAAGAAATAGAGGAACTACAAGTAGATGTCAAAAAGATCCACAAGGATGGTGAACTAGTCCCCCACTCAATTATTCTGCCATTATGAACTGAGTGTGAACTGATGGTAATTGAAGCGAGAAAGGCACTAAAACACTTTCCAAAGCAACATCTGCAACGAATCAGAGGATTGAAGATAAAATGACAAGGACATTTAATGACAGGATTGTTCCCCTGCCTGCCTTTGTGCTTAAAAAGGTCTGGCCAAATTCCAGTTAGAAATGATCCTAGCGCAATGAGTATACCATTTCTGTGTGATGAGTAACTGGGTTTCACAGAGATATTTGAAGAATGCAGTTAAGTATCTCTTTGAAATCTGGACTGTTCCCAAACTTTCCGGTGCTCATGAAACTTTGGGTTGAGCTCTTCTTCTTTCTTCTCATATATTTTCCATCCACAAAAATTTTCTGTATTATTTGGGAGGGAGCATCACTGGTAGCAAATGTACATTGGCATTAGATGTTATGAAGAAACAGAGTGTATGCCGGACCATCTCTCCCAAGAACCATGATATTCCTTCTCCTCTTCACAGCTCTTCGTACTCAGTCTTTACCTAGTCATAACCTCCATTAACACACTACAGACCCTCACCTGCATCAGGCTCACACTTGCTACAAATAAAGACTTCCAAGAGAGGCAGAACCCCTTTAGAGGGCAAGCTCTTCCAATAATCAGTTACTTTTACCACTAAAAATGTGGGTCTGATTTATAATCCTTTGATTTGTCTCTTCTCCAAAGTTTCTTTTATGCAATTCCAGGTCATGATCAATTCATCTCTAAATGGACAAATTCTGACATGCCAAATTTGAATTTCTATGTTTTCCAGACTTTTTCTTGTAACCTCTCTCTGGTGTGGGCAAAGAACTGAACAAAGTATCATATATTACTAGAATGCTAAAACACTCTTAAAAGCTAAAGGAATATCTAGAATCAAAGGTATAACTTTGCTAAAACTGTGATCCAAAACAAAAGGCAGTTTAAAAAGGCTTTTTTCTTGAATAGATTTTTGATTAACAGAACCTTGAAGTTTAACTAATAAAATTAATTCTATGGTCATAAATGTAATACAATTTCACAGGCAAAATATCGATCCTATGTTAGTTATCTGATTACCTAAAATTAGGATTAAAAAAAATTCATAATCCTTTGCTGACAGGGAACAAGCAAACAATGTTATTTCAAATCATTTGAGGATGGAGACTATCTGGAGAAACCAGACTGTACAAGACATTTAAGAGAGAAGGTGTTTGATCTGCGGTTCCCACATCACATGGGCATATTTGCATTAAAAGATTTTGGCTTTCTACCATCCTATCAAAGATGAAAATATTTATGGGCTTGCAACTCAGTTTTTTAAACAGTAGTCTAAATTCCTTTTGCCCCCATAGGTATATTTTGTGAGAAATTGGTTTTGTCTGAACTATCCTCCCCCCTCTCCCCAGTTGTCCATTCACAACAGTTACAACAGAAATTTTTGTTCTCCTTTTTTCTGAGTTATTTCTGAATCAACAGATCCAATTGCTACAGAGAATTAAAATTTTAGTTGTACAGGTTTACAATTAGTTGAAAGATACAACTGGCGTCTATTTTAATTCTTGATTTTTTTTTAATAAGTAGATAAAAAATCTGTATTGGATTGGAATAAATTTGACCTTTGTTACTGTTTTCAGTGGAAAGAAAACTCACAACAAAAGGGAAGAAATATGCAAGGCTTTCATTCAGAGCTCTCTGAAGACACTGGGAGATTTACCAGGCTAAAATGAGAAGAGATTAGATTTTTAAACTATTCCATTTCTACCAGTACTT
Source organism: Laterallus jamaicensis coturniculus (assembly GCA_022605575.1). Lineage (NCBI taxonomy): Eukaryota > Metazoa > Chordata > Aves > Gruiformes > Rallidae > Laterallus > Laterallus jamaicensis. Next base: position 13,193,166 of record JAKCOX010000012.1, read on the forward strand.
TAGGAAAGTGAAGTGTATTTCCGTTTTAAAAAGCCACCTGTCATGTCATGCATAATCAGTGTGAAGAGTGAGATTATCTCTGTTTTTTCCACAGTAAATACAACAATTATTGGCTTTTCTGGGAGGCCAAAAGTATTCACACATTTCTGACAAATTCAATAACCATTTCTGAATAGAAAAAAAAAGTTTTGGATTAGGCTAAAACCTTTTGTTTTGGTATTTTTAAATTACCTGCTGGGGTTTTTGTTTGTGTTGTTTCATTTTGGTTTTTTTTCCCAAAACAATGAAATTAAATTTCACTTTTTTCATTAATTACAGAAAACCAGCTGCTAGCAACACATGGATTTGTTAGAACAGGAGATGAATGTAACAAAGGAAAATAGGAATGCAAAATGTAACCACAAATTATGAGAGAGAAGGAAAAAAGTTTGATCAAACAAGAAAAGACTCTCCTGCTCAGGAAAAGGGTGCTGCATCTCAGCCTGTGTAGGTGAGCAGAGCCTGGGGAGCCTCCTGCCCACTTCTCCCCATTCCCCTTGCCCACGGTGCTTGGCGTCTTCTCTGTCCAAGTGATGTCTCCTCTCTACCAGGGTTAGAGAGTAGTGATGCAGAGCAGGCAGGCACATATTTAGTTGTGTTCCATGTCATTTACAGCAAATCTCTGAGACATTACAATTCCCAATCTACAGGATGTGCATAAAGACAGTTGAGCTATAAGCAAATATAAGAGAGTAAGGTCTAAAACACAGGCTACCTTAATAGGGGGTGGGAAGGGAGGAGATATTACAGCAGTCAAAAGTTATGCATGAAATAAGCACATTTTTCCATATTCACATTCCATATTTCTGCACCTGAAATTAGATAGTGTATTGATAAATTAATTTATGTGTGTTGATTTCACAAAGGCTATATTGCTACTGCCTGTGCACCAAAACATTTTAAAAGTACATTGTCAGAAAAAACCCTGACATTGTAAACATTCTAAAAATGTGAGTGAGTATTCCAGGCTCTGGAACTTTTTTTACCATATTAGGTTTTCATTAGAATTTAGTGTAGGATGAGCAGGGTGAATTTCTTAACAGTAAAAGATCAGGCAAAAGCAAAAATTATATCAAGTAAATCCCTATAAAAGCAATACCACATCCAGAAGAAACATGTCATTTTGGGTCTTCCAAATACTTTGAAAAGAATAAAATGTGGTTTGGAAAGAAACATGGTATGCTTTGAAATTCCAGCTGAAAAACCAAGGAAGACCTATTTGTTTTCTTTTGTCTTTTCATTAAGTCCTTCTGGAGTCTTTTTTTGTTGGTTTTTTTTTTAGTATCTGTAGCATTTTCAGATCATTTTGTATGACAGGTTGAATATGCATTGTTATTTTTGTTGCTAGGACAAATGAGATAATCACAAATGTTTTGTCTACGGAAAGGAAACTTCTATCAGTGTTATGTGGGGTATTCAATAAAGCCATGGGCAAGCGAAGCCAGTGCAAGCGGTGATTGCTGGGTGGGGATTAGCTGCTTTTGGTAGCGATTGACAGAAAAAACAGAACTGAGATTTTTGTGGAGGAAAGCAGTTGTTTACAGATTTCACTTGTGTCAGTGGCAGACTTGTTGCAACAGATACCCGAACGTCTCTGGCTCTTCTCTAAGCATGACAGGCAGGAGGTAAATCACTAAGTCACACTTAGTTGTCAATGGTTTTGTGCTTTTAAGTCACCAATGGCTCTGAAATTTCAGAGATAATACTGACTTAGGGGTGATCTGCAGCACTAGAAGTGAGGGGGGAGACACCCTCATCCCCCTGACATCTGGACCATGATAAGACCGAAGGAATCCCTGAGGTCAAACTTGGCCCAAAGAATCCTTTCAAACACCTGCATCTTGAAAGGAATTTTCCATCCTTTCAGCTCCCATTTTTCTGCCAAGGAAGTACAATAAATGTAGGAACATGATTCAATGCAATTTTTTCTTAAAGCTACACACATCTTTCTTTCTCTATAGTCATTGCTAGTATTAAAAAAATTAAAAATTACTACACCAGGCAAGTATACAGCATTCCTTCTGAGCTTCTGGATGTTGATAGTTGGGGCACCCACTGCATGAAGGTTGTATTTGTAACCTTGTAGTTGAAAAGCATCAATAGATTTATTTTTCATTAATTTGCAGAATTCTCTTTGAAACAGTGTGTGCATTTTTCCTTACACGATCTGACAGCAACAATTTCTGCATTGAATTCTGAGCTGTGTGAAAATACCATTTTTATTTTAAACCCTTACCTTCCAATTTCACTGAGTGCCCCTAAAACTCATGTGCAAAAATGTGAATATTTTCCCTTTTTTCCATGTCCTCTGTTTCACTTACAATTTTATATATCTTTCTTGTAGCCTTTTTCCTCTTTTCCAAGCAGAGAAGTGCTTTTGCTCAGTTTTTCGTTGTGGGGAAGTAACTCCATTGGTATTATCATCCTTATGACATTTTCCTTTATCGTTTTTAGTTGTCCTATATCCTTTTGGGCATCAATCGGAGTGAGAGGGCATCACAGATCCACATGATGGCATAATATTTTTTTCAAATTATCAGTTCCTTTGTTAATCATACCTAACACTCTGCTTTACTTTTTTTCTAAATCATTACTGATTGCTGAATCAGTCTTTTCAGGAAACAACCAAAGGGAATTCAAGCATTTTCTCCTTAGTGGCAATAATCTCTACCATATCACTGTGTAGTTATTATTAAAGATGTTCTGGCCTACATGCCTCAGTTTGCATGTACTGACCTTTAGTTCCATCTTCCATTTTAGTGTCAGATCTGTTAGCATCATACAATCCTGATGCAACATTGAAATGAGCTTTGGATTTGACTATATAAAATTATCAGAAGACTTTGCTACCTCATTATTCACATACTTTTATGTTTCAATTATGAATATGCTGTATATGTTTTATGGGTCTGTAACCCCTCTATCACACAAATCAAATTTTTATTCCTACCCTTAAGTTTCTACATCTTAGCCTGCTATTGCTCAAAGAGGATGTTTTCTTTCTTTCTTTCCCAAGCCTACATGATTTCTTTAGCATTCCTTGGTAGGTGATCATACCACAAGCTTTGGGGAAATCTCAATTCAGTATATCAACAAGTAACCCATTTCCTCACGTTAACAACTGCTTTGACAAATTTGAAAGTGGTTTGTAAAGCATGACTTCCCTTTACAAATGTTGCACTCGCTCTATTCCAAATTTTTAATTGAGCTATATGTCTCCTTCAGTATTATATCTACCAACTTGTACAGTAGATAATTCAGAAATACTCGTCTGTCTTCCCTTGGCATCACATTTCTATCCAAGCACTCTCTCTGCCTTGACTGACCCTCATACCCGTCTCTGTCCTGGGAGAGCCAGATGACCTCCTTAAGACAAGCTCCTTTACTAATGCCTTTGCTCATGGGAAGGTAAAGTACAAAAGCAGTAACAAAAAATGAAGATACAAGTTCAAAATCTGCCTGAGTTCTTTAAGGTAATAGACCCACTAGTCCATTAGATTTCAATTGACTGCTGTATAATTAGATTGAAGACCCAATGGGGCAGGGAAATTGCTTTTTCTTGCACTTTAAAAGTTATGTTAAAAGGGACAAAGTATGTGACATGCTACCTATACATATCCTACTTCTTATTGAATTAAAACAAGGCATTTGAGAATCAAAAGGAAATTATTTTAGCAGATTCCTGTCCACTTGAAAGAGTATGCTCTAAATAGAGCAGGTAATCATATTAGTATGTGGTGGAAATGGATGAGGAAAAAAGGCACACATCACAAAAGATCCATCTCTACCTCTGCAATAGCCCAAAAATCTGCATGGCAGTTTCTCACTCCTGGGGCACCCGGCTGTATTTTCTCATTTGTCTGTTGTTTACTTGTGCAATGAACTCTGTGAGGGGAGAGTGAAAGTCTGAGCTCTGCTAGCAGGGATGGCACGTCTGGGTGAAAGTAAACCAGCTGTGTTAGTCCATATCTTCATTGACTTAAATTGCCAGGTAATGGGAACTGCAGCTGCAGTGCAATGGCAGTAGCTATACCAGCATTTCTAAAGCAGTCACTGATTCAAAAAACAAACCTCAGGGAAAGCGTGCAAACACTTTGCTTCACTTCCTAAATGTTAGTGGTGAAAAGGGATATAAAATATGTTTTGCTACATTTGTGATGAATTCTTGGACACTACATTAGCAGTCTCTTTTCCAAATGGTAACGCTAGTTAGAAAGAGAACCCCCCTCCAAGCAGTTTCTGACCAAAATCAAACAGAGTGTGCACCTGCTACCAGAAAAAAAATAATAATAAAATGCTCATGTGGTTTATACCAAATCAGAACTGAAATACTTTATTGATTTTTAAATGATGCATAATTAATTGGTAATGAGTGAATAATACCTTCAGGATCAATATCAGCAATACAACAGATAAACTGCAATACTTAACAATCACAAAACTCCATCAAACACCTGCAAATTTCCCACTACCCTTGTACAGCTGATCCAGGGGTGTTTTGGTTACACACACACACCTTTGTATGCTTGCTTTTACATGGACATTCCACCGCTATTTGGATTACAAGGTCACTCCATGCAACTTGCCAACACACATACCACCGAGAAAGGTGACAGACCCCACAGACCCCAGATGTGGGTCCCCCTCTGCAGCATCTCTTGCTGTTCCTCTGCTGCCTACATAGTTCTCAAGAGGGGATACTGTGTTTGCAACCCTACACACACCTTTTGTTGGCTTCTTGTAGCCTTTGTTGAGCCAATGAGATCCAGTATTATATCTGTTGACATGCAGAAATATGGATTTATATTAGAAGTGTTTCAGCCATGACACTTCTGCATAAACTGGTTTATTCCTCATGGGAGCTTCAAAAGGGAGTGCTTTGCCAGGGAATTCCTATCAGAAGTCTTGGAAAACTTGTAAAAATTCCTTATACTTCAGCTGTCTGTTTAGTCACTGGCATAGTCTTTCATCAGTAACAGTCCCACTAAATAGCAAAGAAAGGAGACAGTCGGTGCCTATCCAAGTTTTGTGGGCTTGAAAAAAATATATGCCATATATGTGGCTAAAATTAAAAAAATTTATATAGAAAGAATGCATTCCAAAATGAACTAAAAATAACGGAGGGCTTGCAAATTAAGTGACTTGAAACTCGCTTTTTTGTTCCCTGTGACCCAAGGCTTCACCAAAGTAGGCTGGAGAGCATGGTCTGACATTTTTTTAGAGTGCATGGCTGGTTCCATGCTGTCTGCTTTCAGTGGAAGCCATGGGAGTCAGGCAAAGTTTTAAAAAAGCTTAAAAGCATGGAAATATGGAACAATAATGATAAAATGTAAAATTATTGACTTCTGTGGTATGGTAGTAGCTGGAAGTACCAGTGCACTGAATATCCTTGACTTGTGGCAACACGGGTGATCTGGCACATCTTGACCCACACCCTGGTCTGCAGGCAGCTGCCTCACTACCTCTGTCCACAGATTTTTTTTTTTGTAGTCACTTTCAAAGTAATTTGAGGACAGTTGGTTTCTCAAAAGCATCTAACAACAGGACTGATACTAGGAGACCGCAGGACAGAGAGTGCAGAACATTTGACTGCCTGCATCTGCTTACCCACTGAAGGGGCCTGATTGTAACACACCGTGACTGTGGATGGGGGATTGCCACAGACTGAGACACCTGAGACTGGTGTCCAAAAGGCCACATAACAATCTAGGTTAGGCATGAAGTTGTGGAGTCAAATTTCCAAATTTCTTTATTCAACATTTCTGCTTAAAAAGGGATAAACAATAAAAATTTAATTTTTATTGCAGTCCCATTGCTATGAAAAAGTGTGAAGCAGTGGAGTTACCCCATCGTAATATCAGGACAAGTAGGATTGGGTTTAGGCAATGAAAAGAGGAGAGGACTGAGATTCCCTCTGTATCCTTATTTCAACTGTGCTTTAACAACTGCATTTGCTTCCTCCATACTATAAATATTTTATATTCTTTCAGCCACTGAATTCATCATTTAAACAGGAAGGCATTTAGCAGTGCTGTTCTCATTCAGTTTAAGGATCTACTTCAAGCATGAGATTAAATCCTCAACTGATGGAAAATAATGCAGCCCCACTGGGTCTGAGGGAGATGTTTCCCTCCGTGCCACCACCATTTCTGCTTCCACTACCTCTAGAAAGCCCCAGGTCCTCCTGGGAGCTCCACTGACTACATTTCCTCCTCCCAGACGAGCTCAGGGCTGAGAAGGGTCGTCACGCAATGGGCTTGTGCTGATTGCAGCCCAGTGCTTCATTCCTGCAGCCCTGGCAGTCCCTGCTACTGATACTGCAGCATGAGACTGCCATGCTACGCTGGAGACAGCTGAAATGGGCACTGTGAAGGCAGTCATGACAGCAGATTCCTTCTGAAACTGGCAGGATCTTGTGCTGCTGCTGAGAGCCAGGACTTCCCCACTGCAGACAATGGAAACAACACTGGAGTCAGATTTACCTGTGACATCCATCCCGACCTAGCAAGCAAGCACAGGCTGTAGATCAGCAGGAATTTCACCTTGTGACTATTGCAATGTTAGGCTGTTATGAGTCCACAACACCTGCAGTGTAAAGAAAACTAAAGCATGTTTCTCTTGTGCATTCAGGTTTAGTTGGTCCACTGTTTTCCACATGAGAACTTGTGTAACTTGTATTACTATGTGTGTAACTCTTTGTAACTTGGGTTGTGCTTGCTCACGTAGAAGTTTCCCTTTAGTCCACAGTGAGGTCAAGCATTCGAGCACAGTCTGCGCCAGTTCTGGTTCTGAGCAGTGCCTGGAAAGCAGACCTTGTCCCAGGATTGTCAGCCACGAAGCCCAGCCGCCAGTTTTGCCACTGAATAAAGACCATGGTCCAGCACTCTCTGGATTCAGACAGAATCAAGAAATACCACTAACTGCATTCCAGCTAAACCAACATGCTCCTTCAAGCCTGTGGGTTACTCTTTGAACACCATAACCCTACAACTTCCCATTCTCCTTAGTGTGTCCATATTTCATGTCCAGCAAACTATTCCCTAGAAAGCCAGCGAAATTGCAAGCTTAGATTAGAGTTTGCCATAGTATCAAATAATTCACAGTGAACTGGAAGCCATTCAGGGAAGATGAAAATAAGACCAGAAAGATAAATCACTTACAATCATGTAAGCATGTCACAGACAATCTTAAGTTAGAGAAAAGGGAGAACTATTTTCAGAATTGGATGCAAAAAAGGTAATAAATGAAGAAGAATTATTAGGTTTTGTTCTATAAAGTGGAATTTCAAAAAGCGAAAAAGAATACTTTTAACTTGCTACATCTGAAAAATGGAAACCAGCCACAAGGGTTGAAAGGGTTGAAAAATCTCCCTTAACAGTGGACTATAGGCCTTTTGACTTTTGGACATTTTTTTCCTTACTGTATTTTCCTTTCCGTTTCCTTCTTTTCTACTTTGTGTATTGATCCCAGCCTTGCAAACTCAAGGCATTTAAAGAGTATTTGAATTCAAAGGATATTCACATGAATAGGTGTGGGTTGACAAGAGCTCAAAGAGGGGGGAAAGAAAGCAAGGTAGGTTGCAAGCCTCTGAAGCCAGAAACTTACCTTCTGATCTATCTGTAGAGACTACATTAGTATGGGAGATCGCAAGAATAATTGTGAACAGTTTGAAGGAAAGATTTCAAATGTAAAAATGTGTCATTTGCCTCAGAGTGAGGCTTACACTCGGGGGAACTGGGTAGCAGTCTGTAAATGTGCAAAGTGAATAGACCCCAAGGACAGAATACAATTACTTAGGAGGTAATGAGATGAGATTAAGCAGGGAATATTTAGACAGAATGCCAGGAAAATCTTGAGCTACTTTGAAGTGTTGAATAGTCTTGTGAGGGAAATGTGAAAGCACAATTACTTGAGACATTTAAAACTGTAAGTACGCTCACGTTTGCTGCAGGGAACATGTCTCCCTTGCAGAGAGATAGACCAAGTGATGCAACCAGGTTTCTATTCTAATTTTTTTCTTCTGTAATCCAGAGCACAGAGCAATTCAGATGCCCAGGCACTCTAATATCCAGTAACGCCAAAGACATTGCAGTGGCGAGAAGTATGAGGCAGTGATGGGTAGGTTGTGATAAGCATTAGAGAATTTTTTGCCTACTATATCACCTAGTTGCAGAGACTGAAAGGTCATCTCAGTACAGACACCGTGTTATCTGTGTACATGTCTATCACCTTCTCAAATGCTTGTGGCTATCACAAGTGGCAGCAACTAACACTAGGAGTGGATACCTCTATGCTTGGCATCTTAGCACTAGTGACATGCTACCCTAGGATAAAAAGGAGTAGAAAAGGTAACTCACGGACTGGGACACAATTCTGGTCCCAGCCATAGTTCCTATGAGCAAAAGAGGGCAGAGGGATCTGATTTGCCACCAAGCCTATCCAGACTGCTAGTCTCAACAGCCACCAACTTTTCTTCTGGTCTGACTTGAATCCAAAGGAGTTTTTTAAAGCAGATCTGTGATAGTCCTTGCTAATGGAGGTTGCAGATGACAAAAGGTGACATGGAGTCTGGGGAAGACTGGACAAGTCTGTTGAGGATCACCAAATAGAAAGATCACATCCAACTCAGGAAATTCCTAACGTGAAGATAGTCAGAGCTTGTAGAGCAGTTTGGGGATGTACCATGTATGTTTGCTTTGCTCTGTCTCTTTCTTTCTTTCCTGATGGCCTCCACTGGAGGCTGTGGGCCAGATGGACCCTTGATCTGAAACCCTTCATCTGTTATTATACTTTCATGTAGTTAATTTTTCCAGAAGCTGGATGAAAAACTGCCTGACTGTGATCCCCTTTTGCTTAGTATTTTTGTGGCATAATGATCAGGGAATTCAAGCAAATAGGGTGGTTCTGTATCCCTAAATTACTCCTATCTTTTATATTATCTAAAATATACCATGGATTTAACTGAAAAAAAAATCTGAGGATTTACCTTTATTTTGCTTCTCTGCTGTTACTAACTTAAAAACAAATGGCTGGGCACATTATATTAGCATTATCCGATTGGCTGAGGAACAATGCACATCTAATATAACTATGGGGATCATTCCTCCCCCTGATGTTCAGTGAGAGGCAGAAAATCCTCTGTATAATGAAAGTGATGGGGAAGACACCTGAACAATTGAAAAGAGGAATGGGATTGGTTAGTCCTTTGTTTAGCATTTGATATTTCCTTTATATAGCATTTGTTGAAGGAATGTGAAACAAACAATGGCAATGACAAATGGTGGTTATTTTAACAGCTTTTATGAAGCTAATGACTAAGAGGTAATTTGGTACAGATTATACTATTAGCTGATATCTTCTTCTATCATGGATTTGTCATTGTCATCAGCTTCTAACATTTTAACTGGTTGCATGGAATTAAAATAACCCAGCAAAACTAACTTGCTTTTTGCCTTAAAAAAAAAAGGTGTTGGTATGATCAACTCTGTGAGAAGAGTGGGTTCTTTGTCTTCACCAAAAAATTTTTGATTTAAATAATCACTGATGTAGAACACTAAACAGTCTGCAGAATGTACCTATGTGGTTTCTGCAAAGGAAATTCACCAAGTTTTTTAAGTACGGAGAAAAATCAAATAAAGGAGAACTTATTGAAAAAAATGGAACTTAGTTCATTATCAAGAGATCTCTCAATGAAAGTGGACACTCCTCATGTCCCAGAAAATAAAACATTTCTAGAACCCCTTTTATTCTGGATTTAATGAAAATGAAAGGAGGCAAATTGCCATAGAATAGCCGTTTATTGAAAGTGTTCTTAAAAGTATGAGAGGAAAGATTCCCAGCAGAAAATTGAACAAGTGTAACAACGAGAAGCCACAAACCTGGGGAGCTGAGAAGCCTTCTAAGCAGCACGCTGGTTGAACGGCCACTGTGATGACTTCCTGCTAAATCATCAAGCAAGCAAGCCCTTTCTATTAGGAAAAATTAATTCAGTTCTGCTACTGAAGAGTGGTTCAGGTTAAGAAGAACTGGGGATATGTGCTTGTATAGGGAATGGCCTCAATCTGTACTAGGGCAGGTTCAGATTAGACATTAGGAAAAAGTTCTTCACCGAAAGGGTTATAGAGCATTGAAACAGGCTGCCCAGGGAGGTGGTTAAGTCACCAACCTTGAATGCATTTAAAAGATGGATAGATGAGGTGCTCAGGGATATGGTTTAGTAAAGGATGGTTATGGTTGGACTCAATGATCTCAAAGTTCTTTTCCAAGCTAGTGATTCTGCGATTATTCTGGAAAAAAAAAAAAGGCCTTGGTTAGCAAAGAAAAATGCAGAGCAGAATTCAGGTTCACTGCGCTTTTATGTGTTTTTGGAACATACTCATCTCATCTGATCCCCTTCTTTCACCATCTTCCCTGCATATAAGCTGCTGGAGAATGGTCCTAAAAAGCCCCAAACTGTATTACTGAAAATTATGATTCAACCAAGTGTTGAAGTCCTCTAGTTCACTGAAATAGCTGCATTTTCTTAAGGCCAAATGCCATGGCCGAAGAGGGAATTCACTGGTTGCATCTGTAGGAAGAAGTAGATGTATTGTGCAGTGTATGCCAGCACCCTGATCCACCACTAATCTTTAACAGTCTCATTAAAGCACACTTCTACATTGCATTAAAAAATAAGAACCCTGCTTTTGGAGTGAGCTTTTTCTAGTTCAACCCCCCTGGAGTAAGCAGGGACATCTTCACAAAATCAGGTTGCTGAGAGTCCCATCAAGCCTGACCTTGCATATCTCCAGGGATGGGGCCTCCACTAACTCTCTGGGCAACCTGTTCCAGTGATCTACAACCCTCATATTGAATAACTTTTTCCTAATATCTAACCTAAATATCCCCTTTTTGATTTTAAAACCCACTGCCCCTTGTCCCGTTGCTATATGTCCTCATGAACAGTTCTTCCCCAGCTTTCTTAGAGGCGCCTTTCAGGTACTGGAAGGCTGCTATAAGGAGCCCCCAGAGCTTTCTCTTCTCCAAGCTGAACAAGCTCAACTCTCTCAGCCTGTTTTCATAGGAAAGGTGCTCCAGCCCATTAACCATTTTTGTGGCCCTCCTCTGGACATGCTCCAACAGGTCCATGTCCTTCTTGTCTTGAAGGCTCCAAAGCTGGACACAGTGCTCCAGGTGAGGTCTCACCAGAGCAGAGTAGAGGGACAGAATCAGCCCCCTCCATCTGCTGGCTACACTTCTTTTGATGCAGCTCAGGATGCAGTTGGCCTTCTGCAACAAGTTTTCTGCAGATGCAGGTTGGCTGTAGATGCACATTGGTGGCTCATGTCCAGCTTCTCATCCATGAGTATTCCCAAGTCCTTTTCCTCAGGGTTGCTTTCAATCACACCATCTCCTAACCTGTATGGATAACAGGGATTGTCCCAAACCAGGTACAGGACCCTGCATTTGGCTTTGTTGAACCTCAAGAGGTTCACCTGGGCCCACTTCTCCAACCTATTCAGGTCCCTCTGGATGTCATCCCTTCCCTCTGGCACATTAACCTCACTCATCAGCAAATTTGCTGAGAGTGCACTCAATCCCACTGTGAATATCCGTAATAAAGATATTAAACAGCACCAGTCCCACCACAGACCCTTGAGGAACTTATCACCATCTTTCATCTGGACTTCGAGCCTTTGACCATCACCCTCTAGATGCAGAGGTAACGCAGAGGTATGCAGACATATGGAGCCAAAAAGGCTAACATGGTACCAAGAATATATCCAACATGCAAGACTTGTGGCTGGGGAACTCACTGAGCCTGGTGTAGATATGGCCACAGGAGTCACTCAAATGAAAGTTGCTTTAGGACTGAAGTACTACTCAGTGTTGTATCAAAGATATGGAATTAGGCTGTCTTCTTTTCTTCCCTATAACATTGTAGTTCTTCCAAATTTGCCCAGAGTTTAATATTGTCCTTAGCCAATAATAATTCATTGTCCTTAGCCAAAATGTGGCAGAAAAAGACTAGAATGAACTTCACATCAGTCTTGTATGCTGCAGAATAAGTTTACTGCAGGGCAGGCACACATTGCAACATACATGTATTAGGACTCTCCAGGTTTTTCTCAATACCATTGTAAACAGTTTCAAGGTCTGAGAGAAATGTGAGAATTACTTTGGGGGCAAATAAAAGAAAGCTTGAACTGTAACGCTGTCATGGTACCAAACTGGTTATAGGACTCATTGATTAACTTGGACCTATTAGAAAACAGATTTTTTCTCCCCCCCAGGCCCCCCTTGCCTCCACCTCCCCACATCTTTCAATCTCCAACGCACAATTGCAACACAATTTAGCAGGCATTTCAGTGCAGTACAGCAACTGTTTCATTTCATACGTTTTATGACTTTAGGTTAAGGAAAGCCATTTCAAGGTAGTATTTAACCCAGAGGCTCTGTTAATGAAGGCTGGGATTTCAGTAAATACAGTGTGTGTTGTGTCTGGGGCTGAGGCTGCTATCAAGGCAGATTATTCTTTTCAGTTGTCACTAGCATGTTCTTCTAACATAGGCCTGATTTGGCTAGGTCTTTTCAAGCCAAATTGCAAACTACCAGTATAGGGAGTTTCCCCTGAAGTCCCCATGGACGAATTGTGATCAAATATTTCTCATGAGGAATTGCAAAACATTGTCATCAGTAAACAACAAGTTGGAATTGTTTTAATATTTGTCAGGTAAGAAAAAAAAATGCCATTGCAGAGTCCTTGAGGAGCACAGGTAATTCTGTGTCACAGGTAGGCACATCAAGCTTCCTCTGAACAGGCAAAGGCTTGTTACACTGCAGGATAGACATACTGATGCAGTTTCACTGCTTCCTCCGCTGTTTTCCAAACACATTCCTTTCAGCATCTCACCTATAGCTTCACCTTGCAATGCAGGTAGTCCCAGCGTAAGCATCTGAATCTGGCTTCAAAGAAAAGAAATATACTGGTTGGTTTCTGAGGACATCTTTCCTCTTTTGTTCTCCCCCCCCTCTCACTACTCAGCACACAAGTTTCAGAGCCACCCCTCCACCTCCAATTCTTCTCACACGCCCTTCAAGCAAGTGGCAGAGATACAAATGCAGGCTGTCCAACCAAAGGCATACCAGTGTGTGGCTGGCGACTCAGAGGATGCTCACTGTGCCACATGTCAGAAAACTGCAATGGAAGAAAGGAGAAGAAAAGCAGAGAAAAAATGGCTTAGCTGTGCAGGATGAGAAGTTTTGCAAGAAATCCCTAAATACCTCAGGACTGTAGAGCAGCAAAAGGGAAAAAAAAACCTGGAGAAGCCCATGATGTACACTGAGTAGAGGAAAACACTGAAGTGTTTCTTTTTCACAAATTTATTCAGTCTGTAAAACTCAGACCAAACAAGCTATCTGCATGCTACCTGCACACTCTCTGCCTGCCCTCTGCACACCTCTTGTAGCACTGGCAGAAAGTCAGATGTATCTCAGAGGAATTTGGTCCTTCCAGAAAAATCCTCCAGGGTTTCCGAGTGAGAGTGATTTATGATTTTCTGTGTGGGAATATATCGATCTTTCTTCTCTGATTACTGAATTCTTTAGGAGTGATTTGACCTCTCCAAGGAATGAGCGGAAATTGATCCCCTTAGCGTGGGAGTCAGCTGTACAGCAGCACAGCAAACTGGCATTTCCCATGCAGTCACACTCATGAGAACCCTGTCAACCTCTGAGCATGCCTGCATTGGGTACCCACACATGCTTTGTATTAGGTTTACAGATTATTCCTGCTTCTGCCACACAAGTGTTACTACACACAACCAAGGAGCAAAATATTTGCCCATCTTGCAACTACAACTTCTCAGGCAATTAGTAAGAGGCTTATTTTATTCACAGCATGATTTACTCCAAATTTCAGTGAGCGAGGATGATAGAGCCATATGATCACACTCTATATGACTGTCTGAAGAAATTATGCTTGAAAAGCTTCCTTCCACGTTCTCTGAATGGTTGAAAGACAAGCCAAATTTTTCTGACGCTTTAATCACTTAAACTCAGACAACTGAAACTATGACATTGCACAGTAGCACAGCCATCTTTGGTTTATGGTCTACAGACTTCCCAGCATCCATGGACTACTTCTGAGAGGTCAGTGAAAGGTAACAAAGAAAAGCTATGTTTTGCTTTACAAGCTAATTTACGTGGACTGGATATTTTTTAGATGACCGCAACTGGAAAAAGGTTTGAAAAACAACTTTGTTACACATTCTCTAAGACCTCAAGACTGTTATATGTTATCAGTGTTTCTTCACTGCAGGTTTTTCAAACCCTAAGTCTTCCCAACCACAGAACAAAAAAGAAGCTGCATCTCAGTGACTCACTAATGAGTCATTATAATTCAGATAAGAATATCAATGAAGGCATTTTTAATTTTTCAGATCTTTGTCACCACATTGTGTGATTTCTCTGCAAATATTTTCATTTCTAGAAGAAATACAAGGCAGTAAGCTTAACCGAGCAGCTTATTTTGTATCATGACAAATCCCTTAAGTGAAGATTTAAAACAAATCTAACATTTTTTCTTCAATGGACTCTAAGAAATGAGACTAGAAAAGACCACAACATTGGATGTATTAAAATGAAACTCTCAGTCTCCTCTATGCCCAGTGTCTATGTGTATTTGCACAAACACGTGGTGATCAGCTAGCACAGAATAGCACTAGCTGTGAGGCCTCCAACATCTTGAGGCTACAGTAGTAGAAGTGATAAGTCAAAACCCAAACAATAGACCAAAGGTGAGAGACACACAAAACCCATGTGATTCTTTCCTTTTGTTTCATACGTACCACCTGTGGCCACTCATCACTTAGCCATATTAGCTAGCTGATGTTTTTCAGACGCCTCAGTTGAAGCAGGGCTTGAAAGACTGGAATGAAGACAGGGCAGTGGTCAGGGACGTCAGTTTTCAGGAGGCTGTTCCTCAACTAGAGAACACCATCGGCATGAGGCAGGGACAACATATGTTTACCATTATACATAATACTTCAATTTATTCAGGCTGCAACGGTGTTGAAAACAAATCTGATATTTTCCATATGCAGACGAAGAAATAGTCTCTTTTTCTGAGAGCTTATGGCCTAGGAGAAGATTTAGTGGAAGGAGAGCAGCAAGTCCTGGCTAACTGAACTGGAAACTGCAGTCCCTCCACAACAAAACTTCACATTTCTCCTGGAGCAATGGTGCTGTTGCACCACCCCACTGTTTCCCCCTGCTCCCAGACACTGTGTGCCAAAACTTGGCCTTGCCAGCCACCTGTGACTGAGACATGGCCTGTAAATGTCATGTGACAGCTTTCATCTGTGCCTCCAGGGACAACTGGATATCTGGAGCCAGAAGGCTCTCTTGTTCACCTTCATGGTGCTGCATGCCTTCTTCCTTCTGCATGAACTGGTGCTGTAGGTGTGCCCGGTGCTGGGGCCAATGGCTGCATCTCATGTTCGGGTGGAGGAGTTTTCTGAGGTGTATCAACTGGAGTTTTACCTTGCATTTTTCTTACATGAGGAAGCTCTGGCATTACCAAATAACAATTGTGAAATAAAGCATTCATATTTTCTTTCTATATACTCAGTTGTTGAAATAGTTTTTCACAAGTTGGTATTTTTTTCATGCACAGCTCTGATTAGGAAAACTTTTGCTAGTCCTTCAGCTGCTCAGCTCCCAGCCTCTTACAGATTTTCCTCTCTGGAGCCTACTTCTTCCCCCCATAGTCTAGCAATACCTTAGTGTTTTTTGCATGCATCAATTAGTCCTGATGCTGTGATGAAAATAAAAAGAAGGAACAGACACACTTATTATAAAATTTCAGAACCAGAGACATGGGAGAGGCAACTCCATTTTCCAGTATCAGGACAGCAAGTCCCACTGCTCTGACTCAGAAACCCTTTGAGCAGAGGAAGTTTGAAGAGCCTTGAGGATAGGAGCCCTCCCACATTGCTTGCACAGATACACATCTGATCTTACCTTTCATCTGGAAAGATCTCCAACACAAAACGAAACAGAAATATGATTTCATAGCTAAAGCAGTAGCACATTACAAACTGAAATACAGTCTCATCCCACTAGAGGGTGGTCTGGTCACCCTCATGTTACAGCTGAGGCGTGCAGGCAAAGCCCTTTCAGAAAGCCCGTGTTCCATTTATTTAGACAGAGGAACATCAAAGTATTCCTGTACTGAGTTTTTCCAAGTGCCTCATGTCCCATCATCAACATTGAATCCACGCTCTCATTTAAACAAATAAACACATTGCACCTTTCACTGAAGATCTGACACTCAACAAATATTAGCATGCTCTGAAGTCTACCAATGCTACAATAGTGTATGTATGAAGGAGCAAAGTGAGGCTCACCTCTAAAGAGGAACACATTTAGTCTGATACCACTTTGAAACTTTTAAAATCTGTTTATGTGGTTGATATTTCCATCACATCATTTTCATAGGAATCTACAAGTAAAATAAGGCAAATTCTTTCTTATGAGCTATCCTGTGCAGTGAACCAGAAAGGGCTGTACCACAATAGGTGAAGAGGAGGCTCTTCCATCAGGTTTGGGAGAGCTGGCAGTTAACCTCATAGTCAGCTTTTGCACCAGCTGCATGTGATTCACCATAGCAACCTTCCTCTGCTAAGCCATTCCTCTCCCTGGGGAGCCATGTCCCCTTTGGTTCCCTTCCCAGGACAGCATACTCCTCTATCTCTTCTTCTCCATCTGCCCAGACTCAAATGCACTTATCCCCACCTCCATGCTTCATGGTCCAACTTTCAAAATTCCTTGTCTTGCTCCTCCCTCTGAGATGCATGTTATGATCACTAAGAAAAGATCATTTCAACCTGGTTTTTGATGATAAAAATATTTTTAGGACCCTTGAAAGGAAAATAAAGGTGCATCTTAAATCATGGAACTGAAGCCACATCAAGCATTAGCCCAAACAACATAGGATCAATCTGAATTTCAAGGATTTCAGGCAATTCCATTCAACATCACCTCAATGTCTACCCACATGGGAATCTTCCCTTTTACTCTCATGAGAGTGAGACTAAAGACACAACACTGCCTGTGTACCTATGTAAAAGTTTATTAGGGGGGTTTGTCCAAAACTGAATTAAGGGTTGGATCCTGTTGCTCTGATCAAGTTTCTCTTTATTGATTCCTTGTCTTAAGCATTGTTTTCAGACCTAGCAGTGGATAAATGAAAGATTTTATCTCAAAAAGATGTGGTGGCAGTATTTTCAGACACAGAAACTGGCCATGTCTAAGGGTGTTCTAATGTGGATGCAAGCTTACTGGAAAAAATGTGAGGGTTCTGTGAGCAAATCAGAATACAATTTGCCATTACATTAAAAAATACATATAGTCATCTTTTGAATGATACAGAAACACATGTAAAGTGACTGGGGGGAAACATGCTTCATTTGCATGAGTTCACGTTCTCATCCATTTTATGGAACATTATTTCCCTATTTGGGTTTGTCTGTTTCACATAGTTCAGACAGCAAAAATGTTAAAAGATTAAAGAATTCATTATTAACCTCATGGCATGTGAATCATGTCAACAGATATGACCCAGCTGCCAATGATAATCAAGAGTACCTGCAGCTGTGAGTTTGGATGCAAATCACAACAAAACAGCACTATTTGTTCTGATGCAATATAATGAATTATTACATCATTCATCTGGTCTGTATAAACACAACATGGCAAAGACATGAAGCCCTTTCTCTTCATAAATTCTTTACACTTCAGTGTCTTGGGAATTACATAGGATGTGGTATATTGTTTGGCTCCTGTAGTTAGGAAGGACGTGGATGGGAAATGTGACATCCAGGTCCTAGAGAAAAGCTTTTGCATCTTTGTGTTCCTTTTTGTTGCCACCAAAGCTTTGGATAGGTGGTGTTGTCTCTAATAAGTAACTTACAAACTTAACTATTAGGATACATAAGTAGACTTGTCCTCCATAATTGGTTCCAACATCTGGATATCCCTGTTAAATAGGTTTGAGGAGGTACATGTGGTCCTCATTTAAAACACTGCAAACACTATCATGATGTAGAGTGAAATTTTAAGTAAGACTACTGCTGTTTTGATTATATTCTGAGATAAAAAATAAAACTGAAAACTTTAAATGATGTAAAACTTCAAGAACACCGGCATCCTTTAATGGTATCTCTACAGCTGATAAAGCAGCAACTTTTATAACAGAACTTGGAACTGTTTATTTTCTGTTTCCCATGTTAATTTATAACAAGGAAGGGAAGGGAAGGGAAGGGAAGGGAAGGGAAGGGAAGGGAAGGGAAGGGAAGGGAAGGGAAGGGAAGGGAAGGGAAGGGAAGGGAAGGGAAGGGAAGGGAAGGGAAGGGAAGGGAAGGGAAGGGAAGGGAAGGGAAGGGAAGGGAAGGGAAGGGAAGGGAAGGGAAGGGAAGGGAAAAAAAATCACAAATTTCAAATGTAGCTAAAATTAGCAAGGGTCTCTCTTGAATTCTCCATTTCAGAATCCAGGGCATTACCACTCTTCTGTAACTCCAGTTAATTAGGTATTGACTTGTTTTTTCATTCAATTAAAGTATAATTAAATGGCAGTGGTCTGTCTCTGAAAAACAGATGAAAAGGTTCTGGTAAGAATCTCTAGGTTAATCCAGCTGCTTAAAATGTGTGTTGTATTTGAGCATTTGCCAAGAGACTCTGTGAATACATGAGCCAGCTGGCACAGGGAGGGCTGGTGGGAACCTGTCAGCTGTTTAGGACAATGGCTGAAGCTTTTTTAACCAAATCAGATTTTAAAATACCTAAAAATGAGACACCGTACCCTGGCAGCTCAGGAATTATGGCAGCAATGAAATCCTAAGAATTTTTTTCTTCTTGAAATATGAGTTTTGACTCATATTCTGTGAACCTCTGAACCAAGACGTTTATTTAGATTACTGTTAAACATCTGGCAAAGTGATACAATGCATCAAAGCCTTATTTTTGCAACGATGGAGCCCACGTTTGTTATTTTGACAAATACTGCTATTCAGGAGGGAAAAACTGTGTTAATGTGCTGAATGGTGTTGCATCACCAGTTAGTCTTTGAACCAGGCAGGACTCCAGCCTTGGGTCCAGTTTTCAGGGCATCACCCCTCCCTCCTCAAGACCTCAGGAGGATGCGCAGATGCTTGTTTTACCAAACCGTGAGCCACAAGCACACTGGTGAGCAGTCACTCCTGTACACCCTGCTGTTGGCCCTTCCTTCTCAAGGGAATACCTGCTTATCAGCCTGAGAGCTTTGCTCAAGCAACCCTTTAACACACTGTTTCCCACTAAGTATTTCAGACAGAAAAATTAGACAACAACTCTGGCATTTAAAAAAACCTCTCTTGCTCTCTGTGTTTTTGCTGTGGAATGAAACAAAATTATTACAGACAGGAGGGATTTCTGGAGCGCAGAAGCAACAGCGAATAGCCGAATGGCTCTTTAAAAGCCAGGGTGGGTGCATGTGTGTGGAGGCCAGGGTGTCTGCACACCAGGTGTCGATATGAAACTTGCCATGCTAACAAGAGCCTTGCAACAGGCTGTTACTTTGATTTTTTCCACCTGGTGCTTGCTGCAGCAACATGTCTGCCTCACCATGTGAGTTATCTGAGAAGCTGTCAAAAGGCAGGGAAGATATGGTAAGTCTTGAAAAACCTGGCTGAGCCTGCCTTCTCAATGGTAACACTTTATGACACTTTTATTTTCAGTCCCAAACTTCAGATTCTTCATTTTCTTTCCACTGAGGGAGACAAGCTAACAATGAAAGCCCTCCAGCCCCCAGAGATGCTCCGGCTGTGTGCTCCATGGGGTGTCCTGGTGTTCTGTCCAGGGCTCCTCAGCTTCTAAGTTCCTGCCTACAAATACAGAATGACCTTTCTGATTGTGCAGAAAAAGAAAAATGTAAAATACAAATAACTCCATGAGCATTTGGAATATGAGAAAGAGAGATATCCCCAATTCATTTCTGAAAGCTTCAGGTACATATCTGAATCAGTCCATATCCACCACTTGGACTGAGCTGTGGCCTTTGGTGTTCCCAGAAAACAGGAAAACCTGAAATGCCGATACTAGGGACAATCCTGAAGCCATAGAGGCAATGAAGCAAAGCTGGGAAAAGCCAGAAGTTGCTTTTCAGCATCTTTTGCACTTGCAGGAGGACTCACATGCCTGAAATCCTGGCTGCTTACCCAGATGGGACCAGCAAGTGTGCATGAGAAAACATTATTCCCCTACTGACCTCACTTTATTTCCCCTGACCAACAAAGCTGTACAACGGTACTGTTGTGTGTGTCAGACACTGTTCCTGATGATGGAGACACGGGGTTCCTCTCCTTTTCTTAATACATGATTATTTTTCTTTCTATCAGAGTTTTCCATTTATAAGCCACAATTTTCCTTATTCTGGACAGAGGCTGGAAGAAGCAACTCAGTATTTCTTTTTCCCCCATTATCCAAATACTCATTATTTGTTGTAAGCTGTATTCTGATTGCAGAACTACTTGCTGGTTTCAGTGATCATTAGAAAAACTAATTTAGGGGCCCCATAACTGTTGATGACTTTTTTTTCCCTAGCAGCTGTCATCCACCAATGAGAGCACTTCTCACAGATACATTTCTGAACAGTCAGATGTGAAATGTCTGGACACCTGGTGGCCTCTAAAGTTGTCCACAGTTCAGAAGTTCAGCTCCTTTAACATCCTCATGTCTTCCAGCTCCTGCAGCCAGGAGCATGGCACCATGCATATCCTGGACCCTCTCATCATCCCACACTGTTCAGGGTGCAAAGCATGTAGACAGGCTGGGAAGGTGAGGGTATTTCACTCCATTCAGCAAATGTCTTCAAGCTGATCATAATAGATTTATTCCCCCTCTGTCTCCAGTGCTGCGTTTGTTAGCATGATGGGAGATCATCCCTTCTCTGGGTGCCTGTGCTCCTGGGGCCTGAGGCTTTGCTACTGATCTCGATATTGAGGTGATTCAGGGACTGGTTCAAGGGCACATTTCTTACCTAGACCTCCTTCCCAAGACCAGTGATTCACTTCGGACTGGGCACTGCCATGAAAGTTATTTATGTTGTGGTTACAGGAGGACATTCCTTTTACCTCTGAGCTTCAGAAGTTGAGTGAAACCCACCAACCTTGAACAATAGTCAGGGGCTGACCTTACAGAGACCCATCAGAGGAAAATATTCCAAGTCACTGCAGTAATGAATGGACATCCATTAATTTAAAACAAACCACACTGTTTCTTTTACTCAGCGTAGGTAATGAAATAATGAAAGGAACCCACAAGCTTTCAAAACGGCAGCATTAGCCGGATTTCCACTGCCACAAGATCAAAGCAAGGGGATTTGTTAGTTATAGTCAGACAGTATCAGACAAGGAAAGTCTCCATCAGCCTAGCAGAACTGAGGCATTCCCCCACCCCACCTCCACTCCCTCTAGCATGCTCAGGCACACATAGGCTTGCACACAGGGTCTGCATTTACATCATCTTCCTCTCTTGCTTGATCATTTGATCCATCAGGCAGAGTAAACTCTGTGGCAATCCCTTTTGTTTCCAGGAATCAGCACTTTTCCTTCCTTATTTGATCAATGCAGAAAGAAGCAGTGGTGAATTTCTGGCAATCTCTGCAACCCCACTTCAGTGGTTCATTCAGGCACCAACAGAAATCTTGAGTTTCTGGAAGTACTTATAGCTTGTGCTGCACTGTTTCTATCTTCAGCTTGAATTTGTGTCTGATGGGCAATATTCTTAAACAGTAGGCAATAAAAAGAGACTCAGAGCCTGCTTTCTTGTAGTCAAGCTCCTTTGCAAATTTGCATCTGAAACACACATAAAGGGGATATAGCAAATTAGTTAATTAATTTCAGTTCTGACAGTCAGGCCCCACCACACTATTGATTTTCTTTGTGCAGATGGTACTAATCCACAGGTCTCAAAATGTTTCTTGCTTTCAGATTTCAAGCAAAAAATCAAAAGGGCTGGGGTTTTAGACTAAGATGGAAACTGATGATTTACATTGGACTTGGGTCGGCCCATGAGCCCTCTCATTTTCAGTCTTATATCCATTTTGGATTTCTTCTTCTCACATTTCACTTTCCCTTCAGTTAGCTAGCTTTCTGCTATCTCCTGATCACAGAATCAGGGGTTAGAAGGGACCTCGAGAGATCATCGGGTCCAACTCCCCTGCCAAAGTAGGCTCTCTAGCTCATATTGCACAGATAGGCATCCAGACATGTCGTGAATATCTCCAAAGATGGAGACTCAATAACCCCCTTGGGCAGCCTGTCCCAGTGCTCTGTCACCCTCACTGTGAAAAAGTTCTTCTGCATGTTGGTGCGGAACTTCCTGTGCTCCAGCTTACAGCCATTGCCCCTTGTCCTGTCCCCACAGACCATTGAAAAGAGGCTGGCCATTTCCCCCTGTGTCCCACACTTGAGATATTTAAAAACATTAAGATCCCCTCTGTCCTGGTTCTGGCTAGGCCAGGGTTGGCCTCCCCAATCAGCCAACACAGGTGAGCTGAGTCAGCCCAGGTGAGCTGAGTTAGCTGGAGCTGTTTTCCACACCAGCTGACACCACTTGCCTATAAAAGCAGCTGGTTGGGGAAGGGTGGGGGCTGTTTTTCACCTCTGGGACAGTTGTAGTGTGGCTAGGATGTTGGGTTGGTTGGTTCTTGCTGTCAGGTAGCCCTCTGTAATCATCGGTTCAATAAGGTACTCTGTGTTAGCACTGGGTGTTTGTGTAGTAAGCCATTTTTGTTCTGTATTCACTTTGATATTTGGCAGCAAACTGTCCTTACCCCAACCCACGGTGGCTCTGCCTGTTTCTCCTCTGGGAGCAAGCGAGAGGCTTGGTGGGCATTTGGCCTCCAACCCGGGCCAAACCACCACACCCTCTTAGTTTTCTTTTCTCAAGGCTGAACAACCCCAGTTCTTTCAGCCTATCCTCATAGGGGAGATGCTCCAGTCCTTTAGTCATCTTCGTAGCTCTCCTCTGGACTCTCTCCAGGAGATTCCTGTCTATTTAATAGCAGGGAGCCCAGAACTGTATACAATACTCCAAATGAGGCCTGACCAGGGCAGAGTAGAGGGTCTGCTATTTTATCTCTGAAGCCCAGTCCATATTCTGTAAACAAAATTATGGTGTATGGTCTCGTGTGTTGGGCTAGAGTAGACACAGAGTGAGTATGTCAGAATGCTGTATATCACAATTTGCCCGAGATGGAGTCACAGGATGGTGAAGTTTGGTTGTTATTTCATAATAGGACTCAGTAATAAGACTCAGTGAAACTTATGGGTCTCTTCCAACTCAGTATATTCTATCATAATCAGCATTTGAAATATAAAATAAAGCCTGAGTGACACCAGCTTCAGAAGGCCACAAGAGGTAATCCTTCACTCCCTGGGAACCTGAAGCATGATACCAGAAAAAAAAAGTGAACACTTGCCAGTTTTGCAACTATTATAAACATTACATTTTGTCCTCAAAAGAGTAGAAAAAAACCCTGAAGAACTAAGCATTTACATTTTAAGCCAGAAGGATTAATGCATGGTTCTATCATCATATCACAGTGCAATTCATACTTAGGTACAAGACACCTTAATTTTTCCCACTGTTGGCAAACACAAACTGCAGATTCCGAGACAGTATGCATGTATGCCAAAGTACCTGTGAGAAAGGTGAAACAAAACAACACCATCAAGTTCTCAGTAGGAATCCAATGCAGTAAAAGATAAACCAGGCAGTCAAAAAACCATGCATAAGTATAATAAAATATGTTCACCACTGAGGTGGAACTTGCAAAGGCAAGAAGAAGGAATTGTGATTGATTTCACATGGGCATGCAGGACAGTTTGGAAAGTGGTAGTTCTTGGATTTCAAAGAGCAAGCAAATATTTATCTGACAAATAAGATACAAAGAAAGGATGGGGAAGTACAAGTGTCCATCAACTCTCCATATTGTTGCAGGATTTTAGTTGATGATGAAAGTTTTGTATGAAAAAACCTTGAAAGACAGTGTAAAGGTTAAAGAGATAACTCTTATAGTGCAACTCACAGCCAGCTTAAGGAAAGGGAAACTATAAACCTTAAGTTTTTATTGAAAATACACATTACTCTGCCCAGTGTTTCAGTTCCCTGAAAACCTAAATTGGAGAAAAATGTCATTATTTGCAACTAATTAATGAACTATTGCTATACTTCTCTGAGACCCTAGAACCGAAGTATACTGAGTGGGGACCGTAGACCAGTGGAAGGCAGGCTTGCCACTGCATGTTGCAGCAAGGAGAGTTAGTGGTTTGTTTCTTTGGTTATTTTTTGCAGTTGTGTCCCTTTTCTTTAACAGGGGTCTCTGTGAAAAGGGATTACGCCCTCAGATGCATATTGTCTGGGAAGGTGCTGCAAATTCCCAGAATTAATTTACAGTTACTGTAGCAAATGTAACATCTGCCACCCCTGGATCCATTAAACCAGTTCCCTCAAAGGCACTGCTGTCAGATGAATGAATTTTACAGTCACAAAGCGGAAGAGCAAACTATTTTCCGTGGCCACTAATTGTCAGTGGTTTCCTTATGTTTCCCAGACATTCTCAAAGATAGTGGGAAATGGTTTCTTTGCATATGGATGGATGTCTTTGAGTTTTCATTCACGATTCGTTTCACAGTGGAAAGAATTGTCATGATCTCAAAAAACTTCATGAACTGGAACTTTGCAAAGACTACTCAAAGAAACTCTATAAAATATTTCTAGGTTTGGTATTTTCTTTGGTAATTTCACTATATTTCAACTTTTTTGTTGAGACCATTTAACAAGTTTCATGCATGGCTATCTCTATAGCTAACTTTTTTTTTAAAAGATTGTTTCAAACACAGGAATGGTACTTTTTGCTTTAAAATGTCAAAATGAAGCATTTAGATCACTTAAAAAAGACAAATGTTTTTCTGCTTTAAAACATTACAGATATTTCCCATGCATTTTTAGTTTTGATGAATTGGAATTTTCAGATGAATGCTTAGCTTCAGAATTTCCAGTTATCCTTAAACTAAATTTATCATATTGCACCACTGCCAGGAGAACTGTTCAAGGTACGCATCTGTCAGCATCATTCGGTCCCAAGATGCCATACAAGGACTATTCATTTTCTCTTTTTCTCCATCTTGCAAATCTTTTTATAATCACATTGCCATTTCTGCAGCAGAAGAGATCTCTTGGGACTTCTAAGAACCATGCAGTTGGCTTTAACGTAAAAGCAGAAAAAAACAAACAAGCACTGAATCAGATTTGCAGTATCCGCAAATAATGTGTTTGAAAGGACACTATGTCTTTGCATCACAAATGCAGGAGCTGTGAATATGTGCAAAGGGGTCAAAAAAGTCACTGACACAGTCTTCTGCTACACCTCCAACATCCCCATGGAGTACGTGAGCTATTGTACAGCTCTATCACTAGCAAAATATCCAAACACTGCCTTGTGAAACCTATGCTAAAATACTACACCTGGGAAAAAACCTTTCCTGACTGCACCAGTTCCCAGTGGTATCCCATGATCTCTCCCACTTGCCTCTTTCCCTCTCCCTCTCTCCTAAATCGACAGTATCCCTAGCTGCTGAGCAAGAAAGTCTGCATGGCTGCTGCAGCAGGGCAAGCTAGAGCCATGACCCCAGAAGCCAGAAAAGGCCTGATGGGCTGAAGTCTGAATGCTGAACCAAAGCTCCTCACTGTGATCTGCCCTACCTTACTTTAGTCTTGTGGTTGTGTCACTGCGCCACGAGTACGAGGCCACTGCATGGAGCCTGCCTGCTGAAATTCATCCTTATCAGGTTCTGTAAAACATGGCTGAGTCCATGGCACTCACTGACAGCAAAGTCATGACACCCCAATGAACTTTGATATGAAACTTTCTTAGAAGCAGGAAGGCTGAGCTGGTGTCAGCCGAGGATGAACAGAGGAGGTGTGCATGACTTTACTAAACATCAGTATCTTCCTCACTTTTGTTTCAGCCCATCAAAGAGGATAAGAATATCTGAAAACTCAACACTCAGCAAGTTAGGATGAGGTCTTCCAGCAAAGCAGAGATTTAAGCAGTATTAGTGCTGCATTGAAAGAGCTTAACACCTCTGTGGAAACCCAAATTATTCCAGTTTTATAGACGGGAAGGGAAATGTGCTTTCACCAGGCCTTCTGTGGGGTTTTCTTTCCCCTTCAACTTCACTTCTGTGTTGCTTCAGTCTCAGGCAGTCATAGTCCTTTTGTTCCTAGCTAATTTCCCCCATACTTGCTGGCAAAGTCTGCATCATCTTGACAGTAACAGAGCATTGGAGAGGTGTGACTGGTAGGTCTTCAGCTTGCTGCTTGAGTTCACGGTATCTGACCAGCTCATCTCATGATCTCCTGCAGACATTGAGCAGGTAGATGTGCTGGTGTTCCCTGTCACTACATGCTGTGTGTGCTCCACTCTTACATCCTTAGATAGCTGTACTGTAACAGCAGTATTTTCTGTTGAGTCTTCCTCCCTGCCTGTGGTCAGACAGCCTTCCCGTCCCCTTCCTCTACCACTTCCCAGCTCATCCTCCCACAGCCTTATGCACATGCCAGGTCACTAGCCTGCTGTATTTCTTTCTCCTACCTGCAAAATAATCTACTTCCACCCCTTATTCAGCTAAGTCATTGCTACACCAAATCCTGGAGTCAGCAAAAGGTCAGTTTATTTTTATCAATGTTTACATTAAATACAACCTGCACAAACACAGCCACTTCTTGGTGAGGCTAGCAGAATTAAACATATTCAATGCTTGTGGGGCAAGTGATTTTGAAGGCATGACAAGCTAAAAAAATTAGGAAGGTGTTCCAGAAGTGAAGGGTGGAATGTTGTTCAGCTCTGATTGATCAGGCATCGAGCAGAAAAGCTCTGCCATAGTGTAAGGCAAAGAAGACAAATTTCAGAAGATAGGGCTTATTTGGGGCAATTGTTTGAGGCATAGAAATGAAACTGGGGATCCTGCCTGGAAGCTAGGTTTGAGTCCAACTATGGAGCAGCTACTGCTGTTTCATAAAACTGTAAGTTTTGGCATCAAAAGCTGTCGGAGGAGAGAGACTAAATGGGTCTCCACATGGAGTAACTAAGAAAACATATGTTTTTATTTTCAAAGAACAGCTGAGATTGGGTCAGCTGGTTGTGATAAAGCAGGCTTCAGTGTTTCTGAACTGATATATAGGGAAGGATTATGGGGTGCTCCAAAAGTCAATGGAAAAGCAATTCCAAAATAACTTAGCAATTCTAAGTTCCTTTGGTATTTGTTGTAATAATATTTGTTACTGGAAATTTATTTGGTACAAAACGTAAATGTTATCTATCATGCCTCCTTTGATATTCAGCAGTGTAAAATTAATGTGTTGAGTTGTTTGGGGTTTTTTTTTTGCACTGTAAACTGCAATACTTTTGAGGAGTGAGAACACAGTGAAACAGAAGGATTAAGACCTCACTGGGGGCACATCAAGTTTTGTGCCATCACAGTTATATCGCTAGGCTATCATGACTGTATTAATGTATTACAGCATGGGAGGGCTGTCAGAGTGAGCTCAGAAGGAACCAAGCCCACTCTTACCAGACTAATTTACAGCCCAAACCTAAGAAGTGTGTAGTTCACTGTGATAACATGTATGTTATGTTCAAGTGTGATAGTTATCCTGAGAGGGAAAAAAATTGCTTTCTTGATCTGGGGTAAATCTGTTTTATTACCCCATATTTACCTCTTTAATATGTATTTTGTGTTCTCTCTTTCCTGTCTTCTTCCTAAATTCCCTCTCATTTCTGTTTCTTTTCCTAGTACTGTTGTAATCTTTTTCACACTGAATTCCTGAAAAATAACCCACTTTTCAGATGAGTAGTGTAGAAATCACAGATGTGTACTGGGATGTGAAATGAATGCACTACAGGTACCTCCACTTAAATATTTCAGGAATTTTTGTTCTCGTGCAGCTTTCCAAAACCACGGTCTACTTGTACTTTCTAGTCCCTTATCACTGGCACCACATTAAGACAGTACAGTCTGCTTTCATGACACACCTTCCAAGAATTTTTTTAAATTTTTTTTTTCTTAATCAAAGAATAGGCCCCCCCCTTTCAGAGGCAACCTTCTTCTTTGCCTCCGACTCTGCTTTCCATCAGCTCTGAGGTGTAATCTGTCCTTGCTCCAAAACGTCAGCTAGCTGACTCAGTGTTTCTCTGCAATGCAGGAGCTTTCATTTCTCTTTCTTAGCAATCTAGTTTTTCTTATTTGAAATACCCAGTCCATGAAGAGGGCAGCTTTTGGGCATTTCTTCAGGACTCATCTTCAGACACTGCCATGGATCTCACCAGTTCTTTGCATCTCAGGACACTCTTGCTGTGTCCCCTCTGTCCATGCCTTCCTGAGCCTACAGGTTTCAGTGGGTCTCTACCAGGGTCCAAAGGGCACTGAGCACCCTAAAGGCTCTATCTAGAAAGACCACCATCTGAAAAAGTTCCACAGAAAACCCAAAGTAAACAAAAAGAGAAAACAGCCACAAACATCTGTATTGCTTGCAGACAGAGGCTTTGCCTGTTTTATTCTAACGTTCTTATTATGCAAAATGGTTTAATTAAAGTGTTATAGCACCCAGGAAAAAATCCTTTTACTTTGGCCTTTTCTATGATGCTGTGTTTCACCATAAAAGCCAGCTGCCAGTGCCACCTGTTTTTTTGTAGATGATTTGTGCTGAGGTGATTTGTGCTCACACACTGAGATGGAAACGTCTCTTCTGTTTCGTATTCATCCATTCATCACGAACTTTTCTCAACTACTACAGGATCATCATCAAAGCACAGAAGAAAATCTTAAAGCAGGTTAAGAAAATAAACAAATAAACTGCGGGGATGGAGTCTTTTTGACAATGGGATTCTGACTGATGTTGGAAAAGCACCCCAAAGTTTGAAATTATGGGAGTCTGCACCTGCATGAAACATCCTCCATCCCCATGATTAGGTCAGCGAAAGACTGAGTAGTCTAATTCTCTCTGTGTATCATATCCAAAGGATGGGAATCAAAACTCTGAGAGTATCAGAAAAAAAATGGAAGGTGAAGATGAATTTTGAAACCCCATGCAAACACAAAAACCTCAGAAAATATAATTATGTACCATCTTAATGAAGTGCCCAATTTGAAATTAGAAATGGGGCTCTAATCAACCAGATACATTCGTTTTCAAACAGGAAAAGAAGGAAAGAAAAAACAAAGAGAGAAAAAAATTTAGCAGTAATAGTCTTTGTTGCTTTATCAGTGAAACCCAGGTGAAGAACTCACTGTTTGTAGTAGCTAAATATTTGGATTTTACATGAGCTACAGGAAATGAAACAAATCACCTGAAAAGATTAACTATCCATTTTCTAGGGTTGATGAGTTGACAGGTCCACAGTGTTTCCCAGATCAGGCTAGAGGCAGCACAATAGTACCTTATTGAGGAGGAAGCACCACCAGCTAATGAGAGAAAATTGAAAAGTTGCTATAGTGTGTCACAAAGGAGGATTCTGTTAGACGTTCCTCTTAATACAAACAAATGCACCTGCAACCTGCCCAAGAATTTAAGCAGAACTCCCCCTCCTCTTCCTCCTCCATTTTCTTAACAGCAACTGGAATGGGTTGAAAAGGGGCATTTATGGGAATCAGGAAATTAGGATTGTTTGTAATTTAATAACAGTTCAATTTTTAAAGGAAAAGGTATGATTTAGGATATAAGTGAAGTAAAATGTGACTTATAGCAGCTCCTTAAAATGCCCTCTTTAAAAGGTGTGGGTTTTTTAGAAGAAAAAAACCCCAAACTTGAGAAAAAAAACCTTGCCATTTCAGTAGTATTCAAGCATGTAAATTGATCTACTGCTGTTTTGAGCCACCCTTTATGTTGTGGTGTGGTGCAGAGTGGGAATCAGTTTACAACACTAAGACTTTAGTGGGTAAAAAGGTAAAAAAATAAAGGTTCCCAGAAATATCATTCTGAATTCCCAGAAAGCTGACAATGATTCTGCAAGAACAACTGAAAAGTCTAAGCTTCTGAAATTATATTTTAAAACTTATTTCTATCTCACAGCATGTATTTGCCAGCAGAGAGGGAGAATCAGTGTTTTCCAAGATTGTGGTTGTTTTATTTGTAAGTTGTGTTTTCCTTGCTTAGGTTGCTGACTCTGTAGCTGATAGTCAGCAGGTAGTCCCGGAGGTCAGACGGTGATTTAGTGCACAAACATGAACTTTCTTGGAATCCGTAGTGGTGCTGAAGCTTTTCTTAAGGCTTTTTTTCTTCCTTGTTTGTCATCAGAGAAACAGCATTTTTTTTAAGCATTCATAGCTCTGAACCTGGAAAAATCTCAAGTTTTTCATCTGAAGAGATCAACAAGAGGAAGAAATATGGCATCTCCTTCTCTCCAGAAGATTTCTACCAGGAATCCAACATGTGTTTGAGAGTTTGGAGGACATTTGCCTGAACCTACACTAATTCATGGTCCCAATAACTATCCAAATGCTCTCATTTTGCAAATACTGTCTCATTTTGGGTTTCAGCTTGCCTGTGAAGAGCAGGTGAGCAAGTCTTCACTGTCATGCAGGCCTTCTGCAACAAGGAAGACTTCATGACAGAAAACAGACCGTGAATGAAAGCTGCAAGGGAGTTAAAACAGTGATGACAGCAGCACTTGTGTGCAGAATGTCTTCCTGCAGGCAAATTCCCTGCTAAAATCGGGCTACACAAATACAAATGAAGGCAATAATAAAAGAGCACAGTGATGCACCACTGACAGTTTGAGGTGTTGGCAGGCTAATCCCCTTGGTCAGTGTTTGCTGTTCATTGTGTAGGAAATGTGCCGTGTAAACAGCTTTGAACCAAACAGGATCTTCAGTTTCAAGTGTGTGACTGAAGGGTCTTCCCAGTCTCTTTCCAGTCACAGTGAAAAACCCCCACCGCAGGCTGCAAGTGTAGCACCATTTCCCACCACCCAGCAACGACTGGCCATGATGCGCGAGAAATGACTTCAATGTTTATGCAGGGAAGAAACATATGAGCACAGCATCCTCAGCCACAGAGATACAGCTGAATGCAAACCTCAGAAATTAATTCCTCTGTTGGCCATTCCCCATTCTCTGACATCCATCTCCCATAACAGGTGGGAAATCCAGTGAATGTTGGCATGACATCCTCAGTGCATGGCTACAGTGCAGCGATAGCTGACCATTTTAATGATTTATCTCTGAATGTGTTTCGGAGACATGTGTGACATGTCACAGCAAATTACTTTTGTGTGAAGGAAGCTTCAAAACACAGTTCCTTAAATGCCATGGCACTGATCCAATTTTGTTTCATTAAGTTACTGCAGTGTAAAACAGAAGTAAAGCAGCTCTTCTGAGGGCTGTAATTGCTCCACAGTTTAGCAATGACCTTCCATCTACAGTGCAGTGACTGTCAAAAAGACCCTTCACAATTATCCAGGCTCAGTTTTCATGTGCAATGCACCATTTAATTTTTGTTTCAACTTCACTGTTACTAAACATGAAGGATAGTTTATTTTTAGAGCTGAGGAAGTATGTACAAACCTGTTCGAAGAAGTGTGAGGCTTAAACCCAAATATTGTTGCGTCAAGAGCAAGTTCTCCTGTATTCTCTATTAACACACCTTTTTTTAACAGAGCAGAAAAAGTTTTAAATACTGGTAAATTACATAGATTAAAAATACAATTTTTGAATGCAAGTGGTAATAGACTCACTGCTCAAGTTACGGTCTGCTAGATGTGTTTACTATAGAAGTTTGAATGTATTTTTCTTCACCCTCTGGCTATGAAGTCAAACTCAGCTGCCAAAATCCAGGGCCATATTTCACAAGGCCCCTGATATGCCCTGCAGATTTGTGTCTCTAACTCTTTGCATGCACCCTTTGTGGTGCCAAGGTATTCGTACATTCAAAATTTAGAGTCACAAATGTCAATTTTTATGCAGTGTGGTACCAATTATTCAAAACATGTATGTGCATGTGTAAACCTCAGTGGACTAATTCTGGTTTGTTGCACCAAAACTGGACTAGCTATTCCCACTGATGATGGTCACTGTAGCATCTACCTAGGTCATTACCATGCTTTTCTATTTTTCACATGATGATGCAGATATTTTCTGTGAACATTCTTGGATAGTTCATGGATGGTGTCCAGCAGCTGCAGAGTAGAATATTAATGAGAGAAGGATCTGGTCCATCAGCACCTAGATTTTCTGTGCTTAATGAAGCAGCCTTCCTGATTTTGGAGCTTTCACCGATTTCAATTGTAATGCACCCAAAAGCTCAAGGGCTAAAAGAGATGAAAATATTTGGAAGCTACCTCTGAAAATTTGGCTCTAAACCTATCTCCCTGTGATTTCTCCACCAGGGAAGCAGGAGAACATTTAGGCTCAGTACTTCAGGGCAGAACCGCTGCGGTGATAAATCAGATAGTGATCTGAGGGTATGAGGTAAGCCCAATTACAACAGCAACGGAGCTGCCTCCCACTGGCGGCTTTAGGTCAACATTTTGGGCTAATCACCTTAGCTGAGTAAGTGCTCGTAAATCAAGAACTGCTTGGAAATTGTCTGTTTTTCTCTTCGCATGGCTGAGATGCTCAGGGCAGCCCAGCTCCTCTTCAGCAGAGCCTCCCACTGCAGGGTGGAAAGTGCTGTGGGGAGGATGGGAACCAGGGACTCCTCATGGGGAAAAAGCACAAGTCAGCAGCTGTAACAATACTTTAAAAAGGAGGCATGGGAAACAGCATTGCTTCTTGTGTAACTGCCGCTGGACGCTGAAGCCAGGGCTTCTCATTCTTCCCTTGCAGGGCAGTGAAAGGTCTCTCCCCAGACTGAGAAAAGAAATGAGTGAAGAGCTCATCCTATTGGAAAACCCTTCACACCCTTCTGCTGTGCTGGCTCATCACAGGCCGATTAGTGCAGTCCAAGCAGCTTTCAAGAGACATCAGTGGTCTTCTCTGGCTTCCCCACCATGTTGGAATGACCACCATGTTGGTGGCCCTGAAACTGCAGGGAAAAGCTGGCTGGAAATGAAATGGTGCTGGGAACAGTCAGTGGAGATGCCATGAAACATCTCACTCCTCCCTTTGTCACCCACTGCTCATCAGCTCTTGTAAGAGGAACAAAGAACAGAAGAGATAATTGCGCTGTTTTTTACAAGGATTTGTTTCTTTTTAAGCATGCAGGAAAGCAGTCCACTGTATAGAGTTTGTATATAGGCAGAAGATATGGGAAGTAGTATAATGTGGTATACTCATATTTTAAAATCTGTTGGGTGACCCTATTTGAAGAAGTGGTCATCAGAGATATAGAGCAGTTTTCAGAGAATAAGCATTTTGTGCTTTGCTAGAGGAAACTTCAGATCTCTAAAACAAACCAGCTTTAAGAGTCTGAGCAAGGGACAGTCAGTACACTATTTTTAACTGTGCAGGAACTGGGGTACCCAGTGAAATTACCAAGAACTAGGTTCAAAACAGACACAAGGGAGTTCTTTCCTAACACATAGCATAATTCAACGCAAGGGTTTGTTGCCATAGGATACAGCAGAGGCCAAAATATAAATGGGTTCAAAAAAGGATTATTCAAATTTATGGAAGATAGGTCCATTGGTGGCTATTAAAAACAATGGTCCAGATGCAATGTCTGGCATTAGGGAGTCCCTAAACTGTTGACCACCAGGATCTGGGGGATTATAGGAGGGGAAAGAATGCTCCATCCATGCCATATTTCTTTTCATTTCCAAAGCATCTGTCGCTGGTCACTGCTGAAGGCAGGATGTTGGGCTAAACAGATGTGTGTTCACAGCTCACTGAAGTTCCCATGTTCCTCCCAGAACCAGGAAGTGGTGTTGCCTCATTTCAAGCTTCTATTTGCTTTCAAGTAAGCTCTTAAGCCACACTCAACTCACAAGTATCTGACTACCTGCCAGTCAAGCATTAAGCAACATCATTAACATCTGTCACTAATCCTTAGAGTTTCTTTTGGAAATGTTTTGGAACAAGCTCAGATTTTTTTTTCTTGTTAACCCCAGATATTTTTTCCTGCTCTAGATATCAGCTGTCCCCTTGTCTCTGGCAGGAAGCAGTTTCCACTGTATTTTCATACTCTCGCGCAAACTGCAGCTTCCTCACTCAATGCTTTGTCTATGGTCAGAGCTGCACTGATTTTCATTTACAAACTTTCAAAAATGACTCTAAACTTCAAGTGCTCTTAACTAACTTTACAGTTAAAATTGAACCACTTTTCGCTTGACTTCTTCAAAGCTTAAAATAATACATCACTGTATCTGAGTTGGTGTAACCTGGAAATGCAAAGGGAGCTTTGAGCAGACAGGGAGACTTCCCAAGAGTTACCTCCTTTGAGGCATGAAGCAGAACTGTGTTGGATGATGGCCAAAAATGCTTATGTGCTGGGAGAGGGGTACATGGCTGGGGACATGCTGTCAAGCTAGGCAGCAACTAGGATTTGTGACTTCTGGCTGTGCTTTACATGTGTAGGATGTGGCCATAGCAGCATGGATGGCAGAAAGAGGAGCCTGAGCCTTGCATTGGGTGTGTGAGACCCAATGGCTCTGCAGGTAGGCTGGGCAACCTTTGTCAATGTTTTGTAAAGACAACTTACAGCAAAAGAGAATAATTGCTTGGGATCCAGCTGGAAACCATACTTATCCACTCTTCTCCTTGCATTCTAGTCCATGAAAATCTAGTGTAGATCTGCCACATTACTGCAGGCATCTCTGAGTATGTCCCACAGAATCTGCTAAGGGGATCAATAGAAGAGTCTGCAGCTTTTATGGGCATAAGAGTATCAAAATCTATTCTATTTACCTCTGCTGAAGCTGGAAAACCCAACTCTTATTAGTTCAGACGATCAAGTGCTGATTTTCAGTGCAGCTATTCTCAGTTTTGATCTCTAGAAATGCACAAGTTGCAAATAGTCTCAGACTTACTCAAAAGCATTGAATATACTTAATTCTATGCTGGCACATCAACTCCACTTTTAACAGCGATAGAACACAGAGACAACTTCTGATAGGTCAGAATTTCTTCCAGTTGGCAGAGAGACCCAGCAAAAATATATCCTCACCACAGGCCAGGGGAAGCTCTGGCCTTACAAAAGATGCCATGCATTCTCCTCAACTCTCAAGCCATGGTCAATGCCATTTGGTAAATCCTACAAATGAAAAGGGATGTGCCATCCACCATTCAGATGCAGTGTATGCAGCTGGTTTCGCAGTCATTACAGATGGAAAATGAAGTGAGGGACTGCTCTATGAAGCCTTCAGCCATGGAGGAAAAGCTGTCCGTAAACAACAGCCCTTGGGCCTGGGAGAAATATTGATGCTAAGGGAAATAAGGATAAGGATTGACTATTTTAAGGCCAATTAAGTCAGGCACAATGTGCGCTAATGCCAGCACCTATTTGAGTTAAATCATCCACTCAGGCATTGCCCTCCAATATTTCTCTGCATGAGTGAGGACAGTGTTGCTCAGCCATGGGCTTTGAAAATGCTGCCCAGGCTCTAGCAGAAAATCACCATGTGGGATATTCAAAGAGCAAGATACTCCAGTAAAAGAAGTTGTAACGTTAACAATTTGGAAAGCAGAATGATGCAATCAGCAAAGGGAGGCCAAGTCATCACATATTTCCTGGGCACCTTAGGATGGATCGACTGCCCCTCAGGAGGTTATGGCTTCTCTTCACTGACATGGAGAGCCTGTGGGTGAGGTTAGAAATCTAACATATGGATGACTACAGCTGGTGAAACAGATGTATTCCTAAAAGCTTAACCTCATTCCCAGTGATGTTTAACTGGAGTTACTCTGTTGCTCTCAGTAAAATCCAAATTGGGCATGTGCCTGTTATTTAGTTTATCTCCTACTAAATCCACCAATCTTTCTTTTCTCCCCCAAGAAATTAAACCAAGTTAATATAACAATAATACCCATTGTTCGCAGAGTACGAACAACGTGCCCTGCTTGGCTGCCATACAGATGGCAGAATGAGGCTAAGCCTAGCACTTTTCCAAGAAGTTCTGCTGGCAGCACGTATGCTGTTTATATGAAAATAAATAAATAAATTGAATGCCCCCAATCGTAAGCTGAAAAAATAACAATCTCTGCCAAGCCAAAGAAAGATGAAGTTGGTGTAGGAAAATAAGTTAGGTACATTTAAGGGAACATTACAAGTAACAGAAAATGAATAAATTAAACAATAACTAAAACCATATGATAGCAGAAATACATTATCGTGTGTAACCACTGATGTGTTTAATTTTCATTAATTATGTACATATCAAAGATATGCATTAATTCTAAATCTTCATCACTCCCTGTTTTACAAGGTTTGCCATGATTGCATTTATTCATGTTCAATAAACTATAAATGACAGAGACAGAAGCTTTGAATAATCTGTTTTCACACTTCAGACATTTATTCTGGTTTTCCCTGTTAGTACTTTTCTATTTCTGCAGAAGGAGCAGTCTCTCATAACACACAGTAGTACTTCTGACACCCTTGTTGAGTGACTCATGCGATGACCCACAAATACCTTTCAAGATTTTTCATGAATATCAACACGGGGACACATAATTACCAAATTAAAGATATTGCAGTTGATGTTAGATGAATATTTATTCTCTCTGAAGCACTATTCCAGACCTGGCATACTCCAGTCAGAGGAATGTAGGAAACTTGGGGTACACCTACAATAATGCTACAGGGCATTTGAATTTTAATTTAGATCAGGTTTTGGTTTTGAAGCAAATCTTCCATTCATCCCCATTTACTGCATTTCGGCCTGCCTGATGCAGTCCAGCTGCTCTTGAGTATTCGGTCTGTGGAATCTGATTAGCACTAGTCCAGAGTAAATCACCTTAAAAGATGTATGTAATAGTCTCAACATCAACTGTTTACTCTATGGAGCTGGTCCCATTGCCCTACACTTGTTGCTAATGTATACACAGCCTTTCTAGACTGAAAACGGGGGGGAAAAAAAGGGTTTGCACTATATTTCTGTTTAGCTTCAGGGAAATTAGACCTAATCTCTGTCCTAATATATAAAACTTGTGGATAAACACGTACCTGTTCCAGGAAGAAATTCTGGACAGGTAAGTGTGGCTTGATCTTACC
This sequence comes from Laterallus jamaicensis coturniculus, assembly GCA_022605575.1. Lineage (NCBI taxonomy): Eukaryota > Metazoa > Chordata > Aves > Gruiformes > Rallidae > Laterallus > Laterallus jamaicensis. Next base: position 13,230,435 of record JAKCOX010000012.1, read on the forward strand.
TGAACAAAATTAGGTGTGTTGCAAGAGAGTCATTACACAACTATTGTGATCTGAAGATTTTCTGAGTACTACCTCCCAATTTTATTTTTTACCTGTGATGGTATTTAACGCATTTTATGGTGTACTATCTTCCATTTTCAGTTACCAGAAAATATACATGTTCTTCAGACCTAGGCTGCTGTAATGCCATGAGACCTGTGCCCACCATGGATTACATCATCATGCCTCCTTTCTGAACAACATCTGGAAAAGGACAAAATCCGCTGGAGCTTGCAAGCAGGTAGGGACAGTGAGGTTAGCTCTCACCCATGCATCTCAGTGAATTTGTAATCCCAAGATATCACATCACAGCACAGCATGTTGTAAGGTACTTCGGGCACGGACAGTTTTAGCCTGGCTTCACACACTTCTAAACCCATGGAAAACAGCAGATCCTGGGACAATGCAGGCTTTTCTCTTCATTTAAAGTGGGCATGGTTTACATGCTCAAATCACTGCTGGCCACATCCTGCCTGGCTTTCATTTTCCCTGGCAGAGGACAAGTGCAACACGGGTGTGCTCGGCATGGCTGTGCGGCCTCTCCACACTGCCTTGGCAGAGCACATCCATCTCCGCACCATGGCACAGCTGCTGTTCCAGCATCTTGGCTCCTATAAAGGCATGTCTGATGCTTTCCTTCTGCAAAACAAACAGTAATTCTTGAACATTTTCTGGAAGAAATTAAAAGAGCAGATAAATGGGAGCTGATAGCAATAATTTAGCTGGTCTTGTGAATGTCTTGATTATACTACAAGTCAAGGCATAGCCCAGTGTGGAAGACCTGCACGTGTGTATGGCAACATTTCTGGGAAATAAATGGAGAAGCTGCTGACATAAAACTCGCATATTTGGCTCTACCCTGATTGGAATAAGGTGTCTTTTTTGCTAGTGCTCTGCCATGGTTTGGAGGATCAGCCCATCATTCTCAGCTCTGGCAGCAACACTGGGTAATGGCTGCCCTCCCATGCAAGGAGTAGGATGTTACATTTCTGCAGCTTGGAAATTCTTGTATTTGTTTTGCCAACAAGTGAAGAAAGAACCTAAAAGATGTTTTGATTCACAGGTCAATTTATTTTCACTAAACAAGAACACTTAACTTCTTATGTCAGTGTCTTATCAAACAAGTTCCTGTCATTGCAGGCATGTACTAAAGGAAAAAAAATGTGTTCAGACAAATCTGCATCGAAAGGTTAAAAAGCTATAAGTGATCTTCGGAGAGGTATTCTTCCCCACTGCTACAGAGGTTGGCATGAAGTAAAGCAGTTGCTCCCTTTGAAGCGTTGCCAGCATAAATAGCTCAGAGTAAGAATTTTGGTTTTCATAACAAATACTGAAATGCAAGAGAACTATGCATTGATGAGTATACTGTATGGTTCAGTGGGACTAGGCAACTCAGGCAGAGTTTAGCTACAGTATAAACAAAATATGTTCCAAACCACTTTTTTTGTACAAGGTGTCAATTATGTAAAATGATTCCATGATGATAACAATAGAATTCAAAGGCAGATATGTGTCTTTCAAACTCATCCAGTCTTTAGACTTCCTCAGCTTTAAAAGGCAAAGATCTCACCTGCAAAAACAATGGTAGAGTGCAGGAACCCAGCTTCGCTCAGCAACCATCTGCACAGATCATTCATTCTCCTGTTTGCTCTGATCTCTCCCCGATTTTCACCTGACTACCCTTGCAACATTTTTTCTCATTTCTTTTTTACTTGGATAGAAAGAAGAGAGCTAAGCCAGGTAGGTGTTTGATTTTGCTGGCTTATAAAAGCTTTCCAAGCCTCCCAGAGGGCATCAAAAACTAACATGAGAGACATTGTAGGAATTCCCAAACATAAAAGTAAGAGCATCCTTGACTCTGGGGCAGATGTGGGTTGGAATTTACTGGGGACAATCCATTATTTTTTAATCTTGCTCAACCTTATAGGTGTCATGAGAGGGATCTGGGTGTAAAGTATCCCACCTAGCTTAATCTGTCAAAATTGCAGACATTCTATCTCAATTTGTATTTTTTTTTCCCTGAGGCAATGGAAAATGATGGGCATATCCAAAAGAAGATGAATGTGTGTATTTGCTCACTCGTAGGCAGATATAGAGGTATACAGGTCTGCATCACTTTAAAGGGTCTGGTCCACATGAAACTGAGAGCAGTGCACAGGACTCTAGCAGGGCTGGGCTGCAGGGATGCCAAGGGTTGGTTTATAGATGCCACTTCCATGCATGGTGATGAAACAGGAAAATATCCCAAAACTTTTAATTCCTTTCCTCTACACAATGACTAGTCAAAAGCCAGGCAACTTTATTCATGCTTTTCAGAGCTCTCTACCTTTGCAAAGGGTGTAGAAGTCCATGATGCTATGCAGAGAATGCTACACCCCTCCAACAGAGCCCAGGATAAGCTCCTGATGTACATGTGAGCATGGCTCTGCCCTGCTTCAGGGAACAGGGCAGTTGTACTTGGATTTCCTCCAGTGCACGTCTCCTAGACATCAAAATGATTTAGCAAGAACATCCCATATCCAAAGATTACAGACCAAACTAAATAAAGCCCCTGTGTGGGCGTGCAAAGACCAAAACACTGCAGAAGCAAGAGGGTTTTGTTGCATTTACATTGAGTATGTAAGGCCTAGAGCTATGGTAGGGGGCAGATATATATAGAAGCGAACACCAGAAAGCCCACATATGGAACTGCACTGTATAGCACACCCCCATAAGCTGTGTGTGAAGGGACATGGATACATGTGTGTTTTTCCTTGCAAGCAGAAAGGCAACATTGGGACTCAAGGAAAGAAGATAGAGACAGCACACAGTCCTTAGTCCATGCTCAGCACCAGCTGCATGACCTACCCCCTGCTGACGCTTGTGTTCCTGGCTCTGGGTTGGGCTCTCTGCAGTGCTCAAAGTGAAGCAACTAGTTCCTGCTTGGTGGAGTATTGTCGTAGTTTTCCCTTTGCCAGGCGTCCACAGAGTATGTCCGTGTGTTCTAACTGCAATGCAATACCCCCACCAATGCCCCTTTACTCTTCAGTCCTTCTAAAGAAAAATATCCCTTTCTTTTTCAGGTAGATGTCTAATCTCATGTCTTGGCAAATTATCCATTTGAGCCAGTAGCACTAGGCTGGGAATGAAAAACACCAATAGCTTAGAGTGTGTAGGAGAATAACACAGGAAACTGTTTAAAGGCTATAGTAGGATTCTTATTTTTTATACATGTAGCTACATGTATAATCTGAATGCATCGTTATGTCCCACTCATTCACTTGCTTGACTTTCCTGACCTATGTGCTTTTACAATTGTAGTCAAACAGGTGAGTAAAATATTTGCAGGTTTAGGCCCATCTAGTTAGAGCAGGCAACTAAACGTCTATTAAAAGGCTGCACTGGAACTAAAAAAGAAAGTCTGCTGCCAAACTCAAATAGCAGAAGAAAAAAAAAACCTCTTGAAAATAGAAGGTACAAGTTTCTACATGTACTTGTTTTCCTAGGAGTGCACCATTTGTGAACTCATATTTCATGATGACCACTCTGCTGACAGCTCCTTCAGAAAGGTAAACAGATCGTCCTGCTCCAGAACTGGGTGTGGGGGGAGAATCCGTCTTTACATTTACCCATTCCTGTTTGCAAAATTTTCAGCTGCTTACTCAGGTCTGAAGTATTTGAAGAGCCAAATGAAAAGGAGATTGATGGAACACATTTGCACTACACAAAGTTCCCACTCTGTATTTTAATCACTGATTTGATGGGCATATCAGAGGAGGTCAGCAGAAGTTAAATGAGTTATGACTTGGGTGGTCTCTCTAACCTGAACCTCTAACATACAATCCCTCTTATGTCCATTGAAGTGGGGCAAAAAAGATTTACAAGGTGGCCACGATTTGAGTGAGCTGAAGCCTGGAGATCCTGACTGTTACAAAATGCTCCCTGAACCTCAGTGTTGACGTTTAACAGCAAGACCTGTGCTTTGTGTTCTCCTGGGTCAAAATATGTGGACAGTTGATGTGCTACTCAACCTACCTCTGCAAGCGTTAATTACCCAAAGAAATGGTCCAGGGAGACAGCTGGTGTGAATCAGAGCTCCTCTGATCATAGTAGAGCTATGCAGATTAGCACTGCTGAGGAAATTGCCCAATTCAACTCTTTTTAGAATGTACTTATTTTAAATATAATTTCTAAAAGTAAATTGGACAACAAAACCCAAACAAGTCACATCCAAGCTGTCTTTTTTATCAGAAGAAACAGTAACTTGTGAGAAGGAAAGCATGACCTCCAATGATGTTTAGGAGCTCTGCTTAGGATTTGGATCTCATTTAGGAGAACCCAGCAAACAGACCACTTTCCTCAGCCTATTTCTCTGTAGGCTGCTCTCATTGTAAACGCACCAAGTTGAATCACTCCCACATTGCTGCACTGTTATTGTGGTACCGGGGCAAAAATATTTGGCAGGCATTTCAAAGTAAATGCTTCAGATGGAATGACGGCAGCTGAGGAGCAAAATGCCAAGATTAAGGAAAGTGTATGCTCTGTTATGAAGGGAAGCTTTTCTGGAATATATACTAGAAGTTTAGTCAAATTTTAACATAATTGCTAAGAACTTTTACTGGAAATAAGGCAGCAAAGTGGTCAATACTTTATGTGCAATATTTAAAAGTTTTCTCAGAACATTAAAATATGTAAACAAGAATAAAAATTCCCCATCTAATTGAAAAGAGGGTGAATTCATAAATACTATAAAGAATACACATTCCACTGGGGAATTCTACTCTAGCAATATAAATTCATCGCAAAAATTTGTGGTGAGGACTGGAATATAGAAAGAACAGATATTTTGTGTTATTATAGTGGCACACTCACCGTGCCAAAGCTTGGGCAACTTCAGCTTTTCCATTAGAAGTTGCTGTTTTCACAGATTTTTTATAACTTGGACATCAGAATTGGCTTCTAGCTACAACTTGGTAAATAAAAGCTCAGCCCAAGACCCACTTATAATGCCAAAGTTTAAAAAAATATTAGTTTGGACACCTTTAGTTGAAAAGTAAGAAAATAAAATCTTTCTAGTCTCATACAATTTAAAAATGCCTTTGGTTTACAAAGGCAATTTGTTAAGCAATTAGTCCAATTGCTCTAATCCCCTTCGGGGTATTAAAAAGTGAGTGGTTGAGACACTAGACATGAAAACGACTTTGCCATATGCAGTGACTACTTTTCATAAAAATTATTAAGCCAATCTTTTAATCTGCTTTGCACACACATTCAGTGGAACTGTTCACCTGCTTATGCCAGCAAGAGCCAGTTCAACTTACGGTGCAAACTTAAATGTGATCCCTGCTCCTCCAGGAGTCTGCAAAGTGGTTGGAAACACTCCAGCAGGTACTCTGTGGTCTTCCATGCAAACGTGTGTGTTTTCCATGGCTCCTAGCATGTCCCTCAGCAGCGCCCTGGGGAGCCTGCTGCTTCCATGCATGCCAGGGGGGATAACATTTCTGTTTCTGTTTTCTAAATGTAAGGTTTGACTTTCAATTTGTTCATGCACTTGAATAGAGAGTTGACACTTCCCTGCAAAAAAAAAGTGAAAAAAACCAAGCCCCAAACAACAACAGCAACAACAAAATCCCACAGAAAAAAAAGTTCCCAAAGAAAAAAACCCAAAATACCAGAATACTGGTGTGCTAAAATGTCCCATGCTGTAATCCGTCAGTATACTGAGCTAAGAAAGTACAATTTCTCCTATAGCTTTTGCTCTTTTCTCTGACTTCTAAGTTCACCTGAACTTTGGATAGAACCATTTTTCCTACAGCATATCACTGAAGCTGGTCCTTTCCTTCCCCCATGGCATGAAAAGCACTGAGTACTTCCCTAGGGCCCTAGGCATTACAGGGAGTGCTAGACAGCAAACCCCCATGGCCAGCAGCTCAACCTGCTGCCAGAGCCCCCATCCCCATTGCCACTTCCATAGCAAACTGACCCACACCTGCCAAATGACCATTTGTCACAACCTTTTCATTCTGATTCACCTAGCACATTATTCCCCTATTCATTTTCTTCTGCCTTGAACATTTATTTATTGTTCCCAAGGTTCTGTCCAGGTGCTCCCCCACAAAAATATCGACACGTGAACCTCATTCTGTATGCACAGTAAATCCAATGCTTCTGTGAAGTACCAAATGCTTCCCTTACTGTCTGCAGATACTCAGTAAGTTCAACACCCCTGGACAAGTCCAACTGGCTGAATATGTGCAAATCTATATTACAGAGAATGTGCTGTAGATCTGATGGTTTTTGGAAGCACTGCCAATAGTATGCAAGTGCTGTGTCATTGATACATGCATGTACAGTAAGTCCATCCAGCTTTTTCTGGAAACTGCACAGCTCTAATGAACATCTCACAACCTTATGGTAGAATTTCTCTCTCCTTCAGAGGGATCTGAAGTTTCTGAGTATGCAGAAACAGCTATGTGTTTCTTGCAGTACATGGAGAAACCTATTAAAAACTCAGAATACTCTCAAAATCTGGCTGAGATTTTGACAGCTGAGTGGAAAAGAAGCATTTGAGACCCAGCATAGAGAGTAGCCCTCAATCTGCACAGCTCTGCATAACTCCAGTCTTCAGATCTGATTTCTTTTCACCTTCCAGGAGCTGCCAACAGTACAGCCATGCAGTCCTACTCAAACCTCTGCTTTTATCTGCAGCACGGCCCCAAATCCAACAGGACTTGAAGGCAGAATTGCCCCAGTGTTTCTGGAAAGTGAGTGCACTGAGAGATACTGAAAGGTTTCCAGTTTCCAAAGGAGGATTTTATTAGAATACAAACTCATAAACTAGAACAAGGCATCTCTTTAAATTTGAGTTAGTTCAGACTACTGTGTGAAGTAGTCTGCATGAAATCTCCCTGTCCATTGCAGCCTTTCCTAAACTCCTGCTATCTAGTCCTGCAATTCTTAGTGGCTCTCTGGGTTTTAAACAGCCAATGTCACCTTCTCTGCCTCTCAGATAAAACCTCCATCTTTCCAACACCTTTCAGGTTTGGCTTGGCTCTGTTGGAAGCAACTTCTCTAATCCCCTCAGGAGCCTCCTGCTTCATGTGTCAGCCTCCTGGCTTGCTTCACCTGCCTCCCCCCACTTCTTCACCACACCCACAGTCAGCAAGGTTTCTCCTTTGCCTTTTTTTTATTTCTTTCATTTTGAGTGTCCTGCTGATAGATTGGACGTACACATCTTCACTATTTCCTCTTGTCTTTTTGACATTTCTTTACAAACTAATGCACACATCTGAAAGGCAAGGCAATTACTTTTGGGAAGGGGTGTCGAATTTCCCGGTTCCTCAGAAGGGTGATGGCTGGTGCAGCAAACAGAACAACGTAAGCTCTCGCCCATCTGTTGCTGTGCCCCCATAAGAAACAGACCTGAATTTAGAAATTTGTCAAGTAATATTGCATATGCCAAAAGCACAGGTCAAGGCAAATGAAAGTTGGTAGCACAGGGAAAAAATAAACCCTGGTATCAAAATGAAAGCAGATGTGTTCAATTTGTTTATTCTGCTTGTTCTAGGTTCATGTTCTCACTTCCTCGAAACATCCAAAAATATGAGAGCTAAACGAGTAGCAATACCATCTGCAATGAGCCACAGAACCTGGGAGTGCACATAGGATACTGTGATGGTTCTCGCTGTTTAGCACAATCAGAGCAGAAAAAACCCTATGTTTCTGGTACTTAGCATAACCACCGGAGTTGGGGTACACCTCACTTGTTTGTAGCCATTGGACACCTGGATGAATGACATGGCCTGGTTTATGATTCTTCTACATCTGAAAGGCCATGGTCATATGCATTGGTCGCAGAGAATGATCCTTAGACTGGACGCGATCTGACTGCAATTTTGTGAGCTGGCTCACACTCAAAGTGTGTTCTCCACAGCTCAACCTCTCTCCATTGTGCTCTTTGTAGCCCAGAAGAGCTCACACTTCCTGGGATTCAGCTGACAATTAGCAAGAAAATAAACAGTAAAGAAGAGGAGCATAAGGCGAGGAAAAGAACAGCAGACAAGTAGGCTTGCTGAAAGGATTATTGTTTTTTTAAGCATTGCTTTAATTTCAATGCAGGCACCACAGTGCTGAGGATGAAATAGGGATAGGTTTTAGAAGCTGGGCTAAAAGCTCTGAGGAATTACAAACTCAAAATCCAGATTTTTAATACAAACAGTATTAATTCAAGGTCTTTGGCACCATCATTTCAGTCTTAGACCCACTCAAACAGAAGACAAGAAAAAGGCATCCATCTGTATGATACTGAAGTCAGTTCAGGTCACTCAAGTTACTTAGTATGCAATATCCTATTCTATAAATATAATTTATGCTGGCAAATGATTACATAAGATCTAAGCAGTGCAACTGATCCTTTTTTTCATTATTTTTATCATTTTGAGTGTCCTGCTGATAGATTGGAGGTACACATTTTCACTATATCCTCTTGTCTTTTTGACATTTCTTTACAAACTAATGCACACATCTGAAAAAGCCAGGTTTTGTTTTGATTTCAGAGAGTGCTGAAAATCCCGAGTCTGAACTTTGTTTTGTTCTTCAAAATGTAGTGCATTGCTCAATCCTCTTCTCCCCAGTGATTCTGAAGAAATGTCCTTTCCTTTCATGTGTGAGCTAGGTGATGCATTGCAGCCAGAGGAAGGCAAAAGAAGGACCTAGAGAATGTTGATATACAGTAAAAAATTGGGCAAGCAATGTATGTTTTCCAGTCTGAAAAAGATTCACTTCAAGGGTGATAGCTGAGATGCCCTGATAGCAGTTTTCTTCTCCACCAAAAAGTATGTTAAATCTATTGGGCAGATGATAAAAAGTCAATTTTATGGGTGTCTGTTAAAATTGTTCATATGGTAAAACTGGTACAGTGCTATGTATTGACCTTTGCTTCAATAAAATAACTACTCAATTAAAGTTAATCACATTTGATTGGCTTGCAAATCCTGGTAGCTTTCCTATATGCAATGCCACTGCCAAACTTTTTCTGGGTCTGCAAAGACAGGTGGAACAAAAGCAGTGGATGAACAGGAAAACCATTAGGCTACAAGATAAAACAGAACAGTCTGAAAGATCAGAAGATATAGTCACGTTGTTTTGAAGGCAACTGAACTGTTATTAAGTGGTGGAAAAGCACAGGTGGTAGAACAGCTGGGTGCATTTCCTAGGGATAGTTTTGTGTGTGTATCTGGAGGAATGCTCTTACCTAAGCAAACCACTGGAGGAATGAACTGCTGTACAGTGTGCATTTACCTGCATTGCACCTCTTCAGATTCACCTTCAGAAAGAACTCCTTACAGATTTTGATTGTGGGCTATTCTAAGAACCCCTCACCAGGGAAAAATCCTACACCAAATCTGTGGGTCTTCCTTAGTAGTGACAGATGTACGGTTTTCTGCTGCCTGCCTATCTGTCTTCTTCTCCTTAATCTGAAGAATGTGCCAACATGGAGTTTAGGAGTAGTTTGTCAGTCTGGAGAAATGATCCCAGGGGCTATGAACACTAGCAGCAAAGTCTTCTGGGATCAGGCCAGTGCTTGAGTCACTAGCCTTGTTTGTCCTCCTTACTTAAAGCCACTGTCAAAGTTTCCATCTCTTTTCACAGAGATGTGGCCAGCTTTTTGGAAAGGGATGGGCAGAGACAGTACAAGTTGCTTGTAGCCCTTTGCTTCTTCATACTTCGAAAAAGATCTCAGAGATGTTAAAACTTTGTAAACACAGAAGAGAAAAGGACTAGGAGGAGATCCAAGAGGAAGATTTTGTCCCACTGGAGACAATGGTTTGCTAACATGGATAGGACCTGTTAAGAGGGCTGCCAGCAGGTACTTGTGTTGTCACAAACCATTTTGTTATGTAGCATGCACAAAGGACCCAAATATAGAGAAGTGCCAAACACCTGAAATCACATTTGATGTTGCAGGGATCTGGAGGTGTTCTAGAGTTCCCATAGTCTGGCTCAGGAAAATCTGTCGTTCAGAAGCAAAGGGTTTCCTCTTAACACTTTTTTTCAGAAGAATCAGAAGCAACCATTTCCTTTTCATCTTCCTCTGAGCTTTTCTTTATTTTTAGGTTGAAATAAACTTTGGATCTTTATCTCTTGTGAGTGTATGGCTATCTCACATGACCAGTTGTTTTGTCAAATCTTCAATTTATCAGATTCTCCATTTTGTGTATATTCTGCAAAAACAGAGACTGTTTCTGCCCTGAGTGCCCTAAGGCACTCTATATAATCCAATATACCTCACAGCTGCAAACATTCTGGTTACCAACATCTACCCACTGAAAAAGCAGGAATTTTATTTCAATGTTAAGGCATAATATTCTGTCCCTGGCAGAAATGTAAAGGCATTGCAACATATTAAAATTGCATAGGAAAAAAGAGTGGCCAGACTCCCAGCCCTCCTGCAGTCAGTGCTGGAAGTGCCAGGCACATGTCTGGGGTCACAAACATTTCTTTCAGAGGCTTTCATTCCCAGCTTCCTTCTGCTGAAAGTATGCTAGAGAAAATGCCAGTCAAAGATCTTTGGGTCAGAACTCATCTTGCCTAATTTACCCACCTAAAAGATTGGCAGTTAGTTTAACCTAAGTAATCAATGGTTCTTGGGAAAAGAAAAGATGAATCCAGAGCTGCAAGTCCCTCTCTGCTGATGGATCTGACTCAAGGAGTTCACAGCTGTTGCCTAACACTAAGTGGCCAAAGTTATGTGAGATGGATCCTACCCTAAGACATTTTCTTTCAAAGTCCTGATGTGTGTATTAATTCTTTCTACTTAAATTCATCAGAGCAAAGTAAGATCATAGTCCTACAGTAAACTCAAATAAATTAATTCCTCTGGCCACAAAATCCATCTGACTTTCCTATGGTTCTGGATTGGTGTCTGGAGGCTTTTGTTATGTTTGGCCTCCTGTCCCCATCTTAAGACCTTTAGATAGAGGGATCTTCTTTATTTATAAGCTTCCAGGCTTTCCTGTTGTATCCTTAGCTTCATCCCCTTGACAGCAGTTTAGAATAGTGTTGGGTTTAATATTATTACTATAAAAGAGAACAGTATAAAAAGCCGTATCTGTCATTTACTAGAGTAAAGCTAAAATTTGTTGGACTGACCTGGAATTTTTCCCTTGTTGCAAAGCAACATTTTCATTTAAAAAGTGATAGAGCTCAACTAATCCCAGCAATAAAACGGTTGCTGTTGAATGCCATGGTAGTTTTTGAAACAAGAAAACTTCTTTCTGTGTTCACTGCAAATGATTAAGTGACTGTCAAGTTTAAAAAGATGTTGGCTCTGCTTAACACTTGCTAACTACAGTATAGACTGTTTTATTCATTTATACTCCCTCACTTGTCTCCGTCATGAGTCTTATATAATAATTTCCAAAGTCAGAAACAAAAAAAAAAAAGGAAAAAAGAAATAGGCACCAGTTTAGATAAAATGGCACAAGATTAAAAATCCTTAGTAGCTGTAGAACCTGGCAAGAAAGAACAAAGAGTTTTAAAAATAATCATATTTTATAGCATTAGAATGCCACACATAAAATATAGATTTTGCTGCTGATTATATTGTTATGCATTCCATTGTTCCCATGCCTTTGGCCTTCAGGACTTTATTACTTATGTAATTCCAAGATCTGACACAGCTAGAGTGAAATGCATCTGATGTCAATGAATGGCATCAGATGAAAAAAAGTGGATTTTTAGTAGAAAAAAATATCATTTTAATTTTACTGCAAGTCCATTGATTAGTGACAGATGTTACCATTCCCATTTAATTTTTCTTGATTCATTTTCCAAATAAAAATGTAGATAGACGTCAAAGTATTTGAAGTCATCCAGATAAAGGGTTCATTTAAACAATTTGTCTTTATTCTTTTTCTTTTTTCTTTATTTAGCAGATTTTCCATATTAAGGGAAACTTGATTCAGAATGGTACATACAGTGTCACCTGTATACATTAAAGGTCTCAAACCATACAACATATGATTATTGATCAAGGGCTAGGAAAGCACAGGGCTGTAGAAAGAGGACAGGGTAATTCAGTAGGAAGTATTCACTCCAAGGACATTGAGCTGCTGGAGCATGTCCAAAGAAAGCAAATTAAGTTGGTGAAGGGTCTAGAGCACAAGCCTTATGAGGAGTGACTGAGGGAACTGGGTTTTTTAAATCTGGAGAAAAGGAGACTGAGGGGAGACCTCCTCTTGAAAGGTGGTTGTGGCCAGGTTGGGTTCAGTTTCTTCTCCCAGGTAACAAGTGATAAGACAAGAGAAAACAGCCTCAAGTTGTGCCAGGAGAGGTTTAGATTGGGTATTAGGAAAAATTTCACAGAAAGAGTTGTCAAGAACTGCAACAGGCTTCCCAGGGAAGTGGTAGAGTCACCATCCCCACAGGGATTTCAAAGATGTGTAGATGTGATGCTTAGGGACGTGATTTAGTGGTGGAGTTGGCTGTGCTAGGTTTATGGTTGGACTTGATGTTCTGAAAGTTCTTTTCCAGCCTAAACAATGCTATGATTCCATATGGAGTGTTGTCATGAAACTCCAGCATGGTACCATGTCAACAGAAGCACCTCAAACTGGCATTTCATGACCTCTATGCGTTCAGAGATACAGATATGAACATATTAACGGCATTATTTAAAAGAAAAGTATATCTAAATACCAACAAACTGTCAATTTAATTATGTAATACTTGACTGGGTTTTTTTCTTAACCCTGCAGTATGAGCACATGACTTATATTTTTTGAATAAAGGGCTGATAAAGAACAAGAATGTGTCCCTCAATTTTTCAGCCCTCTTGTGCCACTAGAGACAAATTTCTATCCAAATAACAAGCTGTAACACTTTCTAGGAAGAAATACAAAAAATGTTTATTACCATCTTTATCCTGTTTATTTTAAAGTGTCAGCATTATTTTTAATTATAAACTCTAGTACTTGATTTTCTTGTTTATCCTACACATTATTTTTATAGGAAATATATGTTACCATATTTTTAATTATAAAGGAGCACAATTGTGACCAAAAGGGTTTCTTTTGTTTACTCTCTAAAAGTGTAGCATCATATGTACCTGAATATTACAGATTCATGTCATAGCAGCATGAGACAGAGATAAAACCCCCTCATTTTAATTAATTTAAAAGAACAAAATGCTTTAAATAAGCAAGTTAATTCCTTCTGATCCTTGGAAACCCAGCAACCTTTTGCTGTGGTCTACAGGCAGATGCCTGGCATAACTCAGGCACTTGAAGCACTCTGAAAGAGACTGACCCAAGCCTGGAGTAAGATAACTGGATATAGGTACTCAACACAGGTGTGCGAACTGTCAGCCTGGAAATGGTCATCCCTCACCATTAACTTTGCTGACAAATTTATATTGTCCATGGCATACCCAATTTCCAGCCCATTCTTTCCTTTATTAGTGCTTGCCATTGAAACACAACTTTCATTGATGTGTGTGGTTTGGATTAAAGAGTAAAACTGCTCACAAAGGCAGAGCACAGCCCCAGAGATCTAGTGGCTGTGGCAGAGCCTCTACAGCCCTCTGAGCAGTGTGGGGCCTCTCGGTGGGGCAGGGACAGGCTGGGTGACCACTCAGCTCCAAGGCTTGTGATTTGTAGCCTGACTCCTGCAGAGGATAAGGAGCTGCTGTATGACCAGGCATATCTCAGCCACTGTTGCAGCAACCCACATGGGAGATAGGAGGTTTCAGAACAAATTGTGCAAGTATACGAATTACTACTCCATTTCAAGATATCCTGATGGCTTTTCACTCTTTGATGGTGAACCTTGTTAGCTCTGAGCTCTTCTATCCATTTCTTGCTGGAGCATCCTGACTTCAGTGAAACAGTGCAATTCCATGACTGCTGCTTATCAAGAATAATATTTTACTCTGTATAGTCTTTCTGTCCACCCAAATCGCATTTATTAGGATACACTGAGATTTCTCAAAATGCAGCCTCAGATCCTGGTTACACTCCTGTTCTAAATAACTTTTTCAAGCTGTCCTGTGGATTTTGTGTTCCTGGGTTTCCTTTGATGTGGTTCACTGTAATTTGTACTACACTGCCTGCCTTTTTTAAATGCAATGCTTAATCATGTTTCATTCTCAGAGTCTTGACTTAGTTATGGAGCAAAAAATTGGGTGCAGATTTTATTTTATTTTTTGGATTTGCTTCTGAAGATGTATCCATATTATGCAGTGCGTGAACTTTGTGTCATTACATAAAATATTACTATGTACAAATAAAACTCTGTGTTTGGAAAAGACATTTCTATTTGGAACAATCTCTACAGAAATGTATTTTGCTGCTCTGCTAAAACACCAACAGCTGAGGAGCATGACAGATCACTTGGCATTCTTCAACTTGACTTTGCCCTGTACAACGTATTTCTGTCACTGAAAAATACAGTGTTACACCTTCAAAACCTTTATAATGTAATTAAGAAAGTCAGCCTTCTCGGTGTGTCCCCATGCTGAATGCAAATAAATTAACCATTGCAGGCTTTAGTCTTAATGCATGGAGAGGGGGAACTTGGGGTGTGGGGGTGTGTGGTGTGGTGGGAGTTGGGGAAGGAGGAAAAGGAGCTATACATTTCTGGACTCCTGGGAAAGCTAGGTAGAAACACATAGTGTGAAAAAAATGTTTCTGTGCTATCTGACTACAGTATGTGTCCTCTGGAGCCCAGAACTGCTCTGGGGAGGTGCACCTTGGGTACAAGCTAAGCTTGTTCCTAAACCCTTTTCGGGGAATTCCTCCTAAAGCTCTTCAGGGAAAAGTGTCCATTTTTACCCATGATAGGGCACAGCCTCATTCCTGTGCAGAATATTGGTAGGGAAGGAGAGGGAGCCTTTATTCTGCGGCCCAACACCCACACCAGGGCCCTGCCCTCCAGTGAAAGAAAGTGTTAAAATGACCCTGTGTAAACATGTTGGCACCCAAGTATATTTCTAGCCTGGTAAATATCTTTTTTTCCTCAGTTCCTGTTGTAGTCCTTGTTCTGGGAACAGTTTGGTCTAGTAGCTGCTCCCAGGAGGAGTATGGATGACACTACCCCAGCCTCAGCCCTCGGCCTTTTACAGTCCCTCAGTATTATGCCTTTCTGGGGTCATAGGACTTTATGGTCCTTCAGCACTACGTCCCTTATGGCTTTCCATCTTCAGGTACTTCAGATTGTCTTCCAATACCCTTCTGTCATGTTCCAGAACATGAAACACTTGCCCTCATGCTTCTGGTGTTAAAGAAGCACTGAGCTTCAGCACAACCTTCATAATATTGCAAGCATGTTGAACTAGATAGTTATATTTCAGGACCATGTGGACATCATACTGGACACAGAGAAGACCTAAGGGTATTGCCTATATAGTTCAGCTCTGGGGCACCCAACATACGAAAGACATGGATCAGCTGGACTGAGTCCAGAGGAGGGCCACAAAGATGATCAGAAGGCCAGATCAGCTCTTCTGTGAAAACAGGCTGAGAGAGTTGGGCTTGTTCAGACTTCAGAAAAGAGAAGGCTCCAGAAAAACCTTGAAACAGTCTTCCAGTGCCTGAAAGGTGCCTACAGAAAAGATGGAGAGGGAGTGTTTACAAGGGCATAAAGTGATAGGACAAGGAGGGGGTGGCCTTAAGCTGAAAGAGGGGATATTTAAATTAGATATTAGGAAGAAATTCTTCCCCGTTAGGAAGGTGAGGCACTGGCACAGGCTACCCAGAGAAGCTGTGGCTGCCCCCTCCCTGGCAGTGTTCAAGGCCAGGTTGGATGAGGCTTTGGGCAACCTGGTCTGGTGAAGAGTGCCCCTGCCCAGGGCAGAAGCTTGGAACTAGATGATCTCTGAGATTCCTTCCAACCCAAACAAGTCGGGGATTTTATGATTTTATGGGACCAGTTTTAATGAATTTCCATGCTACTTGCATTGTGCCTACCTACATGAACATCTAAACACTCATCTCCTTGAGGTCACCTGAGCCACACACACTGTCCCAAATGCTCAGCTTGTGTAGCAGCTTTACATAGCAGGCTTGCTAACAGAATGCCTACCATAACCCCAAACCAATGACTTCACTGCAGACATATCATCCACACCCTGATGATCATAGCATTGTTGTGGTCTCTGTATCATGGCTAACAGCTAAAGCAATCATGCAGGAAGAGAGCGATTGGGATCAAAAATCCTCCTTGGCTTGGGGGTTTCAAGCTAGTCTTCCAAAAGGAGTGACAAATTACAGAATAGAGTACCTTCCACCACCCTTCCCCTTATTAAGTAACAATTTGGTGAAGAATAATAGAATAGCAGACCCTAGGGTTGCCTGTCTGCATGAATGCCAGTGACATTACTGTATCATGCTCCCTCACAATTGTTCTGCTAGCTTTATGAATATTGAGAGTGCTTAGGCATCAAATCTGAGGAAATGGACTTCTCATTTGGCAAACTCACATGAACTTCCAGGGAATGAGGTGGGGGAGTGAGGTCTGGACTGCTGTACCTAATAGCCAGAAATCTGGAATTTTAGGCTCTTAAAAGCCTTTCGAATTCTCACATTCTAAAGACTTAGGGAAGTAAGGAAGGCACAGTCCCTGTCTTTTCTTCCCTGAATGTAAAGATTGCATTTATTCATCTCTCTGGTAGGAAATACAGCCGGCAAGAGGAGGGAGAGGGGAACATCTGTGACCCTGGCTGCTATTTCAGTATAACCTGGAGCCAAAGCACAGCTTGGCCCCAAATTAATCCATGGGTTACTGTTCTTGTTTTGGTTTGGTTTGGTTTGGTTTGGTTTGGTTTGGGGTTTTTTTGTTCTTAAGTGAACTAATCCATGGCTTTCCCTGTGGATGCAAAAGAAGGCTGAAATCAGTTGAGGTGTTTGGTTGCACATTTTTCTTTGTGTCATTCTAAGAAAAGCAAAGATAGTCTGTGAGATAGATAGAGATTCAGTTAATAAAACTGTACATGAATTGCTTGCTAATGGATATAACACTGAATTCACAGGCATCCTCAGTTGCTAATGGAACCTGAAAGTTGTCAGGAAGATGTTGCAGTTCCATTTGGCGTGACGCACACCCTCCTCGTGCTGACAGCTCTGCAGAGTTACATTTTTAAAAACATATTTTCTTAATGCATTTTTTGGCTAACCCAGTTGTCCCCATTACCTCTGAAATGCTTTAGTCTAATTCACATTAACTGGCTTACTGAGATACCAACAACATTTTTTTTTTATCCAGGATCAGTTGACCAGACTTAGAGAACTGATGGTATTTAAAGAAAGTTCAAGCCCTTTCCTGACTGCTGTAGGGCTCTGAGTTTCTCATTTATCTGGCTCATTAAGACTAGTCCATCATCTATGCACATAGTAGGCAAATAGCTTTAATATTTCCCAAAATGACCTCTTTTATTTCCTCCCGTTAAAACTGATGGTAATGGTAGAGAGCAAGAGGCAGTGGCTCCTCAGCTGGAAACCAAGGACACACAGGCAGTGCTCAGTTTTTCTCAGAAATCGTTTCCATGGTGTGAACATTTTAAATGAATGGACCATAAAAGTTTAAGTTAAATATACTTGAGGCTGAAGTGCTGACTCTCTTATAGTAGATGACCAGGGGTTCATCCCATCTGAGCAGTCATTTCTACAGACTCAACCAAAAAAGCATTTCAGGGGTCTCACAAACTTTGTGACAGATATAGGGTAAGGATTTCCAAAGAGCACAAAGCCACAGATTAATCTGCAATTACAAGGTTATAGAGGAACATGCATATAGGTTGCATGGGGATGGAGCCCTGAAATGAGATGTGTGAGAAATGGTTTATACACACAGTCCCTTTACAGTGTGGAAAAGGTTTCTGTCAAAGCTCTTCAGAGAAATGTTGACAGAACACTCAGAATATTCCATCACAATATCCAGCACTGCCAGAACCAAATATCTTTCTGATTTATTTTCCTGGAATTAATTTTAATATCTTCTATTTCTCCAAGAATTTGACAGAAAAGGTCTAATGCTGTTGAAACTGCATTTTAAATTTCATATTTATTGCTTTCATTTTGGTTGCTTCATGTCACAACCAAAGTATTTCACTAAAAAAATCTCAGAAAATCATTACCTATTTGGAGAATGATCAATATTTTTCACAAAATCAAAATTAAATCAAATTTTGATATTTCAAAATCCTTTGTAAAAAGCTGTAGGTCTCTCCTTTGTATGTGGCTTCTACATTTCCCATCATGCAGGTTAGCAAAGTAAATGATCCAGCATTGGAAAGACCCGACAAAATCAATCTATCTCTGATTACATTCAGGCAGTATCTCTAACATAACACAGCAGTATTATTTTGTGATAATCTGATCAGCACAAAATTAAGTTATTTATGTGTCATGGTAGTGGATTTTGCCATTGAATTAACTAATTGGCTCATTTTTTTCCTCAAGGAACTCTCTTCATACTTCTCTGAAAGACTGTAGCACAAGACTCTCCAAATGTGTCTTTTTCTGGCCTCTTATAATCTTTTTCTGCTAATGTAGATCTAGAGACTTCAGTGGACATGTCCCTCACGACTAAAGCAAATCGTGTTTCTTATTCCCAGTAATACAGTATATCTGTCTATAACCCAGTTGTTATTTCTGATTGACACAGATGACTGGTGAATTCCCTAGCTGATGTTAAATGCCAACAAAATGCAAGTTTAAAAGATGTTTAAAAAGAGGAATTTTAAATATAAATTATCTTAAAACTTTTTCATTCAAGTACCTTATTTCATCTATTCACCACTATGTTTACTGCATAATAATCATGGTAATGTACAAAACTGTCTGTCATTTGGGAATTCAGGTTTCTGGTGAATACATTAAAATTAAAACATTAAGATATGCAGTGTCTTCCTACACATAAATGAAGTCAGGAAACCTTACAGATTCAGAATATAAAAGCTTGATATCTCATCATTTTGTAGAGCAATTTGCAAAATCAAATTAAAGACCAAACAATGACTGTTCAGTGTTACCCAGCTCTGTTTCACATGAGTTTCTCTGTCTTCTTCTGCCTTACACTGCAGATGCCAGCATGCCACCATATTTAAATCCCTCATATGAGCAGGGAAGTCAAGACAAGCACCACCTACCAGTAGGAATGTGACTGCAAATTTACCTCCATAAACACAAACACTTTCACTATCGTATTTTCAAATCTTCAACAAAAATCTACACTGTAGTAGGGTATGTCATAGAAAGTCTTGAGTGGGGTTTTATGCTTTGGCAGAAGCTAGTGCAGTCTATTGAATATCAGCTTTACTATGGTGTTGTGGTTTTTGCCCTAGCTGGTAGCCAAGCCCCACACAGCCACACACTCACTCCACCTGGTTGGGATGGGGAGAGAGAATTGGAAGAGACAATTGTCATAGAATCATAGAATCACAGAATCATAGAATGTTTTGGGTTGGAAGGGACCTCAAAGATCATCTAGTTCCAACCCTCCTTCCGTGGGCAGGGACACCCTCCACTAGACAAGGTTGCCCAAAGCCTCATTCAACCTGGCTTTAAACACGTCCAGGTATGGGGACTCCACAACCTCTCTGGACAACCTGTGCCATTTTTTCACCACCCTCATAGTAAAGAATTTCTTCCTAATGTCTAACCTAAATCTACCCTCTTTCAGCTTCAGCTGGGAGCCATCACCCCTTGTCCTACCACTACTCTCCCTGATGATCAATCCCTCTTCCACTTTCCTGTAGGGGCCCTTTAAGTATTGGTAGGCCCCAGTAGTTCTCCCTGGAGGTGTCTCTTCTCCAGGCTGAACAAGCCCAACTCTCTCAGCCTGTCTTCACAGGAGAGGTGCTCCAGCCCCTGATCATCTTCATGGTACTCCCCTGGACTTGCTTCAACATCTCCATGTCTTCCCTGTACTGAGGACCCCAGAGATGGACACAGTTCTCCAGGTGGGTTCTCACGAGAGCAGTAGAGGGGCAAAATCAAATCCCTCAACCTGCTTGCCACACTATTCTTGATGCAGCTCAGGATACAGTTGGCCTTCTGGGCTGCTAGCGCACACAGACAGCTCATGTTGAGCTTGTCATCAATCGGTATCCACTCCTTTCTTGTTCTTCTTCCCCAGTATTACACGCTGACCATGACATCATATGGTATGGAACATTTCTTTGGTCACTTGAGGTCAGCTGTCCCACCTGTGTCCCCTCCAAACTTCTTGTGCACCTGTAGACAACTCACTGGTGGAATGGGGCAAGAAGCAGAAAAGGCCTTGGCTGTGTAAACGCTGATCAGCAAAACTGAAATATCTTGTATTACCACTGTTTTCAGCACAAGTCCAAAACACAGCCCTGGACTACACACTATGAAGAAAATTAACTCTATCCTAGTCAAAACCGTAACATCTAGTAACTTGTGCATAGCAATTGGGCTGTAGGCTATCCCACAGAAGCTTTTCTTCTTCCAGAATGTGTATAGTCATTTGCTGGATCCTGCATTTTCTACCAATATTGTACATGAATTTTGTAACTACTGAATGCACCAAGGTCACAGCTCTGGAAAATTGCTAATAAAAGAAGAACTGGATTCAAAAAAATGTTTATGACCTCAACATGTTTCTCTCAAGAGGCTTTCAGTTTGACATTTCTTTTATTGCAGTGGTGGGCTTTGGGTTGTCATTATTTTTTCAAACCATTCAAACCATGCAAAGCTTTGAGACACCAGATGGGCAGACAAGGGTCTTCTCCACAGTACACTTTATGAGGGTCTGAACAGGTGGATCATGACTCCTAACAAGTTCAAAGTCCTGCAAAAGCCTGCAGCCTTGAAACCCCCTTTGATTTCAATGGGAGTGTTGGCCAAATGCCTCATTCTGCATGAATATTTGATAATATGGTGGGTGCAATAAGGCAACAGTAACCCCTCCATCCTGCTTGCTTTCCCTGTCCATCTCTATTCTCCTTTGTATAAGGTACATCTCTCACCCATTCTTTCCCCTAGTTTTATAGTTCCCCTAGTTTTATCTTTCCCTCTATCACTTCACTTTCTTTTAAAAATAATTTCTGATGTTCATACTCACTTGTTGTTCTTATATTCTCTTCTCTAATTATTCATCTCTCAAAATAACTGTAAGTTATTTGTGATTCCTTCCACTGCAGATTTTATGCTGCTTTTTCCAGATGTAGAGTTATGATGGGGTGTACTTACCGTCTAAAAGAGCTCCTCCAAGACTGGAGCTTGATGACCTGATGTGTTTTTCTTTCTTTACTCTTTCTCCCCTTGTAGACTTTCTTCTGGTTTAAATATGGTGCACAACCCCTTGAACTTTCTCAAGGGTGGACCTGGTTTTGTGCCCACAGGCACAAGGCCTGCAGAACTGGAACCCCTACAACTCAACAACACAGTGCTGTTCTGAAGGAAGGGAAAACTGTTCTGGCCAGAGTAACTGTGCAGCTCAAAATAGATTAAGAGGGAAGACACAGTCCTCCTGTCCCTGGTTAGCTGCATTGAAAAAAAAAGATCCAAACATGAATTAGCAAAAGAAGAATGTTTATCATATTTGTGTTTTTTTAATGCAAAGTATAATTCACTTTCTGAGTCTCAAGGTTCAAGGCAATTTTCATATTTCCATAATGATCATGGCTGTTCTGAGAATAAACCACCAACCTGAAAATGAAAATTTTTCCTTTGTTACAAAGTTATACAATGCCACAGAAATCTTAACAACCATGGAAGTCCTCTGTTACTCCTCACACCATCTCAGCAAAGTAAGGGAGCAGACACCCTTCTCCACAGCTGGCTTCATTGTTTGTCTCTGTGCTGCCAATTTTGACTGGTGTTACAGTTATGTGGACTCAAACCATAAAACAGTCTCCCCAAACTCTTCCTCCTAGGCTGGGTTTAGCGCTAATGTTTAAGCACACACCTTACCATTTTACACTTGTTTTTCATGTAATTTCAACTTTTGTTTCCAACTCTAAATTACTCCTTGCTTCCACTAGGAAAGAACAATTTGCACTGGTGGTGGCACCACTGCGCAGTCATGCTTGTCCCCTGTGGAGTTTGTCCTGGCAGGAATGGTAAGAGAGGACCTTTTGATGCCAGACTGGTAGCATGGCATGGCAGCTCCAGTAGCAGGTTCTGAGCAGACCTGTCCGTCTCTTCCCTTGGTTCAACAAGACCTGCTGATCCCCACAGACCCACACATCACAGAAAGAAGTTCAGTACGTGGCCCACAGAGTTGTCTCCTGCAGCAAAGGGTGGTGACCAAGAACATTTGAAAAAAAAAAAAATCGAACATAGAAAACATCTGTGTCTCTCTTCAGTCCAGGTTTATTTTTCCAATACTTCACATACCACAAATAGTTCAGTATGACTCCTCCATTAGAACAGAAGAAAAGAAAAATAAAAATATGCAATATTTTATTAAAAAGAATATTATTATTGACATGACAAATTTGATCAAATAGTCTGTATCCACCCCACCTCCCATCCCCTTTCTTCACCTCATCTTTCTGTTTCAATCTCTTTTTAAAAACACTTTGCTGTCCTGTTGGGCTGCTCAGCCTGTCAGCCTCTTACTGCTTCTGGGATGTTTGGCTGCCCTCGTAGCATCATATGACTTCAGTTAGCTTGGGGGACTCCAGCTGTGCTCTTAAATGTCATGGACAGAGGTAACAAAAGGGGACAGGGTTAAGAGAATCAAATACATTATTAGACATTTCTTTTAAATCCTCTTGCAGAAGATGTAAATCACATGCTTGGCAGGCAGATTTGGGGATGTCACATGGGGGTTTGTTTGGTTTTTCGTTGATTATATCCCCAAACATTTGCTATTTCTTACATTTTTTCCCTTGTTTGTCTTACTCATTCCTCATTTATTTCTATTTAAGTCCAAGGGGTCAGAACCTAGGATAAAATTTTGACAGTTCCTGCAGCTGATACAAGAGCTTTCTCATCCAAGCTATTCGAGAATATATTTGGGTTTGCTCACCATTGAAATATATCCTAGCCCTTTTCTCTGTCAGCCCATAAAGTACAGGTCCTTGCCCCTGATTGACAGAAACCACGACTCAGGGCAAGTTGCCAGCCTGCAAAGCACTGCAGCATGCAATTATCTCGAAATACATTCAAATATCCAATAGAACCTGAAGTCAGACTGACTAAATTAATCTGAACTCAAGTTCATTAATTAACCTATGAGCAAAGAGACCAAGGCATCCTAAAGATATTTCTAACTGGTTTACCTGGGAAGTGAAATGAGGGTCCACCATCTCATGAGTTGAAGAGTACTTAGAAAGTACATATAACTTCCTCAGAACTATTTGCTCTTGTAGAGTTGGTTCCCTCTGACTAGGGTTTGAAAATTCACCCAATTTTCAAAGACAATATCCAGAAGAAGTTGCTGAGATACAGGGACAAGTAAATTTTACCAAGATTAAACACTCAAAGAAAAAAATTAAGGTCTTGTACCCCTCTCCTCCTCCTCCCAGGGCTCCTCCAGAACTTCCACTGCCACCCAGGAAGAAATACAACTATGGGACTCCTTTCTTGCAAAAGTTCCCCTCCCAGTCAAAAACCAAGGAAGAGGAAAAAGTAGGGGTATTTTCTGCACATTTTTCCTGAGGCTGGAAGAGACTTGGATGCTTTGCAGGGAGAAGCTCATAGTGCTTTGGAGACATCAACTATCTAACTCATCTTCCTTTGAAGTGAGCACAAGGACCTCCACTGTCCCCGAGCAGTGCTATCATCACAGCAGGGAGGACAAGATGACCTCTAGTTCATCTGCTCATCTAGGACTATATGACCACAAGAGGTCCATCCCAGCCTTAGCCATTCTGTGAACATTGGTCATGGGTCTGAAGCCTTTTCCATTGCCTGGGGCACTGCAGCAGGCTGACAGCCACTGGCTGCAGGCGGGATCGCTATGCTGATGCTCCACAGAAGACCCAGACCTCCTATGCTGTGTCATGGAAAGCATTGGTTTTCATACACTAGACACCCTTGAGGAAAAAAATTTCAACTGTGGCGAGAGCAGTTTAAATGTTTTCAACAAAAGTTCAATTTCTTTTTGCAACTCTGAACTTCTTCAAAAATGAAAAACTAAAATGAAGCTGAAGAAGAAAATTTCATGAGGATTTACTTAGACAAGTTTGCCATAAAAAGATTTGTCATTTGCCATCTGGCTCCAATTATGCTTCAGTCAGGTTGTGTTGGAATGGTAAAGAATGGTACAGAGAAAAAAATTGCTTAAGTATCTTTTTGCAAGTTTATGGACAGATGAAAAAATGTTTAGGTTTTAATAGAGAAATCGATACATAGCAGTGCTGATGGAAAATTTTACACCGTCTGTGTGTGTCATTGCTGATATTTTGGCTAATAATTGTGTTCTTTAAATACAAAGCAATGACAATGGTCTGGGTTGTAGCTTGTCTGAGAGCACATCATACATTCAACCACACATTCAGCCACAGTCAATAACTATGCATGGTTTATCTCAGCTTCTAAGGTTAGGTTCCTGGGTGATTTATAGACTCTGTTGCTTCTTTTGACATTTCTGGGCATGACTTTGCTACAGTAACTGTGTAAAGTGAACATTCCTATTTTAACATTGTGTTTAATTTAATATCTGTGGTTTTCAGGGTGAGAGTGGAAGGATGGAGGATTGTGCATGCACACACACAATCCTGGCATCATACAACCCATATTTATTTGAATACAACTAACCAGGTTATGATCTCACTGCAGCCATAGAGATGTTTACCAT
The DNA here is from genome assembly GCA_022605575.1 of Laterallus jamaicensis coturniculus. NCBI lineage: Eukaryota > Metazoa > Chordata > Aves > Gruiformes > Rallidae > Laterallus > Laterallus jamaicensis. The sequence goes on from JAKCOX010000012.1 coordinate 13,255,224, forward strand.
TGATTTCAAGAGAGTAGAACAGGAAACTTCACATACTGCAGCTCCCAAATGGCTGCAGACACTGTCTTGCTACAGTGGTTCTCAAAGAGCACTGCTGAAAAATTTTCTTAATTTTTTTAAGTAGATTGTCCAGCTTTCAGCAAACTCACAGAGAGCAGTTCCACACCACAAAAGGGAACCTGCTAGCTGTCACTATTGAATTATCTTTATCCATATCTGTTGCTTGATATATACATAAAGAAATTAGAAAGACAGCACATGTGTTCACCACCTGAGCAGATGAAAACATCATTGTGAAAGGGTAAGATGTTAAAATATGTTCTTCTGCATTTCCAAGGTGAAGTCCTGCATCTGTTAAATATTTACTTTTCTAAAACTAACTTAGGAGACATTTCAGTTTCTGAGACCAGGAAAGGGTTTCTATGAACAGGAGACTGAAAATAGATGAGTTTTTCTCTAGGAAAATAAGATCTGAAATCTTGGGAAAAGGAACAACACTCCTTTTAACAGTTGTTTATAAAATCGATCTGATTTTGTAAGCTCAAGGGAGCTTTGCTAAACTGCAAAAAGAGAAACCTGAAAAACAAGCTAGAATACAAGCAACATCTCAAGTAATTGATGCTATGTTGTATTAGCATTTGCTGTCTCTTTCTTCACGTGCATTTCTGTGTCTCTTTCCATACCACTTCCATGTTGTGAGATGAACCAAAGAGGAGAGAGCAGCAATGGCTGTAAGCTGGAGCAATGGCTGTAAGCTGGAGCACAGGAAGTTCCGCACCAACATGCGGAAGAACTTTTTCACAGTGAGGGTGACAGAGCAGTGGAATAGGCTGCCCAGGGAGGTGGTGGAGTCTCCTTCTCTGGAGATATTCAAGTCTCGTCTGGACACCTATCTATGTAATATGAGATAGGGAGCCTGCTTTGGCAGGGGGGTTGGACCCGAAGATCTCTTGAGGTCCCTTCCAACCCCTAAGATTCTGTGATTCTGTGAAAGCATAGGAAAAAATCCAACTAATTAGTTTCCTTCTCACGTGACCTCAAAAAGGAATTTGCTCTCCCCTATTTCTCCAGCATCAGAGAAAACAAATCAAAACTTGCATCTGCAAATGCCTGATGGCTTCAGGAAGGGAAACTGGATAAAAGAGCTGCTGGGGTGTGTTCCCAGGCTCAGTAACACGGCTGCACTAGCTGGGGACAATTGTTATTACTTCTCTGATGCCAGTAGAGTTATGGAGTTCACACCATCAGAGCATCTGGCCAAGTGTATTTAAATCTGTTAATACAGCTGTTTTAGTGCAATCCCACTAGCATTGGTGCAAACAGGATTTATGAAACTAGTAGGGTTTGTTTACTCACACGATAAATATCTTGTCTCTATACACAGACAGATAAGCACAGAGAAGGATGGGAGGTGGTGTAACCCCAATACCCCTTTCAGTGACATGAACACCAACCCAGCAGCTCAGCATTGCCCTGAGGGACCTTCGACCCCAATGGCCAGGGTACAACCTGGAGTGGATCTCTGGAGCATCTTTTGGGCTGAGACCAATCGCTGGCTGTAAAACTATGAGATTTATTATGAGATGTAGGCAAAGACATTTTGGGGCTGTAGATGATTTATTATGGGATGATTGGGCAGGAAAACAAAAGCAAGTGTAGGATGAAGGTAGTTTTGGGGAAGACAAAGCTTGAGAAAATAGAGAGATAGGTGTATAAAAACCCGCTTGTGTGTTAGTAATTTGCTGGTCAGTATGCTTGTCTAGTCATGTCCTGTGCCTGACCAACACAGTCTGTCCTAACTTCTTATTCCCGGGGTGAAGAACTATTTCTTCTATGTATACATGTGTGTATGGGGGTCTGAGTGCAGCCACAAGGATGTGAACACGGGGGTGTGGTGCAGCACCTGGTACAACTACCAGTGTACACATGAACACCTGTGGATGCTAGTGAAGATCAAGTTTCATGAGTTGTTGAGTAGGTGAGGTGGCCTGGGAGCCACAGGGATATGTGTATGGGAGTGAGGAACTTTAAGGAGGTGGCTACTGGGGTAACCAGGAGGTCACAGGCATCTCTCAAAGAGGCTGTGGGCTCTGGTGGTTTGTTGAAGTGAGTGTATTGGTGTGTGCAAGGAGGTCTACAGCAGTGGGACTGTGCCCCAAGGGACTCATAGGCCCAGGTGCCAGCTACTGGGAAGACTGGGATTCCGGGACAGCTACTGGGCGGAGTGAATGTCTAATCCCAGCTGATGGAGGGATCCACACTGAGCATATATATATATATATTTATATTTATATTTATATTTATATATACATAAATATTCCCTCTAACACATCTCCATCCTGCTAAGTAAAGAGGGGAGCAGGATGAGGCGAGTTGTGCTGTTTGTGTTTGTGTGCGTGCTCTGTGTGTCTGTGATCTGTGTTGCCACCCATGTATATACATATGTATGTGGTGTATATGTGCGCTCTGTATGCACCTACCGGGAATACAGGTTCAGCCTCCTGAAAGGTTGGACTATGGGCATGGAGCTGAGGCAGACTCACCCTTATCATCAGGCTACAGGATTGAGCAACTCCCTTGCAGTATTTATTTTAAAAAAACCAACACAACAAAACCAAACAAAAAAAAAAAACCCTAACCAAACTGATCGAAATCAACCAAAAGAAAAAACCCACCACACAGATTTAAATTGGTCACTGTATGACCATCCCTCACTGGAAATACTCACTGTAGGCAAGATCCAACATGGCCTGTGCTCATGAAGAAGTCTATTACATTACCCATGTCCAGGAAAGCCAAACTGTGAAAATCCTGTATCATGAAAATGACCTTAGACATAGTTAATGTCTTGAGAGTGATTTAAAATCTTCATCTGGAAGGAGGTAAATAAATGCAATGTCCATCTGTTTCCAATACACGTGGCTGCATGATAGGCAAAGGAAGCAAGACTTTCCCTTTGAGTTGCAGATACTTGTAGATGCGGGGATATTTATTTTGTGCATATACCATCTGCTGTGAAAATGTCAGTCATGTTTGGCACACTTCTGTACATTTCCAAGTGGGACCTAAATGTTCTTACTTCTAGATGACTTGTAGGTTAGAGTTAAAAGAAAAACAGCTGAAAGTGGAGTAATTTACTTCAGGAATCCATTCTTTTCTTTAATGGTTATAATATTTAAATTCATTCCTCCCTTGCCCAACAATTATGTGGAAGTGTGAAGATTTTGCCGTTACTTAGCATGAAGTTAGTTTCATGTGTGCCTATAAAGAAGCCCACTCAAAGCAATTTCAGAGGCTGTCCTTGTGTCCTCTCCAGTCTTTCAACTGTCTCAGTAGTTACGCGAGAAAACCTTGCACTACCTAACCCAGACATCAGCTTTCCCTCCTCTCTGTGCTACTGAGAGCCATGGCTCATCTCACACAATGCTACGCTTAAAAGAGGTATGACTTTGTGCACCACTGGGCATCCTTTGTCATCTCTGTGGGCAATTTCTGGAAGAGCGCTATACATCTTTGTAAAATGGGGAACATTATGAAGCCTGGCATTTGCAACAAGCTGAATTTTGTAAAATGAGGGACCAGTGAGTGTTACTTTCTTTTTCTGAGTGCAAGTTGAACGATCCAGGATGCTGATATAGTACCTTCTAAATATCTATCCATGTTCTGTGGTGTATCAGGAAGTAGGCAGGTGGTTAAGAAAGAGGAAGAGTCCAAGAGGTAGAGCAGGAGCTTCACCCACATTTTGAAGATCAGTTGCCTTTGATTATTTCTTATCAAGAAAAACACTTTCCCAGTCAGTCCTTGAGATCTAAGACACCGCTGCCTTTAGTCAGATATGATAAAAGTAATTCATATCCTGTGCCTCTGTGCAGCCACCAAGAATGGCTTTGTGAAATGCCACCAGCTCTACACTCCCCCTATTCCAGGCTCTGTCTGTCAAACTCTCTTTAGAATGGGGTAAATGATAAATCATTCTGAAGTGAGTGGAGGTGAGGTGAGCATCATACTTTTCACACAGAAAGCATAAGGGTTAGAGAATTAAACAGGTCAAAGGGCAGACACATAAGTCATGTTCCTAAGATCTTATGAGGCTCAAGTGAGTCAGGACATTGTCACCTACAGGAGAGGAAGGCACAGGAATGTATAATCTGTAAATCGTAGTTTGTCTTCCAAAGACTAGACTTCCAAAGCTGCCTCGTCCTGTCTTGCCCATCAGAAGAAATACAGAGCTGCAGGGCTGTGCATGAGTTTTTGAGACTGCCTGTGTTGAGTATGGATGTCTCTGGTGGTGGTGTGTTAAGAATTTAGGTCTCATTCCATCCATGTTGTTGAGTTTATGAAGACAAAGAAATACCCTCACTTTTCCCCAATCATATTCTCAATGATCATAGCATTTTGCTGAATGAATGTTAAAAAAGCTGGATTAAAGCATTATCACTGACAAATTCAACAGACCATTTGTAAATACATTCCAAACAACACCACAAAACATTTATTTTTGAAAACTAGATTATTTATTATTGTTTTTAAATTATTTTTACTCACTGTGCCAAGTAACAGCACTTGGGATGGGAAGACAAGAGCTCTGTAGTCCTTGGGGGGCAATCTAATTTGCTATTTAAAACATAGTTTAAGTTTCTGCTGAAGAAAATTGGCAGCAGGCAGAGGTTACTTGGCTTGTCCAGAATCATATTTAACACATTTTTTTCCTTGAGAATAACCACACTTGTTGCTTCTTCACTGACCCTTTTCCTGCCTCCCTTATTTTAAGATCTGTTAAGTAAATTATTTTCTAGGGAAAAGTTATGTTTTCAGAAGTATGTATCTCCATGCTCTGTGCATGAACTTCCCTAGGCTTTGTTTATGGTAATATGCTTGTTTGCATGAATAACTCTGATGAAAGCCAGTATTGTGAATCCAGTTAGGAGTTTATGAACTTCACCTTAATACCCTCATGCAAATCTCCTCCCTGATCCATGCCTAGATTTGAGTCCCCTCTTTATGACTCTTTTTTGCTATTGCAGCCGCATCTTGTCTGGTATTTCCTACATACCAGAAATCTCAACTGTGCTACACCATCCTAAATCCATGAGCCAGCAGCAGTAAGTTCCTTCAACAGGGAACCCTGGGTCATTCCTTAGCCTCAGGGAGACTAAATTCTTCCTCAAATACCATGGGATGCAACAGAAGTGCACCTATCGCTACTCCAAATTATAAAATTATACTGCTCTTTGAGTAAGACCTTTGCCTGTAGCTGTTCTGTGATCCCAGGAACACCTGTAGGATCTATATATAACAGAAAGATCAGTGGTTGTTTCTCCAAGAGGACAGCAGAAGGGGAGAGGTACGTAGTTAACAAATAATTAATCAAAATGCATTGGATAGCCCATACTTATGCATGGGAAAGAGACACAGATCATCCTAATATAAATTCTGCTTGGCACACAGTGAAATCAGAGCATCCCTGTGGGATATATGCCACACATATCCATCTAGCACAGGTAGGGCGCTGCCATAGAAATGTTCCATTCCTGCTGGGCTAACCTAGATTCATTCTTCTGGGAAAACACATCTCCTTCACAATAGGAACCGATTCATGAGGTGAAGGAAGATGTAATACATTTCTTGGAAGCCCACTGAATCTCCAAGTAATTTAAGAAAGCAAAGTATAGAAAGTATAGATTTTTTTATTTGGGGGCTTTTTTTTGTGTTGGAGGGGGTTTGTTAGTTTGGTTGTTTTTTTATTTGTTTGGGGTTTTTTTACTGAGTTTAAGAGATGTTCTTAAACAAAGACAAACAATGATCTCTTACACAAAGACATTTCCTCACACAGCAAACCCACACAGGACAAAACTGTTAGCCTGCATAAACAAAGTGAGATGCAAAGGGCTCAAAGCAATGTCATACACTATCATCCAAGCAGTCAGGGTAAAGGACCCTGCATTCAGTTGCTTCTCACTCTGAAAATTGTAGAAGAAAATAATCCCACACTGTGTCTCCAACTTCCCTGATCTCAAATTCCCTTTACTATGAATGGCTTTGTCTTTATTTATAGCAGGAGCTGTCAATAGCCTAGAGCCAGGTAGTCTGACCCTAGGGTCAGTTGACAAGGTCACTTCCTGTGAGCAGAACTTCCATGAGGTTATCTGTATTTCCATCACCATCAAAACTTAAACCTTTAAATCATACGTTCCATATTTCTTTACTACTTTTTTTTTTTAAAGTCCCTGACACTACAATTCAGCTCTTCAGCTAGTCTGAGACACAGCAGGTCAGCGTATGTATGTCATTTTGTACCAGGTGAGGAACTGGATCACTGGTGCTCACCTTCCTCATTATTTATGCTACTGAATGCACCTGAGAGACCTTCAAGCATCACCTTGTATGATTCAGCTGATTAAAAATACCGCCTTTTACACAATTTAAGCTTTACCCCACCTCCCTTCTTTAGACACGCTCTGAACAGCAGCAGCAAGAAAACAAACATGTGGTTGTGCTCTGTTGACCCAAATGGAAATTGATTTATATCTCAGATGTGCAGATGAGGCACCTCAAATCTCCCCTGATGGCTGCAGTGGACTAAAATCTTGATCTGACTTGAGTTGCTCATACTCAGATGGAGGAGGCTGAGGAGCTCATTCAGATCCTCACGCTGGATTCCCTCCAAACCCGGTCAACCTCTCTTTTTAGGGCTGGGCTGCAGCTGCAAACAGAATGTGCATCTGCAGAGTCCTCTCTGAAAATAGTTGTCTTTGTTGTGACTAAGATATTTAGATCTTTTTTCAGTAGCACCCTTATTTGATTGACTGATGTGCCTGAAAGTTATTTTTGAATCTGGGTTATTTCTATTTCTGATTTAAGATTCTAGATGCTGTGTAATTGCTAAGCCCACTCTTTTATTTGATAATACTTTTTAATCTAAAATTGAGAGCAAACTGTTTTGTTGTGCAAAGTCTGTATTTGTGTCAGAAATATTGGATGGTCCCAACCAGACTAAGGGCGTCTTCCTCATATATTTAATTACATTGCTTAGAAGCATAACAAGTCAACATCATGCCCTCCTGTAGCGTCACTTAGAGATCTTTTTTAGGTCCCTTCCTTTCCTGTTAGAAAAACACAGGGCTGTTCAGTAACTCTTTCTGTGTCAGGCTCACAAATGGAGGAAGGGATGATGTGAAATTGTCTGTGTTGTTTCGCATTGATTGCTTGGTCAGCTCTGCTAAAACTGGTCAGATGTTTCGATTTCTGGTTAGAAATGCAGGGCTCAAGTGTGAAATACAAAAGGCACGCAAAATCATTGTGTATTAGTAAATATATGAAATTTCAACAATAATTCCTGGACATTCCTGAGGAAACCTTGATAATTAAAGGTTACCAATGTGGCAAGATTAGTGATATTTACTTCTGGAACCAAGAAGTACTGTGTATGCATCTGTGTGCATGTGTACACCCATTCATGAAACTTCAAGATGGTTATAAAGCCAGTTTAAATGGGCCTGCTTTAATTGGAAAAGAAAGTTGGAAGGATCAGCCTAAAAAATTACCCTCAACCACATGAGATGACTAATCAAAATAATGTGCTTCATGAGCCTGAAAGTTGGAAAAAATTAAAATAAACCTCTGGGTTTACACACAAGTCTTTTTGGCACTCAAAGCACATTTAGAGAAGTTCCTTTTCGCTCAAACACAGGTGCTGTGTTGATAATTACCATGCTTTCACACAGATAATTTGGAACCAAGAACATTTCAACTTTTAAGGAGTACGTTTTGTTTTACATGATAGAACTTTAGAGTATGTGATGTTTTTTATATTCTATCTTCTCTGTAGTCTTGCAAGGATTAACAAACATCCTTCTAAAGTAAAGGTAAACATTTTGTTTTCTGTACACTGGGTTTATGTTGAAGTTGTGCTTTTAGCTGTTACTATAGAAACAGATGCTAAGATGTGGCAAATTTGCAATGCTTTGAAAGATGAGTCTTCCTTCCCACAAATCCAGTGAGGTGTTTAGAGCAGGGCATCTAAAGTCTCCCAAGCTCCCACTTGCACTGGGCAGACTTCAGCCACATAGATCAAGTGAGGCACTTGCCTGAAGTGTTCTTCATGCTCCCAGTCACATTTGTGGCACCACATGCTTGTCCTGAGACTCCAAAGCTAAGGGCAAGGGCAGGAGCTAGAAAAGGGACAATTGCATAAGCTATGTTAGGTATCACAGAATCACAGAATCACAAGGTTGTAAAAGACCTTTGAAGATCATCAGGTCCAACCAATCCCATCCAAAGCTAAACCATATCCCTAAGTACCTCATCTACCCTTTTTCTGAACACATCCAGGGAAGGTAACTCAACCACCTCCCTGGGCAGCCTGTTCCAGGCCCTGACAACACTTTCAGTAAAAATTTTTTTTCTAATGTCTAATCTAAACCTGCCCTGGTGCAGTAGAACCATCTGTGCAAGTATTTTTTTCACATTAGAGAGACCATTACCTTTCTTGATACTTTTTCTCAAATCATTCTTAGGAGGTTATTTCTGGAAGAAGTATTATAGTTAGTTTAGAAATGCAGTAGATCTTTCTTTTAATTAATGGCATCGGATTAACATTGTATTGGACTTGCAGTAATGTCCAGTTGTTCCCACGAGGAGCAGTGTCTGTGAGATGCACTGTTTGAATTAACCATACTTTCCTGCTCCCAACATCTTGCAATGTAACAAGATAAAAAGGAGCAGAATACGAAAAGCCATTAGTGCAACAATAGGCACATATACAGTTAGTTCCTTGTCTTACCTTCAAAACAAGCCACACAGCAAACGGCAGAAGATAAAACAAGACTTGAATATGCAGAAATTTAATTCAGCATTGTAAACAAATAGAAAGCTCTAGGTGAAATTAGAGGAGACAGTATAGCTTTGTTTCATTTGTGTCTCTTTCTCACAACATAAAGGTATATCCACTGTATCCAGCAACATCTCAAATAAACTATTGAGTTGACATTTCTTTTGGGCAAGGCAATGGGATCTGAAGCATGCAGTAAATGATTGTACAAAGTTTCATTCATGAAGCAGCAACTAACTCTTTAAGCCTAAGGTACTTCTCTTCAATTAAGGAAAGCTAAACTCCTTAATATGAACAACATCACAAGCTCCAGTACAGTGTATAATAGATCAACATGGCACACAGTAATTAGAACCTACTCTAAATGATGACAAGAGGTTATAGGATCTATTTCAGTCTCCAGTCCCATAGAGCACATTTTTTTCCAGCAGTATCAGATGTTTATGTTAGCTTTTTTTTTTTTTTTGTGGTCTTACTTCACCAATTTTCATACCATTTAATGATCAAACAGAAAACTTGCTTTTATCAACTTATAAATTTAAACATATCCCAAATAAAATGCAGACAAGCGACAACAGCATAGTAATTATCTTTAAAAAAAAAAAAAAAAAGACTTTTTAACATTCCTAGCACCCTGCTAGGAACAAAAATAGCTTTCATACAAATCTGTGAGTTAAGTAATAAAATCTGATGGGGTGGGGTTGGGGAGCTTGTTCTGCAGTGAGACAGACTCTACTGAATTGGAACATGGTGAAAAACATACTCATCAAGAGCAAAAGAGATTAGAAGCATCTTTCACATTGACCAATTCTGCCTACATCCAGCTATAATAAATGTTTCAGTAGCAGAGGCTGACCATAATAAGTATTTTTGCAGGCTTAATGCCAAACCTGAAACAGGGTTCTGTAGGACTTTGTCCAATTTCTTAAATTAAAAATGCAGTGTTCATTTAAAAATATATTTTTAGCTGTAGCAGTACAGCTTTGTTGCACTGAACTGGGTTTTTTTCTAACTTTCCTAAATGATTGATAATCTTCCAGGTTTATTAAAAAAATTTTACAAAGCATGAAGTGACTGTAAATCTCTCTCCAGCTCCTTCCTAGAGGTTGCTTTAGTGTAGGTCTTCTACTTTGTGAAGTTCTACCTCAGGAAGTTGTTTGTTGGTTAAAAATGTTAAGTCTGACCATGTTTTAAACCTCCCAGGAGAGTCCCTTCTATTCTGCTGCAGTGCACCACATGGAGAGACCCTGACAGCACAGTGTCCCCATCAACTGTTGCCTTCGTATTCCTTCTCCATGTTTCCACCCTGAGCTCCTGGAGGAGAGGCTAGCAGAGCTGAGCTTGTTCAGCCTGGAGCAGAGATGGCTTCAGAGGTCCTAACAGCAGTCCTCAGTGCCTACAGGGTGGCCATCAGGGTGCAAGAGAAAGGCTCTTCACAGTGCTGTGTGGTGGGAAGAAGAGACACAATGGCCATGAACAGAAACATGAGAGTTTCAGTTGGCATATGAGGAGTAACATCTTCCCCATGAGGACAATCAGGGAGAGGCATAGATTGCCCAGAGGTGGTGGAGTCTTCATCCTTGGAGGTCTTCAAACCCTGGCTGGATGAAGACCTGAGCAGCCTGGTCTGTCCTCAAAGATGACCTGCTGTGAGTGGGAGGTTGCAGCAGAAACCTCCTGAGCCCCTTTCCTCCTGAGCTATGTTGAACCTCATTGGTAAGAACCTCATTGTAGTCTAATGGAGAAAGCAGCTTCTCTTCCTGGGATGTCCCATCTTCTGTGTTGTCAGAAAGGGCCTCCACATATTTTCAAAGTCTGAGGATTTCATAACTTAGAATTTATTTGCCCTTATGTTGAGTACTATGCAAAAGATTGCAAACACTTCTGGACAAGGTGATTTAACACAAAATGCTACAGCTTCTCCTGAAAGGTATCTCAGGGGAAAAAAAAAAAAGAAGAAAAAAGCTTACCAGTGAATGAACAAATACAACTATTAAGTGGAATTTCTGGGTTTCCCATTACAGGTGAATTTGTATGTGATACTGAGCTGGAGACGCTGGCTTATTGCCACTTCTTCGCCAGCCTGTCTCTGGCTAGCGAAGCACCAGGCACAGGTCCAAATCAGTTTTTCTTCAGTCACGCTGTGACAAAAGCTAAGGGGGAGGCCCATGGCATGCAGAGTGCTTTGGACTTCACTGGATCTCCACTCGAACTGAATGGGAAGTACCTGCTTTCTGTTAAAACGAGGGACAGCTTGTCACCACCTGCATTGTATTCACTCACTTGGTTATTAACTCAGACTCTGCTTTACACCACAGTACCTGAGCATCCTCACAAACAGGAGATGTTTCATGAGTAAATCCTAACAGTGACTATGAGAGTTTTATGATCTTTCCAAGTATTCATTTGCACTCTATTCTGCTCAGGAAGCGTAAAGAAACTGTGGGAGTTTAAATTTCTTTTTTCATGTCGATAATCTCTAGGCTTGTAGTTAGCTGTGATACTGTCTTTTCAAATCAGCATTAGATTTACTGCAAGAATTTATGAATAGGTTTTCCTAACAGGTGAAAATAGATGTTACTCAATAGTAAAACATGTTTTACAAGTACATTATTTTCAATCTCTTGAAGTAGTAATATTTTATTTTAAAGTGGAAATATGCAATCCTGAGAATTCTAAGTTTTTCCAGTAATAACCAAAATGGAAATGGATATTATTGACTCATTCTGTGGGAGAATCTTGAGGAAATATTGAAAAATCTCTGTAGTGGAGGGCTCTGTTAGTTTTACTTGAGAAGCTATTGCCTGAGGTAGCTGCCTGTGGCACTAATCCTACTCCTTTGGCTATGTGGAGAATTTAGAGTTTTAATGAGTGGTTCAGAAGGGGTCTAAAATTTAAGGACTTGTGAAGCCATTGACATCCCCTCGGCCCACATCCATTCCTACAGTCACTACTGTGATATCATCATGTACTTTGGAGGGTCCAGCTGCTTGCATCCCTCTGCTGATGCATCCTAAGCAGAAGATCAGGATGTGGTTGAGCTCTCTCAGCCAAATCTGGTCAGGAACGGCAAAGCACCATAACATAAGGCATGTAGATGCTGTGTTTGAGGACATGGTCTAGAGGTGGAGTAGGCAGGGCTAGGCTGTGGTTGGACTCTGTGTTAGGTCTCTTCTAGTCTAAGTGATTCTACGAAACTATGATTGAGGAGTGAACTGGCCCACACTGCCAGAGATGTGATCATGTTAGATGGAGCAGCCCCTGTCATCTGGGGGCCACGGCAGCACCATCTCAGAGGAATTCAAGACATGCAGCTGAACTTGGACCTGCTGACAAACGAAGGCAACAACCTCTCTGAGGTTGCATTTTCCATAATCTTCTGTTTATCTCCAGTGGGAGAAGTCATTCATATCAAGGCTAATGGTTAATGCCTTACCAAAAGTTCCTATGAAAACTTGCTGAATCAATAGTTCATACTATGTCCATTTATGGAACTGCTCTGTCCAGAGAAGACATCACTGGTGACATTAACCAGGACCTATGCCCCCGATCCTTTACCTTTTTGAGGACTCCCTATTCTGGCGGTTTCTGGCTAGTGATACAGGTGACAGGTTAGGTAACACCTTAACATGAGTGAGACCGCTTGTCTGTGTGGATAGAAATCCCTCTCAAGGGATAAAAAGTGCTTGCTTTCCCAAGACACTGGACCTATTTAAAGGAAACCTAGTAGATTTGGTGTAAGAAAATCAAGAGAGGGCATTGTTCTTAATGATCCTAATGATGTATAAATAGCTTTTGTGGGGGTTTATGTAAGCTTTGTTAGGAGACTGCACTGCAAAGTCAGTAAGTGGCAAGAACCGATGAACACTTTCATAAGGTCTTGCTCTCATCCTGATGTCCCTAGTCATGAATGCCCAAAAGAAAATTAAAAAAAAAAATGAAAAGCTGCAAGTTGGACAGTGTCTTTGGCCATGGGGATTTTTGGAAATTGTCTTTAAGGAGTCAGTGTGTCTTCTTCAGTTTGTACTCTAATAAAAGATCTTTTGAATAATACTGCTATAGCAGCTAAAACTAAATTATTCCATTACCTCAGAGCTTACAAGTCCTTACATTTATAAGTAGTTAAAATATTATTTAAACCCAGTAAAAAGCATTAAAAAGAAGCAATCCTCATGACAGAAAAGCTATGATTCACATTATGCAGGCACAGTGGTGTCCCAATATGTTATTTTTCCATTTAGGTGACTTCTGTGGCTATGATCTCTAAATAAAGGACCCTGCTTTTATAGCCTTCACTTGTAAAGGACCTGCTTTTATCCATAGTTTTCAGTTCCTTGTTAGTGAACTGAAATGTCTCAAGAGATCTCCCCCATAATTTCTTCTAGTGCAACTTGAAGTAAGCCAGAAACAACCAGAAAAGCAGCTGACCAGCCCCAGTAGTCGGCAGACATGAGGTACTGCATTAGAACGGGTTCATCATCCCTAATTCCTCTATTATCATCTGTTTGTCTGAGCCAGATTTCAGAGATGCTGTCATAAAATTCTTTTGTAGTACTGGACTCTCCTTTGAGACCAACATAGTCATCTGCTGTCCTAGAGTTTCTACCATGTGTGTCACTGTGAAAGCTCTGGTTAGGGTGGGTGCATATTAGCACCAACTTGCACTCTTAAATCACACCTGGAATGCTGGTTCTACCCATGTAGAGAAGGACACGGGCCCTTGAAAGCCTCCAGAGAGAAAATCTGTGGAATAGAGTGCTTCATCAGGTAACTAAAATACAGATGCTAATGATGCAAAGACATTATTTGGCCTAAAACCCTCCCCAGGTTTCTTACTCAATAATCTGAAAGTGTATTTGTTTTTCACACTCACAAATTCTATGCTTTCAGTTGGGAGAACCAAATAATCAGTGTGAAGACTAGGTTTTTCCACCCTCATAAATGAGTTTGTGGCTTCATGAACTTTATCAAGTTCAGTAGGATAACATTTCCAACATTTTCCACAGTATTTCATAGCTCTAGCAAATAAGAATGGTAGCAATATGGCAAATAAGGCTACACATATCTTGTGACGAAATTTATCCTGCACTATGTCTGCACATTAACATTTCAATATATTGTTATTTTCATAAATATTTTTATGGCCTCTTCAGGGTTAAAATAACAATGTATCAGCATGGAACTACCTGAGTGTGTTTATGTTTCACACAAATTTTGTATTATCTTAAAAAAGACTGAAAGATGCTTTGTGGAACCACTGAAATAACTCAAGCTCTGTTCTTTGCAAAATGCACCTAAGTAGATTTGCCTTCCCTGAAGGTCTGTGAGAAAAAGATGCAGAATAAGAGATGTTATTTGCTGATACCAATGATCACACCACCAATGCTGGCACACTCAGGCTTTTCTCTACGGCAAAGAAAAACTGAATTGCTGATGAGTGAAGACACAAACACAGCCCAAGTGCCTAGCACACTGGTTCTGCAATTTGGCTTTCTCTCTTGCAAAGCCTTTCCCATTTATAGGGCTAGATGCACTTCAAGGATGCAAGTGTCCCTGCTCCCTTCAGGGACACTCAGTGTACATCTTCCCTGGGGTAATGCTATTCATAGCTATTCATGCTGTTCATTACAGAGTCCTGACGATGATGCATTGATTGCCATGAGGAAAACTGACAATTTAAATCAAAACCACAGACAGACACAGATGCATAGACACATGTGGGTGGCAGAGACATGGACAGAAACAGACTTCTCAGGATGCAAAGCTGGTGACAGACTTCAAAGGCTCAGTCTCTCACTGAATCATCAATAACACTGCACATGCTGAAGCCTTTATTTAGCTGTTTTGGTGAAAGAACCAGCTCTTGTCTGATAACCCTCTAAGAGTCTAAACCTGTCATATGTAGTACTTTTTGTTCTAAAGAAAATTAAGTCTGTTTGTTTGGATGTGTTTCTTAAATATCTCTTTGGCTGCTGAAGATTGTCTGCCAGTTATTAACTGTGGTTTTGAAAGTGCTTTTAGGCACAGTCCTGAGCTGGCAGCACTGATGAATTGTTCCCACTAAGAGACTATTCCCCAAAGGTGAATTACTCATGGATGTTTCCAGAGACCCTAGGAAGCGTAGGTGTGTCTACAGCTCCCTGGGGAATCCATTGTAACTCCCCAGGGCCCCAGACATCTCTGGCAGGAGCACACAGGGAGAAGTAAGATCCATTTCATGTCACTTGCTGTGACCTGGAGTTCCTCAAGTAGCAGGGAGATGATCTGCAGCCATGCTCTGCCACTGCTTTCAGGGCTTGTCCTTGGTATGCAGACATATGCTGCAAATGACAGCAGCTCTGCCAAGGTCTTGAATTCAGAATTTGGAAAGATTTCATCCGTGGCACTGATGCTTCCCATGCAAGAATCTTTTTTCTATCTGTGAAACTTTAATGATTTAGGGAAGGGTTTTTTATTTGCATGTTTCCTTTAAGAGGTTTTATATCTTTCTTTCATTGACTAATTAAGTTAAATGCCATGTTGCTATTGTGGAAACCTCTTTCTTTCCAAAAACAGCATCCCAGCTTTTACAATTTCCAAAAATTGCAACCTCCACCACAGCCATCACTTTACTCTTATGTTCTTGGAATTGAGCTGAGCTCTTCTGAACTTGGAATAAGAAAATGCAGAAGATACTGCTTAGGGCTTTCTTACAATAAGTTTGCACTGTTCAGTTGCTGGTTTATGGCCAGTGCTGGGGTTGAAGACTAAATGGTCACCTGGGACACATGGGTATGCAGATCTGGCGTCCTCCGCATCCATGCCTGGTGTCTTTTAGCCTTAGGGTCAGACAAGCAGGACCTAGGTGGTGTGTCCTGGATTGTAGGATCATGGTGTGACCAAACTGCAGTGGATGAGTGTAGCATTGCTACTTATCACTCGACTGGCCAGAAGCTTTTGCTGCTGGAGTGGGTGGACAGCAATTTATTTCCATCCCGACCTTGAGAATAGCTAAAAACAAGAGATTAATTTTTTCTTAGAAATGTGTCACCAGTAAAAGTGTTCTGAATGTGAGTGACTCAAATCAGCATCTCCTTGTACCTGGAATACTTTTTTATCCTGTGTTCAAATTCCTCAGAAATAGTGGCATGGAAATGAAAATTCAGAGGAAGGAAAAGAAGGGAAAGGAAGAGAGGGAAGAAGGGAGGGAGGAAGAGGGAAGGGAGGGAAGAATGGAAGGGAGGGAAGAATGGAAGGGAGGGAAGAATGGAAGGGAGGGAGGGAGGGAGGGAGGGAGGGAGGGAGGGAGGGAGGGAGGGAGGGAGGGAGGAAGGAAGGAAGGAAGGAAGGAAGGAAGGAAGGAAGGAAGGAAGGAAGGAAGGAAGGAAGGAAGGAAGGAAGGAAGGAAGGAAGGAAGGAAGGAAGGAAGGAAGGAAGGAAGGAAGGAAGGAAGGAAGGAAGGAAGGAAGGAAGGAAGGAAGGAAGGAAGGAAGGAAGGAAGGAAGGAAGGAAGGAAGGAAGGAAGGAAGGAAGGAAGGAAGGAAGGAAGGAAGGAAGGAAGGAAGGAAGGAAGGAAGGAAGGAAGGAAGGAAGGAAGGAAGGAAGGAAGGAAGGAAGGAAGGAAGGAAGGAAGGAAGGAAGGAAGGAAGGAAGGAAGGAAGGAAGGAAGGAAGGAAGGAAGGAAGGAAGGAAGGAAGGAAGGAAGGAAGGAAGGAAGGAAGGAAGGAAGGAAGGAAGGAAGGAAGGAAGGAAGGAAGGAAGGAAGGAAGGAAGGAAGGAAGGAAGGAAGGAAGGAAGGAAGGAAGGAAGGAAGGAAGGAAGGAAGGAAGGAAGGAAGGAAGGAAGGAAGGAAGGAAGGAAGGAAGGAAGGAAGGAAGGAAGGAAGGAAGGAAGGAAGGGGACCGACTGTCTTAAGAATGTATAGGAAACAGTTGAATCTGAAGGAATAATGCTTAGAAAAATATAAAAAAAATTATAGCAGTGAAATGTTGCAAATTTCCTTTCCTAACATTAATTATACACAACCAACTCCTAAAGAGCTGGAGTTTACATAGACTAGATTGAGAAGGAAAATTACTGTGTGCTCAGTCATGCAGATTCAAGGTGACTGTCTCTCCCTCTTGGTCACTCGTGGTTTCCTGTATACACCAAACCTGTAAGAGAAGAAAGGATCACAAAACATAGTTGTATCACAACTTATGAAACCAAAATGTGAAACCAAAATTTGAAACCAAAGTTTGAAACAGCATGAATTTCTCTATAAATAGGTCCAAATTTTCCTAAAGTAAACTTTCAGCTACAGATATGCAATATGTTCTGAGTGTGAAATGTCTGCTAGCTTTTCTTATTGCTCAGAGCAATCCATCCTGTTAACAGATGAATTTAGAGTAGACAATTCTGTGGAAATGAGATAAATAATCTGGAGATGGAACAACCAGAAATGAATGATAGCATAATCAGGGATCTACATCCTACAGCTCTAGATTCATCTATCATATCTTCATCCTCATTAATTTAGAGTAATCAGAATTACAATTCATTCACTTCTGCAGAAGTTTCTACCTACCCAGGAGTTACTGTCCAGGAAAACAAATAAATCCTGTGAGCACGCAAAAATTATTGCTTGGGCAATTTATTACAATTCTTACTTATCTTTTCCCTAATGCTTTTGCTGAGTTTGGCTACAGGGGAAGAGTACAGACCCATTCTGTGTTACGGTGGTTTCCCCATTACTTCCCTTGCCCTTCGTACATTTCAGTGCAAAGTAGCAATCACCAGAGCATCCGAGTAGGTCTTTTCATCTAATTCCTTCTTATCTGACTTCTTTCTGGCTGCTGTGGTTTAGCATTCCCCTTCACAGGCAAAGGTCAGTGAAATGCAGCTTATGACCTCCATTTGTAATTTTTAACATTTGGGTACCTTTTGAATCCTTTGTTCTTTTCAGTCTTCTTCCTCTACTTTTCCATTTCATCTGTATATCTAATCTCACTCATCATGCTATTTCTGACGCTATTAACTAGCTCTGCAGGTTCTTTCATTACCAAGGGCATCTCAGTTACTCACACTTACATGCAGTATTTACTACTCTTTCTTTGTTTACCAAGAAAGTCTGACTTTCCTTGTGTATGGCTGTTTTGCTCAGCCTGGCTTCAGTCCTTTTCAAGCTGTTCTTCTTGGTGCCATCTTTGACTTGTTAGTTATCTTCACAAACACCTATTTCTACCTTCAAATTTTCCACATCTCTCCCTCAATCCTCATCCATAACTACCCTGTAGCCTGTTCTCTGTGTCTTCCAAAACTATTCTGCTATCTTCTGGATCAGTGCTTTCCTTATTGCTGTTACTGTCAGGACTTCCTTCACTGGAGCTCAGAAGCCCTCAGAAGCTGCCTTCTCTACTTCAGTAATGCTGTCTTTTAAGCTCTCTCTCACTGTAATACGTATTTATCCTGGGTGGATTCTCCCATTCCCAATAAACATAAAGAAATAAATTGCCAGATATTCATGTCATTTTGGTCAAAGCAGCAAGCATTTCCTGTATCTTGATGCAAAAGCAGTCCCAGGCTCTAGCACAAGTTTAGACCACAACTTACTTCTCTCACCGGTTCTTGAGGAGCAATTTTCCAGTTCGAAGCAGAAAGTGTGCTAAGTATGGCTTACGTGTACACCTAAGTTATACCTAATGCACAGGCCTCTGGGAAAGGCAGTTCAAAACTAACTCAGATCACCTCTACAGTCTTCTAGAACTACCACATAGTGAAATGTTTAGGGCTATGGCAAATTTTTATTAAGTACAATATTAAAGACTGTAAACAAGAGATAGAAACTGGAGATAAAAACTCATCTCAGAGAACTTGTGCAATCAACTTTATAAAAAAATATAAATGGAGATGTTATTCAGTTCAGTATGCAAAGTATGAGGAAGAACAAGATAGGCATTTCCTCAAATTATCAGAAATGCTTAAAGACTTTTCATTTTTCATCAGCTAAGGATGAGGAAAAATAAAGCTTAGCACTTTAAGAGACCACACAAGTAGCTCTACATAGTAAGCTACCTCATCGTCAAAAACAGGCAGCAATGACAAAGGAATGTAATGGTTATATGTTGAAAATGTTGAATAACTATGCTGAAAATGTTGAATAAAGCCCCTGTCTCATTGAAAACAAATGGGAATGTTGTCTGTGGAGCTGGTACTGCAAGAAGCCCTGGTTAAGTTTAATTTTCTGAGCCAAAATTCAAATAGTAAATATTTTACTCTAAATGGGATTTCTATTCTTATACTACTCCTGGTACCAGTGTGGTCCAATATAGCAAACAGTAATACCCAAAGTTTAAAAATCTCCATTTATTACCCTCTTCTCCATGTCCATGTCTCAGTATCTCTGAGACCACAGTGTCTTCCACTTGCCTGTGCAAAAAGTATACAAGGTCAGATGTGTGAAATGGAGCTCAGCCCAAAGAAGATCGCCCAATTACTATATATGACACTTTAAAATACATTAGTGAACTGGTATTTCTCCAGATGAGCGTATGATGAGCCCAGGTAATAGACACCCCTACCAGAGGGGTTGCAATACTAGATCTGATGGTCAACAATGCATGTTGAGCTTGTCAGTGACATCAAGATTGGAGGCAGCTTGGGCTGTAGTGATCATGCATTGGTAGAATTCAGGGTCCAGTGGGATATGGGACAGGTGAGGAGTGTAGTTAGGACACTGAATTTTAGGAAAGCAAACTTCCAGCTCTTCAGGGAGTTAATCAGTAGGATCCCTTGAGAAATGGTCCTCAGGAAAGCAGGAGCAGAACAGAGCTAGAAGATCTTTAAGGATGTTTTCCATAGAGTACAAAAGCTCTCAATTCCCAGATGTAAAAAATCAAGCAAAGAGGGGAACAGGTGAGTGTGGTTGAACAACAACTGCACAAGCAGTGCAAGCAGGGACAGATAACCTGGGAAAAATATAAGGATGCTGCCCAGTTGTGTAGGGATGAGGTTGGAAAGGCCAAGGCACAGCTGGAGCTGAACTTGGTAAGGGATGCAAAGAAAAATACAAAGGCTTCCTACATGCATGTCCAAAAGAAAGGAAGGTGAAAGAAAGCATATGGAGAGATATGGATTTGATGGATGGACTGTTCAGCGAATAAGGAATTGGCTGGATGGTTACATCCAAAGGGTGGTGGTCAATGGCTCAAAGTCCAGATGGAAGACAGTGAAAAGCAGAGTTTCTTGAGGGTCTGTGCTGGGACCGGTGCTGCTTAGTATCTTTATTAATGATATTGACAGTGGGATTGAGTGCACCCTCAGCAAGTTTGCCAATGACACCAAGCTGAGCAATGAAGTTAATGTGCCAAACAGACGGGATGCCATTCAGAGGGACCTGGACAGGCTGGAGTGAGCCCAGGTGAATCTCATGAGGTTCTACAAAGCCAAGTCCAGGGTCCTTTACCTGGGTGAGGACAATCCCCATTATCCATACAGGTTAGGAGATGATGTGCTAGAAAGAAGCCCTGAGGAGAAGGACTTGAAAGTACTTGTGAATGAAAAGTTAGACATGAGCCACCAATGTGCATCTGCAGCCTAGAAGACCAACCACATCCTGGGCTGCATCAAAAGGAGTGTGGCCAGCAGATTGAGGAAGGTGATTCTTCTCATCTACTCTGCCCTCATGAGACCCCACCTCAGTCCTGTGTCCAGTTCTGGAGTCCCCAACATAAGAAGGACATGGACCTGTTGGAGCACATTCTAGAAGAGGCCCACAAAAATGATCAAAGGGCTGGAGCACCTCTCCTATCAAGACAGGCAAGAGAGTTGGGCTTGTTCAGCCTGGAGAAGAGAAGGCTCCAGGGCGATCATACAGGAGCCTTCCAGTACCTGAAGGGGCCTACAAGGAAACTGGAGAGGGACTTTTTAGAAGGGCATGTAGCGATAGGATGAACAGGATGGTTTTAAATTGGAAGTATGTAGATTTAGACTGGATATTAGGAAGAAATTCCTTATTATGAAGGTAGTGAGACACTGGCACAGGTTCCCTAGAGAAGCTGTGGCTGCCCCCTCCCTGGCAGTGGTCAAGACCAGGTTGGATGGGACCTTGAGCAGCCTGGTCTAGTGAGAGGTGTCCCTGCCCATGGCAGGGGCTTGGAACTTGATGATCATTAGGTCCCTTCCAGCCCTAACCATTCTATGATCCTATGATCTACTTAAAGAGCCTTGATTTCAGGTATTATTAAAAAAAAAATATTATTTTGACAATTCTCATAAAACTTATGAATTCTGGTTGCAAGGATAAAGACAATGTGTCCTTTAACAGTAATGTGTAAGGTCCATTATATGCTGAACATGTTTGTGACAGGGGTCTACCAAGTCAAACTAACCTGATCACCTATGACAAAGTGACCCACTTAATGGATATGGGGAAGGCTGTGTATGTGGTCTACCTGGACTTCAGTAAAGCCTTTGACATGGTTTCTCACAGCATTCTTACTGAGAAACTTGCTGCCACTGGCCTGGATATGTGGACCCTCTGCTGAGTTAAAAACTGCCTGGATGGCTGGGCCCAAAGGGTGGTGGTAAATGGAACAAAATCCATCTGGAGGCCGGTCACGAGTGGCATCCCCCAGGGCTCAGTCCTGGGTCCAGTTTGGTTCAATATCTATCAATGACCTCGATGAAGGGATCAAATGCTCCCTCAGTAAGTTTGCAGATGACACTTAGCTGCGAGGAAGTGTTGATCTGCCTGAGGGTAGGGAGGCTCTTCAGAGGGATCTAAACAGACTGGACTGATGGGCTGAGACCAATGGGATGAGGTTTAACAAGGCCGAGTGTAGAGTGCTGCACATGGGACATAAGAACCCCATGCAGTGCTACAGGCTTGGGGGAGATTGGCTGGAGTAGGACAGAGGAGGACCTGGGAGTGTTGGTTGACTGCAGGCTGAATATGAGCTAGCAGAGTGCCCAGGTGGCCAGGAAGGCCAATGACATCCTGGCTTGTATCAAAACCAGTGTGGCCAGTAGGTCTAGGGTGGTGATTGTGCCCCTATACTCGGCATTGGTGAGGCCGCACCTCAAATACTGTGTCCAGTTCTGGGCTCCTCACCATAAGAAGGACATTGAGATGCTTGAGCGAGTCCAGAAAAGGGAAACCAAGCTGGGGAAGGGGCTGGAGGGCAAATCATATGAGGAACGGCTGAGGAAACTGGGGATGTTTAGCCTGGAGAAGAGGAGGCTGAGAGGAGACCTTTTCACCACCTACAACTATCTGAAGGGAGGTTGTAGAAAGGTGGGCGATGGCCTCTTCAGCCAGGTAGCAGGAGATAGGACAAGGGGAATGGACTCAAGCTGTGCCAGGGCAGGTTTAGATTAGACATTAGAAAAAAAATTTTTACTGAAAGAGTTGTCAGGGCCTGGAACAGGCTGCCCAGGAAGGTGGTTGAGTCACCTTCCCTGGATGCGTTTAAAAAATGGGTAGATGATGTACTTAGGGATATGATTTAGCTTAGGATGGGATTGGTTGGACTTGATGATCTTCAAAGGTCTTTTCCAACCATGTGAGTCTGTGATTCTGTGAAGTCAGGTAAAAGCATAATTAATACTTTGACAACTTTGCTGTTAATAAAAAAGACAATGCTGATGAAGCGATACTTTCAAGACATTCATAAGGGAGAGGGGGCATGTAACAAAGGAAAAAAAAGATTCCTCAGATTGCCACAAACCATACTTGGATAGAATGCAAAAAGATGTGAATATTTCAGAAATAAGGTAGGACTAATTCAGCCCATGTGAATAACATCTTGGAAGGATTCATGCTTAAGTTACTGAGAGCTGAAAGGATGAAAGGAAAGGTCAGACATCAGGTCTGTTGAGTTTGGACAGCTGATTTGTATGTCCCCATTGCTGGGAAGAAGGAGCAGACAACAAGCTTGAGTTCAAACAGAGTAACAAGAGATCAAGGGAGTACACCAAGTAGTCATGCACTTAGCCAAAGATGTTAGAGACCACAGAGACTAAGTGTATTGGGACTGACTGTCTCAGGTGGTGGGTATTTAGCAAGAAAGAACTCCACCAGACATGTGATGGCATGGCTTTAAATTTCAGTCAACATAACTTAAGCATGTGTTTAACTACTTTCCCAAACAGGGTTTAAAAAAAGTATTTTAAAATAAATGGGGAAATTACTAAATGCACCCACTCTTCTGAAAAATGCACTCTTCAATATTTTATCTTGACAAGAAAAATATCTGATGGGTTTAAAGAAAAGATTGGTCAACATCTGTGTATGTTCACTTTATGTATTACTAAGCATCAGTCAGATCAATGTTGCAGTGCTGTGCTAATGTCTGGAATTCACATTAAAGCGGTGTCAGGAAGCCTGGAGTTGGAGCAGTATTGATGGTAAACGGATATAGGTCATTTGGACCATGCTATTAAAGCTAATGGAAATCAATAAGGGAGCAATTATTAAAATAAAAATATAGATAAACACCAGAAAAAGTATAAACTGATGTGTAGGTACTAAAAGTAAGCTTCATTTTTCTTAACGTGGCTTTGATAACTTGGATTTTTTTTTCAAGGCTTCACAAAAAAGAAAGTATAAACATCTGTTTTGATCTCAGTCTAGTATTGACTACGGTGGATTTCAGACTTGTTTGAAAAACAAGCCAGAGAATAAGATTCCCATTCTGTCTTAGAACTCATCCCCTTCATCCTCCTGATCATTTCATTCTTTTAGAAATGCCTTCCAATCTGTGCATCACTTTTTGATAACATCCACTCATACGGGATGTAGCAAAAAAGGAGACCTTGTAGAGGGACACAGTGCCTATCTAGGTGATATGATAGTTCTGTACTGATTTCAAATAAGCAGGTCTTGGGGGTTAGAGGTGGAAAAGCAAGCAGGAATTAAAGAAATACAAGTGTCAAAACACAGCCAGATGCATTAAGTGGTATATACTCAGAGCTTGACTTAAGCTAAGCCTCACTGTTCCATATTCTTAACATGTTCTTCACTCCTTTTCCAGATTCCACAGAATCCTTTCCAATACCAAGCATTGCTGTCTATCATTAGCTTTAGGGAAGGCTTTTTCATAGTTTTCAGTGTAGCACACATTTCCTTTCTATGAAAAAGTCTGACAGATGCTTCACTAAAGCCACCATCAAATATAGCTTCATCACCTCAAAATTTTGTTTTTTATTGGAAAAGGAAACCGTTTGGCTTGACTTGTTTTGAACCTATTTTGCTCACCATATTTATTGTTGCTGTCCTCAAGAGACTGACTTGAGATCTTTCTGTTCTTCAGTTCACTGGAAGCTTTGTCTCGTTAGAGGCTATGTATGAAATAATCTGAACTACATTAGCCATCTGAAAGTTAAGGCTTTTTCTTAGACCAGTTGTCTATATTCACCCAATAGCCAAAGGATGACTGATTGCATGTACCTTAAACACTGTCCTCAGCTGGCTATCCTGGAACCAGCATCCTTCATGTATCTGTAGAGCACCTGTAGCAGCTTAGATTAACAATGGCATTTTTCCTAGCTAAACTTTAGTGAAATATATCCCACCATGAAAAGTCTAAACTAAGACAGTAGAGCATTACTTAATTTTAATTTGATGAAGCAGATATATTGCAGTACATGCACAATAAATAGACATAGTACTATAGTATTGCCGTAGCATAGTTGTAAGACTGAACTGAACATGGAGTGGACTTTATTTAGCTCAAAACAAAATCTACTACTGCAGCAGCACATAAAGACCACTAGCATTATCTACAGCAAACTGGACTCTAGGTACCAGAAATAGAGACTGGAAATAGTAGAATTATACCATATCCTGAGTTGGAAGGGACCCATAAGGATCATCAAGTCCAACTGGCTCCACACAGGCTCAGCCAAGTCAGAGCATGTGACTGACAGCAACGTCCAGATGCTTCTTGAACTCAATCAAGCTTGGTGCTGTGACCACTTCCTTGGGGAATCTGTTCCAGTGCCCAACCACCCTCTCAGTAAAGAACTTCTTCCTAATATCCAACCTAAATCTCCCCTGCCACAGTTTCATGCCGTTCCCTCAGGTTCTATCATTGGTCACTAAAGAGAGGATTGACGCCTGACCCTTCACTCCCCCTTGTAAGGAAGATTTGGAAAATGTCCTCAACTGCAGTGTCATGGTAGCCTGAGAGCAGTCATGCAGTGCTAGACACACTGAGGGCATATCTATCCTGCATCAGCCTCCTACAAGGAGCTCTTAGGGCATACTAGTTGCACAGTCAAAAGCACAGAAAGACATTCAGGAGATTTCTATGTTAGCGAGTCATGATGACCAGTAAGAGAGAATCTGTGGAGTAAAACAGTTGTTGAGGACATAAAAGCCATATCATACTGTCTTTAATCCACATCACTTCTGGTCTGGGTCCATGAAGTACATACCTATGTGCAGCTGAAGGACATTTGGAGCTCAGGTTCTAGTTTCATTTCACTAAAACCAAGTAAAGACTCCTCCACAATGGGAAGAGAAGTATGGTGAAAGGAAAGAGAGAACAATAAATGGGGACAGACAGAAGGTTGAATTCAGTAGCTCACTTCTGGTCTGAAGTGCTGATGTAGATGCACCATTGTGCACAATAAAGCATTAATTCAAAGCAATCTGTGCAATGCAAGAGCTCTTGATTTTTCTGGGCAGCTCTTGCTACAGCTGCAAGACATTGGGCTGTGGGTGAGGGACAGAGCCAGCAGCTGCTCAAGCAGTGGAAGTTGTACCAAATCCATTATTTTCATATGCATCTTCCTCTGACTTCAGTTCTCTGGGTTTATTGTGTAATTTACACAAAATTATTTTAAGTATGATACAACCACAAGGCCCAAAGTTTTGGATCAGAACAAAGACTGCTATGTACTGTCTCTACAGCTCTAACAGTGTTATACTGTCTGAGTGTAGGAAGAAAAACACTGTCTTATTCTCCTGAGACAGAAGAAGAGACAGGTATCTGTAAACTTGTAAATAATATCAATTTAACTGGGTGAAAGGGTGCTTGCTCATTTCAACTCATTCTTATGGGCTTTAAGGCAGAGATGAAAGACGGACGTGATTGAATACAAAGACCTTATACCAAACAAGCAATGCTGCTAACATAAATGCAGGCTCTATTCTGGAATACAAAGATCTACCATAATTGTCAAGGTTACTTGAGAAGCTGCATATGCTCCGATGCACAACAAAGGGCTTAAATGATTCATGGGAGAGCCAAAATAGCTTGAGACTGGAGGGGTGTCTTAGTTTACACCTATAAGTTATTTTCCATCCAGCACACTGACACATCTGGGCAGCCTTTTGTGGCCATCTTAATAAAAGATGCTTTATGATAGAGCACATGCCAAAAGCAGAGCTAGTCCAGTCGTCTGCACGTACCAGGGGATGCAAAGACAAGTGGACAAACGCTTTGCTATGTTAGAGGCAAGACATCACTGGTATTACTGAAGGAAGCATCTGCCAAACATTAACCAGTACTTTCAGAAACAGGCTGTACTTAACATCTCACAGCCTAATAGGGATCGTATAACAGCCAATATACCATCAAAGTTTCTTGACCAAATAAACGCACAGCTTACCTGCAGAAGACTCTCCTCTGGTTTTATTATCACTTAGAAAGGAGCCAATGTTTCAAGAACAGAGAAAGACAACTAATTCACACATGTCCTGTTCTGCATACTGTCTTAACCTGCCACTGCATGCACTTCCGTGAGAATGATGCTACTGTTATTATTTAGTACTAATATTATTAAATGTCTTGGCAGAGGCTTACACAATCTGCTCTTATTTCAGCCACTCAACAAAAGCTTGTAAAAAAGCTGCAAGAGGAAGTCACTTACCCATTCACAGATTAAAACTAGAAGTGCCAGCTTAATGTATTTTGACATTTTCCAGGCAGAAAATTTTGGTAGAGCAGCAGAAAGCCCCTGACTGAACACAAGTTCCTAAAACGAGGAAAAGACACAATGGAAATTCAGGGACACATGTCCAAGCCCACAGCCTTTCTGAAGACCACACACACACACTACCACTAAGAAATTTTGTCAACAGGTATTAAGAAAAAGGACATTGTCAGTAGCAAGGTGTGCCTACCTCTAGATTGGTTCATCTCTCCCATAAGGAGTACACAAGGTTGCTGGTTATTTCCCAGAGGACACTGAAATGTAGTAAGGGTGAGATTCAGGTGACCAAAAGCAGACATGAGCCAGTGTTTCTCTGTGGGTGCACCCACAATACCCACACTCAGTTGCCGACCTACCGCAGCCCTCTGGGTGACTATAGAGAAATCACTTAGTATGGTATTCATCTTACCCAAATTTAGACTGCTGCAGTATAAACATCTACATAGGAGCAAGTCACCCTGTGCTCCCTTTGTAGTCAACAGAGAGAAATAGATACTTCTAGGGTGCAATTAATCTCATCCTAAAGAAGACATCTTCCAGATGATTTATGCCTTAAAAGTACCTGTTTTTCCCTGACTATAAAGGGAGTCTGAGGTGATTTTTGCCATATGGACACCTCAGACATGGACAAATAATATATCTAGCAGAGCCATAAAGCCATTGATATTCCACACAGCCTGCAGTTAGTATAAATGTTTGGTCAATAATAACTCGAGCTGAACTCAGACGGTTGACCTAGAGGTGAATGGCTCTGTATTCCATTACTAAGCCTCTGAATCATCCAGTGTCTCTTTTCTTTTTAAGTAAAGTCTCTCCCTGGGTTTTAGATGTCACTTAATGGAATGTGGATATTAAATGTATGTAAATCCATAGCATTTTTGGGTAGAACTGCATTCCACTATGTCCCATTATAAACACTATCCCATCCTCCTCTTTGGAGCTGTCAATCTGTCAGGCGGAGGAGCCTGTGGACTCCCAAGGCAAAACCTTTTACTTTCAAGGGGGCTGCGGTTGCCAAAAAGAAACTTCCCAATGAAAACAGTTCTTTTGTGGAGACTATCAGAGAGACCCTCTTAAGCCGTGTTTTTTATATCCTGAGATGATAGGAATTCCTTTACTAAAATTAGTGCAGCTTTGTTTTTTTTTTTCCCCAGGATGTTAGTTTCTATTTTATTCTTATTCCTGTCGACAGAGATCTCATTTTGGTTCATGGAAGTATATTCTATTATCTTAATTTTTGCTTCCCATTACTTTTCAGCACATTTTTATAAAGTTTCTGTTGAAATTTCCTCTTATAATATATGATCAAGTTATTGTGAAACAATTCTTGTTGCTCTTTTGCCTTCAATGTAGCAGTAAACTGTCAGGACAAAATATCATTATTATTAATTTCTTTTTAAAGAGGTTAATGCAGCTGTATGTTCACTTAAACTCCAAACACCAGGCAGTATGTTACTTCACAGATGTCATTTAATGGAATGTGGATAATAAACTTTGGTAAATCCGCAGCACCTGGGTGTTGAGCTGCTTTGCACTTCACACATCATCCCACTATAATACACCCCTGTTCATGTTGCATGAGCTAGATAACCAGCTTCACCAGTATCTGACCAGCAGAACCAGAACTCCATCTGACACTTATCAAGCACAATATTTTTTTAAAGGAAGTACATGACACACTGCCCTTTCTGAGGCCATCTCTGCACTTCAACAAAGAAGCTTGTGTCACCTAGCCTGTGCCTAGAACATGATGTTGGTGGCCCTGCCTGTGGCAGGGGGGTTGGAGCTCTATGATCCTTGGGGTCCCTTCCAACCCTTGCCATTCTATGATTCTATGATTCTTCAGAGGAGCAGGTATTACCTGAAAAATTACCCAAAGAAATACTTTTGATATTTAGTCTTCTTTTCATACTATAAATTACTGTATACATCTTTAGCAGATTAGATGTTGTCAGTGACAGCCATTCTTCAAATGCACCTAAACCCTGTCTTCAAGGTTTTCAGCGATTACCTGAATTACACAGAAACCAGCATCTCAAGCAGGTGATTCCTACAAACCTGAAAGGAGAGTACAATGGAGACAGAAAAAATGGTGCATTGAAGGTGCCCATCTCCAGGCATCTCTTTGAAATGCAGAGTTTGCCTCGATAATGACTTCAGATTAAACAATTATCTTCCACATATTTGAATATATGTGAGAAGAACAGTCACTTTATGGCTAAATGCACCTTTAGATCCAGTCTTAACAAATACAGACTAATTCTCAGTTGCTCCTCACTTGCTTCTGCAGGAGATGCAGACACATTCGGGACTACAGCAAATTTGAAAATAATTCACCTTCTTCCCAATGCAGTACTGATATTCATGTAATGCAAAGCTTGGAAACAGGAACAACATATTCTTTTTTCCTTGCATTTGTATTTTAAGCATATTATGATTGCTGAGTGGATCAGCTATATATTCAGTTCAGTGAAGTTTAAGATCTTGGCTTTGAACAGAAGTCTCCAAGTGCAGGCCCCATCTGGCAAACTTGTGTTTCTGCCACTCTGACATAGATGCCTAAAGCAATTTTACACAGGTGGCCAATTTCAGTCAAATTTGAGAGATAATTTATAGCTATTAAATCCTTACACACCACACAAATAGAGGTTCCAGGTAGAGGAGAGAGACCTTCTCACTGCCATTACAGGAGGAAAGGCAATAGCAAAAGCACATACCTGCTTCAGCAGAAGGGTTGGACTCGATGATCTCTTGAGGTCCCTTCCAACCCCTATGATTCTATGATTCTATGATTCTATGATTCTATGATTCTATGTTTCTATGATTCTATTAAGGTCTTTAGACAAGTAAGTACATACACCCCCATATGTATCTTATTGCATTTTATTTCCCTCCATTTTGTCACTTCCTTGCTACTGCTCAGAAGAGTTATTAGAAACTGTAGAGATGAGGCTTTGTAATGAAACAGCTTGAACCCTTTCTACCTCCCTTTTCAACCTGAGCTCCTCCCTCCAGCTTTCCTCCCTGCCTTCATTCCTTCTAGATGCCCGCAGGGGAAGAGAAATCACATTTTTATAATGGAAGATATGAATCATAGAATCATTTAGGTTGGAAAAGACCTTTATGATCACAGAATCACAGAATCACAGAATTGTAGGAGTTGGAAGGGACCTCAAGAGATCATCGGGTCCAACCCCCCTGTCAAAACAAACTCCCTAGCTCATATTGCACAAATAGGCATCCAGACGAGTCTTGAATATCTCCAGGGAAGAAGACTCCACCACCTCCCTGGGCAGCCTGTCCCAGGGCTCTGTCACCCTCACTGGGAAAAAGTTCCTCCGCATGTTGGTGCGGAACTTCCTGTGTTCTAACTTGCAGCCATTGCTCCTTGTCCTGTCTCCACTAACCACTGAAAAGGGGCTGGCTAATTCCTCCTGCATCTCATGCTTAAGATAATTATAGACACCAATTATGTCTCTCCTTAGTCTTCTTTTCCTCTAGACTGAACAGTCCCAGCTTATTCAGCCTCTCCTCACAGGGGAGATGCTCCAGGCCCTTAATCGTCTTCGTAGCCCTTCTTTGGACTCTCTCCAGGAGATCCCTGTCCTTTTTACACCAGGGAGCCCAGAACTGGACACAATCCTACAGGTAGGGCCTTGTAATCAAGTCCAGCAATTAACCTAGCACTGCCAAGTCCAACCACTTAACCATAGAATCATAGAGCCTATTAAGGTACTAAGCTTTGAAGATCTAGTAAAGTGAGCTCTACTTTAAGTTAGCTGATCTGTTACAACAGCCAGGGTATCATTTAACTTGATGGAGAATTTATTCTCTGTTTCTACAAGTGAGGGGTATTTTTTTGCAGATTCTGAATAAAGCACGATATGCTATCCAGCTGAGAAATCTAGCCACAGCAGTCTCTTGCCACGGGCAAGGGAAGTGACACTGGTTTAAGTGTCCAGTGATGGTTTTCTTGGACCTTTGAATTTCTAGAGGATGGTTTCTGACTTGCACTGGGTATAAGTTAGGGCATGCAGCTACTGATTTTTCAAAGGTTCCACAAACTTATTTTTTTCAACCTTGCAGTTTCTGTATGTGTGCACTTCCATAGAAAGACTTTAATAAATCAATTCAAAATATGGTAACACTTCCAATAAAGATCAGAGAGAAAATTAGGTGCTCTTGAAATGTAGCAGTTCTCATTAGAAATCATTTGAGGGGAAAGAAAAATTAAACCCATCCCAATCTCACAGGTTCAAACCACCAGAAATAAACCTACATCCCATTGGTGTTTCTGAGATTTTGTTTGGAAACTCCAAATCTTTAATGTTTCAAATTTCTTTGTGATTAAATTATAGACAGTATGTCATAGTTTCATCTCTTTCCACTGAATACCATTTAACATCATTGCCAGACAGCAAAGCAGGAAAGCAATGAATTGGTGAATGGAAAATGACACAATATGAAAAAAGGTCTACTTCCACTCAGCACTTTGGGCACAGCCTCTTCATCCACGGATGTTTGGGCAAAGTGAAAAAAAAAAAAAACCCAAAAAACGAACAAACATAAGACCAATTAATTTTTAATTTCCCCAATCCTGTTTATTAATGTCACATGTTTTTCCCTTATATTTGGTGCCTGGAAAAGGGAAATCTGAATACACGCTATTTTAAACTGAGAAGAGTATGGCCAGTTCAGTTCAAAATTCATGAAGGATTGAAACACTAGTTTTCACTAGAGCTTAAGCACTGATTTAGCAACTCGGAGCTTTCCGTGGAATGAAGACATGTCCAAAGAATCCACCCTCTTTGTGATTATGTGATATCTTCCATCTTCCATTTTCTTTTTCATCTGTAAAGTCTCTATTTACTGCATATTACACTGAATAGCCATAATCATGTGTTGGGCAGAGCAGACAAAACAGCAGTATCAATGACATGAACTTTGGAAACCAGTGTTTCTTTCTGGTTTTGTTTTTTTCTTTGTTTTACCAAAGTATCCCCTTTTTTCCTCTGCAAGGGAGTATTCTTTTTCACAGGTGAGTGTTTCAGTGGATGCTGGATGCTCACAGTGACAAAAAAGTATGACCAGAAGGAACCTTGGGGAACTGCATAATCCAAACTCTTCTATCTAACATATATAATCTATTTCTAGCAGGATTTTATTTGACTTGTTTGAAAAATCTTGCACCAAACGTGGTTCCACATTATCCTGGGTGACTTCTGCCAAAGGTTCAGTAGCATAACACTTTAAAAAATCTACCAGAGACAAAGAATGTATAGCAATATTAGAAGACTAGTGTTGAATCCTCCTCAGCATTACAGGTCATAACTTCTCATTCTTGTTGATCTCTTCCAGGTCAACTTTAATTGGTCTAAATTATTCCCAAAATGTAACTGCTGCAGTGTACTGCACCTTGGGTCCTGGGATATATCCCAAGTGTCTACCAAAGCCTTGCTGAAGAGAGTAGCTGTCATAGAATCATAAGATCACGAACTGGGTTTGGTTATAAGGGACCTTAAAGACCATCTAGTTCCACTCCCACCCTGCCATGGGCAGGGCCACCCTCCACTTGACCAGGCTGCCCAAAGCCCTATCCAGGTCTCTTGCATCTTCCTTACAGCAGACTGATAGCACTTCCATAAAATAAGATTTGCTGTTTCTGCATCACCATCACATTGCTGACCTACTCCATATGACATCCATTCTTCTTTTCTGCTATATTGCTGCCTCATGGCCTTTTATATTTCACTTTAGGAGCAGTAAGTGTTCATGTTCAGGTCTTAATTGTATTTTGGATCATATACCTAATTTATTAATGTCACTTTATGTTTTGATCATATCCTTCAAACTTCTTGCAATGTCTTCAGCAAATGTATCAGTTCCTTCTTTTTGCTGCAAGCCAAGATGTTATCAAAACATGCTTCCCTTCTCCCCACTCCTGTAAGACCACACTAGCAATCATACATAACCAAAAAAACACTGACGCTTTTGAAAGCCTCTGAAGTTTTTGAAAGCAGCATTTCAAACAGCTGCTCAATCAGTTTAGGCTGACAGTTCTAGGCTTATTTCCTCAGCTTGTGGGAGACCTGTGCAGGATAAGACTGTCTAAAGTAGAGATGCGTCCCGTGTACTGTTTTGCTCTTATTCACTAAATCAAATACCTTCAGAGAAGGAATTGGGATTGATTTGACACAGCATATTCTTGGCATGCTTATGGTGGCTATGTTAACTCTTTAGGATCCTCCTGCAACTTATTTATTGTTTATTTAATAAATAAATTCAGAACCTTTCAGCAGCTGCTATAAGAAATTGATTATAAGTTCCTGAATTTTCAGAAGAACTATGTTTTCATCCTTAAATGTTGCTGAAGAATCATCAATGGTTGAGAGATTAAACGGGATTATTTATCAGGCCTTGCCAGATTGGATGCATCTGCCTTCTCTTTAACATATTCTCTTCCTATAATTTTCCTGAGCTCCCATTGCCTCACTAGAGTTAAGTAAAACAAAATAATTTGAGACTTCTTTACACCATGTCTGTCTTGCTTCCATTTCCTGTTACATAGGATCTGTACTTTGTCATAGAATCACAGAATCATAAAATAACAGAAAGGTTTGGGTTAACAGGGACCTTAAAGACCATCTTGTTCCAACCCCCTGCCATGGACAGGGACACTCTCCGCTAGACCATGCTTCCCAAAGCCCCATCCAACCCACTCTTGAATACTATTCCTTCTCCCTGCAGCTCCTGAAGCCCCTGCTCTTCCATTACAGATAGGATATTGTAGAGTACCTGTATCTCAGGAACTACTTAAAGAGCATTTTTGTTAAGTTAAATGCATTTTAGGATCTTTTTCTTTACTATTTAACCTGAAAGAAAAAATGCAGCACTGTGTGTTTCCTTTAAGCATTCGTTGTTTCCTTTAAGAAAAGTTACCAAAATAACTCTATTCCCAGCTGCCCTGCCCTTTCTTATATTTGGCATATAGTGTCAGTATGGATTAGAATTCTTCTTGGCTCCATAAGAGTGAGAAACAATTTAATCTAGACATGAAATAAAAAGATGGCAGTGTGAAAAGGACCTGTCGACATAAAAACTTCTGTTGGGATTTTTCACAGCTCTTTGTCATTCATTATTTGAACTAAACCAGGCCACCCAGGAAACATAACTCCAAACAAGATCATAAGAATTACTAGTGGCAACGGAAGCTTTTCTCATCTGATTATCCTGTAAATATTCAAGAGAAATCTTTAGTAAACAGCTTTACCCATAGTACAGCTGGCACCAGTGATGCTGAAAAGTGGCAGAACATGGCCTTCAGCTGAGGAAATACAAGATTTGTGAAGCCTTTTTGAACTGGGGCCTTTCTGAACCTGCCAGCAAAATGAGTGATTCACCACGAGATCAAGGAAGAGCAGCTCAGCAATTGACAACACTCATCAGTGGGCGCTTCTGAATAATTTTTCCAAGAATGGCAAAGTTCTTAAGAAGACTGAAAACGGATTGCCTGGTTTAGCCTCTATTATTTACTGCAAGAGATAAGGGGACACAGCTGTGCTGAGGAAGATCATTGTTATAGTTGTGCTCAATTCCAAAGGCCCACATCAGAACATCAGCTGTTTAACAGGGACTTCTAAACACTTCAAAAGGAATTTTTAGGTGTTATAATTTCCTTTTTTAACACTCCATTTTTGTTTGCTCTTACATTTTTCAGGCCTAAAGTCATCAAAGGAAAGGGATATGCCTCAGTCCCTCTAAATAAAGAGGTTGCCAGTATCCACTTCACCAAAGGACTCTGTAGGTCCCCATAGTGCTGTGCCCACTCCAGCACAGAGCAGTTCTCCACACCCAGGGGTGCTCCACTGCATCCTGCCCTCGTCCTCAGCAGGCTTCACACACATGCACCCTGTCATAAAGAGCATTTTCTCCCAGGGTTTACTCTACCCACCACCTCCGCACCTGCCCCAGACTCCCCCTCATTCTCACTGGCAAGTCCTGCCAAGCACTGCCTGAAAAACAGACGTTCTTCTGCATGGACCAGGCCCAGTGTTTGGGACTGGCACATGGCATCCCCACAGGACCATGCCCTGCCAGTGAGCAGCTGCAACAAGGACCATTGCCAGCTGCGGGAAGGTGCATTACTTTTTTTCAGAGGAGAAATAAAGTGTTTCTGGCAGCAGGGCCCCCAGTGTCCACTGGTCCCATCACCCTCCGGTGTGATGGGCAGATGGTGGCCACACAGGTGTCCAGCCAGCACCATTCAGCCTGCACTGCCCCAGTCCCATATGTTCTTCTCAGCTGCTTGGCAGAATAGGAATCGTTTTTCAAGTGCCACTAACATGGTTGAAGCAAATACATCAAAGGGAAAACTGTTTTTTTCAGCATTAGTGGCTAACGGACCCAGAAGCTCCTGAGGGGCAGAAGGTGGATGTTTGACTTGTTGCCTGATAGAAATGTTGGCAGAGAGAAGCAGCAACACTCTTGGTGGCATGGCTTTCTTCACAGTTAAAACGGTCCAACAGAGATGTATTGTGAGAAAGAGTAACAGGATTTGGGGTTTTCTTTAAGTGTAGGTCACCTTAACGCCAAGTTTTTCTCTAAACCACAAAATTCAAGCATGCTAAACTGTAACCTTACACAAAAATGTGAGAAGCTGCTCTTCACAACACAGCATGACACCTGCAATCTTCCTGTTACTGCTACAGCCTGGAGTTACACAGCGTTGAGGTCTGGCATGGGAAAAGGACACTTTGATAACATGGTGGTCATTTATGTATGAGGAGGTACTGAAAAGAAGGCAAAACTTGCTGCACTTACAATCCAAAGCCAAAAAAAAGATGGTGGGACAGAGAACACCCCTAGAGCAACACCAGTGTAATGCTTGAACCCTGGGGAGCAGATTGGCAGTCCAGAAAGCAGCTTGCCTCTTTTCTCCCCTATCTTTGTAAGAAAACAGACACCACACTATGGCCTTGTCTCGTGGCACCGACCACAGACAACCTCTCAGGTGGGCAGAGGTGTTGTTGGGGGAGCATCTTCAGCTCACACAAGGCATACCTGGTAAGTTGGAGCAAAGTCATCACCATTGGTATGTGGGAACAGAGCTCATGATTTCAAGATCGGAATATGAGCTGTGGCAAATCAGAGGTGAGTGGAGAGCAAAGGACATGAGGGCAGGACATGGTTGGTGGATTTACATCATCGAGGCTATGGCATGCAAAGGGTTGTGCAGAGTCTGGAGTTACAAGGACAATATTGTGCTAGAGTTGTTTAGAAAATGTGTATTTTGGGACTGCTGGAAATTAATGGAAATGTGCAAAGAGAATTTATTCCATCTGAAATTACTGAACATCATTATGCTTGGAGACAACTGGAAAGGAAATGGTTTATAGGAGTTTACAGGCGCCACCCCACCTTTTCTGCCAGTCTGATCCAGAGCAAGGTAGCTAGCCTAAGTAGGCGAGATGTTTTCCTGGGGGACTTTCATTGACTCAGATGTATTTTCCAGGATATTTTGAGCAAAAGCTGCTGTAACACAATTCACAAGACATAACCGTCCATCTTATCCTGAAGGTCCTTTGCCAAAATGAGGCCACATTAGATCTCAGCATTCAAAAGCACATAAAATAATGACAGAGAAAGGAGCTGTGACTTTTTGCACATGTTCATTTTGCCATTATTAGTATCCAAAATTTTAAAATGATATTACAAAAATCAACATTTTTGTCAGTTACCAGTCTTTCTGTTCCAGTGATTCCTAGAACTTGTCCACAAGGGGTTAATTTTTCACCTGTCTCATCTACATTTAATCCAATTTTTAGCACAGGTAGGTTAATAGATTTCTGATAATGTACTTTTAAAAAAAGTTCTCATTTTAAAGTTCCAGGAAAACATCAACATGCTGATTTAAAAGCATATCAAAATGCACTGTGAATTTCTCTCACACATTTTCTTTCCAGGCTGTAATATGAAGAAATGTACAATTAATTATGTGCAACCTTAGCTTTAAAAGTCACTCTTCAAGACTTCGAGAGACATGTGAATCAGTGAGTTTTCATTTTGAAATGTGAATTTTTATTTTTTTTTCACAGATCATTTGCTTTACAGTAAGGATTATGCCTGCAAGGCAGATGGACAGGCTGTTTGACCTACCTTATTCACCTCTAAACTTGACTGGACTCTGCCATCTTTTCTGCTTTTAGGGCATTGTGTATGTGCTAATGCTGCCTGTTAGACACTGCGATACCATTCCCAGAGGGGACCTTGCTTGACATGTCAAACGAGCTGATGCGATCACATATTGCTTTGACTGAATGGAGGTGGTTTTCCAGTCAAAGGAGAAGAAAGCTGTATATTTTTGATGCCAAGATCATAGGTTCTATATTTCTTGTGCTGTATAAGTTAGATGGCAACCTCTGCACACATTCATTTAAAAAATGTATAGAACATTATTTGTTGCACTTTTTAGTGCAACAAATTTTAGTGTTCTAAAACTTTATAGCTGATTTTTAGTGTTCTAAAACTTTATAGCTGATAACTAAGATCTGCCTTTTCTGCCAAGGGATATCAAATGCCTTTTCTGTATATACACACTCATTCAACAGAAATATAGAAAAAACTATTTGTAGTTCAAAGAGTTTCCTATGTACTCTTACATAGCTACTGACTCTCTTCTGAATTGTTTTTACATATTTGTCTATGGCAAAAACAAAATTGAAGTTATTTTAAACTGAGCCATTTTAGTGGAAATGGATGCTTTAGATCTGGCAAATTGTAGCAGCTACAAAACCAGATCTGAGTCTCCTGACTGGCCTCTTGCTTTAATGATATGTGCACTCATTCATCCAAGCAATCTCGGAGATGAAAGATTTTATCTGCAAAGGCTAGGGATGCAAAGGCACTGTACCAAATAGGTATTTTGTAGCTTAATGACATTAAGAATACTCTCAAGAGCCATTTAAATACTCTTTTTTAAAAAAAATACCCAAACCTCTGTATGTTCATTGAGCAATTTTATGTATTCATCAATAACTCGCACAGAAGGAACAAAAAGGTTACTTCTGCTCATAAAGCCTGAAGAGTGAGATCAGGAAACAGAAATAATATACCCTTAAGCTGATGCAACCATGTGACACAAGCAGTAATCAATACACAGCAAATAGTCAGGGAACCATTCTTTACAATATCCTACAGGGAAAAAAAAATACCACTACTGCAGTATCTAGAGATTTGGTAAAATCAGTTACTTTACAGACTATTTAGAAATGGGAGAATGGAACATGCTGACTAAATTTATCAACTAAATTGTGAGCTTCAAACTATGCCACCTAACTATTTCTTCTGCCTGTTACGCCTTTGAAGTAAAGACTGTTGGCAATGTGCCCCTTCCTGAGTCCTAATTTTCAGAATAAAGCTCACTGTGGACACCTGAGACCACAAAATAGTCACTGTTCTGTCTGTCTGTAAGTGGCATGATCTGTTACTGCTCAGAGCCCTCCTGAATTCCTGCCTCGACAAAGCGGCATGACATCTAACAATGCCCTTCAGATATGAAGAATTTGATCCTCGAGCACAGAGTGCAGCATCTAACCTACACGCACAAATCCCACCTGAGAACTTCGTCCTTCATATGGCCAATAATGCTCATCTTGCTTAAGAATGCTTGAGTGAGGTTTACACAGTGGCTTGAGATGACTGAATGGAAGAGGCTGTGCAAGTATAATAGCCTTTCTTTCAAATTATTACTAGTGGGTGTCATTATAATGCAGAATTCATCACTGCTGGGACAGATTTGTGTCTGGAAAAACCTGGGATACGAGAAAGAATCTGTTTAGTTATAATGAAGGTGAGTGTCTATCCTTAACTGAGGTCACATTAGAATAAATTCTGTTTAATGGGAATGCATTTGACCTTTCCTAATTTATAAAGTGGCATTTAGGTATTAAAATAGAGGTGAATATTTAAACTTCAGTCTATTAAAATGGCTTCACTAACTAAAGGTTGAAAGATTTAGTTGAAATGAGTAATATTTTTATTTAAAAGATTTTTTATGCTGAATTTAGATACATTTTCAGATTTGTTTTGTCTTTAATAAAGCATTCTTTCTGATCAGAAATTCCTGGAGAATTTAAGATGATCATCTGTTTACTTAGATGTCAGAAGTAAGGCTGAGTCTTCTAAACACTTAGGCATGTGCTTAACTTGACATCAGCAAGACCACCCCTGTGCATGAAGTTAACCATGTGCAAAGATATTTGTAGGACTGGCATCTAGCAGTCTCTTGTAAACTCCAGTCATGTCCTTTGGAAAGGTTTTCAGTTCAAGTGGAAAAAAAGGAGTTGAAGGTGGAGAGCCAGATATGTGAAAGGACAGCATAATGTTACTCTTTCATAATTGAAGTGAACACAAATGACAGAACCATTTTAAATTTTTTCTCTTTACATCTGCTCTGGGGGCTGCTTTAAGATCCTCTCATGACATTTGCCCATATCAGCAGTGGCAGTTGGATTGGCACAAATTTTGGTGCTTATCCACTGAAGATCTGGGGCATTTTTCCAAACTAGCTAAGGATGGATTCCTGATGTAACTGCATTTGAAGAACAGATAGTAAAGCCAGGAAAAAAAAATTAAGATTCACACATGCTGGGTTAAAGACTTGCAGCCACTTCTGGGCATAAGTAAGTGACAGAGCTGTGATATGCCATGTAACATGGCTCAGTAGCACTCACAAAATGAAATCTATGCTGTAGAGATCAGTGAACTGGCAATGGTAGTCAGAGCTTCTCCCTAAGGTGGCAGTTTAAAAAAGATGTTCATAACAAGCTTATTTCTCATCTGAGTGATCTTTACAACCTCTAAGTGAAATAACTGTTAGACATTTTATATATTTCCTCCATGGAAGATCTTCTTACTGCAATAATTGTAAATGCAGTGAGTTCCCCTTTACTACTCCTGTTAAGTTTCATTTTCTTCTTTTGACATTCAGGGCCCTGCAGAACTTCACATGTCTGTTGGCACGTTCCCATTCTCCCCAGTTCCTCTGCCAAAGATGTCAGCCTTTGGGCAGCTTCATTTCCTCCCAAAACGATCTGTGTCCTCCAGGCTGTTCTCTGCACACACACAGAGCAACTTTCTAATCTTGGTGCCTTAGGCTGTCAGACCTTCCTGCACAGCACAGAAAGCTGTGTCCCATCACCTCCACCACATGCAGAATGAACCTAGCAACTAGCACAGCTAGTCTTCATCTATATTTAGAGGCACAGTGTCATCCCAGCATTTCCAAAACCTGACTTTCCATTTTACAGCAGTACATGTATCATCATCACACACTAGAATGACAATTACAGAGTATAGTCAAATACATCTATACATGCACATATGCACACAGCAGACATACAAAGTTGGATTTTAGATGAAGTTTTTCAACCCTAGGTACCACCAGCTCCCTTCAGCTCCTCTGAATTTCAGATTTT
This sequence comes from Laterallus jamaicensis coturniculus, assembly GCA_022605575.1. Lineage (NCBI taxonomy): Eukaryota > Metazoa > Chordata > Aves > Gruiformes > Rallidae > Laterallus > Laterallus jamaicensis. The sequence goes on from JAKCOX010000012.1 coordinate 13,295,427, forward strand.
GTTTCTGAAGTGAATCTTTCAGAACTGTAGAAAATTTCCAGTACCTAAGATGAGTGTAAAAGAAAATTTCACCTACCCAAGTTTGCACAGAGCCTGAAACAATAGATCTGAGAAGCAGGGATGACTACATTCAGCAAATTATGCAAAGTGCTAACTCAAAGTTGCAGTGATGCTTTCAGTGTCATGACAATGTTGTCAAGTTGTTATCAGATGTTTGATGAATTGAATATGTCACTTTGTAAAAAGATCCAGTTGCATCTTCAAGAAACCTAACATATAACATATCTTTCCAAAGATGTACACTGTCATCAGCCAAAGTACTTGTATACTCCAATAGGAGCATCTTTTTGTGATGTTCAGAGACTGCAGAGGAAATATGTGTACCAGCACACCCACCTTTCCATTTCTTCTTCAGTTTTACCCTTTCATACACATGGTGTTGCACAGAAACCTACCATACATTGATACAAGCCTATACACCAAGGCCACACCTGAATGTCCTTACCTTTTTGCAGTCATGGTCTCCTGCTCCATCTTCTCCTGTTTTTTAACTACTAATGTTAAATCACAGCAGGTCCCAGCTCGTACGAATTCTACCACCTTTGACTAATGGGCTACATTACATCATTGGATGTCTCAGGGTTTGCGAAATCTGCTATATATAGTCAGTGGTTATCAAAATTACATTTACCATGGCGTAAACTCATTTAAGGTATATATGGGAAGGTCCTGTCATATCATTGCCAATCAGAAATAACGGAGGACTATTATATCTGGCATTTGCATGAGGCACATCTTTTGCAGAGTCAGTTATCTCCCTTTTTTTTTTTTTTAAAAGACAAGAAAATCAGATAAAGACGTTGCATTAAAATAAAAACGTGAGAGATTTTGAAAACCTTTGTGGTTCTGTCCTGGTTTTGGAAGGTTTCATAGGGAAAGAAGAAGCTGAAACAAAGCAGAAAGATACTAGGAAAACTTTCAGAGAAATAGTATCCATGATTTGGAAGAAAAGTTTTTGGAAACCTTGACCAAAACCGTAAGTGTTAAATTATTGAAAGCGACAGGGAAATTCAGGCAAGGTCATGTATATAGTCCTTGGTTTTTTGTGTTTTTCCAGTTACAAATATTTTATTCACCAATTCAATTTGATTTCTGGAACTATGCAAAAACCTGCAGGTAGGTTTGTTCATTTGGTTTGGCAGTTATATATTCCTGAAGAAATAATCAGGTGTCTAAGAAATTATCTGACCTGGGAAAGAGTATCTGTATTAAGCTATTATGATAAATCAGTTATTCTGAAGAAAAACTATTCATGATTAACAGCAGATATTAGATTAAATTGAGTCTATTTTGCAGATTAAATTTCCAAATGTGTTTGCAGTTACACTGGATTAATTACCTAAATAACCTTATGATGTTTCTTGGGACCAGGTCACATACAGGTATCTTGCTTTTGTACACATCATGGTAGAAAACTTGCCTCATAATTTAGTGTCATGGCTTAAATAAAGAAACAAATGATAAATAAGTCTTTTGTGGTAATAGTAACGTATAAAATCTGTTTTCTTAAATTCGCACTGTTTTTGTCAAACACCGTTACTAACAGTCAAATTCAGAATTTGGCCTCTATTACCCTTTTTTTTTTTATGATGAGTTTAAATGATTTATTTCAGGCACCTTGAATCACTTAGTAGGTAGCAGCTTGTAAGCCTTATGAGTCACTGTTGATGTTTTGATGGTGTGTGGGTTTTGCTGGTTTGTTTGTTCTGTTGCTATTTCCACCTCTGCCTGTTCAGTGTTCAGAAAGAGCAAATCCTTGGAAATTAAATGGGTTTGATTTCTCAGCTCTGCTTGGAGAATATAGTACTTAATGTAATTTCAAAACTACCAGAAAACAAAGCTCAAAATAAACACAGTTTGTACTACAGAAGGCATTATTAGGCCAGTCCTAGAGGAATACCCTCATATGCAGCCCTCCTTCAGGCTTTACAAGCCTAGATCCAAACTGGAACCCACAACAACTGGATTTGGGAAGCAAGAAGTTCTATAAAAGCCAGAACTATTAATATTTGTGATAATCACTACTAAAAGGAAGAGCCTAGAAAGCTGCAGCACTGGGGCATTAACACCATCCTCAGGTGTACAGCCAGATCCTCACTTGATGTCAACCGGAAACATTGCAGTGCAACTAAGCTGACTTATCCTTGCTGAAGATCTCTTGCTATAGTGTTTTGGGCTACCCTGGTGAGTTACAACTACATGCTTATACATATAACAGCATTTGTTCTACGCAAGAGTTATTGACTGATTTTCATTAACATAAGAAAGAAAGGTATGTTGATGTATTAAATGTAACCTTTAAAATCTGGCTCAGAGGAGTTACTGAGATTCCTGGCAATTTTTGCTCATCATGTCTGCTCTACTTACCGCTGTTACTTAACTTTTGCAGAGGAAAAGAGCCTACTCAAGCCATAACTTTGCCTTCCTTAGCACAGAAGTCAGGAAGGAGACTTTGGACCTTGCAGACCTTGGAGGAGAGCTTCTTGCCAGAGTTGCTGTATATAGTAATCATTTTCAAGAATTACTTTCTTACATCTGAAAGTGCTCATTCCCTGACTGTTCAGACTAGCACGGCACACAAACAGTTGAGTGGGCGTATTGCAGGTATAATGCTCAGGGATGTTCACTAGAGTAACTGGATGATGGGTTGTGCTACAGAGGTGTTCAGGTGAGTGCTGGGCTTCTCAGTCTGTGAAATATGAACTACTCGTGCCCTACAAGCCCACTACAAGATACTTCCATAAAGAAAGAAAAATTTGTTGATTATTTGTTTATCCAGAAAGGGAAACATAATCTGAATGGTGTAAGGCATTGTAAAAGCTCCATCACTCTTGTAGAGTTTTTGGGTTTTTTTCTGGTAAGCAGTTGTGTTTTGGGCTGGCAGAGTGAGTGCATGCAATTTCTCCTTTGTTCCTCATCCCAGGGATGAGATGGTCTCCACAAAACTGCATTATACTGCCTGGCTAACACTGCCTATCTTATGTGTCTATCTATTAAAAATATAAAACTGGTCTATTTCATGTACTCAAGTGCCAATAATAAATCAAATGAGATTTTTTTTCTGTCCAGCCTGAGGAAGGTCTCAGATGTGTGCTCCTTTCTTCTAGCAGCTTTTTCCTACTGCTTAGATTCACTGGTGGGGGTGGGGGTGGGAACCATTTAAGGTCTGTGGCTCTTAGGAAGTGGTTTGACGCTAATTCAGCCAGTCAGGGGTCTTCCTCTGAGCCCAGCTGGTGGTACAGTCAGGTGCAAGAGGAGTCTGTAGCCCTGTGCCTGGGTCCTGTGTCCTGAAGTTCTTCAAGTGCATCAACAGAATTGTGAAATCCGGGACCAAGAAAACTCCCTGCCTCCATTCTTCTGAGATTAGCAGATCTCTTGGGAATGAGGGGAATTTGGAATATCCCAGTAGCACCTTCTATGGTATAAATATGAGAGTGCCTTCTGCATTTGAAAGCTGAGGTATTTGTGAGGATGCATTATTGCATCTTGATATGTCAGAGAAAAATGTCTTGATCAAAACAGGGTTTTTTTAAATGTAAAACAGCACAGTACATAAAAAGAGCAAAAAATATATTCTGGAACTGGTCTTTGTGTTAAATTTCAGATCCAGAACTATTGTGGGGTGGGGAAAGTGTAAGAGCAGAGATGGTTCAATGGGGCACTAACAATGTAAAAGACAGAGGAAAATGCAGAGATAGTTGTTTTCAGTCTCCTTTGCCAGAGATGCTCACCCTCCCAGGGATACACAGGATAGATATGAACAGCGCTGAGGATTTTGGGTGCATTTTTTTTTATCTGAGAAGTTGCCAGTGGCCACATGAGGACTGCCCTTACATGTCACTTCAGAAAATACACAAATTCCCTGCTTCCTGGAAAAAGATGTAATGAAGAAGGTGTCCTTGGTTGCAACTCAGCAGGGCAACTCAGCAGGGCAACCAATTTCAAGCAGAGCCAGAGACTTCTTGCTAGATTTGAGACTAAACACTTCATAACTCTTTTCTACAATTTACCCATTTAGTTAATGGTGGACACCAAATGCTTCCCCAGCCATGGGTACTGCAAGAGTAATTTTGGTTTTACTTGTGATCCACAGAGATTTATGGTGATGGGATCATATAAGTACAGAAGGAACAGCTGGGCTAGACATATGCTAGAGCATGTGATTGAAAACTGTTTCATATGTGAAGATGTGAAACCACAAAAACAGCTTCCATGAGAGTGAAAATAGGAATTCCACATCCTTCAAGGAAACCCCAAACACTGTGAAAAATAAAGACAGTTCTGGTTCCAGGCTGTGAATTTAACTATTCCTCAGCAGTCATTTAAGACATATATATAATTCAAATATTTTTGAGATATTATGTCTTTCCCTTCTCACTTCCTTAAGGTGACAAATTAAACAATTCCACTCACTTACAGAAAGAAATTTATTTTCTTGCCTATCCTCATGACACAAGAAATTCTTCCACACCAAAAAAGGATAAAAAAATATAAAAAATAATATACTACCTATTGCTGTAACGCTTCAGCATGATGGTCTTGGATACACTGTGAGGAATCTATTATTCACCTATGAAATTTATGCTAGCGTTTCCTTATGCGAACTCTGGCATTTATACTCCATGAACATTTTGGCATTTGTTTTCCATGCATCAGGTGATATTTTTGATATTCTCACATTTATATGGTCATTTTGTGTGTGTGCTTTTTGCAGGTATCTGCCACCTCACTGCAGGTAAAAGCTAAAAATACATCTGTTTATTATTCAAAAAGTCATGATGGAAGTTTAGGATAATCTTGAGACTTCAGGGTTGAGGTGTGGATGAGAACATCTGCTTAAGCCTTGCTCATGAAGCAATGGGTCAGACCAAACCGCAATATTGGCAGGGTTAAAAATGTGTGGTATAGGCCAATATGACATAATATTTGTTTTACAGTACCCTGTGGTACTAACTGTAAGAGACTTATAGCTCTCACTGGAACTAGAGAATCATGAAGCATTTAACAGTTTGAACAGTTGAACAAACTTCTTGAGAGCCCTTAACATATCCATATCGGGCTGGAACCAAACAGCAAAGAATCAACAGTAGCAAAACTTCAGGAAGAGGGAAAAGATGAGAATTCACTCTGTTATGACAAACTATTACCTCACATTTATCATTATTATGTCATTATAACAATATCTTTTCATTCTGTTGAAAGTACCATATCCATTACACTGGGATAAAACTGATCTACCTTCAACAAATTTACCCACTGTGGCCAACATCAGACTGTGGCTTTTTCTTGACTTTTCTAGCATGACATGTCCTTTGCCAATTAATTTCCATGGGGGGAAAAAAAAGGCATCAGAGTATAAGTTTATTTTGTATATAAAGGTATGCGGTATAATCTCATCTACTTTCAGCCTAACGGATGAGACCCGCTATTGAAAATCGCAGGACACCAACACATAGCAGGTATACCTGAGTTGAAAATGAGGCACCAGGTGCTTCCAGAAGGACAAGACTGGTTTTAACATGAAAAGGTGGCAAAAGCAACCATTATTTCAGTTTTGGGAGTATCCACTTAGCTATAATTAGAGGTGCCAGCTGCTAACAAAAAACGGCTTTGCACAAAATTTCTCCATGGAAACGAAGAAGCCTTGCAAAGAGGGTGTCAGAAGAAAGATTTTTCTGAGCTTGGGAGCAATAATTGCCTTAATAGGAACTCCTCCTTACAATGGAAAATAAACATAAAATATGAAAGCCAGCTTTGACTGCCAACCAGGCAACAGCAGGACATGAACACTGCTCTTACCACAGAAGTTTGCATTTCTGATTCCTCTGTTCTGCTAACAGTATAGATGTAGCTAGAGAAAGAGAGGGACATTCACAAGGAATTTTAAATTTCCAAATCTGTAGAATGCAAAAAGAAAGTGTCTATTGTTCTTTTTTTCTTTTTTTTTTCTTGTAGTTTTCTACCTCTTGGTGATCTAACAGGAAATATGCGAGACTGGGAGATCTTGCTCTGGGCTGTGTGTGCTCCTGGCGAGGCTTGGATATCGAAGGGCAGGAGTCTGCTTCAATGCCTGAGTCACTGACATTTGCATGAGACAAAACACTGTTTTTCCTCTCCCTTTTCCTTGGTTACATATTTTTAACCTTTTTCTTCTTCTCCAAATTCCTTTCTCCAGTTCTGGCCTCTTTGTACCCTATCTTGGGCTTCTTCCCATAAAAATTATAGTTGCTGCATGATAAGCATTTAAGCTGGAACACCAAGTTATCCCAAATTTTTACAGATTGCATCCACATATCTTTCTGTGGTACACTCCATAACCAGGTATCTGCCAGTGCTAACTACCACTCTGTTTCAGAGAATACCTTCCCTTTAAAATGTTGCTGGTAAAGAAGAATTTCAGAAAACAACCTATGCTGCTACCTGGAAAGGAAGAGGTGGTGCTGAGCTGACAGTATCTGGAATTTGGGCTTCATTTGATCTGAGCAACAGTACAGCAGGATTTTCAACTCTGGCTTGTGTCCATTTTTACTCTTCCTCAGAAGTGAATGGTTGGCTTTCAGGAATTACAGAACTACTTATTAACACTTCAGTATTTGATGAAAGCTCAAGTTATGAGTTTCTGAGACAGCCATTCTTTAACAGTTTAACTAAATAGCTTCTTCTGAGACTAATACTTTCATACTCTTTATATGCTCTCCACACCAGTACACCCAGATAGTTAAATATGACTTTACTCCTGCCAGCACACTGGTCACAGTGGTTTCTGAAAGGCTTGAAGGTGAAGGGGTTTTCTTGACAGGGAATCAAACTAGGCCAAGCCTAATAACAATAAATCCTGGCCCACAGACTATCAGGAGAGGTGTATTTGTAGTAGCAAATGTGGTAATAACCAGATGCAATTACTGGAGTGCTGAGAAGTAAGCAAAGGGTATAAATTTCCCTGATGAAGCAGTAGGCTTGCAATAGGTGCTACTTACTTCCATAAAAATAAAATTTTTGTTACACTTTAATTAAAATTGGAAAATTATTACTTGCATGCAAAACTGTTGACATTTTCTCTTTGTTCCAATCCATACTAGTAGTACAACCTGCACTTTTAAATCTAATTTGACATTCGTTCATGGAGTACTAGACATTCAGTAAGACTCATGGTTTTCCTTTCCTGGAAGGAGATAAAGCTACCTGTCTTTAGACTTATTTCAGAACTGTAAATGTCAGGCTCCATGAGTCAGGACAGTGTAATGGATGTATTAAAAAGGTTTTTATCACATCCTACCATCATCACAACACAGTTCTGTGCCCTCCATCTCTGAGAGCAAAGAAATGACCTATTTCATGAAGTAAATGAAGTCTGTGTAACTCACACAACTGGAAGCATGCCAGAAAATAAATACTATATCTAGCCACCCTCAAGAAGTTATTTCAAGTGGTTTATGTGTTTCTGAAAAACTCTGAAATAACTCAAAAAAGACAGTTTTAAGAAACCATTAACTGGAGTGAACTAATTAGAAACAGATCACATGATGATAAATGAGGTAATTTAATCTGTTGACTGGACTACTAGACTGTAAGTATGTAGAGTGACCCTGCAGATAATTGTATCAGTACCTGTGCTAATAAGGGTTTATGGACATCAAAGCTACACAATATTCCCAGACCCTTAAGCCCCTGCACTGTGCTAAGATTGAGTTAGTAAATACATATCAGCTAATTTAAAGCAGTGCTATTACAATGTTGCAGTTATGAAGAGGTCTTTAAAGCTTTGAAATTTGGCAACCAACCTTAACTTTGACCTGGTCCTGTTACCTTCACTCCACTAAACATGATGGAGTGACATTGAGGCAGGAGGGAAGAGGTAGTTTAGTACTGAAAAGTATTAGTGTTGCTGTTTGGGAATGATCTTGCAATCATGCTATAATGTCTTTTGTCGAGGACCTTGCAAAGAATTTAAGACTTGGAACAACCAGCATTGAGTCCTATTAATTCTCTGACTTTTTGGCACAGTTGCCCCAGTTCAATAGGACTGGTGAAGACTGGCATCATTGCAGCCTCTCCAGCAGACGAAATAGCAAGGGTGTTCCTGAGAGAAGTGAGTTTTGGACCGGCAGACTGAGCTGTTATAATGCTTTCATTAGTAAGAGTCGGGTAGAGATCATTCACTATACCACCTCCTTTCTCAAATGGCAGGACCTTCTGCTCAAATTCATCTCTGATGATCACAGAATCACAGAATCACAGAATCACAGAATCATTAAGGTTGGAAAAAACTGCCAAGATCATCAAGTTCAACCGTTCCCTACCAACTACATTACTAACTAAAACATGTCACTAAGTACCTCATCCAACCTTTCCTTGAACGCCCGGAGGGACAGTGACTCCACCACCTCCCTGAGCAATCTGTTCCATTACCCAACTACTCTTTCTGAGACGAAATTTCTCCTAATTTCTAACCCAAACCTCCCCTGGCACCACTTGCAGCCATTCCCTCTTGTCCTATCACTACTTATCTGCAAAAAGCTGACCCCCAGCTCACCACAACCTCCTTTCAGGTAGCTGGAGAGTTGTATGCACATAGATCATCAGCCTCCCTTCAGTGTCAGATTCACTGTGCATTGATCAACATGGAGGGTTATCTTAGAAATCTTGCATAAGGGGTCTTTCTCTCATTGTCTGAGCTACTCACAGAAACTGCTTTAGCCACCTTTTCCCTGGGGATTCCTATAACTTGCTCCAGAATCAAGCTGGAAACCATATCAGTTATTCTGGCAATGACATCCTTCTTTCAGGCATGTTTTTGCTTGGCTGCTTCAAGCTATGTTGTATGATGGACAAAGTCCAATGGGACACTCAGAAAGACAGGAATCAGAAATGTGGGTTTGATCTCATAAAAACAATAGGTGCAACCCAGAACTGACTTCAGGAAGATTTGTGGAAAATATAATTACTGGAGCAGGCTCTTGACCAGTTGAGTTGTTCTAGGAGACCATACATAGGCTATAATTCCTTCCCAAGTAGCACTGGAAGAGTTGTCAAACAATATTAAAAAGTCTTATTGCAAGAAAATTTTTCTGAATTTCAGAACCCTCCAGAGCAGACAAAATGGAAATTCAGATTGTTATATTCCCAAACATCTTCAGCTTCCATTTGGATGCAGAGCTTTCTACTGCCTGGTCTGAAGATTCTTTGGAATGTCACCACTGCAATGCTGTGAGACGTCCTAATCTGACTGCTATGACTCCTATGGCATTTCTGGAGCTCCACCAAACTGGGTAGCTGCATGGAAGCTATTACATTTTGCAGAGATTAACTGTGCTGAACATTAATGCAAACTTTCTTCCAGAAAATATTTGGAAACTAGTGTATTCGAAAAAATCCCTCCCTTGCTTTCAAAAAAAAAAACCAAAAAAGATTGAAGGTTAAAAAGTGCATGTCTGTTACTCAAAGCCACAGAGAGGGTATCAAAGCAGAATCCAGTTCTCGAAGGGATCCAGACAACTGTAGCAGGCTTTACTGGAAACAATAACATTACACAGAACTATCTTATGATTTAGTTAACAGTAACAGTATAAGAGTTAAGAAAACAAAATTCAGAAACCCCACAAAGCACCCATTCTAAAAGATGAAAAGATTTAGGTCCACTATTCCCAACCTCCTCTGTAAATCAGCCTATGCCATTTAATGGAGGAATTGTAACAGAGGATGGGGAAAAGCATCTTTTTCCTTTACCACAGATTCATTTTGTACATTGGCTGGTGCTGAAGCATCAAGTGTCCATGTGCCAACAACTGTAACACGTCTCAGTGCCAGTTCCAGATTTTTAACTCTCCTTTTTAAAGTTGTACTATGTTTACAACTGGAATTTTTTCTACCTTTAGCACCCAGCCACTGGGTCTTGGCAAGAATAGGCAAAATGAAAAAAAGGTGTCAGTAATTCAGAATACCATATTCTTAATCAGGTTTGCTCATTGTAATGGACTGAGCCACTGCCTCAGGGACCACATAAGGGGCTATACACTGCGAGGTTTTATTATTCAAAGGGAAAATTATGTTAACCTTTGGGTCTCCTTGCATTTTGGGAAATTATTCTCCATGTAAGTAGAAAACGGACATGGAGACCAAGTCACAACAAAGTCTTGAAACTTACCCTATAGGCATAATATTAATTTGTTCATGACGAGGATGAAGGCTAACCTTTCTACCCACTGCCTCCGTGGGAGGCACAACCCAGTTCTGAGCTCTGGTGACCACATTCTTCATAGATATAATAACATTTTTAACACATCTGTTACAATGTCAGTACATAACTATGTCCGTTGCTGTATCGCTGTACCAAAGGAGGGTATCACTTTTGTTCCCCTTGTTCCCTATTCTTGCAGCACAAGGGCAGGTATTTACAACCAGGGTTTTCTTACACCACAAGTATTTTTGTTTTCTGAACAATGGTGGCACCTCTGGTCACTCTCTCCTGAATGATACCTGGAAGTATAGTCTTCTCTTCAACGGATCCAGCCCAGGTTTCCACCAAGTGCCTAGTCCTGGACAGAGATTATACCCAGCACACCTAAAAGCAGAATCAAGCAGGCAATATCTTCTGCAGGACAAACAGCACTGCAGCCTCAAAGCAGCTCTTCATATCACCATGTAGATACAGCCCACAATTCACTGTTTGCGCATCTTCAATTCTCTGTTCTTCAGAACATGTCCTGCATAAACAGCAAAGTACAAATAAAGTCTACTTTGTGTTTAAAGGGGGGTCTGGAAAAAAATTTCTTTACAAAAGCAGATATTCTAGTTGTCCATGTATATTGAATATGACATTTCCAAAGAAAACAGCCAGAGCAATAGAAGAAGCATACCATTGAGAACACCTGCACCAGATAGTTTAAAATCAGATCATATGCCACTATAGTGAACATAGTTTGTTTTCCATTATTGCTTAAATATGATGATAACCAATTTAGGGATTGACATAAAACTCATATTGTATTATTCTGAGGCTTTGTTAAGAGCAAAGAATGTGTGACCAAATCAAAGGCTTCACTAAAGCTAATAAACACAGCTTCAGTCATATATGTGGCCTTTATCCACAGCTTGATTAATATCAGATTTAACCTAGAATAAGGCTGAGGTTATGGAGTGCTTTAAACAAAAGCCAGATTTGAAATAGGGTAGGGTGAGGGGAGTAATATGTTTAAATTAATAAAGCCATTGATCTGTCCATACACCAAATACTTGGAAATGTTAACTAATGCCATTAAAGCAGCTGAAAGCCTACAATTACCTAAATCCAAGAAACACCACCTTTCTGAAACATGTAAAGTCTTCCAAATTGTTCTGAGATTCAGTAAGCAATGAGGCATGCTGAAGGAATCATGAAAGAAACTGTCTGCAGATTTGAGCTGCAAAATGGCAATTTCATCAACACATCTCTTCAAAGGGTAATTAATTGTTTTCAGTACTTCATTAAAATGTATAGTTTCAACAGAGGAAAGTTGATTATTGATTTTTTTAAAAAACAAACAACACAAAAAATTAGATTAACTTGACTTTTCAAAGGTCAGAAGGTTTCTAAATCTGTTAACAGTCCCCGTGATGATTATTTAATGCCTTAACTATTTGTTATGTCTGTTACAATTTAACCCAAATCTTTAATTCATTAAAATGAGTTGTTCTAGCTCTTCTAAAGTCCTTTCATTCCTTTCCAAATGCTCTCAGATTCCTCAGCTTTTTTTTTACATGATAATCTAAACAAAATGCAGTTTTTTGCTTTTCTCAACTCATCTTTATTTCAATTTCAAAGTTAAGTACCCAAATCAGCAACACATCTGCTGTGTCTATTATTTTTGCCATTTCTTATCTCCCTGCTGAGATACTTCAACTTGTCATGGGTCATTTGAGGATAAGAGTTCCCTGCTTTAAGCTGACTGGTTGTTACAAATCTGAAGTGAATAGGAATGATCACCATCCAGAAGTTAAGCAGTTACATCCATAGCATGTAGCTATTAATATGCCAACCAGTCCAACAGCTTGGAGTTGCAGGGAGGATGTGTGGAGGAGCGCAAAGATTTTCCCACTTAAAATGGCAGCTCTCAGAGTTGCCATAAGAAAAAATATTTCTGCCAGAAAATTTCTGTCTTTCACATAGCAATGAGGTTAACAGGCTTTAAAATCAGTCAGAGGAATTTGTAGTAAATAGGCAGGTAGAAAGAATTTGTCTAAAAGCTTGAATAGAATATTTCGGGACCAGTAAGGTAAATTAAACAGCTGGGAGACACCACAGGCTGAAAGTGCACAGATAAGATAAGGAGTACCTGGTTTGCATCAGCTGCAGAGGAGGGGAGTGGGGGGCAACTACAAACTCTGGAATGTCAAAATCCCCAAAGTCCCCTCTTCATTTTCAGGCTGTTTAATGATGGGTGTTTGTATGTAGTGACTGACTTTGGGCATTTGTATGTACCCACTGACTAGGTTTGTGAAAAGTTGGTTAAAATCGTTAACTCACATGCAATGAAATGGGTAGCAGCAGTCAAAGCATCCTCATTGGACCTAAACATACAGTATAACATCCATTCAAACTTGGTAACTTGACTTGCAGTATAATTCATGGATTTTTTGTATTTCTAGTGCACTTCTGCCACTAACCATTAGTCTATTTGGTACACAAGAAATGAGTAACTGAAAAAAGGCAAAATTCTATACTTATAGTCAAATCAAAACGTCATAGATGGATAGATGTCATTACCAATGTGAGCCAGCATCCAGTGCTCAGATAAAATATTAAAAATTTATTAAAAGCATCTCCTCAGAGTTGAAAGCAGAAAATATTTAATCAATCCTGACAATCAAAGCATGATCTAGTGGAAACATACACAAGATTCATTCCAGCAAAGAGAGATGGGTGGGCAAGTCTTCTTAACTTGCACTGATTTATTTCATATGTTTTGCTATTTGCACAGCTCCATTCCCAGGTCTCTAATTGTACCTGTAGACAAACGGGTACATAGGTCATCCCAAGTGATTCTCTTTATTCTCCTCTTTGAGCAGTTCTAATTAACCCAGAAAATTCTGTTCAACTGGAAATACCAGTATTTCACACATACTTTCTTCCCAGATTTGGAGAAGGAGTTGAAATAACACAATTTTGGGGAAGGGGGAAAGGAAATTAAAACAAACAGTAAAAGTCAGTATGAAAATGTTGGGATATTTAATTTGAATATTTCAGTGTAAGTGACTCTTCCACATTTCAGAGCTTCTCACACCAAGTATGAGAGAACAAGAATTCACCTGGGCTTCACAGATACCACATCATCCTACATTTCTCATACTCAGTAGGTTACAGTATATCAAAAGGATAAGAGAAGCACCACAGAAGCCAGGTGTGAGTTCCTCCAAGTCTTTACCAAACACTTGACATATATTTCTCTGGTCATCTAACAATTTACCCAGTACCTAGCTGTGTCCACAAGTTTTGTTTCAGGTATTCTTCTCCTATGAGTCTTTTCTTCTATTATTCCCAGATCAGCTTTCCCTGTCTTCCCATTTTTACTCCTCCCAGTGTATCCTGTTCACCATCCAAATGTGAAAATCTATAGCAAACCCATGAAGTGAATGTCACAAGGTCAAAATTAATGGCAATGGTGAGATGACCTGGATCTACAGGACAGATCTATACGGCAGCTCACACCAAGTCCTTCCTCATTGTGCAGTTTTGGTTGTGGCACTTCGAGAGCTGCACAGGACAGGTCTGATCACATCAGTTCCCACTGCCATTGGGCTCCAACCATCCCACACAGACTGGCACATTAATGGGTTTTCTCTTAGGCTTTCAGTTCCCCCATGATACATCAAACACTATCATCCTCAAAGACCTTTGTGAGAACACTGCTTATTATAAAATCATGGATTCATAGAATGGTTTGGGTTTGAAGAGACCTTAAAGATCATCTAGTTCCAACCCCCCTACCATAGGCAGAGACACCCTCTGCTTATCAAGAAGCTCTATCAGACCAAGATCATCTACTCCTAGTGTCTCCTCCAGCAAATTTGTATATTGTAGTATTAGCCAGGCTGCTGCTGAATTTTGCTGGAGCCTGTCCCATGTATAATTTTTATTTCTGAAAGATGCTTGAGACACTTTCACAGCCACAGACACTAGAATGTTAGTATACTGATAATATGTTTCATTAAAACAAAACCTCAATTTAAAATCATGTTCTGTATATGCATGGATTTTCAACTAGCGGTGCCAATCTCCTTGACTTCCCAAGACAGTTTGGTTCATGAGAATATGATTCCAAACCAATAACCTCAAATACAATGAAACTTCAGTGAAAACAGAATTAGGTCTTAAACAGATATCAAAAATCCTATTTCAGACATTGTTGACTGAGATAAGTATGTAATTTACTCTAAGAAATAGCTTTAAGGTACAGCTATAAAAATATCGGGCTGTGACTCTACAAAAGAAAACCAATCAATTTTATATTCTGAGGAAACAATTAAGATGCAGTGATGAAAAGCACTAAAAAATTCTGCACATGGGAATAATTGTGGTCACAGTGAAAGTTGAAGGGTGTTCTTTGAGAAATAATAGGCTAATGGGTAATTAAAGACCTATTGAAGACACGATACATCAAATAACACCCTAAAGGCTTTATGTTCAATCACCATGACTCAACTCTGTTATTCTCTGCTTATGAAATACTAAATAGGCAAGTGTAATGCCTTGTAGACTGCTCTAATGCTGTTTTCAAAGAGTATCCATAAGAGACTTGGCTCTGCCTTGCAACAATTTATTCTTGTTGTGTGCTGGCCTGTTTACTGAGATGTTTTTTGTATGACTACACTGGCCTAACTCACTAAGCCTCAGCCTGGAAAAAAAAACAAACTAATACTTAAAAATCCTTAGGAAACTTAGCCAGAACTGATAGCTTTGATGATGGTTCCACCATTGGCTCTGTCTGAGAACAATCAAGGACCCACAGCCATCCAAGGACAGCAGAACAAAGGATGCTGCTAACATTTTATGTGTGTGCCTCCAGAGACAGTTAGCTGTTGCTCAAGGGAAACAACAGAGGAGCAGAACCTCTTTGGCACATCTCCGGGGTCAGCCTGCTAGCCTAACGAGTATGGAGTGACTGTGGGCATACTTAAAATCCACTGTTTCATTTTAATTCCTTTTGGCTAATATCCTTATGCTCATTGATAAATAAATAAGTGTTTTTTTAAAGAAATGGGTTTTGGGTCACAAAATCCTGATGCAGCATGGCAACCTGCTTCATCATCCCAACTGCCGCAGTAGCAGGCAGGACCCATGAGCATAGTAATGTTGTATTTAAGATAAGAATGAACACAATTACATTGTAAAAGCAAAGAGTCATATAAATGCTGAGTGGGCTATAAAGTAGCTGCTATGTATTTCATGTTGTCCTGACCCACTGTCTCTCATCTAACTGAAATAAAGCTGTGCAGTGGGATGGACTTGTGAAAGAGGAACTTCTAATCAGAAAATCTGTATCTGCACTTCATTGCTAAAACCTGAGCATATTTGCATCTCTGACTACCTCATTGTGAATATAAATCAGAGACTAGAAGTGGCACATACTGAGGTTCACATCTATAATTCGTTTTGTGTCCACAAAATATTCAGGCATATATTTGTCAGGTGCGAATTGCTTGACTCTAAAAATTGTGGGCCTCTTTATTTATCAGTTTCCATGCCATGCATGGGCTGGATGGGAGCTGACTCCAGCCCAGCCTACTCACAGCTCAGCTGAGCTGTGTCACATCTTTCGTATCCCCTTGGCGGGAGACACAGTATTACAGCACCTCCGCAGAAAGCTGGGGTGACCTTTCTGAAAACAGACCCCCCAGATGCAGTCTCATTTTCATAAAATATCTTCCTTTTTCTTTTTTTTTATCTCTTGTACATAGACAGATATAGGTAAGTAATGAAAAACCTGGGCAGGACTCACAGATAATTAAATATTTCATCATTCTTTTGATATCAAAGCTTGAAACAAGAAGAGGTTACAGAGGGTTTTATGTAAAATACTTCAGATGGAGTCTAGCTGTATAAGAAAATACTGGGATGGATCCAGATACAGATGTGCTATCTACCCAGAAACTATTTGGCAAGTCAGTGAACTGTGATATTGTAAGAAAGTCTGGGCTTCAGTACAAGTTTTCAAAAAAGTGCCTGTTGGCTGAGCTACAATAGTAAAGCTGTTTATTGGCAGAGAAGTTATATGGGAAGCTGAAATGAAGACCCTGCTTCTTTTCCCACTGTGATTTTTTTCTCACCACAATTAATTTATTATAGGTAGTTAAGTCCAGACCTTCTGCATAGTGGTTGAGGGACAAAGTCTAGACATAATTTATTGGCCAATGCCTGGTGAAAACAGAATTGCAGCATCCACATTTTCCCTCTGTTTCTCTTTTTTCTTCTGCCAGACACATCAAGTACACTATATGCTAAGTATCTGGTATGTGAGCCCAAACTGACTGAGGAAGGGTTTCCTTAGCTAGAGCCATCCTCTATCACACTTTGATATTTTTCCTTCATGCTAAACAGTAAATATCAAACTAAACAATACCAGCAGTCTTTCACATGAGCCCATAGTAACATGCGGCAATATTCATCATGTCCCTCCATCTCACAGTTCCTGTTAGCTGGCTGGGTGTTTTTACTGTGCCACTGTGCACACTGACAAAGTAAAGCACAGTATGTCAGTGGCGAGTTCAGGAACAGAAATCCAAACCCCTACCTGTGTTATACAGGGGAATAGAGTGAAGTGTTGCAGAGAAATATCGGAGTAGCAAATGCTGTGGTATGGAAAGAGGCCAAGAACAGCAGAAGCCTGGCACTTGGAGGGTCAGCTTCCCATCTTCAGAAGGCTTTACAAATATTAATTTGACAATTCACTAAATAATCTTTAAAAGAAGGCCTAGTATAGGTTTGTGCAAAGGGGGAAGACAGCTGGGATTGAGAGTCTAATCTGGATTTGACAATCAAATCAACAGCACCAACGAAATTAGAACTAAACCTTTCTGAATCCCAGGGCCACAATGCATCAGATTAAATAACCCCACCTGCTGTGGGGACAGAAAGGTCCACTCTTTTCCATACAGCCATGCACGGATGTCCACAGCAGATCCCCCACTCACTCCAAACCTCTGGAGTATAGCAGGGACCAAGGGACCAGGTCCCACAGCCTGAATACAGTCTAGAACTGAATTCAGATTCATTCCCTTGAATGTATTTGCCTGATTAGTCCAGTGGAAATGCAGCTCTGAGACAGAGCAACAGTTTTGTTGCTTTTACGCACAGCCCAAGCAATCTCTGGGGGTGTAACTGGCAGCTTGCAGGGAAGCACAGGAGTTACTCTGCTGTTCCACCAAACCTCCACCAGCACTGGTGGTGCCTGGGGGTGGAATGGCCCCATTTGACTTCCAGCCTGTGTCAGGGTTACATGGCTGCCAGTCAGGGAATACCTTGTCTGCTCCTTTCTAAAATGGGTGTACATGGTGTATAAGCTACTGCAATGGGTAAAAGATTGTTATGATAAGGCTGGTTCATGGGATGGAGAAAAAGCTTTGACTTTAAATAAGAGTTGAGTGTATCTGTGCTGCTCAGCACTTGACAGAAGCACTTTGAAAGGCTCCCCCAAACTACTGCTGCTCCCAGCTCAGCTCACCATGCCCCCAGGGCTGGTATTGGCACAGAGTCCCTCTGTTCTACCTGCCTGCTGCACCTGCTTCAAGCTCCTCTTGGAGCCAGGTCAGCCAGTGAGCCTGATGTGTCCAAGCTCTTCTTCAATACCTTCTGCCCACCTGCCAGCAGGATGCCATCCTTCTGTGCTTTTTGTGTCCTTGTTCTCACCTCTAACAGTATTACTCCATTGGAAAAAAAATACTATGGGGCTACTTTAAACTGTTCCTAATTCTCATCCAGTTAGAAACACATCGTTAATTTGATGGAAGAGTAATTTGAGCAATAATTTATGGAGCAATAATCCAGATGTTTTCATGTGGTTCTCTCACAAAGCTGATGCTGAGATGTCATTAGCATGTTTGTGAATAAAAATCAGGTGAATTTGAAAAAAATGACCAATCAAACAACAATGCATAGCTCCAAAAGCAGAAAAATAGAGACCCTTATATAAACATGTACTGAAGTCAAAATGCTGATACTCAAAACAACCAAAGTAGTTCTTCAAAATAAAATAAGAACTAGGAATTTCTCCTAGCAACCTTTCCCAAGAATCTACAATACTAGCATATAGTGGCTACAGTAGAAGATGACCTGAAGGAAATAGAGTTAAGAACAGAAAATTTACAGAACAGATGCTGCAGATAATTCTACAAGACTGTAGGGAAAAATTCTACAAGACTGTAGGGAAATACCTCTAAAGTGTCCCATACCCCTCAGAGGAGGTATTACTGCTGACTCCCCTTCCAGAACCTTCTAATGTCCCTCTAGGAGGCAGTGGGGGAAAAGTTTAGATTTGTCCCAAAGGTTTGAGGGAGGGCTCCTCAAAAAAGGTATTGAGTCAGAAAGTCCAGCTGAAGTGCCTTTACACGAACACACGCAGCATGGGTAATAAGCAGGAGGAATTGGAAACCGTGATGGCACTGGAAAATTATGATCTAGTTGCAATCACAGAAACATGGTGGGATGATTCCCACAGTTGGAATACCCCTGTAGAAGGGTATCGCCTTTTTAGAAGGGATAGGCTAGGAAGGAAGGGTGGAAGAGTTGCCCTCTATGTTAAAAAGTGGATAGACTGTGAGGAGCTCTCTCTGAGAATTGGCCAAGAGCAGGTTGAAAGCCTGTGGGTCAGAATTAGGGATGGGGCTAATAAAGAGCAGCTGGTGAGAGGGGTCTACTACAGGCCACCTGATCAAAGAGAGACTACTTATGAGGCTTTCTTCCTTCAGCTGCAGGAGGTATTGCAGTCACAGGCACTCATCCTGATGGGGGACTTTAACCACCTGGGCATGTGCTGGGAAACCCACATGGCGAGCTGCAAGAGATCCAGGAGACTCCTGGAGTCTGTAGATGAAAAATTTCTGGTACAAATAGTTGATAGACTGATCAGAGGCGATGCATTGTTGGACCTGGTGCTCACCAGTCTGGGGGAGATCATTAAAGGTGTTAAGGTTGGAGACAGCCTGGGCTGCAGTGACCATGCCTTAGTTGAGTTAGCAGTCTCAAGAAATGTGGGCCTGGCGAAGAGTGGGATCAGGACACTGAACTTTAAGAGATCAAACTTTAAGCTGTTTAAGGACTTGTTGGCCAAGATCTCCTGGGAGGTGGTCCTTAGAGACAGAAATGTTAAGGACAGCTGGCTACTCTTTAAGGATGACTTTCTGAGAGCTCAAGGGCTCTCAGTCCCTCTGAATAAGAAAGTGGGGAGGAGGGGCAGGAGGCCAGCATGGCAAAGCAAGGACCTGCTGGTCAAACTGAGGGAAAAGAAAGGCAAATACAATCTCTGAAAGCAAGGGTGTGTAGCCTGGGAAGAATACAGGGATGCTGTTTGGACTTGCAGAGATGGGGTCAGGAAAGACCAGGCGCTGAACTTGGCAAGGGATGTTAAAAACAACAAGAAGGGATTTTACAGGTACATTGGCCAGAAGAGACAGGCCAAAGAGAACGTACCCCCCCTTGGTAAATGAGAAAGGAGAATTGGCTGCAACTGATGAGGAGAAGGCTGAGGTACTGAATGAGTTCTTTGCCTCAGTCTTCTCTGGCAGCCAGGATTCTCATAATTCTCAAATCCCAGAACCTTGCCTCCCTAGAACTCTAGGAGGGAACTGGGGGAGCAAATACCCCCCCACTGTAAGAACAGAGCAAGTCTGAGACCACCTCATGAGACTGAACGTCTACAAGTCTATGGGGCCGGATGACATGCATCCCAGGGTCCCGAAGGAGCTGGCTGATGTGGTTGCTGAGCTGCTCTCCATCATATTTTAAAAGTCATGGCTGTCAGGAGAGGTCCCTGGGGACTGGTCATGTCACTCCCATTTATAAGAAAGGGAGCAAAGAAGACCCAGGGAATTACAGGCCGGTGAGCCTCACCTCTGTGCCTGGGAAAGATCATGGAACACATCCTCCTGGATGACATGTTGGAGCACATGAGGGAAGAGCATATGATCCGGGACAGCCAGCATGGCTTCACCAAGGGAAGGTCGTGCCTCACCAATCTGGTGACCTTCTATGATGGAATGACAGCATTGGTAGATAAAGGGAAGGCGACCGATGTCATCTACTTGGACTTGTGCAAGGCCTTTGACACAGTCCCCCACCACATCCTTATCTCTAAATTGGAGAGATGTGGATTTGATGGGTGGACCATCCAGTGGATAAGAAACTGGTTAACAGACCGTAGCCAAAGGGTGGTGGTCAATGGGTCTATGTCCAGGTGGAGGCCGGTGACACGCGTTGTCCCCCAGGGGTCTGTCTTGGGACCGGTTCTCTTTAACATCTTTATCAATGACATCGATGATGGGATTGAGTGCACCCTCAGCAAGTTTGCGGATGACACCAAGCTGACTGGTGTGGTTGACACCCTAGAAGGAAAGGAAGCCATCCAGAGGGATCTTGACAGGCTGGAAAGGTGGGGCCGAGTGAACCTAATGAGGTTCAACACTGCCAAGTGTGGGGTGTTGCTTGGGCTGGAAGAATCCCAGACATAGATACAGACTGGGAGAAGAGCTCCTTGAGAGTAGCCCTGCTGAGAAGGACCTGGGGATTCTGGTAGATGAGATACTTAACATGAGCCAGCAGTGTGCTCTTGCAGCTCGCAAGGCCAATGGTATCCTGGGCTCCATCAGAGGAGGGGTGGCCTGCAGGGACAGGGAGGTGATTGTCCCTCTCTACTCTGCCCTCATGAGGCCCCACCTGGAGTACTGTGTCCAGATCTGGGGCCCCCAATACAAGAGAGATGTAGAACTGTTGGAGAGGGTTCAGAGGAGGGCCACAAGGATGATTAGAGGGCTGGAGCACCTGCCCTACAAAGAGAGGCTGGGGGAGGTGGGCTTGTTCAGCCTAGAGAAGAGAAGGCTGTGAGGGGACCTCATTGCAGCCTTCCAGTGCCTGAAGGGAGCTTATAAGCAGGAGGGGATTCAACTTTTTAAAACGATAGACAATGCCAGGACAAGGGGGAATGGATTAAAACTAAAGGAAGGAAGGTTTAGAATAGATATTAGGGGGAAGTTTTTTATAGAAAGAGTGGTGAGGTGCTGGAACAGGCTGCCCAGAGAAGTAGTGGATGGCCCGTGCCTGTAAATGTTCAAGGCCAGGTTGGATGGGGCCCTGGGCAACCTTGTGTAGATCCAGGCCTGAGGCTGGTGGCCCTGCCTGTGGCAGGGGAGTTGGAGCTCTATGATTCTTGGGGTCCCTTCCAACCCATGCCATTCTATGATTCTATGATGCTATTCCCCAAATACCCAGGAGTTCATTTACAGTATTAAACTCTTTGAAACTGCTTGAACACCTCAGGTGTACCTCTTTCATGCAGAATTCAGAAACATAAATGTGGGCTGCAGAGAAGATACTGAATGAGGTAGACGTTGGGCTGGGAAAATATTATTATGGTTATGACAAGTTAGGATAAGTAAGGACATCTCACAAGGCTTTCTAAGATTTGGGGAGGGAAACAATGAAGATGCAGACTTTCACAGGGATCAAAGTGGTTAACACTGTTAAAAAAATTACAATCCTAAACACTTGAGCCCAAAATCTTTATTTTGCCTCTTGAAAAAGTGACCCACAGTGCAAAAGGAAGTGAATGTTATAAATTCCAATTGAGTGATGACATTTTTGTTAACTACCTTATTGCTCACATATTGGCTATATGTCATATATATTCCTAAACCCTGCTCTTACAGAAAGGTGGGATCTTAACACATATGGATAAATATATCTTTTTTGTTGGAAGTTACTGGCTGTTGTAACAAATGTCCACCCAACCAACTACAGTGGCAAACACAAGAAGCCAAATCTTGCACTTCCACAGACACACAACTATGTGATTTCTTATCAGACAGCAGCACACAGGTGACTGTTCAAAGGTGACCTTCCAATAACAGAAATCAATAACATTCATTAGTATCTGACCTGCATTTTACTGGTTTATTCTTCTCTTTTACTTGAAGCAATTGTTTCAGTAGCCTAACCTTGTCAGTAACATCCTTACTAATATTAACACCGTTTCATAGAATCAAAGAATTGTCTTGGTTGGAAGGGACCCTTTAGAACATCAATTCCAAGTCACAATGCTTAATCGCATCCCCTCTGTTCCGCAAGTGACACAGGAGCTTCGCAATGATATTCCACCTAGCCCCGTTCCTAGCTTTCTAGCTGATTTCATGGCAATTGGGCTCATAGCACAATCCTCCATAATTCAGAGGGCTTCTCTCTTCATGTAATGCCTGAAGTTCCCAGCTGAGCTCCTGAATAATGAAAATCCTGTCCAGTTTCCTCAGAGTTTAGCTAACACATACTTCTTCTTTAAGACTAAGCTCAAAAAATCTGTTCTGTGTATGTCTTTTTTTTCTATTTCCACCACTAAATCACTGAAAGCTGACAAGGATTTAGATTTTTGGACTGACTTTCAGACCTTTTTATTTCTTCATTCTATCCACCATAGTGATAACTACTTCACATTTGTACTGAAGAAATGAAGTGTTATCTTTAGTAGTAGTTTTTATTATTGTTATTGTTATATCTGTTGTCAGGGGACTTAAAGTAAGTCATGATTTTGCATTTCTAGTTTTCATATCTTCATCGTTGTTACCAAACACCACAAACTGACTTAGAATTAATAAGCAGCCATGGGTATTCTTCCTAGCCACACACACTTTCTGCTGGGTGGCAAATGTCATTTGCAAGTGCAGCCTTCTCCATCCAGTGGAAAACACCTGTCTTGTCACCACTGTCAGAAGACACTGCAGTTCATTAAATTATATCCTTGATTTCCATTGATCTACTACATTATCATGAAATTCTCTCATGCAGCTCATTAGAAATGGAGATATATTTCACTGGATGTTTTCCTGAGAATCTCCACTGCCCTTGCAGTCAGGAAAGCCTGGTCTGGCCCAGCTATAGGGATACCTAAGCAATGCATACTTGTGTTTCCATTCCCACTGAGACCTCTCCAGAATTCCCAAATGGACCTTCCATGGTCTGAAAGGGGAATCATCTGATTGTCACAAACAATCATAACTAAGGCACCATGAGAAATTTTACCAGAGAGTTTTGGAAAAACAGAGGTTTTGGCATTTTACCACACACATACTGAAGGGACTTCATTACATGATTTTACAATTAAGAAGAAAACATCAAAACATATTGTCACATTCAAGTTAAAAACAATGGCTTGTATTGAAAAGCATCTGTTTCAAGTTAACTACAGATGTGAACTGTTAATAAAAACCATGACTATTATCATTGGTGTTTTTGTTTTAGCTCACTTTATATCATAGAAAACTTAACTGATTCAGGCATCTTTTAATAAAGTTGATCTTAATCCAATTAGGCAGGAAAATTCTGATATTTTAAAGAAATGGGTGCAGTTTTATTCAAGCACAAAATTTACCCTATTTTCTTTTGAAATACAAGACATTTTTTATCTGCATAGTATAAGAGCTATGTGACTGCTGTAGATACTTTGGGTTAATTCAACTGTCAAAAATAACTTTTTCTATATTTTTCCTACTTTTGGAGCTCTTTCACATGCAAACTGTCATGAGAACTGTAGTAGAGCATTTGATAGTCCCCCATCAGCAATTTGCAAGGAGAAGAAAAAGCAGAAAAACATTCCACTCCTTAGTTAATGCCAAAGTGCACTGTCACTGGGCGGAAGGAGAGAAAACTCACGCATCGGTCACAAATGAACACACGGACAGTTTATGAGTGCAGAGAGTACATAGCAAAAGAGCAAAATGCAGCTGACCAGACACTTTCAGTATCCTGTGGCAAATCTGCAAAGTAGCTTGAGAGAATGCATTTTACTGGATCAATAGGACTTGCATGGAGCAGTGCATGTGTAAGGAAAAGTTTCAATCTGTTTTTTCATGTGTGGTGTTACTAAAACTGCACAAAGTCCCAGCAAAATTATCTCAGAAGAATAAAAGAACATTAAAAGGTATTCAACAGCAAGAGATGCATCATATATGTGCAATACAAGGTTTTCTCTTGATGACTGTAAATCACTACTCACTAGGGTAAGAGGAAAATAAGACTGCAGAAAGACTGAGTGTTTTCCTTTTTGAAAGCGAGGCAGGTATCTGGCAAAGCTTTTAATTAATTCTTAAAATGAGACAAACAGGTTATACTAAGAAAATTACAGTATTTTAAATTAAAGCTATTTAATGGACACTTAAAGGAAAGTTCTTCCCCATTTGTTTTTTTTTCTAAATCAAATAAAATTCAAGGTTGATTTTTTTTTCTTTTCTTCTAACAGATTAGTAGGTATTCCTGGTTTTGAAAAAGGTCATCATTTTTTAAATAGTACTTATACAGTGCTGTGTTGAGTTTGTAGGAATCTCCAAGTTATTTCACTTCTGTTGAAGGCAGCATAAAAAAGATAGGCAAAAGATAACCTGATTACTTCTGTCACAAACCACAGTATATTAATACAACAATTAACTGAAACACCTTTAACACCCGGTAAACAGCTATTTCCTACTAATTAGTTCTAGGTTGAATAAATTAGTTCTAGGCTGGTAAAATGCGCTTATGTAGATAACAGCTGATAAGGTTACACAAAATGCAGCACTTGGATATAAGGAAAGGTGGTTTGCCTCACCGGTAGAGCAGTAGTTTTGCTGTATGCTTTCAAGATCAGGATGTGAACAAATATTTTGTTAATCTGAAGTTCCCAAAAGCTTACTGTGAGGATTTCTGTTATATAGTGAAATAATTCCTGCTGATCTCTGCATTTTTAACCTTAATATCATGTTGCTTTGTCTGCAGCCAACATACAAATCCCTGACATATAATGAGATGTGTCTCTCAAGGACCATGATGAAAATTCACATCTTTTCTAGTGAAAAATATTTTCCTACATATGAAAATGCTTAAACAAAAATTTAGTGACTGGATGCAGAAAGTTTCTTTTAGGCCATAGAAAATTACTTTAATCAGTGAATGTGATTTGCCTCCATCAGAAGACAAAACTTCTCAGCCAGTAGTATAGTTAGTCTAAAATGTGGCTTTATATTTGTTCTGCTTTATTGGTGCTTGTCTCTGTCTTATGAGGAAAAATTAATGCCTGCCTCTGTGTTTACAGAGATGGTTGGTTGAACAAAGGTGTTAATTGGTGGAACATTCATTCATTTAACAATACCTTCAACTGCCACACTATATCACAGATGAAAGGCTAGTCTGAAAATAATACTATGCAAAAGCACAAATCTAATTTTGTTTGACCAGTATGACCTGAAATGCTTCACAGAAATAGTTGTGGGAAAGAAAATGCATGTTCAAAAAGAGCTTAAAAATAAAGTTTAACAGTAACACAGAGTGTGAGAAGTTCCCATGATGAATGGGAGGCAGTTGAGACCACATCTTCCAGGGATATAGTGATATGTACAAACTCAGTTGTCTTGAAGCTCCAGAATAGGTTGTAAGAAATTAATAAACCCAAGATGTCCAGTTAGCCTGGTTATCTAAAACTATGTCACAGTCTCCAGCATTTCAGAATCTGACCCAAACAAGTTATCATTAATTTATCCTGTTTAAAATATGCATTGTGCAAGAAGAAGGCAGACTGGACTCTTCAATTTTAAGGGTCTTGTTTCAAACACTGACTTATTTTTCTGTCAGTATGCCAACAAATGTATGTTTAGGTAGCACTGCAGCTTTAAAACTTCCTGTTGTCACATAAGATTACAAATTTGTTGATTTTATATTATAAAAATATCCAGAAGAAAAAAAAAAAGAAAATCACACCCCAACAAGGAAATAATTACTATTCCCTCCCTTTTCCTCATGTCTCGTTTCGTAACATATTCTGAACCAACATAAATGTGGCTCTGAAGAAGGGGAGAAATTACCTCCTGGAGAGGAGATAAGGAGGCATTTGACCACAGGTATTCCCATGGAGAGGTGTCTACTGCAAGGACTGGATGGAAATAACATGCAGGGTTTCAGCTGAGATGTTTGTCAGACAGAAAAATTATGAGGATAAAAGAATAGTAGAAAACCAATTTCCTTGAATCCTCTGTTATTTTCATGCTAGTAATCACTTTAAATCAAAGTGTTTATTCTGATTGATTATCTTAAGCAAGCAGTACTCAGTTTTGTTTTGCTCATGAAATGGGATTTACAATACAAAACAAACTGGCCACCTTGGAGGAGGCCTTCATGCAGGTAAAACTTGTTGATGTTAGTGAACTGCTCTTTAATTGGTTCTAGCAAGGGAAGCACCTGTATCTATGATCCAGGTTAAACTAATACAGAAGTACCTTCCTAAACTGAGATGGAAATACTCACTACTAAGTACCACAGTCTTTGTTATAATGACAGTGACAAAAGAGCTTCAAAAAACAGCAAAGTGGACGTTTTGAAGTTCACACACACTAAATAAAGTACATCAAGCAGCACATTTGATGCTAAAATCTTCACTAAAGTAACTTTCTGCTCACAGTTCATGAAAAGTAATCTTACATGATATAATAAACCAAGAAGCAGCTACAAATTCTTCTCACATGTAAAATCTCTTAGTCTCAGTATGTGCTTCTCCAGAGTTTTACTTTAGCAAAGACAGCAGCATTGAGCCTAGCACCTTGGCCAGGATTTACAAAGGAAAAGGAAAGCTTTTTCCACTTAAAGTTCCTATCGACTGCACTGGCAGTAAATTTCTCATCATGGAGGGAATCCTATAATCCTACATAATAAATCTTTTACAGAGTTTAATCTCCATCATGAAAACCATTCATATGCAAGCACTGACCTTCCACCAGTCTTTAAAGAAATCAAAGTTATGCACTGTAAAATCAAGCTATCTCAAGCTAAAACTAATTCTGTAGCTCTTTTCCTTCTGTAAACACACTAATTCTTGTTTGCAGGGTCCCTTTGGTATTGTAAAATTATTTTTCTCATTCACCTAGTAGTCCTTATTGAGTAGGTGTCTTTTTTCGTGGTTTCACTATTTCTTTGAAACTGCTCATTTGCCACATAGCTTAAATTATGAGAAAGTAAAGTTTTCCTAATGCAGAAATGAGAGCTTCCCATATTAAAATGGTTAAGGGTCTAAACCAAGGATTCTATAACCTCTCCTCTGGCAGTCACCAGAGTTCAGGTAAGTAGTTAAAAAGCTCTCAGTCTGGTGTATAGCTGCTCCCAATGCAACTATCATCTGAGTTCAAAACCCAACAAAAGCTGGAAGTATAACCACTTCCTTTCCCATTTTCTTATTCATTGTAAGATGCAGAAACATATCTGAAATGCTTACGTTGTCACCCATGCCTCCCCCAGGGAATGCCATGGAGGAAAACTGCTGAAATACATTCATTTTCTTCCCTTAATTTATGCTTCCCATTTTGATCATTTTATGTGTATTATGAACTGCAAAGTATGATCTTCCCTGTAAAGGACCCAGAGCCAATTTATTTGCATCAGCATTACAAATTGGGGACCTGCAAGAGGAAATTGTTGATAGTTTAAATTCCACATTAAATCTGGCATGGTCCCTTTACCACATCATAAATCTTAATTTCTTTTTGATAACATAATATTGATCCAAGAATGCTCAACACCTTGTACAAATATTACTCCCTAACTAACAGCTTTTAGTTACTTCCTTTGAACTTATATGTATGGTAGCTATGAGACTGAAAATCATCTCAGTTTTCAGAGGCAGTCACATGGCTGGGCATTAATCAAACACCTCTTCAGTGATTCCCAGAATACTAGGTCACTTTCAACACTGACTGACATTTGAATTATGGGGCATAGGTGATTCAGAAAGTTCTTTCCCATAGTCTTGCAAGCCATCAAGTAGGAAAGTTAGGACGCAAAGTGATAAAAATTTCATCATTTTATTGATTCTCTGTTCCAGATGAGGAACATTTTCCTGCAATGCCTCCTAATAAATGGTAATTATTCAATACCTCCTTAAATATTAATTATAAAAAGTATAAAATAAGCCTTTTATTTTTGTTAATCAAAGTAACAGTAGATACTCCTAAATACTTATTAGTTCCTCATCACACTCCAATTCCTATAATCCTCACATTTAAACATACGTGAAAGATGACATCTTTGGGACCTCAGTGCTTGAAGCATACTTCTAAGCACCCTCTGCATTAAATACATCATTTTTTCTGAACTAACAGCTCGTCTGTATCTATGATCAAATAAGCAACTTGTGAACAGCATCTGTTAGCCTAAAGTGGGAATATTTATACAGGTCTTTGCATGGGGGTTATCCATAATATTAATGCTATGAGCCAATTTACCATGCAGTGCAAACATTTGGAAGTCTATTACTCCGGGATTGCTGCTTACAGCACCATAAGTCACTCCTGATATGAATGTGCAGAATACTGAGGGATATAGAAAGACAGGAAGATAGCCACAATGAGGTGACGTCTACTTCGAAAGGTAGCATGATGAAAGTGTTTAGCAAAGGTCCTGGCAACTGATATACCCTGTAAAATATGGCTGGCCTGTGGATTTGAGCATTTCCACATGTTCTGGGCAGCTGGCACATGTGTCACTCTGTGCCTGCTCAGAATTACTGGACTAGAGAAATTTACCCTGTGAGAAGGAAGCAGAACACAAGCAGAACTCTCTCAACAAATGTAACCATCACTGATTAAACTTAACGCTACTAGGGAACCACAACAAGATGACATTTAAATAGTCATTGACTCATTTCCCAGTGAGCAATGAAAACTGAAAGGGTTACCATATGCCATTAATTTAAACAATATCAGAGGGGCTTCATAAGAATGAGAAATGACTACCACAGGTAATTTGTACATATATTACGTCAGGTTATTTTTTAATCTTGCTAATATTTTTTACTAAAATGTTATTTTCTTGAATTGAACGCTAAGAGCGGAGGAGATATCATCTGTTGTCACCCCAGGTAGGTAATTACCAGGTTGAGACCATAATGTCAATAATTAAGGGAACTGTTATTTACTTTGCTTTACATATATGCAGACCAGATTCTTGGCTGGTATAATAATCACCATATCTCCCTCCAAGTCAGTGCAATCAAGCTGCATTAATTTACAGCCATTGGAGACTGAGATGATGCAGAGAATAGCTATTTTTAGAAGGTATTCTTTGGAAGAAAACGTTGTATTGTGGCCAAATTCTACACCCCTTACTCAGATGCACAGTCCCATTGGGATTAAGAGTAAGAAGACAAAAATGTGGCCCATCTTCTCAAGGTTATGTCTGAGAGTTGAACATAAATTCTGATGCAGCTTAATAATGATCACATTTGAGCTGTGTGCATACACATTTAAAACACCATAGAAGATTAAATTTTAAAAGCAGTGGTGTTTGAAACACAAGCAGGTCTGAGCTGAAAAGATAAGAAACCAATCCAAAGCATAGATGCTAACATTACTCTCTCTCTGTCTTACTCGACAGCTGCTTGTCTGAGGATCTGTCATACGGAAAATATGTGAATGTGATGAAACATCTGTTAATGTATCTCTTCTCCCACCCAGCTCCTTAAAAGCAAAAACTGAAGGCTTGTTACTATTTTCAATGTTGCCCAGACACTTGTTCTGTGCATCGTAGGACGGGAATGGTGGTGTCTCGAGGCTGCCTGCCTGCTTAAAGCTGGAATGGCAGCACACTGCAGTCATCTCAGGCACGTGGAGTAATACAAAGACAAGGTCTTAAAGCAGTGTGCAATCCTAAAATGTGCCATTCCAGAGGATTTCCATTTAGGAATATTTAGCACAAGGAGACATAAAGGCACAAACAGCTAGTTTAGCTTGCAGTGTGCTCTAGCTAAGGAGATAATTAATAGCCCAGCTGGTTGTGTTACCTCTTTTCATCTTACTAGACGGCCACTTCCCTCATCTCTTACGTGTTGATGACACATGGCATTTGTACCTACTGGAGACACTGAGAAATTATTCCTGGCATTTCGTTATTATTGCTTTGTTTCTTTACTGGAGAAACTGGGAGAATGTCAGCAAACTGGGTGCAATTAGGAAAAAAAACAGAGGCTCCTTTTCAGATAGAAAAGGAGAATGAATGTAGAGTCCAAATGCTTGTTTCTGTTGGCTTTAGCAATAGCCAGGCAGCTTCACAAACTTAATAAAATGTGCTCCCTTCTCCTTAATGCCTATAAAATATATATCCCTGTACAGAAACAGCAATCTCACACCAGACTGAGAATGCAATGAAAAAAGTATATTGGTTCAACTGAGCATGATTTTTCTACTGACAGAAAAGGTTCTTTGTGTCACTTCAAAATCTAATACTCAGTATATTCTCATTTGTCTGTTTTTTATCCCTGACTGTAAATGCAGCAGTATGCAGATTTGTCCACATTAAAAAAATTTGATTTTCAAGCAGAAGATGAGATGAAAATCTGCCTCAGTTGTTGTCATGATCTTCTATCTCAAGTTGACATGTTTATTCTGGGCATTTACACTGTAGTAGAGAATGCCATGAAGGAGCTGAGTTATAAATGTTAGTTTTGATTGAATATGACACTACAAATAAACAAGCCAATACACTCGAGAACTTTGTCATCCTCTTTAATCCTCTCAACACTGCAGCTGATACCCTTTGGCATTGGCTGCCAATAAATCCATAGAACGGTATGGGCATTAGACAGGCATATATGAAAATGACCCATATATGAAAATGACCCTAAATCCATAGAACGGTATGGGCATTAGACAGGCATATATGAAAATGACCCATGAATACCAGCTAATAAGAACAGTATTGAGATGTGAAACCATAGCACCATGAAAAACAGCATAAAAGCTATGGAAAAAACCAGTTGATGCTCACTGCAAAATTCCCTGCTACCTAACAGTCATACCTCTGTTTAAAGAAGAGGCCACATAGCAACAAGAAGACAGAAACATGCAAAATGTCTACGATCATTCTCAGATCAGCCCATGAAAGATTTCATTTAAAGAGCAGCCTTCATTGTGCTGCTCCCACTGTAAAATGGGTGTAGAGACAAATCTCATACCATGACGAAGGTGGAAAAATCATAGTAAATCTCCATGTCAGTGCCTTTTGTTTTTACTGCTTTGGATGTGCAGTTTGCAGAGCCATAAAAGCATGGAAAAACCTACCAAACAAGCAAATGGTCCTCTTTAACCCTTTGGCACTGGGCAAGGAGTGTCTGGAAATCTTGACTTTTAGTGTCAAGGGTATCAAAACAAAAAACAAAACAAAAAACCCCAAAAAACCCAAAAAAATAATCCAAGCTCGCAGTTCTCAAAGTCTGGCAAGAGAACTGGAGAACATAAAAGCTGTGAAAATGAGGCTAGCTAGACAAAAATAAAGGAAAGGATTGGCACTAGAAAATATTAGCTTTCTGATTTTTTAACAAAGAGAGGGTTTTTTTAAAAAAGATTAACTGTTTCTGCTTTGTAAAAGTGGTATTTAAAGCAGAAAATTAACAATTCACCTGATTATTAAGAAAATAGCAGTAAACTAGTCTTCATCAGCTGTCCTCTTATTGTCGTATTTCCCCATTCAAGTCAAAGTTCTAAATAAAGTGACATGACAAGATATTTTTGAGTATTATAAGGTCACTTTCTTTCCCGAGGTTGCAAATCTAGGCTTCAAATAGCTTAACCACTGTGTTTTCGGAGTAAGGTAGAAGTAAACTGTATTTTGAAATTTTGACAAAAAATTAACTGGTGAACTCCATTTAGCTGTGATACACAATTTGATTTGTGGTCCGATTGCTCAAGTGGAATCAATATAATTATGTCAAATAAAACTAATCGACCATGTAGTATGATACGGAATATTTATGTATTCATAATGTAACTAACTATAGTATTTTTTTATATGTGCAGGTATATATCTGCACAAGTGTGTAGATTGGCCCCTTGATTTTACCAACATATTTTGCATGCCTTGTATTGTCCTTTCCCCTGTACTGTCCTGGTCCCCATTCTAGGAATTTTTTTCCTCATCTCCCATATGTTGATGTGGGTTAATTCAAGGTTATCAGGGTTGCTGGACAAGTAGCATTCAAAACAGCATGTACCCGGGCTCAAGTGGTTTAAGTTGCACCTCCAAGCTTGAACATAAGTTGTGAACCAACCTCATCCCTTTCTGAGCACCTCCAGCGTGTTCAGAAAAGTTCCATGGGATGAAAACTTCCCTAGGGAGATGGTTGTGTCAGAGAACCTCTCAGTCTATCCCTGCACAACTGTCTGATACAGTAGGCAGCGAAAGAGTGGGTGACAACACCCACGGGCCCCATGGGGAGCCTTTGTAGAGCAGAGGGCATTGGGAGGCTTCCGAAGGCAGGCAGGCCACTCAGCTTGCTTTCCCCAGTCAAAGTGTCTAAATCCATCCTCAGCATTAAATCAAGCAGTTCCGAGTAATGACTGCAGTTCATTGTTGGTGAAATTAGGATAATAAACTCATAGTTACTTCATAGGGTTTTTATGAGGATTAACATGGAGGCTTGAGAAGAGCTCAGTTATTGGGACAAAAATCCCCAAACAAGGACCATTTCTGTAAGAATCATGAAGTACAATCTCTAATGTTCATGGTGCGAATAGTCTTCCAGCTAATTCCTCTTTTTATGTTCTTCCTTTCCAGTATTTTTAAAAAAAGAAGTTCATACTTCCAGATGTAGAGCTTCTTCATTTTACCCTGTCAGAAGAGTAGGAGTGTTTAGTTTTGTGTTTTGTTTGACACTAAAAAAAGAAGAAAATAGGTTACAGGAACTGTGACTACAAGATCTGCAGGTGTGTGTCCCATGATCATAGGCAGAGCAGCTGGGAGGTCAGGAAATTGCTGGTTTCAACTTTGGAGAGGCCATATAACAAATTCAAACTAAAATTAAACCATCTTCCCCTGGAAAAAAGCAAAAGCATTTGTTAAACCTGCAAATCAACAGATTGCATATTTTACCTGGACTGATTTTGAGCTATGTGTCTCTTCCTTCAAATTACATTTATATTAAAGGACATGCAGCTACTGTGTACCTTTTTGTTCTTTCAACTCTCTACCTTGATGATTACTGCAGTTGCTGTAGATACTGAAAGACTAAATAAGAGGCAAAACACTCTTTAAAGGAACCATGAACTGTTCATATACAGCTCTTATGTATTTCCAATCCAGCAACATGAAAAGTCTCTACTACTATATTAATAGGAAAAGGCTGAACAAGGAAAATGTGAGCCTGTTGCTGAATGAAGCAGATGAATTAGTGAGGGCAGATATTGATAAGACTAACCTGCTTATTGCTTTCTTTGACTCAGTCCACACCAACAAGGTGTCCCAGGCCTCCATGCTTACTGAAAGGGTTCAAGCAGCAACAAAGGATCCAGTCATGGAGTTCTTGAGAGCTCTCAAATCACCCAAGTCCTTGGGACCAGGGGGGTTTCATCCAAGAGTCTGGAGACAATTTGCTGAGGCTGTTACAAGGCTCTATTATCTTTGATATGCTGTGGAGATCAAGCAGATCCCCTGGTGCCTGGAGAAAGACTTTAAAAAAGGCCAAAAGGACAATTCAAAAAATTACAGGCTGGTCAGCCCCACTTTGTTTCCTTGGAAAATGATGGAGCAAGCCCTCTTGGACCAAATTTATGAGCATAGGAAGGAGATGAAGAGGACTGGGAGCAGCCAGCATGGACTTACCAAGGGTACATAACGCCTGACCAACCTCATTGTCTTCCATGAAAAAAAAATCCCTAAGTTTGTGGGCAAGGAAGAGCAGTGGATTTCATTTACCTTGACATTAGCAGGTCATTTGACAATGTTTTTCACCTGTATTCTTGTACCCAAGTTGGGAAAAATGGTGGGGGTAGACAACTAGATGGATTAAAAAACATGGTTCGATGGTTAGGTTCAGCAGGTAGTGATTAGTGGCTTGAATCAAGTTGGAGGCAGGTAGAAGTGGAGAAGTGCTATATCGTGGAACCTGTCCTGTTTAACAATTTTGTCTATAACCTGGAGGAGGTATCAGATCACTTGCACATCAAGTTTACAGCCCAACCATACTTATGAACATGAACAGTGGTCATTCTCTTTCAGCAAGAAGGAATATATTTTCAATGCACCTAATCCAGAGGCAGTAGTCCTTCTTTGTTCCAAGGTCTCTTTATCATGTGTCTCAGATCACCATTTTCTCAGCCTGCCCCTGCCTTTAAACCTTCCTTAACCTGTCTCAGTTTTCTCTGTTCCCCATTTCATCTTTTCCGCTTTTGCCTTTTTTTCCCCAACTCCCAACCCGCTTCTTGTCTCTGTTCCCTAACCAGTATCTCTCATCCCTGCTTCTCTGCTCCCAGTCAGATTCTCCTGGGAAGATATATATTTTCTTCTTCTCTGTCTAAATTTCTGAGCGGCAACCAGGAGAGTGTCAAGAGCAAAAAACAGGGCAGGCCCTGGATTTACCCTTATGTCCCCTAAGAGGCAAAATAATTTGTCCCAAGGACAGTGTCACACACATTTTGTATCTTCAGTCTGGCCCATTCTTAATGCATGTGAAGACTTCAGAGATGATGGTACTGACCTGGAAATGGTGTTTCTGGGTGACTCTAACAAATTAGGGTCAGGTTGGATTTTAGAAGGATAGCAGCAGTCACTCATTTTGGATCTCACTTTCAAAGCTTTCCAGATAAAACAATTTGGTGAATACTTAGACACAATTGAGATACATAGTGAAGTCTGTATAACGTTTAGTTGACACTGGGACAATATTAAGGCATCCCTGAATTCTTTTTGAGCAACTTTAACTTGAAAGATATAAAGAAACTTAAAGTAACATCTGAGGCTAAATCTGAG
This sequence comes from Laterallus jamaicensis coturniculus, assembly GCA_022605575.1. Lineage (NCBI taxonomy): Eukaryota > Metazoa > Chordata > Aves > Gruiformes > Rallidae > Laterallus > Laterallus jamaicensis. Next base: position 13,330,471 of record JAKCOX010000012.1, read on the forward strand.
CTGTTACCACCCGTGGCAACTGAAGAAGATGGTGACAATGCAAAATGGAAAGCAAACTTAACTCCCATTATAATTTTGTCTTCTTCCTAATACTAAAGATACTACCAGTTCAGCCACCTATGTATGTAATATTTCTTACAGAAATATGTACAAAAACCATCTCTTCCCTAGCACAAGTAATGGAGTGGTGCAGTAGTGTAACACGACAAGTAATAATTTTTAAAAATCAATTGAGTGAGTGATCCTAAGCATCAGACTGTAATACACCCAAGTGATCTCGAGGAGCAGGAGAGAGAATTCAATTCTTTCTCTACTTATTAAAGGATACAGTAATTTAAACAGGACTGTTCTCTCAAATCTAGGCCCTCGTTATACATCCATCCACGTTAATCCAAGAAACAGTTATGCTCATTAAGGATATCCAGTGATTTGACCAGATTCTACTATCCTGTAAAATGGAGCCTTTTAAGATAATTCGAAGGAAAAATGTAGAATTTTTTTTTTAAATCAAGATTTGAGATTTGTTCATTTAGTATTAATGAAACATGAAATATGCCAGCTGCCGAACTTGCCAATCTAGGCAGGTTTCCAGATCAGCCTGCTTTTTTCTTTAGTGGTGAAATGAAATAAAAATAACATTGGGGATTTTGTTTTGCCTTGCTTATTTTTTGTGAGCATCTGTGGAGGCTTTGTTTGTAATGATCTTGCTTAATATTATATTCTCCAAAAGATCCAGAAGTAACATAGCCAAAGATAGCTTCAATTATCCAATATAAAGCATGCAGGAAAACACAGTATTATGAATCTTTCTTGTTCTTTCTATATTTTGCATCTGTAATCAAGCTCATGTGCAAATAATGAGACTTAGACATCCTAATACTTGATTAGGCCTTTAATTTGGGAAGTGAGATAAGTAAGTAGTATCAGCTGGGCTAGTAATTAACTATGCATTGAATTGCAGTTTCAAAAATAGAGCCTAAGTAAACTCTCTTAAAAGGACTGGTCCCAGAATATCAGTATACCATTTGCATTTGTACATATGTTGTTAAAATATGTGCAGCCTTTGAACATTTTGAACACAGTGACATTGCCCAGAGAAACTGTGGCTTACCCCTCCCTGGCAGTGTTCAAGGCCAGGATGGATCGGGCTTTGGGCAACCTGGTCTAATGGAGGATGGCTCTGCCCATGGCAGGGTGTTGGAGCTAGCTCATCTTTAGGTTCCTTTCAACCCAAACCATTCTGTGATTCTACGATTTCCTTATATGCATAGGACAAAATGAGGTGGACATGTACTGCTCAGTATGAAAGAACATTTAAAAAGACAGGAATGGACTCAGAGGATTGCAAGGTGAGTGACCATCTCACATTTCATATCTCTGGTCATGTCTATTAGACAGACTGTGGTGCTGCGCATGGATATACAGGCTTGCTGAGCATGAAAAGCAGTATTGCTTTGGTGTCAGGGTTTCCCAGTGGTAGCAGGAAGTGTGGGGCACCTTTGGTGCTACTGCCCAGGCCTGGTTTGTTCAGAGATAATGGGGCCAGATAAGCCAAGAGTGCGTTGCATTAACAACAGTTGCAATGTGAAGGGAGCCAAAGTACAACACATTCTTCTCTAGGCAAACTAGTGTGAAAAGTCCAAAACATACTTCATTTCCAGACAGTAAAATACATATACACATATATACTCTAGTTGACTTTGCTCTGAGCAAAAGGGTTTGGACTAGACAATCTTCAGAAGTGCCTTAATGCCTCAGCCGTTCTGTGATACCTGACATGGGGCAAATGTCAATGTTTTCCATCTCCTCATTAAAATGCCAAGATATCACTACTTTAAAAACTTCAGAGTTAGTAAATGGAGGAAGAGCTGGAGAGAGAGTAGACTTAACTGGAATGTCCAAATAGAGATATCTACAAACAAAAAGAAATTTTAAATAGAAGAGCTGGAGAGTGGCACAGACAGCTGGTCTAGAAGAAAGCTAAACCCATTTTTAGCAATCAGGTTTTCTGGGGAAGAACTGGACAAAACAGTCATTGTGAATAAAGTATGTGAAGGCTTCAGCTGTATTTTTCTTTCAGTGAATCATTGGCAAGTATCTCCTTAGTTTTCAGAATTTGCCATAGCTAATTGTTCTCTAATTGATGCAAATCTATTTCCATCATGTATACAGAATACTGGCTATTAGTTATTTATAAGTAGTAGTCAGCTAGCTCTGTGTCATGACCAAATTTGTTGAAGCAGGAGAAAACAAACAATTTAGGAATAATATGTAATAAATATTCATTCTTTCTGCAGTGTGCTATCCCTATTTCTAGCTGAATACATACTGAAAGTCACCATTCCCTGAAGAGATATTAATAAAAAAAGAATTAAAATATATGTAAATAAGAAACGGAAAATATTTCTATGTAGCAGTTATCAAAATGTAACATATCCTGGGTCAGATATTTTAGATAGATGTAAAATCAGGATCATTCTAGTGCCAACAGTGGGATCACTGAAGTTTCATTGATTTATAACAGATCACAACCCTGAACTTTATTTATATTCTTTTTTTTTTTTTCATTGTTCAACACCATCACTGCAGAAGATTGGAAAGAAAGGACTTAGTAAGACCACAGTAACAGGCAATTCGAGAGTTGAGATGCAAATTGATTAAGGCACAAACAGGCTATTGCAGAAAGGCGGAGAAAAGGAAAGCCAGATTCTGTGAATGCTACTGTGATTGTGACGTGTGAACTTAAGAGCTGATGGAGATGAAGGGCAGAAAAAAGTCTGGGACAGCAATTTGATAATAACCTTTCAAAGCAGAAAAAAACCTGTTAACAACGTTCAACAAATTTATCTAAGGAAAGAAGTTAGAAACAGAGATTTGTCAACGGATTTCACCCAGAGCAGATTTTTTCACCAGATTTACCCTGGTGTCAATTTTGCTTTTTTTTTTTCTTCTTTTTAAACCATGAATTAGGGCAATGACTGCCTGGCTTTATCCCATTGATAACCAGCAAGGTATTCTTCTAGGGATAATAGATAGCTTGAACATGTGAAGCCCTTTCACAAATTTTCACAGTTCAGAGAAGAAACAAGCTCACCTGTATTTAAAAATGTATATACTGTCTACAAATATGCATCTGTGACAGAGCCAAAGGACCACAACTCTTGCTTCATCCACCCACCCACCATTGCTGCGATAATGCTGCGCACCCACAGGTGTGAACCAGCAGGTATACACACACACATGTTTTTTCTTCACCATCAGAGACACCTGAAACATAGAAAGAGGCTAGGTTTGATTTGTAAAATTCTTTAAAGCACAACACAACAGTAAATGCATGGGAAACCTGAGAAAGCAGAATTTTTGGAAGAGTAACCACTTCAAACCTAGTTGCCCATGTGCAAAAAAAGCATACTCAGGAACCCACTGTTTGATAAATTGATACTAGTCATATATAAAAGTTAACTGTCTGAATTACATACAACATACAGCAAAGTTAGTGGAAGTAATTTACATTGACAGCTTTTCAAAGCAGCAAGTTTTACTTGATCCAAAATAAAATTTTCAAGAATACAGCACAGCTGTTTTAAACCTACACTGCAAGTTCCTGGAGGGGAAAAAGAAATAGGAAGAACAGACGAAAATGACTGTAGAAAGGGAAAGGCATGGTCTCAGCCAGCTCTTTTATCTCCTGTTTCTCCCTGTGACTGGATACTCCAAGGTAAGGAGAAAAAAAAATAAAATATATATATATATGTATTCAGAATGGGTGAGGACACAGGCCTGCAGTCAGGAGAACTGCTGGGGGTTGTACATGATCTTGTCTTTGTTGGACAGTCAAAATAAACACAGAGCTAGAGAACATCAGGATAGAGCAAATAAAGAAACACTCAGAAATGAAAACAGTATCCAGTACAGCTTGGAACAGAGAAGGAATATGAAAAATTCTCCCTTTGCATGGCCTGAAGAGGCAAAACGAAGGGATACTCAAGAAAAACAAGCACAAAAGCATCCCTGACAGATCCTGTGGCCTGAAAGGAATGGCTCTGCTCACAGGAGATCATGATCTCCTCTCACTGAACCCTCACAGTTCCTCATGACTTAACACCAGTTCAACTGGGCGATAAAACTCCTTGCAAAGATACCAGACAAGACCCATGGAGGCATGTGTCACTCCTCCCCTAATTAGTTCAGGCATAAAGAACCTGATCTAAGAAGTGCTGACATTCAATCAAAAGTCAGACAATATGCTCATGAGTAATAAGCACCGTCACGTTGTCAGGATGTGCCAAGACTTCCACTGAAGTACATGCTGGAAAAGTGGAAGGAAGGCCAGAAAGGCAATTGCACAACATATGTGACAGAGGCTCAAAAAAAATAAATAGCTCCCTTTAAATAGCCAGAAAATAGCCCTCCCTAATTCCCCTGTGCAATGCAGAAGGGACAGACAAAACACCATTTTGCACTAAGGCTGTGTTTCACCTCGTACAGTAGCCGAATGCAGGAGTCTCTAGGTGCCACAGTTATTCATAAACTGCATGGCAAAACCTTTGTACAGGACAAATGAAACTAACTCAGCATGTGAATTAAGCACACCAGAGTTCTAAAGGGCCAGAAGAAGGTCAGCAAAAACTGACCCGTTTGGAAAACAAGTCCACAAAAGCACAAGTCATCTTTCATCCAAGCTAGTGGAAAACTACCTTGCTGCACTGGGGTAGAGAAGGGACAGCTCTCAAGGTCTTCAGCATCCTGAACCTGTCTTGCTTTTTAGGTAACAAGATCAAAAAGCTTCAGTGACACAAGGACTGCAAAACTTTCTCCCTAATACTTTCCCCAGAAACATGTAGCATCCAGCATGAGACACAAAAATAAAGCCTATGGGAAAACTAACCAGGGACTCTTTCCCTCAAGATAGGTGTCTGAAGAAAAACAACTCAATCCCTGAGCATGTCCATCCCTGCTCAAATCTGTTCATCACCAGTGCTAAATGACGTATGTGGCATGTATCACCAATAAAAATATCAAACTTTTACTTCTTTCTCCAAAAGCTGTAGTTTCCTCAAGCAAAAGTATAACTATCTCCTATCAGTGCCAATCCTCACTAATTAAATGACTCTAGCCATTGCTTTCAGTAGTCTAATTTTGCTCATCACTCAGATGTCTCTCATGACATGACAATACGTAGTGACAATAAATTAGAGTAAATTCTAAAAATCATACCATTACCTTTCTACTATAATTTCATTTCTCATAAAAAAGAATCGAATACACCTTTCAGCATTGGACTTCCTGCAGACCAGCTCCTGTAGACTTTTAAAGAGGTGACATTATCTCCCTATAAAATATTCTCCCATACAAAGATCATATCAATCACACAGAAGATGCCACAATGAAGTAAGATGTACAGAAACTGACAGTTTTTTACTAGAAACCAGGTGCATACTAATAAACATTAGTATAATGTATCCAGGGGTGTGACAGTCTCCCGTTTGGCGTCTTTCAAATGAAGGGTCTGGTTTGGATAGTAGGTGCATGGACCTGACAAAGAAATGTTCAGTTTCTGTGGGCCGAGAGCAGGGCAAGCTCAGGAGAGATGACTAGGATGGGGGAGGTCAGTCCCTGCCCAGAACGTCTTTGAATAACACAGACTGCTGCGAGTGGAAAGGTCATGCGAAAGGCCAGATATATTATGAGCTTCCATGCTGCCAAGATACCTGGAATACCACCTCCATGCCCATGCACACCACTATAACCTTTCTCTGATAATAAAACTGGTGCGGCCTGGCTCTGCCTAAAGAATTGGAAGCACAACTGAGGCAGAATTTGGTGTCACAGTGATAAGAAAAAAAAGAAAAGAAGCTATAAGAGCAGATACAGAAGACAAGGAGCCTGGTAGAGAATGCCTGTGAGTTTCTGTCTCCTCATAAGACAAGGAGAGCATAGATTCCTAATAGCTTCTTTTTATAAAGGGCCTTCAAGTAAGATTGTTGGGTCTTTTTTTATCAGTGAAAATCCTTATTATAAGCTCTTTCATCTCTTTATCTGGCAAAATAATCAAGAAAAGGTTCTGATTTCAGTACTTGCAGCTCTAAGTACAAGTCTTTGTATCTTTATACAATCCTGTATTTACCACCAGCTACATTGTGTAGCACACAAAAAATATTACTTTCCACGGGTCCAATGAAATATTGCTGTCTTCAAATTTTCAAGTGGATTGTAGCAGCTAAGGTCATCCCTACAATGTCAAAGTAATTTTGATATGTCATGGACATGAAAGTTCAGCATCCCCTCGGGACCCACATATCCTGGATGAAAGTAGGAGTGTTTGGGGAATGAAGAGCTTCCCTCTAATTGAGGTAGGGGTGGTCCAGGAGCAGCTCAAAGGGATTAATGCACACAAATCCATGGGCCCGGGTGGGATATATCCACGTGTGCTGAGGAAGCTCGTGGAAGTGATGGCGGAGCCACTCTCTATCATCTTTGTCAGGTCTTGGAGAACAGAAGAAGTGCCTGAGGATTGGAGGATAGCCAATGTCACTCCAGTCTTTAAAAAGGGCAAGAAGGAGGACCCCAGCAACTATAGGACAGTCAGTCTCACTTCTGTCCCTGGAAAGGTGAGGGACCAGCTTGTTCTGGATGCCATCTCCAAGCAATCGGAAGAGGAGAAGGTCATGAGGAGTAGTCAGCATGGATTCACCAAGGGGAGATCATGCTCGAGCAATCTCATAGCCTTCTATGATCTCATCACTGGCTGGGTAGATGGAGGGAGAGCAGTGGATGTCATCTACCTTGACTCCAGCAAGGCTTTTGATGCTGTCTCCCATGATATCCTGATAGAAAAGCTGAGAGAGTACGGGATAGATGAGTGGACAGTGAGGTGGGTTGAGAACTGGCTGTCGGACCGGGCTCAGAGGGTCGTGATCGGTGGAGCAGAATCTGAATGGAGACCTGTGACTAGCGGTGTTCCCCAGGGATCAGTGTTGGGTCCAGTCCTGTTTAATATCTTCACTGACTACCTTGATGAGGGAATAGCATCCACCATCAGCAAGTACACAGATGATACAAAGCTGGGAGGAGTGGCTGACACGCAGGAACACTGCGCTGCCACCCAGCGAGACCTGGACAGGCTGGAGAGCTGGGCAGGGAGAAACCAGATGAGATTCAACAAAAGCAAGTGTAAAGTCTTGCACCTGGGGAGGAACAACCGTCTGTATCAGTATAGGCTGGGGGTTGACCTACTGGAGAAGAGCTCAATGGAGAAGGACCTGGGGATCCTGGTAGATGACAGGTTGTCTATGAGCCAGCAGTGTGCACTGGTGGCTAAGAGGGCCAATGGGATCCTGGGATGCATCAGGAGGAGTGTGGCCAGCAGGTCGAAGGAGGTGATCCTCCCCCTCAACTCTGCCCTGGTCAGGCCCCACCTGGAGGATTGTGTCCAGTTCTGGGTTCCCTGGTATAAAAAAGACAGGGATCTCCTTGAGAGAGTCCAGAGAAGGGATACAAAGATGATTAAGGGACTGGAACATCTCCCATATGAGGAAAGGCTGGGTGAGCTGGAACTGTTCAGTCTAGAGAAAAGAAGACTAAGGATGAACCTAATCAATGTTTATAAATATCTTAAGCATGGGATGCAGGAAGAATTAACCAGCGCCTTTTCAGTGGTCTGTGGAGACAGGACAAGGGGCAATGGCTGCAAAGTGGAGCACAGGAAGTTCCGCACCAATATGCGGAGGAACTTTTACACAGTGAGGGTGACAGAGCCCTGGGACAGGCTGCCCAGGGAGGTGGTGGAGTCTCCTTCTCTGGAGATATTCAAGACTCGTCTGGACGCCTATCTGTGCAGTATGAGCTAGGGAGTTTGTTTTGGCAGGGGAGTTGGACCCGATGATCTCTCGAGGTCCCTTGCAACCACTACGATTCTGTGATTCTGTGATTCTGTGATTTTCAAATATTCAACTATTCTAAATTTTGAGAAAAAATGTTCTATTGAAGTCAGTATTCATCTTTTCAACACAGTCTAACAGGAGCTGTGGACACTCAGCAAGTCTGAAAATTAAGAACCTAAAGTTAAAGGAGTCTTTTCACAAATGTGCATATATTTTATATATAAAACTGGCTGGACGGCCTGGCCCAGAGAGTTGTGGTGAATGGAGCTAAATCTAGCTGGTGTCAGGTCACAAGTGGTGTTCCCAGGGGCTTGGTGCTGGGGACAGTCCTGTTTAACAACTTCATTAATGATCTGGACTAGGGGATTGAGTGCACTCTCACTAAGTTTGCAAATGACACCAAATTGTGAGGGAGTGTCAATCTGCTGGAAGGCAGGAATGCTCTGCAGAGGGACCTGGTCAGGCTGGATCGATGGGCAGAGGCCAGCTTTATGGGGTTCAACAAGGCCAAGTGCCAGGTCCTACACTTTGGTCACATTAACCCCAGACAACGCTACAGGCTTGAGGCATAGTGGCTGAAGAGCTCCCTGGAGGAGAAGGTCTTGGGGGTGTTAGTGGACAGCCTGGTGAACGTGAGCCAGCAGTGTGTCCAGGTGACGGAGAAGGCCAATGGCATCCTGGTCTGTATCAAGAATAGTGTGACCAGCACTTCCCTAAGTGATTGTTCCATTATACTCAGCTCTGGTGAGGCTGCACCTTGAGTACTGTGTTCATTTGTGGGGCCCTTACTATAGGAAGGATGTTGAGGTGCTGGAACATGTCCAGAGGAGGACAACAAAGCTGGTGAAGGGTCTTGAGCACAAGGCCTGTGAGGAGCAACTGAGGGAACTGGGGCCTCTTGGTCTTGAGAACAGGAGGCTGAGGGGAGACCTTATCGCTCTTTACAACTACCTGAAAGGCGGTTGCAAAGATGTTGGGGTTGATCTTTCTAGTGTCAAGCGATAGGATGAGAGGGAACGGCTTGAAATTGCACCAGTGGAGATTTAGGTTAGGTATCAGGAAGAATTTCTTTACTGAGAGGGTTGTCAAGCATTGGAACAGGCTGCCCAGGGAGGTGGTGGAGTCACCATCCCTGGAGGTATTTAAAAGGCATATAGATTAAGTCCATAAGGACATGATCTACAGGTGGACTAGTCAGGGTTAGGCTATACGTGGACTCGATGATCCTTAGGGTCTCTTCCAACACAAGTGATTCTATGAGTCTATATTCAGGCATTTCAGCAAATAGATAAGTAAGAAGAAAATGTGTTTTTTACCAACTAATCAAATGTGAAGTGTTTATGTTTTAAAAACATTAATTATCTGATGGAAGAAAAGAATGGTTAGAGATATTCATTCACGCAATTGAAAAATCAAAATATTTGGAGGAGTATTCCTCTCAGTTAAGTCTGGAAAACTCCTGTTATGTATCTAAATCTGAGTAAGTCACTCTACGCTCCTGTGAAGCCAGCAGTAAGAAAGTAATTACTTCTGAGGAGATACTATTTTTTTTCTTTGTTCTTACTCTTAGTTTCTGTGTAAATCAAGAGAACCATATTTTGAAAGTACTTGGTCCTCTGGGAATACATAGTATAACAGTTTTAGACTGCACTGACATTGTAAGGAAGGAGGGGAGATTTACTTCTCTGATAAGGCTCAGACAGAGTAGCTGAGATGAGAAGGCACATCCTCTAACCCAACCCCTTCTTGAAGCAGGGCCATGTAGAGGAGTTTGCTCTAATAAATCTATGAACCTTTTGGGACACTGGTGCACGGAGGCATCAGGCAGGATGATCACAGCCTTACCAGCAAAATTGAGCTTCACAGACAACAAGATAACAGCAGTGGTGAAGTTACAAGGAAGTTCCTTTGACCAGAAACACAAATATTCAAAAACAATGAAAAAAAAATTTTAAAAGTAAAATAAAAAGAGGTGGGGAGGGGACAGGAAAGGACACAAAAAAGTCATGTAATGGCTTGGTAGGAAAATCTTTTCACACTTCAGCCCACTGAAACTAGACTGAAGCTCCACCCTGGGTAATGTCTGTGTTTTAACTGTTGATAATTGAAATGGAGCACACCAGCCTTTACTTATCCTGCCTAATGAATGTTATCGTGTGGAAAAGGTAAATCAATAACAGCTGAGATCAAACATACCAATCTCCTTTTGAGTCTACAATGCTGTCATTTATATAAATCTTTACAACTTGACTGCCCTTCTCATTTAAGTGCAGTGAGTGAAACATTACTCAGTACAAAAGACCTCTCTTACGAATTCTCCATGCTGTTTGAAAGGGTAGCCCAAATGAATTGCTGGAATGACCGTTGAAAGGGCTACTCGTTAGCTATGACTGTCCTTGGGAATTAGCCAGACGTGAGGTAACAAGACCACAAAGTGCTGTTGGTATTGGCAGCAAAGCCAAGGTTCATCATAGTACCTCTTGTCTAGACTAGGGATGTAAAAGGAAATAGAAAACAATTCTTTGACTATATGTACTTCATGTTCCATCCCCTTTTTCTATAGAAAAATGCAAGACATTTGGAATTTTTCATTTTTATTTGGGAAAGACAAATTTGGAAACCAGAGTGACTCATGCTGGAAAGTGTCTGACTGGCATGTGATAGCTGGCTAGCTCCAGAAAGTTAAGGCCGTAGGAAGAGTTTGAGGAAGGCATGTGCATTCAGATTTTAATGTGATTTAACTCTTAGTTCCCTCATCATTCATTTTTCTTTATTCATAGTGTAGATGACAGGGATGTCCCTTACATAGGCAATCTATCCGTTACAAGCAAGATCATGTACACCAAGAGGTCCACATACCCTGCGAATAGGAGTTTCAGTTTTAGGAATGTATTGTGGTGGCTGAAGTAACTCGGTCCTACTTTCTTTTGGGAATAGTAGTCACCGCATCACTTCAGCCACCACATCTGTGCTCTCCCTGAGCCCTCAGCATTTACCCATTGTCACATTTCCTAGTAATAAATCAACTGAAAATTAACCATCTACTCCTTAGGATCTTTTTAGTGTCCCTACCAATGAGGTTAAGGGGGAATCACAGTGCTCCCTGCTCGACTACCATCTGCATATTGAAAAAAAATTCTGTTTCCAAAAGCGTGTCTTGTTCTGCACTTTCAGTTCCAGTGTGTGCTGCACGTGTCCTTCATTGTGCTGAGAAGTGCAGAAGCTGATCTTTCCTATCTATTTATCATTCCAAATAAAAACTGATGTTCTTGCAGACAGGCATGATTTTAGCAGCAGGACTGATGAGACTCACAGCAGTTTCCTCTAAACCCACTTACCATTGTGTGCATGCTGCAGATCGTATGACACTGTAATGCAACCCCCTAAAAAAGCTTCCCCCCACATCATTCTCATGTTCCCATACCTCAGTCCCAGTGCTACCATTCAGGCACAGAGACTAAGAGCTTTCTGTGCCAGACATTTGCAATATTGGAGTCATACCAAAGCAGGCCTTTGTGCTCTTCATGCTGCCTTCTGCCTGTTCCTTGGGCCTTCCTGTTTTGCTGATCTTTGATTGTCACCTCCTCTCAGAAGTCACATCCTCATGCCCCACCCATGCCAGGCCATCAAAGTTGTGTCAAAGCTTTATATTTACAGACATATGGATCAGACACAGACTTCAAGGAGTACCAGACACCAAGCATTTCTTACACACAGAAACAACCACATAGTTGTAAGCAAAATGGACATCTGCATCCCCTCCCTACCTCCTTCTCACTCTTATCTGAGCTGATATGAAGTTTCTTATGGATTCAAGGGCCCCTACATTCCCTGCTCACCTTCTTCTCTCCACTTGTCTTCTAAACAACTGTCCAACCATAAATCTTCTTCTCAACTCAATGCCTTTCCATGTCCTTGTTCAAACCTTTCTTTATGTGATCTGTGAAAGACTATCTCTTTGATGGCTTCCAAACCTCCTTGTCATGTAAGCAATGATCTCATGAGGTGTTCTACAAGACTCTCCATCACTGAATTGCTCTTCCTCAGATTCAAATTTGTATTGAAACATTCATTGAAAGATTGAACCATTAGATTGTCCATGAGAGAATGCACACGTGAAGTCTGATGTTCAAGGATTAGCAACAACTCCTATGTGAAACAGAACTGACAAGTCATCCAAATCATGACAAATAACCTTGGAAAGCTAGAGTTCTCCCTTACATGGCTGATTTTGAAAAGGAATGGCATAATAGACAGGGAAAATGTTTGGTAGTGACAAGACAAGAGCTGGAATAAAGGCAAGAACAGAGACATAGAAGAACAATGAGTGTGGCTTCAGCAATGAAATCCTAGTCTGGCTCCCAACTTTCATGTTAACGACTGTGGTGCCAGACATTTTTATGCTTCACAATTGCTTGGTTTTCACTTAGGGATTTGCACATGATTGAATCTATTGAGAGACTGTGCCTTGGCCTTGTATTTCTAAGATATATTTCATTCCTTTTACATACACATTACTCATCCTACTCACAGACTGGTACTGTGTTTGATATGCAATCTGTATGTAGGAAGCATTTCTTTTGGTTCACTTAAATAAGAAATGCAATCCCCATCTGGTGTCCTGATCATCCATACATGGAATTTTCATCCACCTTTTAATCTGCTCTGAAACTAGTTCTTCATCTAATACTTTGGAGTGTTCAGGGCATTTTTTTCTCCTGTGTGTCCCATTTCTGATTCTTTCTGGACCAGTGCCAGAAGTTTTACAGGGAAAAGCATCTCTACATGAGAATAAAAGCCTATTTCAAAAGGTTGAAATACTGTGGGACAGGTATATGATCTAAAGCCAAAAACCTCTCTCCAGCAGCCTTATCGTTATTTACACTCAGTCACATGGCAAGACCATAAGTCAGATCTGCATAACTAACTTTCATTCTCTGCATTAGCTACAGAAATGTCTGTAAAATAGCTCACTCATCCAGGATTATTCACTGTATGTTGCTAGGCCAGCTGAAGAAAAAAAGAGTGAAAAGCTCTTGCAGAGCTGAAACAAGGGCAAAGCAATTATTTTTGCGTAATTTATTCCTTTACAGAAAGCTACAGTTTGGGATTGACCAACAGATTTTCCAAATTTGCATTAAATCTAGAAAATAGTTAGCCCTAAGAAAAGGTGTAAAAACTTATCCTCATTTTAAGTGTGATGATTCTTCTTCTATTTAACTTGTATTGATTTAAATAAAGTTTTTAAAGAAAAAGACAATTGCATTTGGCACCAAGTTGTAGTCCACTGAGAAAAAGGTAGGATTTTTTTATTGTGATCATAAAAGAAGATGATTTTTTGAAAATAAAATTGTATTCTTGCTTACTTTTCTATTTTTCTATTGGCTGAAAATGCAACACTTACGGTGCCCAAAGAGCTTTGAGATCAAGATGTTCTTACCATCCTGATGGCTGTACCCACAGAACTATTGATTCTTCTGTCTTCTAAAAAACTGAATAAAGTCTTTGTCTGGTTTCCCGACCAGTGTATTTGAAGAAAGTGATGAAAACTATATTTAAACTTTAATACTTGTAACAGTAACGTCTGATACAATGTTTTAAAAAGAATGTAAAATTCTATGTCTGAATATAGTTTTCCGGTACTTTGTAATGCTTTCTGTTCACTTGACTAGTGACAGAACCCCTGCCAAACCCCTGCCAGAGCAGGATCACCTAGAATGAATCACACAGGAATGCATCCAGGTGGGTTTTGAATGTCTCCAGAGAAGGAGATTCCACAACCTCTCTGGGCAACCTGTCCCAGTGCTCCATCAACCTCACAGGGAAAAAGTTTCTCCTTATATTCACATGGAACTTCCTCTGCTCCAGCTTGCATCCGTTACCACTTGTCCTATCACTGGTCATCACTGAGAAGAGCCTGACTCCATCCTCCTGACTCTCACCCTTTACGTAATTATAAACATTAATAAGGTCACCCCTCAGTCTCCTCTTCTCTAAGCTAAAGAGGCCCAACTACCTCAGCCTTTCCTCATAAGGAAGATGTTCCACTCCCTTCATCATCTTGGTGGCCCTGAGCTGGACACTTTCAAGAATTTAATCATTAAGAATAAGACAACCTTGTTTTGCAGTGATCAGCTAACTCCTGTAAGTGTGCTGGGCTGTGCTTTTCTTTACCATGTATTATTTTAGCTATCTAAGACAGAGTAATCATAAGAGTTCTCTCAAATTGAAATACTCTTTTTATATCACAATAGTAGACATACAGTGTATCTTGTATAAATGGCCCTATTATCACTCTAACTATTACAGGCAGGTTTTGCAAGGTGATATACATTAAAATGAGCTTAGTATGGCTCTTTGCCTGGTAGAAGCCTATTTTCAGTGTTTTTATTTCTTACTGAGTTCCACAAGTGGCTTTTGCATTCTAAATCTGCATTAACCAACCTGTGTAACACTGCAGTCACAGAATCACATATCACAAAAAAATTTATGTTGCAAGAGACATTCAGAGATCATCTAATACAACTCCTTTCTCTAAGTAGGGTCAAGTAGATCAGATTGCTTAGTGTGTGTCAAATTGAGCCCTGAATATTTTCAAAGACAAAGGGTTCATAGCCTCTCTGGGCAGCCAGTCACCCTCACAGTGACATTCTTTTCCTAGCAACCAGAATTTCACAGAATCACAGAATCAAAGAATCATCATCTCTGTTGTGTCTTGTCCTCTGACTGTGCATCTCTGTACACCACTGTGCCCAGCTACATGTCTAAATGAAGCAGTTGAACACAGCACTGAAGTCTCCAATTTGCTTTCTCTTTTGAAGGTTGAAAAAGTCCTTTTCATTCAGCCACAACCAACACATCCTTTCTCTAGCCCCTCCCATCTTGGTGACATCTGATGGGACTCATTCCAGTTTGTTGGAGAAATCATACGCATCCCAGACCAGAAGGGGTCTCAAAAAGTGCCAAATAGAGCAGAAGAGTGACTTTCTTCAGCGTGCCAGCTACAGTCTTAACTGAGCTCTTCATGATGTCATTGGCCTTTGTGCCCTGTACGGCAAGGGCACATTTCTGGCTCATGTTCAATTTATTGTCCATCAGGACACTCAGCTCCTTTTCTGCAAATCTATCCAGTTGGTCCCCAGTCTGAACTGTTGCATGGGTTTATTCCCTTACAGATGCAATGTTTATAATTTACTTTTGTTTAACTTGTAAGGTTCCTGTCAGTTCATTTTCCAACCTCTGAAAATCAGCCCTACTCTCCAGTGTATCTACACATTATAGATGTCAAAGATGACATTGAACAATATGAATTATGCCTATATATACCTTTTTTTTTTTTTACAGTATATATTGTTTAACATACTTGCCCTGCTCAATTACCAGCAGAATTGTGCTCTTCCTCCTTCACCTACCTTCTTTGCAAGAGATCAGGCTTAGGTGATCAGGAGGAAGCTCCAAATGCTCTAGTTCTTCACACTGTACTTCCACAGCTGCAGATGGTCCATAAAGTAATAAATGCACCATTAAAATCTACTTTTCTTTTCAGGAGAGGATGCATCATATACTGCATCTGGCTCATCTTTGGCATTACAATTTTCAGATTGCCAGTGGACATCCAAAAAATCTTTTCTTTCTGTGAGGCATACAGGTCATCCTTCAGTCGGGCCAAATGTTTCATATTACTACATGTCAACACTGTACATTGTTTGTATCATGTTCTGCAGTAATAAAATATATTTCTATTAACTTTTGAATCTTCTGTGAAAGGCCTGCCCACCTGTCCTCATCACTGCGGTTTGTGCTGCATGGTCTCTTAACTACGGGCAGTCAGGCTGAGCTCTGTCCTGCTCTATTTCCAATAGTTTTAGCGTCACTGATGTTCCAGATCCAAATCATGCCTGACTGTCAGCATGGGGCACTAAGGCCAGAGCCATTGAGATGAGAAGTCTTGTTCACTTACCTTTGAGTCCAAATAAAACATCTTCCTGAGACATGTATGCTAACAAAAACTGGTCACAGCAATTTCTCCAGGAATGCAAACAAAAGGGCTAAAAGTGTGACAGGACTGAATTGTGACTTAGGTTTCACAGAACTGTCAGGAAGTTGGCTGCATTTTAGTATTTACTTACACAATTGCTCTGCTTGCTGTAGCCACTCGAGGTCTAAGAGTGAATGAGCTTTCATATTTGTTGTCTCTCTCTGAATTACAGTTGGGTCAGTAATGCTGTGTTGACTGTGACAGGTTAGGTTGAGATCAAAATGTCATTTGCAGCCACAGTCAGGAAATCTGTCCTGAGGATTAGAGTTTAGTTCAAGAGGCCACTGAATTTCTCCATTCTTTGTTTTCATTCCTGTGCAGCAGATTAACTTGAAAAGTGACGGTGATACTTTGATGAGAATAATTGTTTATTGTTATTAATTCATTTATGCATCATTTATGCATCATACCCCGAGACAACAGAATGTAAACAAGTGATGTCAGTGTGTGTAGCAGAGAAAAAATAGTCTATGAGAACATACCCTTTCTTGCATATAATGACATGTTTTTTGCTGCAGAAAGTCCCTAAGGCTGATTTCTTACTTGCAGTTTCAAAACATCATCATTAGTAAGACACTGGGGAATAGAAATGTTCCATGAATCCATTTATGTTTTTACTGTAACCCCCACTTTCTTTGTGTGAAGAACAACAGTCACTGAGAGTATTTTTCTCACAGCTTTTAATGTGGGCCAGAAGACCATTTCAGGTAATATGCATAACTTACTCTGCTAATCTGTGTTGGCTTACTCGCTACCACAAAGGAAGGAGCCAAACATAAAATCCATTCTTACCCTTATGACTGGTCATATGCTATTTTTACTACTATAGGGCTTCTTGTTTAAATTTGACTTTTGTTGCCTTCATAGGTATTTTGAGCTTTTGCTGAATTAGAAGGTACATATTTACTAAATAGTTTATCGGTGAGGCAGGAAGAGAATTTGGCAAGGTTCTTTTCCCCCCTCAGGCTTATAAACTCTAGATTTTTTTAATTTTTTTTTTGCCCCACCTATTTCACATATATTTTCTTTCTTTTCTTTTTTTTTTTTTTTTTTTTCTGAAAAGCAGGAATAACAAGATTAAACCTGAAAAACACCAAAAAGTACCAAAAAGAACCCAACTCAAAAACCAAGGGAAATGCAGTGGCACTTTTTTTCCCCCCCTAATCCTTTAATGGGGGCCCAGTCCTAGCCCTGTGAGTCTTTTTACTCCGTTCAGTTTGTTCTGGATTGGGCCCATATATAAGATTGCTTCTGCTCCTCGGCATGTTTCACCTGACAGCCAGGACTGCACAAGAATGCATGAGAGAACCCTCTGTCCTTGGCATAAACTGGCTGGAGTGTTAATCATTTCTCACTGACTGACATTTTTTTATGCCTTCTGACTTTCCAGGTCATCTGTTTTTCTCTTCCTGGTGCTCTAAGACACACCACGTTCTGGTTGCTTCGGGGAGTCCAGCCGCTCTCAGCAACATTTTGTGTCTAGCAGCCTCCCAGTAGCCGGTACCTCCCTGGTAAACAGGGCTCTGACAGATTTTGACTGGCTCCAGTTTGTGCAGCTGCACTGCACTGGGAGAAGCAAAGAATATATTTCATTTAAAAGTGAAAGAAAGGTTAGTTCGGTAACGTGATCTGTTGCAAAACCACTCTCTCCTCTGAGGGCAGTCAGGTAAAATCCATTACACAAAGAATTTCAAAGATTCTTTTTTCTAAAGTTGTCAGTAACAATGCAGCCCATTGTTTACGTTTTAATTAACTTCTGTTCCATTGATTTTTAAATAAGATTAATTAATGCTTTCAGCTGAATTACTGCAAGTTGAAGCTATTCAAAACCTACTTGAGAACTTCAAAGAGTAGCATGACTTGTTTATGTAGAGGAAGTCAAATTAGCGATACCTTTGTAGTAATTTAGTAGCTCATGAACATTGCAGTGATGAGAAATATTTCTTGGGGTATCTTTCCTTGGGAGTCTCTGGTCTTAAAGGAATTTTCTTCTTTACCTTTGTATCATGTACCGCTGTCCCAGCTAACAAGAAAACAAGGGGAGATTACCTGTGCAATAGAGTAAAAGAAGTGTCCCTCGGTTTGTGCCAAAATCAAAGAGCACACCTGGCCTTGAAATAACTTCAGTGAAAATAAAAGCAGAGGAGATATGTTGAGTACCACTGCCTTTTGCTTACTACACCTTTATCTGTGTTTTCACTCTCAAAATTTAACCCTGATCAGGAATCTTGTTGCTTTTACACTGTTTTTCAAATACATTTTTAAATACAAATGCTAGCAAGTGTGCAACAAATGTATGTAGAGTTGGGGCACATGGTGTAACTGCCTCTCTGAGAACAATGTTGCACACCTAAAAGGATGTGTATTTGTAGAAAAGATATGTATGTATAAAATATTTCTCCGTTCATGAAACCCTGATACAAATCGTTATGGTTTCTTGATGGCATACATCTAGAGCCCTAGATCTTTGGCTAGGACTACAAAGTATATTACACAATATAGGAACCATGTAAAAAGGGAATTTCAAGCCAAATTTGCAATGTGCCACTCCCAAACTAGTGACGTGCTGATCGGATCTTCCAACATAAATTGTTTGCTTTAAATTATCCTACTTGTCAGTAGCACAAAACTGCTGTGACAGCAGCTAGGAATTGTCAGGAAGAAAGGAAGTTCCCAGCTGTGCCGTCTTTTTTTTTTCCAGCCACAGTACCTACATGTACATTAGCTTTTCTTTTGGCTTCTTCACTATCTTCTGATCCTCAGACCTTTCCTGTCTTTTTCAAATTTCATTCTTACTTTTGGCACACGTTTTTCTTACCTAAATGTCTGACTGTCAATATAATACGTCAGAAGAAGAAATAAAGCAACCAAGGACTGATTGACCTTTGCCCCATCGCTCAGAGAGCTCCCAGAGAAACACCCACTTGCCCAGCTTGGCAGGGTCTTGACAATTCTCATCCATTCATAGGCAAATCTGAACAATATTTTTGCATCAATTCTCACTGAATTCACAGTTACTAGACTGAACAATGAGGACATAAAAAATTCTTTCCAACTCCGACAGAAGTTGCAGTCTTATGTCTATTCTACCCAGAAAACGATCTACTGAAATTTAGCAATGCTGCAAAAAGTTTATTTTTGAGACAGTAAGATAAACAACCACCAGGTTTAACAAGAAACAATCGTTTAGCCCCAGCAGGCAGCTGAGCACTACACAGATGCTCAGATGCTCACTCACTCCTTCCCCTCCATCCTGGTGGGATATGGAGGAGAATGGGAAGTAAAAGGGAAAGCTTATGGGTTGGGATAAGGACAGTGTCCTGTTAAAGGAAAATAACAACAGAAATACTTACAAAAGAATAGACAAAATGTATGAAGAAATTTAATCACGTCCCAAAACCCAAGATCACATTCAAAAAAAGTGGCTCCCTGGCCAGCCACCTTTATATAATGATCATGGAATGCTCCTTCAGCTTGTTTGGGTTAGCCGTCCTGGCTGTGGCCCCTCACAGTTTCTTGTGCAAACTGACTCTATCTCAGCCAAAAAACAGCACAGCAAAGAAGTAAAAAGCTAGAAAGCATTGCCTGTGGACCATCCTGAATTTGTCTTTCAGTGGCATGAGGAAAAAAGAAAATTTTTCACTTAACTATCATCACATCGCAAACCCATCCCAATGAACCAACTTCTCGTGTTACCACGTTATATATTTCTGTCCTTGTCACTCTTTGGGCTGGCTTGCAAAGAATGAGTGAATAAGAGAGAATGTCCCAAATCATCATAATAATAAAAAGAAGGCTAAGCAATCCCAGATCACTTTATCCAGCAAGTTACTCTGGAGCTTAACATCTAATATCTTGATCCCTGATGGCCAAAAATCCTTAAAATATACTGAAGTCACTGTGCCAAGCAAAGTAACGTGTGCTTTTGTTCATGAATAAACAGGAAAGACCATGTTTGCTTACTACTTGGAGATATTACAGCCACAAAATATCTCTGTGGTCATCTACCCTGATATGTTCCCTAAGAGATGCCATATGTCTTCCAATTTTTATGACTAATTTCTTTTCTAATAGTTGTACTGGAGTTGCAGTTGACTCTGTTGATTAGAAGAGGCCATTCCATGAGTACCAGAATGGATGGAACAGGTTTCATGTGACTCTCAGCTTTCTGGTTGATTGATTAGTTAGGTATTAGTTTCTCTCTTCATAATGAAATCTATTTGGAGTGATAATCATAGTAGGAATTGGGTGTTAGAAACCAAAACTATGTACCTTCACTACAGACCTGCTATTCACAGTTTTAGCAGTGAGAAAAATTAACAATCATGTGGACTCTTTGGTGTAGGGTTAGAAATATACAAACACACTGCCATGTCATGGTAGATCTCTTTCAGATTGTCTTCATATGATTCATAGAAATCCCTGTTTTCAGATAATGCTGCCTTCCTGTCAAATGGATAGAAATTAGCCAATAGGTTCAAAATTGTGCAGGAGACACCCCAGCAAACAAATATAATCAGCATGATCACATAAATATAATTTCTACATCAAATCAAGCATATATATTTCCAGCCTTGATTTAAAACAATGTTTCTTGAACTGGATCATTTATCACAATGCCAGCTAAACTCCTCTAAACATTAATTTATCTCACTGCTAAAGATATGAACATAAAGACTAAACTGAATTTGGTTTGCTTTGCTTTTTGCCACCTGATTCATACTGTGTGAATGTTACTCTGAATTTTTATCATCAGATCTGTTTTTCACAATTTAGGCATGTAAAACACTGTAAGCCAGCCATTGTGATGGGTTATATCCAGTAGGCTGAATAGGCTGCACTTCTCGAATTGTTCTATAATCCTCTAATCTTTCTTGTGGCTTTTGCCTCTCCAATTTTTCAACATGCTTCTTTAAGACTAGACACCAGAACTGTGCTCTACATCCCAACATTAGTCACATCAAAGCCAGCTGTAGAAACAAAAAGTTGTCTCCTCCTGACTATTTTTCTGATGATACACACATTAGTACACAGCTGGTTTGGACATGGTTTCAGTTACTTAGATGACCATGACCTTCAAATCTTTTAGAAGCCTTTCTTTACAAAATCCATTTGCTTCTCTTCTGGAAGGGCTGTTATTTCATGGTTTTAGATATATAACATTACAGCTGGTCATGTTAAAGGCCATATTTGCTTTTGCTTGATTTATTAAGTGATACAGATAAGCCTGTATCAGGGCATGATCCATCTCACCTACCTTCAACCACCCCAAACTCAGGCCTGTCATTTATGCTAGCCACATAGGTTCCTTTTTGAGCTCTTGGAAAGTCATAGCTACTTCCAGAGGACACTTTCCCACATCTGTTTCAGATAATGGCATGGGATGGATTATCCCCTGTAGGTGCCAGTAACTCTCCTTTGACTCTGGAGGACTCTACAACTAACACAGACTACACACCTTACATTATGGACGCTAATGATAGGATAGAAGACAGATCCCATTCCCAGTGATATTTCAGCACCATTATTTAGCTCTGCTCTGATATTTATACACCTTCCATCTGTTTTTTTAAGAGTGGTTTTAGATCTTCATTCAAATGACAAGTATGGATTTTGAAATTAAAGGTGGCCAAGGAATTATCTCTACAGGTTTCTGCAGAGATAAACACATACACTAATAAAGATTTATCTGTTTCATATTACATTTTTAAACTTCCTATCTTAATAAACTGTTTTATCATTTTCTCCTTTTTTTCCCCAACAAAACGGTGTGTGACATCAAATCAAAAATCTTTGTAGCATAGAAATGTTTTATAATAGCCCTGATGCTTGATCAGTTATCCATAAACTCATTGTGATTGACAGATACTACAGGTTTTTTTCTTTCTGAAGTCCCATTCTAGTTATTGTTGGTATTAGTGTCAGTCCTATAGATTTAGAAATACCTAATACAGTAATAAATTTTCATCCATCCCTCTGAAACGTCCCTATTGTTACAAGACTTATGGGAAATCACTAGTAACAGTCCAGACAGGTCTTTTTAAACAGTTATTTTAAAATGCCTAATTCAATGCCTATAGTTAATATTTTCTTCGGTCATTAAAGAAAAAAAAATCACGATTGTCATCTCTTTTATTCAATGCAGAAAATAAACATAGAATCAAAGAACATTTAATAAAGGGTTTTTTACCTTTTTACTAAGATCTCTGGATTTTTTCTTACCTATAGATTTAATTATTGTGGCTTTTCTCTTTTTAAAAGGCATTAAAAGCACCGACTTTTTTCTTTCCAGTTTAGAAAAATTTCCATCTCTGGAACTTTCTATTCATGGATTCTCTCGAGTCCTTTTTCTTCCTTTCTTAATTTGCTTACTCTTCCTTTTAATTCATATCCATTCCCCTTCTATCCCCACCCTACCCCCAACCCCCTGATGAATCAGAAATGCGCTTCAAATAAGCACCTTAAAATATGCCACAATCCACCCAACCCTCAGTAACCCAATGCAGTGCAAAAGAACTTCCCAGCTGTCCCATTCCTGACCTACATCACCCACAGTATTTGGTTCCCAGATACCGTAGCAAAGTTCTGCAGTTTATGTGGTATCTGCTACTGTGCTGGATGTTTTGCTGTTAAGATCCAGAATGGCGTGAAGTTCCTTCTTTCCTGGAAAAAGAGTGTGCTTTTAGCATTTCCTCAATCTGACTGCTTTTGAATTCCAGCAATGTCAGAGTGGATACAGACATCCCTAAGACCCTTTAAACTTTCTTTCTTAGTACGGTAACATGGCAATGATCTCATTATATTGCATGCTAAATTTTTGAGGCTCAGAAAACCACATTCCCATTTTGATCTCTGTACAAGTTTTTAAACACAAATAAGACCCTGAATAGTTTCAGTTCCAGGGAAAAATGTATCATGAAGTTCCTAAATCTTAGGCTTGAATGGGATGAGCTGGGAAATTTGAGGAACTTGGATGCTAAAAGCAGAAGTAGAATAAGAAAAATATTTGTCTAGAAGAATTAGTTGTTGGAGTCCTGGCAATCCAGAGTTGTATAATATAAATTATGAGAAGAGGCAGAGATATAGAATATTCCTTTCAAACATTTCAAGCCACAACTTTTTTTTTTTTAATAGAAACAAATCAATTTTTTATTTTCTGTGAAATCCCCTTGCACATAGCTCAGAACCTAGCACCAGGAAAAACAGCAAAGTGGACAGGTTTCCCAGAAGAAAAGACAGAAATGAAGCAGAATTGGAAGATTTACTGTGCTCAAAGTAGTTTCTCCGCTGAATGTTTTCCAGATCCAGTATTCTGGAGTAGTATCTGAAATTATATCCAGTAAAATGGTATTAAAGGTTAGATTATATATATATTTGCTGTGCAATTACAAACATTTCTCTAAGGCTGGCTATTAATTTAATGCTTGCATTATATTCTGAAGGTGCACTCTCTTGGATGCCTTATCTGAAATGTGTGCATAACTGCGGTCAGTAAATCAGCACTGTATCACTCTACCCCAGGCCACTGACCATTTTCCACCTGAGCACAGCACCACTGCCTCAGCGGTAGAAGCTTGCAAAGCAAGTCACCATGTCTTTGTGAAATAGGTAGGTTACTGTAGGTATACTTCAACTTACCTGCAGTTATGGAAACATAAATGTACCAAAAAATTCAGAAATCAAAATAGCCTGACCTGAAACTGTTCTGAAAAGGAAAGGTTTTGGCAGCAAAAAATTTCAAAAGTCTTGGTTCAAGCTGACTAATTTTTATTTATTTATTATGGCTTGATCACTAAACTGAAAAAAATTAAAATTTACCTATTCATCCAGCTCAACCTCTGAGCCTGAGACAGATCCAGAAGAGACAATAGGAGCCCCAACACCACCCCAGTCTTTCTTTCCTGGCTGCTTCATATTTTTGCCTCTTGATGAAGTGGAAAAGAAGGCAAGGGAGCTGCTAAGCAGAAACCAAAGTATGAACAGCTGGGCCAGAGGAATTCACTTATCAGAAACATTACAAGTAAATAGCTTGACTAAATGGTGGATTGAAGGTGAAATAAAATCTACAAATATTTTAAGTGAATGATCTCAAAAAACTAGAGATAATTTAAAGCAGCACCATCTACTGTGAGAAAAAAAACAGAGCAGACACAATAAGGAGCATAGCAGCTCAAAATGTCCAGTTGTATGAAAGGAGTAGGGAGAAGTAGCATTTGTTTTAACACTTGCTCTGGGGAATTATTGTGAGGTTAGTTTTCTGATAAATTACAGGGATGGAAAATTCATGGTAGTCAGGTATCAGCATACAGAGATCCATGAGGGGCAGCAGACTTACCTTCCTAACTAGTTTTAAGAAAACACTTGGTAAGTTTATGAGGAAAATTTATGGCATGGTTGTGAATCATGCCTGTTAACTATGTACATAACGCAAAACACTTTGAATACCTTTAGGAGTTCCCCAGGTTAATTGACAAAACCTCATTGTCTCCTCTCTGGCTTACCAGATATTTGAAAAATACCTTTTTTACTCATACCTAAGTGCTGAGAAAAATTAGGAAAAAATAAAATAAAAAGGGATGAGTATTCTCCTTCTTAATCTCTCTAGTTACAGATAGATGTTGATTAACACACCAAACTTTTTTTTTCTTGTTTTTGTATAGATACTCATATCATATCTGTACTGAGATAAGAATTTCCCAGTGAGGAAATCAATAGGACTTTGCTATTTAAGTGGGGTCAGAACTTTCCCCACTGTATTTTCAGTCCATCTGACTACAGCAAAGAACTTGATAACTCTGGTCAAAGCACTAAGAAATCTTTCCTTTGGCAGTCAGGAATGTACATGCAGGTCTATCTGGCTGCAGGATGCTCTGGGTGTGCTGGTGAGCCATCAAGAGGTCTCTGACACACATGGATGTGTGGCAGGACTGCAGAACAGACTGTGGCTTTGAATACTGATCCTTGAAGTAGAATCAAAGGCACGTAAAATGCACTAAGGTGTTTATTGATTAATTCCTTCAGGAAGAAGTAACACCATGACAGGTAGAACAATGATTTTTGTATTAGAACTGACTCACAATCCAGATGGTTCAGCATCATGTCTCCAACCATGAGCAACACTCTGACAGAAAACAATAAGTGGTCCTGTAAGTAAAGGGGATACTATGCATCCCACAAATGTCCTGTTCTAATTTTAAAGATCTACCAGGACTCTGACAATACTCTTTCCAAAGAGTTGTTCAATTAACTAGTTTTCTAAGATATATTTTTTTTTCCAATTTGTAATTTTTATAAATGAGGACACCTTCTCTTCCTGCCAGTACAGTTCCTGCCATTCCCTGCAAATATGCATTCACTTTAAGAGCTTTGATTTGGCTCCAGCAAATATCATTGTACTTTCCCTTGCTCAGGTGCTGCAAACTGGACAAAACAGAAGCTCTAAGCCTGCCTTCTCTGTACCACTCATACAAATTGGATTTTATTCTCTTTCAGCTATATTGTCACTGAGATACTCAATCCAACGGACTATGCGGGAAAAGTCCTACCTACAACTCATCCAAAAGAGTTCCACTGGAAGTACCTTACCTGAAGTAAGAGGCACAATAATGGATTTACAAGTTAACTTTTAAATTACCCACAGATTTATGCAGATGTCCACAATGCCTGTGTAGTTTTATTTTCTGTATAACAAGTCCCTTTCAATTTCTTCCATAACTCCTACCACAGACTCCCAGTTTCTAGCTAGGAAAGAAAGATCTACAGGAGGGATACTCAGTCCTAACTTTTGGTGCTGCTTCACCACAACACATGATATCTCATAGCTTAAGTCATGAGAAAGAAAGTTTCATAATGGCAGATATGTAAACATGGAAAACAAGTTAGTATTTCTAATTCTTTTATACCAGCTCTCTTGAAATGTTGCTGATTAAAACAATAAACTCAGCTGAACCAAAATAATAACAGATGTACTGTAAATGTTCCCAGACCTAAACACCTTGGAAGGTTTGAGGTCACATTTATTAAAGCTGATCCCTATCTTAAGCAGTTTTGACACATATTCTTATCCTTGGTGGTAAGCAAATAAGTAACTCCTTTGAAGCATTCTGAAGCAGACAAACAAGGATCTGCCATATAGGGCTCTTTTGACCTTACATTTTTGCACAAATTTCTCCAGCTTAGTTAAAGTCATGAGGGGTTTTCAAGTGATACTTCATGGAAATGACATTTTAAAACAACAACCTGTCTGCCTGGACGTTTGTGTGTATAAAACTGAAGATGGCACTTGCATATTCAAAACTTAAGTAAAGTGATAAAATTGGAAATAAACTGGAGGTGACAGCATCTTCAAATAACTCTGAATGTATTCTCTAGTGAATATTTTGGAATATACATTCAACAGAGATATAGTTCCTTACTTCATCATTTTACTGATTATTACTAAACCACTAAATGAGTAAACAACCTTTTCTAATTCAGCATAGAAAGGCATACCCACTATTGCAATATGGCATGGTACATATGATGAAAGCCATCTGCTTCCAAAGGTTATGGTTCAGAATTTCACTCACAATGTAAGGTAATGGTTCCAGTTACAAATGCTGACATTCATTTGCCGGTGGCATAAAGAGTATGAAAACTAAGTCTCATCAGATCTTTTCAGAAACTTCCTAGATATTTGTGGACATCTCCAAAATCACAACCGGCCCAATCTTAGGCCACCCAAGATTTGCAAACCACTGACTGATATTTATATGTCCTAAGGCTTGAGTTTTAACTGTGGCTTTACACTTCTGGTAACCTACATGAAGTTTTAAGGGAAAAAAGCTTCGGCAAGGGTAGATTCTAAGCAACAAAATAGAAGAGTACACATGGAATAAGTAAGTATATGTAAGGTGATAGTAAAAAAAAAGGCAGTATTTTGTTTAATAAAAGTATGTACAATATAAAGTTTTAATAATAAAAAAACGATCACAATACAAAAGTACAATAGAAAGGTACATGGCTAGAGAGCTACTTACAGTAATTTGGTGTTCAGCTCAGTAGGATGGTTGATATGTCTTTGTATGTAGTAAGTATGAAAAAAATCTAAAGAAAATCCACTTAAATGTGTACTTTCTGTAACTATGTGAACATTCACTTTTGCCCCCTTATGTTCCATCTTCCTTAATATTCCTGTTTTCTTCCCTTGCTTCCTATAGAATCATAGAATGTGTTAGGCTTGAAGGGACCTTTTAAGGTCATCCAGTCCAACACCCCTGCAGTAAGCAGGGACATCTTCACTAGATCAGGTCACTCAGAGTCCCATCAAGCCTGACCTTGAGTATCTCCATGGATGGTGCCCCCAACACCTCTATGGGCAACCTGTTCCTGTGATCTATGACCCTCATACTGAAGAACTTTTTTTCAAAATATCCAGCCTAAATCTACCCTTTTCTCATGAACAGTTCTTCCCTAGTTTTCTTTTAGGCCCCTTCAGGTACTGGAAGGCCCCCAGAGCTTTCTCTTCTCCAAGCTGAATAAGCCCAAATGTCTCAGCCTATTTTCATAGGAGAGGGGCGCCAGATCTTTGATCATTTTTGTGGCCCTCCTCTAGACACACCTCAGTGGCTCCATGTCCTTTTTGTGTTGAAGGCTCCAAAGTACTCCCACAGTATTTCAGTTGAGGTTTCACCAGAGCAGAGTAGAGGGGCAGTATCACCTCTCTTGATCTCTGGCCACACTTCCTTTGATGCAGCCCAAGATCCAGTTGGCCGCCTAGGCTGCAGATGCACATTGGTGGCTTGTGTCCAGCTTCAGATCCATGAGTACCCCCAAGTCCTTTTCCTCAAGGCTTCTTTCAAGCATGTCATCTCCTAACCTGTATGGATAACAGGGATTGTCCCAACCTAGGTGCAGGACTCTGCACTTGATTTTGTTGAACCTCATCAGCTTCTCCAGGGCCCATTTCTCCAACCTGTTCAGGTCCCTCTGGTTGGCATCCCATCCCTCCGGCATATTAACCCCACCACTCAGCTTGGTGTCATCAGCAAATTTGCTGAGAGTGCACTCAACCACACTGACAATATAATTAATAATGATATTAAACAGCACCAGTCCCAGCAAGGGGCAACTCTGCTTGTCCCTGTCTTCCATCTGGACTTAGAGCCATTGACCACCACCATCTGAATGCAACCATCTGAACAATTCCTTATTTACTGAACAGTCCACCCATCAAATCCATATCTCTCCAACTTAGAGAGAAGGAATTTGTGGGGGACCATGTCAAATGCTTTACAGAAATCCAGATAGATGATATCTGTAGCTCTTCCCTTGTCCACTGATGTAGTTACTCCTCTGTAGAAAGCCATTAGATTAATCAGGCAAGACTTGCCCCTAGTAAAGCCACTGTTGTCTGTCATGAATCACCTCCTCCATGTGCCTCAGCATAGCTTCTAGGAAGATTTGTTCCATGACCTTCCCAGGCATGACAGGTTGGTAGTTCCCAGGGTCCTCCTACCCTTTTTGAAAATGGCTGTGGTGTTTCCTCTCTTGCAGTCACCTGACCACAATGACTTCAAATATCATGGAGAATGGCTTGGCAACTAGATCAGCCAGTTCCTTTAGGAGTCTGGGATGCGTCTCATCAGGTCCCATGGACTTATGTATGTTCAGGATCCTCAGATGGTCACAAACCTTATCTTCACTTACAGTGGGAGTGACTCTGTCTCCCCTGTCCCCATCTTCAGGCCACCAATTCAAGAGTAGTGAGGAGTGAGGTTGCCAGTGAAGAACTGTGGCAAAAATGTTGATGAGAATCTCAGCCTTTTCCTCAATTGTTGTCACCAGTTCAAGTTCTTCCTTCTTGGCTTCATTAGGCTGAGTTCTTTGTGTCTGGAATCTTAGTTTGAATTATAGAATAAATGAAACAAAATGGGTTGTGATTTTGTCTTTCAACAGCAGATGCTATCATAGGATAAACTCTCCTGGCCAGTATCAGATTAGCATCCCTCATCCCACACCCTTGCAGGGCATGTCTTGAGGTGTTCGGTTGGAAGTGCAAAGGGTAAAGAAAAACCACACTTCCTGCCACTGCTCAGCATTCTCTCTTTCTCTAAATTCCCTTTATAACAACTGAGGATGAGTAACTATAGATTTATTTTATAATTAAAGGGTTTCTACTGAGACTTTTCTAGCTTTTATTTAAAAGTCAAAATTTGCTGGAGAGGTGAAGCCAAGTCTAGTCTCATCCTAATGTGTGCTTCCAGTATGTATGGAGGATCAGTAATGGATAGTGAACAGTAACATACCAAAAGACATAGAAAGACAGAATCCTAATTCACATTGAAATTTAGTTATTTAAGTTAGGCTTCAGAGACAGTCACGTCATTAAACTTCTCTCCATCAGCTGAGGAAAGAAAACTAGGCTCTTATCTGGGAAGAGCTGTCTCACTGAGGGCCTACAATTTCAGCCTCAAGTTAAACGCCTTACTTATGGAGACGAGCCCATCCAAAATCACTTCAGTTAGTCAGGAACAGACAGCTCTAAATTAACTGCAAATGTCACTGATAAATGTGAAGTAAAACATGTCATTAAAAGGCACTAGAGTCTATATAAGGCTCAGTTCAGCAGGCAAATGTATGTAGGTACCACTGCAGACAGCACACAAAGAGCAGGTTCATTCCCCCGCCCCCCCCCCCAAAATCTAACAGCATTCAGATGCTGTAGAAGCATAGAGAAGAGAGGGGGAATCAGCATGGAAAGCATCATAATGTCTTTATGTATAAAAAAGATATAATAAACTTCAGACACTTGCGCCGCAGTCGTTGTGCCCCATAAAACAATAAGACAGACTTGGTAAGAGTTCACAGAAGAACTACAGTAATGGAAATGTGGTAATATCAAAAAAAATTGGAAAAACAGAGGTTTTTCCCCTTGTAAAAGGATGAATGAGAAGCAAAATGAAAGCATTTTACAAATTAATGTTATCACATAAAATAGCACAGGGAAAGTAGATCAGGGGCTTCCACTCTGGCTCTGGAAGGAAGAACAACAAGGTATTCACTGAAATTGAAAGGTGGGCAAGTCAAAACTGATAAAAGGAAATGCCTTTTTATATTACGTGTAATTAAATTGTGGAACTCACTGCCAAAGGAAGTTGTTGAGACCAAAAACTTAACCAGATTCATCAAGAGACTGGATATTATATCAATATCATAGATATCCAGAATCATAATTAAAGAAAATAAAACTTTTGGAAGAGATATTAAACCTAGTGCTTCAGGGTTGAAGCTAATCTCTGACAATTAGTGAGTAGGATCGAATCTTTGTGGAGGCAGATTATTCTGCCTCTGACTCCTTCAGGGCTCTTTTGTCGTTCTTTGTAGCATCTGGTACTGGTTATATCAGGCAAAGTAATAGACAAAATGGCTCTTGAGTCTGTCTTAGTCAAGGATTCCTCTATACTTACACTTCTCTGTAAGGAAGCTGTTCCAAGAAGTGGGTGTGCATGTGTCTTAAACCCTAGTGTGAAAGCACAGTATGTGGCCAGAATTTAGCCCTTAGTCACATTTGAAGGATATGTAAACACATGATTACAGGCTTGCAGGGATTGACTGCTTTCCAGGTTTTAATGTTAGGTTTCCCCAGTGATTCAGGATTTGTTCTTCAGCGCAAAGGTGCAAAATAGTCTTGAGAAATAGGTAAAGGATTTACATTTAACAGCAAAAACAGTCCAAATAATAAATCAACATGTTTGTGGCTCAAAAATAATAAAATCTATTAAAAGAATTAATCAATACCCTGGGCATTGTAAGAAACATGTTTTTGAAGGAGAACATCAAAAAGATGCCTCTTTTCCCTATTTCACCTTAGTTTAGTTCTGCTGAATCTCAACACACAGTCCAAGCCCCATCCTGACATGCGTGTCTCAGAGCCCAGGCACTCACAGAGACCAACTGTGAAGCGAGCAACCCATTGACTTGGTTCTCCAGACAGATCCCTGTCCACTCTCTTCAGGTTAACCTTAAAAATAGTCAGCAGGGAACTCCTTTAATGTAGGGCTGGTAACAGAGAGATGTCATTGCCGGGGGTTGTGAATACATCCTACAGTGGCCTGTCAATCAATGGGAAATACATCTTTTGTATTATTTGCAAAATACAAAACACGGGTAAAAAGGCTTTTGGAATTAATCCAGACATAATTTTTACCTTTTTTTGAACCAATAAGAACTGACTTAGTTTTACTCCAAACAATAACTGACCATCACAAACATAGGAAGAGGTCATTAAAAGCTGCCTTTTCATCTCACCTACCTACCAAAGTACTTTCTTTCTCTAGAGAATTAAATTGCCTCAGTATAAAGAATCCATACTCATTTTGGTTTTAGAAATCTGATCCTACATTTTTTTCCATGAAGAGTAATTCCTTGATGTGTTATCTTTGGCACTTTTCCTAATCATTACAAGCATTCATTATCTGTTTTGTTTGGTTGGGTTTTAAGCTACATTTGGAGATGTTATTGGCAAGTACTTGCAAATATACAGTAGCCTAGGTAACCCTTTCTTTTGTGTTTACCTTCACCCACAGGGTTAATATAAGCTCCCTCTGCCAGTGTGGGTGGAATTTAATAAAGTTCATAACTAGATCTTTACTCCATTTGACCATCCTCAAGAGTAATTCCTTTAAAACACAGAAATTTTTATCCTTTTAGGTGTAATTTTTGCCCTTGTCTGGGTGAATTTAAAGATAGAATATTTCTGCCCACTCAGGCTTTTACCCTCAAATATAATTTTTTTCATTATTATGTTTTAAAAGCATTTTAACAAAGACAACTAGTTAGAAAATTTCCTTTGCTTCCTTTTTAAAATATACACTTTACAAAAAGAAATGGTTCAGATAAGTCAGGTTTTCAAATTCCTATTTGCTTAGTCTTAACTTTCAAGGTCTTATTTAAGCTTATGTGAACCACAACAATTTGGGGGGTTATTTTTATGCCTGGATCTTCAGGTTCTTCTTCCCCCTACACCCCTATATACTCCATTAAAGTAGGAGAAGAGGAGGTGCAGGTAAACCATGTGTGAAAATGGGGGAAGAAAACAACTCCTTCTAAATAATTTGAGTAAGAAAATTATGTTTGAGTTGATAAATAACAGTATTAGTAATAGCAATGCAACTCTACAGCTGAAAAAATATATGAAATATATAGTTGTGTAAGCACTTTTAATTTATGAATATAAATTTATTTATATAAACTTCTCTGCAAGCCCCCAGCCTGCCTCCTCTAACCTAGGTATTACTGACAAATAATGCAAAATCTTAGCCTGGAGTGAATTTTTATAAGTGACTCATAACCCACTGAATGTAGGGGTATTTTTAATGGGAATGCTGACACGATCTCACCTATTCTCACTCAGACAGTGCTACTCAGTTTCTTGTACATAAAACTCATTTAAATGCAGTGATGACAAGAGCTTGTTTTTTCACAAGCCCTATAAAGTTCAGTTCAAACAAATACCTGTTATCAGGGTATTCAAGAAAAGGAATGTGGGAGGGGGGTGTGTTTTAATGTTTTCCTTAGTTTTGAAGTGGTTGAATGGTTCATCAACCCACTGAGTAGTTTCCTCAGTCATTTTCTTTTTAATTAATAGACTTGTGAACAACCACAACTGCCTTGTGGGCCATCAGAAACACTAAACAGATGACTAACTTGTAGTGAGCAATCTACTCTACACAGTCTGCCTTAATTTGAGCCATACATGCTGAAAAAAACAAAAGCGTGGCAAGTATGCAGGTTATTGTATAGCTTTGTATCTGTTTTAAGTTAAAATAAGTCCCTGGTGAGCAGAAAGTAACAATCATAAAACCGAGGGGAACGTTTTAGATTTATTGCCACCTGTTCGCGTGATTTTTGTGCCACGTTGGGGGCAGGCACCATCAGCCACGTTTGTGTCACAGTGCGGGTGTTGGTAGTAACCATGACTGCAGAAAGGAAGAGCCACATCAAGTGTCCTCTCCCTGGTCTAGAGCAGGTATTAGCACCTGATTAAAGGAAAAATAGTGCGTGTTATTGCTGTGCTACTTCTGCCCTGTTTCTGGATAGGAACCATCTACTGGGGGTTCATTAGAAACCAACCTTGAGGCAAGCCAGCTCTGTAAACTACAGCTGTCTAATTGGTTTTGCTTGTGTGCACTGTCTTTGCTTTTATAATGGGGAAAAGCAACACAGCCTTTCTAATTAGATTGTTAAACATAATAGCTGAGTGGCACAGCAGTAAAGAATTTGCCCTACTCTTTGTAATTCCAGAATAAGGCACAGCAAAGATCCAGGATCTTTTCCAGCCCATTTCCTCCATCATCATATCCAGTGGTAATGAGACCGTGGGTTTGGGTGGGTTTTTTTTTCCTTAAAATAATGCAAACGATTGTAGGCCTTGCTAAAACCCAAAATAAATGTCAAAACAGAATTCCAGGAGCAAAGACATCTCTTCCTTTATTTGTTGTCTCTGCTTTCATTTGCTTCAAATGCTGAGACTATGCACTAATTGGTCTCTTTGTTGGCAATGAACACAGGGAAAAAACCCATAGAGGTTTGGAAGATGAACTCCCCTCTCTGCCTGGAGGTGGTCCCCCTCAGCCAGCACTGAAAAGCACTGGTTACAGTGGGGAAATCTCCAAAATCACCATTTGCTGCACCTGTTTTGTGTATTAAGAAAGGAATTTGGTCTGTCAGCTCAGCACCTCTCATAGGCTCTAAATTGATTCAGAAGGAAAAAGAAAGCTCCATGAAGCCTGTTTTCTTCTCAGTGCCTTAAAGTTCTTGCTTCTTTTATAGGTCCTTGCTGGTTTTCACATAAGGACTTCTCCATCAGCATGCTAAGCATATGCTGAAGGATGCAGAGGCCTCTGTTTCCATTTGCTTTTTACAGAGTAATTCAACACAGAGCCTCACAGACATGATGTGGATACTTGGAAGGATTCCTAATACAGTTGCCACTTTTCCCTTTTTTAACAATAATTTCTATTTTCCTTTCAGAAGTCTACCCTGGTACAAAGAGATACTCAGTGTCCTCAGGATAAATAGAATAGTAAGCAAATAATCAAATATCAAATAACTGTGCAATTTATATGGACTCTAAGGTTTAACTCGCTCTTGACAGCATGACAGTGAAATGGCAGCATATTTTTCCAGTCTTCATGTCATTCTCCTCTGTCAGACAACCTTTCTGAAACCCTACTTAGAAAATGGGAAAAGGGTAATGGTTTGATAGAATAACCAGATATTTGCTTCCCCATAAATGCTGTGTATGAAAAGGTAAATTCTTCGACACTCATGCAAAATAGTAATTTTTCTGGAATAGCATAGAAACTGATGTTTGAGGTGTATGAAAAAAAGAGAAATACCAAACTATTCAATGTGCAACTGCAGTAAATAACAGCAGCAGGAACCAGCTGTGCAACTTTCATGTGCCTATCTCAAAGGAAAAACAAAATGAATAATTTGCTTTCTAAACAGTGACACTTTCTCATCTCTGAGGGTTGCACCTTGCCCTGCAGAACATCAGAACTTGAAGTCTGAAAGGAATAGGTTGAACTTTATCTTGCAGTCTCTTATTTCATGGTCACGTATCTCTGTATTACCAGAAACACTCAGAGCAAACAAAACCATCAATTTATTTTGTTTTCAAAATCAGAGATGTTTACTCCTCTTCTTTTTTTTTCTATAAAACATGAGTTTATATGAGACAGCACTTTCAGCTCTTAAGAAATTGTGAAGTTTAGGTAATAACTGTAAATAGCAAATACTGAAAAAGATTTTGATTATAACACTAGAGGATCTGAAAAAACAAGTTCTTTTCTGTCTCTAAATATGGATGTGACAACTAGGTACTTTTAAGAAATCTGCATTCATTCCTTGACTGACTTCATCCTAGCTCATCAAAAATGATGATACAAACATTTTAGTAAGTACTTTCAGGTCTATCTCAACTGTATTCAAGATATTACCAGAATGGTAACATACCAAAAGTTAAATTTCCATTTGAAACCTTCATCATAAAATGGGTTTTAAGAGACATTAGGATATAATTTGGTGTATTTTGCTGTTACATGAGGTTGCTCATGGCTTTTTATGTCAAATTTTTAGTATCTCAAAGGGTTGAATTTTCACAATGCCTCTAGACAACTTGTGCCATGTTAGACAACCCTCATGGTGATTTTTTTCCCTATATCCAGTAGAATTTTTCTTGTGCTCAGTTTGTGTCTATTCCTTATCATGCTTTTACTGTGTGCCCCAACAGAACACACTGATAAGACCTGTCCTTTGCCTTCTCTCCTTCAGACTGAACAAATGAACCTTTCTCAGACTCTCCTTGTACATCGAGTACTTAGCAACTAATCAGCTCAGTAACTCTCGATGATACACTGGACTCATTCCAGTATGTTGGAGTTACTCTTGTCCTGGGCAGCCCAAAATTGGTCATAGGGCTTCAGATGTAGTCTCAGAAGTGCCAAACAGTCTATTGTCTCATTTTGGACACTGCTTTCACTAATTCAAATTATCTATCAGAAACATCATGTTTTCTCTGCAAAGCTGCCTTCACCTAAACATGTCCTGTGCATGGGACTATTCTATACCCCACTGGAGGAATTTACACCTGCCTTTGTTGAACTTTGAGAGCTTACCACAAGCCCACTTCTCCAGATCCAGAGATCTTGAGAGTGTGTTTCTTCCTTATTCTTGCCAATTCTTCTAAGGGAGAAACTTCCCTTCCCACTACTAGTTGCCAATGCTGCTGGGGAAAACCTTCTATTAAAAATAAGGTTCTCATTGGAACCATTGAGCTACTTTCAAGGAAGTTCAACAAGACCTTTGATTAGGAAACACTCACCTATCTGAAGCACAACTCCATATGAAAGAGTGAGGTAGGAATCAGGAGGAGCTATAGTATCTATATTATGTACTTGGTCTGTAGGGCCTGGGAGGAATGTACTACCAGCACTGTACTGGGCACAGTAATGGCAGGAAAACAGTCTGGAAGCTGTTCAAATGAGCTTAAGCTCATTAAGTTACAACTAGACAGTAGAGAAGATGGTGTCTGCTTTCACCTGTTTGGTACATACTCATCAAATTTAAGGAAAGTGTGTTTGAAACCAATGGCTGCTACTAAAGAATTCTTGTTCACTGACAAACACTATCCCAGCTTAGCAGTGAGAGCATTTGCTCTGTAGAGCATAAAGCAGTCAGACCAGTGTTTCTTGTGGAAGATGAGGTTGGTATAATAAATAAAGGTGTCCTGTTCATGTACACTAGAGTTTATCACAGAAGTTTAGTGAAAATTAAAAAAGGAAGAGAGAGAAGGAGAAGCTTTTTGGGATTGTTGGCAAGGACCTTCCAGCATCATGCTTTTTGATTAGTAAGTGACAGTTCTCAAAACTCAACATATGGCTACGTAGCTGTTTTAACAAAATTCTCTGAGGATGTTTCCCATACTTAATGAGACAACAAGTGAGAGGTGACCTGATAATGTAGTGAGCAAAATATTTTTCCATATGTAAGAGGCCCATCCAAAAGATGCTCCTCAGCCTTGACTCAGGTCCTTTCTTACTGATCCAGTGATATGAAATGAAACAGGCCCAAAAGCAGACACAAATCCATTTGTTAGGGCACTCACCTACATTAAGTAGCCTTGATTCCTCACTGTGAATCAAGCCAGGCAATGGCTTGGCTTTCCCCCAAACAGACTTCAGCAAATGCTTTAGCCAGAAGCCTACTGTTCTGGGTAAGATTCTCACAAATTCCTGAATTTCAAAGAATGTTTCTATTTTATTTATAAGTGAAATGCAACCATTGTTCTCTGGCCAGACCCAGGCACAGGTTCTGCCAAATATATAGACGACAACAAGGCTGGAATTTATCTCATTTAACCCCAAGTGTGCTTTTTTAGTCTAGGGAAAGAATTAGGCTTTTCTGTGGTGTGATACATCTGGTCTTTCTTAGATACCTTAGGTGAGATTTCTCTTACCAGATGTACTTAGGTCCAAGCTAGTCTTTCAAGCCTGCCTTTATAGTCAGTGGACTGAAACAGGCAACTCTAGAGTATGATATGCCTCATTTTAAGGTAAATGTCTGAAATGATCTAAAAATGTCTGCTGGTTTCCATTGACTGGAAGCAGAACCCATAATGTCAAGTCAGGGTTAAACATCTTTCTCATACATATCCAACACTGAATGCAATGAATTCTATCCTAAGAGAAAAAAAAAAGAAGCCTATTTGTACTTGGAGCTATGGCTCATTCAGCTTTAATGAAAAAAGAGGAGGAAAGCAGGGATTTAAGAGAAGTTTGGGGTTGTTTTCTATTAGCTTTTGTAGGCTTTGGAAGAAAACTTACACTGTGTTCTTTCTTAGGTTATCTGCTGAAACATGTTTTTATGTTGTCAAAGATTAAATAATTAGCAGAACATGGTCAGGATCAAAAGGTTCTTCTATGCCATAGCTAATTAGGGAGTTACCACAAGTATGGCAACTAGTGATTCCTGCTGGTCTAAAGCCTGTTGTAACTAACCATGTGGATTTAGAGTGAAATGTAATACACACACATTGTGTTTTAATTCAAAATGAAGCTCTGAGGAATCTGATCGAGTTAAAGGTGTCCCTGCTTACTACAAGGGGTTGGACTAGATGATCTTTAAAGGTCTCTTCCAACCTAATGCACTCTATGATTCTATGTAATAAGTTTTGAATTAAATAACTGAATATGTATTTACCACTCTTCATCTCCCAGTTGCTATTAACATAAATGAACAGCTGGCTTCTATTCTAAGGAAGAATAGTAAGATACCTGGCCAGTGACCTCTCAGAGACCAATTACAAAAAAAGTGTATACAATGAAAAGCTTTCTGTTGATTCTATACACAACTTTATCAGAAAGCAGTCTCATAATACTGTTTCTGAATCTTAGGTGACCCTTCCTTCCT
The DNA here is from genome assembly GCA_022605575.1 of Laterallus jamaicensis coturniculus. Taxonomy (NCBI): domain Eukaryota; kingdom Metazoa; phylum Chordata; class Aves; order Gruiformes; family Rallidae; genus Laterallus; species Laterallus jamaicensis. The sequence goes on from JAKCOX010000012.1 coordinate 13,368,346, forward strand.
TCCTTCCTTCCTTCCTTCCTTCCTTCCTTCCTTCCTTCCTTCCTTCCTTCCTTCCTTCCTTCCTTCCTTCCTTCCTTCCTTCCTTCCTTCCTTCCTTCCTTCCTTCCTTCCTTCCTTCCTTCCTTCCTTCCTTCCTTCCTTCCTTCCTTCCTTCCTTCCTTCCTTCCTTCCTTCCTTCCTTCCTTCCTTCCTTCCTTCCTTCCTTCCTTCCTTCCTTCCTTCCTTCCTTCCTTCCTTCCTTCCTTCCTTCCTTCCTTCCTTCCTTCCTTCCTTCCTTCCTTCCTTCCTTCCTTCCTTCCTTCCTTCCTTCCTTCCTTCCTTCCTTCCTTCCTTCCTTCCTTCCTTCCTTCCTTCCTCTTATCTCTTTCCCTCTCAGGCTTTCTTTTTCTCTCTTTCTTCTCTATATCATACTTGGCCTATTTAGGACATCCATCTATACATTGTCTAAGAACCAGTATCTTTGTTATGCAGCAAACACGGAAGATGACTGGTTTAAAAAAGAATCATTTCATTCAGCATTATTCATAGATATGAAAAGCAGTAACCAAGAACATTCTATTAGTCTGATGCAAAAAAAATTAGTCATTCTGTGCCAATGACTCATGCATCAATGCTTTGATATACATAAGCTGAAACATTCACCCCCAAATTAGCCTTTGTATCTTGCTGTGATCTACCCACCTCCCATCTTACCCAGAGACATTATTTGTATGGAATACTGTTCCTACACACTTCGCTCTACAGATATTTGAATACAAGTGCTATGAAATAGAAGCTTAGACTTCTAAAATATATCTGATTTGGATGTTTCCCTTTCAGAGGGAGAACTGGGATAGCTTGATGCCAGAAGTGAGAAGCGCTCTTAATCTCTACAGCTTTTGTTGATCAACTTTGTATGCGGATTGTTTCAACGTAGTGGTACCATCCACCATGGGAAGATCCGAACAGCAAAAATCGTGAGCCCCACTACTAGGTACATCAAGCTTGAAATGAATTTGAACTGTTCAAGGTGAGAATGTTACACTTAGTTATTCAGAGGCTGTCATATATCCCACCTGTCTGGGTAAATTGAGTCTCTACTAGAGAAGTAGCAGGCTCTCATACCATCTGGAAACGGTTGTTTGCAGCTTTTCCTTCCTCTTCTTTATCCCATTCCAAAGCTGTAAGTTTCTTTTTCCATGTTAATATATTTTTTTTAATCCTTTTTTTTTTCTACAGTAAGAGGCTTATTCCTACCTTAAACCTCTCTTTTCTTCTATATTCTTCTTACATATTATTTTTATTATCACATAGTCTTGGCAGTGTCCTCAAGACCTTCCAAAAGACTCTGATTCTTTTTTTTGGCCTAGAACAGATATGGCAAACCTGAAACTTTTCATCAGAATGTCCCAGTAGTGATTGCATGTAGCAGACTCAGGGCTGCATGGAGCAAGACATTATCTTTTGTTAGCTGAACTGGGGAAAATGTCAAATGGAGTTTGAATTTTGAAGATCACTGAAGGTGAAATTAGGCAACTTGCTGGCATGTCTTCTCTTAGTCTGCAGAGAAATTAAACTTACCTTACTTTTGCTAATAATTTTCTATGCTGCTCAAAACTGAATGTATGTCACAGCATTTTCATGAATAAGAGCTTCTGAAAGCCAAGAATGAACTTCGGCTCAAAATAAGAGATAGATGAATCTTCTCAGCAATTATTACAGCTTAGTGGTTAGGGTGCTTGCCTACAGGGGCACAGTTCTTGATTCAAGTCCCAGGTTTGCTTTCTTTAGTTGTTTTAGCAAGAAAAAATAAAAGATCTTATTTCTGTGTGACCCTGGGTCTGAGTTATTTGGAATCTTCAGTTGAGAAGAAAACTTTTGTGTTCCCCAAAGTTTAAGCAATATTTTAAATATGAATTTTAAAACTCCACATGCATACTTACTTTGTAAACTGTGTCCTATTTATGACAGGGGTAAAATGTTCTGTCAATTTTTAACACCTAAAATGAACAGCTATCCTTTTTCTGTCTTCCTAGATGAGCTCTAGTGACCCTTCTACTTTCTCTAGTGTGAATGCAATGGGTATTCAGAGCATTTGGACTTAACCTTTGCCTAGATGTCGTTTAGCTATTTTCATTGAGTTCATGGCTGGCTTGTAACTGAGCTCCACAGTGTATTGGTTAATTTACTTTGGGATTTTGTTTGCTTGGTTGTCTGATTTTTGGAAATTTTTTAAAGAAATATATCACAGAGGCTCCAGAGGAAGCTCTTACAAAGGCATCACTTTTTTTGCTCTTTCATATGTCTAGATTCACATCTCAATCATAATGGTGTAATTTTACCAGAGATGACAAAAGTAATATTAAATTATCCCTCAGTGAAGAGGTTTCAGCAGTAATCCTGTGAAGGGCATCTGAAACATGATTTGTCTTGAAGAGCAGGCTTGAAGATGCTGCAGAGTAATAAAGCTGATGTCATAGTCGTCTGCAGAAAGTGTAACCTTTCAAATTCCTGTCAGTTCGAAAAAATGTGAACTTTATTTTGAAATCATGAGAGAGACTTGTATTTTTAGAGTGAGCTCAGTTCTCTCTCTTACGCTAGGGATATGTGATTTCTGTGAAGAGAAAAATTAACAACCTGACAACTATTCTAGAGTATATGTAGTAGCTTATGTGTTGAGAAAGTATGCAGAAATTGCTTCTCCCACTTTGTAACTGCAACTCAGTTTTATCAGCTGTATCATATGCTCATAGTCTTTATTGCATCTAGAGAAAGAGTTTTGTAGTTTTTAACTTAAGCATGAATGAATGGTGCTCAAAAGTAATGGGCTAATTTCTGTTCTCAGTTCTTTAATTCTGCTTTACTGAAGTCAGAATTGCCCTGTTTGGCCTCACTGACATTCATGGGACAAAACACAGACCCCTGGAAGTTGGTAACAGAACTGAGACAATGGCCTCATCCTGCACTTAAATTTCCAGCACATCTGTGTGGGCAGGTGGGGAGGGGAGTGGGGAGTGTTTCACTATGGCAGCTGCCCAGGCTGTGCAGCAAAGACATCCCAGGTGGCCAGCAGGACAATCAAGCCAGAAGACAGGCACACTTTGCTCTTCACATGCTTGTGAGGGACAGGACAAGAGGGCTGTATGCCTGCCAAAGAGAAGCCACTCTCTGCCTGTGCACTTTCAAGAAGAAGGATTTAAAGGGGGAAGGGTTTAAAGGGCTCTGGTGGCAGACACACCACCCCTGCCAGAGAAAGCAGGAACAGGCAAGGTGACTGGAGTGGCGCAACAGCATAGGGGCAAGACTACAGGCCATGAAGCTGAGTGTCAAACCTCCAAGGGAGAAGACAAGGGAAATATCTACAAGAAGAAGCTGTAGGGGAGGCTCAGGATAGGCTAGGACCCCATGTCATCCCCTGGCTGTCAGTCCCCATCCCAGAGGTGTCATTGCAGGGCCAGTCCCATCTCCCACAACACTGCCCTGTCCAGCCATGAGCCCACTGAGCCAGACCCTCCCATGGTCAGATGGCCCCACCTGGCCCACCCCCAGGGAGGTGTCCAGATACCTGGGGCTACCCCAGTCACCCTGTTGCCCTGACCTGATGCCCTGTCCTGCCCTGCCATCCCGGGGAAGCCCCATGGCCCCCTGACCACATGGTTCCATGTCCTTCTCCCAGGCTTCACCTCTTATCCTGCAGAGGCCCCTCTGGGGTAAAGAGGCCTTTCTGTATGCTTTGAAGTGTTCTGGTACAATGTCTGCTACACAGTGGAGAGCAGAAAAGGAATATACGCCTGCCAATATACACCACCAATGACCCTATTTATACCTTGGTACCTGCCCCACATCCCCACTGCAAGCATGGATTAGAAACCTTGGGAATAGAAAGTATCAGGAAGAGAGGGAAACCCATGCCTCATGTCTTGATTTCTGTGCCCAGAGGCCACCTCTGGCTGCTGGCAATAGGGAAGGCTATGGACCCTGTGGAAAGGACCCTTTAGATTGTCAAGTCCAACAATCACCCACCATCCACTACTAAACCAGGTCCCTCCATGGATGGAGACTCCACCACTTCCCTGGACAGCCTGTTCCAATGCCTACCAACCCTCTCAGTGAAGAAGCTTTTCCTGATATCCAATCTAAACCTCCCCTGGCATAACTTGATGTCATTTCCTCTTGTCCTATCACTTGTCACTAGGTCAGCCCCTCACCTCTCTACAGCCTCCTTTCAGGTAGTTATAGAGAGCAATTAGATCTTCCCTCAACCTGTTCTTTTCCAGACTAAATCCCAGCTCCCTCAGCCACTCCTCATAACAGTTATTCTCCAGTCCCCTCACTAGCCTCTTCACCCTTCTCTAGACAAGCTCCAATGCCTCCATGTATTTTCTGTAGTGAGGGGCCCAAAATAGTACTGAATATAGTACTCAAGGTGGGGCCTCACCAGCGTAGAGTACAGGGGGACAATTCCTTCCCTAGTCCTACTCACCACACTATTTTTAATACAGGCCAGGATGCTGTTGGCCTTCTTGGCCACCTGGGTACACTCCTGACTCCTATTCAACCGGCTGTCAATCAATACCCCCAGATCCTTCTCTGCCAGGGAGTTTTCCAGCCACTCTTCCCCAAGCCTGTAGTGTTGGTTGGGTTGTTATGACTCAAATGCAAGACCCAGCACTTGGTTTTGTTGAACCTCATGTCATTGGCCTTGGCTCATCTACCCAGCCTGTCCAGATCCCTCTGTAGGGCTTTCCTTCCCTCAAGCAGATTAACACTCCCACCAAACTTAGCATCATCTGCAAACTTACTGAGGGTACACTTGATCCCCTCATCCAAGTCATTAATAAAGATATTAAAGAGAACTGGGCCCAGCACAGTTCCCTGAGGAACACCGCTGGTGACTGGACACCAATTGGATTTACTTCCATTCACCACCACTGTCTGGGCCCAGCCATCCAGCTAGTTTTTTACCCAGCAAAGAATACACTCGTCCAAGCCAACAACAGCCAGTTTCTTTAGGAGAATGCTATGGGAGATGGTTACATGTGAGTGTGTACACAAATATGTGCATATGGCAGTGGAAAGCCCATGGGGATGTGTGCATTGGACTGAGATTTATCAGAGCAAAAGCTTGCTAAGGAGTAATTGAAAAGAAACATGATGTTCCTTGGTTTTGTCTAACCAACTTTCATAATGCGTGTTAACAGGGAAACAAGGGGAGTATCTGAGGGGAGAAGTGTTTCTATTATAAAATGTTTTGGAAAATATTAGACAAGTTTGTACTTTTATGAAGTGTTTAAAAAAAACAGCAGCAATTTCGAAAAGGTGAAAGAGGAGCTGGTGTAAGAGCCAACCCAGTTCTGAACGTTAATATAGAGGTCTAGAGACAGGTACTCAAGCTGTCATTCTACACCTAACAGAGTATTTTAAAACAATTGTTTTGTAAAAATGTTTCCACTTTTCTTCTGCTTCTATTAGTTAGAAAATGCACTGATGGGAATGAAGCTGAGAAATGGCAGTGATCAAAATGAAACTAATATCCCTCTATGATCTCATCACCGGCTGGGTGGATGGAGGGAGAGCAGTGGATGTCATCTACCTTGACTCCAGCAAGGCTTTCGATACTGTCTTCCATGATATCCTGATAGAAAAGCTGAGAGAGTATGGGATAGATGAGTGGACAGTGAGGTGGGTTGAGAATTGGCTGTCGGACTGGGCTCAGAGGGTTGTGATCGGTGGAGCAGAATCTGAATGAAGGCGTGGAACTACCGGTGTTCACCAGGGCTCGGTGTTGGGTCCAGTCCTGTTTAATATCTTCATTGACTATCTTGATGAGGGAATAGCATCCACTCTCAGCAAGTACGCCGATGATACAAAGCTGGGAGGAATGGCTGACACGCAGGAACACTGTGCTGCCATTCAGCGAGACCTGGACAGGCTGGAGAGCTGGGCAGGGAGAAACCAGATGAGATTCAACAAAAGCAAGTGTAAAGTCTTCCTGGGGAGGAGCAACCGCATGTATCAGTACAGGCTGGGGGTTGACCTACTGGAGAAGAGCTCTGTGGAGAAGGACCTGGGGGTCCTGGTTGATGATAGGTTGGCTATGAGCCAGCAGTGTGCCCTCGTGGTTAAGAGAGCCAATGGGATCCTGAGGTGCATCAGGAGGAGTGTGTCCAGCAGGTCGAAGGAGGTGATCCTCCCCCTCTACTCTGCCCTGGTCAGGCCCCACCTGGAGGATTGTGTACAGTTCTGGGTTCACTGGTATAAAAAAGACAGGGATCTCCTTGAGAGAGTCCAGAGAAGGGATACAAAGATGATTAAGGGGCTGGAACATCTATCCTATGAGGAAAGGCTGAGAGAGCTCGTGCTGTTCAGCCTGGCAGGACAAGGGGCAATGGCTGCAAATTGGAGCACAGGAAGTTCCACACCAACATGTGGAGGAACTTTTACACAGTGAGGGTGACAGAGCAGAACAGGCTGCCCAGGGAGGTGGTGGAATCTCCATCTCTGGAGATATTCAAGACTTGTCTGGATGCCTACCTGTGCAGTATGAGCTAGGGAGCTTCTTTGGCAGGGGAGTTGGACCCGATGATCTCTCGAGGTCCCTTCCAACCCCTACAACTCTCTGATTCTGTGATTCTGTGATCCTGAATTGCTGTCTAGACTCTGCCAGTTACTTTTCAACATATAGCTATGTGTTTTCTAACAAAAAAAATTATTGTATGCATTGCCTCACATTAAAAGCTCCAACTTATCATCACACTTTTGTATTTTTGTTTGTGTGCATGTTTACCTTAGTGTCTAATCTCACACCTCAATAACATGGTTTCCCTGATTCCTCCACTTCATTACTCATCCCCTAGCACAGAAATTGGTTTTTGAACAAAAACTAAACCCACTTAAACACCAAATGTTTCTTTTTCCAAAACACAGATGCATTTCTTCCACATTATCTTCAGTTTTGCTAACATCCATCCAAGTTAAATCAGAAGGACACACTGTTGCTTCAGTTTGCACTGCTGTTCCAGGCTGCACGGGTTACTGGATACAGGGATACAGTATCGTAGTCCAGCAAAACAACATCTGCTAGTGTGACTAGAATTACACCAACGCTGGTGGAAAAGTTTTTGTAAAACACTTAGAAGATGAAAAGTCATATGCAAGGGATAATTGTATGCAAAATTCTAACAAAATTGCACACAGGTCAATCTTCATACATTTACTTCACTGCCAACTTCCCCAAGACTTTGTTTAGAAATATAGGGCTAAATTTGTCATTTTTGCAAAGACAGATGTATATAAGCCAGTGAAATTATTAAGGTGACCATTTCAGTTTACTGAGCTTGGTTCAAGTGACAGAGGGTAGATTTGTACAGCTACATGTCTATGATCATGTGTTGCCAGATTAGTCTCCATTTGTGCATATTTGATTCCCAAGAATATCACAGTGTGTGTCTAGGGACTTTGAAGGCTAATAAAATGCAAACAGCTCTTTGGAAGTCACATGATATGCTTTCTGTTGTTAATGTTATGTAAATATATAGCTGGCCTGGGCGAAGGACCCTGTAACTGAACTTTGCAAGCATCCAGAATACAGCTCACAGTCCTTGTGTACTGCCAGACATAAAGCATGACCACCCAGGCACTGAGGATGAAGCTCACTGAAGAGCTACAAGTGCAGGCTACAGCTGGAGAGCCAGCCAAGCTCATCACAGGAGGAGGAACTGCCTGAGAACAATTTCATCATGGAACTGCTGAAGTCCTGAGACAGTAGTTAACAACAGCTGCCCAAAAAAGCAGAACAATGCTCTCTCCCACCATGGAGTTCAAATGACATGCTTCCAGCCTCCATCCTTCATGTGTGTGTGTGTGTATGTTAGCGCACATTATTGCATTAGATCATTAATGACTGAGGGGGAGGGTGCCTGAAATTGTTTTATTATCCTCTTCTATATTAAAAAAACAGAGAGGGAAGAGAAAAAAGAAGTCTGAGTTGCTGTAGTCAATGTTTACTGATCCCTGACATGTAACCTTCTTAATATAAAATACAGGTTCTTAATGGTTGCCCTGCATATGACTGTTATTGCAGAATCAATCCACTGTGAGCGCAGTAATAGACTAGATGAAGTCAAGAAATTTTTCCAGCTGCTGTTTTCATTATCAGATAAGCAAGACTTACTATCAACAGAGCACAAAACCTTAACAATTTCCTTGCACAACACCCTGGACAAAAACCCAATCTTTCTTTACTTTTTATGCTGGAAAATGTCTATTAAATATAATGTTCTTGTCACGTTGGGCAGCCTCCATCTTAAGTTGAAAATTTAGAATTTGCAAGCAGTGATAAGCCTTCAAGAAGTCTACAGCACAGTTTGGAAGAAAAACCTTGGAATTTCTGACTTCTAATATTTTTTCTACTTAAATCTTTGCCTCTTCCAATTATCCACCAGGCCTCCATACTTGTCTAGTCAAAGATTTAGTCACCAGAAATTAAGTGGTTAGCATAAATTAGTTGTCATGAGTAAGGAAAGACGGGAATTCCCAGAAGACAGCCCATTCTGCCTATTGAAATAATGTCTCTTTATGAATAATGAGCACTTAATTAAGGTATATATGTTTGTCCTTCAGTTATAAAAGAGATTTAGAGAACTAAGCATGTCTAACATCAGGTGAGATGAACCTTGCTTACACTCAGGTTGTAAGGAAGCTTCTGTATCTTATAAATTTATGCTGGCTAAGTAATTCCTCAGACAATGCTCCTTTTGCTTATGCTATTATATCTGAATTATTCACTGTGTGCAGCTTATAAATGTTTAAAGTTGATATGTTCTGAAGGAAACAAATAACATTTTACCTGTTGTGAATATTGGCTTGTCTGCCAACTCCATTACCAGTTGTACAGAGAAAAGCTTCTTCACTTTCCCCTTCAGGATATTGATAGGAAATATGTCATGGTTATGGGAAGAACATTTTTCTGCTGAGGAGTAGTATTCCATGCATAAACAATTCACTTTGCAGAGGAACCAGAAGCTAAAAAATATTGCTTTAGGAAAATATTTATAGCAAATGGTACTATAACTGTAGCTATTTCACCCTCTAACATTTTTGTTGTCATAAAAACCCTTTTGACATTTTAATATTTGAAGTTTTGTCAGTAAGGGAAGAAAAAAAACCCGCAGAAATAGAAAGCTATAAAAATAAAATGCATAACTGAGGAAAAAAGTTATGGCATTACATTATATGAAATGGTCAATAAAATGTTAAAAAATGTGCTTTAATTTTGGGGGAGAAGAAAATCTGTGTCAAAGTTTCTTAAAAAATAAGAATTTCTTCAAAATTATTTTAAAGGCTTTGAAAACTGATTTTAAAAAGCCTGATTTAAAACTGATTTTTAAAAAAAGCAGACCTGTGCTCTTAGGATGACTGGTATCTTTTGGGTTGAAATGACTGGGTTTTACTCAGTATCAAAACATCACCATCTGGGATTATTATTCCATAGGATCTCTTCACAGTTTTGACAAGTGTAAGAGCATGTTCCCAGACCAGAAAGCACCAATGTGGCTCCACAGCCCATGGGGACAGGCTCAGTGAACACTCTAATCCCGCAGGACATCTTTCCACGTGGCCCAGTTAAAACTGAGGAAGACATAAGCAACCTTTGTGCCTGTGGTAAAATGCTCAGGAATTGGCAATTATCACAGAGCACCCAACACTTCAGGTTATCCTAAGGCATGGTAGGAGCATTCTTTTTTCCCAGTAGACAAAGTTCAATTTTAAATCCCCATAAAATGGAATAAAGACACATACAGCATACATATTGTTTGTTCCAATCAGTGTATAATTTCTATCTATAGCTTCATAATCAAGGTGTCAGGGATGCTAGTGAGGACTAAGATCAAACTCACTTTCCCCTGTCTGACTGAACTGAGTGATCAATTACCGCAGCAAACTAACTGAAGGAGTCTTCAACCCAAGCTTCCTGGGATTTCTCTTGTAAGAAGCAGAACACTTAAATGTTATCACTGTCATTACAAGCAGGACAGGTTTTAACCCTTCCAAAGTCAGTGAAAGGAACATCTTTGGTTGGTCCATTTCTTCCAGGCATTACTTGCATCCCCAAAGCCAGAGAGCTGCCTTTTGCACTCCAGGAAGGAATGTTTTCCTGCGATATTCCAAGTGGGATTCCTCCATCCAGGTCACAAAATGAGGTTTAATAATGTTGTTCTTCAAAGGCAATAGAGATTAGTATTGTACAAAAAAGAACATGATATTAGCAATACTGTTTCAGTCTGCATGAGGTCATCACTTCCAAAGTGACACTGATGTCCTTTCATTTCTTTCTGAGCCCTTGTGTTGAGATCGAAATAGTGTGGCAAAGAAACACAGGTCAACATACAGAGCTACAAAGAAGGGAAGCCATCGCTATCTGGGATAGCATATTCCTTCAAGACTGAAGACACACAGAAACCACTTCTCTCACCTTGATTTTTTTTATCGTTCACAGAACATTGATATTTTTATTGTCATGGACTTGTCCTGGGAGTTAAGCAACTGGTATGTCAGTCCTGCAGGACAAGGAGTACCTATATTCCAGCTTTCAAATTCAGCTAGTTTAAGTTTTGCTCCATATTGCAACAGCAAGTGCTCCTGTACTCAAGCTAGCTTATCAGAAGTAAACTGTGGGAGCCCCACAGTGCCCTCAATGAAATGCTGAATACACAACACAGCTGCCATCCTTGCACTCCCTGAGCTCACAGACACCAGCCTCCTGCTTAGAGATGGATGTTCACACTAGTCCCAAGGCACTAAGGCATTGTGAAGGGTCTGGCATCTACTGATGAGAGATACCAGCAGCTGTGTTTTCTTTGACACTGAACTGTCCCAGCAATGAGGCTGCTTGACAATGTGCTTTGGAATTCTGTAACTAAATAGAGGGTGGATTGTCTTTTTGGTTTTTGGGTGGTTTTTTGAGAACAAGGCAGTATTCTCAAAAAAAAAAAGAAAAAAAGAAAAAACTGAAAAAAATTAAATTAAATTTCCCAAAACCTTCAAATATATTTTTTTACAAAATCTTGCAAGTTTCTGCTGAGTCCATCAGCAAAAATAAGATAATCTTCACTTTATTTTGTAAGTGTAAAAGATGCAGCCCAAAATAGCTAATGATATGCTCATTCCATGACCTCTCTGGAAAATGAGCTACAAGGAAGAAAAAAGCTACTTATGAGCCACAAAGCCCCTGCTTAAACACTCTTTGGGAGTTTAGGCAGAACAAGGCCTTCAGGGCTTGGCTTTGGAACATAAGAACTTCCACTAAGGAGAAAAAAACATCAGGAAAAAACATGTGAGTTTAATGTAAATTATTATATTCAGTCTTCCATGTTTGAACATTTTTTCTACTGTAAAAGACTTTCTTTAAGCAGAAAGTGAGTAACCTGGTGTGTTTTGGATCCTAACCCAAGGAAATACACCCCCTCCCATCTACACAGTGAAATCACATCTCTGCCATTAATGAGACTTCAAGAAGAGTAAGAGCCTCTTGTGCATCTCCTGTTGCACTGCAGGGAGAATTCAGGACTTGCACTCAAAAGCAGATCATTTCTGTTAGAGATCCTTTTTCAGCTGGCTGCCAGGATGATAGTAACATTTGCTTTGCAACCCAAGTGCACTGGAAAGCTTCCCCAGTTTGATTATTCCTTCCAGAGCTGGTGAAAGCATGTATCTTGTTTAATCAGGACTAAGTAAACATATTACACACCAATAACAAAATCAGTGGAAATTCTCTACTTAATCTCTCTGATTTTCTTTAACGGGTTCAAACAAAGACCAGCAGGATCTCTAATCTTATGATCAACAGTGTTACATCACCAGCAGTCTCTGTTTTATCTGTTTACAAATCAAGATAATGTTGTTAGAGGGTGGTGACATTAACTGTTACCATATCAGGAAATGGTGCAATTGCATTAGGGAGGACAAACCTTGCTGTCACTTCTGGTTGCAATTGCCTAGAGGAAACTCCAGAGATTATTCAGGGGACATGTTTGTAGCTGTTTGTAGTGGCAGATCGCAGTGTTGCCACTGAAGGAGCTGTAGGAGGCTTTGATGAAGCCCCCCAGCTGCAATGCCTTTTACCAGTGCATGGGCTAGGCAAGCCCAGCTACCTGGTCCAGAGAGAGGAATCAGGGGCAATGAGTTCAGTCTGCTCCCGACTTCCTTGACATTATGTCTCTCCAGATAAAACTTGTCCCTCCAGTCTCACACTCTGCCCGGTCCTGGGGAAGCCTAGGTATGTACTAGTTTCAGGTGCAACTAGCAATGCAGGGAGACAACCACCAGCCTATGGAGAAGGCATCCTGAAATGGGGGCTGCCTCTCATCTCAGGCACTGCACTGCTGCAGCATCACCTTCCCTGCCCCCTTGCCACGATGCCCTGGAAAGAGCTGCAGCTGATTATCATCATGCCTCCCACGTAAGAGGGATGTACTGGAAGGAACATTACTCCAAAAAGCCTCCCACAACTCCTCGCTTGAAGTTAAAAGCCTGATCTAACCCTTAACAAACAGGAATAAAAGTGCTAGGGAAGGAATTTTAATTGGCCAACAGTGTAAATCCTTTGAAGATGCTGTGTCATTATTGACTAACTTTCAGCACACCTGAGCCAGCCAGAGGGCAGTGATGTTGGTTTTGAACCCCGGATATTACTGTTATTGTGCCCTAGCACCCCACTGTTAGCCTGTATCATCTCTTTGCATTGAATAGATTCATTGTGCCTCATAATGTGTCAATAAAATCTTGCCTTGTTTCTGCACTGAGTTTGCAGGGAGGGCTGATGCCGGTTTCTTCCCATACCTCTGCCTGGCACCATTCCACCAGCAGCACATGGCTCACCCACATGCAATTTTGAGCACCCACAGAACGCAGCAGCATAGCTAACCACCTCCTCTATCCTACTTCTTCCCAGGAGTCCTCTCCCTGCCCTGATCTGTACAACACAGTGTGAGTTGTTTTTCCTCCATGCAGCTGCCAGTGCAAAAAGAGCAGAGATAGACAAGAAAGGAGAGTTCATCTGGACTGACATGAGACCAGAAGTGTTTAGATTGTCATCCAAATGGGAACCTGAAAGGATGCACACTGAGCCTAACAAAATGTTCCATATGGCTCTCAGATACTAAGTATTTGTCAGATAAGCTGAAGAAGTCAAATTCATAAAGAGCTACTGCACAGCCTCATCACAACGCTTTCCAGCAGACACGAGAATCATCATTGTATCCTCTGCTGAAGAAAGTCAGAAACTCTATTGCTCAATCTTTTCAGGTGACCAAACCACAAGATGCTGAGACCTTTTCCTATTTTTCCCTTTTAATTAAAAGTAAATGGCATCTGATATTTGGGTGTCTGATGCCCTTTGGCTCCTGTGTAATCATGCTAAAATCTTAGGAATATTTCCACTGTAAAACACAATATATCTTGAAGCCCAGTGGACGAAACCTCCATGACTCTTTTCTCCTCCCGTAAGGATGTACAGGAATAAATCTGAAGCTTACACACAAAAGTAAATGAGACATTATTTATGGGAATTCTGCTGACACTGATAACTAAAAGAGATCACTGCTTTACATTTTTTGTTTGCATGCAAATGGTCTTTTTTAACAGCTCTTCATAAACATCCAGCAAGTTTTTATTACACGCATTAATATTTTCTTGAATATTCCGGCCTCCAGCAAGAATATTCTTCTCTGCTTTTCAATCACTAGTTACAAATTTCTAAGGATCATTTTTATCCTCTTCTGCTATCCTAGCTTTGTACGCACCATGAGAGTGGGTGGTACACACACCCAGGCATAACCAGTGCTACAGGTAACTGCAAAAGGGACAAGGGACTGCCATGGCAGATAGACAAACATCCCCTCATGAGTGGAATAAGGGTTCCAGCACCCTCAACCCCACCAGGGGACTGTCCCCAAGAGCAGGCCAGTCCATATGAAGGTAACCATGACAAAATCGCCTTACCATTAAAATTCCATTCATCTGTACATCCACATCTCAGTGACAGTTTTAGAAACATAATTTAGTTTAGAAACTATTCCAACAAAGGTCAGTAGGTGGTATATGTGTTACCCTGAGATGCTGAAATGCCTGAGTAAAAACAGACTGTTGAATGAGGGACCTTCCGCAAATGAGTTTTCTAATAGCTTTGATATTGTTGTCAGCACAGATTTCATGGATGAGCTGAAACTAGCCTGAACTTGCTGTGCCACCCAAGTTCATCAAAAACAGCAAGAGGAGATTGGATTGGGAGGGGGAAAAGACCCTAAAGTTGATTCCCACCACCTTTAAACCTAGGCCAGTTGTCCAGAACAGGCCCAGTGGTCTCTTTCTGGTTAGCAATCATCTGGAAGAAATCATTTGAACCATCACAGTTCCCAGACATGAGACCATGCAGAATAGGTGTGAGACAAGAATACAGGATCTAGTAACATCAGTCTGAGAAAGTTCAGGTTGAATGTTTTGGTCAGACAAGCACTTCATATACATCATGACCTTCAGAGACTGTAAACTCTTATCCTGTTGACGTTATTTTAAATCAAAGGCAAGCGTGCCAGCAGCTGCACAAGTGAGGAATGCCTAAGAAAATAAATACCAGTTAGAATGCTATTTAATGCCGTTAACTGCAGTGGGTGGAGGCTGGAGGGCAGTAGCTTTTAACAGGTTTTATTTGAAAGACTAACTCAGTGTGGTTGTCACGACAGTTGTCTTTGTGGCTGAAGTTGTATTTCTAACAGATGGAAATCTGGCAGCTTTTTCTAATTTATGCAGATGCTTTGCAGAAGGAGTTACCATCTTAAGTGATTCTAACATTAACCTTACACAAACCTTTCTCCACTGTGTTAATAAACAGAACGTTTTAAGGCTGTCCTACTCAAAACAGTCTCAGAAATATGCCTCCCTTTTCATCTCTTCAGTTACTCTCCAAATTTAGCATGAAAATTCTTTTGTATAAAATCTCTTACTGAACTGAGAATTGGATTTGTAGCAAAAGCCAGTCTAGTCCTCAACCTATCTATTTTAATTATAAAATTACCTACCAGGTTGTGTCTTCGTTAATGAGCTTTGTGGCCCTCCTTGTTCTTGAAAACTGGCATTCTGTACAATACCTAACAAGAATGATTTAACAAGAGAACTATCTAAATTGGCAATCATTTAAAAGGACTGAATAATATGCTTAGTAGCTGTGTAATGTTTCATCTTTTTGCTTTGATTGGCACTTTTTAAATTGTTAACACACTTTTCAAACTGGCAACACATTGCCTCATTCTAGTCTGTAGTGGGAACAACTGCATTACACACTATTGGGAGTGCTAAATAGTCACAAACCACTGAGACATTTTGAGACATTTTATGGATCTCTGTGTTCCTTATGGCAGATTTTAGGAAATCAGGAGACCATATACTTGTGTTTTTCCCTCTGACAGTTGTTTGAAAATATAGGTGTTGTGGAACTTGTTGACTAAATTGTATTTGTAAAATAGATGCCCTGATCAGGCATTAGTCATCTGAGTAAAAGGGACACTTTCTATTACAGTAGTCTCTTTGAGATGACTGATTGTGTGCATCCACGCTGTAGGTGCCTTAATTAAGAACAATACTTGAAACTGTTGACTGTGTCCATGTAAGACTCTGACCCTCACTAGCTGAAAGCAATAGTCATTAGCTCTAGGAATCAGAAAAGATACGTAATATAGAGACTATAGGAATGTTTCAGAGGAGTTAGCATTAGTTTTGATTCTTTGAGCATAAGCTACATTACTGATGAGTCGTCTTTTGGGTCTGAGCAATTTAACTTGAACCAAGAAAGATGTCTTCCCTTAAATAACGCACCCACCCTAGAAACTAAAAACACAAGTCAGGTCTTAAGCTTAGATGCCATATTCAAACAGGCCAGATCTTTCTATGGAATCTTTCAAATGCATTTTTCCTTTGGCCATCATCTTTACAGGAAAGACAGACACTTCCTTTTGGAGATCATTTCTACATTTAACTTAAACATTAGGCACGGGTCGGTTTTATTGAGGTGACTACCCTTTTTCACCCATATTTACAAGGAGCCTGACTTGCCTGCAACCCAGAATTGTCTACCATTTCAGGTTTCAGTCTTGAGTGATGGTAGCTTCAACTGTGAAGCAGTCTTCTCAGCAGCCCCAAAGCACAGAGTAAGCATTGGTAGCAGTATTGGGAGCAAGTAAGCAGGCATGTGGCTCAGGCTTCAGTGAAGTGGCCTGTTTCCTGCCTGGAATGCTCAGGCAGCTGCTACAGGGAGGAGAGCAGCTGCCTCAGTGGGTATGCTGCTTTACATCCCAAAGGAGGATCTTGGCTGCATATTAGTCTCTCCTCTTTTTCCCTAGTGATCAAGTGAGAAGCAATCTCAGGTTGTGGTGACTAAATGTATCCTGGAACTGCTTGTAAGTAAAAATTTCCAGTTCCCTCCTAAGGGATCCATATAATTCTTCTGGATTATGTTGTTGAAGTGACCAGATCATTTGCTATTTCACATTTATTTATACAGGCTTCTCTGTCTGGATGTTTCACCTATGGAACATCAAGAAAGTGACAAACTTTCCCTTAAAACACTAAAAGTTTAGCTTGCAGTGTCCCAGAGAACTTCTGCTGGAGCTCTATAAAAGGGATAAAGACATTCAGGGGGCAGAACAAGAGTTGTGTTACAGTGATGACTGGGGAGGAAGAAAAGAGATGAGGGCTGTAGGAATATATCCCAATTCCTCTGACTGTGAAAAGGCAACTCAGCAAAGGAAACAATCTCTGCTTAATCATAGATCTCATTTTTCTAGTACTGGGACCAGGAGATTACCGGCTTCCTACAATGGTTTACCAGTGCCACAACTTCCCTTGAATGGGTATGGGAGAGTCAGTGGCCACTTCTGAAGTCTGGTGCATTTTGAAATAGAAAGGTCTTTCAGTGACAAATGTTATGAGAGTCCAGAGGGTTAGACAATATCTCAGGTGGGAAGTACAGTTAGTCCCAAACAGTTTTACGAGAAATCTGAACCATAAAAATCCAAATTCTGTGCATAAGTAATACTACACAATTGAGTCTAGTAAGTATTTATAGCATTTTGTGCCTCAGGTGTCTTATGAACTAAAAAATATCAAAGACTGAGTGCCCTCAGCACTCAGTCAGACCTTCAAGAAGGGATCCAGTATCCAGAAACACTGAGCAGCTTGAAGAATAGAACCCTAAATGCATATTTGGCACCCAGTTAAATTCTAGAGTGTTCATATTTTTTTAATCAGCATTTGTTACATCCCAGTATAAACCACAGCTAAAAGACATTGCATACACCTGGTTTAATTCTAAGTCATTCATTAATTAACCTGTCACTAACTATATGTCTTTAGAACAAAAAGGCATCTATTTTAGTTAACCAGTTACTCTTACTGTTCATTTCTGCTATTTTTCCTTCAACAGACTATTTATTGTACATTTCACTTACAAAATTCCATTACTTACATTATAATAATGTATAAAGTATGACTCTAGCTGTTTTCAACTTCTGTGACCTATGTAAACACTGAGCTTTGAGATAACTTATGCTAACTTCTATTGAGAATAAGTTAATTCCTAGGCTGACTGACTGTTTTAAAGGCTCTAAGTACATGTCATCTCGAGTGAGTTTTACATTTTGTATTTTATCTCAAAACAAAGCTAAAACATTCACATGTCTAGCTAGAAAGTGGTAAAATAGTACCAGCTCCTTGGGATATTTGTACTCTTACAGGTTTTATGCCCATATTAAAAGGTATCTCTAACATTTGCAATACATTAAGTGACTCGCACTGTGGATTTCCTCAGGTAACAAAGTGCCCTGTCAAGTAGTGCACCGTAATTCCACTTGATTCTACACAGAGAAACAGCAAATGCACAGTGTTACATTCAAGTAAACCTACTGTAACTTTAAAAATACATAATGAACATGTCAGACACAGTCGTAATCTCTCTTAAAGCCAAGAAATAGAGTTTCTCTCACACCCGGTGATACACAAAGTACCTTATTGACCTGACAATGATAGAGAGTACTGGGACAAATTTTCTTCGAATCTTCTGACCTTCTGGGACAGTTTCTCCACAGCTGAGACAAGGGAGGAAGAAAGACTTCCTTCAAATAGACCAAGTGAGACAGCCAATTCATCCTCTGTTGGTGCTTCTTCCTTTCCCCACCCTATTATGGTCAGTGAGTTGGCATATAATGCTGGTGCACTCCACACAAATGTATGCCATATGGGTTGGGAACACTGGATCATCAGGATCAGTGGGCAGCTGTAAATCTTCAGGATCATAATAAACCATCTCTCGCATGACTAACTCACTCAGGTACTGAATACCTCACTCCATGGTCGTCCACTTGCCTGGCAGACACACAACATCTTCAATGAACAGATACCTTTTCCTCACACTTGATAGAAGTCTCCTCCAGAGGCTGAGGGCTTAGGACTTATTTCCAATCACCTTGCCAATGCCTCCTTCTCTGGACAGGGATCCCAACTTCTTGGCCTCCCTGCCTTCTAATTCCAGGCTGCTGGCCCCATTGTCCCAGCATCAGAGTAGCCAGGTGATGATGTGCTCCCCTGGGAGGAGGCTGAAATCTTTTCTCATGTCTCTCAGCTCTCTCAAGGACAAGGTTTGGGTTATAACCTCTGGTATTACCTCTCCTTCAGGTTCTGGTGGTGGTCCCAGTTCATCATCGTCTTTCATAGTGCAGACTGTTTTTCTCGTGTATTCATTCTTTTGTATAGGGGTGACTGATATTGATACTGGTTAGCTTCCTGACTCAGCTACAGGGCCTCTGAGATTTGGGTAGCTGCAGTGCTTGTTGTGGAGACTGGAGGAGCTGCAGTCTCTGAGGTCTGTTGCAAGGGTTCTTTCTGGCTCATCTACAGTGACAATTTCTGAGGTTTGGGTAGCCACAGCATCTATGGATTTGTTTTTCTTGTCTAGGTATTTGCTCATACCATCTCTTGCACCATGCCACCCCTGAACCTTCAGCCTCAGGGAAGATCTCGGCAATATTCTTAAAACTATTTTTTGGTAGCACTTAGGACTTCTTTCACTTAGTGTTTGTAGTAGGCATAATCTCCCCTTGGACAATGCAGCCATGCAAGGACCTTCAGATTAAGGCTGGAAACCATGCAGAAGGTTGTTACGCCAGGAGCATCATGAATGTCATGGGAAGTAGCAGACAGAAACTGTTTCAGATTCAGCTTGAGTGAAGGATGAGTGAATAGTAAATAGAAGACTGGGGCTTGGTTCTCACTCAGACACATATGCAGTACACAGTCACAGCTCTTCTCTTTTTGTGTTTTCAGTGATCATTTTTTACTGGAAAAAGCAAAAATCAGCTTTGAAATATGAGTTTCCAAGGCTTTGTTTGTTTGTTCCTTTGAATATAGGTCTTGATAAGACAGTTCTAAAAACGTTTTCCAAGAAAAGCATTTAGCAACCAGATTACACATATTTGACTAATAGCTGTAGAGGATTAATTTCAGCTAGAATTTTCTGAAGGGTTTTTTTCTCATCTGAAATTGCTATTCCATTTATTCAAGCTAATTGACATTCAATGCTTCAAGTGCTGGCCTGAATGACGTTCAATGTCATGAGCAAACATTTTACAAATTGAACAAAAATTAGCCATGCCCAAGATTTTTCACATCAACCCATAGCAAAGGAGCACTGTATATGACACCAGACTGTCAATTTTGATTAAAAAGCTGAAATCTGTCTGCTTTGGCAATGAAATCACAAGTCAGTAAACAGACCTAAGTGGACTGTAAATCCAGGGTGAAAGAAGTGGCTGGTAATGGCAACATAAAGTTTAATGGATCTGTGGAACATATCAAAGTTACAACTCCTACCCAGAAATGTAAGAACTGAAAGCATGATCCATTTTTTTTAAAGTTATTACTGTAAAAAGAGTAACATCACCCCTTTGAGTCTCACTTCATGGTCTTTAAGGAAAGCTTTTTCTTAGGAACACTTGTTAGGGACATCAGGTAGGCACTACATTTGAAGCTGAAACAAAAGTGTGCACCCTCTCTCTTAAGACTGTGCTACCTCAGCCTGAGACAAACCTGGAAGTTGTTATCACAGATCTCACATCAGTCTTTCCAGGAGTATATCAAACCAGGCTTTATTACAGAATGTTTTCCCTACATGTCACCTTAAACATTTGCACGATCTGGGAAAAAAACTATTAACCTCTTTATTTGTACTAAAGGAATTAATGACTGAAGGATTTATTTTTCAATGTACATACGATTGCTCATCTGATCAGTTTGTCAGTGAGCTCCTCAGTCAGTTAATAAGATTTTAGTAGAAATCATTGTAAAACACCATTAACTCCGACCAATGTTAATTTTTAGTATGTCAATTCAAAGGTCAGAAGCATTTTTCCACTAGTAATTTTTGATATATTTGTACATATGGGTACAAACGTATCGAGTCTTTAGTCCTGCACGTTTGAGTAAATTGTTTATATTATTTCATTATTTGATCCTACTCTGTAAAATTAAGCAAATGCAAAAAAATTCTTTATGGAATGAGGGTCATATGTCTCATACATGAAAAATTACTTCAGTAGTCTTTAGCTAGTTTTCTTCCTCCTCACCAATCCAGCTTTGACAAATTATATATATGCAGTGTTTATATTTATTTTTTAACTCTCATTTTGTTGTTACTGATTAAGAAAAACAGAAAACCAGGGTTAACTGATGATAGAAAAACTGGCATTTAGCCATGACAGCATCAGCTGAATCAACTGCCCTTGGGAGTCCTGTAAATTCATTGTGTTGGTTGATCCTAATATATAGTGGTTATACCCACTGCTGTTCATGCAATCTAGCAGAATGTGTTGCTAAATTTAGCACAGTATTTACCTCTATTGTGCCTATATGTTCTGATTAACCTGGCTGTCGTCCTTCATCATTCCAGCAATCAGCTAAAGCGACTGATATTTCTAGTATGAGACCAACTAAAAGACTCCTTTGGCAGCTGTCAGCTGAAATACTTTATAACACTTTGTAAAATTAATAGATGTTTCCAATCCAGTTTAGAAATCTGTGAATCACTTAGCTTGTAATTAATTTTCCTCAATTGAAGGGCCTAAAATGATAGTCTGATCATCCAATTTCCTGATCTGTTTATGTCCGGGTCCTGGTATTCACATGTGTGTTTTCTCATAACATGATGGAATTTTAGAAGGAAAGTAAAGAACCAAGCATTTCTTATTCATGCACAGAATGGCACTAATGTTAACCAAGGTTACTCTGTTTGTTAACACATGCTGACATTCTACCCACCTTCATGAAAAAGGTTTTAGCCTTGTAAATCTATTCACTATCCCCTGCTGAGGACATCAATTAGAGTATTATCTGTCTTAGTCTACTAAGTAAATCTTGACAAACTCATCAAAATTAGGATAGTTCTTCCTGAGAAAGCAATGTGGAAAAATTTTCAACTACTTCTGTAAATGCTGGATCACCAATAGAAACCATTAGACAGATGAAACAAATCTGATGGCTGGGAGAATGTAATAACATCAGCAGAAAGGAGAAAAACAGAATTCACTGCTTGTACTGGTATAAGTAGTACCAAAGAAAGGTTGTGAATATGATGAGCATTCAACAGCTGACAGAGCAATAGCACTCAGTTCTTCAGTGAAGACCTGCAGTACCTTCTGAGCTGAACCACTGACCTACAAGTCATCATATCACACTGCAGGTTCGTGAGTCATCTGGACTCCTGTGTTTTTAGCATACCTAAAGGATCTATTTTAACTTGATAAGGAGCCAGCAGAACATGCTCTATATCAATGCATAAAGAATATTTCATAGATGGTAAGCCTTATTAATCAAATTTCAAAGGAACAAGGTTATTCCTCTGATTAAAATAATGCAAGCAATTATTGTGAAGGTTGAGAGAAGTGATATTAATTGTACTGACCTCTAAGAAAGAATTACCTGCTTGCAAGAACTAAGGATCTAGCCCTCATGTTTTGTATAATCACAATAGCAACTTTCTCCTCCACAAGTTATATATTAATTTCCTGCATAAAAATGTCATAAACAGCTTGGCACATTTAATCTAGTCTCTGACTATAGGTCCTTGCAAAGAAGGGCTGCAAAAATTAAAAATAAAAAAAAATCCCTACCCCACCACCCCAAATGTGAAAAACCCCAAAATTGTTCTAGGTTGGACAGAAAATTTTTTCTTTTCAAAAATTAGATGGCTAACTATGCAATGAATATGGGATTGGCATGGAATGCTCTCTGTAAGGAAGCTCTTTGTAAGGAGTGAAGAGGATGTGCTGTCAGGTAATGGCAGAGTGAAATAATCCCTAGCAATGAGAAGCTCAACACAGATGTTGAAGGTCTCACAAACGCAGAGGTTTAGGGAAGGTGGGGACGAGCTCAAAACAATGGGAAAGGATTTTATCAGCTGTACACTGGGTTTATTGAGTGGTGGGAGACCAGGAAGGGGCAGGAAGTAGGGTATAAATATCAGGAGAGTGTAGCTGATTCATGAATTAGACTGTTCCAATGCCTACCAACCCTCTCAGTGAAGTAGTTTTTCCTGATATCCAATCTAAAGCTCCCCTGGCATAACTTGATGCCATTTCCTCTTGTCCTATCACTTGTCACTAGGGAGAAAAGGTCAGCCCCCCACCTCTCCACAACCTCCTTTCAGGTAGTTGTAGAGAGCAATTAAATCTCCTCTCAACCTGTTCTTTTCCAGACTAAATCCCAGTTCCCTCAACCACTCCTCATAACAATTCTTCTCCAGGCCACCCACCAGCTTTGTCACCCTTTTCTGGACATACTCTTCTGTACAGACAAGTGCCAAGAAGAAAGTAATCTACAAATGGTATAATCATGTGCTTCTCTCCAGGAGGAAGAAGAAGCTGAAGTTTGAATGGGGTTACAGGTATCTTACGGCTAATGGACAAGAATTAGTTTGGCAACAATAATCAGGAGCTTGGTTAGAGGTTGCTCGATGTTGCATTAGTCACTGTCCTGGTTTTTGGCTAGAATAAAGTGAATTTTCATAAGAACCTGGGAGGAGATACAGCCAGGACAGATGACTCAAACTAAACAAAGGGGTATTCCATATCATGATGTCATGCTCTGGGTATAAGTGAGGAGGTGGACAGAGAGGTGGAGTTGCTGCTGCTGGATAAGGGGATGGGCATCAGGTTTCAGGAGGTGAGAAAAATGCAGTGTATCACAAGTTTTGTATGTTCTTTGTGAGCAAGTGTCCATGTGATGCTTAGCAGATAGCTGGGGCTAAGCCATGACAGTCCTTTTTGGGGCCCAACATGGGGCTCAAAGGGTTGAGATAGCTACAAATCTGACACGAGCATGTTAAAAAATTTGTTATAGACATTTGTTGTATTGGTTAAATAGTTACATGGCTGTGGCATGTAAACCCTTCGTTGGTGTATGTATTCCCTACAGTGCTGTTTATCACCTCTGAGAAAGCAAACAGTATTCTTATTTTGTGGTACTGTGTAATATAAACTTATGATAACATCACTGGTCATGAGGTTTAGCTGGTAATTGTATGTGGCATTGCTGTTGTGCTCGTACCTTGGAAATTATTAATAATCATGCCCAATCTATAAAGGGGGTTGAGTGGGGAACTTTCTCCTGCTATTTCACACACACCCCTTTTCCTTTCAGGCTGGTTACAACAGCTTTTCAGAATTTTGAATACCCTTGGGATGTTAAAGATAGTATGCACTTATCGTTATGTTTCCTGAGTGTATTTCAGGTCTTGTTTAGGGTTACAAAAAATGTTTTAAGAATACCATGAGAGATATGCCCCAAGGCTGGATAGTCAGGGTTAGCATGGCATGTGAAAGAATATGAGGAGGTATCTAGAGAACTTCTCATCTCCAATGGTTTGGAACTTCACTCCCAAACAGCTAAAGGACCCTGATAAAATGACAGAATATTGGAAAGGAAAATGCTGTGGCTATTCCATGGAGGCATAACTTCCCACACTGGGTTGGGCCCTGGCCAACACTGCTCAATATTAAGCTGCACCCTCAAGGAGAAGAGAAGGAAAATAGACTGACAGGCACTGTGGCTACTCCAAACCTATCAACATAATCAAACTCCACTGACAAACACTAAGGCTGAACCAAAGAAACAACCCATGCTGGTATCAGTCAAAAAAACAGGTCACTTAGAAAGGGATGATGATGAACTAGGATCATCATGAGAACAGGAGGAAGAGGCAGAACCAGAGATAATCACCTGATGTCTATCCTTGAGTTAGCTGCGAGATATGTGAAGATTTCAGCTGCCATCCAGGAGAACACTTCGTTATCTGGATGCTCTGACACTGTGATAATCAGGGCAGAAGACTGGAATTAAGAGGGCAGGAAGGCCAAGCAGCTGGGATCCCTACCTAAGGAAGGGGACACTGACAAGGTGATTGGGAAAAAGATATGAGCCCTCTGCCTCTGGAGGTGACTTCCATCAGGTGCAAGCGAAAGGCATCATTTCAGTGAAGTTGTATGTCATCTAGGCAAGTGAACCACCATGGATTCAGTATCTGGGAAAATTAAGGGGCTTTTGGCATAGCTGTCTTGGAGATGGAGGAAATTGAACAGCTGTCTACCTTACCCAGTCTCTCAGAGTACAATTCTGTTGAGGGGTTGCTCAGGGTCGAAGAGCAACAGGTGCTAATCACTACTATAAAGGTGCACCAACAGCAATACAGCACCAGTGAGACTCCCTGGTTCCCGCCCATAAGCTGAGTCATAAGCAGGAGAGGCAGGGATTGATCTGCAGAACCCACTCACCCTTTAACAGTCCCATACGGCCAGTGCTAAAGTTTAATGGAGACTGAAGATTGACAGTAACTTGAATGAGGTTACACCACTGATGAGTGCTGCCATGCCAGACACACTGGAACTTCAATATGAAGTGGAATCCAAGGCACCCAAGCGGTATGCTGCAATCAGTACAGCAGATGTATTTTTCTCATTCCCTTTGATGGACCAGTGCAGGCCACAGTTTGCTTTCACTTGGAGGGGTGTCCAGCACACCTGGAATTGGCTGCCCATGGGGCAGAAACACAGCCCCACCATTGGCCACAAGCTGATCCAGACTGCACTGGAAAAGGGTAAAGCTCCAAAGCACCTGAAATACATTGGTGACATCATCCTACAGGGCAACAAAACAGAAGAAGTTTCTGAGAAATGGAAAAAAATAGTTCAAATCTTTCTGAAAGCCAGTTTTCCCATAAAATGAAGTAAGGTCAAAGGATCTAAACAGGAAATCTAGGGTTTGGGGAATAAAATGGTAAGATGGGCGTTGTCAGATCCCAGTGGACATGGTCAACAAAATAGCAGCTATGTCTCCAGTGACTAATAAAAAGGAAACACAAGCTTTCTTAGGCATTGTGGGTTTCTGGAGAATGCATATTCCAAATTACAGCCTAATTGTAAACCCTCTGTGTTAGGTGACCTGGAAGAAGAAATATTTCAAATGGGGCCCTGAGAAGCAACAAGCCTGTAAACAGATTAAAGAGGAGACAGTCTATGCTGTAGCCCTTGAGCCAGTCCAGACAGGACCAGTTGATAATAATGTGTTCTACATCACAGCCAGGGACGATGGCCCTATGTGAAGTGCGTGGCAGAGAGCACCAGGGGAGACTTGAGGTTGATTCTTATGATTTTGGAATCAGGAATACAGAGGAGCTAAGGCTTGCTACACTCCAACAAAAGAGATACTGGCAGCATATGAAGGGGTTTGAGCTGCTTCAGAAACGATTGGTACTGAACCACAGCTCCTCCTGACACCCTGACTGCTGGTGCTGGGCTGGACGTTCAAAGGGAAGAGTCCCCTCTACACATCATGCAACAGATGCTACACAGAGTAAGTGGGTCATACTGATGACACAGTGGGTGCAAATAGGAAACCCCAGTCCCCCAGGAATTCTGGAAGTGATCATGGGCTGGCTAGAAGGCAGAATTCCAAATACCACCTGATGAGGTGACACATACTGAAGAGGCCCCACTGTATAATAACTTGCCAGAAAACAAGAAGCCATATGCCCTGTTCATTGATGGGACCTGTCTCATTGTGGGAAAACATTGGAGGTAGAAGGCTGCTGTATAGAGTCCTATACAACAGCTCACAGAAACTGATGAAGGAGAAGGTGAATCAAGCCAGTTTGCTGAAGCAAAAGCCATACACCTGGCTTTAGACATTGCCAAAAGAGAAAAGTGGACGATGCTCCACCTCTATACTGACTCATGGATGGTAGCCAGTATCCTGTGGGGTGGTTACAACAATGGAAGCAGAGAAACTGTCAGGGCAGACACAAACCCACCTGGGCTGCCCCACTGTGGCAAGATATCACTGTCTAGCTAGAGAACTTAATTGTAAAAGTACATCATGTAGATGCCTATGTACCCAGGAGAAGAATATCAAAACATCCAGCAGATGGATTGGGCTACAAAGACTGAATTGGCTCAGGTAGATCTGGACTAGCAAAATAAGGGTGAATTATTTATAGATTGGTGTCTCATGACACCTCAGGCCATCAAGGAAGAGGTGCAACATGTTGTAATCAAGGCATGGATGGCCATCAACACTCTCACACAGGTTATTCATGAATGTGAAACTTGGCTGTGACCAAACAAGCCAAGTGGTTTAAGCCTGTGTGGTATGGAGGACCACATCTGACATAAATATAGGGAGGTCTGGCAGAGTGATTACATCACGTTCCCACAAGCCCACCAGTGGAAGTGCCATATGCTTGCAATGGTGGAAGCGACAACTGGATGGCTAGAAACATACCCAGTGTCCCATGCCACCACCCAAAATACTATCTTGCACCTTGAAAAGCAAGTCTTGTGGCAACATGGCACCCTAAAAAGAATTTAGTCAGACAATGGGACTCATTTCCAAAACACCTTGGCACCTGGGCCAAAGAGCATGGCATTGCATGGTTGCATCGCATCCTCTACCATGCACCAGCCTCTGAGAAAAATAATCAATACAATGTGCTGCTAAAGACTACATAGAGATTAACAGTGAATGGAACCCTCAAATATTGGGATACACATTTAGCAAGCGCCATCTGGTTAATTAACCCTAGGGGATTCACCAATCAATCTGGCATTTTTAAGGGATGGTCTGTAGAGTAAGGGTATATATATAAATATATATATATATATACATATGTGGTGGTTTTGGCCCTAGCAAGAGGCCAAATGCCCACCAAGCCACTCGCTCACTCCCCCCTTCAGCCGAAAAGGGGAGAAAATAGATATTAGGAGGCTTAGGACTTGAGATAAGGTCAGAGGGATCACTCTCCAATTAGTGCAATGGGCAAAACAGACTCAGCACAGAATAAAGGAAAGTGATTTATTACTACTACAACTAATACACCCGGTGAACCGAAATGAGATAAGAAGCGGCCAGGTCTTAAAGCACCTTCCCTCCACCCCTCACTTCTTAGCACACTTAAAACTCATCACGATTTTACTCTCTTCTTCCCCCCCAACATGGCGTGGGGAGGGGCAGGGAATGGGCAGTGGGGTTCTAGCGATCCCTCACAAGCTGCTGCTCTTCCCCAGATCTCACCACTTCTATTTCCCCCCACCCCTCGCCTCTTCGCACTCTTGACTTTAATCATAGATTTTCTCCCTTCTTCCCTCCCATCGCAGCACCAGGAGGGGCAGGGAATGGGGAATGGGGGTTTTCAGTCCGTTCCTCCCGAGTTGTCTTCCATCTCAGCTTGGAGGGGGAGGGGGCGGCATTCCACACACACACTTCCCCTGCGGCGCCATGGTGTCCCACCCACTCGAGTCCTGTCCACAAACTTCTGCAGCGTGAGTCCTCTCTATCGGGGAGCCATCTCCTCACCACAGGCCTCTCAGCAGGACTCCTCTCCATGGGGTGCTGACATTCAGGTCCAGAACCCCCTGCCTGGTCCCCCGCAAAGTTACAAGTCCCCCGGCAAACCTGCTGAGGCGTGGATCAATCTTCACAGGGCATAGGTGTCTCTGCTCCCCATCCTCATCCATGGGCTTTGGGGGGACACGCGTTTCACCATGATCTTCACCACGAGTTGCAGGGGAAACTCTTTTCGCATTCTTCACCCCCCTCCTGCAGGCCTGGCCTTGGTGTCTGTGCAGCTTGTTACATCTTCTCTCTCCCGCTCTGGTGGCAAAGTGCACCTGCTAGCAGTTTTTTTCCTCCTGTATGTGATCCACAGAGGCGCTATGACCAGCTCTGATAGGCTCAGTCTCGAATTTGGCCTTGAATTCACCAATGTTTTCAAAATACGGGGCTTGCAGAAAGCTGTAACTGCGGCTTACAAAAGCCACCGAAGCAGCACAGCCACACAAAACTGCAACAACATAAAACTATATACATATCAAAGAAAAGTAGTGGTGATTAATTGGAAAGTGTCGATCTGGGCATGACATAGATTGTGTAGAATAAGGGGATGTATAATGCCCTGGTTTACAGCTAGGATAATTTCCACAAGAAGCTCAGAGGGGACACGGTCAGGATAGCCAACCCAAACTTGCTGAAGAAGTATTTGAATACCATGACATCATGCTCCAGATATAAGGAGGGATCTGGCAGAGGAGGAGGAGGAGGAGGAGTTGCTGCTATGGGACAGGCTGAGCATTGGAGTCTGGGATATAAGCAAATTACATTGTGTATCTCCTACTTTGTATGATCTTTTATAAGAATTGTTTTTTCCATCTTATTTTGCTGTCGCAGTAAACCGCCATTATCCCAATTTTTGTCTGATCCTCCTCCCCATCCCGCTGGTAAGGAAGAGTGAGTGAGAGACCTTGCAACACTTAGATGCTGCCTGGGGCTAAATCACAATAGCCACCTTTGCAGTAACAGCTCTGTAAATGTTTTGAGGGGTGCGTGATCACTGCAGGCCAGCATTGCAGCAGAAAGATAAGTTCCCTCACAGCAAGATCCATTGAAAGATGTTTGGTGCTAACACAGCTGCTCATAAAACTTAAGAAGGGTGCTGTTGGGAACATGAAGATTGAAGTAGCAGCTGATGCTTTCAAATTGATTACTTAACACTTTTAAACTGATACAAGTCCTTTCCTGTTGGAAGTTTTCATTCTCAACTTCAACAGTTATTTTAACAAAGTTGTGGCTAAAAGAATCATCACAGAAATAATCTTTCCAAAGCTCACTACAGAATGGAGATGGTTCATCAAGGCATATTTCAAAACAACTACATCAGTAGTGTTGTCACAAAACTTTCAGAAATATTGTGTTAGAATTGCTGCATTCAAGCAGCCCTAAAAACAAGGACATATCCTTTTAAGTAAATTTCCACCTCTCTGTAGAGCTAATGATGAAAACAGTATCTGCCTTGAATGAAGCTCTATTTTATGTAGCCTTCTTTCCTCTGAAATGCTGACTAGAAATTGAAGACTACCAATTATAAATCTTTTCATTTACATGAGGCTTGGCTTTTGTTTGGGATAGTTTAGAAATGGTGATGTATACAAATGCACCGAGTGCTAAGGTCGATGTGTAATGTGTGTGTTTCTCATGTCTTGCTTGTTACATAATCTATTTTTAAATTTCAGCTTATAAATGAACAAATGGGAAAATTCCCATTCTAAGCAGCTTGGGTTACCTTTTAGGGAAAAAAACCCAAACCAAAACAAAACACAACAAAAAAAACTCCAAAGACCTTCTAACACTTGAATGGTTCTTTCCAACATCCTTTTGAAACTTTTCCAGTCTCTCATTTTGTACTTCCTGGTCCCTGTGAAGTTATGATTAATAAAATCTTGTCATCAGGAGCTTCCTACTAAATTAAATCACAGTTTTCTCTCCATTTAAGACTCCTTAGCTGAATGTTTACTGATGAATCAATTAGATGATACATTGTTTGTTCAACTTAATGTCATCACATCACCATGAGATCACCAGAGCAAACATTCATCAACAACAGCATTGTCATGCTTGACTGGTTGCTATGGGCTGGCCACAGACTGTCCACATCCAGGGGGCTGACTGGTCAGTGACCTTGATCTGGCTGCAATGTAGCAGGGGAATCCATACAAGACACAGGGGTTAGAAATGACTTTGCAATTGTTGTTGAGGATCCATATGGTGCAAGTCCTCAAGCACGACCTAAGGAGGTAGAGCAAATTTGAAAGGTAGCTATGACAACAAACCAAGTGCAAGTGAGATGATGTCTGCTGCTGGAAGAGGCTGTGTTGTGTGGTGACAGTTACTGCAATGAGACACAATGTTTTTTAAGGACTGGCAATTACTAGGGAGCAAGGTAGTAGATAATTCAACAGATGTCAATGCATCAGCACAGGAGGTTCCATATATGCTGATATGCGTAGTCAAGCATAACTGGAAATCAGATCGCTTAGTGTGAGAGGTACTACCCTAGATTCCAATATTCCGGGGCTGAACAGAAGATGATAAATGCATGTTAGTGTCACTCAAACCTAGTGGATGAATTGCACATTGGCCATAGCATGTCTTCAGAGATTGTTTTCCCAAATATCTGTAAATGAACAATCTCCAGCTCAAGGTGCCCCTAGGTATATCAGGGAGTTATAAGTTTCAGAGGTTTTGAAACAAAAGAACTGGTAGAATGCACTGGCTACTGCTCTGGCTGCTCTAAGCAGAAGGCACCACTTGTGCCAGTATGAGGCCAGGTTGGCCTCACTGGTGTTCACACTAACATGTAGGTCAGACACCAATCAAGCTCGGTTGCTGAAGCCAGTACCTACTACACAGAGGGCCACTAAAATGTGTCCTGGACTTCAGAACACACCCTTATTGACTTCTGGCACCTCCAGTCCTGTTGCTGTTTTACTCTGTGATCTGAATGTTGAAGGAGCAGCAGTCTGAATTTTGTACAACTCTGGGGAGCAACTAGGTCTTGTTATATCATTTTTTGCACAAGCAAATCCCTACTGAATCCAAACTTTTCAGTTGTCTTTCCTTACAAGTCATGTTAGCAACATCCACATCCAATAACACAGAGCTGCTGCTAATCTTGTTCATTCATTGGAACAGTGTAGGACTTCCTGTAGATTCTTCCTTTTTTGTTCTATTCAGTGACGATAAGATCCTCTCACAGAGATGCCAAAAATCTAAACAATTCTACAGGAGTTTCAGTCACATTTCATGGTTTAAACAAGTAAGACAATTGGGCTACTAATAAAGAAATTTAATCTAGGTGGGCTATATGTGACTGGAGCATAGATTTGTGTGGCCCCTTAAAAATGAGTGCTATTTTCATCCTCTCCATAAGCCTTTTAAAACCTAGCAATCCATCTCCAGATTTTAGCCAGGGCACAGTCAGAGCAATAAGCTGTTCCAGGAAGAATGAAAAATATTGTTGATACCTAGTTGTGAAGGAGTTCTAAGTTAACAAGTTCAGGTCAGTCCTCAAATTCTGTGATTTAGGGAAGTAAGGAGGAGAATCAAGCATCTGCACAGTACCCACTACACAGTTTGTATCTTCCATGTGATGCAGTCTCTGGGTCCTAATAATATTCTGGCACCAATGCATATTAACAGTGCAATTTCAATAATCAGCAGATTTTGTCAAATAATTGTTAGGCTGATGGTTATAAGAAGTGACACTGCCAATATCTCATAAAGGCTGAAAGAAATATTTCCCATTTCCACACTGCATAAACAAAGCATGCCAGACAACCTCAGGAATGCTAATGATCTCCAGTACTTTAGTATATTAAGTATTCATCAATTGAGCACAGACCATAACAATGTTCTGAGAGTCCTTAAACACATGAGAAACACATGAGAAATGATGTAAAGTTTATATGAGCTCATATAATCTTGGTTGGTTATAGAGTCAAGCATAAGATCGTAGAAATCAGGTCATGTGTACCATATCTTTCTTGCTAGAAGGTTGTGCCCTACATTATATTTGCTGGTGCCACATCCAGCCCAAATTTAATTGTCTCAAGCAATGAGTCATCCAGTGCTTCCCCTACAGCACTATTCCCCAATCTAACAGATGATATTGTTGGGATTTTTTTTTCCTTCATAATCGGACTTCACTGTCCTTAATTTCATCCCATTATATAATGCCTCACACTTATGCAGTAACTGCCATCCAAAAGCTTTGCAAGTGTTAATTGAGTTTCATAACAGCCCCCCATGAAATAGATAAATTCTGAATCAGAGGTACAGAAAATGGAGTAACTTGCTGTAGGCCACATATGGGATCATATCAAGCACAGCTGGATCTCCTTCATTGTCTGGGAGCAGTTTTATGCAGCTTATAGGATAATCAAGTCATAAGAACTCTTTCCTAGGATGCAGCTCTAACCTCTCTCCTACCAGTGTCTGTCTTTATCATGAAAAATAGTTTACT
Source organism: Laterallus jamaicensis coturniculus (assembly GCA_022605575.1). Taxonomy (NCBI): domain Eukaryota; kingdom Metazoa; phylum Chordata; class Aves; order Gruiformes; family Rallidae; genus Laterallus; species Laterallus jamaicensis. Next base: position 13,400,771 of record JAKCOX010000012.1, read on the forward strand.
TATTATTATTTGTGCCTTTCAAACATTCACATGTATATCTTTCCCCAGTCATTAATTTCATACCCTTGATATTTGCTCTATCTATAAATAAACCAAGCCTTTTATTATTTAGCTCTTTTCCTCTTAGACTTTCTGATCTAGAGACATGTCTTTACAGATTATGTGCCCAGAATTATACTCCATGGAGTTTATGCAGATAAGTCATGCCATGACAGTTAGCCTCCAAGGCTGAGATGCGACATGAGGGGCATAATCCAACTGGCTGCTCCGGACTTCATCAGCTGAGACACAGTAGCTCACTGTGCCTGTGCTGTTATCCCATTGTGAAGCAAAGTAGCATGGGGTCATGTGAGTCACCATCAATTGACCCTATTTTTCCACACAGTGCAGGAGTGCTCAGTTATCACATCTTAAATGAAGGACCCTGTCATTCAGCCAGGGGACAGAAACCTCTACAGGCCAGCACAGGCTTTCTGTCTGACAAACCCTTTATTTTCTTTAATTAATGCATTTGTCTTTTATAGAATAAAAAATATTAGAAATGGCATTTTATTGCATGCAACACAGAATCTCGGGTTTCTAATTGAAGTAACTCAGGCAATATTCTATATCCTAATGCAAATTCAGGCAAAAATTAGAAATCTTCTGGCTGCTTTAAAAACTAATGTGTTTGTTTTTCATTTCTCTTTCTGAACATAATTGTTTTCTAAGTATTTCTCTTCAATTTGTTTATTAGATTTTGGATGTTCGTCTGACAATTGTTTTTCTAAATCAGATTAGCCATTATTCCTTATCTCTTTTTCTACACCACCTCTCCCCCAGATTATTTTGTAAAACCTTTTTACTGTCCTCCTTGCTTCTATTACTCCTTCTTAATGAATGGAAAGGTAGAGTGGATGACAGAAATTTCTGTCATATAAAATTCAAGATGCTATAACATCATAGAAGTTCATATTTGCAAAGATTTCTGAAGTAATGAATGACTCAATATTTTTCTGTGTTCTACTACATACAACATAAGGGCTCGTAATACATGCAAAAGTTGTCTTCTACAAGATTGTTTGGGTACAGGATCTTCCCTGAAATAATCTTTATTTCACCTCCTTTCATTTCACTCCTTCTCCCTGTCAGGAAAAGCACTCATGTAAGGAAAACGAGCAGTTCCCCCCCTGCCTGGGCAAAACAGCCATGAAATACAAGACAAGCTTTTCTTTCCAGAGAAAAACAATGAGAGACAGGTCAGGGTATGAACTAGCATTTGTCACACCTGAATACCTGGGTGTTTCAACGCTATTTACCCAGCTTTGAAATTATTTTCAAAAGGGCTCACAAAAGCCAGGGCTAACATCTTACATTAGCCAGCCCTGCAGCTCACAGACCTCACAAAGAAAAAAAATAATCTGCTACTTCTGCGTAATTAAAGGATCTGTAAACCACCAGTCAAGATAAAAAGATCAAGGGCTATCATAAATCTTGTTGCCTCATGAGATGAACTCACCAGCAGCAGAAAAAGATGTGTGTTTTCTTTCTACAAGGGTTACTTGCCCCGGTCTTGTATAGGAGCTTGATGATGTCCTCTCCAGGATCTGTCATGGAACTCTAAATCTGAGTCTTTTTCTAGGACAGCCTCTGTGTCCAAAAATGCTGTCAAATTATTTGCCTATCTGGTCTGAAAATTAGCAAGGGACCACACTGAGCAGAACTAGCGTGGAATTTTATTTATTTATGTGGAAGTGCTTATGGATCACAAGGAAGTTTTTCATGGAAATGTGTCAACTCAGATAAAGCTTTTGACAGAAAAGTTTCCTAGTGTGCAGAACTCAAGCTTGAGAGAGCTTGGGAAGGGCGGAGGACTCACGCTGGTGGAAGCAGAAAATTCAGTATCTGTCTTCTCCATATATTTTGCCCATGATGACAGTTGCAATTAGTAGGCCCCACTCATGTTGCTTGTATTTCTTTTGCAATTCTTAGGAGGTGTCAAAAGAAATTAATTGTTTTTCTTTTCCTATATTTCTTATTCTTGCTACAGGAAGGTTTTGGATTGATCACAAACCAAATGGAATACAAGTTGATCAACCCAAGTTGACCACAGTCACAAATGTAACACTGGTAAACAGTGAAACGCACAACATTTTTTTGCCTTCTATCCATTCCTAATACTACGTTCATAGTCAAAACCAATTTCTTCTTAAGACTCTGTGTAGTGTCAGGGAGTCTGGAACTAAAACTTCATATCTGTCTTGTACTGTGCAGAGAAGACTAGAAGGTGATCTTGTCAATGCCTTTCTTGGTGATTAACCCCAAATTACCTCCTTCTTCCACCGAACTCTACTAATTTTTTTTTAATCTGTGAAAGATCAATAAAATACCAGAAGAATCTGTGACAGAGGTACCATTCCTGGAAATAAAGTTCAAACTTGCCTGTCTGCAAAAGGCTCTTCAGAAAGAAGAATTCATTTTACTGACAGTGTAGACTAGCAAAAAACAAGAAGCCAAGACACCAGACATCATCAGTTTTCTTTAAGAGAAAAAAGGATACTTATTTTTGATAACTTCTGAACAAGCATGTTTAACCACTCCTAGCTTTTTGTACAGATATGAGACAAAAGTTATGTCAAAACCAGATTAGGTTTTGTGGCTATTATTTTTATACTTAATGACATTAATTCTTCTTCTTTCTTCACTTAACATTAAACTACTGAATTTCCGTTTGAATCTTTTATGAATACTAAAAACGCTGATTAAAAGTTTTGAGCTCAAGCTCTATAGCAACCTGATCTATCACAAGCTGTTTTCAGCTTAATAAATAATCTAAGTGGTTGTAGAATCAAGAAAACTTTTTCGCAGTTCAGTGTTATCCTTTTGGTGGGTTTTTGCTGTGTTTAATTTTGTAATATTTTCCTTTCAATTGTGCTAATTGCTTAGCACTCAATGAACCTCCAAAAATTGGAATCTTTGCTCTAGTAAATATCCAAAACCTTGAAAACTCTTACAGGACCGTTAGTCTTATAAATCAACAAAATCCAATGGCATGCAATCTAGGAAATTTCTGCATGTCCTATATCTATTGCTAGTTATCAGTTTCACTTCTCTGTGAATTTTTTTTTTTTTTACAGCTTATCAGATCACATAAAATATCACTTTCCCAAAAAAGTTAGGAATCAGGAAAGATAAATGAGGTAGACGTGATACTTTCTCCCATTGTACCTGTGCAGGGTGTTTGTCCAGTGATTGTAGGAACCTTTCATTCCCCCTTGCTTGGGCTCTCACCTTTTCCCACTACACAAGAGTGTGCTTAAAACAGGTGTGATGCAGCAGACAGCTGAGAGCTCATGGGATTACCACCTCTATTAACATTAGAGGGAATGTAGTTGCTGTGACTAATTATGACTGCTTACAAGTAATCTCTAGTAATACTCATCTGGAAAATCTCTATAAGAGCCAAATTTGGACTATTAAAAAGGAAAAGTAATGTGAAAGTTAAAGCTGAGAATGGATGAAGGTCACTATGGGTCATTTCTATGCCTTTCCTACTGGTTTGTGCCACACTCACACACATGCAGAACAAAATACATGGATGACAGTACATATCATGTCAAACACAGTTGGATTCTCCCAAGGAAGCATTACATTGCCTCAGCATAGGCCTCTCACACCATTTCAGTTGCTGTAGGGTGTCTGGTATGACCTCCAATTGTGGCTTTAGAAGGGTATGAGTCTCCCATGGATCCTAGAGTCCTTTCTATCAGCTCTGTGTGTGTGGCTTAGCTACCTCAGAACACCTAAAACTCCCAGAGAGGCCTGTATTTTGGCAATGGGCCTTTGTTCCCTGTCTTGCAAACTATGGAAAATATATATTTTCACTTTCGAGAGAATCTTCGAATGTGAGAGGACTGGAGTGAGGCAAAATCTCATCAGATGCAAGTTTACTTTTGAAGTTATGACTGAGGTTTGGTGCGCTGCATTTCAGCAAAACACATTTTGCTGCCTTTGTACATCTCCTGCGATAGTCATTACTGCACCAATGTAAAGGTCTTCCATGAAACTGCTTACGGTCCAGGGCTCTCTTCACATCCACAGTTAGACTCTTTGGGGTCTGATCTATGAAGCATAAACCACCTTTGTGTACTGGAATTGCAACCTGGGACATCCATTCCTTGAGAGGAAGTGCACCAACATGCCCTGTCCGGGATTGCAAAAAGGTGTAGGATACAGTACATAGGGTCTCTACTGGTGGGAAGAGGGTGCCATGAACAAAAATCACATGCCAAACCTCTGCCAACCTCTGCCCTCCCTGAAGCATCGATGCTGGCCCTACGAAAAAGTAGCCCAAAGGGAAACTCCAGGACAACAGTTTCTCCCACCCCAAGAAAATCTGCTGTTCAGTCCAGGCTGACTTTTGGCTGACATCACAGTGAGCCCAGGCTGAGCACAGCCCTATAAGTGGAGCTGTGGGAGCACAGGGGAAAATTCTCACTTAGCACGCTTTAAAAGAAAGGTGCAATCTCAGCTCCTTTATACTCAAAGTGGGAATGGGCATAATTTAAAATTGTTCAGCTTTAAAAAAAAAAAAAAATCACATTCGCCCTCTTTTTTCCTCAACACTTTCATCTGGTGGAAAATCTGATTCAAAAGGGAGTTATGAGCTTTGGAAAATCTGGCTAGTGTGTCAGCTCTCTTTAAAAAAGAGTGGAGAACAAAAAAGCCAAGCTCCCATGCTCATGATGACCCTTAAGGGAACTTAATTAAAGGTGATGGTGAAAGAAAGGTAAGCAGTTAAGAGTCTACACCAGACAGGGTAAACCAGACTACTCAATACCTATAAAGATAATGTTTGTCTCTTGCTCCCCTCTGCCTTCCCTTCCTCACTTCCAGCTCTCTGCCAAAGGTGAGCAGTAGAGCAGAGGAGGAGGTAAAAAGCAGGCAGCAGTGCCATTTCTCATGTCCTCTTTCCTAGTGAGTTGCTCTTCCCACATTTTTATTACACTCTGCTGCTTTTTCCTCTTGTATCAGGAATCTGACCCAGAACTTGCCTGTCACTTACCGAAAATGAAAAGGAAAGAAAGAGAGAGAAAGAAAGAAAGAAAGAGAGAGAGAAAGAAAGAGAGAGAGAAAGAGAGAAAGAGAGAAAGAGAGAAAGAGAGAAAGAGAGAGAGAAAGAGAGAAAGAGAGAAAGAGAGAAAGAGAGAGAGAAAGAGAGAAAGAGAGAAAGAAGAGAAAGAGAGAAAGAAAAAGAAAGAAAGAAAGAAAGAAAGAAAGAAAGAAAGAAAGAAAGAAAGAAAAGAAAGAAAGAAAGAAAGAAAGAAAGAAAGAAAGAAAGAAAGAAAGAAAGAAAGAAAGAAAGAAAGAAAGAAAGAAAGAAAGAAAGAAAGAAAGAAAGAAAGAAAGAAAGAAAGAAAGAAAGAAAGAAAGAAAGAAAGAAAGACAAATCCTGTACAGATGGGGTCATGTTCCAGTGAACTCATTCTAAACATAATTTTTTCATTTCAGCATTCCTGCTCTGACAGCATCTGAATTCCCTGCCCACCTGGTGGCTCGGGGTTTAATGCCTCTATTCCCACCACTCTCCAGCCCTATAAAGAAAAAACTTTGCAGCATACAGAAATCAGGTAACAGGCTTCAAGGGGCTGAGTCATAGGACTTTTCATCTAATTGAACAATTAGCTTGCCATCATTCAGCTTTGTCTCTTGCCTTTCCTTTTCTCTATTCTCCACTACTGAAATTTGCATTTGTTCTCCATATTCATGCTGCTCCATTAAAACCTCAGTCTCAGGCCACCCTCTCCTACAGTCTGTCGGTCCTCCATATCCTTTCACCAGAGGCAGCAGGCTCCAACCAGACCTGGCTGTTGTGAAAGGAGGGTGAGCAGCCTGCAGCTGGAGAAATGCAACAAGACAACAGGCAACAACCTCAAAGAGCTTGTTTAAAACTTATATTTTCTGTGCTTTGACTACTGCTAGTGTGGGCAACTGCCAAACAGCGTAACATGGCTGTGAGCTCCTTACAGCTGGTGGAGATAAAATTGTATGGATCTGGTGAAACTGGAGGTGGAGGGGCATGTCCCACCTCTTCCTTCTTTAGACACTGTGGGCTTTTCTGCCTTTCCTTATCCATAAATGAGTTGATATCTTATTTTTGGTTTTTACGCATCTTAAAACACAGGGCAGGGAGTCAGGACTATTCCTGGCAGAGGATTTTTGCATGACCTTGCTAAGTTACCCTAATGGGATCATGCTGACGCTCAGCAACTCTGAAAATCAGGCCACTGAGGTGCCTAAATATGGATGAGATGCCCACATTTCAAATGCTGAACTTAACCACTTTGCCCTTCAATTTCCCTACTTACAAGAAATCAAGCTAATAACATTTTATCAGGCTCAATACTTTAGTGAGGAAAGAAACTGCAGTGACTGGCATAAATGTCTAGCAAAATTATGCTAATTCATTATTTAAAGGCCATTTAGGATGGCAAGATGAAGGTGCTATATAAATGCAAAATATTTCACAAAACTTTTGTGTTTGTCTCCTGTATCAAAATAGAGAGTTCATTCTTCTAAATGTATATATCAGATTTCTGTCTTACATAAGTATAGAGTCAAGAAATTATTTCAAAGCAAACAGATTAATATTAGCTTTTTTTTCTGTCATAAAGATATTAAGATCTGTAATAAAGATAAAGAATGAGAAACAGAATGTTACAGAGAGTGACTTCTCTTTAGAAGTACTCAAACCCTTGTACTAATGAAATCATGGAATCATAGAATGGTATGGGTTGGAAGGTACCCCAAGAATCATAGAGCCCCAAACCCCTGCCACAGGCAGGGCCATCAACCTCAGGCCTGGATCTACACAAGGTTGCCCAGGGCCCCATCCAACTTGGCCTTGAACACTTCCAGGGATGGGGCATCCACCACCTCTCTGGGTAGCCTGTTCCAGGACCTCACCACTCTTTCTATAAAAAACTTCCCCCCTAATATCTAATCTAAACCTTCGTTCCTTTAGATTTAATCCATTTCCCCTTGTCCTGCTGTTGCCTACCCTTTTAAAAAGTTGAACCCCCTCCTGCTTATAAGCTCCCTTCAGGTACTGGAAGGCTGCAATGAGGTCCCCCCCTGCAGCCTGCTCTTCTCTAGGTTGAACAAGCCCATCTCCCCCCAGCCTCTCTTTGTAGGGTAGGTACTCCAGCCCTCTAATCATCTTTGTGGCCCTCCTCTGAACCCTCTCCAACACATCTCTCTTATATTGGGGGCCCCAGATCTGGACACAGTACTCCAGATGGGGTCTCACAAGGGCAGAGTAGAGAGGGACAATCACCTCCCTGTCCCTGCTGGCCACCCCTCTTCTGATGGAGCCCAGGATACCATTGGCCTTGTGAGCTGCGAAAGCACACTGCTGGCTCATGTTAAGTTTCTCATCTACCAGAATCCCCAAGTCCATTTCAGCAGGGCTATTCTCAAGGAGCACTTCTCCCAGTCTGTATTTATGTCTGGGATTCTTCCAGCCCAAGTGCAAGACCTTACATTTGGCAGAGTTGAACCTCATTAGGTTCACTCGGGCCCACCTTTCCAGCCTGTCAAGATCCCTCTGGATGGCTTCCTTTCCTTCTAGGGTGTCGACCACACCACTCAGCTTGGTGTCATCCGCAAACTTGCTGAGGGTGCACTCAATCCCATCATCGAAGTCATTGATAAAGATGTTAAAGAGAACCGGTCCCAAGACAGACCCCTGGGGGACACCGCTTGTCACCGGCCTCCACCTGGACATAGACCCATTGACCACCACACTTTGGCTACAGTCTGTTAACCAGTTTCTTATCCACTGGATGGTCCACCCATCAAATCCACATCTCTCCAATTTAGGGATAAGGATGTGGTGGGGGACTGTGTCAAAGGCCTTGCACAAGTCCAAGTAGACATCGGTCACCTTCCCTTTATCTACCGATGCTGTCATTCCATCATAGAAGGTCACCAGATTGGTAAGGCACGACCTTCCCTTGGTGAAGCCATGCTGGCTGTCCCAGATCACATGCTCTTCCCTCATGTGCTCCAACATGTCATCCAGGAGGATGTGTTCCATGATCTTCCCAGGCACAGAGGTGAGGCTCACGGGCCTGTAATTCCCTGGGTCTTCTGTGCTCCCTTTCTTATAAATGGGAGCAATGTGACTTTTTTTCCAGTCCCAAGGGACCTCTCCTGACAGCCACGACTTTTCAAATATGATGGCGAGCGGCTCAGCAACCACATCAGCCAGCTCCTTCAGGACCTTGGGATGCATGTCATCCGGCCCCATAGACTTGTAGACATTCAGTAATGTCATAGGCTTTCTAAAAATTATAGATTATAAGTTTCTGACACAGAAGATTACTTTGCTTTGGACTTCACATGATGGATAAAGATGAATTAATCACTGGAGTAGAAGCTGGTCGTTGCCTAGGAACCAATGATCATGACCTCATTGCATTCTGTATACCCAAACAAAGGATAGCCCAAAAGAACAAAATGCATACGATGCTTCAAAATGGCTACTTCCAAATATTAAACAAAACTCTGAACTATGTTAGTTGAATGGCAGGCATCTGGAAGATAATATTTTAGAAGAGTTATGTTTATATAATTTTTTGTTGAGAGTCCTAGAAGAGTTAGAGACAATGATCTTTTTGTCAGGGGTGCTAATTGTTAATGAACATGGTGATGATTATGATAACGTTTCAAAGAGTTTGGAGGATTCTCGGTGTGAAAAAAATCAAATAGACAAGCAGAAATCTAGAAAACTACAGGCGGATTAGTTTAGCATTATATCCAGGCAAAATAATGGAAAAGGTAGTATGTACTTCAGAATTAATTCTCATCAATCAAGTACCTGCTGTAAAACAAAGAAAAAGCCAAATAGGTCACAGACTTTCAGGTTACAATTTCAGTTGGCAAAGGTTATTTACAGATGTGACTCACTTGGGAACGTTGCTAGTCATTTAAAGTAATAAAACATAATATTCTGATTAAAAATTACGTCTTGAGAACACACTTAACAAGTTGAAGAATTGGCCAAATGGCAACTCTTGAGTACTGATAGGAAAAACTCAGTGACGGGTTGTGTTCCTAGCGGGAGTCTTTAAGGATTGTTACTATACCTTACATTATTCAATATTATTATATTATGAACAAATCTGGTGCTCACATAGAGATTAGTGCAACAATATAACATGATGGGAACAAGATAATTGTTTAGAGCAACCTTTTCAATAAATTGGGATCTACCGAGAGAAAATATATTTTGATACAAGGCTGAAGAATAAGCCTCATGACTGATACTAAAAGATGTGGCTATTACATCTGATCTAACCGCAAGTTGCTTTTAGCTTTTCCATCTTTGTCCTCTGTCCCTAAGCCTCTCTGCTAAGAGACAAGGCACTGGGTTGGATGAAATTTCCATTTGTACAAGCACAGCCGTCCCTGTATTTTAAATGGAAAATCATATGTCTAGGATCAAGGAACAGGTATGGTTCAAGCATTGGCTAACTGGTTCAAAAATACAGGAGATCTAAATTTCTACTTGGTTCTTCTATTCCTAAGCCTGGAAAATCACAAGCAGCCTACTGTGTAAAATGGTCAGCAAGGCAGTAGCTAAGGATTTTGGTTCAGTGTAAATGTAGTATAAGAGAATGCACCATTTTCACTCCAAAGTCTGGCACAAGGCACTTATCTCTTGCTGCATGGGGCCAGTGTGTGCAGAGCCAGGCGCTGGGGAGGGTCACGTCCCAGACACCACCTAGATGGACCAGGGCAAGCTGTGAACCTCCAAAGGCAACCACCTTCCACACAAGGATTTTTGGATCTCTTCTTGAGATTCAGTCCTTCATGTGAACTTCCCCATCCCAACTCAGAGCTGCTTAGGATGCCTTAGCAAGTCAGAAATGGTACCTTGCTACTTCCCAGAAACCACATGTGGCATTACTATTCTTCCTTTTCTTCAAGTCAACACTTTGTGGGTGATCTGTATGAACTGGAAAAAAAGAACATTCAGCTAACTTCCAGGACTCTCAGAAAAAACTTTTAATGCAATCCATGTTTTGCCACACATCGACCATGCAAGAACACGACTAATTTGCATACTTATCCCAATCATTGCACATCCTCAATGTTTTATATGAGCTCTGTTATGTCAACATCATTGGAATATGTATTCACTGCCACAATTTCTATGTCAGTAAAATCTTTGCTTTTTGGGCATTTTTGATGAACGGAGATTTTATCAGGTCTGGAAAATGCTTTCCCATTTGTAGTGCAATTAACTGAACTTGTTCCAGAAATTATTTATCATCAACACATAATTTGCATTACTTTTTCCAATAGGATAGCACTGTTTCCTTGGTAAACACATAGAACCTTTATTAAACTTCATTAAAGCAAAGTTAGTCGAAATTCTCTTCAGTTCCTCCCTTATGTGAAATAGCAACTTTTGAAACTTTGTCTTCTGTTGTATGACCCTGCTGTCTTGAAGCTTTCAGATTCTTCTGAAATTCCCATGCTTTTGCTTTTCTTTTCGCCAGTAATTGATAAAGATTAGTTGAACATTTGAATCTTGAAGGAAACATATTTAATATTTGAGATTGTCATTAAAATTTTAGAAGCAAAACCAGAAAGATTTCTTCATCTTGAGATAGCACATCTGCTCAGAAAACTTGGCACTTGTCTTTATTGGATTTGCTCTTTTTTTTCTCCCAACACCTGACCTTACCCCAATACCTGTGAAGACAAGCCAGACATAGCAGCGTTAAATGGACATTAGCAATGTGTATCGTCAATTCTCAAACCCAGGTTGTGTCAGGAAAGAACAGAAAGGAGGGTCTGAAAAGCAAGCTGACCATGAAAAAAAATAGCCAAAATGGGCCAAACCAGCATATGTGAGAGATCTTCCTCACAGAAAATGTAATGGCAACACTGAAACATTTAAAATAGTCAAAACAGGAAAAAGAGTTCAACTTAAGTGTACTCATGCCACAAGAGTTGTCCGAATAGTTCTTGGATCAACTCTCATGATGCTACTTAGAGTAATGACAGAGCTTACTGGTCATCTTCCAGAGAATCTACCAGCTGCCCGCTATCAACATCGCAACACTCATACACTAGTCTTTTCCTCTTCATTACAAATCTGACTGCTAGTGCTTTAAAAGCTCTTTTCCCTTAACAGCAGAGATCCTATTTTTGTTCAGTTATGTTAAGAACAGCCATTTTATTAGCAAGTACTTGACCTGTTGGACACACTTACAACTATACGAATTCTTAAGTATTTCAAATAAACTATTCTTAATTATCACACTAATAATATGCTAGTAAAAAAAATTACTATGATATATAGTATCCTGAGTACTATGTAATACTACTTGGAAATAACATTTATATGAAACACACATTCTCCATGGAAAAATAGCATTCATTTTGCACTGTTTAAAAACTGTATGGCATTGCTACAGCACATCAAGGAGCTGGTACTGAAGAAGGACACAGGTAAAGCTGTGACCAGATGCAATAAAGCACAGGAGATAGAAATGCTGACAAGGGAGGGTATAGAAGGGACCTCAAGCAATTCATTTAGAAACTGTGTCTGGTTCCTGCCCACCTTGCAATTTCAGAAGTCACTGAGAAGTTGAGCACCAGGACTGCAAAGACCAAGGTGCACCTGCCCAGATGACGTTTTATTGCACACAGTTCATCTGCACTTTGAGTCACAGAGCAGCAACAGTGTGAAAGACACCATGTCATTTTAGCACTTTTATAGATAAGGCTAAAAAAATTAAAAGATGGTAGAACACCATGCCAGGAAATCCACCGTCCTACAAGCGAACAAAATGCTGGTCATTCCTGTAAATAATTTCTCAAATCAGTCATTAGATTTAAAGAGAAAAACAGGACTGAAAATCTGGATAACAACAAAGGTCGAATGACTTTTGACAACAATTGGCAGTGGAGAAATGCATATGCTGTGGATGAAGTCCTGGCTTAACTGTGACAGCAGACCTTTTAACTGAGCTCTTTTAGGATTAGGATTTGACCCTAAATAGCTACGCAATGCAAGTAAATGAACCATAGATAACTACAGGGACTTACAAAAGAAATTGAAAGCTGAAACAGAGAAAAATAAGCAGAAATTACATTAAATTTACCAAGTTTTGTGGTGATTTTTACAAAGCAGTTGTGTCTTCAGCTATAGCTCGCTACAGAATCCAAGGGAAGAAATAAGCAGGAATTATTTAATTGCATTTTTACATATTTAGTTTAATCAATTAACTTTCAAACACCCTGTGACTCACTGTTGATCCATGGCACATCAACACACATATAACCATCTGGCTGAACTGGGGACTTCTCGTGTAAGAAAATGAGTTGCGACACTGGAAAAGAGTCACAAAGAGGCATGGATCAATGGGACAGATGTCTACAGCAACAGCATCTCTCCACACTACCCTTCACCCTCTGGGGCACCTGCTGCCAGTGCACAGGTCTAGTATGACACCACAGTCAAGCCTCACAGTGCCATCATACCCCCAAACTGAGCAGAGCAGTAGATCTTACCTGAGATGATTTGCTGCATCTCTTTACTGAGACTCAGCAGAACTAAAAAAGCCAGACAAGAGGCAAGCAATAAATGTAATTGCTTGATTCCTGCAACGGGAGTTGCTCTACCTCAAATTCTCTTGGACCTCCCAGTGTTCAGCTGATATATTTTACTCTTTTTTCTGATAATTTCAGCTTTTCACTTATAAAAGCAAGAGAGTAAGGGATAGTGGCCTTCCACAGCCCTGGCTTACAAATCACACCAAAAAGAGCCCAGTGGAGCTGGGAGCATGATCTGAAACAAAAATAATTTACTGGGTTGTTTCATTACAAAATAAATTGTTTATTAAACTTTATGGAACACCCACACAAGTGTCCATGAAAACAGAATGCTGTATTTATGAGGCAACCCTTATAGAGAAGTAGTATAATTTCAGTGTCTTGAACTATGCTAAAAACATATTACTTTGTCATCAGGGAACAGTTACAGCAAAAAAAAAAAAAATCAACCTTGAAGACTGGACAAGCATCTGAGCATTAGGCAGGGAGTCACAGCACATTGTTCTGCCACGGGCTGGTGGTATATAGCTAAAAATCTACATCAGCTGCCCACCTTTTGCCTGATTGCCCACCGCAGCCCACAGCAAGCTGCCTTCCCTATCACTCTCAGTCCAACAGGCTCCTGTAGCTTTTGAAACCCTGAAGCCAATATAGGGGTGGTGACAGGAAGCGGGAGACACGTGTCAAGCTCTAGGAGTCCCTGGGAAACCTTCAGGGTCACAGTTCTACCTGATTCCCCCTCTGGGCTGCAAACATAATGGGCAGAAGTCCAAGGGAAGCGCCTGCTGCACGCCGGCGGGGAGGTGATGCGTTCCCCTGTGTCAGATTTCTGGAACACAGCAGTAGCAGCTGAAAACAGTCAGGAGGGTTTGAGTATGTGCACAATCATCAGAAAGTGAGGGAGAGAGCCTCTGCTAATGAGAGAGAAGGTAAATAGAGCCTGAGAAACTGGAAACATTCTTTGGTTTGGCTTGCAGTGGGAAAAAAAATCTTAAAAGGCGTGCACAGCAGAGAGGCCATTAATCACAGGAAATGCACTTCCTCAAGTACAGTAGGGACATGTGGGGGCTTGTCATTTTTCAGACCATTACTCAAGAGCTTTCCAGAATTCCAGAATATGCCAATCCTTCCTCGAGATCCAAGTGACAAGTCATGCCAACAGAGTGATGGGTTTGACAATTGTGGCACAGAGCTTTGCTGAGCTGGAGAAGGTCATCATTTTTGGCTTTAGAAGTCTGCCCCAAAAGTGACACAGGTGTCCTGCCTGACTTCACACAGTTGTCCCTTCCCAAGCACTCTGCCAGCCACATGCATGAGATTAGTCACCTGGGAACTTGTTAAACTGTAAACCAGTCTCCATTCTGGACACTGTCCACATGATCATCAAATACTGCAGCATATATATTCTGCTATGGCAATGATTTTAAAAATTAAATAAGTATTAAGAACCAGTAGGCAAATCGTCATGCCTGCACCAACATCTGAAAAGAGCCATCCATTTAAACTTTAAAAGTATTTCTCTGCCTTGGCCTTTGAAACTAAAACCCCAGAGCCAGACCCAGTATTTGCATTGTACAACCGATGATGGGCTATGAACTGGGAACACTACATGTCTGTGGGAACTGAAAAAAATAATTTCTGCTGGCAGTCATGCATTAGGGCTTGACAGTTTTTAAAAGCAACAATTTCACACAAAGCATCATGGTTTAGAAGTAATACCAGGCCCTTCCTTTTCAATTGACATTTTCTAACATTGTTCATACAAGGTCCAACACACAAATTCAGTCCTCATAGTACCCCACCAAAAACATAAAATCTTTCACCAAATCCCCAACAAGGCAGTAAAAAGCATCAAGGAATGGGTCCAGAGACATTTTTTCTACCCTGTGGTTTTGCTTCTAACGTATAGGTAGCAATCATGTTTATTCCTACATTTTTGGATAACATTTCTCTGTTAGAAGTGCAACAGACCTGTTCTGCTGGAGAAACGGTAGGAGGGAAAGTTTTTCCAAGAAGCTGTACACATTAAAATAAGCCAACTGCACGCCACACAGAGTTTTGCTAGCAGGAGCTGGGCTTTTTGTTCATGACACCAGCCATCGGTGAGGCTCAGTCCTATCTTCTGAAACCCCATGGCTTTGTCCATGAGTTCACATTGGCTGCACATTGCTGCCTCCTTGCCAGCACAGCTTTCTGTGGCTGCTCAATTGTCTAAATGAAGAGGAGGGAAATTATAGGGGAGAGTCATCAGCTCGGTATGAAACTGAAAATGCTTTTCTATGTTTATAGTACTAACGCCTTTGTAAAATCGCAGGTACAGAATGGATGGTAAAAACAGGGGTTTGAATTGAGCAGGCAGAGTTAAGGAAAGGGCTCTTTTAACTACTGCCACAAACATTACTGATAGTTAAGCGACACTGGAAATCCAAATGGAGGGAAGGCACACTGAAGTCCGTCACTTTAACTCTTTATCGGAGCATGTTTAATGGGACTTTATGTTCAGCCACGTGAACTTTGAAATATCTGAGTTCAAATTTCACCTTCAGACTTCCCATCTGTTCTTATTTCATCCTCAGACTTTCCATCTGCTCCCATCTAGGCCTTTCTAATGCCATGCCCAGTCAGACAGTATGGTTTTACCAGGTGCTTCTGTCTTGGAAATTTTATGGCATATAAGAAACAATAAAAATTTATGTTGTACATGCAACTTGTGTTAATTAATTCCATTGCACAACAATGTTTTTTAAATGATATTGTCCAGAAAGTCTGTTAAAATCTACTGGAGACAAATATGGCAGTATTTTATAGCTCCTAGTGCCAGATGGGTTTGGAGTTCAGACATTTGCGCTAATGCATTTTGCACTTAGGTGCTGTGGAAAATTGACTCCCAGTGACAAAGAGTTAACATTAAAATATTGCTGTTAGCTAGAGGCAATGAAAGAAAGGTGGAGGTGTATTTTTCCTCTGTTAATTTTTGCTGGAAAGGTGTACACAATAAGCTATTAGCATGCCACTTTACAATTTTTTTTAAAAAAGTGAAAGATGCTATTTCCTAGTACTCATATGTAAATATTTTCACATCTGGAAGAGCAAGAATGTGCTGGCTAAGAACCAAAGATGTGCTGGATAAAATCCCCTCCACCTGTTCAGAGGGCCATTGTGCTAGAAAAGAAAGATCATGAAATAAGCAACGTTAAGTCCCATATCATAGCAAGAATAATCAGTTTATTAAAGAAAGATTCACTCTTCAAGGGCATTGTTATAATTTCTTGCTTCGGATTGCTGAACTCAAAGCCAACAAATATTCTGAACTCTGAGTGCAAACAGTGGGTTACACAGTGGGGTTTGTTTTGCACACTGTTTTTTGTTCACTTGTTTGTTCCACGAGACTGGGTAAACAAGGCTTTATGCCAAGTGAGAGTTTCCTTCCTCGATTTTGCTCCCTCCCAAGCACTCTTGCGGCTGTACCTCCTACACACAAGGAATCCAGAATGAGCCTAGGGATTTCACATTTGAACCCAAATGCTGTTAGATACTAGACAACAAGGGCTTCCCCCCAACAGCGGATTCAATAGCCGCCTCCTGCTAAAGGCTCTGTCATCTCCATCACCACGGGAAGCTCCCCGATGGCCAAGCAGAATTTGTTTTTAAGTGGCAGCTCCATCAACATCACATCACGAGGGTTAAAAGGTGCCGAGTTGTTGATGGGGGAATGGCTCTCGGCAATAAAAATGGAAAGAGCAGCTTGTCTCAGTTTCCTCAGAAAAAGAGATGCTCTGAAAAGAGGACAGGGAAAGGACAGGGGGTGCAGACTGCAGTATCTATTCAAGTGAGCATAGAGCTCGGATATTATCTTGTCTAACAATTTTTGGAAGCTGACAAAGAGTTACAATTAATACCGTTCATTTGCTCAGAGATTCAAACAGGAAATTGTATCATTGTGAGAATGGGCATTTTCAATAACGCTGCGATTCAAGAATAGTTTTGTGAATAAAAGAAACAGAGTTTCCTGCTATTTGTGCTTTTATAATATGTCATGCTTATAAATCATCACACAGCTGTGGGTATTTGTCATGATAATCATGAATCTTCATACTGTCCTGAAATTTTAGTGTATTTGATTTATTCCTGTAAATGATGCCAATACTTAAATTGTCCCGATACTTTCTTTTTTTTTTAAAGTCACAATCTTATTTCAAGGAAGAAGAAATGATACCTATGTATGTGAATTACTGGACTAATTGTGATACACAAGTAAAAACTACACAGATAGAATAACCATCTTACAACCAACCCATAGACTAAAATAGTTTTCATAAACTGTTTAATGAATATTTATGCATAAAAAATATATTCATGAACAGAAAAAACCCACTAAATTTGCAATTAATATTTGTGTTGAATAATTTTGATCTACAAACTGGGACATTTTGTTCAAGTTTGTTAATTATCAGTTGGTTTGCACGTCTGTGAACTAGATCGTCCTTATGCAAATTGGGAAAACAAGTTATTATCCAATATTTCCCATAAGTTTGGAGGCTCTTCACCTATTATTTTATATTTTCTAAAGCATCTGAAATAATACCTGGTTACCTAGTTGCAGGCTAGCATCTGTCTGAAACTGACACATACTTTAATAGGTATCAATATTATCATGATCCATTACCATTCCACTCACTGTTTTTTATTTAAATAATGATGAGCCTGAAGTATTTCGAGAATCAGTTGTAGGATATGGACCCTTTCTTTTCTGATCAGTTTGGACACATCCCAGGTCCATAGTAGCCAAAAATTGCAACTATCTGTTGGTCAAACAAATAGTTTGTGGTCAAATGCAGGCATCTCTCACACACTGCAATTAAATATATTGCCAACTTGTTACAAGTGTAATGTGGAATTACTCATAGAGAAGGTCGTGAAAATCCCAACAGGTTGTACTTTTGAAGAAGCCACTGGCAAAAGCAAGAGACAATACGTTCCCAGAAGCATTCCCATACCAACAGCAAGGGATAAGAGAAACCTGATGCATTTGTAAGCATCCCACAGCATCTTAATTACATTTTACCATAAACAGATTGTAGAATTCATATACTTCCACCTCCTAGGTGTTGAACTGGCCCCTACCAGTTCATGTTTTCCATTGGAGAAAGCACCATCCTCACAATCCTTGACATTTCGCTTTGACTTTTGCTAAGGGCTACTTCCCTCCTGACCCACACTGGTGTCCTCCTTCCAGCTCCATGGCAAGCAGCTTGCACAACACTGTGCCATTCTCCATCCCCAAAGAAAGAAGATTAAAGCTCTCTCTTTCTTATATGAAGTCTGGCTTTGTCCTTGTGCAGGAAGGAGAGTGATATTTATACCCACATGTCATAAAATCTTAAATATTCACACAGGAAATAAAAATCTTGAAAAGCACACGCACATAGCAACACTGTCTAAAATAAGTCATTCTGATGCTTTGTGTCTTCTAGCTTTCCTGACATGAGATTAGGAAAAAAATTGTGAATGCAGCTAGTGTGTTTGGGTAGAAAAAAAGTGTGTCACAGTCTCTTTGGAGGAACTCAGCAGAAGACTCACGGGTATCAGACCCCTGTCAAAGCCCCTTGGCCATCAGCAGCTAATGGATAGGTTCCATAATAAGAGAAGAGGGTTTATAAGGAACAGCTCATTAGTCAAATCTGGAAAACAAGCAAAAACAGAAACACAGACTTGACTACACTCTCTCAGGACTAGGAGAAAAATTCTCTTCAAATAAAAATACTATTTCCCCTGCCAAAGCATCAGGAAGACCAGTGAAGTCAGAGCAGGACAGAGAACATAGTGAGAGCCTATGTTGATGAGGGCTGGTGGTGTGCTTGTGTTGCTCTCACCAGCATCACCTGGATCCTTCTTCTATCTGTCATGGAAGCATTAGAGGGTGTTCATCTTTCACAGCACAATGCAAGTGGTGCTTCCAACCTCAACAATTCTTTGAATTGAATTTTATTTTTCTTCTAGCAATATCTCATGATCATTGGATCTTTTAAAAATATTTTCAAAGGTTCCTCAATTACTCAGGCAAGCACTTTTGTTTGTTCTGTAAGACCCATAAACCGTAAAAAAATATCCAGTGCTTTTAATCCTTGACACCTTCAATCTTTTCTTGTTTTCTCCAAGTTGCAATTATTCCCTAGGAAACACTTAAAGTTTAAAGAACATCTTGATCACTGAAACAATGTCAATATATTACAGTACTAGATTCAAAATTAGTCCAGCAGGAGATATATCAACTCCAATTAGCATTTACTGCATTCTTAATTCAGTACAAAGACTTTCCTGGAATCAAATACATCATCATAATTTTAATAATTCACAGTGACCCTCTGGGACCTAGAAGTGAAGTGAATAACACAGTAATGTTGTCTTTTGTTTTCTCTGTATGGTGTATAAGGGTGATGGGCTCAGCCTGGATGATAGCAGTTGTTTTAAAACAGAATTATTGGGGGCAAGGGAATGTGATATTTCAGTTTTCTTTTTAATAAATAGAGGTATTTCATTTCATTCTTCTTCCTGGAGGATTTTTACAGCCATGGCTCTTTCGGATACATGTGTGCTGAGCATCTTTCAGCACTGACCACTTCCACTTTGTCAGACAGTCTCACAAGCTTCCTAGATCATTATGGACTTGTAAATTTGTGTTCGGCTTTAGCTGGGAATTAACTACTTCAGGTTCATCGACTATACTTTCTCCTTAAGATCCTGCCCTCTGTTTTTAAACTATTTTTCATGTCTGTTATGAATAAGTCATTATTATAGGAATGTCTTGGGTAAATAGCTGGTTGGCGTAGAATGCTGATTTTACTATTCAAGAAAAACAAACATACAAACAAACAACTTAGATTCACCATAAATAACATATTTTCTTTGTCTTCTTTCAGAAAAAATCGGCAACCATACAAAAAAGCCAAAACAAACACCAAAATAGCCCCAACTGCAAAACCAAAAAAAAACCCCTGACTCTTTCAAACCAAGAAAATAAATGAAATTTAGAAGATTTTCATGTTTCCAAGTAGGGCTTCCTTTTTGCCTATTGTCCACCTTAAGGTTTTAGATGAAAATGAAATTCCAGCTGAACTTCCAGGTCTTTGTGGGAAGATCCAGACTGGCAGTCTCTAACAGAGGGCACCCTCCCTGGCTGGTTTGTGGAAGGAGCTCCTCTGGCATCTCCTTACTCACTGGGTGAGCATTGTGACACATTAAGAGAATCAAAGAGAACTGCATGGGACTTCTCCTCAGTGTGGTAAGAATGGGATCTATATGTTCCAGAAGTGATACTAATGAATATTTTAATATATTGGTAGAGAAAAAGACTGAATAGGGGGGCAACCCCTCCAGACGCGTGAGCAACACCACAGGCACAGGAAGGATAAATGTTACTTTAGAAGTTCTAGCTGCCACTACAACTCCTGGGCAGTCTCTTCAGCAGCTCCTTTAGTTCCTTAGGAACAACTTCTCCTCTGCAGGCAAAGTTCTACAGCCAGTGATAAGGGTTTCAGTGATGTCCTACCTCTCAATTCCAGAAATTATGTGAAGCTGATGTTTAATAATAATAGTTAAATAATAGTTCCCATTTTGCATTAATAAGCTCTAGCTGGGTTGGCTAGCTAGATTTAGAAGTCAAATTGTTTGCATAAAATGATTCTGTGAAATTACGCCTAGAATGTATTAACATGATTTTTAGGTACTGTAGAAAAGGGAGAGTAGCAGTAGCTGTAATCATAAAAATGGGAAAGAAGAACACAGAACACAAAAGGAATTGGATGACTCCTCCAGTTAGTGTGGTTTTGAACCACACACTGTGTCTCCTGAAAGAGGATGACAAGGGCAGGCTTTCTTCACTTTGGAAAAACAGTTCTAGGGAAATTTTAAAAAGTCCTGTCTTTTGCATCTATATTGATGACCCAAATAGAATTAAAGGAGAAGCATTCACCCACAGAGCATGGTTGTGTACTTCCTGCTTTCCCAGATAAGGTCTATGGTTAATTTGCCTCAAGAGAGGGAGCACCAACAAGCAACAAGGACTTCTCACCTATGTGAGTTGCTAGATGCTATACAACCAGAAAACTAACCATTTCCATTAGCCAACAGAGTTGAGAATGAGGTACTACTGGCATGTACTGTCCTCTTCATGCCTGTCAGAGGGTGAATTTTACATGTTTTTGCTATTACCATTTACCATTCCAACATGCCAGTATGGCCTTTCAAGAGCATCAGTGAATGACCCTTGATTAAGAAATGCAATATTGCAACCCAATCCAGTAGTATATTCAATGTTACTACAGCCAGGAATGGATTCCTATTCATAGAATCATAGAATAGCTTGAAGTATTCATCCCAAGATTCCTACCTGAGTGTAAGTAGAAACTCCCTGTTTCCACGTGGTTCTTTCTCTTTCATGTTGGCAAATGAACAGCACAGTCCCCAGACTCTGATATTGTCTCCCATTTAGGCTTCACCAGTATTTTGACAGGATTTATGTCCAAAGAGTTATGCATTTAAAGGCCATGTATCAAATGTGATTATTTATTTATACAATTGTATTTATTTTGCTCTGTGAAACCCACATATATTCCCTAATTGTGTCCCCAAAGCCCAGTGAACCTTCAAACCTTTCCATGAAACCCAGAAAATGGTCTCTGTGCTTGTCAAATGCCAAGTCTTTCTAAAGAGGCTTTTCAGATTGCTGTCACTTGATCCTTGAAATATCCAGAGTTTTCAAGACCATTTCCCTCTCTCTGGTCGGAGAAACTTCTTCCTGAAGTTTTCCCTGATGAGTAGACATGAGAGACTTCACTCAATCCAGATATCCAGTCCTAAGCCTCAGACATCCTGTTAGCCCTTTTGTAAGTGAATAATAAATTCACAGATCGACTGAAGGATTTGGTGTTCTGAAAGCTGAAGGCATGTGTTGGGTTCAGAATCTTGCATCCTCCCAGATGAGGGAGAATCCTGTTTCCAGAAGAGCAAATTCATACACTCCTCACAAATCTGGAAGATAGATTTGTAGGAAGTCCAGTCCTAATGGCAAAACTTAACCCAACCTAAAATGCATTGACACTTCCCAAATTAGTCTTCACTAATTGCTGAGGCCTTTCTTAACTATCTTTCTTGATTTATCTCTGCTCCACTCCTGCCTCAAATCCATATACCTGGTACCACCTTGATTTCTCATCTTGGGTACTCTTCCAAGCATAGAACTAACTTTTCTATCCTGACCTATACTACTATCATTGAACCTCCCAGAAGACCTAAATTCTCATATATGTTCAGAAGTCCCTGGCCTAGCAAGACAAGCAGAAGCAAGTCATCTGACCTCCTGGCATTTCAGAGTTGAGCAAGGAAATCCCACATAAACCTTCAGAGCAGTCGGATTTATTAATCTGCTCCTGATTCATTCAGATAACAACAAATTCTGTACAAAAAAAGAAAATTAGGTAATGGAGTCACATGTCTCTTGGTCAATAAGTTCGAGTGTCCTTTTAGGCAGTGAGTGGGTTGAAATCCACAGTCTGAACACACATAGCAGGTCTCAGGGGTATCCAGCAACTAGGCTATTGAATTGCTTGGAATATCATCATTCTCCCTTCCCTTCCTCTGAAGCCAAGCCATGGAACATAAAAGCAATCACAATTCATGGCTGAGAAGAAAAGCTGAAATAAAAACTAAAGCAGGGGAGAAGGTTTAATAAATTTCAAAGTCAGAACTGAATTTATAATCTTTTTTCTTAATTTCCAAAGTCATGTAATCCAGACAACAGTTTAACTCCCTAATATTCATGGACCTGATTCTGATTTATGCTAATGTTCTTTATGTCCTGCATTAACAGTTCATTTAAACCTTTTTAAGGTCCCTTTACATCTCTAAAGCAGTGTAAAGGAGCGATGCTCTGAGTTAGTATAGCTGGAAACATTTTCGTTACTATTATTTATTCAGCTTTGTGTGGATTTCTTCTGTATGGAAACTATATGGAGCTTTAATTTAATGTGTCCCCACAAGTCTTAAAACATTACTACTATAGATAATCCTTTCCAAGAACTGTTCTCAGGAATTATTTATGCACCAGTCTTACTGAGGACATGAAGATTTTGCAAGTGAATATGAGTTATCATACAGAATGCTTGGGCTTTTTCCAGGACTTGCACGAAATGAGAGCATTTCTATAAATGAAAGAGATGCCTGATTTTTTCTCATGGCTTTCTTGTATTTTGCCAAAATGTTGCATCACAGACTGCTTCATACTTCTGTCTAGAACATACAGTGTGCAGTTCACCACTGTTCAATGATCTAGTAAAGTGTAGTTTTCCTTTGGGTATGAAGAGACTCCATTCTCTGTGATTTTTGCACAGTAGTGAGCTCAGACAGGGTGACCACCAGCTCTACACCTTGCTAAGGTCTTTTGGGATTCAGAATCATAGAATCATAGAATGGCATGGATTGGAAGGGACCCCAAGGACCATAGAGCCCCAAACCCCTGCCACAGGCAGGGACACCAACCTCAGGCCTGGATCTACACAAGGTTGCCCAGGGCCCCATCCAACCTGGCCTTGAACACTTCCAGGGATGGAGCATCCACCACCTCTCCGGGGAGCCTGTTCCAGCACCTCATCACTCTTTCTGTAACAAACTTCCCCCTAATATCTAATCTAAACCTTCATTCCTTTAGTTTTAATCCATTCCCCCTTGTCCTGGCAATGTCTATCCTTTTAAAAAGTTGAATCCCCTCCTGCTTATAATCTCCCTTCAGAATAACCCAGCCCAACTCCAATAACCGCACTCAGTTCCAAAATGGAGTGATGCAGTAGTGGCTTTCTATGGCTTTCTATTTTCTGTTACCTAAGCAAACAGTTTGCACAGTGGCCACCGCATAAGGGCTTCACTGGTAAACTGTTATAAAGTGTTTTGTTTGGTTGTACCAAAGCAAGTTGAACTTGCTAAGCTTTCGTCTTGAATGTAAACTTATTTGAGCCACTGTAAATAACAGCATCTATGGGATAAAATAACAATTGCTTTAAAAGGAAATTGTGGCATTTGCCTTAATGTAAAAACAATTAATCTATAAAATCTCTTTATCTCCTTCATTCCTCCTCCACTGGGTAAATCCTGCAGCTCCAGCTGCTGAAATATAACGCGCAGTAACAAGGCTATGAACTGCACCAACTTAGAGGCTTTTGGAAAGCAAAACTGTCAAAGGAGGCCATTGATTTAGTAGTTCCTCGAATGCACATTTTTGATTATTCTGAATTTCCTTCCCAAAGTAACCACTCTGAAAAGCAGCTCCCTTTATGCAGCTCAAAGCTATCTCTGAGCCTTACTAGTGATCACTGTGCGGCCAATTTTTCAAATTACCAGTAATTCTTGGAACTAAAACACTATGTCCCACTTTCAGCATTGTTTTGCAAATCCCCTGACTTCCTTTGAACTAAATGCTCCTTAGGGTCCTGCTTTATTCTACTGGGCTCTCAAGTCTGAGAGGCTCGGTCACTTATTATCAAAAGAAGGTAAATATCTACTATTAGAGACAAATTAGAAATATGTGCTGGGGCCTGAATTCATCCCACTTAGCTACAGACAGCAAACCAAGGTGCATGAATTAGAAGTGCAAGTACTCCATGTTGCCCACATAGTCAGAGGAGAGAGAAAGGCACTTTCTAGATGCATTAATCATTATATATTATATAAGACCTCTGACTTGGCTGACTGGGAAAGGTGACAGGAACATTGTGCAAAACCTGAGGTGCCTAAGTCTGGCATGAATCTGGATCTAAGTCGACACTGAAATATGATTGATTCTTAGAATAGTAAGATACAGGGACTTTAATATATGTTTCAGTCATGTTATCCAGACTGAAAGACCAGATTTTCAATAATGAGCCAAACTGTAGAATCACAGAATAATTTCAGTTGGAAGGTCAAGTACCTTAAAAACAGAGTCAACATCAACATGAGATTGGTCAGACCTTTGTCCATTTGACATCTAAATGGGTCCAAGGGTACAGACTCCACAATGATTTTTGGTTTTATCACAGGGCAGACGGGGTGAGAGATATTGCATAGAAACATCTTGTGACCAGTGAGTTTAGGTCAAATGCACCAGCAAAGCAAGCCACATAATGAACATTTTTGTACAAGCAAAGGATGCACTTTTTAACAAAAATGAATGCAAGCTATTGCCTAGATAAGTATATAGGTAGATTAGCCAGTATGAAACCATGGTACACTGCTGAACATTGCAAAGATTTACTGTATCTGTAATCACACCAGTGTTTTGAAGATGCTGGCACTTACATGGATTTGCATGGATTGGGATCATGAATACTTCTACTGGAACCCCATCTTATCTAATTGCCATACATTCAGGGATAAATAAGTGTTTCTTTACACACTGGAATTACTTAGCCTTAACTTAGATTTCCTGCATGTGAGTACTTGCATATCAAAAAACTCCCCAAAAAACATATGCTATTATATTAATTGACAAAACAAAGGATAAGTTGAACTGCTATTTCAATGATAAAGAATATGCAAGAATCTGAAAGGATCCCAAAATGTAAACATCAAGACACATGTAACACAACAGAATTAATTTTCTTATTCCTGTGTGTGATATCTAGTTTTTTCCCTTGAAAAATCTGCAAAAGAGTCTAAGGGTCATTGTTTTAGGCATATTACTGGGAAAAAATTCTATTTTCAGAGTCATGGGTGCTGTTATAAAAGCTTATGGACAGCAAATATTTCTTGTCAACTTGCAGCATTTGTTTCTGTTTCTTTTCCTAAGAGCTGCCCATGCTGTCTCTTTTACAAATTAATCTGAAATTTCAAAAGACCACACACTTTGCTTTCTCTTTTTTTTCTTTTTCTTTTTCTTTTTTTTTCAAAAGCTCCTAAAAGGGATAGGAACATTGTTAGAATTATTTCTTTCCAGAATAGAGTTTGAACTGAAATTCCACTGGTGAAATGTTATTTTGTTCTGGCCAGCATCCATAAGTTCCATCTTCATATTAGAAGTTTATCATCTTGCTTAAGCTGGAACTGTGTCCAGCTGGGGAGATGCCATTCACCTCCCTTCATCATCTTACTAAATATTCAGAGAATGAATTCAAACAGCTAAAAATGTGTGGCTCATAATATGCAGCTTGAATTTATAGTAACACTATCTGCACGCTAATAAGGAATTTGCAAGCTATAAAGATGATTATCTTTGTCCTTAAAGATTTATGTCCTTAACCGGGCCTATTCCATATTAGCAATGATATGCTAAGCAGTCACTTATTTTAGAATTGCCAACATTTTTTCTACTTTCTTTTTTCTCAGCACAATACACAAAGCTCAGAAATTCAAAATGAAACTGAGGCTAAGATAGAAATTGTTATAGTAACTATTTAGTCCATAAATTTCTTTAAAAAAACAGATGCCAGCTTGTTATCCCACCAAACAATTTGAAGTAGGAAGTCCTGAATAACCTTTCTGCCATTGTCTGAAAGTGGATTTTTTAAAAAAAATCCTTGGGAAATTACTGCTTTGATCTTAATAATATGTAAACTTTCATCTGATCTCTGTTGACAGTCCACAGTTCTTTGAGGTCAAACCCATTCTTCAGTTCAGACTCCTGCATTTCTATAGGAAAAAAGACATTGCTCTATACGACTTTAAAACTTCCTCATGCAGAGGTTTACAAGGAAGTGTTGCAGTCATGTTTTTAGAGACTATTTACAAGTATAATCCTTTGGGAGCCATCACTTCACTTCAGTAGCAGAGGTGGTTTTGTACATTTGACCTCATCCTTCATTAAAAAATTACAATCTGCTTCATCAAGTCTCACTTTCAGCTCCCTGTGTGTTTGAGGTTAATTAGCAGATCAGCTATGAATTTGAAGGATGAATGTGCAAAAGATCAGAGAAACTAAGGTATAGAGATCAAGTCACAGATTTCATATTTTTTTACTGGCTGAATGTGAACAGTTGATCTGGGAACATGCCCAGAGAGCTTCTACTTGCCCACACAGTGCCTGGGCTTTTGAAACAGCAGTAGTGGCCTGCAAGGCCCCAAGAGTCATTTTCCTCCTCTCCAATGCCTATATGGTGCTACCAGTCATGACCACTGCTTCAGCATGAAGTATGGACATCTCACACTTTAGCAAGAATCAGAAATCTCAGTGGAGGCAACTCTGTCATTCCTAACCCTGTTTCTCTCATCAGGAGACCTCATGTTCTTTTATCTGCATCACCTTCACACCTGAGCCTCCAGCAACAAGTGATTTGTGATTCCTTCCAAACTAGTCAAACACTGTTTATGACTGTAGTTGCCCAGGACAGTGTATTTTATTTTATATACCAAAGGTAGATTCTATTTTGCAATACATTTTCTTTAAAAGTGAACCCCGCTGGTGCAGTAAAATACATTAGGTTTGATGTGCTTGGCTATGAAAAGCTTTCCTTTTGCCAAAGCTACATTGTCTGAAGTCTCAAAGTAGGAGTTATCATGTTATTTGAGAAGAAGGGCAGAATAATTTGTGGTGCTTGGGCATGACACATGTAATTTTACACTTTATCTGTAGGTGAGACACTGGATGCTGCCAGACCAGGCACCTGGTATCAATGCTCATTCTGGCAAAACTCACAGCTCCTGAGAAAAAGCACACACTTCTGTATAGGAAAACAACATACAGTGTCCAGAGGTAGGCTGGCGTTAGAAATGGGTGACCTACCCAGCAAGTTGTAGGTGACAGGGAAACGGAGAGAGGATTTTCTAGGTTTATTTATTTTTGGGTGATGTGGCAAAAGCCACTGCCATGTTTCTCTGTCTACGTCTTAACAATTGTTTGGAGAAATTTGCTCATGCTAATGTTTTAATGTAGTGTTTATCCTAGAGCACATTAAATAAAACTTCATTTTGCTCTTGGGAGGTACTTTTCCTGTTATCTGCCTGCCATAGCTATTTGCTCCTGGCAAAGAAATTCTTGAAGAGAAGGAAGACTTTCATCACAATTTTACTGGACTAAGAATTGCAGCAGTCTCCAAATAACTGATGTCTCTGTGGGCAGGCTAGGCACTGAGCATCAGGGGAGATCATTATTTAAAATCAGTGCTGAGAAGGCCGTTTCTAGTGTCAGTGCTAGGATGAGTCATTTAAAATCATTCCTGGAGCTACTGTAGAACAAGTTTATCAGATTCATATCCTTGATCCAGACTTTTAGCATGCAAGTGGGTGCTCCTCACAAAGGGAGCAGTTGCAGAGTCTGGTCCATTTTTCAAGCTGTATTTCCAGAACTGAAATGATCCATTGTAGAAACTACCTCTAGTTTAAAGCTGGGTCAGCTCGTGAAAACTGCCAGACAGCCTCATATTTCCATTGCAGGATATGAACCTTGTTATCCACATATCACTATTTTTCAAACTGCAGCTTTTATATAAGAGCAGAAGTGTTATGCTGCACATTAATGGATGTGACTGATTTTGCAGCATGTCTCTATGTACAAGCAACTATAAGAGGTAGACGACACAGGATTTAGCAGGCCTCACTCAGGGTACTAGCCATAGCAGCATTGTCTCACATCTTTGAATTTATAGAGACAGACCAATGTAATGAGAGAATCAGTGATTCATTTCACCCACCAAATAGAAGAAGTATGTTCCAGCTGTCATGACTTGCCATTAATAAAAGCACCTGTGCTTTGAACTAGATAATCAATAACACTCTTGATTTGGGAACAGGTTTCTATACATTTTACTCATGGTTGGTTTTTTGGTGGTTTTTTTTCTAACTTTATAGTTTTGTTTCTTGTTCTTCACCAAATCAAGAAGAAGCAGTCAAAGACTGAAACAGTGAATCTGAATCAATCTCTGTTTTTCCACTGCCATAAACTGCACTTTTGAAGATCAAAGCCAGCATCTTAGCAACTGGGGTTTAGGTGTCACTTGGCATACTGAATAAAAGTCAAGATCTTTTCCTTTAAGTAGTATCGTTAAAGGCATGTGTTGAAAAAGCTCTCTCTAATCTACTCTGTAAATGCCCTGAACAGCGCAATAATAAACCATATATGTGTGCTGTCACCTTTTCCTGCAACTATTGCAATGGCAGCAGTTTCTACTGTAAAAGACACTATAAGAAAACTTGACATCCCATTTTACAAGTCATAATCAAGCACACAGTTTGGCTGTACAGTTTTGAATCTCTGGAAAAATTTTTCAGGATGGTTTGAAAAATTCCACAGCTGCTAAAATGTCACTGGATAATATTTGAATATTAAACAAAACTAAAAATGTTGTGCATGTCCACGTACGCTTGTGTTGACATAGACAGAGAGAGAGGAGGCAGAAAAAACATGCGGCAATTGTTTGCAAATTCCTACAGATGTTTATTCATTTTCTCTGGTTGAAATTCTATTTGGTATGTGATCAAAAGCCACTATATAAAGGAGCTTGCCTTCTTTAAGAGCATTCCTTCCATTAGCGATAGTATTAGAAGACACGCCAAAGAGAGGATTTCTGAATGGAAATCTTATTGACAGTTATGGTAATCTAGACTGCAGTTGGCTATTTTTCCATGTGGTTGTTAGGCTGGGATTCTTGTTTATGGTTCTGGTTGATCACATTTTCATGTTCTCTAAGGTCTTAGACACACAGCTTCAAACTAGAAAAACACAGCTATAATGCAAAAATATGTCCACATATCTTCAGTTGTCACAATCTTCAACTGCTTTCAGGAATTATTATGCTATTTATTTTACAAAGGATACAAAAATGTCCGTAACAGCTATTATCAAATTGAGCTGTAACCTTCCTAGCAATATGGCTCAACCGAAGATCTCTAAAGCAAAATTTTGGCTTTGCAAGCCAGTGTAATAATGGCAGAGTTCATCAGAGAAGGCCTAGCACAATAAAAAACACACTGTTATGGTTAAAAACGCTTATGTAGAAGTAGCCTGGCTCACATGACTTATCCTCATCTTAGAGATGCAAAGGTTAGAGTGAAAACATTAGATCACCTAGTCTGCCTCTTTAATTCAAACCACAGATTCTCATCCAGTTACTTCTGTACTGAAGTCAGCTGCCCAGGCTGGCCAAGAAAAACCTTCTAAAAAGATATTGAGTTCCGATTTGTGAAGTAGTAATTCTTGCCAGGTAAGTTATTTAGCTATAAGTTTTTTTCCTATAGTCTTTGATGAAACTGAATTTGGTTGCTGAGTGTGTTAGGGAAGTTCTGAAAAAAGAATATGTGTTGCTTGCAGCAATGGTAGATTATTAAACTTCAGCCTACTCATGCTATATATCTCCAGAAGAAAAATGCAAGAAGTGTGTTGCAAATAATCCCATGACAGAAGTTAAAATGTCATTTCCAGAAATTGTCAGAGAAATAAAAAAATAATTGATAATTAAAATTCATGGATGACTGGAGGGTGGCAGGAAGAACATAGAGCACTATGTCCACATTTTGTCACTAGTCAGAATCACAAAATCATGTTTGTTTGAAAAAAATTAAAATACACATAAGCAATTTATAGCTAAAGATCTATATACAAATAAATTAATTAGTCTTGCTTGTTTTATTCAAGCTTTAAAACCTTGGAGCTATGCTTCAGGGTGTTTTTATTTCATTTTTATGTAGTTTTTAACTGTTTTACCCCACCAGTTCTATATGGTTCAGGAGAACTGATGCAAAGCTTTGAAATTCTGAAGATTTTGTAATGCCACTTGTTACAGTCATGCTTGTAACAGCCTTGCAGAAAATGTCATGCACACACACACACACATGCACACACACACATATATTAATCATATTTTCAATGAATGAATCTGCCCGGCCATTTCTGTACAGTCAGACCTTGTGCCTCGCAGACACACATGCCAGGTGCTCAGTTCAGAACTGAATTTCACCTAAACCCTTCACTCAATTTTTTTAAAATTCTCCCATCAGCAAAACGTATCAGAAAGGTCATTCTTTAACTCCTCCTTAAATAAACAAGCTATCCCAAATTATTTCCCTGGGCAATTGTGTAATTTTAGTGATGCATTTAGGCATCAAATCAGGCACCAGATTTTCTTTCTCAGCTTTTCTTCTTAAGACTTTCCCTCTCTTACAGTTCTTGGAAGGGGAATGTGTAAGTGACATTCAGCCTTTCTTTCAATGCCTGCCAAGAAAACATAGATCAAGTGTTAAGTTACATATATAAAGATACAGTGATGATTCCAGCATAAAACACATATCTTCATTGGCTAATGACTTCTTGGAATTCTACTGACACAGACCTTTGGAATAATCAATATTTCACAGAAGAGCCAACAATGAAATAAGCCACAGCTGTAACAGCCAGTTGCAGAAGTTCATATGCACGGCAGCCAAAGATCAGCAAAGAAGAGGGAGTTTTGCCCTTTCGTTTTCCACCTGACACCTAAGGCTGCATCTGACCTTGGCAATGTGTTTTTCTTTTCTTTAGTTCCTTTCAATAGTAGAATTATATATTATTTACAATGGAATACCAAAATAATTTCTTTGGGGAATATTTTCCATGTCAAAACCTTTTATTACAATAATTCTGTGATTCTGTGATAAAGTAGAATCTAAAAGATATCTCACAATAGCAACAGCTGTGCAAATAGGTGGTGATCATCTTCTCTTTTACAGTCCTGAGATGAGTAAAGGGAGAAGCATACTGTCTACGCATTCTCTTTCTTCAATTTCCAGAATCTTAGGTCATTAGTAAACAGGGTGATAGAGCATTTCTGCCAAAGTGGGTAAAGTTTTACAGTCCATTTTTATAAATGAATGTCCAGTAATATGGAGTTAATTTACATTTCTTTAAAAGCATATGATCTAAATTGAACAATGCAGATGCTAATGATAATAAAAGTCAAGGACACTATTCTGGTAAAGGATGAAAAGCTTTGTCCTCACTAGTTCGCTGTTGTGGGTGGCTTTGTTGATTCACTCTTTGTGTCATTCACCTAGCTAATTGGTAGTTTTAAGTATACTTGCAAGCTTTTTATATTTCACAGAAATATTCCTCAAGGGTGCTTACTGACAAATTACAAGTTAAGCTGCTAACCAAAAAATGGAGTGTGGACACAGTATCTATGAATGGGCATAACACATCTGGTGAAAATATGTTACAGATAGAAATGTCAATAGTCCATCCTACATGCATTTTTAAAAGATGCAGTACAGAAAATATATATGTATCAATGACCTATCTACCTACAGGTGCAATATCAAGGACAAAGACAAAGCAAAAAATGGCATCTGACACGAGATGTACTATAATCTGTTGTGTTCTCTCACATCAGGGAAGAAAGGAGTGGAAAACCAGAATGCCTTAGTAATCTGGAGTCACTATTCTGCTAAATCAGAACCTGAACCCTGACCCTTCTCTGATAGGTAAAGGGGTTGTCAGGTTTCCAGGAGAGTCCTCCACAGCTGTGCCTGTGCTAAGGGCTTTACCAGAGGGTGTGCAATTAGGTAGAACCCACATGTAGTGACACAAGACTTTACAGAGTCATCCTTCTCACAGAATGTTTGCCAGAAATCCATGTAGTCCGTTTGCATTCTAGTCTTTTTCTGGTTCTGCTCATGGGGTGTCAACCTTTTCAGTCTGGGGTATTTCATAGAAGACCTGCATTACAGAAATCAGCCTAGTGAACTGTTGTGATGGTAACATTGTGAAACACATTTCATAGAGCAAAACTCTAGGTTAAGTTTTTAAATCCTTGATTTAATTATTATGTGGTATAATATGAGTGGACCAGCTTTTCAGATGGCATAAATTAAAGCAAGATTTAAACCAAATGGGGAGCTGGCCCAAATGACTGGAAACAATAAAAACCAAGGGGTCCTCATGCAAGCTGGAACAAACCAGACCTGATGTGGAGTTGCCTTCTCCTACACTGCACACATCACAGTACAAAGTGAATAGAATCTCTCCAAAGCTGCAGAAATTATTTGCTTATTCTACTTTTTTGAGGGAGGAAAAGTCTAAAAGCAAGTTGCTATTATGTTGGGCAATCCCAAACACAGATACGGTCTGGGTGGAGAATGGATTGAAAGCAGCTGCGAGGAGGACGTGGAGGTGTTAGTTGATGAGAAATTACACAGGAGCCAGCAATATGCACTTGCAGAAGGCCTATCATATCATAGAATCATACAATCATACAATCATAGAATGGCAGGGCTGGGAGGGAACCCAAGGATCAGAGAGCTCCAACCCCCCTGCCACAGGCAGGGCCACCAACCTCAGGCCTGAAACTAAACAAGGTTGCCCAGGGCCCCATCCAACCTGGCCTTGAACACTTCCAGGGATGGGGCATCCACCACCTCTCTGGGCAGCCTGTTCCAGGACCTCACCACTCTTTCTGTAAAAAACTTCCCCCTAATATCTAATCTAAACCTTCCCTCCTTTAGCTTTAATCAATTCGCCCTTGTCCTGCCATTCTCTATCCTTTTAAAAAGTTGAATCCCCTCCTGCTTATAAGCTCCCTTCAGGTACTGGAAGGCTGCAATGAGATCCCCCTGCAGCCTGCTCTTCTCTAGGCTGAACAAGCCCATCTCCCCCAGCCTCTCTTTGTAGGGTAGGTACTCCAGCCCTCTAATCATCTTTGTGGCCCTCCCCTGAACCCTCTCCAACAGTTCCACATCTCTCTTATATTGGGGGCCCCAGATCTGGACAGTACTCCAGATGGGGCCTCACAAGGGTAGAGTAGAGAGGGACAATCACCTCTCTGTCCCTGCTGGCCACCCCTCTTCTGATGGAGCCCAGGATACCATTGGCCTTGTGAGCTGCGAAAGCACACTGCTGGCTCATGTTAAATTTCCCATATACCAGAATCCCCAAGTCCATCTCAGCAGGGCTATTCTCAAGGAGCACTTCTCCCAGTCTGTATCTATGTCTGGGATTCTTCTGGCCCAAGTGCAACACCTTACATTTGGCAGAGTTGAACCTCATTAGGTTCACCCGGGCCCACCTTTCCAGCCTGTCAAGATCCCTCTGGATGGCTTCCTTTCCTTCTAGGGTGTCGGCCACACCACTCAGCTTGGTGTCATCTGCAAACTTGCTGAGGGTGCACTCAATTCCATCATCGATGTCATTGATAAAGATGTTAAAGAGAACCGGTCCCAAGACAGACCCCTGGGAGACACCGCTTGTCACCGGCCTCCACCTGGACATAGACCCATTGACCACCACCCTTTGGCTACGGTCTGTTAACCAGTTTCTTATCCACTGGATGGTCCACCCATCAAATCCACATCTCTCCAATTTAGAGATAAGGATGTGGTGGGGGACTGTGTCAAAGGCCTTGCACAAGTCCAGGTAGATGACATCGGCCACCTTCCCTTTATCTACCAATGCTGTCACTCCATCATAGAAGGTCACCAGATTGCTAAGGCACAACCTTCCCTTGGTGAAGCCGTGCTGGCTGTCCCAGATCACATGCTCTTCCCTCATGTCCTCCAATGTGTCATCCAGGAGGATGTGTTCCATGATCTTCCCAGGCACAGAGGTGAGGCTCACCAGCCTGCAATTCCCTGGGTCTTCCCAGGGAGAGGCTCAGCAACCACATCAGCCAGCTCCATCATGACCCTGGGATGCATGTCATCCGGCCCCATAGACTTGTAGACATTCAGTCTCATGAGGCGGTCTCAGATTTGCTCTGCTCTTACCGTGGGGGGATATTTGCTCCCCCAGTTCCCACCTAGAGTTCTAGGGATGCAAGGTTATGGGATTTGAGAATTATGAGAATCCTGGCTGCCAGAGAAGACTGAGGCAAAGTACTCATTCAGTACCTCAGCCTTCTCCTCATCAGTTGCAGCCAATTCTCCTTTCTCATTTACCAAGGGGGGTACGTTCTCTTTGGCCTGTCTCTCTGGCCAATGTACCTGGGGCTGCATCACAAGAATTGTGACCAGCATGTCAAGAGAGGTGAGTCTATCCCTCTACCCCTCTCTTGTGAGACCCCACCAGTAGTACTGCATCCAGCTCTGGGGGCACAGGAAAAATACTGAACTCTTGGAGTGAGTCACCATCCTCACAGTGAAGAATTCCTTCCTGATACCTTATCTAAATCTCCCATCTTTCAGTTTAAACCTATTACCCGTTATTCTATCACTACAGGCCCTTCTAAAATACTGCCTCCAAAGTTTTTCTGTAGATTCCCTTCAAGTACTGGAAGTCTCCCCAGAGCCTTCTCTTCTCCAGGCTGAAGAAGTCCAACTCTCTCAGCCTGTCTTCATAGGAGAGGTGCTTCAACCCTCTGATCATCTTTGTGGCCCTCCTCTGGACCCGTTCCAACAGTTCCATGTTCTTCTTGTGTTGGGGACTCCAGAATTGGGCACAGTACTCCAGGTGGGGTTTCACAAGAGCAGAATGGAAGGGGAGAATCACCTCCCTTGCCCTGATGGCCATGCTCCTTTTGATGCAGCCCAGGATACGGTGGACCTGGGTTTTGAGCACACACTTTTGGCTCACGTCAAGCTTCTCATCCACCAGCACCTCCAAGTCCTTCTCCGTGGGCTGCTTTCTGTCACATCAATGCTCAGCCATGGAGCACAGTACTCACCAGTAACTGCTACCACCCGAGGGTCACAACACACTGTTGCACCTCACAACGAGACAATGAAATTTCTGCATGTTGTTGAGTCCCCTCACACCATATGCTGTAAAAATCAGATGATACAACCACCTCTCACAGAGGAAAATACACTTATGAAATGCTAGTGAAACTCATAGTGTAACAGCAAGAGACGGGAAGACAAAATATGTTTAGTGATTAAGAAGTTGCTAAATATTTCATGATTATTTTGGTACTTTTTATCCTCTATATGTAAATTGCCTTTAAAAGCTGATTCAACCCCAGACATATTCAATGCCATTTCAAGTGAGAGATACATATTAATTTGTGAGTTTATGAAAGATGAATAAGAGAGGAAGATGAAGGTGTGGGAAGAAAAATTGAGTAGGAAGCAAAAGAAAATGGCAAGGCTGTAAGATTTTGTTTAAAGTTTGCCATGGAAAGCAAAGCAGAGATAAAAGCTGGAGGAAGACTCACTTGCCAAAGGACCAGTAAGAAGACATCCTCAAATCTCTAACCTAAGCTAGTTTTTCTGGATAATCATCACATATGGCTGCCATATGGCCCACTGACAACCATGGGCTGGGTGTCTGGTGTCTGGGCTGACTGCTGGGGAGATCAGATGGCCCAATCCATGTTATACTTCAGGCTGGAATAACTCAGAGTGACGGGATTGGCTCTCTCTCTTGGTCTGCCTATGAGGCAATCTAGCCTGTATGGAATTTCAAGGGGTGTGGTGAAAATCACAAAAAAAAAAAAATCCTATCTCTAATACTTTTATTTTACTTCAAGGCAAATTGTTTGCAAAAACTTTCCTTTTGATTTCTGTTATCCAAATAATTCCAGCTTAAATTGGAACTCAGCTATTAATCTGATAATGACATGGCTGAGACACATTCTCTGACGACTGATCTCAAATGACTTACAAAGCTTTACTTTACCTCATTGTCTGCATTCCTTTCCAACCAGGAGTTCTGTCAGTATTTAACGCACACACAAAACCCCCACAAATGTAAGTATTAAGATGATTACTATGTACCTGTAAATATCCTTTAATTTTAAATTTTTTTATTTTATTTTTAGCTTCAAAGCTTTCCCAGGAATGAACACCTGTCTTTCACAGCATTACAAGAAATAGTTGGGTACCTCAGATGCTTTGTTGTGTCAAGTCCTCTAATAGGGACACTGTGAGTATAAGTCACATTTTAATTAATGATCAAAGCAAAGGACACCTGTAAATTTTGGTTCAGTTTCTTCAGTTCTTTGATATCAGGTTTATCTATTAGAAAAAGACTCCTTTGATGCATATCCTGCTGACATAAGGTATCTTTCATGCCTAGATGCCACCGTGACTGGAGCCTTACAAATGCTGAAACAGAACAAGATGAAGAGAATACTGTGTTTTCCCCCCATTCCATGTATTGGTTTAAATCTTATCTCTGAAAATAGCAAAACTCACCATCCTGTACAGTCTTCTTTTACTGCCATGACTCTAATTTCCATTGAAGACTGAAGCTACTTTAGAAGGTGCTATTCAGAGGTCTTAATAGGGTCTGGCCCTGAGAGTTAGTGACAGATTTGAGCAAACCTTTTAGCCTGCTCACCACCCAAACCAGCAACAAGATCCTGCTGGGGAAGGAAGAGACAGGGAAATGCCAACCCATGAGTTGCTTCACCACTTCCACTGAAAAAAAACCCAACATATGAGAAACCACAGCTCAAATCTCCATTCATTTCCAGGGGAAATGAGAAAAGGGGTAACGTAGTAGCTCAGTCACCCCCCTCAGCCTGTGTAAGCAGTGCAGCAGTACTGGAGGGACAAACTGCATCACACAGACATGATAACACACTCTCCCACATGCAACAGATGCAGAACCCGTTTTCAAGCTTTGCAAGTATTGGAGGGGGGAAGTGAAGGGTGACTGGTCCTGGTTAAACAATAATAACAGAAATATCACATGGCTTCACCTAAAAGATGAGCTTGAAAGCTAGTGTTCATTTATCATGGGGCTTTTTCACCTGAAAAGGTGACCTGTGGCAGAGAGGTCAGTGTGACATCAAGGCCAGATCATATCAGCAACACAGCTACTCAAATAAAGCCAGAGTCGAGTCTTTGTCAGAAAATACTTAAATCCAACTAGATAACAAGCCCTGAAGTTCAAAAAAACCCTAGTTTCATAGGTGACTGAATTTCAGAAAGCCTATTTCAAATGAAGTCCAAAGACTCGGTGAACATCATGCAATGATTTAAAAGTAACGTATGTCCGCATGTTGATGTCACATATATGGATGCTTTGCCTAAGTCTATCCGAAAATTAGGTGAGAATCCTAAATAAGTCATCCAGGTTTCCCCTACAGTCAGACGTGAGCAGCAGGTAACTGTAGACCACAATGTTCTCTGTCATAGGAAATGATTCACAGCCCAGAAGTACCTTACTTTACAGTGAGAAAATTGACACTTGGTAACCAGACTTAAGTGAAATGAATCCCATTGCAAAGTAAAATACAGGCAATTAGCAAAGGGACAATTGAGCTGAAAAGACAATTGGTTTTTAGAGGGAAAAAATGGTTTTTAAAATGACTAGATCCAGTTTGTTTGACTTTAGCTCTCATCTATTTCTTTAAACTGAGTTTCAAACAAAACTACTGTCCAGAAGCTGGTAAGTAAAATGTTTATCTTCCAGAAATTATTTTTGTTTGCTTTCCTACATGAAAACAAATGTGCAAATCCATAGTAGAGAACTGCTTTGATCTAAGTGATAGCAAATCCATCAATATAACTCACACAAAATAACTCCTGGAAAATACAAAGATGGACAGAAATACTCCCTCCTACACCATCCAAATCTTATAGACTGTTTCAGCACTATGACATCAAACATGAAACTGCTGATTATTTCAGTGTCAGAAAACCATCAAAGCAGACCTGAAGCAAAATAGGAACATTATATGCCTTATACATCATGTGCTTTGCTGTGTGTCTGTCTCTGTCTTCAAGGGAAGGAAAGAATGTACTTAAAAACAAAGAGAGGAGAGGAAAAGGGTAGAAATATCTCTCTGCAAGTCGTATTTGGGAGAGACATTGATATGTCTTTTGAAAATATTTTCTACATTCTCCTTCCTTAACTGGAAGATACAGAATTTAACATCTCCATGTCTAGTAGTCATCAGTGGATTTACCTTCCCTGCCTCCCTGTTGATATAAGAAAGTGTCATTTTCCTTTTTTTACAGATGGTGAACTGTGACACAGGAAAGATTTTAAAATCTTTTGTAACAAATCTTTAATGTTTTGTACATCTTTAATGTAACAGAGAAGTCAGAAGTTAAGCCAAGAGTTGAACCCTGTTCTGTTGTTTTGTAAACCAGTAAAACCTACTCACTAGACCATCATTCCTATTCCTCTTGCCCTAACCTGAATATTATAGCCATTAAATTTACCTGTTCTTTTGCCAGGGACTCCAGTATTGTTTGCATAGTTATTGTCACTAGTCCAACAGACCGCAGACAACACTTTGTAGATATTACTTCTTTTGTTGGTAAAGCTGCAGCTCTGACCAGAGTGGGCTTAATACCTAATATATAGCAGTTCAGGAATTTTTCCATGAAACTTTGCAAAAAAATGATTCATTATAACCAAAATTTTCCACACTGTCTTGCCACGTTCAACACAAGTTTTCTGCAGAAGAGTTTGCGAACCTTCAGAACTAATTGCTTTTCAGGGAGATCGCTCAGTTCACAACCTGTTGGTCAGGGCACCCTCCCAGGCACGACAGGCTAGATTTGTGCCTCTGCCCTGCCTCAGACAGAGAAAGTCAGGTTTTGCAGCCCCTGTGAGATACTGGAAGTTTTGGCATAAGGCTCTCTTGCTTCCAAGAAAAAAGTCTGATGAATTTAAGGCTCTTCAAAGGAAAACCAGTTAATATTTCTCAACCCTAGAAACTAATGAGAGGATGGACTAATGTGGCTAATAAATCTCCCCTATCTCTGACTTCACAATGGGGCAGATTTAATCTAGAGCTGTAAAGTATTAAATCTGACTGGTTTAAATAGTTCATCTTCTGGTAGAATAAAAGTGTTGGTAAAGATATTCAGACTATCAGTTCAATTTGTTCTCTCTTTTGCTGAAAAAAAAATCCTACTCTCTCAGGTTTCTGCACTGCAAATGTGAAAGTCTGCTCCCAGGCTCCAATCTGCAGTAACAAACTGGCTCTTTTGGCCAGAAACGCAGGCAGGGCAGGGCAGTGATTTTGCTGCAGCACTGCATGCTGCTAGCAGTACAGATGCAGTTGTGCCAAGCTTCTCTCTCTGTGCACAGCTTGGAAGAAGCCAGTCCTTCAGCAGTACCCTAGCAGGACTTGCAATCCTCTCCTTGTACTCGGACAGGTCACTGCCTTAGCGGGCTGATGTAAAATCCCAAATCCAGCGGCTGACGAGCAGCCCTCTGGCTGCTCAGCTACCTAGATTACTGACTTCAACCCAAGGAAAAAAAAACCAAAACCAAAAGTCAAGATTTCTTAAGGCAGGGAAAGAGAACAGGGTCTCAGAGGAGGCTCAAATACTTTTTTATGTATACCACAAACGAGCGTAAATGAACAGTAACAGTATTTCTGTCTGGAGGCACAAGAGTGGCACTCAAGAGCCAAGGGCTCAGCTCTCTGCACCTGCTAACCCGTAATGCATACACAAACATTATTCCACTCAGAATGACAGTGGCCTCTGTCAGGTCTCAGCACAGCTTTAAGCAACGTGTTCACACAGATGGGGTTCAATCCCTGGAAGGGTCCCTCTAGCTGTTGCTGTTGTCCCAGACTAAAGGGAGCAAGCGTGAGTTCATGCTCTGGGTCCGCAAACGGATAGTCTGAGCTATTCTCAGGTTTTGTCCTGAAATACAGAACTCCATGCTTTGGCAGGAGTGGAGAGGCAAGGAGAGGTGAGAGGAACAGAGCAAGCTGTTTGGGTCTGTTTTTTTCATGTGAATTGATTTGTGTGAACTACTTCTGACTCCCTCATGAAGCAACACAGACCTGACATACATGCCTTACCAGTCATGCCTCCAACAATGAAAGAGGTGCTGTTAATTGAAACAAAGCAATTTTACAGAACATTAATATTCCTCAGAAGACTTGTGTCTGCCCTTCTTTGATCTAGGTAGGGAGGTAGTGCTGAGCAGCGTTGCAGTTAATCTGGTAGAAGCACATGTACTAATGGAACTTGGTAAATTGGACCGTAGCAATGGGGTTAACATATGCAACTGCACTGGCAAAATAATTCAGCAATGAAAGTTGAGTTCCTGAGAAGGTAGTTTAAATTTCTGCCCTATATTGTCTGCAATAGACAAAATCCGGTAAATTTTGTGACAAAACTGTTCCCTGTCTCTTTTTCAACACAGAAAGTAAATACCAGTCTGTCTGTGCCATCTCAAACCATGAGGTGCCCTCCCACTGTTGTGTCAGCATCCTGCAGGGAAAAAGACTGGCCAAGAGTATGGTATTGATTCAACAACTTAAAATCAAGCTGATCTCACTCCTGCAGGGGCTGAGGACAAGCACAGAACTGCGGGATCTGAGAGATCAACGATAGTCCCTTTCTCCCAACTACCTTAATCCTGACTTCTGACAGTACACCTTGCTCTGGGTGGTGCATCTGACCTCCCTCATGGGAGACTCTGTGTGTCTGGCTCTTGCCCAAGGGTTGCATACAGTGCCTTAACATGTAGGGGAAGGTTCTGTATTCTCCTCGCTGCATTTCAGGAGTCTTGGAAAAATCTGTGACATAGGTTTTAGAGGCAGCAAAAGCCGAGAAGAATGGATTGAGCCTTCAATCATAGGTTTCAACACACATCCTGCTAACAAGAATAGACATCAAATGGCAACAAATCAGCTCTGAACTTCTCAATTTTAGCATTTTGTTCAAGTGTCCATGAAATTCCTACTAGCGGGATAAAAATCTTAAGTTAACTTAATGTTAAACTGCAAATAGACAGAAACTTCTGTCTTAAAAAAAAAAGAAAAAAAATCCAAAGTACATTCCCAGCTATCCAAAACATAATAGATTCCTGAGATTCTCTCAGAAAGGCATATTACACAATCCAGAAGTATTATATTATCCAGGACTGATATTCAGCCTATATCCTGTCTCGAAGACTTTCCTTGAAGTCATTTCCTAATACAGTTCTGCCACAGCCATAACACAATGGACAAGTGCAGTCCTGCACTCGCACACATATGAATCAACTGGACAGCTGCTCTCAGTAGCACACACATACCTTTAGCACATTTTGTGGAGCGCTGCTGTTTGCACACAGCCCCCTTCTTTGGGAGAAAGCGCAGATCACCTGTAACATGGGATGCAAAGCTGCATTTTTTATCATGACAGATGGTTCTTTCCAAGGGTCTAAGAATCATATATGAAAGTTTTCTATATTGATGAAGAAAACCTTTCTTTTCTCTCCCCTTGGTGAGATCCTGCGAATATCTCCGTATTAGCTTTCTTATTTTCAGTCTTCTTCATTTTTATTAAAATTCTAATTTGTCAACAGTAAAGCTGAGCTAACAAAGCATGGATCCATGGCAAAGGGCTTTATCAAATCCTCAGTACAAAACTGTTATTGAAATATAGTGCAGACTCTAATCTGAAACTGTAAATGTCAATCTTTAAATAGCCAGGTCTTGCGGGATCTGACCTATCCAGGAGCATTTTAGCTTTCACTGGAGTTTCTTGTTCAAATTCAGCTCTCTGGAAATAGAGCTGTGTCCAAGAGTACACCAGTGGGCCAGAGCTATTCTTAGAATAACGAGTCAAAATCTGCTTGTCTCAATACTCCACACATTGTCACCAAAACCGAGGACTGCAGCTGCGGATGCTGTTCCCATTGTGCAGTACTGCAGCACAGCTGGCATTTCATTCTCTACGCCCTATGATTTAGTCTAACCACATTCAAGACAGAAGGAAGTATTACAATTCCCAGCGCCCTCCCACTCTCAAAACACACGAGTTGCCATCCTGCATCAAACACTTGAAACATTGAAGGGGGTAGTTGGCCAGGAATTTCCCTATTCTCCACAGAAATAGCTTCTTGTTAACCCTGACTTGGATTCTACAGGCCCTGGCAAAATCTGGGAATGGGATGAATCTGTATCTGACATACATATGCAGGAGGCGAGAGGACAGAGAAAGTAGGAGAATGGCAGAAAGAAATATACAGGTTCTCAAGTCATTGGAAGAAGTGGTCACAACAAGCAAGCAGCTCTAAGTATACAGGTCACTCATAAAGGATAGCAGGGAACAGCATGGTTATCTGAAACTCACATTCGGGCAGTGAGATGTAGAAGAGGCCAAGGGAGTGTAATGCTTTGTTCTAGGAAAGGGGATGAGGGATTAATCTCCATCCCATTTAAAGAATTATTTCGACAATGTGAGCGCAGAACAGCAAGTGTACAAGCTGTAATCATTCCTAGGGATATTGTAGATTTAATTACCCAGAAAAGAACCCCAAAACTCTCTGGACTGTTCATATCTTAAGGCCAAATGGTGAATAGCCCATCTGTAGCTTCAGCTTGAAGGTTATACATGAAGTCAACTAATCATGTTCGAGATGAGGAGGCTCTGACTCTACCTATTCCACTCCGCAGCCTCTAGAGCCTCAGACAGAAGGCACAAAAAGCCTTTATCATTATAAAGCAGAATGGTTTGGTTTGTTGTTATTACTAGCACTTTGTCTATAGATTTTTCAAAATCTGTTATTGTTTTGTATGAACTCAGAGCTAACATACCTGAAACACATCTTCTCATTTGCAAAGAGAGATACTTCAGTCACTTGGCCGACTCTTCTAAAAAAGATGCCCTTTTTTTTTGCTAGGGTGTCTTTGCATCCAAAAAGTTATTGGTAGCATGCTTAGCATGCATTCTTTGTAAAGCCAGGCCTTAATTGCTAGTTTGTTCATAAATATCCAATAAAATGAAACATGTATAGTCTGTGTAACCTAGAACCCATTTAAATCAATGGAATAACTCTTACTGATTTTTGTCAGCTTTGGAATGGCCCCAGCGTTATTCCAATGAGATCTTCCAAGGCTTTGAGCTTACAGTATTGTCACTATAGTCCAGTCATTGCCAGAGTGAGTTTGAAGATAACCCCAGAAGATTTGCTGTTTTTATTGCTGCCACAATAAAAAAAAAGAGAAAAATATAAAAGAAACACACCAGAAATACAATAAGCAAAATAGTAGGTCTATTCCATACAGAAAGATCTGAGAGGAATGAGTGCTTTCTTGCTGTTCATTCAAGTCCAAGTTTTATTTAGCAGTTCTCATTGCTATTAAATCAGCAAAACCCAAAACTTTTCATTGTTTTCAAAGGAATACATAAAAAGCTTTATATTTTAAAAATCACAAAAATAGTCACAATTACCATCATGTTTCCTTTGGGTCTACAAGGACAATTAAAAGATCACCATCAATATAGCTATATTAATTACAGCAGA
Organism: Laterallus jamaicensis coturniculus; assembly: GCA_022605575.1. NCBI lineage: Eukaryota > Metazoa > Chordata > Aves > Gruiformes > Rallidae > Laterallus > Laterallus jamaicensis. The sequence continues at coordinate 13,444,464 of JAKCOX010000012.1, forward strand.
AAATAATCAAGGAAACAACAACTTACTCAAGGTTGTAGTCAAAGTTGAGAACTATCCTTAGGTCTTCCTCTGACTCACGGGTTAATGTGTTAACCACTGAACCTCACTTTTTCACAAAGCTGTAGCTTTAAATTCTCTGTGTGCTTCAAAAGTACACAAAACCTCTATAAAATCATAAAGAATAAAGTCAAGGTTTCAAGACATGTACCTCAAAGCATTTTTTTATTATCTCTGAGGGGAAGCGTTCTTGATGTTGAACAAGTGAGCTTTCTGTTGCCAGATAATTTATATTTGGCCACATCTGAAATAGAAGGTTTTTGCTGTGGTTACAAACCTGAAAGTATTTCAGCGGCTTGCAGTAAACTGCAAAGAGTCCCTCAAGTTCTACAGCCTAACACTGCAGTATGACATTGACAAATGTTAAACCAAAGCAGGGATTAAATACTAAGCTTTATAAACCAGCTCTCAAATCTCCTAGTAGTGGCATTTTAATAGTAAAAACAACATAATCCAACACAGGGGGTCAACGCACAGGAGGGTCATCGTGGAGAGCACAGCGCTTTCCCATGGCAGCAGCATGAAATTCCCTGTTTCTCCATTCAGGATTTCTCAGCCACAGCCACAAGCCACTCGCTTAGCTGTGTGCCAGGACTGTGCAGCTGCAAAAGCAAGTAGAAAGCTCAGCCAAGTAGCTCTTCACAGGGCATTTAGTCATATAATATTTTAGATTCGTGAGTGTGGTCTTCTAGACCAGACAAAACACAGAGGCGGCCCTTGCATGCTGTGGCCAGCAGCACACTCCGAAGGTTTCCTGGTACAGGAGATGATGAAAACTAAAGCACTGCAAATGTCATCAATGCATCATGACTCTTTTCTGATGATGATATTTTGTATTTGTTAATGTTATGTGTGAAGCCAAACTGAGGCCAGAAAAAGATCATGCATTATGCCTTGTTATTCAGACAGACACACACAAACAAAAGAAAAAGAAAATGGAAAAATCCTGCATGTTTTTTTCTACGGCTATAACCGTTAGTCTGAGAAAAATCCTATTTTAGTTACATACTAGGGAAGCAGCTTTATGTTGGAATTTCCAGAATTATGAATGTATGATGTGGTTACTCACTGTACCCAGCAAAGAGCTTTCTGGTCCTATGGTCCCTTTGCCCAAGACAGTTCAGCACAGCCACCATCCTGTTCCTCTCCTCCTGCACCTTCACATCATGTCTGGTTTCTTTAGGAACTTTCTGTATTCCCTACTTCTCTTCCTTCCTTCTTCTCACAGTGAATTTACTCTCCCATACAGATTTCCACATATTTTAAACCATCATAGACACTGAGAGCAGATGCATTTGAGGCACAGTTATACTTCTCTAGAAGAAAATCCAAATCTCAACTAATAATCTGTGATGATGGTTTACTGTATGCGATATAGGGCCAAGAGTCATATACCATAATATGAAAAGCAGTTTGTGTCCTTACAATAAGCCATCTCAATACCTGCTTACTATCATGGATAGATTGGTTTTGAGCATAGAAAACCAAGCTGGAATGAAAGAAAAAATAATGAAGATTTCTGGACCTTATAAGACTTAGTAAAGATTTTTACAAATTCCAGTTTGTTCTTCTACTGTTAGTGAAGCATAAATGCATGTTATAACTTGAACATAATGTATCTCCTTTCCTATAATCACCTTGAACCAGAAGACTTAACTGCTCATGATGCAGAATGTGGACTGAGGCCAGTATGTCCAAATAAGGCTTCCTGTTAAATTCCCTAATCCTGTTCTAGGCAGTTAAATAAATTAGTTCTTTCTAGAGGTGCCAATTCCTGCATATGCAAAGATAATAAACAGTCAGATGTATATTTTTTGAGAGACAGAATTTTAAACTCCATATGTATGTTGACTTTATCCTCCATAATGAGTTAGCATCAAAACAAATCTTTTGCCTAGAAACACCACTAATCGTTAACTTCAGAGAACATTTTAGTCTTCTGGCAGAAACTTGACATGGTTCCTTAAAATTATTTGGTTAAAACAAGCCAAGTGATAATAGATACCACAAAATTTCCAATTCTTGCTATGATTCATGGCCCTCATCTTTTCTTTTTCTTTTCCCATTAGGAAGCCAAAGGTAGAGAAAGCCAAGATATTATTTCAATGATATAAGTGAATCTATCAGATCAGCAGCCAGAACATCCTGCTATAGACACACTCCCTGTTGCTGACACTAGAAATAAGTATATTGATCTGTGTTTCAAGTATAGGATTTATTGAAAACCTCTGAAGCGTTTTTTTCCAAAGTCTGAGCATATCATGAGCTTGAGGTACTGAACTCCTTGTAGCTGTTCCCTCCAAAACAAAGCTTCTGCAGCTTAATTCTCACACCACCTCTCACTGTGAACTGTACTTTGTTTTGCAAGTTCAGTGTGAACAGTCAATGACAGAACTGAAGCAGTGGAGTGTGTATTTTGAGACCTTTCCTAGTGAGGCTCACAGGTGTATTTAAAATGGACAAGTAATGTAATTTAACTTTCAGGTCAGCAACCTTTTATCTCTTTTTATGGCTTCTGTATCAGAGTCCTTCTTCTCTTCAGAGTGTAGAGAATACTTAGGGAATGTATATAGTTCCTGCTGCCACACAGAAATCTGATGCTTCGCACATAAGCAACATGAAGGGACACAAGTCCATCGAACTTGATTAGATGCATACATGGGGAACTGGCAGATGAACTCACTAAGCCACTATCCATCATACCCGAGAAGACATGGCCATTTGGTGAGGTTCCCGCTGACTTCAATACAGGAAACATAACCCTCATTTTTAAAAAAGGAAAAAAGAAAGACCCAGGGAACAACTGGCCAGTCAGTCTCACCTCTGTGCCCAGCAAGAACATGCAGCAGATTCTCCCGGAAACTATGTTCAGGAACATTAAAATAAGGTGGGAATTGGTGACAGACAACATGGCTTCACTAAGGGCAAATTGTGCCTGACAAATCTGGCGGCCTTCTACAGCAGGGTTGATAAAGGAAGAGTAACTGAAGACACCTACCTGGACCTGTGAAAAGCATCTAACACTGTCCTGTATGACATCCTTGTCTCTAAATTGGAGAGACAAGAATTGGATTGATGGACTACTCACTGGATAAGGATTTGGCCAGACAGTCACACTCAAAGAGTTGCTGTCAAGGTCAGTACAGGAAAGATAGAAAAGTACTTTTTACAGGGTATGGAGTGATCAGACAAGAGGTAGTGGCTTTAAGATGAAAAGGGGGATATTATTATTAGATATTAGAAGGAAATTCTTTACTGTGACAGTGGTGAGGTTTCCCAGAGAGGTTGTGGCTGCCCCCTCCCCAGCAGTTTCAAAGGCCAGGATGGATGAAGCTTTGGGAAACCTCATCTATTGGAGGGTGTCCCTGTCCATGGTGGGGGTGGGGGTGTGGAACTTGATCATCTTTGAGGTCCCTTCCAACCCAATCCACACTGTGATTCTATATCTCTATCCATACATATACATTAGTGTGCACACATGTAAACCAATATATAGATTTTTATAAAACCAAGTAACTCCAGTTTGTGTTCAGACTGAAGAGCCTTAAAATTCTGCTTTACCAGAAACATTTCAATTTGTTCTTTGTTGTGTGTTGCTTGTGACTGTCTGGTGTTGCTTGTGTCTATTAAGATATTTTAAATATATTAATATACATACAATCTATTATATAATCTTACATATTTATATATGTTTTTCAAATATTCCATATATGACACATGCAGCTTTCTGTTTGCACAAGAAGAGGCTTCATTACAAACCATGTTAAACTTTGTCCTTTTGTCTAGAAAATAGAAGAGTTCACATAGCCCATGTAACCAAAGTGTGGATCTAACATGACCTGCTAACATAATGTCATGCTTATCTGATGTTACCATCTATCTGCTTCTGTGCTTAATCTGTCAGCTCTCCAAGATGGAGTGTTTCTGGATGTCTTGTGCCAAGTGCTCTGTGTGCTGATTCTCTGCACCGTGCCATCGTTGGCAGGTGCTGGGATACACAGGAGCACTGTCTTCATTTTCTGCCAAGTGCCTGCATGGGGGACATGGGATGGCATTGATTCCTGTTCCTGTTACTCCCTAGAGACAGTCTTGAATTGTTAACACTCACGGAAGATTAAGTTTCACATCACAATTTTCTTTTCCTAGGATAGGTTGCTGTAATAAATCTCTCAGTTGCATGTTGCTAGCTTGCATCATCACTAGATCGCTTCTCAATCAGCAACTCACTGCATTTGGAAAGTCCCATTTATTATCACGGTACCTTGTTCTGGGTAGTCCAAGGCCCGCTAACCCCCCTGGCAAGAGGGTAGAGGAGGTTTTTTATTTGTGATGTTGAGGAGAAGGGCAAGTGTCTTGAACCAGCAATCTGCTCTGGCCACACTACCATTTATTATACTGTCTAATGCTAGTGTAGCCTTTTCCAAGAGGACAAATGGGAACATCTTCTGATCCTTGCTGTTACACTGGATAAACTTTTTTTTTCAAACACACACACACACACACACACACACTCACCCCTAACTTTCTATAATGCTTTCAAACACTGAATGCTATAAGCTAAGATGTCAGGATATCTTAGGGTCAGTTTATCACTGTAATATATGCTGATAATACATCTTTTGCCTTTTATTGTGTTTAATATCTTTCTTCATTCAAAAGACTAGATATTAGGGCTGGGGACTGTGAAGTTGTTTTAAGGCTCTTTACACCTAATTCTCTTTAAAACTGTACATAGATTAGATATTTGTGCTTCTCTATTTAAGACCACATTTGTATATGTTTTACACTGCACTAGTATACATGATGTTGAGAGACAGTCATGGTCACCAACGTCAGCTTCATTTCATTGCAGGATTTCCTGCCTTTCTCATTAGATTTAAAATAGCTCCTGGTACCACACACCATGATTTCCATTGACAATACTGGCTTATGTACAAACTGCTTTTTTTTCCAGTGATGGGTGAATATCAACTGTTCTCATTAAAGAAAAATGCAGCTAGTGTCAGGGAGGAGAGGAGAGGAGAGGAGAGGAGAGGAGAGAGAGGAGAGGAGAGGAGAGGAGAGGAGAGGAGAGGAGAGGAGAGGAGAGGAGAGGAGAGGAGAGGAGAGGAGAGGAGAGGAGAGGAGAGGAGAGGAGAGGAGAGGAGAGGAGAGGAGAGGAGAGGAGAGGAGAGAGAGGAGAGGAGAGGAGAGGAGAGGAGAGGAGAGGAGAGGAGAGGAGAGGAGAGGAGAGGAGAGGAGAGGAGAGAGGAGAGGAGAGGAAAGGAAAGGAAAGGAAAGGAAAGGAAAGGAAAGGAAAGGAAAGGAAAGGAAAGGAAAGGAAAGGAAAGGAAAGGAAAGGAAAGGAAAGGAAAGGAAAGGAAAGGAGAAAGGAAAGGGAAAGGAAAGGAAAGGAAAAGGAAAGGAAAGGAAAGGAAAGGAAAGGAAAGGAAAGGAAAGGAAAGGAAAGGAAAGGAAAGGAAAGGAAAGACTATAGCTAGCTCTGATACAGCTTGCTTCTAGGTCTCAGTTGAGGATTACAGCCGTCTCTGGACTGCACTGTGGGATGGAAGTGCTTCGCCATGTTCGCACAACAGGAGTCCATCTTGCACCGCTGCTGACACTCAGAGCCCTCAGTGGGGGCAGAAGAGCTCATGCTGCGCTGACCCAGCCATGACTCCAATCTTCCCACTTCAAAGGAGGAAGACTCCTGCAGAAGTCAGTCTGGGATTCCTAAACTGTTTTTCACACAACAGATGAGCAGCTTTTGATAAACCAGGATATATGGTATAATTAGGTTTCAAACAGCAGATACTAATTACAAGCACAGATTTATCCACATTTCTAGCAAGGGTGCCAGAGAGGGGCATAGGGAGAGGAACTACAGCAAGCACAGACTGTCCCCAGCAGCCACAGTCACAATGTAGAGGAGCTGTGCCTGGAGACATGATGCTACAGGAGAAGGGATACTGAGGAGGAGCAGGAAAAACGAGCTTTTTAAATCAAAACCTTACAGTGTTTAGACTTTGTTGCCACCAGAAACATACAAGGGGAAAGGTTAGCCAGAACATCAGGCACCACAGGGTTCAGCTCTCTCTAACAGCCTCACAACTTCATATGCATAAGATGGAAGAGCTTGTAGTTGACGACACAGGCAAGGTGTCTTCAGTGCATCTTTTGTCAACAGATAACATGGTTCACTGAGGCTTGCTGTGGGTTTCCTACACACAGCACAAAGCCTGTTAGACCCTAGAAATCAAAGTTGGGGGTCTATGAAGTGCCCACAACATTCTCCAACACAGCAGAAGATAGCTGTATTCAGGGTAATTCATATCCACCAATTCTAGTAGCAGCCACAGCATGATGGCTTTCATTGTGGCATTACTTTACATGTTGGATCACACTGAATGCCAGCTCAAGCGGAGGATCTCAGCTGGGGTCCAGAGGCAGGGACCCTGAAAACCACACAGTGTATCAACTGTAGAAAAGTAAAGGTGAGGATCCACAAACCTGGGCCTGCACATAGAGGTTCATTCTCCAGCATTGCTCCATCCAGATCGAGTTGCTCAGAGGGACTTCCCTGCTTTCAAGAATCTCTGAAGGCTTCACAACCAACTATCCAGTGTGAGGCATCACTGTGATCCCCCTGCCAGTCCTGTCCCTTGTTCCGGGAGCAGGAGTTTCCACCAGAAGTCTTTTTCCCCAAAACCTTCACCACTTTCAGATCCAGAAGTAACACTGGTACTTCAGTTTGTGCTCAGCCTTACTCTCTTCCTTTGCCTTACCCAATAATCTGCTTCAACGAAGGTCCATTTGGAATTGATCCTGAGGTCAGTCAAGTGCTTATCTTGCTCTAGCAGTGAAATAAATCCTACCAGTGACTGTGGGTGCTGTTACCTCCTGCCACAACCTTCAGAACTGGGTTTCCTCATACATTGTGAGGAAAGAAACACAGAAAACCCTACAGAGAAGATGGAGATAAAAGCTTGTAAGATTACAAAATTTTATAATGACTATAGAGTTCTGGATTATACAGGGAAATCAACCACCTGTACATTTTCATACGGGACACAGAATTTGAGACTATAATACTGGAAATGCCGTGTTACATGGCATGTCTGGCAACTGTAATGCTGTTCTAGGAAAAGCAAATTTTATGCTTGAGTGTGCCACAGAATACGTCTGTGATGCTGAGTAAGTTGCTCTGAGCAGATTTTCCCTCATCCTGTGTTCCTCGATTTTGCATCCTTCCCATTACCCCCAGGTTGCCTCCATCTCTTCATTGCTAGGGTAACAGAAGGAATAGCAGCAGGAGCAGAGGATATTAGACCTTGCTATTAGATGCTGTGCCGTAGCTGTACATGGTAACAGGAGGAGAAATTATTGGGAAAGTCATGTTCTTTTCCTGTAGCCTTGGGACAGAGGATGCCTAGTACAGATGGCATCTTCAGCAACCTGAATGCCAATTTATGACAGGACAGTGCTGAGCAAATAAGAACTGAGGTTTCAAGAAACACATAATTCAGCCAAGTCTGGGCACTTCTTTACATATAGGAAGAAAAATGCACACCGTTTCTGATGAAATTTCCAAAAGACCTCAGGCAGAGATCCCTACCCTACATGGAAAATATGTGTGCTCAGGCCATTTGATATAAGTAGCTGAAAAATGTAGTCTTGTAATGGAAAACCTTAAATCAAAGAGATATTTACTTGCCTCACTCATAGTAATTATATTAAAATAGAGGCCTTATACAGTACTTATTATTTGTACTTGAGATTGTGGTCAATTTTTAAACACCATTAGACTGACTTCAGAGGGAGAAAAAAAGCTTTTGTATGAAGTAGTGAAATAATTTACACCAGATCCCATGTGGAGTTGATGGCAAAACCAGACACAAAAGTGATAAGTGGAATTCTGCACTTTGGAAAGTCAAAGAAAATGTTCCCACTGGTTTTCAGAAGATAAGTCCTCTACACATGGTCACCCATTAATAACCCAGATTCATTTTGCCCATTCATGAAAGACAGCTGACTCTCACATGAAATGCAGAGACTTTTTAACTGTATATAGGAGTTTAAGACAGGTGGGGATAAATAACATTTTTGTTTAACTGAAATGTCAAAAAGTATTTTATTTAAATCTATATAGTTATTTGATCTGGAATTTGTCTGGGTCACTACAGTTAGTGTCCCTCTTTCATTATGAAAAGACATTTTCAGCATATTTAATGCTGGATCTGACACTTCCAAATCAGAGGAACTAATTAAACTACTAAGGAAATAGAACCCAAAATTTGAAAAGCAAGATTTTCCTGATTTTTCCTTTCTAAAAGGGAACCTGCCATGTTTTCAATACATTCAGATGTTTTTCTTTCATTTAGAGGAATAGTATTCTTTATTTAATGGAATTTGTATGAGGTTCTAAAAGAAATGCTCTATGCATAGGAAGTCCATATGGTACGATTACTTTGCCATGGAACCAGAAGACATTTCTTTAACTTCTGCCGAGCCTATTAAGTAACTGTTAAACTCTATTTCTAGCTAGTTAAACCCCTGTACTGGGTCAGAAACTATTTCTCACAATAAGAAAAAAAAATGCAATAATAACTTGTGATGGGCAGGTAGTGAAATATCTCTTTCTTCCACTCTTGGAACTTGCGGGCACTTCCAAAATACTTCACAAATGCCCAATGACCAAATCTGTAATACCTCAGTGTTCACTCATGTACCTGATATATATGCAAAGCAAAATGTTAAAAGAAATAGCAAAGACTGCTGCAAGATGAGTATTATGAACAAACAAAACTTTACCAAAATTATTTTTAAAAAAAACCAAACCCACAAGACACCCTCTCTTAACCACACAGACCTTTTTGATCTCTCCTACTGCTGCCACAGAGCCAGAAATCTGAGTCTGGCCCCTGCCTATGTGCAGAGGCAGAGGGCTCTGTGTAGAGCTCTGGGAAGTGCCTTACTGTAATACCTGGTTATCTGTTATCTCCTCCCAGTGCCAGGGACATGACCAGGAAAAGGAGGTTGTTGGCACAAGGCTGTGCTCCAGCAACATGACTCGAGTGTAACACCATACACATCCAGACTGGGGGATCAGATGCTGGAGGCAAGCCATGTTGAAAGGGATTTGAAGGTCTTGGTCAATAACAAGTTAAACATGAGCCAGCAGTGAGCCCAGGCAGCCAGGAGAGCCAACCGTATCCTGGGGTGCATCTAGCCTGGTATGGCCAGCTGGTCCAAGGAGGAGATTGTCCTGCTCTACACTGTGTTGGTGTGGGCTCACATCGAGTACTGTGTGCAATTTTGGCCATCACAGTACAAAAGGGACATAAAGCTATTGGAGAGTGTCCAGAGGAGTGTCTGGAGGGGAAGTCTTACAAGGAGAAGCTGAAGTCCCTTGGTTTGTTCAACCTGGAGAAAAGGAGAGTGAGTGGAGACCTCATCGTGGTCTATGGCTTCCTGACTAGAGGGAGCAAAGAGACAGACACAGATTTCCCCTCTTTGGCGACCAGTAACGAAGCTGCAAAAGGGAAGGTTTAGGCTGGTTATTAGGAAGAGGTTCTTTACTGAGAGGGGGGATGGGCACTGCAACAGGCTCCCCAGGGAAGTGGTCACAGCACTGAGCTTGTCTGAGTTCAAGAAGTGTCTGGACAATGCATTCATCAGTTGGACTCGATGATGCTTGTGGGTCCCTTCCAATTCAGTATATTCTATGAGCTGCAGAGAGGGTTTGTTAGCCGGGAATAATTAGGGTGGCCCCAAGGACAAGGATGCCCTGAGTCACCTCCCATCCAAACTTACAGTCCACATCCAGTCTAACTCTATAATATGGCCCTAATCACCATGAAATCCTGTAGGCGTCACAAACAACTTCTGACAAGCAATAATACCGCATTAACGTGAGGAAGGCTAAATGAAGTAAACTAACTCTCATGAGTCTAAGATTGTATAAATTTCAAAAATCTCCATTTTTAAAGGAATTAAAATGAAATTAAAATCATTTTATCCATTTGAAAATCTTTATGTAAGCCTGGATATCTGGTAAACACTTTTACAAGTATACCTTATAGTGGAAGCTGAATTGTTCTTCGATGTTGCATGCCATGAGAGGTCTAAAGAAGATTAAAGAAGAGATGATGGCATAAAATAAACAATAAATATTAGGAGTGGCAAATTTATAGAAGCCTAATGCCTGTCTTTCTCATGTTAGCATTTCTTTATAATGCTGCAGATTATATGCAAAAATGTCATAATCCTGGTACAATGTCAAGGTTCAATTAATGTGTACTCAAATTGGAAAATGACAAAGGAAAATTTCTTCCCGTTCTAGCTCCAAGACATCTTAAAACAAAAAAAGTAGTGTTTAGAATAAAAGATTTCTGGGGAAAATTACTTCTGCTTTGAGATGAACATATCTGACATTGTCAGGAAGTAAATCCTATTGCTGTGTTGGCAGAAAGTTTTCTTCTCTATCATTGCTGAAGAGCCAAATATGAATTTTCATGGACCAGAATACAAAGCTTTTGCAGCCTGTATTTTTCCAAGGAAATTCACTCTGTCATCTCACACTACCAAACTGACCTGCACTGTCTGCATATCAAAGCCCTTTGTGGGTCCATGGAGATAATCTCCTTGACTGATTTTATTACAAGCAGAATGTTCATTCAGGAAAGACATAATTGGCACACAATTACATTACAAAAACCTTACGAAGTTATTTGCAATAAAAAAATCTCCATATAGAAACTATTGAAAGATTATGTAAATAATTTATTTTAGAACAGTCAGCTAATGTTCTAAAAATCAAGATGATTAGAGTCAAGAGGCAAAGAGTATATCTTTTCTTATTTATAAAATTAACAGTAAAAATAAATCATACTTGAACTAATCTTAATAATATAGCAGGTTTGGCAAATAGCACATCAGGCTTTGTAACGTTAAAGAGGCCACGCCATATTACCTTTTATTATCCCAAGAAGATCACAGATTTGTTCACGTTGGAGGGGACTTCAAGTCTCTAGTCCAACCTCCCGCTCAAAGCAGTGTCAAGGCTGAATTCAGACTAGGCTGCTCAGGGCTCTGTCAGCTCACTGTAAACCTCCAAAGATGAGGTTTCTCAACCTCATGAGGCAGCCTCTCCCAACAACTGATGGTCCTCATGGTGTATCTTTTTCTCCTCTTATATCCAAACACCCTTCCAACCCCCTTTCAATTAAATTTCAATTCAACAAATCTCTCTTCTTTGCACTAGTGTGAAGAACTCAGTTTTGTCTCCTCAGTGACATTTCCATAGGCATTAGCTGCTGTTAGATCCTTCTGAATCTGGAGCTCCTCTGGGTTCAACAAATCCAGCTCTCTCAGGCTCTTCTCACAGGAAAAGTGCTCCAAGATCCATAAAGGTAAAAAGAACAGCATCCCAGGTGCAATCCAAAGTGCCTTTTCTTCTTTCTCTGTGTCTTCAGGTTCAGATTAGATCAGGTTCAGATTAGATGTTAGGAAAACAATTTTCACTGAAAGAATTGTCAAGGCCTGGAACAGGCTGCCCAGGGAGGTGGTTGAGTCACCATCCCTGGATGTATTTAAAAAAAGGGTAGATCAGGTACTTAGGGATATGGTTTAGCATAGGACAGGAACGGTTGAACTTGATGATCTTAAAGGTCTTTTCCAACCTTGTGACTCTGTAATTCTGTGATTCAGGATCCAGGACTACTTCTGTATGTAACAAATGGCTTACATACCTCTGTGTACATATGTAGCCTGGAGGCTTTAAAATTTTCCTATGAATTAATAAAATATTTTAAGTTAATTATTTTAAATAACATAGTCCCTATCAAAAATAATCGCATCACTACTTTGCTTGTCTTCATAACCATTCCAATCACCATTATGTCAATGCTACCCTGGATACAAGACACCAAAAGATCCATGAGGTTTCTCTTACCTGCTTTCAGCTACAATATGCTATATATATATATAGATGAACATTAATTGTAACTTTTGGAAAACGATCTCTCCATATATTCAGCTACTCTCTCTATTCTGTCAAACTGCCTCCTTCAGACAGCAAAATGTGCAGTTACCAGTTTTACTCAAAATGTGAGTAAATAAATTAATCAGTAGAGAAAATTCTTGTTACTGTAACAAAAGATCATGGGAGCATTTGCTGCATCATGTTAGTCCATTTACATCCAAATAGTACTGGTCAGCTTGTTTCCATTTTCACTTGCAGTCATTGTGTCATTGTATGCAGAAGGTTTGTGCAATTCACTGTGGAAGAAATTACCATAACCTGCCTTCTCTTTCCATATCAAACAATAATTGTATTTTTTTCATTCAACCTTCCTGGCCAGATTAAAGCTTTCCTAACATCCAGAAGTTTCCAACTCTCTGGAAGGGTCATATCCACAAAAATTCAGTACAAACCCTTCATAGTTTATAATAGGTTATCAAAAGTAATAGATAAACTAACATCCCCAGTGGATTTCTCTCCAAAAAGGCCAATAATCCTGACACAGCTACCACATTTCGTTGAAACACTGAAACATTGAAAAATAGGTATCAGCAGCTTCCTCTGACAATAAAAGAAGTATAAATTAAGGCATTTTCTTTTACTATAAAATAACTTTTAAAAAAGAATGGAAATGTCTCTTCAGAAACTTTTTTCTCCAGTCAATTTGGCTTTTTGCAAAAGACTGACTCCATAAAGACCAGCATTATGTCATCGTCGTGTCTGATGGCCAAGTCTGCACTGTATACAAGGTGTTTTGGACACAGATTTTCTTCCCATCCTCACTTAAAGTGAAATCTCATTATAGTTTATGATCTGTGATTTACAAGCTTGAGTTAAGATCAATCTCAGCATCTCATTTCTGATTCAGTCTAGGTACTCTGGTTCATGTCTCCATTGACACAAGGCCAAGGTATGCAATCACTTATTACCTATGCCATTGCCCCTTTGATGGATTACTATGAAAGAAGTTGGCTCCCAGGATCCTAAGAAGGTTCCTCTGTGTCCAGGAACTGTGGGGGCCAAGGATTCCCTGAGGGCCGGGAATAGCTCCCCAGGGTAGCAGGGCCCAGCAGCCAGGGCCTGTCCCACCGTCCCAGCCAGGAGCAGGACAGATGAGGGACAGACAAGGGGCTGACATAGAGTCCTGGACTGTAGGCAGGTGAGAGAAACTCAGAGAGGGGCTGGGCAAGGCCATTACAGCTGATGGTGCCCTTTGGGCCCTGACAGTTACACTGTCAGGGAAGATTGTGTACAGTTCAGCTGCTTGGTTTTATTCTTAAATTAAGATCTCTCAGGAGCACAGGAATTGCAGAAGTCCTATTGCACTGCCCAAAGTGTACCATATTATTAGCAATAAAACATTCTGGTGTCTGACACTGGAACTGTATATGCCTTTAAGATGGCTGATGCTGATTCTGATTTTCGAGCTTCACCTAACCTGCTTTTTGACAGTTTCAGTTCCTGAACTACATCTTCCATGGCTAGGACTAGACTTCCTTTACTGACTCCTAGAAGAAAAGCCCCTTGCATAGATCTTACTTGGGCATTTTCTTCCCCTTGTCACACCTGTATAATGATACTTTCTTACCTTTCACACACTTTGCTGAAGGAGGCCAGCTCTTGGAGTAGGGCATTGATGGCCACCTGAGCTGCTCTCTGCAGGTATACCAGAAGCACGGTGCAGTTCCCAGAAACACCATTGTTAGGCTGGGTGCTTCTTCAATTTTTGGGGTAGAGAATATGCGCAGATAAAAAAAGGAAATGGTAAATACAGGGGTTTTACCCTTCAGAGAGCCAGACTGCTGAATCTCTCTTGCATGAAAGGCACCTATGCTATGATACCTCAGAGCTGATACAACAAACATAGACAACCTCTCGACAATCCCTGCTCTGCAGGAAACATGGCGGGAGATTCTTTACAGGTGTCACCAGACTGCTTCAGTTTTCACCAGTGCACAAACCGACTCGAAAAGTATCAATAAACATTGACATATCAATGTCCATTCCCTCCTTGTTTAACCAATCCCAGAAGATAACCTTTCCTCCTCCATACTACACTAGACAACAGTCCTAAAGGTTGAGTCTTAGCACCTGTGTAACTACTTTGCAGCCCACAGTAGCTATCTGAATCTAGATAGCTATGGATGGCATCTTTTTCCCAGTCAGTTGTCTCTTTATTTAAAGGAAACCCAAAAGTGATGGAGTGGAATAATTTCCATTATAACTATTCAGATAGAAGGCAAGTTACAAGACTAATAGATTCACCAATTATTCTTCCGCAGACCAGAGCTGCTTTGTACTTACAATTAAACTCCCTTTTAAGATGTTAAAATTGCAAATGGAACAAAATATATGCAGAATGGAAGTAAAAGTCCCAACAATATTTAACTTGACTGTGCATAATGACTGGATACATGTTTCTGAGTGACCATAAGACAAACCATTAATCACTGGAGAAAACATGAGAACATGACTTAACATAAAAATAAAGGAAGCAGAATGGAATGTTCTGTGGAAGAATGCAGTAGAAATGCCTCAAAACATCAGAATAAAAAGTACTGAGCCTGCTCACATACACTGATGTGGAGGAGGAATAAGTCAGGAGAGTGGAAATTATTAACAGGTTTCCAGTGGATAGAAATGGGCTGTTACTAAGTGCACAGAGTTCACCTATCACTCAGCATTAGAAACATCGGCTAAATGAACTGACAAAGGCTGATGTTATCTGAGCTAGAGATGAGCAGGAAGAGGATAAGGGGTGAACTTAACAAAATTATATAGTGACTATTAAGATTTTGATGAGAAGTAGTAATTTTGCTCTGACAAGTTCTTCAGTTGAATATGATATACTCAAAACCACAAATGGTTTTATCTATGTCCCAATTTACCCAAATACATAATTTTAGGGGAATTTAATGTGTATTACTTTCTCTTTTGGTTTTATTTTTATGTAATCTTTAGCACTCCAACCCATAATATATATATGCAATAATTCTGACCGAGCGACCTTTCAAAATAAAGAGATCTTTTGTCTCTATGTATCTACACTCCAGAATTCCACCACAGTACTCCCACCAAAGTTCAAGTTCCCACAGTGGATTCCCACTGAAGTTCAAGTCAGTTTTTAGATCCAAAACTTTCTCCAAGAACCATGTGCACAAAAGCACCAAATTTTGCAGAATTTCAGGGCTCAGGATTTTAATATTACTCCATTTAAAGCTCTACTTTTTTAATGCTTCCACATAAACTTACCTTCCCCTCAGCATCACTGGTGTGAGTTCTTGTAGCAGAGGAGAGAAGAATAGCATGAATAAGGTCAATATTGCATTCTAACAATGAGTGTCCCTGATTCTGCTGCTAGTCCACGTACCCTGCTTTCACATAATAAACTCTCTAAGCAAGAAGACCACCTTACACTTCACCTGGTCTTCAATCAGTTACTGCTCTCTTGAGTTTAATAACTTGACTAATGTTTATAATTCATAAAAGCTGCCAATTTCAAATCTATTTAGTCTGGTTTTGTTTGGTCTCCACTTCCAGCTGAGGGTCCTTGTCTTCTCCCCATCAAAAAGCAGACAGCGTTTTCCCCCTTCAAGGGTGTTAACACGCTGAAATTGTGGTACCTCACAACATCTATTTTGCGAAAGGTTTGGCTTCCAGTGACTCACCAGCAAACTCTTTTTCCTGTTGCTCTTTGCTCCAGCCTCTGCAGTCTCACCTTTTTGATGGTGGACACACCAAGGTGGTGCACACTGTGCAATTAGCAATAGATCTTGGTGTCGTTTGTAAAATTTAGCAGGATGAATGTCCGTTATGTTACCAAAAGATAACATATTTTAATGGAATATGTTGTCTATCACAACCATTTGGTGGACTGCTATCCCACATAAAATCACAGGCCATGAAATCTCTCCCAACAATTCCTGGTTTGGAAATCAAATCTCATATTTGTTTCTTCCTAGAAATATAATCCCCATTTAAAGCTTTAATTGATGGAGCATCTGCAATATCCATTTTGAGTTGTTCCAACATTTTCTTAGGATCATGCTGTTCAGCTCATATTTTGCTAAATTTTTAATTTGTCTATCTTCATCCCTGAGCTGTTGAACATTATAATTCTGTTTTCATTGTGCACCCTTTAATTTCATTTTAGAAATGCCATGTAATTCTTCCTAACTGATGACCATACTAAGGATCAAAAATGAACACAAAACAGAGAGAAAGGAGATATAGTGCACTGTAATATGTCTATTGTTGATAAAAACATTGCTGAAGGAAAAAACAATTTTCGTATGTATATATATATATATATATATATATATATACTTAGCATTATGTAAAACCCATAAGGCTAGGCAAAAGCCAGTTTTGTTTCCCATTTAGACCAAAGCTCTGTAGCTCAGTTTGTGGAAAGCAGGATGTTTGTTTATAACTGTAAGGTAAAAAAAATTTCCTTTGCTTTTTTTAAAGCTGCAAACAATGGTACTTGTTTTTAAGCATTTTTTAAAATGAAAAATAAATGCCTGAGATTTGGAAATACAAGCTCGTGTTTCTTGATTTAGTGGTTCAGTGTCAAGCCAAGGAAGCTGTCAATGTATTATGGAAATATTCCTGCACAACAGAAGTAAAAGGACATTCGACTTTCATTTACATACAAGCAGGGTGCATGTGCAAAATGAAGACACTTGTTGCTATCCTAGATCAACCAGGAAAAGAAAGATCTGAAATTGGAGACTTGAAAACCTAACCATCCTGGCCCTTTGACATCAATAGATGTATTGATGTCATTTTCTAAGGTGCATATTTTCAGTGGGATTTATGTCACCTAAATTCAGGCTTACAATATAGATGTCTACATCAGGGATAGTAAGTCAAGGTTTATTTAGTCAGCTAAATGAAAAAAGCATGCACGTTATGGATATAAATCATCCTATCTGTTGTAAGTATCTATATGCTAATTTTACCTTAAGATTTTACTGATCATTCCCTCTGTTGATGATAACTGTGACCAGTTCAGTAGCAGACACTTACAGATACCTGTGCTGGCTAAAAGTCCACCTTTTGGTGTACACAGAGGAGACAAGGTTAGAAGACAATACCCAGTGCAGGAACAAGGATGCAATTTGCCATAGTCCCTAATAACAAAGGCGATCCTTTCAAGAGCATCCAGCAAGTTCTTGAGAGGCATGTTCTTCTCTCCTTCCCAGAAAAGGGTTTGTGCTATGAATGTACTTCTTAACATGCCACAAGAATAAAGTTTTTTATTTCAGTCTTTACCCCACACTAGTTGTGTTTTGGATGAGCTGGACTAAGCCCACTGAGCCTCTTGAAGACTGCCTCCTAAAAATCATATATACAGGGGAAAAAAGGGGTCTGTGTCCTTGCAGAGGCTCATGCTGGGGAAGAAACACTCTCCTGTGTTTCAGGCTTTCCTGTGGGCTGATGGATTTGTAAGAGCAAAGATGAGTGAGCACCTATTTGCATCCCACATTCCTCACTTGCTAGTTTAAGTTTCGATTTTGTGTAATGAGTAATTTGCATTATTAGTAGTTATCTCAGTTTGACCTACAGGGAATTAGTGCATCACTGGTTATTTTTCTGTCTCTAGTACGTGCTTTTTCTTCTTCATCTGTAAGTTGAATTCATAGAAATATTCTGTAAAGATGGCAAGTCAAAATCTTCTCTCTCCTGCTGCTGGACTGCTTGTGGGTGGATTGTTATACCAGCTTGTTGCCATCATCAAGAAATTCCTTCAACATGCATGAGATGCTCTGAATGTCCACTCCACTTAAGTAGAAAAAATAGGGGGAGGAGGGATAAGAGGAAGAATGATAACAAAAATTGACAGTATTTACTGGGCCATGGTAGCTGCTCTTAAATGTGGATGTAAGAGCTTGTCTGCTGCAGGAGGATTCCCACAGGGGTAAATACTTCATTTATATGACTGACATTGGGCAATCTACAGGAAATATTTGTTTGTTTCTAAATAAAGTAACACATTAGGTGACACATGCTTTTTTGGAAAACATTTCTGACATGAAAAGTACAGAGTAGCAATTTTACAGATTTGAGCCAGTACAATTTTCTGACCTCTTGGTCTAAACAAAAAGGGCAAAAAAAAGATGGATTTGTTGATAATCAGTAACCAGCAGTCACTACCCAGAGTACCATGGCTGAAGGTCAGTCAGCAGCCAATGTAAACTGTACCCAAAAGCAAAGACAACCGGTTTACCTTTATGCACATTGAAAAAAAATGGAGACATAGCCCCAAATTTCTCTTTCTCTGGCACAGGGTTGTATTCTTTGTCCTCTTTAGCTTGAGCTGACAACACCACAAATTAGCGTGTGACCCAGCCTGGCCTCAGCTGGAAATTTCATGAGAACCAGCTTGTTTCCTCTTGAGGATACCACTGTATGGTCAGAAAAATAGAAGGTAAGGCCTTTCCCATTGTGTTTTGGCACTACTGCTTGTAGTCTCAGCTGCAAGTCACAAGCAGACAAGCTGGTGGAAATGGAAATTAGAAAACAAAAACCATGTGCACAGTTATAGAAGCTTTCTCAAGCCTCAAAAAAAGACTTCATTAAAATGAAACCATTGTTTTGCTATCTTTTTTATCTTGTCTATTCCCTGCTCTCGTCTTGTTGTATCTTTGCAGGCAATGGACCCATGGCTGTGACTGAAAAGTCCTTCTGCTGAAGTTTCTTGCCAAACCAAACTGCTCTGCTGTGGCTGACAGGCTTTATGGAAAAGTGACCATGTTGCCATGTGGGAGGAGGTTTCTTACAATTGGAGGCAAAGTAAAGGAAAGAGAGAAAACAGAAATTTGCTCATTTTGATCCCAAAAATGTATTTTTCCATTGAAATACACTCTGACAAAATACTTGAAAGGTTTTGTTTTCATTCCAATATAGGGAAAAAAATCAATTCTGCAATCTTCAAAGTTATCATGAAGTGGAACTGCTGTTCTCTAGCCAGCTCTAAATGCATCATTAATGGACTTGGTTTTGATCTTGCTGCACAGGTGCTAAGTTGGCAAGACTCCACTGCCATTAGTGAGTTACCCCAGGCTAACACCTGGCTGAAATGAGATGAAGGCCCACTGCCTTTACACTTTCCCCAATGCACTGCACACAGTGCCTCTATGCTGTTTGTAAAGCAGAAACCAAACACATTCAGTGTACATCACCTCCTAACCTGTACCTAAAGCTTAGGTGTTTAAGTAACCTGTTCCCTGAAAGAATATGCCAAATTTCCTAAATAGTCAGTGGAGAGAAGTAGGTGTTTGTGAATGCTTCCAGAGGGTAAAATGTCTGTCTCTGCCTGGAAATTTTGCAGGCTTTCAGACTCTTTCCAGTGACCCATGAGAGAACTCAGGCAGTAAACTTCAGGATGACTGGTTCACTGGGAGCCTAGAATTCAGTCAGAATCGGTTCTTGCTTTCAATAGATTGGACCACATCTACTATGAATCTGAGGAGAGCACTATCCTTGCATAATATGTTCATGATTAATACAACCCTTAAAATTATCATTGAAGTAAAGAGCATAAAAACAGTGTAAAAGGATACAATTCCAAAGCCTGGTTAACTGCAGAAGTTTGTTTCAGCGCTGGATCTGTTTCAAAGCTTCTGTAACTCATGATACTATGCCAATGTCCATACCTCTGCCTAGGGGGGATTTATCTCCTTAGTAAGAGGACACCAAGTTTAGTATAATACTGAAGTCTCTGTAGCTTGCAAATCAGTATCCTCGATGCTGGTCAATGAACCAGTTTTTATCTTTCACATCATGCAAATTCAAAAAGAAAATCTCTTAAGCAATAGGAGCAACTATTCTCTGTTTGTTGTGTTTTGTTTGATCCTAGGAAGCTCCAATCTCAGAAGGACCAGTAGACCAAATAATCAATAGCCATCTCCTAAAATACATTGCTTCTTCATGATCATAAATCTTTCAGGATTATTTGCACAATAAAAACAAAGACTGTTAGAAAATTGGTGTTTTCAGATTGAAAAATATGAAAAACCCTTTTATTTCATGTTTGCCTGTAAGTCAAGTCCACCTAGTGCACAGAGCTGCATGTTTCTTTCTGTCTTCCAGAAGCCCTGACTCTTGAGTAATGACAAGTGCATTATCTGGTTGTCCTAATCAGACATGCTTTTAAAATACACTGCATTGATTAAGAATGGTGATTCCTCCATCACTGTCTTTGATCATCATTCATCATAATTCTTTTCATCTTTTAACAATATCATATAACTTCATCCAGTCTCTTTCAGCAGAACCATCTTAATCTGTAAGTAGAGATACATAGCCTGCATAACCTTTGAATATCACTTGCCAGGGTTTGGTTTTCTTTCTCATCATCTTGGTTTTGGTCAGGATTTTATTTAACCTGTCAGGAAATTAAATACTTTAAAATAAAGATAATTTTATAAAGTTAAGTGTAATCCACTGGCAGCCTGTGTTACGCAAGCACCAACTGTGTGGTAAACACTGCATGTTGAAACATACTGAACCATGATGACATACAGCAATATTACTGAAGTACTTGGTTCTTACTACTATCTTCCTTAAGTCAGAGTCCTGTTGCAATATCAAGGCCTTATAAACTTTTGAACAGCATATCCAGAAAGGAGCTAAATTTAATTTCTATCAGGAGTGTGCACTTTCATGGTTTGTGAGTTCTGAATGTTTGACTTTGCAGGCTTCATAAATTTAGTTGGGGGGTATATATATATATATATATATGTATATATATATAATATGATTTTTTTTTTAACTGTATAACAACCTATCCACATATAGGCTTCTTAATAATGCCTGTCCTGAAACGGGTCGGATCAGTGTGCCACGGCACTTCCGGCGATTTGTAAGAACTGTTCAATGTGTAGCCAGCTGGAAGCCAGGAGATGTGAAGACTTGCACTGAGGTCCCAAGGGAATGCCTGGGTGGGAGATGGTGGTGAGTCTCTGCTTTAGACCAGCAATTCCACAACAAACTGGGAAATTCTTGGAAAACAGGCTCACCAAACCCTTTCTATTCAGGGGTCCTCAGAACCCTGAGACTTCAACTTCACCACCCCTTTGCCCTCTAGTGCTGAGCTAACACCTGCAGCTACAAGAAGCTGTTCTCTTCTGGGGCAGGTTGTAGCCTTACTGAATCATCTGCACACAGACTTAAGTGTGCCATGGCACCTAACCAGCCCTTCCGCCTCCTACAGAAGGTCTCTGCTCCCTAGTTGACCATAGTCCCTTTGCTCTCCACCATATCCCCACCATAGCCTGCCATTTCCCTTCTTGGGGAGGCTTCACTATGCAGTCACAAAGCTCATGTCAGCAGAAGACAGGTGGATTCCTGGGCCAGGATTTTTGCCTCCTGTTCTCTACTTTTGATATTCCTGTTGCTACTGAAAACAGAAGCATACAGATACATGAGGTCACTCACCCATCAAGAGGGTGTAAAAATTAATTTTTCTACTTGATATTATGCTGGGAAGGCATTTCAAGTGTGGTCCTACCAGGTTCTGTAATGTTTAGTCTATCTGATATTTTTGTTAATGATTTGGAAAATGGAAAAGAAAGAAAATATGTAGAATTTGCAGATGATGTCAAGCTGGAGGGAGCTGAAAGCTTTTAAGAGGTTAGGATAAGAATTCAAAATGACCTTGATAAATTGGAGGCATTGTTTAAAATTAACCAAATAAAATTCAGTGAAGACAAATGCAATGCCCTCTTCTTAGGAAGGAGAAGTAAAGTCTAGTAAAACTAGGACTAAATAAGAAAGCCACAACACCAAGGAGGAAGGTGCCACTGTAAGACAAATTGAATATGCATTTATATGGGATGCTGATACAACAACAACAACAAAAAAAAGCTAATTTAATTCTGGACCATATTGGAAGCAATGTTTTATGTGAAGCAGGAGGATTAATTATTCTGCTTTATTGCTATTGTGTCCAGTTTGGGGCACCACACGGTAAAAAATAAAAGGATGTAGATATTGGAAGGCAGCCAGAGGGGGAGTAAAGAGAATGATAAGAGGTTTAGAAAACTGGAGCTATGAGGAAAGGTTGAAGGAATGGGGTTTGTTTAGTCTAGAAAAGAGAAGACTCAGCAGGGACATGATAACAGTCTTCCAATACATAAAAGGTTATTCTGAAGAGGACAGTGATCAGCGGTTCTTTATGTCCACTCACTGTAGTACAAGAAGAATGTAGCTTACTTTACAGCAAGGAACATTTTAGCTAGATATTAGGAAAGCCTCTTTCACTCTGACAAGAGTTAAGTACTAGGACAGGCTACTTTAGGAGGCTGCCAAACAGAAGCAGAGGTTTCTAAATGAAGGTTAGGCAAACATCTGTGACCTTGTGACTTGTAGGGGCTCCAAACTGAGCTAGATTTTAACTAATTTTCTCAGGCATAGCTAAGGCACACCCCTGGCAGCCGTGCATGTTTCCTGACCTAGTCTCTGGTTCAAAGCAGGCAACTGCTAGTTGGTGAAACTAGTTCAAGTGCATTCATGCAAACTGTATTCACAAGAGCTTTTTTTCCTCAGACCTGTTCTGGAGAGCAGCTGAGCACCACAGGTAAAACTTTAGTCAGAAAATATTCCATCCCAGGCAAGTACCTGAGTAGTTTCAGACTAAATAGTTAATCTGGTAAATTATATGCAACCAAACCCAGGATCTTAAAATACAGAGGGTTAGGGAACCTTAATTATAGGTGGTGTTACCAAGCTCCACACATAATTTTTATTACAGCATCAACCCAATGATCTGTCCAGGGTCACTATTCTGAGAACTCAGTGAAGGACTGAGATGAGGGAGATTAAAACAAGTACATTTGGTAATAACAGTCAATAAAGTCACAACAACTCCTTGTCATAGGAAGCTTGTTAGACTATTCTGTTTCTTGATATGGCTAGTCCTTAGTCATCTTCTGGAAATGGGCTTCATTTATAAGCTTAGTTCAAAAATTGTATGATTTTTCTTACATGCTTTTCTTTGTCTCTTTATTCTTCTGTATCAAGCTGAAGTTTTGAATATATTTTTCTCCTAAATTTAGGAGCTAGAAATGGACCTTTGAAATATTTAAAAAAAAATAAAAAGAAAGAAAGCCCAGACCTTCACCCTACCCTGAGGATTTAGGACTTCAAGTGAAATACTGTGAGACTTATAATAGCATGAGTGTTGGCAATCCTCCTTAAGCATATAATTTCCATTACTTCTAAACCCCCTTTTTACTAGCAAAGTGGTCACACTGTAAGGAAGACCAGACCCCTAATATCAGGAGTAATCCAACACTTTTCCAGTGCAAAGTAAACTTCTCAGCAGTTTAACTATTTTTTCAAATACAAAACCTGTGTGCCAATAGATGTAGGGTCGCATCTGAACTCCCATTCCCAAGGCAAAGGACAGTTGCAGTCATTGAATAGATTACATAGGATCTTCCTTAAGATATTGGAGGGCTGGAATTACTGGAAACGTATGTCTGTACACCAGAGAAAGAATGAATCATAAAATCATAGGGGTTGGAAGGGACCTTGAAAGATCATCAGGTCCAACCCCCCTGCCAAAGCAGCTCCCTAGCTCATACTGCACAGATAGGCATCCAGACGGGTCTTGAGTATCTCCAGATATGGAGACTCCACCACCACCCTGGGCAGCCTATTCCAGTGCTCTGTCACCCTCACTTGTGAAAAAGTTCTTCCACATGTTGGTGTGGAACTTCCTATGCTCTAACTTCCAGCCATTGCCCCTTGTCATGTCTCCACAGACCACTGAAAAGGGGCTGGCCATTTCCCCCTGCTAAGGTGGCCATTTCCACTCTATGAATATGCTTCAGTTTGTATGTTTGAACTCCAGCAATGAAAAGCCAGTTAGTGTTGGTGGCCTGTTAAAGCTCATACCACAGCAAGACAGTAAACATGAGTAAGTGGATTTCTCTCTGGAGGGACTGGCCCTGCTGCAGCAGGTGCACACCTGAGCAGGTAACGACAGGCACAGGCTCCTGACTGCACCTTTCCAGCAGAGCTGGCCACCACAGCAAGGTCTCTGCAAGGGATTTCTGCAAGCCTTAGTTCAGACCCTAGGAAGGCTGTTTGCTTAAGTTGGGCTACTTTACAGGGAAGGGCTTTGGATGAAACCTGGCCTTTCTTTTTTGCATATATTTTGCCCAACACAATGCCAGGCAGCACATGCTATATTTCACTGTAGGAGACTTCTGTTCAGACATCATGCCATTTTGATACTTGAATTGTAGAGGTGATTTCTCTGCCATCATCATCTTCTGAATTTGTCAAATGAACTGAAATTTGTTTTTCTTGTCATGTTCACAAAATAACCCTTGAAGACTTTGAGCATTTGTTTTCATTTTAAACTATGCTCAGTATGCTTAGATCCTTAGTCCATCACCAGAACTCACACCCACTTGTATCTCTGCAGTTATAGAGTAGGATGAGTTCAAGAAAATCCAGCCTCCATCTGAAGGATACTTCTACAGCCAACAATCTTGAACCAGCAGGTAACCACCCTGTCAGCAGAACCCACCCATGGGGAACCAAAAGGCATGAAATCAAGTAATTTTGGAGTTTGATGCACTTTGTCTCAAGGTTTTTGATGCAATATGTTCCTAGAACTCGTATATCTAACAAGGTGATGCAGAAGGATGAGGCAAGTATTTGATATTTTGAGCTCAGTCTGAGAGAGAAAGGACAGTCAGCTCTAACTACAAGGGAAGAAGTTTACTTCAGCCAGGAAACTTTGCCTCTCCTGCGGAACCAGGTTTTGGGGTGGGATGATGCCCCTTAAATCCCAATCATCGTTGAAAGTGATAAAGTTCCTGGTGTTTCTGTGCAAGCGTTGCACCAAGGAAGTGTTGGCATGAGGTGGACATATAGGTGCTTTACAATTGGGCATTTAGAGAATTCCGCATTTGTCTGTTTTATCTTCCTAAGTTCAGTGGCAAAAAGTTCAGAAATCTAATCCCCTTTACCCACATCTGGATGGAAAATAGTACAAGACAGGAAAAATAGAGGATGAGTCCAAAAGCTAGAAGGAGTTATGTACTCAAGTAAATGTCTAAATACCTAATTCCAGATGTGTAACTAAATCTTTGCTAGAATAGAATGGTTTAAAAATGAAACAAGCTTTAAACAAACATTTTAGGGAATATGACTTTGAAATACTCCATTTTTTTGTAGATTTTTCTAGGCCAGGTATTACTTTTCTCAAAAGGTATGTCTTCTTAGCCCCTGAAGGGTTTATTTTAAGTATTCTATATCTAAGTAGAGTGTCCCAGATGGGTAGAATAATATCTCCTAGTTCTATGTGCTCTCCCTTATTGCAAGCAATCAAGTTGCTGCTAAGATTTTCAACATAATGGCTATCTTGCCTTGGTGAGAAATTTGTCATCTTCTGTTCATAAGCAAAGACCTGGAATTTTGCAAGATTTCAAACCAATCCTCTGGAATTCTCTATAAACTCTGAGATGTGCCTCATCTCCATGCTGATGCTGTAGGATTTGATCAATTGCATGGGAAACCGTGTCTAATTCCTGATGACATGCAGCTGTATTTTACTTTTTAGGCCACATGTGTTTAGTTCGATATTAATGTTGTCTGAGATCTATCAGCTATTTGCATCATAACAAATTACTTAAGAGATGCAATTTATTTGGAAGCACCTGTTCCTGCTATTGCAACACACCATGTTTTCATATTAGCAACAATACTTGCCTCATAACCCACCCTTCCATGTCAGTTGTGTAAGACTTCCAGCGTAGAACATCTTGTATTGAAGTTTCTGCTCTGTACGTAACTCAGTGCAGCACCCTAAGCGTTTTATAGCCATGAATCCTTTCTGATTTTAAATACCAACATGGTGTATGAGCAGGTGTATATTGTAAAGCAAACTATTTCTGGACTACACCCACAAGGTCAGTAAAATCTGTTGATGTCCATTGAGATTCTTAAGTGCTTGCAGATCACGTTCATCTTCTCTCTCAATGCACCATTTTATTCATAAAATATTGTGTCTCAGAACATTACCTTCATTAATGCAGAAGGAAACTACTTTGAAATCATACCTTTTGAGTTAAAGGAAACTTTCTGGATTTGATCAAGAACTGGTGCTTTTTCACCCTCTGAAAGAAATTTCCACCCTCTTCCCCCAGCTCAACCATTTACAAAGCTCAATGACAAGAATCTAGAATCTAGATTCCATCTATATATAGTAAGTAAGGGAAAACAAATGTCAGAAATGTATATATATATATATATATATATATATATTTAATTCAGTGTCTTCAGAGCTATCAAATGTTTAACCTCCAGAAGCAAAAAATCAGAGCTTTATCACAGAACTACAGATTCTTACAAACTGGTGTAGAGTAACTGAACAGGGCTAAAGTCACCTCTAGACCATGGAGGTCCTGTGTTAGCTTCTGCTTCTTCTGCTTGCATGCTCTAGGCAGAGTGGGTATGTGCTCTAAGAGTCAACAGGGAACACTGGTATTAACCTGTCATGAGGTCCTTTTTGGCCCATTTAAAACACAGAAAAAAATAGGAACATGAAGAGGTCTCCAAAGTACCAAGTGGGGGAATATCCCCCTGAGCAGAAGCTATGCAAACAGGAACACGGTTGCCTCCTGATGACCCTACAGAAGCCCTCATTTGAAGCAGATCAGAGGATGGGGTTAGTGACTGGAGGCACTTTTTGAAGGAAGAGGACATATGTAGTCCCCTTGTTAGAAAGAGAGCAAGTAGTTTCAGAGCCCATACTGTCTGGGCTGACACATTCAGGCCATCTTACTTTGCTTACATTTAAAATAATGGGCTTTCTGTGACCTGGAGCAGTCCAAGATCTCTAATACTCAGAGAGGATTCCATTACCTTCATTTAGCCAGGCATATCACTGCTGTGCAAGTCTTGGACCTGCAGCATATGGACATCTGGCTTTTCAGGGCAAAAAGATGCAGTACAGTACTCATAGAACATGAGAAATGAAAAAACTCAGCTAGTTAGCTGAATACAGAATTAGCAGTGGCAGTGAAAAGAAGCTTCTTTCTCTTTCACAAGCTTCTATCTCAGAAGCTCTTTCACTTATTGTAATGCCATCTTAGATAAAATGTCCAAGGCTGATTTCTCACTGCCTGCCATCCAGGAACCCTACCTGCAACCCAGGATCTGGCCTTACCCTATCTCTCTCTGAAATAGAGACTTACTTTCAGTTACTTTGCTTACTCTCCCTCTAGCTTCCTTCTGGTGTGAGACTAGGACTTCAAATTACTTTACTAATAATGGGAGATAATAACAATTGCCACAAAAAAGACCCAATACTGTACGAGTTCCAGTGGCATACCTTGGTGAGATGATTTCAACCTCATCCCTACAGCAAGCAAAAGACATGCAGAAAGGATAAGGTAACGTAGTAGGCTTTTAAATTACCCTCTTCTCAGTACATCATCAGTGAGAGCATTATATGGGCTTACAGACACCTGTCAAAGCTCTGACTACTCCTTCTTCTTCTAAACTTCTGGGAAATATCTCTATGGGAAAAAACCCAAACTAACCAAAACAAACAAACAAACAAAAGAAAAAAACACAAACCACCAAAACCCAAACCAAACCAAACAAATAAACAAAAAAAAAAAACCCCAAACCAGAAAAGCATCCTGTTACCATACTGCTATTTCCTAGTGGCAGTGCTGCTCAGCTGCTGAGAAAGCATCAAGTCTTCCTTCTGCCTCCTCAAGGACTGGTCTCCCTGTTCTCTCCTTGTATTCTGCATTAATGAACATGCCCTTCTGTTCCTCTCCCTCATTGCAACCTTTCAACTCATCCATCTGTCACTTGGCAGTAGCTTCAGGAGGACTCTTCCCAGGGATATTTCATGTTTATTCAAGTGTTGCTGTGCTGTGAGACTAAAGAAGTAGATTGTTGCTTCCAGCTAGCACTGTTTATTTCCCAACACCACAGTATCACATATTCTCATACCAAAGACACAAAGGCAGATACCAAGTTGAAAACAAGTCCAGGGACTATTTTCCTTTCTCACATTCCCTTTATCTGCATGTGGCCTTTCTGTTCAGGTAGTACAGAGTAAGTTCAAACATCATTTGCAGAACTCTTGTGAAAAGAGCATCTCTTTTTCTCCATGCCATTGAGATTCATTTGCTTTTTCCACAAGATTCTACTGAGCTTGATATATAGCAAGAAAATACAAGTAAGTGACCTGAGGCCAGCGCGTAACACTGTAATAGAACCTTTAGGGACCTGGTGGACCCACTGACCCCATTCAGTAATAAGCTGGATTTGGTCTTCACCAATACACTAAACTGAGTAGCGGGAGCTATATGTTCTGGTGTGGGTATCACAGGGTTATCTTGGGATAGGAAAGCTCTTTCTCCCGTGCTAAATGTTGTAGTGGCTACTGTAGGATCCAAGGTAGGGTGCACAACTTTTGCTCTTTAGCCTGGCTTGTCCCATTTCTCTTGTGTTTGAAATGACGCCTGGGTAAGCAAGGTGGTACTTGTTATCCTGGCTAGACAAGAGACAAAATTAGTCTGTAGATAGCTTAAGAAATTGTTTTGCAGCTCTTTCTTTTTTAGGATGATCTGCAAGGGAGTATACCCTGCCCACCACTGGCTAAGCGCTACCATGGCAGTTGTGCTGTGGGACATGCAAAGGCTGCTTTTGGCTACCCAGAATAAGCACTCCGGTTCTTTTGTATTCCACAAGGCACGAGTCTGTGCAGAAACACCCACTGAAGAGTAGTTTGTGTGCTGCGATGTGCTGACACAGCACCTCCTGCTCCCTTTAAGCCCACAAGAAACCTGTGTGTGGAATTTCCTATGATGGTAAATATAGGAAATTAAGATAATGCTTGGCATTCAGAACAAGCTACAAGAATAGGAAATTATTGTAGCTATTTACATGTATACAGTCCTAGATGAGCATGTATGGTATTGATACAACAGGATAACAGCAGAAAGAGCTACCAGCAAAAACTATAAAATCTACAGTCAGAAAAATTACATCTATAAAAATCAAGCTTTAAAAAGGTACATGTGCTGAAAGGATGCTGGAAACCATTTCATTAGTATGGCAAGAAAACCCACAAGTTAAACAGGTGAAATTCAAAGCTTGCAACAGTGAGCTACTCTGTGTCATGGGAATATGTGAATTAAAGATTTATGTAAATACATTAGAAATGACAGACCAAAAGGAAAAGTGCCAGAAGAGGGAAGAGCCCTTGCTCCCTGTAGTGCACACTCAACAAGGTTACAGGCTGATCTCAAAGAGGATTGTGATCAACAGAGAATGAAAGGTTAAAGTAGTCTTTGGAATAAAGAGCTTCATCTGGCAACTTGGACCAGCTACGTGTTAGGGCTGTCCTGCCAGCAACCCAGTGGCAGTAGGATGTACAACACCTTTGAGGAACTGTAAAAGGTAGAGTCTTTGGGTCTGAAGTGTCAACACAGTAGTCTCAAAGACTGCTCCAGAGTAGATCTAAGTCTAGACTTGTAAAGACTAGAGATAAGCATTTAAAGCTTGAGACCCAGAAATGCAAATGCTACCACTCTCTTGTTGAATGCTGACTTCATATCAAGGAATCAAAAGGTTGGATTGGTAAATGAATGGCTTGTCATCAGCTAATTAAAGGGGCTACATAAACATTGTCTTTTCTGTATCTCACAAACATGAAAACTAATTTTCAGCAAACAAATTTACAAAAGGAATAAAAACCTGAAAGATTCACAGATTGCAAACATGGTCCCTCAAGTTGGTGAATCCAAGCTAACGGTAAATTGTGTACTTCCTCAACGGATTAACAAAAACCTGTTTGCAAACAAAACATGGATTGTGGCTGCTAGAACTACCACTGAAATCATAGTAAATTATTAGACAATTAGCATAGGGCAATCCACAGGGCACACTTTCTACCCCATTATCAGCTAAAGGAGAAGCTCTGAATGTTGGGTGTGACCATGCATGCAGGCTCCAGGATAGCAGTGAAACAAGAAAGGGTATTGAACTTGCCCCTGTGCCTCACACACAAAATCAACAGGAATTGTTCAAATATTAGAAAATAACTGAGGATGCTTTATACTGTCCCAAAGGAACAGGGACATAGAAAAACTGGTGGGTTGCAAATGTCAGGTAAAGTTAATTCTCAATGCCAGCGATTAATCTGGATAAACCCCAACGGATATGTGGGGTGTTTTCTGTGGCATTCTTTGTATACAAGAAGAAACAATGTATTATCACAGAACCTGAAGGTCTACAACTCAGTCAAATAATTTTCCCAGTTAGATGCAATAAAAATATTTTTTGTTCCCACTGTTGGGTTTTTTCCCCATGTTGGCTATAATACTGCACATCTTACTGCACTCCTTACATTCTGCATCTGACCTTCTACCTGGGCTCCTGAGGACTGCTCAGAATTTCATGTGAAAGTTGCTTTTTGCCACCTTTATTGGCAGGAAGGCAAAGTTCAAACATGTAGCTACACTACCTAAGAACAGATACACTGATTCACACCACAGATCAATCCAGCCTATCATCTAGATACAGCAACTGGTGCATAGGGAAGAATACAAGAATAAGGCAAGTGTGAAGTACGACTTCATACTGTCTAGACCTCAGCAACATGCAGCTGGAATTTGCTTGGATGGAAGCATGTCTATCCATTTAATGGTTCTTGGTAGATCTTTTTCTCCCATGAATATGCTCAATGGTTTTTGTACCCATGTAAAACTTTACAGCAAGGACTTCCACAACTGAACTGTGTTTCTCAATGATATCATCTTTTGTTTGGTTTGAAACTGTCCAACTCGTTTCATTTAATGATTCCTTGTCCTTGTATTGTAAAAGAAAGCAAACACATGCTACCTACCTATAATATCTGTTTTGCTCTATCATATTTTCAACATTGATCAACAGCTTAGTATCCTCATTTGTAAACGATCCACAACCAATTGAAGCAGAAAAACTTATTCCAGTTAGTGAAGAAAAGCTTGGTAAGAGAATATTTAGTATTAGGACACAATCTTCTACCCAAATCCCACATAACTGAAGGAGAAACAGTACCTCTTGCCATCTCCTTAGAGGGCTCAGGTTACATTGAACTCAGTACCTTTCAGGACCAAGTTTTGAGGTTAGAAGCGTCTTCCACATCTGATTCCATCAAGCTGAACATCTACTAGGTACAGTTCAGTCTGATCACAGGCACCAGGACACAGAAGCAGTAACAATCAGGGTCTGGTTTCCCAGATTTTTTGCTATATTGTTCATCATGCACTAAGGCACAAGTATGTATCCATAAGTGGTATAGTAGATACTTTCATGCGTCATCTGATTTACAATGAAAATAAGTAAATTAAAATTCTTAAAGGAAAAATACTTGTGTTATCTGAAAATAATATTACACAAGTTTCTCTTTTTGGAAATTATTCATTCATTTTCTTCATAAACATTTACTAAGGAGAAAAGTATTTTATGAACATATGGCACTTGTCTCTGTTTTGGATGTAAGAACGTCTGGTATTTTGCTGACTTCATTTCATTGTGAGTCATTGTGTAGCTTTGTATAAACACCAGGGTATTTTCATCAATTAGAAATAACTGAGATTTTCAACATAACATTCCCATATTTACTTGTGCTTTAATAGTTCTGCTAATATCCTAGACAATACACATATAGATATATACACTGCACACATAGGATCCCTGTTCCTAAAAAATTTCAGTCAAAGAAATAATGGTTGAGGAGCCATGACTCTGCTTTAAAACCTCACTGTATCCATTAGCGAAATTCCTACAGATTTTCTCTGTAAGTGGTCTTCATCAGTTAGGATACTTTCCAAAAATATAGACTTTGAAAAACCTCATTTTAATAGAAAAAAAAAAAAACAACCAAACACCCTATTTTCATGTGAGTGGGCTGTTTCTTAAGATATTCAGTGCATATACAAAAATCTCATCTGATTGTTTCGGAGAAGTCTTTCATTAAAATACATTCCTACATGTCATTGGCAACTGGATATCCAGAATGAGCAAATGAATTGCTCTATCAATACTCCAAGAACTAGATTGATCCTGCTCCAGTTCTGGAGCACTGCAGGAGAAAGAAGACACCAGAATTCCCACTCGCCTCAGGAATCTTGTTAAAAACACTCACTTTAGTCATGATCAAAATCACTGGCACAACACAGAACTGAGACAACAATCCAAGTTGCTGTGGTAGCATCTCTAGGAGCATCAAAGATGTAATCACGCATGGTAGGACAAGAATCAGAAACAGGTTAGAAGCAGAAAGGACTTATGCTATTACTGAGGGCACTTCAACAGGAGATAGATGATGCAGGTTCAAATCCCTTTAGGAAAAAAGAGTGCTTATAGCTCAAGACTCCTGGATAACTGCTCCAGTCCTTGAGATCTAAAGTAAAATAGAGATAAGATCCGTGTGAAGCTAGCCTGTCCCAAGGTTGAAATCACTTTCTTGTCAACCTACTTTTCAAGACAAAAGGGGAGCATCTCTGGCCTCATCGTAGTGAAAAGACACCACCTTTGCCGGTTTTTCTTCCACAAGGTGACACTAGATGGCAGCAACTGAAGTGGCAGCAGGAGCTGCTGATCCCTCCTGCCCAGAAGGCACTCTGGCAACCAGCATGCAAAGAGCTGGTGGGACACCTGACGGTCACTGTTTCTGTCTCTACCTTACCGCAGGGTGCCACCGTGCTTAGGCAACTCATGAGATGGGGTATAGGCATGGAAATGAAGTCACCTGTGCACTGACTTTCATCTTTTATTGTTATTTCATGCTGCATTATTGTATCATGCTTTGCCCATATTTTATTGGTCTGGTTTGCATTTGAGGCCTCTTTGCCTGCATTAAAATGACAACTAATCCCAAACTAAAAAGATATGAGTTATTAACAAGTCTATTGTTCTGATGTCTTCTTTGGCATCAAATGGATTAGGTTTTGCAGAAATACTCACAAGAACAACCTTGCTAGCAATGATTCCAAAATCAACAAGCACAGGAATAGATCGATCATGTCATAAATCCACACAATTTGATGCCTAGCCTCCTATTTTTGAAGGAAACTGATGGAGGAAAAATCTGAGACTCCAAAACATAAACAGCACCAATATAGGAAATATTCCCCTTCTTTTAATACAGCAAGGTTTCACTGCCAGCAAAATCACAACCTATCCAAAGTTTAACAAAGAAGTATCAAAAGACAATAAGCAGCAACAACATTGCTATTGCCTTTGGAATATTCATGCACTTCGTGTCCTCAGCTTGCCAGTTTTGTTCAGTATCTCTTCCACAGCTAAAGCTGTCTCACTGCTCTGTTACGCCCATCTTTCCCAGCGGGGGTTTATTGCCACCTCTGAAAAAGTGTTTGGAGCTTAAATCTGGAATTCAACTTGGGAAAAGAGCATCCTTTACACAGTCATTCAGATTCTGTCTTTGAGATAATGAAGATGAAATAGAGTGCTTAGTCACTGATGGGAACTGCAGTCATTTTACTCAGGACCTCAATTGCTAGCTGCAGCTCCTGCTGTTGCAGTGTGGGGTAGTCACCTGCCTTATAAGACAGCCAAACCATTTACATCTTTGGTTGAGTAATTCTGGCAGTGGCCATGCAATCTGTCTGCCAAGCTGCAGGGAAGTAGAAGGGAGGCATGGAGACATGAATTGTCATTGTGCATAAGCATACATTATGTGGGAGCAGTGGCAGGTGACCCAGGAGGATTACAGAGACTTTGTCTGAGTATGCAGGAAGAAGGTTTTGGAAGCAAAAGCTCACCAGAAGTTGAATCTGAGGAGGGACATAAAGGGTGACAAGAAAGGCTTCTACAAGCATATGAGCAGATAAAGGAAAACTAGCAGAAATGTGGATTGCTGCTGCTGAAGGGGCAGGAGACATGGAGGCAAAGCACATGGAGGTTCTCATTGACTTCTCCACCTTGGTCTTTACTGGTAAGGGCAGTCTTCAGCAATCCCAGACCATGAGACCAGAGGGAAAGTCTGGAGTGTGGAAGGCTTATCATCAGTAGAGAAAGTTCGGGTTAGGGAAAATTTAAACAAAGTGGATATACACAAGCTCATGAAACTTGATAGGGCACATCCACAGTACTGAGGGAGCTGACCAATGGTATTGCAATGGCCATCTCAACTATCTTTGAAAGGTCATGACAATCAGGAGAAGGTCATGAACACTGGAAGAGAGAAAATGTCTCTCCAAGAAGGGCAAAAAGGAGGATCTGTGAAACTATCATCCAGTCAGCCTTGCCTCAGTCCCCAGAAAGGTGAAGGACCAAATTCTTCTGGAAGCTATTTACCAACATGAAGGACAAGAATGTGATTGTTAGTAGTCAGCACAAATTTACTAAGGGGAAAACATGCCTGACCAACCCGATAGCCTTGTATGATGAAATGGCTAGCTTGGTGAACGAGGGGAAAGCAGTCCATGTCATTTATCTTGATTTTAGCAAGGGTTTCATCACTGTCTAACATAACATCCTCATTGACAAACTTAATTACTGGCTAGATGAGTGGATAGTGAGATGGATGGAAAACTGGCTGAACTGCCATGCATAAAGGTTTGTTATCAGTCGCATGAAGGAGGCCAAGTACCTCAGGGTTTAGTACAGAGGCCAATACAGTTTAGCATCTTCATTAGACCTGGATAATGGGAGAGAATGAAGTAAGTTTGCAGACAATATAAAACTGGGAGAAGAGGATGATAGACCAGATAAGTGTGCTTCCATTCAGAGGAACCTTGGCAAGGTGGAGAAATGGGCCAACATGAGCCTGTCTCATGAAGTGCAACAAAGAGACATGCCAAGTCCTGTACCTGGGGAGGAGTAACCCCAGGTCCCAGGATAAGCTGGGGTCTGACCAACTGTAAAGCAGCTTTGCAGAAAAAAGGGCTGGGAATCCATCTGAAGTTGAACATGAGCCAGAAACTTGTCCTTGCAGTACAGTAAGCCAGTGGCCCCCTGCTCAGTTTCAGGATGTTGCCAGCAAGCTCTGAGAAGAAGGATTGTACTAGATGATCTCCAGTGCTCCCATCCAACCTCAACCATTCTGTGATTGTGTGAATCCGTGATTCTGTGTCAAACAGGTCAGTTCTCAAGCATCCCTCATTGCCTTCTGCAATGCAGGAGCCAGCCATACACAGTGAGAAAAGCCTTGCCTAAGCAAGGCCTGCCATGCTGCATACAGTAAGCATATAAAATTATCTTAACTTTATTTGTGTGCTTGCTTTGTTCATGTTGTGATCATTACACCGAATAGAATAGGCCAAATAACTCTGTGCAGAGATATATAATTTTTTACTAGTAGCAGGAAATGAAAAATCATCTTCACAGTCCAGGGACAAAGAATCTTTTCTGGCAGCTCCCTGGGGAGCAGGCTTTGGCTCACTGTCCTGTTTCCTCAGCAGTACAAGATGCTGTAGGATCAAGAAAATAACAGGAAAAGATTAGCAAGCACCTTCTGGAGCCCTGTGTGTAATATCTGGTACTCTGTTGGAGCCATACATATATGACTTTTTAAAGGAATAATTGAGGTTCTGAAGAAACAATTACTCAAAACTCAAAATCATAGAAAATTTATTTTAGTCCAAATTTGGAGCTCTGCTAGTAAAACACCTTTCAGCATGAATAAACATTTGATAAACTGACAGAACCCATGGACAAAACTAATTATCACCTGCACTGTGAAATTAATGGCAGAGACCACCTTGATGATTATACTGTGCTACTTGGGCCTGACAAGGCCCAGTTGTGCCAACTGACACACTTTTATCAGAAATACTGTAGTATTTGGTGGTTTTCCCCCAAAGCTACCACAGCTCCTAAAATACCACAAATATTGCAGGTGCATGAAAATCTCTCTGAAAGTGTTGAAACCTTTTAACTACTGACAGATGCTTGAAAAAAAACTCTGGGAGCTCAAAAGTCTAAATGGCAGCAATAGCCTGGATTATCAATGATTTCTGAGAATGTTATTTGTATCATTTGAACACCTGGGACCAGCAGCATTCCTTATGGCTCCTACTTTCAGGCATAGAAGAGAAATCATTTGTCTTTGCTATTGTGGGGCTCAATCATCTGTGCAAGACCACTGTCTTCATCTTTTGATGGTCAGGTAAGTGGTGCTTCTTTACCTGCAGAAAGGGATGAAATTTCATCATCTCCATGAATCTTACCATAGCTACAAATAATTTCTTCCTTAAATCAGAGACTGTTGTCACATACTGTCTAGGTTTACAAAGCTATTGTCATTTTTGCTAATAAATACCCCATAAGAGATAGTAGCAGTTTCAGTGCCTTTGTTTGTTACAACTCGAAAGGGTTTCAGCTTTTTTTCAACTCTCAACTTCATAGTCATGATACCTTGTTCAACTTCTTAAGGTTTTAATAAATATCAGGCTGTGCTAAAAGTAGTTTTGTCAGGTGACATTTTTTAAAAAGTTTTGGATGGAGCTCTGAAACAGCATATGCTCATGCCATTTTTCCCCTTCTACAACAGAGTATCTTATTGAAATGTTTTGAAAATATTTTTGACTGCCGATGCACTATGAACAACAGGAGACCTTGCTGACCCCACCAGAGATTAATGGGTCGGAATCTGTGTCTTTCTGTGGAATGGAAGACGTCAACACTAAAAGCTCCCTTACCCCACAGATAGCTGGTCCCAGTCCTGTTGTTTTTTCCAGTCTTCAGAAAAATCCTTGGCAAGAATTGTCATTTTTCCAGTCATCAAATTTCCAAGAATCTTGTCTTCACATCTCTCTCTTTTTCTTTTGATGGACTCTCTCATCATAGTAAATGCAGACCTCTTGCAGGAATGTGGGCCAGACATATGTGTAAGCCAAATGGCTTATGGCTGGAACAACAGCAAATGAACAATGAAATCCAGCAACCAGATGAAAAAAAATATTTACAAGGATTTTTTTTTTTTTCATAAATGTTTCTCACTTTTTAATTGATTTGACTCAACTGTGCAATAAGCTCTGGCCAACTGGATGGCCATCTGGTCATGTGGGGTCACCACGTCCTGTGCTGCCTTATACACATTTGAAATTGATTTGTCAAAACTGGCAGCACTGTAGAAGATTTTTCATCCTTTAACCTATGATAAAACAGGCAGAATACTCTTTTTTAAATTTTCTTCACAGTCCAGATATATCAAAAAAAGATTGTTTCTTCTAATTGATCACCTGACCTTTTGTAAATGAGGGAGCATGTTGTTGCCCTCTACTGACAGGTCTATATACGCTAAAATGGACCTACTCAAGTTCTTTCAATGGTATTGTTTCTGTTAAAATATAAATGACTTTTGATTTTTTTGGCTGTCCTTCTGCAGGTGTGAGGCTCTGATTTATAAAATTAGATCCACATTTTTAGATTAAATTTTGATCCAGAAAAATGTCTTATTAAGTGTTTAATTTTAAATCAGCTGCACTGCACAAACTCTTAAACCTGAACACACATTTAACTGCTTTAATTGTTAGAGACATCATTTGGGATGTACAGGTTTAAGCAAATGTAATCTGATTTTCCAATATACTTACAAATTTTGTCCTTTATTATTATTATTCTCAATTTTTCCACTCCTCTGATGATTTCTTCTCTCTAGTAAATTAAGAAATGGAAGACCTGTCTGTCTTCTATAAAGAATTTATCTTGCCATACACCCAAATATCAGAAGTGCTAGTTTTTAGTGAATATGGGTACTAGGAATAGTTAATGGATCCCTTATGTTCTAGCCCTCATATTTACATCTTAGTCCATACTACTGAAAATTAAGAGTTTCTGTACATGAAGAGCATTATAGTCAGGCAAATATAACTTGGAAAAATTGGAGAAGGGTATTACAAAGTAGTCATCATGGCCTTAGTCCCCGTAAAGGTTACAGTGGAATCCTCACAGGAAACATCTTCAAGGAGGTGAACAAGATGACTGAGAACAATCAGCATAGATTTACCAAGGACAAACTGTGCCTGTCCAACCCAATTGTCCTCTACAATACGATGGCTGATTTTATGGACGAGTAAAGAGCAGCACATGCCATTTGCCTCAACTTCACAAAATGTGACAAAGAAAAAACCACAGGATTGTGTCTAGAAAGAATAAATCTGATACAGGAGAACAGATGGGGGACAAACTGTCAGGGCAGCAGTTTTGCAAGAAAGGACTGGGCTGTTCTTGGACTAGTTAACTATGAGCAAGCAGTGTGCCCTTCAGTAACTAACTGTACATTGGCCACATTAACAAGACTGAAGCCAGAAGACTCGGGGAAGAGGTTAGCCACTCCATTTGGCATCTCTGTGGCTCCATCTGAAGTACCAAGCCCAAGTGAGGACTCCCCAGTACAAGAGAGATTTTGGCAAGTTGAAGCTATCTCCAGCAGAGATCAGGGGACTAGAGTATCTGATGTTTAAAGAGACACTAAGTTACATGAGTTTTTTCAGTTTGGAGAAGACTAAAGAGGGGTTTCATCACTGTCTTAATTACCTTGAGGGAGATTTTAGAGAACAGGCTCACAGTCTTCCCAGAGGAACATGGGAAGGAACAAGAAGCAGCAGTCACAGACTGCAAAAAGGGAGAATTCTCTGACCAGATAAATGGGAGGGTACTGCCAACACTGTAACCAGCTTAGAGAGATGACTGCATATCCATCCCTGGAAGTATTCAAAGTGCATCTGAACAAGGCTCTAAGCAAACAAATCTAGCTATAAGTTAGCCATGGAGAGCAGGAGCTTTGCCCTGGATGATGTCCAAGGTCCTTGGTGACCTCACATATCCCTATCTAAATATTTTAGTGTTTGTTTCCCATAGTGCAGCAGTAGTCACAGCCAGGACTCCAAAGACTATTAAGATACTGGACCTATCATCCTTCCTATCTATAGAAATGTCCCTCCAGTCATACTTGAAACCACTCTTCCTTCTTTAATACTCTTGGAAAACAGCCAATATCCAGTTTAACAGACTGACTGGGAAGGACTGGGAGGAAGAACTGCTCAGGGTAGAAAAAAGAGCTTGGGATGCCAGGAAGCCAGTAAAAGGACCTTTTTCTCTGTCTCAGTCTCCCATGGAAGGGGGAAAGGGCAGCGGAGTGTGACAGGGCACACGGCACACAGAACCCAGGGACTAAGGCACCAGCCCGGCCACAAGAAGCTTCCTTCCGCAGAGCCACCTGGTGTCACACTGCCCACAGCCGTGAGCAGGCGATTTGGGTCAAGCCAGCCCCTTTCCACCATCACCATGCTTGCTCCCAACGCAATAAATAGAAAGGCTATTTTGTCAAGCACGGCTGTTTTTATTCAGGAACTTCTTGGAGGAAGCCTGAATGCGTAAACAGGAAAGCAGGGGCTGTTTTTACTTCACCCATCTATAGCTGGTACACGCGGGCTGACATCAGGCAAGGGCCAGCTGCACCGAGTGCACCCAACAATTTGCTCCCAAAGCTGCAGTGCCAGCACCAGGGCAGGCACAAACAGAGGGAAAAGCAGACAAACATACTTCCCCTTTGGACATGCTGTGCCCCTGACACCCCTGCACCTGCCCCAGGTGCCCCCAGTCCAATCCAGCAGCAGGGAGGTGAAGGGGGTCCTGGAGCAGCACCCTTGCTCCTGAAATGTGAGACCTTTTTTCCCCTATGAGAGTGTCAGCCTCCTGGTGCAGCTTACGGATCATAGGGGGCAGGGAGAGCCTCCCCTCAGTCCCCCAGCTCGAGGGAGCACGAGTGATATGAAGTGCTGCAACTGGGAAGCACCAGGCACCTATTTTTAGCCCTCATGGACTGGAATTGCAGGCTGCGATGCAGATCTCCCTGCAGAAACACTGGTGGGAAGGAAAAGTGGCACCACACTGTAATTTTGTCTCTGCTGATGGGGTTTTCTTTCTAAATCCCAAGTATCAGTTTCATTCACTGCTTCAGGGTACAAGAAATACGTTTTGCCTACAGCCATAATGTCTTCCCTCCTGCCTATATGTCACTGTATAATAAAACGTGCAGCAGTTTTATAGTCACTGTAGAGTTATTACATGACATATGTGTACAAAGCACACTGGCTTATATGACCACCCAAGCGATTAATAAAACTGGTTGCCTGCTCAAAGATCTTTAACTAAAGGTTGAACAAAATTGGTCTGGAAACCCTGAGAATAATTTAGA
Organism: Laterallus jamaicensis coturniculus; assembly: GCA_022605575.1. Taxonomy (NCBI): domain Eukaryota; kingdom Metazoa; phylum Chordata; class Aves; order Gruiformes; family Rallidae; genus Laterallus; species Laterallus jamaicensis. The sequence continues at coordinate 13,484,723 of JAKCOX010000012.1, forward strand.
GTGGTTGCTTAAATCACAGAGACGCAAAGTCTGCAGGAGCTGGATCTTCATGCAGCTTTCATCATTATTTTTTTTCCTCCATGGTCTCAACACCTTTAAATATAACATCCTACCAAATAATATTTATGTTAATTTGTTTATTTGCTACCATAGAAAAAAAACAACTGCAACAACAGTGCTAAGGGAACAAGCATGAATAGTAGTGAAGAAGTGCCTTGGTTATGAGTAATTTCTGTCTCTATTTTAAACATAGTGAGTAAATTCTTCTCAGTTACACCAGTCTAAATTGGAGAAAGGTGAATTCTGAGGGAATTGAGGGCAAAATTTAGCCCACAATTTCAAATTATCACTTTGGAAAGTAAGAAATTCAAGTTGTTAATTTTATTAATCACTTTCAGCTTATTTTATACTTTTCTTGAAGTTAGCTACCTGCATTAACTGAACATGAAATTTATTTCCTCATGTCTTTTATTACTTGTTAATAACTTGAAATCCACAATAGTAGTGGTCTTAATTTATATCAGAGTACAACAACCATTAGCTCTACCACAGAAAATGACAGGAGGTGTGGAAGCAGCAAGGACTTCTCTGTCAGGAGTACCACCTTATGCGTGATTTTATTGTACAAGTTAGCTTGTACTGTGTAGTACAGCAAGAGATGTTAGATAAACAGATTTACCCCACAGCTTTCTGGATCTCCAACTCACCATAAATAGAACTGCACTGAGATTTACTGGGAGACGTTAAGTTTTTCTGCATTTATCCTGTTAGTGAGAGGGCTTACTCATTTTCTACCTTGTCTTTAATTTCTAAAGGATTAAAAATAAGGAATAGGCAAGTTTCATGTTAGAATCTTTTCTGCTGTTGACCAGCTGAGTTCATGTCATACTGGCTCCCAGTTAATGCTCATCTGCCTTTTCTAAACTCCGCTTCTGCCCTGACTTCATCTAGTCCATCTGCCAGGAAGGAGTTGTATACGATTCCCTGGATTGACTTCAGCATTTACTAAGTTCATTTAAACTTATAAAGGACCATTATAAAAAGCTGTACAGAACTAACATGAGTCTTGGGTATTTGATCGAGGGTTTAATGTTACATTTTCCAGCAAACATAGTTTTGTTGGGGTTTCTTCTGCAGTAGAAAGGCAGGAATTTCTGGGTCGGGCAATACAAATTGAATAAGCAACAATAGACATTGGCTGTTTCAGCTGAGTTTGAATTTGTTGAATTTATATCATGGAAATAATTAGCCTAAGACAACGCCTCTTAGGAGTTTGAGTGCTGTAAAGCAAGTGTAAGTCATACAAAAATCAACAGTTACTTTGATATAAATATGAGTAGATCCAGACTCAGCATCTCTTATATTAAAGACAGCAGTGCTCTCCAACTTCCTACCAGTATGTAAAGGAGATGGCTCCATCCATTCATATTGACATCCAATCAGTCTCTGTTAGGTGCTTTTCAGGGCAACTGCTATTTCACACCTCTCTCTGTCAGCACAGAGTAATTTAACAGATTTTCTATTTAGCCATGTGCACATGTCAGAGTGGAAGTGTCAGAGTAGCTGTGTGGCAGCATCCTTTCCAGCTTTCTTCTGCATCACAAGTGCAGTTATTGAGCCTTTTCTCATCCCAGCACAGAGAGACATACTGCAGTGACCAAACTCTCATTTTCCTGTCTTCCTAGATAACACTATACAAGATTTCAACACTTTCTCCCCTTGACCTCCAAAAGCCTAAGAAAAGGTACTGCATGCCTTGTTTCTCTGAGTATGAAAGGGAGGCAGAAAGTGCCATTTTACTGGGAAAACTCAGTGTTTCAATTTAAAATTAAAACAGTAAAGAAAAACAATAGATCTTGCCTAATGCATACTTATGCAAGCAATCAGTTTGTTTTGGGAGAAAAATTTGGGAGGTCAGCCAGTGAAACCACAGACTAAGCAGGGCAGCTCCAGGACAGAGCCTCTTACTGCCTCAGCCTGTAAACTTTGAGTTTTCATAAAATCCTGCAGCAGCAATGGAAGGAGAGAGAATCAGCTCCTACATATTCATGCAGAGTTAAATTTGGAGCAGCTCACTTATTGGTTCATGCTCTAGGGAATGAAAGTCGTATGGCTTTTCTGGGTCTGGGAATAAGAGAGTTGCCAGTGTGAAAACAAAGGAAGATGTGGTAAAAAGCCAGGAGCTACCCAGAGAGTCCTCAGGTACCCGTTTTCAGAAAACAATCAATCCTGGGATTGAGGGAAGAATTAAAAGGAAAGAATTAAAAAGCTCCCAGGAGCTCCACTGTAGCATTCAGTACTGGTCCTCATGGTACCCAGTACAAACAGAATGTGAACTAAATAGGCCCACGTAAACCATATTCAAGCTCACATTTTCCTTCCTTTTAGGTTTGTCTTTCAAGTCTTTTTTCTTTGATTTCTGAATGAAATTTCTGCCTTGCCTTTGTGGTCAGCCATGACAGCCTTCTAAAGGTCTCAAGAGAAAGAGACTCTTTTCAAGAGTTAGTAATCATGTGCAAAGAATTTTGGTCATAAATACTTCAGGGATGTTGTCAAGAATAAGATGCAACAGAAATAGGCAAGTTAAAAAAAAAGCAGGAGCAGTGTAACAGAGCCAAGTGCGCTTCCGTCTGTCACACAGTCCTTCATGTATCCTTCAGCACAGGGCAGTGCAAAGGATCCCAATAATTTCATCTGCAGGAATAAGCTGCTGGTTATATCCTCCACTGCACAAAGCTTCCTATGTTAATGAATGCGATGATAACTGACATTTTACAGACATGTACAACCCATCATTCATGAAGTATCATCAGTACCACACATAAGAATCAAAGAAATTTGAGGCAGTCCCTAGCTAGCAAACACCACTGACTTATAGTTTCTAAAACTTCTATATGCTTTCTTTATCTACAGCGAAGAGGCATCTCCATTTGCACTGGAAAGGAGACCAAAACTCGGAAGATCACAATAGCAGCATGCCTATATGAATGATAACAAAATCACAGAACTGTAGAATGGTCTGGTTGGGAAGGGACCCCAAGGATCATAGAGTTCCAACCCCCTGCCACAGGCAGGGCTACCAACCTCCAAGCCTGGATCTAGACAAGGTTGCCCAGAGCCCCATCCAAACTGGCCTTGAACACCCCCCAGGGATGGGGCATCCACCCCCTCTCTGGACAGCCTGTTCTAGCACCTCACCACTCTTTCTGTAAAAAACTTCCCCCTAATATCTAATCTAAACCTTCCCTCCCCTAGGTTTAGTCCATTCCCCCTTGTTCTCCCATTGTCTACCCTTTTAAATAGTTGATTCCCCCCCTCTTTCTCTGCTCCCTTCAGGTGCTGGAAGGCTGCAATGAGGTCCCCCCACAGCCGTCTCTTCTCTAGGCTGAACAAGCCCAGCCCCCTCAGCCTCTCTTTGTAGGGTGGGTGCTCCAGTCCTCTAATCATCTTCATGGCCCTAAAAATCATACGCTCAGCTTGCCTTTGCTAGTAGTCTAGTATTCTGTGCCTTGCCCATCAGTGTTAATGCTGTAGGCATCCTTCAAACATCACTTCTCCTTTATCAAATAGGCTGCAGGGTTCACTATCAATGGGTAGCATCCTGCAACTGCATTGGGAAAACACAGCATGGTCAAGCAGGAGGACCTTCATGGGACTTCCATCCATCTTGCTGTGGTCCAGCATAGTTACAGGCAAAGGACAAAAACACAGAGATATTACATTTTGTTTAACACTTGTCACCAATGAAAGAGCACTTTTTAAAAGAAGAAAATCCTCAGGAGAGAGAAGCCATTCCCTAAGCCCCTCTAAGAAAGTATTCATCATTCATTGCTACAGTGCAGGTGTCCTTTTCTAAACAAATATTATTTCATTTCTGAAACCCGTCAGATTTCTGATTTCTGTTAGTTTATAGAGACTCCCAAAATATCCCTAAGGAAGTTTGGTGCAGTGAGTTTATATGAAGTTCTCTTTGTAGCTGTGGTTTTCTTCTGTCACTAACAGATGAGAGAGGGATTTTTCCTTCAGCTGTTTCATTCCACCCAAAGTTCTGGCCAAATAAAATACCTAAATAAAGCACTTCTGTACTTTTTTAATCCTTTTTTCTTTTATCTATTGTTCTGATGCAGCAGAAATCCATTACCTGCCAAAGCTCCAGTCATTACATCATGACTGAGTTCAGATGGGAGAAAGGCAACATGTTTACTGCTAGGCAACACATGTGCACAAAAGTGTGATTTCTACCAGCGTTTGGCTGTGGTGAAGCAGGTGGTCACTACCATGAGAACTGAGCTCCTTTCCAACAACTAGGAGTACCAGGTCAACTGAGATTTCCTGAAGCATCTGAAGAAATAGCCACAGTTAATAATCAGAATATCCTTGCAAGCAGCCTGGGAGGCCAAATGAGAGTCAAAATCCAGGAGGCACATTTACAACATCCAATGCATTTCCAGTGAATCTGGTTCATACATCATAATCTGAAGGCAGAGCAAAGCACTCAGCAACTACCGTGCTGCTCAAAGTAACAAATGACTTTTCTCAAGGTTTGGACAAGTAAATAGATGTTCTTATTACATGTTTATATGAACCATTTGAAATGATTTATTGGTTTGTTTTGTCATTAAAACTACAGGCTCTGAATATCACTCAACTTCTGTTGTATGTGTTAAATTTTATCAGTCACATGCACTTTAATTTGGCTCTATTAATGGCTCCAACTTCTTGAGTTTGAAGAGACCATGGGGACTAATGCAAGGATCTATTTAAAGTATACAGCTATTTTCTATTTTGGCAAAGAAATAACTGACAGTAAATAAATGCCATGCCATCGTATAGACACATGTAGATTATTCTGGATGACCTTATAGAGCCCAACAAAATAGGAAGGGAAAAAAAAGAAAAAACCAAAAAAAAAACAGCCAATGAGATATGTGCAAAGATGAGCATAATACCATTAAGCTGCTAGTAAATGGAAGTTTGGCTGTATTGAGCTAATTTGAACAATTTAGACACTTCTTCCTATGTTACCTTTTCAAACCTAAGTCCAAACTTATTTGTAACTGCTGGAGTCACTCCAGATCTTGTACCTGCTTCTTGAAATAAAGCTATTCATTATATTCTACTCACAATACAGAAAATAAGCCATTTCTGTATTTTTTTCTACATATGCTTCATTTATTGACACCTAAAGTATTTAAGGATGGAAATCTGGGTGTATGTGCACCACAGTACACCTCTCCCATTGTCCCATCCTTCCAATCTATAGATGTACGGTGGCCTCATCTCCAACGTGGTAGGAGAGAGAAACCACCTGATAACACTTTCGCTGCTCATCTTCTGCACTGGCTCATTACACCTTAGAAACCATCACTGTAGTTAAGACCTCCAGCAGTGTCCAGGAGTAAATACCTAGGGAAAAATTTAAGAGACAAGGATAGAGTGAAACCCCTAAAAATTATTGTTTTCAATTTGGGAGCCAAATCAGGAAGTGGCATTTGGTTCTTGTACTATAAGAAATGCAAAGAACTGTGCCACATTCACCATCTCCCACCCTTTACAACTTTATATAGTCCCTTCTTTCCTTCCAAGCAATGGGCCCAGTAATTCGCACACTTTAAAGCACAGAATCCAGTCCCCACCTCTTACGCATACCCAACATATGCCACCCCAAACCACCCCTTTGGTCCCACAACTCCACTGTGCCAACCCAGCCATGGCCTTATCAGGACATCAGCTTTAGTCTTTGAAAACCTTCTTGTGAAGTGGGACTTCATTTCTCTTCAGTCTGTTCAACTCTCACTCTACTCCTACTTCCACAGAGACCTGCTTCACCAATAGCCCTCAAAACATGGGAGAGGATGAAGCTCTGAATAAAGATCTTGTTCATCACATAAAGATAACTAAAGTTTATGCTTCGTGTCTTCAAAGTTTACCTTATCTACTGGCAGTGCAAAAATAATTACAAAATAGAAGTCTTACCTCTTTACAGGCTACTTTAATGACCCTTAGTAAAGAAATAACTGGTTTAACTGTACATTCTTGTAAGAGTGGATGTAAGGAGCACATTGTATGGGGGCAGAGGGGTGAATTTCTCTGTTGTACAGTTTCTCCTTCACCCATTTCCCAGCTTGTTCTTATCAACACTGAGATTACATAAGTCTTTCCCCTACTAGGAATTGGGCTTGCTTGAGCTGGTAGGGCTCCAATTAATGTTATCTTTATCTTTAGAATTGCTAGAATTCCTTAGAAATCCTATGTGGGATGATATTAGCTTATTTGGCCAATACTTTTAGAATATTTGTTTGTTTTCACTCAGACAAAAATATTCAGCCCATTATGTTATCTAGTGCATTAGAGCTGAGCTCACTGCCTCTGCTCCAGGAGACATCAGGACTGGCAAGTGCTACCCACAAGACAACACCTCACCGCTGTCATTGATGATGCCACACAGTTCCCTTCCCATGAGGGAAGCATGCTGTCGAGAGACCTGAGCAAATGAAGTTCAGCTCTCAGTTATATGAGACTGTCCTATGATAAATGCAGATGCCACATGTGCATTTGTTCTTGTGCTCAGTTCTCAGAGCATCTAGCAGCAGTCTTAAGAGCTGAAGCCTTTGAATACAAATCAAGAGTTAAACCTACAGTAGGTACAAATTGATATATCTCCATTGATTCATTTGGATCTGTGCCACTAATCTGGATTTCATCAGAATATGTAGCAGGAAAATTTACAGATGGGTTGTTTTTTAATACATAGACATAGCAAAATAGTACATACATAGACCTCTCACATGGAACAGTCTTAATTTTAAAACACAAATTGTCTGCTTACTTTTAAAAAAACAATATAGCAGCCTTTAAGGTCAATCACAGGTTACTTTTTCTTTTTTTTTTTTTTTTTTTTTGCTCCTGAGGTTTTGGGTCATTGGGTTGTTTTTTATTTGGGGGTTTTTTTTAGAAAGATCATAATTCATATATAGATATCCACACCTTTTAAAAATCACTCTGTTGTTCTCAAGGAATTTGCTTTCAAAATAAAGAACACATCCACATGTCCTGTCCTGGTGCTGGAGTTGCTGGAGTGGAAATCACAGCCGTAGCCAGTGCACTTGAAAGCTTTTTTCACTTAACAGACCACTTAGTTTACACGAATTGCATACTTGCTGGTTTCACCTGTCCAAATGGCAAAAACAAGCCTCTACAAAAGAGCCAAAGTAAAATCTGAGCATGCATTCAGAAGATGAACGGCACCAAAATGTAGTTATTTGTGGATGGGGAGCAGTTGCACTTGCATTCAGCACAGAGTTATCAATGTGACAGCTTCCTTTTGTTACTGCTATGTATTGGCTTCTATTACAAACCATCACAGAGCTGATGACAAAGAAAAACTTCCACATTTCCTAAATTATTTCTGGAACACATGAAGGTCGAAAGGGCAGATTCTGCTCCACACCCCACCCACCAGCCTGACACCAGTGGAGAGGCTCCTCTGTGGGAGAGCAGGGTGGCCTGTGCAGGATACACTGGGAGATTTTAAAGGGAACTTCTTGATAGCCATATTGCACCGGTTCACCTAAACTTCTACAAAGAAAAAAAAGAAAAAAAAGAATCTGCTCATACTCAGTAGTTACAGGCTTGAGTACTACAGGAGATCTTTTTAATAAAAAGTATATTTTCCTCTACTGGCTATACCTCCTTTATCTCTTGTCTCACTTGAATCTGTGTCTCCTCCCCAGGCTCAAAGGACCACATGTTCTTCCTTTTTAACCTCCACCACCTCGTTTCAAATATTCCCCTCCTGCTGTAACTGTAGCTATCAAAGCAACTCTGCAGCAGGCATGTGATCAGCACTCAGGGTAACATAGCAGCTCTGAAACCCCTCCTGATGCTACATGCATAGTTTCCTCTATCTGACAGCAACCTTTTTATTTTTTATTTTCTTTCTCCTCCCCACCTTTCCCCAGGCTCTGTCCTCTGTCTTTATGTTTCCTGCAAAACACCAAACTTTCTACAATGAACCTGGAAGAAAACTGAGCCCATCACTATATGCAAGCACTGGCTTTATTCCTTCTGCCACTGCCCACCATATGCGCTTTGCATTTCACACTCTCATGTAATGGAGGGTTCAGGTGTTTCTGATGTTGCTGCCATGCACTAAAAGCAGAGTGATACAAATGTGAGTTAAAAAGGATCCTCCGATCCCTAACTGCAATCGCGGATAAAGCTGGGAATCCTCCAGCACACACGAGCAGCTGCTGCCGTGAACAGGCTCCAGGGATGTACTTTGGTGCATTCCTGGCCTGACTTAGTGCCTCATGCTAACTCAGTTTTCAACCACAGTCATTCTTGTGCTGGCTCATTATTATAGCACTGTAAAAATAAAATGTTTGGACAGTACTGAAGCTTCCTCCTAGCTGCCGCTCTCATTTCTATAGCAGGCCACTATTCTGTGTATCAGGGTGGCAGTTGTTTCCATCCTATTACTCCTCTAATTTTCCTGTCAGATTACGTTTCCATCTAATGCCCTTCAAACACCTTTAGTACAATTAACAGCGTGCTTACTTGATCTCTAAATAGCAAAAGTCATACTCAACTCAGCAGGACCTGTGTAACAAAAGCACAAGATCTTCTGTGCTTGATCTTGTTAACTGACTTGTAAACTGAGATGACATCAAATTTTAATAGTAACAATGTTCCTAAGCATTTTCATCCATTTTTATGTTTCTAGAAAAAAAAATTATTATATTGTAGCAGTTAGAATAATCCATGTTTTCATGTTCTTAACACCTTTTAGGTATTTATGCACTGCACAGGAATTAATTTGATATGTGTTTTAATTTGGGTAATAAATGGCTTTTCAACATTAAATGTACTGAGTTTTATCTGCTCTTGACATATTTTTATGTATTGTCACACATTTTTGCATTGCTTCAATTTCTGAACAGAATGGATGGGAAAAGAAACAACTAAAAGCAAGACATTACACTCCTCTCAAATATAAAACCCTCTGGCTTGTAAAAATGCTCAGCAAATGTGGATTCCTCATTCCAGAGCTTGGTCAGCAACACAATTCCAAAATACAGAACCATGGAATTGTTAACGTTGGAAAAGACGTTTAAGATCATCACATCCAACCATTAACCTAGCACTGCCAAGTCCACTACTAAACCATGTCCCTAAGCACCTTGTCTACATGGTTTTTTAAATACCTCCAGGGACGGTGACTCAACCACTTCCCTGGGCTGCCTGTTCCAATGTTTGACAATGCTTTTGGTGAAGAAATGTTCATTCCTGTTGAAGCCACTGAGTTTAGTTGCTCCACTGAACACCTTCTAAATACGGTATTCAAGAACATGACATTAATCCTCAAAAGATGCTGCAGTACAGTGACATTTTGATTTTATCATACTTATTGATCAAGACTAAAAGACATTCTGCATATTATCCTTATTGCCTTGGGCAGTCCATATCTATAAATAAATAAAACAATGAAGATGCTTACAGAAACAGCATTGAAAAAATTAGCAGCATGTTGCTTTTTGTGGTGTAATGGAATTAACTGTATTCAATAAGAGAAATATTGTTGAGAGTTCAAGTGAGATACAATATGGTCTGGGCTTTTTGGCCTGGACTGTTTTCTTTTAAAAGAATTGCATTTGCCTCCCAGAGCCAGTAAGGAATAGGATTGTGGAAGAGAGTGGTTCAATTTCATCAGAAAAATTGCCAAGGAATAAAAACAGTCATTACATTAATCCTCATTTCCAGACAAATTCTATTTCATGTCAGCAGTTGGCAAAAGGAGTGGGCAAAAGGTGACCACAGGGTAATACGCCCTTTCCATGCCCTTAAGCCTCTTGAAAAGTCTACTATCCTTGTCTCTGCAAGTTACACATTTAACCCTTCAGGTGATGTACAGGAGTTATACTCTTTTTCAAATAAGGAGAAAACCATGATTTCCCCATCTATAAGCTGCCTTGGTACCCTGTTAGCATCCTGATGGTCATTTGTGCCAATGATTGCTCTCAGCCTTACTTTTGACTTGCAGGTAACACTCTCAGTCTCTAAACAAGAATTAATTCTCCTTTTTCTTAGTGGGAAGATTTCTGACAGCCATCTAAAAGCAAGGCCCCTTATCCAAACTGGTGGCCCAGGTGTATGTAAGAGGTTTCATCCCACCGCAGCCTAAATCTCTAAACTGTCTCAACTCTAGAGAAGCTTTCCTCTTTATACTGACTATAGAGCAGGGTAGATAACTCACTTAAAACAGGCCTGCAGTTCTTAAACAGTTAATGTTACAGGAATCCTACCTCCCCGATTTGTGTGGTTTTCAAACATCATCTAGCCACTCTACCTCTATTGTGTCTTCAGTGTCCTGACCACTATACACTGGGAGCAGGTTGTACCTATGTTTTATGTTTTTGTAAGATGATGCCATAGCACTGCAGACCAGTGTGGCAGCAGTAGCATTGCCTATTGAAGCATACTTGAAGTGGTCCTCAGGTAATTTACAAGTCCCTGTTCTTCTTTGTCTATTTTTCTAAAAACTTTTCATCAGAGTCACTCTAACACCTTCACTAATGTTATCTGAGGTGTTGAGGTTACTTCTGACCCAATTTAGTAAAGGAGCATAAAGCCAACAAATTTTTCAAAAAGCTGAGCCGAGCCTATTTTCACGCACATCATATCTATAAAATCTCTACTAAAAACAGAGCACTCACTGACTTGAAAGCTCTCTGATTCTTAAACAATATCCCAATCCAAACAAACTGATCTTTAAATTGGACCTTGTAATTCTTCTGGCAACATCAGTCCTACTGTTGAGGTACATCTGTTGGGCATGGAGTCAGATTACCATTTCTGAGCATGAGTATTTCAGTAAGTTTGAAGACAAAGTCTGTAAACTCTGGTGAAATTTAAAGCTGGACACTGAATGTGCTCTTTTCAGCCTCTGCCAAACTCCAGCTCACTGCAGGATAAACATGTATGTAACATTCAAGCTGCAGGATATCTTTGAAGGGACATTTCAGCATAGTCCTTACACCATAGTAGTGCTGTAACACACCTTACAGTCACATCTAAACTACATCAATCTTGCACAGAATTTAGCACAAGTGAACTAAGACTGCAGAGGGAATGAGCTAATGACCTAGTTGTCTAGACCCTCCCCAGAGACAATAGAGGGAAACAGGCACTGCCCAGCATAGCACATCATCTGGGATGGGATGGGAGGAATCACCTTCTAGAAGTGCCCATTCACTCTTTCCTATGCATGGATTGAAGACAACTAGTTTGGGAGACACCTCTGACTTCTAGATGGCTGAAGTCTGTCAAGATGAAACCCATCCATCCCTGGACAGGAGAAGCTCACATTCCTGTGTTTTCAGCCAGCTTGTTTGTCTTTGCCCTGAAATGAACTCACATTAATCTCAGAGTTCATGGCTGAGAAGTAGTTTGTGAATCTGCTTTTTATCTATATCACCTTTCAGCTCTCATTTACCAGCTTCCAGCTCAACCCAGGTCCCTGGTCATGACCATGTGCATAAGCATGCTACCAGTCATGTAGACACAGCCTTTGGCATCTTGCTAAAGAAAGGGCAATACAAACTTTATATTCCTGAATTGGCCTTGTTTCATTATAAGAATATCTCAAATGGTACTTATTTTCTTGGGTTTTTCTTCCCAAGAGACTATTCTCTCTGGGTTTATTTATTCATTAAAAAAAAAAAGAAAAGAAAAAAAAAAGAGGAAAAAACCCCATAATCACAGAACATGAGGAAGAGTGTCTAATTTGGTGAAGACTATCTAAGTGCTAAACTGAAGTACCCCTGGAGTGATAACATTTACTAAACTCTATATTCAGGGCAACATCCCAAGCTCTGCCTTCTCTGGAACGTGTTCATCCTGGCTAATAACAAATAGAGAAGGCTCCAGCAAGACCTTATTGCAGCCTGCGAGTATGTGAAGAGCACCTGAAAGAAAGCTGGATAGAGACTGTTTGCAAGGGTATGGAATGATAGGACAATAGGACAAGGGGCAATGGATTTAAATTGAAAGAGAGTAGGTTTAGATTACGTATTAGGAAGTAATTCTTCCCTGTGAGGGTGGTGAGGCCCTGGCACAGGTTGCCCAGAGAAGCTGTGGCTGCCCCAACCCTGGCAGCCAGGCTGGGTGGGGCTTTGGGCAACCTGGACTAGTGGAGGGTGTCCAGGTCCATGGCAGGGTGGTTGGAACTAGATGGTCTTTGAGGTCCCTTTCAATCCAAACCAGTGTGAGATTCTATGATAAATGTGGCCACTGTGTAGGACCCCATGAAGTGGCTTGGTTGTGCTGTGTGTGGGTTGAATCTGTGAGCAGACTTTTTGAGGAAGCTCTTAAGGGTTTTTACCACCCTCTGGGGAAGCATCTCACACAGCAGCTTTTGGAGTAAGACAGAGAGGAGTAGGAGGGAGAGGAGAAAAGCAAGACACCCTGAGTCATGGCAGTACCTCTAGACACTGCCAGCCTAGGGTGAGAATGGGTCTGGGATCCTTGCAATCCAGCTCTGTTGCCTAAAATGCCTGGTCCTGGGGACCAAGGGGAGCATTCTCTACCCCAAGTGATAATTACAGTCTTTGCTTTGTATTTTAATTCACTCTGTTCTGAAGAAGTGAAAGACAAGATGGGAAATTAAACCTGGAGTTGCTTATTTGTTTTTTACTTCTTTTCAGTTTGTTCCCTAAAGCCTAAGGGCAAATTAATACCGGGGGCTTGGATCACCAGGCTTTTACTATTATATTTTTTTCATCAGAGTAGATGTCAAAGTGTTAACAATATCCCTTCTAAGGTTTGAAAAATAGTTTTTTCTGCAATTAAGGAAGCATTTGTTAGGTGGGTTTTTTTTTCATTTTACCTACAAAATTGGCAATGGAATTAAAAAATGGTCTGTGCTTTTCTTTCCTTTGAGAGACCTTGGCTAAGTACTGCTTCAGATAGTGGCAAAACATACAAGTAACTTGCTAAAGGGACTATCCCAGTGCTTAATTTACTGCAGAACAAACAAATGTAACATAAGCAAACAGGTGAACTCCTGAAAAGGGGATGGGCAGGGCAAAGACCCAATTTTTTTCTCAGTGGTTTCTCTGGTTCAAAAGGCTTAATTTCTCAGCAAAAAAACTAGCAGTGCACGGCCAGGCAGTAGCAACGAGGCATGTTAACTAAATAAGCAATTTTAAACCATTCAATCAAGCTAGCCAAGGGCAGCGGATGAAAAAGGTATTTTTAACAGCTCTTCCATGCACTCAAAGTGTGTCTTTTCATTCCTCTGGTCTGCAGATTCCAGGACACGTCTTTGCATGTCACTGAAATCTAGATGAAATCTCAAAGACTGAAATCCTCTGCTGGGGGCTTAGGTGGAACTTGAGTGGTCATAAACCTTGAATGGGCTGCTACACCAAAGGAATTTCATTCAGAGAGTCCCTTTGCCATTTTACTAAGTATACTTTATTTACATTTTGTAACTATATCTTCTGCCTGCACTACCAAAACCTCTTAGCAACTTTTCAGCAATGAATCTTCTGTATAATGTGCTTTTTAAGGCTTCCTGAGATGAACTCTTCCCACTGTATATATTAGAGAACTAATATTGCAGTAAAACTCTCTTTTGACTGCGTGTTTTTTGAGGGGCAGAGTTCATTCTTCCCATACCTCTCAGTGGTACACATCTCAGAATCATCCATCATATGCAGATCAGCAAGGTCATCATCAGAACGAAGAAATAAGAGCTTTAAATTGCAGTCCTACCACCTGAGAAATACCCGGGCTTTAAGACTTAGCAGGCTGTTTGCATTCCTGTCGTGTAACCTCACACATCCATTTAAGGTTAATGTTTTGTCTGAAATATGGCATTCTGTGGGATTAACTATATGGATCACAGCGTGGCTGATGTATGGATGAAGTGGCATTTTCTTTGTACCTTTTATGTTAGAGGAATGCTCTGATGCTGGAATTTTACCATCTGAACCATATTCTGTTGACAGTTCAAATGAGAAATACTCGTGTCCTCTAAGAAGCAAGTTAAATTGTTGGTAGAGGAAGGTACAAGCGTATGCCATGTTGTTCTCGAATGCAGGTAGCCCTGGTTGGGCTGGCTGCATTTCTCCAGCGTGATCAGACCACACTTGCTAGCCAGACAAATGTCAAGAAGAAATAAACTAATTTTGTAATCTGATCAAAAGGCAACTATCTCTATGCCATGTTAAAGTTCCATAAATTATACCTTTTGTATAACTTAAAAATTGCTACCTTTGGAGTCTTCTATATGAGAAGTATATTAAGATATCATTTATAGGTATTTCAGATTAAATTAATAAAAAATATGAATCCATGCACATGAATAAAAGAAATTAAAAGAAGGGCTTCTGGAAATCTACAAGAAATGGGGTTCTTGCTCTGAATTAATTTTTTTTTTATTCTAGAGGAGGTTTCCAAACACTACCACAGCCAAGAGGCTCAGCAATAGCCATAGTTAAGCCCACTTGAGTAGAGGACTATGCCATGTTTAAGTAGGTTTGAATACATTCTGCCCAGCTCTGCTCCTGGCATCTGGTGCCTGAAAGATGTTAATACTGGTCCTTTTCAAGGTTTCTTCTTCATTCTTGATTTCCATACTTTTAAGGTCTTTGTCACTGTCTGCCTTTTCCAGATGCAAGCCAAAGGATCTCTTGACTTAGGAACAAGAGAATAGAAACCTGTAATTGCTTTTACTGCAAAGTATTTTCTTTATCTATAGCAAGGAGCAGGCAATATAAAACTATATCAGCAAATCTGGTCCAAACTGAGTCTAACTTTTCCTTCACTTCATGATATTTAGATATATCTAATATCTTGGTCCATCTAATTTAGATGTTTAGAAAGCCAACCGCATCCTAGGCTGCATCAAAAGTGTGGCCAGAGATCAAGAGAGATGATTCTGCCCCTCTTTTCTGCTCTGGTGAGACCTCACCTGGAATACTGCGTCCAGCTTTGGAGCCCTCAAGACAAGAAGGACATGGACCTGTTAGAATACATCCAGAGGAGTACCACAAAAATGATCAAAGGGCTGGAGCTCCTCCCATATGAAAACAGGCTGAGAGAGTTGAGCTTGTTCAGCCTGGAGAAGAGAAGGCACCTGGAAGGCCTTATAGCAACCTTCTAGTACCTTAAAGGTGCCTATAAGAAAGCTGGGGAAGAACAGTTCATGAGGGCATGTAGCAGTAGGACAAGGGTTAATGGTTTTAAACTAGAATAGGGGACATTTAACTTGGATATTAGGAAAAAAATCTTCAATGTGAGGGTGGTGGATCACTGGAACAGGTTGCCAGGAGAAGTAGTGGAGGCCCCATCCCTGGAGATATTCAAGGTCAGGCTTGATGGGTCTCTGAGCGAACTGATTTAGTGAAGATGTCCCTGCTTACTGCAGGGGAGTTGGACTAGATGACCTTTAAAGGTCCCCTCCAACACAACACATTCTATGACTCTATGTTTCTACTTTAACTCCATATTTATTTTTAAAAACTTAACCACAGGATGTATCTGTAATATTTACTCCTCATCCTTTTTCTTGCCTTCATCTCCCAAAACCTCCATTCACTCCCCGTGTATTTCAGGATCTTGCTCTAACCTTCTGCACTTCTTAAAGGGGGTTGAAATTAATCCACTTTATATTGCATGCTTTGACACTTGGGTGCTACAATAGAAGATGGAAAGTAGGCAATGCATATTCATAACTCCTGAAACAAAAGACAGTGGTAAAATACATTAGAATTGTAAAATGTGGCAAGAAAACCACATTCCTCAGGGAAAACAAACTATTATTTTTACCTTTGTGTGGAAGAAGGTGATGCAGCAGTCATCTAACACTTTAATAAGATTAAAACCTGCTGATGTTAGTCTTTGGCAGCATTCTGAAGGTGAAAAAGGCACACGCCAGTCATATGAGGAATACAGAAAAGTGGCAATAAAAATATCTGCATAGTTGCTACCCAAGCTTTCAAGCTTACTGGCAAAACACTGAAGTTTTTATACTAGGTATCTCTTGAGATATACTCTGCTCAGTTATACCCACTTGAATCCTGCCATTGACATCGCTGCTAATCATTTGCACTCCTGTAAGCCAAACTGCAACCCATAAATGTGTACTCACAGCTCTACCAAAATAAGAACTAGTAAATTTTCCCTGAAAATATAAAGAAGCCAAAAGACATTGTTCAAACTTTTGGAGTATAACCAGCCATGAGAAAGTTTCTTAAGATTTTGTTCTGACTTTTATGTTAGGCCACACAGAAATAAATTTTAAAGATGGATTTGGTTAAAGTAATCATATTGCAAAAGCAGAATAAAAGAAAACATGTCTGTGAAATACTGGTTTTGTTGTGCTACATTTTTAATATCTAAAAATAAAGCTGTGTATTCAGTTTTGGTGATAACATTGACTCACCTACCACGCAGCAAACAGAAGATTTCTCTATTGTGTTTGTTTTGCAGAAGTAACTAGCAAAACAAGAAGTCCTTTCAGTGGCAAAAGCACTTTATAATCGCAGAAGGGCTGTAATTTTTTGGATTGGGGACGTAAAACAGAACTTATGATTATCGTGTTCATACTCATAAATGTAAGTACCCTGGAGTGTAAGACTTGAAAAGCTTTACATATAAACTGTCTCATATGGCGTCGCATGTGTTGCCTCATTTGGTATAAATAGCTTCTGCTTTCCCTTGGGTTGTTCTTTCCTCTACTTGGCTTCACCCCTTCTGAGGTCAGAAATGTATTGTGCTGATCTCCACGTTATGAGGGAGGTCAGCCGTGGCCATTTGGAGATGCTGAAGTTGGTTCTGTGCATGAATCATGCAGTAAGGAAGACTGTCTGTCCCTCAGCTTTTACTCAAAATTCCCACCGACCTCAGTGAAGCTTTTTTGTTAACAGAAGGCACCTCAGAAAAAGGCAAGTGGAGTAGACCTGTTCCTTCTTTTGAGATTACATCTCCTTAAACCAGTGAGGTATGGTCCAGCAGTGTCTGGTGATAAGCTTTAAGTTTACAGCCCTACTCCTTCAAGCATTTCTGAGTAATAGTATTTTTTTTAATTTCTCCTGATTTCCTGTGAGAACCACAGAATCAAATGAACTCAGTAATAGAATAAAAGATCATCAGAGTCCTTTAACCCCTTCTAGGTCAAGCCTTTTGTAAACAAGGAACAAAATGGCCAGCCAGCCATAAATAAATCAGAGTTGCATGACTGTAACTGTATAGCATTTGTCCTGTGATGTGGGAAGACACGTGGGAAGGCCAAGTACACTGAAAGCATAGCAAAGGTTTGGTGGTACACTTAACCTGAGACAAGGATAACTGGATTCAATTACCGGCTTTGCCATGGGCTTTTTCTGTGACATCAGATAAATGAGCCAATTTTCCTGTTCTCTGGATCCTAGGAATCATATCAGCATAATTCATGAGGAGATTCATAAGGAGAAGGGGTGAGCCCAATACAGGCTTTGGCATCTTGTCACCCTGAAGCTGACACACCCTGCAAGTTACATGGCCCTGCTTTGTTCCTTCTGTCTTTGTCTTATCTTCCCAGAAGCAGGTCCATCTGGGCAGGGGTCAGCCCATTCCTACAAGCAATGCTGAGGCAAAATCTTGCAGGCACCATCATACTGTGACAAATGAGGAGGACCTTCACAGGGACCAGTCTGAAGGCTACATCTTAACATGTCTATCCTGCTCCTCTAGGCACACACAAGGGTCATGTTTGAGTTTAGTGATGTACCAAATCACTGAGCAAATGTATATGCTCAGGGTAGCTATAGCAGTGTCCTCTACATAGAGCAGTTCAGTGAAATACGTTATTCAGAGGCAGGTTTGGCTTGTGTCACTACAGGAGCACTATCATGTCAGTGGCATTAGTCATTAGCAACAGGCAGGCAGCTCCCTTCCCCCAGTTCAGCGTTCCAGCACAGAAAATAGGTGTAGGGGTGAAATGGGCAGTAGAATCATAAAGTGACAGCAGCTACCCCAAGCTTAAAGGTCTGAAGAAGTCAAAACATGTTCCTTATGAAAACTGCAGCCCTGAGTGCTCAGAGGAGGAGAATGCATGTACAGCCTCAACACAGAGGATGGGGCTTGCCTTGCAGCCTACGCAGCACCTGCAAATATGTGGGAGTGAAATTCATTTGTTGAACACCACATTCATCTCACTTACTTGGTTGGAAAACCAGCCTTCAGACTAATCCTCTTGAGAGACTAGTTACAAGGGAAGTTTCAGCTTGTAATGTTGTCATTTTGGTTATGCACATGAAGACAAAAAAAAGGAACAGCTGGATTTGAAGTGTTCAGCACCTGCAGCTCCTATTGACTTCATGGGGATTTCTGACTGCTTGACACTTCTGAAAATGAGACTAATCATTTCACAGCAGAAAAAGGATTCTTCTTTCTCCATGTAACACAGAATGTGTGGATAAATTCTAATGCAAACTCAGAGGGGAAAAAAAGAAAACCTTTAGGATTGAAGCCATGCAGAGAATTTTCAACCAAAAAGTGTAGTCACCAGCATAGAGAGATACAAGTATTAGTACAAGTCTCTACTTAGGCTGCATATGGTGTTCCTTGCAATACAAAAGTAGAAATTATGTGAGCATCCCACTATTATTATAAGAAGTTATTGTAGCTATAGTAAGTGATTACAACGCTAAGTAAGCAGAGTGTTAAAGACTCATTTTAACTTCTCTTCCTCACTAGTCTCCCCAGGACTTTTTGTTTTGTTATTTTCAAGTAAGTACAAACTGTTTTTTGCCTTTTACAGGCTCTAATGCTCAACTCCATTTTTATATCCCGCAAAAACAGTAACTTCTGATTTAAATGGCTCTGAGCAGGCATTCATAATTGAATTCCACTACAATTTTTGAATAAAACCACAGATAGGCTGTTTGTTTTTTCAAGCTAAAATTAGTTATAGCCATCAATACAAATGGTCTGCATACCTGCAGATTTGTGTGGTAGGCTGCCCACAGCATCCAAATGGTGCCAGATACCAACTTAAACTAGCAATTTGGAAGAATTTCAACACTGTCCTTCCCGATTTCCCTGTCTAGGGGCTTTCTGAGTAATTAAAGATTGCTCGTCTCTTGCTAGAGGCCATCAGTGCATTAGCAAGTATCAACATAGACCTTTGGGAAAGGGTGGCTGCCTTTTTTTAGTGCCTGTATTCCATGAGCTGTGAAAGGTGACAGGGCTCATGCCAGCCAAAAAGCAGCAGTGGCCACACACCTTGCCATTAATAAGGTTTTGCTTCAGGGGATGACCTCAAGCAAACTGGAAAAATGCCACAGGAAGCTATTGCAAGATTCTCGGGGCACAGAATGGATTGAGAGCTGTTGGGGGATGAAAAATTCTACACAACCTGCCAATGTGCTGATGCAGCCAACTGTATCCTGGGATGCACCTACAGAAGGGTGACAAGGAGGTGATCCTGTCCCTCTACTCTGCTCTGGTGAGACCCCACCTGGAGTACTGCATCCAGCTCTGGGGTCCCCAGGACAAGACAAACATGGAGCTGTTGGGTTGAGTCCACAGGAGGGACACGAACATGATCAGAGGGCTGAGCACCTATCCTATCAGCCTAGAGAAGAGAAGGCTCAGGGGAGACGTTAGAGTAGCCTTCCAGTTCCTGAAGGGGCCTACACAAAAGCTGAAGAGGGGCTGTTTAGAATGGCATGGAGTGACAGGACAAAGGCTAATGGGTCTGAACTGAAATAGGGGAGATTTTGTTTAGGTATTAGGATAAAAATTCTTTACTATGAGGGTGGTGATACACTGAACAAGTTGTCCAGAGAAGCTGTGGACACTCCATCTCTGACAGTGATCAAGGACAGGTTGGATGGGCTTTGGGCGATCTGGTCTAGTAGAGGGTGTCTCTGTCCATGGCAGGGGGTTGGAACTGGATGATCTTTGAGAGCCCATCTAATCCAAACCAGTCTGTTATTCTATGTGTACAAGTTTTATTGGAAATGGTTCCTTCAGAAAACAGTTTTCTGCACTTTCAAAATGGAAGGACATCACAAACCAAGGATTTTCAGGTCTGGCACTGGTCCATATTTATATGACAGATGTGGGTGACTCAGTATAATGTATGTTTGCAAATTATATCAAACTGACAGAGGGTGCACACTTTTTCAATAAGCATTTAACAGTATCTTGAAAAATAAGGAAAAATAATATCAGAAGAGTACAATGCAGTTCAAGATTGTGCGGAGTTATAGAGTTAGGGAAACAGTAAATCCCTTGAGTATGAGTCTGATGGGCAGTGGCAGTTTAGCCAAAAGTTCCTCAGAAGGATTTCTGCAGCCTACAGTAGATCACAATGTAAGCACTTGTGAACAGTATGTTGATGTAAAAAAAACTAAATACAACTAAGCGTTTTATTAAACTACCTTCGTTTTCCTGCAGTCATCAGGAAAATAAAATAAATGGGAGTATTCTGTATAGTTCTCAGTCATAAAATTCAAGGAACACATGGAGCAATAGAAAGACCTTAAAGGAAAGCAACAAGAATTCCCAGAGGCATGCAGTCTTGAGGAAACGTTGAAGGAAATTGGGTTGTATAGGGAGAAATCTGAAGGTCCGTCTAATAACCATCCTCAAAAAAAATCTTAAAAGTAAATAGGTAATTGCAAAGAATCAAATAGATTGATTTCCTTGTCCAATAAAAGCCAATGAATGTTAGATAAAAGCCTGGGGAGATCTTTCTAGTGAGAAAGTTGCTGTCCTGGACACAAGTGTGGTATCTCCACTACTGAGAGGACTGGGAGTAGATTGGACAGGCATTTTCTAGGAGTAAGGCAGATCCTGCCCTTGGGTGAGGGACAGAGCTCTCTATTGTGTTCTCCATCATTTCTGTTGATTCTCAAGGCATTCCCAGATAGCTGGCAGCGCACAGGGAGCAGTCAGAAACTTAGCTTCCAAAGTCTGGATTTGTATATTGCCCTCTAAAACCTGTCAGCAAACCCTATAATTGCACTCTACTGCAAGTTTACAGACTGCTTGGTTTTCCACCTGCTAGTGTGAACTTCATTCACTGAGATTTCTCAATGCAGTTATAGCCCAAACATCTCTGAAAATTATATCTATGTTTGACTCTAAATATCAAAAATAAAATAAATCCACGTTTGGATGGATTAGGCTAACATCTTTGGCTTCCTTCAGCATTAGATAACTTTATCAATATGATTTTATGTATTTTTTTACCATAATTAAAACCACAATTCCTTGAACTGATGTATGTGTGGTTACCCTAATAGACAGTTCATAATTTCTTATAAGAAGTTTAGGTAGGAAAAATTTTGGTTCTTCCAGGAACTCAAGTGCCTTCGGACTGGAATGCAACAATAATACACCACAGAAAAGAGAGAAAAGCTGCAATATTAACCATACAGGGAGGACATAACTTAGACTGTCATTGCCACTTCTGCTGTGAAACTAACTGGCATGAAAATCCTTCTACATCAAGGACACTAGGGCCAGGGTGAAACTAGGTGCAGAAAGGAGAGTAGGGAGACAACATTGTCAGTGGAAAGGCAAGTGCAGATGAAAAATTAAATTAGACATGTTTTCTTTTAAAAAATGCCACCTTGTTTGTAAAGAGCCTAAGAGTGAACATTAGTGCCTATGGCCCTGAAATTGGAAGGATGAGAATATGAGGAAGGGAACAGAGCTGGGGAAGCAGGAGAAAGTCCTCAACCTTTATGGGAGAGGGACAATCACATCTGTGGCTAGGGGAAGCACACACACCGCCCAAGGGGTGATGGTAGTGTCTAGCTTCCATCACTATCATTAGGCAACCTTACCAGGCCTGGACAGTTGGGAGTGCAAACTAAAATCAATTCATCAACATCATTGTTTCTGGTATCTAAATTAGTACAAATGGGTAATTTTGTTTCCAGACAGGAAAGAACAGATAACTGAGAAAGCAGTAGTAAGCTTTCATGAAAATGTCCTCATACAAGCTGAGAAATACTTGCAAATTACACACCATATCCATTGGCTGATGGTTGCCCTGATGAGAATAGTCTCAATTCTCTTATCAGTCAGTAAAAATAGCCATTTCTTATCCTAAACTGATATAACGATGGGACCACGGGAGCACTGACATCAGAAAATTCTGTCATGCATGTAATTTTCCTTGAATTTCTTGTGAGAATATAGCTAAATCCCCGTAGAGGTATACTCAATGGATTCTTATCCATTTGGACTTTTGCAGTAAAGAAGGACTTGTTAACATGACATGCATCTTCTGCCCAGGGCAAGTGAATGCAACTATTTCTACTTTAAGTCATTGGCAGCTCCCAGCACAGCAAACCATTTACTATGAGCTTTGACTGATTTTGGGAAGGAGTCTTGGGAACATTTTCCTGTAAACTCCTCAGAAGGCATTAAACAATGTAACACCCAGAAGCACATCCCATAGGTCCCTCTCGGTGCCCGATCAGCAAATGTACAACCCAGGATCAGCAGGCACATTCATGGTGCAAATGGGACCAGTGGGTATCCAACACCCCAATGAGCTGTGTCCCACTAGGGAGGGGGCCCAAGCTTTCCACCCCCTCAGTCCCCTTAGCAAATACACTTTTGGTAGCAACTGACCACTTCAGCTACCTGACAACAACCTGGAGTGTCACAGTGAAGTCAGGCAGCTACATGTGGGACCCTTTTGTTTGAGGCATCTCAGTCCCCCTCTTGAAAGCCTATACCTCCGTGGACTGGAAACAAAGGACATGAGTTCTTTAGTACCCAACTGTGGCTTGTCAGGTGCAGGGCAACAGTTTATGGTTTTAGCTCTGGTGGTCCCTATAAGCCTTGTGCATCAGAAGAGGCAAAAACCTGTATTAGTGGGCAACCTGGTCTAGTGGAGACTGCCTCTGCAGGGGCATTGGAACTAGGTGGTCTATGAGGTCCCTTCCAACTGAAAATGTCCTAGGATTCTATGATTATAGGTGTTTTTCCACTCTGGCTAATGAAAGAAGACTCCCCATAGCTTCACTGTATGCTCAAATGCATTTAGAAAGCCCAGAAATCTCTAAAATTCCCTATAGACTAAGGACCTTCCTTCAGTACTTTATAGTAGCGTTAAGTGAATTTTCTTGGTAGTTACATTAATGAGGTTGATATATCATGCTATTTTGTATATTGTCTCATAAATGCTTGGTCAAATAATGCACAAATCAATTAGCCAGAATCATTATGAAGATCATAACATGTTTACTTACCTCTTTCTGCACATCTATAACGTTAATTACCCACAACTACTGAAGTTCCTCATGTTTTTTTTCATGACACTTTGATGACACAGAGGGAAATGGCCAGCCCCTTTTCAGTGGTCTGTGGAGACAGGACAAGGGGCAATGGCTCCAAGTTGGAGCCCAGGAAATTCCACACCAACATGCGGAAGAACTTTTACACAGTGAGGGTGACAGAGCCCTGGGACAGGCTGGCCAGGGAGGTGGTGGAGTCTCCATCTCTGGAGATATTCAAGACCTGTCTGGACACCTACCTGTGAGACTTGTCCTATGGAACCTGCTTTGGCAGGGGGTTTGGACTTGATGATCTCTGGAGAACCCTTCCAACCACTTCAGTTCTGTGAATCTGAGACGACAAAGCTGTGTAAGTTGCATGAGCTGTTCAGCTACAGGACATGTTTTGACAGCACACCACTTGTGCTGCAGTTTGAAATGTTCCTGTGCCTCTGTCTGCAGAAGAGAATCATTTGATACGGTTAATCCATACTCAGCTATCCAATGTTGGGTACATTAGTACTGGGTGACAAATAATGTCTGAATAGTCTATTAACACAAGCCATTAATAACTAATTGGAAACCAGAATCAGACTGTAAATGATTCATATGTAGAAATAAGGCCTATATTTGAAGTTGGTGACATTCAAAACAGGTAATGTGCCTGGACACAGCCACTTTCCACAGACTCTGGATTCCCATTGATTCATAGCTCAGTGTCATTTTTTTTCCATTTTTTTACAAGAACCACAAGAAAAGGGTGTTTGTGTGAGATAAGGCACCAAATGGCTGAAATCTAAATGGTTCTCTGTCCTGTAGTGAACAATTAGTGGTGGCTAATTTTCAAAGGCTGTAAACAAAACATTCCATATTGCATGAACTGCTCAGCAAATTGCAATTTATGCACCAAAAAAACCCCCAAAAAGTTGCTGCTGCTTTTAGATCAGTTTTTTACAGAGCCCTCCAGTAGCTCTCCCCTTCCCTTTCAGATGCAAAGCATGTAATTCCTGAACATCAGCTAAGACACCAAGAGACGTTTCCCTACCATAAATTCCCAAAGTGCTACATAGGGAAACTATTTATACCTGAATATACAAACCTGGCAAACCTGGGAGCAGATTGTGACCTCAGACTCCAGGAAGCTTCATGTTGTAATAACTTAATGTGATGGGATAGTGCAGAAAATTAATGAGCACGGGAACCCCCATTTAATCCTGTATTGAGTTAGTGGCCTGTCTTGCCATGTGTCTGACCCAGTGGCCACAGTCTGAAAAGATCTGATCAAATTTTAAGACTCTAAAGCAATCCAGAGACCACAGTAATAGGGAAAGATAGATGCCAAAGTTCTAGAATTATTTTTACAAGTATACAGAGATGATTATTGCTTACTAG
Organism: Laterallus jamaicensis coturniculus; assembly: GCA_022605575.1. Classification (NCBI taxonomy): domain Eukaryota; kingdom Metazoa; phylum Chordata; class Aves; order Gruiformes; family Rallidae; genus Laterallus; species Laterallus jamaicensis. Next base: position 13,509,406 of record JAKCOX010000012.1, read on the forward strand.
AGCCTACAGGCTTTTTCCACAAGTGGACCTTTGGCTGAGCAAATTAATTCCAAAGCCCAAAATTGCAGCAAACAATTAAACAAACCAGTGTGATGTTACTTTGTGATTAGCATTGGCATTAGGGTCGTCACTGATAAATCCACCTTATACATGCTGAAAACCTCTTAAAGAAATATCAACTTGATTATTTGGAAATATTTTCATAAAAATTAACATTACTACAGGGAAAATTGTTTTGTTAATTTATTCCAACTTGTAAAATCCTTCAGATATTAACATGTAAATATTTGCCTAGCCAGAAGTGCTTTTCCTAAGACTCTCTTCAGATTAAAAAAAATATTATACAACTATCATTTCTTACATAAAACTAGAAAGCACACTGGAACAGTGAGCAAACTGCTGTCAGTTACCCCAGTGCAGCCCACGAGGTTTAGCATAAAAACTTTAGACAGGATCTGGCAGAAGATATTTCATTGCATTTGTGTGACATTCTTTATCTGGTTTTCATACATTCCAGTTGCATGTAAATATATCCATGTAGAGCTGATGCTGCACTACAGGTAAATGTTTGAGACTCGGCAAAGATTAAAGGGATCCTGTTAAACTCACTCTTGCTTTTACCTGGAATATTTCCTGAATTATTTTTTTTTTTTAGCTTTTATGTATTTTTTTCAATAATTTAAGAACAAAACCAATCGAAATGGCTCTTTTTCTGACAGTTCCTTACTATTCCAATGCTAGAGGAGAACAACATATTATAGGAGCCAAGTTGCCTTGACATTGTGATACTAAGTCTCTTAAAATAAAGGAGAAATGAATAAAATAACCCCTTGAACCTCATTTCAATTCAAAAGAGAAAAAAAAATCCCAAGCTTGTTAACATAAATAGTATGTGCAAATATGCATAAGGCAACAGCCCCTTGGTAACATTTTTTCCCACAGAAGGGAATTCCAGCAAAATTGTAGGCTATGTGCAGATAGTTTATTTTCTAAACAAAAATTGCATTATGCCAAAAGACATATACATTTCAACTACTATTAGAGCGTAATTAAATTATGTTAGTTATCTTTGTTTGTAATACAAGGAACAAGATTTCTGTTGAAAGCACAAGGCGCTCCTAAGTTAATATCCTTTCATCTCCCTAAGTGTCACACTGTAGGTGGTCTGCAGTGCTTTCTTTATACAGAAACTTTTCACAGGATTTGCTTGATTCAATGCTACTTTTTAGCTTTTAGGTCAAGTGAAGAAAATAGCAGAAAAGCCACAAGAGGACAAATTCGCCTTTCACTTAGAGCATGTAAATCCTGTTGAATGGAGAAAGCAGGACAAAGACTGAATGCGCTGCCTTTGACATAAGGAGAAATACAAATATTTCATGAACGGGGCAACAAATGTCTTTGAAATTTGCAACAAAGTAACAATTTCAGCAAAACTACAGATCCTATTATTTCCTATTCATTGAAAACATATGCTGATGCTGTTGCACATCAGAAACAATCAGAAGTCATTTTATTTCTTATTTCAAAGACTAAAACAGTAGCTTACTTTTTAATACATAATCAATTGTTACAAAACATCTGGTGAGCTGTACCATTCATAGTTTATAGACAAATTCTTTCTTTAAAGGCAAATTGGAAAATTTTATGCTTTCTTTTCCCTATAAATGTAGTATTTCCTCAGCCCCTGTGGAACTCCTTTGCCTTCCTTACTCACTGTTTCCATGCCGCCGGTGGATAGTATGTATGTGTCTCTAAAAAGGAAAAAAAAAAAAAAAAGGCCCCAGATTTTCTAGGACTAAGTCCTCCTCTCCCCCTCTTCACTTCCCACCTCCCTCTTTTCCTTGCACCTCTCCATGTCACATTTTCTCCCTCAGTTCATTGCCCAGCATGCCACGCAGCAGCCTCACCAGTTTGTACTGCACTGGCATTATCACAGTCTTCCGTGCGTAAAGAAAAAAAATAATGCCACACCAAATGCTTTTCAAAAATGTGAAACCACTTTTCTTTAAGAAGGGGTCACCAAGTTTTATATACTCTGAGGTCATAAAAGCTAAGACATGTTACCCAGATCTCCCTTGCTGTATTAAATCTTAGAAAGCTTTCTGCAATATTGCATTCGCCTCATAAATCTGGTAATAGACCCAAGAATTCTCATATCAGATGACCCTACTGCAATTTCAAAACTCACCTGCTGACTCATTGACATACAGAATTCGAGTTTCCCAGAGGTTTACGTAATGCATGGAGGCTAGATATGCTGAAGTAGCAGCCTCCAAACACACAGAGCAACCTTTCTGATTGCTAATTAGTCCACTAAACTAGATTATCAAGGAAAAATCCAAGACACCCAGCCTAGCCTTTACAATTGCCAAGGCCGGAAGGGCCAGGAGGTACAACTGGTCAGGTCTCTCCCAAGGAGAGGAGCTGCCATTGCAGGTTACTGCAGCGGTGCAGGGACACCTTGTTGGAAAGCAGCACACAGGGAGAAAGGGGAAGAGAGCACACAGTATACACAGCATCAGGTTGACAGATAACCCAGAAAAAATAAAAAAGTGTGCAGAAAAGCAGACCCACAAAGTGAAAATATGGGCTAGGTAACCCTCCAGTAGCAGAGAGAAAAAAAAAATTCCAAAGAGAGAAAGATGTTAAAAATTGTTGCTAAACAGGAAAGTGCAAATGGCACCAGATCCATGTTTAGTTGTAACATGAGCAACAACCAGAGGATGTGGTTTTAGTAAAGACAGACGTTACGTAGAAGGATGAGGCAATGGTTATCTAAATACAGCAAAAGAACTTACGTTTCCCGAAGGTGCAACATACACCAAGTTGCACCATAACCCAAACCATGAGCAATCAGCTCTTATATGAAAGAGCTCTTCTACTGACAGTTTGCTCTGGGTACCATCTGAAGCAGGTACACACCAAGTCCTATTAATTACAGATGCGGGAAAGTAGCAATGTAATCTCTAATCCACAACATATTACAGCTAATAACAAAACACCTAAATGTGTGGTTTGCAGGAATATGTGTTTGATAGATATGAATGTGAAAACACGGAACATGAAAAATAACAGGAAATTATGTTATAGGTACCATAATATAAGGGACAGATCTTGGAAGAGGCAGCTCAGCAGAGAAGGTAAGTATTCAATGGATGATGCCAAGAAAGGTCAAGTTTTTCATGCCTTTTTGCTTAATGTTTTGCTCTTCCGTTGTCATTGCTAAAATGGAAGTTGACATGACTACAACTGACAAAGGTTTAAAAAATTGGCTTAAAAAAGGAAGGTAACTTTTAATTCAATGGATCCTGTAAAGTCACCAAGAGATGTCTGGAAAACTGGTTCTTACAATTTCTGAGATATTATCAGTTATCTTTGGAAACCTGTAGAGGACTAATGACACTCCAGGTGACTGGAAAAGGGCAAACTGCTTATTTTCCAAACAGATGCACAAGAGAAGCTTGGAAATTGGGCCAGTTCAGTTTTTAAGTCCCCTTAAACTAATGGAGCAAACAATTTCCTAAAAACACACCCAAAAAAAAGGAGAAAAAAAATTTAAAAGTGGTAGCAGCAGACATATATTTGTAAAATTCAAACACTGCAAAACTTAACTAATTTCAGACAAATCTCTTTTGCAAGTGAGGAGAGGAGTGGAGGGGAGGAGACATATAGTAAATGTCACATAGTTAAACATTAGTTAACATACAGCTTGACATTACTAAAGCCTTTGACATGGCCTAACATGACATTCTCATAAGTTAGCTCAGAAATGGTCTACTGAAAGTGCTGTAAGATTAGTGCAAAACCAAATGCAGGACAAAAGACACAGCAGTTTTCAGTGGTCCACTGTCAAAGAAAGGCATATTGCATATGGCCTGTCATGTATTGTGGAAGAATGGTTAGCTGAGAAAGGTCACTAGATGGCTCTTGATTATTATAGTTGCTATTATAGTAGTACGTATTTTATTAGCTTATAGTTGCTATTATAGTAGTATGTATTTTATTAAGCTTATACCCTGCAAAGCAAAGGTACCACTCTTGTTGGATAATGGCTGACAGACAATGGTCATGGAGATGTAGCTGAGCTGCATATGCGTACATGAAGAACTGTGTACGTGCACGCAGGCACGGAGTGCAGAGTGAAACAGGGCAGAAGAAGCGCGGCAGGACCAATCAGCGTCAGGGTCAAGATGACCTTAAACGAAGATAGCCCTCAGAAGAAGCAGCTAAATCCGGGAAGAACTGGTTAAAGGAGCTGTAAGAATGAAAACAAGAGTTGTAAGAATGAAAACAAGAGGCAGGCTTATAATGATGTAACTTGTAACTAATAACCAATGATAGTTTGACTAGTAGGCATATATTAACCACAATGTATAAAAGAAGCTAGCTTAGAGCTAATAAACGAAGCTTGCTGATTGCTCATATTGAGTGTCCTTGTTTCCCTCCGGTTCTGACCATCGGTCCGCGGCTTTGGTCTTCGACATGTATCTCACTGAATGACTTGGAAGGTGGAGAAAATATACGTTGCTATATACGTATATAGAGAAGAACGAGATGAAGACACATTGATATAATAATATATACAATGTGAGTCTGAATTATCTGCTGGTAATAACAGTTGCAAAGAGCTGGAAGCTCAATTAGGGATGGGACAAAAATCCGGAATGATTTTTTCAGAAACCCAATACAGATTGCAAAAGATCAGGATGTGATTAAATAAGGACAATTACAACATTTTATAGGTAGGTAGAAATAACCAATTACATAAGTACAAATAGAGAATGAAAGGAAAGCACGGTTACAGGAAAGCAAAAGCGGACCATGAGTCACCACACTGAATCTCTGCCAATACCCAAACCTCACTCTGGGCATACTGGCAGAAGAAATCACTACGAGACATCTACAGTCATTCTCCCACCTATCCCATGGCTTCCACCTTCCCATGGCATCAGACAGAGTCTGAGTTTGTGTCCAGTTTGGGGCACCACTTTTCAAGGAATACTTGAGCTTTCTGATTATGATCAGAGATCTGTACAAAAAAGTGGAAGATTTAATGCTATTTTATCTGAGGGAGAACACAAGGCATCATACATTTCTACAGATGAAATTCTGGGAAAAAATTATAATGTTGTTGATTGTTAATAACTACAATAGATTACTTTGAAAGGTTGCACTATCCTATCACCGGAGATCCTCAACATGTTTGACAGATATCTGCAAGAAAAATATACACAAATTGGTGCTGACATGGAGCAAGGGAATGGACTAAGTGACTTGTTGAAATCTGTTCCAACCACACTGCCTGTGATTTTGCACCAGGGTTTGACAGTAACTACCTATGTGGAACTTATATCTTCTGCTTTATCTGTGAAGGAGTGTCTGATCTTGCCTGACTGATAATTGTCCCATTCATTGTTTTGTTAAAACCTTGGCAATTTTTTCTCTGGTATGTCCATATACCATGTAGACAACCTTATGGCCTCCCTTGTTCATGGAAAAATAACATCATCTTTACTATCTTTTTCAATCCTTTCCAAAAGAAGCTTGGAAAACAAACTATGTAAACCCAAGCATCCTGTGCAATGCCAATGAACATATATATGGCTCTCAGCCTTCAGGAAGGAAGGCAGACCGTTCTCAGATGTACCGTGACAGTAATTGATGGGTCCATGGTCAGTGACTGATGCTGTCGCATTTCCCTCTCACCTTCTCCTTGCTGGTATTTGTCCACCAGCTCCATTCCTGTCCAACATGCAATGAGTTCTCTGGGGTGAAGCTGCCTATTCTTTTTGTTCACATAGGTCCTGGCAGGATGACTCCTGAGGCACTACAAATAATTCATTATTGTTGATTCTAGTATTAATATTATCTGTTTACTCACATGTAGCAATTATATATATTCTTTTCAGTTTGTACAAAACATACATTGAGAGAAAGAGATTATATTTAATCTTTTGTAAATAACCTATTTGCAAGATTATTTCAGATTTTCAGATATGAAATTTTGTCTTCCTTCTACATAAAGTACAACATTGATTTGAAGAGAGGACAAGGCTTAGGTTATTTGCTGTCTTTCTTAAGTCTTCAGTGAACTCTTCTAGGGAAATATTACTCTACTAGTTACTCTTACAGCAGACAGATATTAATTCTTATCTTGCATCCACCTGCTTATCTACCACATTACAGAGGGGTCCTGCCCACATTTAATCTACTGGTTAAATGCCAGTTTAATTCTTCTATGCTGTAGGCCACAAGAAATCTGTTCAAAGGACAGCCCCTCATATACACACCACAGTATAAACATTTTAATGAAAGAGAATTTTTTTGTAGGAGGAAAAAAGTTCCTTTGCTTTGAAAATAATGAATAAGCTCTCACTGAAATGAACCCTTCATGTATATCTTTATGTTTCTGATCTGGCAGCTTTGAAGAGCTGATATCATCTGTGTTAGAACCTGGAGTCTGGCCACTATTCTCTGAAATATGCTTTACAATGGAAAAGACCATTTGAAAGCAAGTAAAACAATACAGAGCAAAAATATTCAGGTACTTTTCAAAGCTAGCAAACTTTTTATCACTTTACAACCTTTTTTCCTAACATACTAACCATTCTGTGCCTCTCACCCACACCACTGGCCCACTACTCTGCCACTGCTGCATTTAGGATACTAGAGCTACTGATGGCAGCATTGAACTGCAATTTTACTTTTCCATTGGAAACTGTAATTCCCACTGTGTGATGCTGCAGTTGTTCTTGCCAGAGCTTAGACTGCATCAGCTCAAGCAAGTATACAGTTTTTCAGATCCTCTCACTTGTAAGCACAAAAGCACACTGGTGTAAGTCTGCACTGAAACCAAAAGCTGGTCCCATCCCAGACTAAGAACCAGCCTGTCTGACCTCTTCCCCCATAACCCCTGGCGCTCCTCCTCCCATGGGAAGGTGATGTCTCAGGCACCCATTACTCCAAAACTGCCCCAGATGAAACTGGGATCTCTAAACAGAAGAATAAATTTAAACCATCCAAAAATGCACAACAAACTGAGCTCCCGCAAAGCTTTAAACCATCCAAGTGTTAATAGGCTTTTTTTCTTATAATGAAAATTTTGAAACAATTTTCCTTCTCCTTTTATAATAATTTCACAGGATTCTAAAAGAGCATAATCTGTATTAAAATGTGCTTTAGATGTTCTTGCAACAGGAACTAATTTTGAGGGTCCCAAGTTCTGAAAGGTACAGCTCCTTTTCTGTAGGTACTGCTCAGACGCATGTCAAGAATCAGACTGCAACTTTCAAAAGCAGTCTTTGCATCATTTGCGGAGCCAACAGGAGACAGAAAATGGATCAGATATCTGAAAACAAAATCACAAGAGGCTAAAGAAAGCTTTCTGGGGGAATCCAAGGAGATATCACTGACTCCAGCAACCCACATTCTCCACATTCTCAAAGTCCATGTAGCATCCACTTCTGCTGACAAACTGCTTAGTCACAGCAGGATTTTAGAACTGAAGGGCTCCTCTACTTTCCACAATTAGACTTATCCTACTGGTGCTTGTGCAAGTGGAGCATCACATACTGTGGAGGACAGATCTTCCGAACTCTCATGCTGATTATCTTGCTCTCAGCACATCCCTTTCTCCCATTTAAACCTCGGGGGAGGGAGCAGCAAGCAGACAAGATGAGTCCACATATTCCATATCTAGCTTGGGACCACAGGAATTAGTCTCTGGGGCCTGCAGTCCCCAAATTTCAGAAGTTTGCTGGGTTTACATAAATGTACACTGCATTATTACACATGCAATTAGCTGTAATAACAGCCACCTAATTCTAAGAGCAGATGAAGATAACGCACACAACATGTTTCAATATATAGTTCTGTTTTCTTGTTCATGACGTTGTTTGTGTAACCAAGCTTGATTCTGAGGCACCAAGATTCTGCTCTTGCCTGCCAGTTTGATATGAACCCAGAGATGACGCAAGGATCCCTGTACTCCTATTCCACATCCCTCAGCAGTTCTGAAATGTACAAAAACATTGCATGCTCTGTAAGAAAGGTGATAGGCCAGATGTGGCTGGATTCATCTCCTACCATGGTGCTGGTCTCTTCATGTCTGTAAGTCCCACCTGCTCCACCTCCCTCTGAGCCACGACTCCCTGAAATCCCCCTACTTTCTTTCTCCTATTTGCACCCCCTTCACTCAACAGCTCCTGCAGCCTACAGAAGCATCAGGCTTTCAAATGAGCACTGCAGTATGAAAAACACATATGGATGTGTAACCCCTATACCTCACAACCACATGGTGACATTTTCTTCTACCTCCCATGGATAAGTTGTGGCAGGACCACTTCACACTCTGTTCAGCTCCTGTATACACTACCTGTTGCTCCACACAGGAGGATTATGACCTTTGCTGATAGCTCATTTGCTACATGCATTTCTACATAGGGTGGCTGACAGGCTCCAAGCAAGGAATAAAACGTCCTATAATGTGTCGAAGTCTGCTGGACAGACTCCAGAGTTTTCCTGCAGCCCAAGTTCAGTGTTACTGGTTCATTTTTCTGAAGATGCCTTTTACATGATCACGTTAGACCAAATTATTATCTCAACTGCAATAGTGGAAGTCATGACAGTAATGAATGTGCAGTGAAAAAGACGATCAGAGCTGCTGTCCCTGCTTGGATAGCAATATTGTTGGCCATCCTCCGACTCCTTGCAAACAGGCAAAGCAGAAAAGCCAAAAAGACAGTGTAAGAAAGCAGGTACAAGATGGAAGCAGTCCTCCTCTCTAACATGGATTAAGCCAACATCATCCATCAGTCCAGCAGAGAAGACATATCTGAAAAAGTGGAAGGATCTGCATACACCCATGACAAGTTGAGCTGCTTTAAAACATTTTCTTGATTTTCCAGAAAGAGAAATTTTAAAAGTCTATTATGATTCTGGTCAGTTATTGGGATTTTTCTTCTATTGTTCCACTGGCCTCACTTTCTTCTCCCCGATCTCAACTAAAACTGCTCAACCATGCTACCCCTTTAATAATACTTAACTTTTCTTTTTTCTTTTTTTCTTTTTTTTTTTCAGAGTAAAAGTCTGCTCTTTTTACACTTGCTTTACAAGGCAAATTTGGCATACTGTTCAGTTGCGTATCCTGAGGTTGGCTTATTGAAGGCAGGTGCACACTTTAATATATATGGGCACAGAGACCCCCTTCCAGACTATAAAAGAATACTGGGCATGTCCTCATGTGCAATATCTCGAATTTATTTTTTTTTAATTCATAAACCTAAAAATATGAGCTGCGTTTTTGCCTATACACATTACAAGTGAGTGTGAACAGGCAGGCACCGTATTTCTACATTAGACAGAGATGGTGTTAAAATGGCTCCATGAGGCTTTTTTTTAGCATATTGTCTTTATGTGACAGTAATGGGAAAAGGAAATGTTACTGTAATGTTGCATTTTCAGTGCTAAGAGAAGAGAATCATGAAAGAAAATATAACACGGCGAGGTAGCTTCAGCTAGCCAAACTGTTCATTTTATTTAGTCTGGAAAGAGGTGATAAAGCATGCTGTCAAACAAAAATCATTCACTTACTAGTTAGCATTCTTCTTGTATTAATAATGTACAATGGACAGTAATGGAGAACAATTATTCTATTTTTAATGAAATAAACATGGTCCACACCATGATGCCTTCCAGGATCCTTAGTGTGGTGTCTTTTTTATTTTGATAGATCTGTATGTAAAATTAGTCCACCTGTGAGTATTAGAACGTTCTTTTACTTTCTAAAAGTCAAAGAAAATAACCAAGATTAAATAGTTGATGTAGGTTCATTCCCATTTTCTTGTTTGTGTTCACTCAAAACTCTCTAAAAGCCAAATCAAGCTGCAACCCCATTCAGATTACATTTTGTCTGTGCCAGGCCATCCCTTAGTCACCTAGACCAGTAACCTGCTGGGCCAAAGCAGTCTTTGTCTCTAAGGCATCTGCTTATGTTCCTGTCCATGAAAAAACAAGATACAAGAAAAATGGAAAGAGGCAGTGGGGCTGTGCCCATCTAGGGCTTCCCTCAGTGTGGGACTGGGGTGCAGCTGGAAGTCAGAAGTGCCCCAAGCTCAGTTATATCTGAAGATATTTGGCAACATATTTCTCACTGATTTCCAGGACAGCTAAGTACCTTTGTGAGATGATAAGGACATCTACATCAGTAACTGAAACAGATCAAAGGCATGTCCTTGGGCACGACAATTCTGTTGTCCAACCTGCTAAATTGGATATGGATTCATCCCATACTACCTAGCTGTTCTGTAACATGCCCAAATTTTGTGAGTGAACATGAGTCAGAGAGCACTCTCAGGAGGAACCAAGAAAGCAACTCCTCAGGTGTGGAGAAGAGAGCAGAGCCACATCTGCACCTGTCCTTCAGTGCCAGGTATCCTCAGGCCCAGAGGGTGGTTCTGAGCACATTCAGAGCCTAAGAAATTCAGGAGGATGTGTTCAAAAATTGATTTGGCACTCAGTGTTGCTGTTGCTTGGTTGCTTTTTACTGTGGATTTGTGTAAGAGCGACAAATAAACCTGTATAGTGGGAGAAGGTTCAGAAGAGATGAGCAAGGACAACATGCCCATGAAGCTCAAAGAATAATGCAAAGCAGCTGACTTTATTTCAATACAAAGGGGTCAGAGGGGACCTTTATTTTTTATAAATAGCTATCAACGGTTGAGTGGATCAACCAGTGGTGTAAATGTGTCCCTGGGTTACCCAGACCAGTATGGGGGGAGTGAGCCCAATACAGAGTATAAAAAATAAACAAGTAACAATGGAGTTTCACAGAGAACAATGGTCTTGAACTGGTTTCAACACATATATTCCTTCCCATCAACCAGGGATGCCCAGAGTCATGACAGTGAGGCATAGAATCATGGAACTGTAGAATATCTCAATTTGGAAGGGACCCATAAGGATCAAGTCCAACTCCAGGCTCTTCACAGGACTACCTAACACTAAACAATATGACTAAAAGCATCATCCAGATGGTCCTTGAACTCAGACAAACTTACTGCCATGACCACTTCCTGGGGACTGTGTTCCAGTGACCAACCACCAGTGAAGAACTTTTTCCTAATGTCCAATGTGAACTTCCCCTGGCACACCTAATATAGTGAGTATATGGAGACCAGCAATGGGAATCACACTGGTATTGACTGAAGTGTGTATTGCAATTGCTATTATTTTGCTAAGTGTGACAGGGGTTTCAGCATATTTTGTATCAGAAATCCCATGTAACATCAACAATCTGCAAGTAACTACTTTGATATTTAACATTTTTCCCTCCATGTGAGGCATACCTAAAAGAAGCTGGTCAGAGAGTATTGGACTCCTCTGAGAGGGCCTTACCTTTTCTTTCCAGATAGCCAAAACTGCAGCATCATGAAACATCCCTTCTGAATTTGGGCTTAGTTGTATCAGCTGTGAAGATGCTTGCACTCCTTGAGTCATACTAAATAGAGAACTGGACTTCTAAGTCACTTATGCATGAATACAAGTTATACCTATAGTCTTTGTTTCAACCATCTCTTAATTCCAGTCAATTTGCCAAGATGACATCAATGCTATGTTGTGTTCTGGTTCAGATGGGAGTTACCTTTTACGACTTTAGGGGGTTATTTTTTCTTCTTCTGAAATCCTAAACCACAGGACAGAACATTTCTATTAACTCATGAGTTGTGAGGGCACTATAAAGTCCTGTACTTTGTGGAAAGCACAGGGCTTAAAAATTGCACTTGAGCACAGATGTACACACACACAACATGGACAGGAGATTAACTTGGGCTCTAGCCAGAGCTCAGACCCAGGCCAACTCCTTAGATTAACATACCTGCAATTACCATACCATTACATTAGATCAAACCAATAAACTTCAGCGTAAGTATTTGTTGTTGTTTTGTGTGGCTGGGTTCTGGTGGAGGAGCACGGGGCTGCAGGGGTGGCTTCTGCAGAAAGCAGCTAGAAGCCTTCTGTAGGTCTGAAAGAGTAAACACCAGCTGGCTCAAGGCCGAGCCCATCAAGAATGGTCATAGTGCCTCCCTGGGAGGAGATAAAAAAACATGAACAGCTACATTTTGCCACCAGTGAAGGGAGTGAGAAGATGTAAAAAACTGTGCAAATGCCAAGGTCAGTGAAGAAGAGAGGGTGGGGGGGCACAGAATGAGGTGCTTCAGGCACCAGAGAGAAAGATTCCCCTGCAGCCTGTGGAAAAGACCATGGTGAAGCAGGCTGTTCTCCTGCAGCCCATGGATGATAATGGGGAGCAGAGATTCCATCTACAATCCAGAGGACCCCATGTCATTGTGACTCCATGAGAAGCCCACATCGTAGCAAACTCCTGGCAGCAAAACCTGCCAGGAGAAATCGACCCATGCTGCAGAGGGTTTGCTGGGGGGATTTGTGACTCTGTGGGGGACCAGGCTGGAGCAGTCTGGGCCTGAAGGTCAGCACCCCCGTGTAAGGTGGAAAAGGAACCTGGGGACATTGTTTGACTGCCGACTGAATATGAGTCACCCACACATGAGTGTGCCCAGGTAGCCAAGAAGGACAACAGCATCCTGGATTGTATCAGAAATAGCATGGCCAGTAGATCTAGGGAGGTGATTGTGCCCCTGTACTCAGCATTGGAGAGGCCACACCTCGAGTACTGTGTCCAGTTCTGGGCTCCTCACCATAAGTAGGATATTGAGGTCCTTGAGCAAGTCCAAGATGGGTAACCAGGCTGGTGAAGGGGTTGGAGGACAAATCATATGAGGGGCGGCTGAAGGAGCTGGGGATGTTCAGCCTGGAGAAGAGGAGGCTGAGAGGAGACCTTCTCAACACCTACAACTACCTGAAAGGAGGTTATAGAGAGGTAGGAGATGGTCTCTTCAGCCAGGTGACAGGACAAGGGGAAATGGCACTAAGCTGTACCTGGGCAGGTTCAAATTAGATGTTAGGAAAAATTTTTCACTGAAAGAGTTGTCAGGACCTGGAACAGGCTGCCCAGGGAGGTGATTGAGTCACCATCTGTAGATGTATTTAAAAAAAGGGTTGATGAGGTACTTATGGATATGGACATAGGACAGGAATGGTTGGACTCGATGATCTTAAAGGTCTTTTCCAACCTAGTGATTCTGTGCATCCATGCTGAGGCAGTTGGTGAGGAGCTGAATCCCCGACAGAAAGGACTCATGTTGGAGAAGTTCATGGAGGACTGTCTCCCATGGTTGGGACCCTATGCTGGAGCAGAGGAAGAGTGTGAGGAATGCCCCTTGCCCCAGAAGGAAAACAACTCGTGAGGAACTGACCGAAATCCCCATTCTCTGAGCCTCCTCATGCCACAGTGAGGAGGGGGGAAAGAAGGAAGCGAAATCATGAATGAAGTCTGCTAAGAGAGGGGTGGGGGGAGGTACTTCAAGATCTGGCTGCACTTCTCATAACCCAACTCTGGCGTCACTGGGTGTGCAGTGCAGTGTCATAAATTAGAGTTTTCTTTCTTTTATTCTGTGTTGAGTCTGGTTTGCCTGTGACACAAACTGAGGAATGATCTCTCCCTGTCCTTATCTCAAGTCTCAGTATCTATTTTCTCTTTTGTCCAGCTGAAATGGGGAGACATAGAGCAACTTTGGTGGGCAACTGGCCTCCAGCCAGGGTCAAACCACCACAGTCCTTTTTGGTGCCCAGCGTGGGGCATGAAGGGTTGGGATAACGGTAGATCCAACCCAGTTGTGTTAAAAAGCTAATATAAATGTTTATCATGTTGTTCACAGAGGTGATGGTAATGATGATGTTTTGCTTGTTCACCTGGCTTTGGCATGTGAACCCACACCCAGTTTATGTAATCCCTACCCAGCTGTTTGTCACCTCTGGGAGTCAGGTTTCTAGTTCTGTTATACTGTGTGATACTGATTTATGACAAGATATCATCTATGTTTTCAGCCTCAGAGGGTATCTATATGTGACATTTCTGTCGTTCCCAACTATTGGGCAACATAGCATTATTTAATAATTACACTCAATCTATGGGGATGAAAGGAGGGAATGCTTCCTCCTCTCCTTTTTCCTTCGGGCTTGTTACAGCAGCCTTTGATAACTTCGACTATCCCTGGGATGTTCAGACTAGTGTATGCCTCTTTCTCACTCTCCTGAATGTCTTTCTGGTCTTAGGTGTTATCAACAACTGTTTCAAGAATATTGCCAAGAGATCTCCCCTGAGGCTCAAAGGGGGCTTGGAGGACTGGGGTAGTGGTAGAGCATAGAACTCTTAATCCTAAGGTCGTGACTCCTTGGGGAGATTAACTCTGTCCTGGCCAGAACCAGGATAGTATTTTGTCATATTCTCAAATTGGAGTTCATCTGGGGACTGAAAACAGGCAGAACAACCTAATCATCTAGAAAACAAATGTAAAAAGAGTGCTGCTGTACCTCTGTAAAACTTCAGGAGTGCAGCCATGATGTAACATCACTTCTGTCCTTAAACCTCCTTTCCTGCAGTACAACTCATGTTGAAGGATACTAGACTCTTCTGATAAACCCTTGATGATATAAGCTGTCAAAGAATGGGCTTCTTAAAAGAGCTGTATCATTCAAGATTCGTTCTTCCACTGACAGCTGAAGAATTCCTGCTTGAGCAGCTAATACACATCAAATTTTATGCCCTGCTTCATTACTATAGCATCACAGCAGTCTGATGGGAACATTTTACTCAAAAAGCTGTTATACCCATATCTATTTTTTGCCTTCTTTTCCTGCATCCATTTTTTTCCACTGCTAACTGAATAGGCATGTGTAAACCATTTGTTAGCTGCTCCAGTACTAAAACATTTTATTACTCTTCTAAATATCTAAGTAAAATAAAAAGAATAGCAAAGACACAGAAATTAAAAATGCTTATTTTTAACTATCTGAGGCTGACAGAATCAAGGTGAAAAAAACTTGTGTACATGCATAATTTACGAAAGAAAAAGTTTTACCCTTAGTCTCCCACCATTGACTGAAAATGCAGAAAATATTTTGTAGGCAAGGCTACCTTGTGGTATCTGTGCTCCTTAGCCATGTTAGTAAGTAGTCCTTTGAAATTCTGGGACTTCTCTATTTTAAACTTTGTGCTATGGGGAGAAATGCATTAAAGCATAATTCTACTTCAAGAAATTACTATAAAATTAGCACCTTTTCACTATCTTTCCCATGCACATATTCAGAGGCATCTCTTCTTCCATTAGTGATAATGGGACTTTTTTCATGTTTTATTCCTTTTATCACCGCAGTGGTCGTACCAGTAAGATAGCTATACACCATTGACAGGATTACGAAGCCAAGCACTAGCTCCCACATGGAGTAGGGAGATAGAAATACAAACTGGAGACAACAGGGTGACATAACCCAAATATCTGACAGGAGAGTTTTGCCTGAGCTGGGGCTGAGGAGGTTTAAGACAATAGGACTAGTTTAGTTTTCACTCCTCTTGTTGCATTAATAGATCTGATTGTCAGAGAGAGCAAAGAGGACTTGCCTCTTCACAAACTTCTAAGTTTTTAAACTAGAAATATCTGAGTTACAATTTAAGAAAAAAAAGCTATTAAATCCCTTTAATCATTTTTCTGATCAAAGCTGAACACTCAAAAGTCAGACCTGAGGCTGTCCTTATCATCAAAACACTTTATCCACTTCCAGAGACAATTGCATTTCTAAGCCCAGCAGAAAAGTCAGGCAACAATTCATGGGCAGCTGACCCCACCCTAACGTCCCATTTCCACTAAAAAGAGTGCATTTTGCTCTTCCTCTGTTACCATGATCATTGGTTAAATCAGTTCATAGGAGAGCCTGATGAGCCAGCACAAAGTAAACAGCAAGATGACCAGGAGCAATAGATGAGGGTGGAGGAAAGAGGGACCTTACACTTTCAGCAACAATAAGTTGTTAAAACATTGCCTACCTCTCAGGCAAGCACAGCCAAAATTAGATGTGAGTAACTGGGAAGTGCCTGCCTTTTTCCATGGAGTCTGGACAGATCCTAGAGCACTGGCTTAGCTCAGACATCCAGCTTTTAGATAGCCTGCCAAAGTGGGGTGGACATTCTTAACTTTTATCACATTTCAGCCAGGGACACATCTTTGGGTCTTTCCATGTCTGTACTCAGAACTGCAGTGATGAGGAAAGAGTTTTTACAGAGGACTGTAGGATTTTGGCCTATTTCTGGAGCACTCAGAGTACAGCACAGGCTTCCCCAGTAGGACACTCACAGGCCTGACTGTGAACTCACATCTTATTTTCATTTGTATTTTTACAGGAAAATTAAGACCACAGTCAACAAAGTTGAACAAGAGGAAAAAGTTCAGTATTTTGAAGGAGGAGAAGGATAGTGCCAGGAATGAAGGTGTGCTGACTGGCACAGTGTGTGGTAGCGCCACATTTTCAACAATATTTATGAACCAAAAGCAGGTCAGATAACATGCAAGACTCAAAAATTTATCCTTTTGACTACTCCCTTCAAAACCACTGGTCTCTGTTTACTGATGTGATTCACATAAGATTTCTGTGAAAGTACTGGTGGAAAATAAGGAAATTAAATACAGCATCTTTTTTGTAAGTACACATTTGCACTACAAACTTAGATGTTCTAAAGATGGAAGAATAAAGAACTGCATGTCAAACCTGCATCTTCAAGGCTGTCTCAACATAACTACCTCTAGCTTGTTGAGGATCTTAGGAACTTGGACTCATAAAAAAACATCCAATGCATTTTTATGCCAATATAACACTACATCCACAAAAAGACCAGCATGTCATACATTAAATGGAAAATACCAAGAGTTCAAATATGAAAGCAATGGAGCTCAAGTCAGAAAAAACAAAATTAAAATAAAAATAGGTCCAAGAAATGCAACAAATATATCATGTAGATATCACTTCTCCATGGTCCAAGTGCAGTTAGACTGCTGTTTTGTGGAGGTAGCCAGATACTACGTGCTAAAGTGGATTGTCCTGGAAAGTCTGTGACACTCATATAAAAAGCATTTGCCGAACACTGATTGAAAATCATCTGTGCTGTGGAAGATAGACCCAGGATTCCCCAATGCAGACTGTATGCACAAAAATATTTGTGCCTGAATGAGAGGCAGCCATTCTTTGTTGCAACTTTTTCATTTAATGCTAATAAGCCATTGATAATTTATTGTTGAACTGTATTTTCCTTTTAAGCATAATCTTTTAGGGGCACTGTTCACAACGTGCCTTGGTAAGAAACATTTTTCTTGGGTTTTCTCCAACCCGTCTTGTTAATGTGCTAACTTCTTCCATCCATTACCTTAGGAATAGGCAACACACTTTAATCTAGAAGGTGGTTTCCTGTCCCTTGATGATCTGGTTCTTTAGCAAATCAGTCTGTGTTAAGCTTTGTTTTTATTACTAACTGACTACACTAGGACTTAAAAATTTTGTGCAGCCAAAGTAGGTGTGGTACTATTTATAAATGAAGGGCAAGTTATGCAGTTTTCATAAGGTGGTTTATATTGCATATTTGAAATCTGGAGGTGTTTCAGGAATGTATCATAAAACCACCATCCATAAACTGTCTCTGAGGAAACAGTAATGATAACAGAGACAGACAGATCTCACTTTAAACAAGTTACCTTGTACCCTTGATTTACTAAATTTCTGGAATATTTTAACCAGATTGAAAAAGTTTCCAAATTTTTAAGTCTTATCAGCTGAGTTTTCAGAAGATTCACCTTAGTTCTAAGGTTTCCAAACACTCAATAATGTGAGGCTGTATAGCTATATGAATCTTGCCTCATAAGTTTTACAGATTTATGAAAAATCTTAATTGTATACCATGTACCGGATTAAAGTAAAAATAATTCCATCTATAAAATAATAAAAGTACACATATTAATTAAGCTGCCAGACCTCAAAATGGTGACTTTATAACTGCCAGAAAAAGATTTTACATCTGTGCAATTTAGTGAACATGAACTGTAACTTTTCTGGATTTTACCTCACTACTTATTTTCACAGAAAAACGTGTGCAGAGCTTTACAGCTGACAATGTGGGTGTCAGAAGCCTGAAAAGGGTGAAACAAATTGGAAAAGTAGAATGAAAATATATAAAAACCTGTAAAATTACTATGTTCCCTGACTGTAGGCAAGAGCTATATTTAGGTCTGGTAACCATAATGGGACATTGGTTAGAAGATGAAGGACAAATTTCAATACATGTTCATTACTTTAAAGAAATTACACCTTGGAGTAAGCCTTTTATATTGAAAAAGTACAGTAGTAAAAAAAAAAAGATTTTGTGCAGAAAGTATGCCTTTCATAGTGGAGATTGTCTGCTCCAACCTTCAGTGAAGTCAGTTCACAACATCACAACCAGTTCTTGTGTGAAGAAGCCCTGGGACAGCTTTATTTTATTTAGCCATCCTGGAATATTTTTCTTGCTTGTTCATTACCCAAGGTCTAATAAAACCTATCTAGAATCTGACATTTCACTTACTTGTTTTTTGTGGTTTTTCTGTACAAAACCTTGAAGGCCTGAGGAATAGCTAGGAGACCGCAGATAAAACACAGATACTGATTTTTTCACAAGGGAGCGTTTCTTTCTGTTTCCTAAATATTTGATTGTAACGTATGTTAATTGAAACACAACGCACAAACTAAATTATTTTATTCCTCTACACAGTTCTAATTCCCTTTTACACTAATGCCATGATCATACTGACTACACCAATATCTATTGAAAAAATCTGGATTTGTAACATGAAATACAAACGAACACATATAAAACAGAAAATCAGCAATAATAAAGCTTTCCAGATTCTTTTACAGCAGTCAGGAACTACTCCTTTGAGGAACTCTTTTGTGTAATTTTTTACAGAAACTGTATTATGGACTTCAGGTTATAATGAGAAATTATATTATGGATTTTAGATAGTTATGTAGATAGATATCGATACAACTCGAAATTAATATGCTATAAAAGACACTATGTCATAGCTCCTCAAAAGACTAATTATTAGATAGAAACATTTTTTTAAAGAAAAATTTTCCACAGGGTCTGAATCTGATCCAAAATATTTCCTTCATGATGCGCTTAACATGGAGACAGAACAAAAGTCTGAAAGGAGGTGGTTTATGCACACACACACACACACTCTCCTCTGTTTCTCATGAACCAGTTCTGAGGGTTGGTTTAGTGAATTGAACTGGAGGCATCTGAGAGGGGACAGAGCCATCTCAAGGTGAAAGTCAGGAGTGGATAGAGAAGAGCAAGGGGGCAATGAGGAGCTTAACTCTTGCCTTCTGTGTACCATCCTTCCCTGTCCCTGGGAAGAAATAACCTCAGCTCTCTGACACTGTAATGCTGCTTATACACTACTATGCCAGACTTCAGGCTTTACAGCTTCATTCCAAAGTGAAATCACAAAGACTTCTGGATGCATAACTTAATGAAATTAAAATGCACTTCAGTCTCAATGTGACCTACAAAGAATTTAGTAAATTTACATCTCCTTACAGATAAGAAAAATAAGACATATAGAGGGCATTAGGGTAGAGCAGGGACCAAATTCATGTCACCTGAAAGCTAGTCCTGTCCTCTGGCTGCCAGGCCAAAATTTTGATTGTAATTAGGACTAAAAGGCCTAACACAGCCAGACAGGTTAAACTTGCTGCCTCCAGCAGACCCCAAAAAGGCTAGGGAAAGGGCTGGAGGTGGTGCGACCTGACCTCACTTTTGTGATGCTGAAGTTGAATATGGCTCCTGGTTACAGCCAAACTTGTATGTGACTGCCAGGTCCCAGCCTGATACACTCCTCTCCTGCCTCTTACCTTTGTGCAGTGAACTATTGAAAGAAACTAGACAGAACTAGTGATGAGCAAGAACCAGGTACACAAAACCTGAAAAATCACTCCCAAAGTTCAGCAAATAAAATCTAGAATTCCATCTCCAACTTCATGTGGTGGTTTAGGCTCCCTCTGGACAACTCAGGAGGTGGAGGAGGAAAAGAAAAAAACACAGCTGTGTGATTTGTCAAATCAGCAGTGCCACCCTACGCACAGCTGAGAAGACAGAGACTACAGTCTTCTGCCACACCCTGTGACTATCTGGAGGACATATATACTGCAGCCTGTCTTGGATGCTGCTCACTCAGCAGAGGTCATCCAACCTCTGGCCAAGCAAGAGTCATCAGTGGAAGCTGTACAATGAAGGACTCACCCCCAGTATGCTGAGCATCTCCCAAGGAGCTGGGGCTCCCATCAAAAGGCTTTAGAGTGTTTTCTGTCTTGGTGTCTCTGTGTAACTGTTCCATCAGGGCTGGTTGCTTTCAAGGGATGAGGAGCTGCGGTGGTGACCCTGAGAGTGGCTGTGCCCTCACCAGTGGGGTGCAGCCACACGGCAATAAACACAGTGGGCATAGCTGCAGGCTGGAAGCAGAGACCATCAATTGCCCCAGCCATAGCCAATGATGTCCTGAAAGTCCTGTTGAGCAAAAGGAGACAGGGACAGAGAAAGGCTGAAGACAAGTCTTCAATATCCCATCTAGGAGGCAAGTGACCTTCACAGTAGGTCTGAGATCTGTTCTGTGGCACTGCCAAACACAAGGGTGGAGACCTGCACTGCTCTACTTTTGCTGGGACAAGGACTGATGGCTCAAGGGAACAAAATTAGGTCATGGGTCCTGAGCAAGGTTGCAGGAAGGGACACATAAGGTGCTATTAATGACGTATCTGTGTAGCAGACCATGGCTTGTCACCCACAGATGGGGCATTCACAGTCACTAGAGTCACTTCATAAGCACAGCAGGTAGAAGACATAGCTGTGCACAGGTGCTTTGCCACAGAGGTGGGCCACAGCTGGCCCAACACAATCTGTGAGGCTCGATTGAGCTGCTAGTGGCTGCAGACACTGCAACTGCTTCCTTTTGGATGAAAACATAGAAGAGAAGAAAGGAGGCTGCATAGACAACTAAATATTTTCTGAAAGTTTTCAGACCTAAGATCCCATAGGCCAGGTTGGTAAATGAGAAAGATTAACATAAAAGCACATGATACTGAAGGATAGGGCAAGGAAGTGACAAGGGCAAGAGAGAAGACAAACAAAAGAAAGGTGACAGAAAACCTGAGATGTCATACAGCATGGTCAAGAAGCAGAAGCATGTGACTGAGGACTGCTAGCAAGGAAAAAACATTAAGCTTCTTTAAAAAGAACAGATCAAAAAAAGCAGTGGTGCACCAGCTGCCACACAGGGACTAGGTAGTGATATAAGGCAGCTCTATTGTTATTGTAAAGAGAGAGAATGCCAGAAGTTTGTTATGAAGCTGAAGTCAGAAGGACTTTAGCATTCAGGTTCAGACTGAAAAACAAATGTTCCCATCACCTGGAGGACTCAGATCGGCTCAAGTGAACAGTAGAGGTATTTCTGTACCAAAAAGTCACTCCAACGGCCACAGCGAATCATGTTCTAGGCCTACAGAAGATATTTGCATAGAAATTAGCTTAGAAAGTAGCACTCATTAAGTGATTTGTTTTATATACAGTGGGAGTTTGCAAGCAGGTCAACAATTCAAGTACGGCAGTTTAGGAGGGAACAATGATGAACTCCACAACTCATCAGCCCATAAAGTTTTGAGTTGAAAAGCTGGTGTGTGGACAGACAGTAAGACAGACAGAAGGCTGGCAGACTGCCTTGAGATAGGTACCAAGCCACAAATTGTGAGAAGTCCCTTATGGAGAAAAATCCTTAGACACAGTGAGGATGCTGCATGGAAGAGATGTCAATGAGCAAGCAAGGACAGAAGAGGGGAAGATCTGCCCAGCAAAGGAGCAAAGAGCAGATATGTCTGTTTAGGTATGTTGTGAATAAGCAAGCTGAAGAAGTGCTGACTTTGAGCCTAAAGTAGTGAACCCTCATGTATAGCATGCACCAGGCTTCACATTTTGGTAGAACTGGAGGAAGCATGGGACCCCAGTAACAGAGGTGACAAAAGGCAGGAGTGCTAAATGGCTAAATGCCACCACCAGAGTGCCTACCCCATGATCAGGTGGTTCTCACCTGATGATGGAGACTGTGAGGCATCAGGATGATTTTGAGGAGTTTGCGATACGAACTTCACCAAAGAGGGGAGGATGTGTGTGGTCATCACAGAGATTTGTATTACCCATAAATTGAAGAGGAAAAGGTAGGACTCTCCAGAAATACTTGTACATGGGAAGCTCCACCTAAACACAAGGAGGAATTTCTTTACTGTGAGGGTGGCAGATCACTGGAACAAGCTGCCCAGAGAGGCTGTGGAGTCTCTGCCTCTGGAGATATTCAAAACCCCTCTGGATGCTGTCCTGTGCAGCCTGTTCTAGGTAATCCTGCTCTGTCAGGGAGTTGGACTAGATGATCTCCAGAGGTCCCTTCCAACCCCTATCATTCTGTGATTCTATGAAATTGCTTCACGGCAAGTGGAGGGGGAAGGAAAAAAAAAAAAAAAAAGAAAAAAAAATCTGTAAAAACATTAGAAGGATACTAGGAACAAGATTAAAAAGTAGGTAAAGAAAGCCAAAAGCTCTCAGAATAGCAAGTAGATTGTCAAAGGGTAAGTTGAGTTTGACCTTGCAGAAGAAATTAAAGCAAATGGTCCAAAAAAATTATTTCTACAGTAAAATAGACAGTGAGAAGTAACTGGCTCTGCATTGACAGGACAGACTCAAGCTGTAGATTACCCAGAACTACCTATCTTAACTTCATTTTGGTGTAGATCCCATGATCAAACAGGGAAATGCATATAGTCATCAAGGTGGTGGCCTCCACACAGACACAGTTCTGAGCACTGAAAATACCCCTTGTTATTCAGTTAGGAGTGGGCAGGTGGAGGACATGACTGTCTTATGATAACATTTTCACTACACTGTGATAACTGGAACATAAAAATGCACACTTAGCATGGGATTCTGGTAAATCCATCACACCAGAAAGTCCAAGAAAGTAGAAAATATAGTCCTTAATATGAAGAGAAACAGCATGATCTAGACATTTGGAACCTAATAGTTTGAACTCAACACCATGCACAACTTTAAAATAAAATGTATGAAGGGAATAATTAAAGACATGGAGATATATAGAAGAAGGGATAAAAGGTTACCAAAAGTATCATACCAGATTCAAAAGAACTCTTGTTCTGAGAGATTAAATTTTTTTAAAAATTATGTGGGAGATACAATCTTTCTTTGCAAATTTATCTGGAATAAGTGGGGATTAATACAAGAATTGTAAGGTGCACAAGGAACTAGAGGCAACCAGCAAGTGGGGAAGTACCTTGCCACAAAAATGTTGGCTTGCTAAGGAAATTGTCAGATAACAGAAATTTGGAAAGCATCCTTATTAGGGAGGAGAATCTGAATAAACAGGAAGAACTAGATGACCTTAAGGAGTGAAGCAACAGAAATAGGATAATATTTAATGGTATCAAAGAGCATGCCTTGTTCCTAAGGATTTCTAAAATAGATTTATGCAATAAAATATGAGCACATCAGTTTGAAGGGCAAGGAGAACACCCTGAATGGGCTACCTATCCACAAGATCCATTGCCAGTATAATGCAACCAAGACAAAGGTAGTGCAAATCTAAAATGTACCAAGGGCCATTTCTAATACTGCTAGGAAAGTATCAGTGCTATTGTTAAAACCCTGTGAGACCATGTTTGGATTATTATAGACTGCCACAAGGCAAGCTTCCTCTATCCCAGATTAGACATCTAAAAGTATTTTAGTATGAACAAGTCATCAAAGGCTTCTTTATATACAGTAAAGAGGAATCCAGAAAATCATTAATCTAAGCCTACAGTAGTGTATAATACAAGTCTAATGCTATGGTTTCTACTGCTGTCTCTCTTACCTTTCTCATCTTTAAGGGTGGTCAAGGCTGAACACCTCAAACAAGTGAAAACAAGTGAGGTGAATCTAGGTCAGGAACAGAGGCCAATGAGCACTATAAGCCCCATGGGATTAATTTGCCAGGAACAGAGAGATATAAATAGATTTGATAAATTCTGAAAATAAAAAGGAGTACAATCATAGCCATGTGTGTTTACAGCCATGGTGAACTAATAGTTGTTAAGATGAAGACCAGTGCTGAAGGACACTAGCAGAGGAAGAAACAAGATCGAATGCCACCCTTCAGTCCTGTGGTGCTACATTTAAACCTTGCTAGTTATCCAGTCATTGTTCAATCAAAAGTAGGCTTTAGTAGCTATTTAGAGATAATCATTCAATAGTATAGGCAATTTTATGACTTCATAGTACTTACACTATATTTATAGTTTACTCCTTCCTAAAGTAAAACACACTATGTAAACAAAATTGTCCTAGACTAGCCTGTTCATATTTGTCAGTGGCTGGCAAACCACACTGTTTCTCAGTTTGCTAAAGCCATCTTTGTTTTACCACTACTTTTCTTTGTTTCTCCTCCAGTCACAAATTGGCTGAGATTTTGGCTGAAGCTAAGTATGAGTACTAAAATGTTGTGAAAAACACTGCTTAACACACTGTAAACAGACATATTGTCCATGTCAATAAATGCATTTTTTTTCTAAATAAGCAATATAAATCTTTGAAGACACCCTGCAGAGTAAATGACAGAACTTCAAATAAAACTGTCCTGCTTGTATAAGGCTATTCCATTATTATGAATTGTGTATCAGCACATATGTTTCTCAAATCCTCTGTTTCTGCACATATGTTTCTCAAATAGTTTGTGTTTCTGCATTATTTTGCAATCCTGTGACCTAGTCTAGAATTAAATCATAAAAAGTTCAGCAGCTGAGCTTTATCCTGCCTGCAGAGCACACGTACCATTACTGTTTCATAATAAGGCATTTAAACCTCCACTCTATATATCCACAGAGCTATTTACTTTTCGCCTCTTTCTTAAATATGACATCTAACGTGACATTAAGAATCATCAGATCCATACATTCTTTCAGCATCTCATGATTATATATATTTTATATATGTATAATATATATATTTTATATATATGTATTTATATTTATTTATCTATCTCATGATTACATATTTATACAAATGCACGTAG
This sequence comes from Laterallus jamaicensis coturniculus, assembly GCA_022605575.1. Lineage (NCBI taxonomy): Eukaryota > Metazoa > Chordata > Aves > Gruiformes > Rallidae > Laterallus > Laterallus jamaicensis. The sequence goes on from JAKCOX010000012.1 coordinate 13,534,512, forward strand.
CCTGAGGAACAAACAAGAAGAATTAGAGATTGCGGTCACAGGGCCACAATCTCATTGCCATCACAGAGACGTGGTGGGACAGCCTGGACGACTGGCACACTACCATGGATGGCTATGTGCTTTTCAGGAAAGACAGGCTAGGGAGACAAGGTGGGAGAGTTGCTCTTTGTGTTAGAGAGCACCTAGAATGTATTGACCTCCTCCTGGGGAAGGATGAACCCTCTGTTGAGTGCTTGTGGGTAAGAATTAAGGGGCAGGCTAGTATGTGTGACATTGTCGTGGGTGTGTACTACAGGCCCCCTGATCAAGAGGAGCGGCTTGATAGTGCATTCTGTAAGCAGTTGGAAGTAGCCTCAAGATCCCAGGCACTGGTCCTTATGGGGGACTTCAATTACCCAGATATTTGCTGGACAAGCAGTACAGCCAGTCTTATGCAGTCCAGACAATTTCTGCAATGTGTAGAAGACAATTTCCTGCTACAGATGGTACAGGAGCGGACAAGGGGAGGGCGGGTGCTGGACCTTGTTTTTACTAACAAGGATGGGCTCGTTAGGGAATTGAAGATCAGGGGCAGCTTAGGACAAAGCGACCATGAATTGATCGAGTTCAAGATCCTGAGTGGAAGAAGCAAGCCAAAAAGTAGGATAGCTACCCTGAATTTTGGTAGAGCTAACTTTGATCTCCTCCACAGCTTAATAGGGGCTATCCCGTGGGCTACACTGTTTGAAGGAATGGGATTCTGTGAGAGCTGGCTAGCATTCAAACTGCACTTCTTCCAAGCACAGGAATGATCACAGAATCACAGAGTTGTAGGGGTTGGAAGGGAACTCGAGAGATCATCGGGTCCAACCCCCCTGCCTAAGCAGGCTCCCTAGCTCATACTGCACAGATAGGTGTCCAAACGAGTCTTGAATATCTCCAGAGAAGGAGACCCCACCACCTCCCCGGGCAGCCTGTCCCAGGGCTCTGTCACCCTCACTGTGAAAAAGTTCTTCCACATGTTGGTGTGGAACTTCCTATGTTTCAACTTGCAGCCATTGCCCCTTGTCCTGTCTCCACAGACTACTGAAAAGGGGCTGGCCAATTCCCTCTGCATCCCGTACAGTAACAATACATCCCTTTGAGTAAGAAATCGGGAAAGAGAGGTAAAAGACCTGCATGGATGAGCAGGGAGCTAATGAATATACTCAAAGGGAAGCAGAAGGTCTATGAAATGTGGAAAAAGGGTCTGAGCACCTGGGAAGAATACAGGAATGTTATCAGGGCCTGTAGAGACGCAACTAGGAAGGCTAAAGCCCACTTGGAAGTGCAGTTGGCAAGGGACATAATGGATAATAAAAAGGGTTTTTTTAGGTATGTGAATAGTAAGAGGATGACCAGGGATAACATAGGCCCCTTGCTGAACAAGGCGAGAGTCCTGGTAACGGGGGATGACGAGAAGGTGGAGATACTGAATGCTTTTTTCGCTTCGGTCTTCACTTCGAAGGCCCCCCAGGACTCACAGACACTGGATGAACGTAGTAATGTTTGGGAAATTAAGAGCTTCCCTTTGGTTGAGGTGGGGGTGGTCCAGGAGCGTCTCAAAGGGATTAATGTACACAAATCCATGGGTCCGGATGGGATGCACCCACGTGTGCTGAGGGAGCTGGCAGAAGTGATTGCGGAGCCACTCTCTATCACCTTCGATAGGTCTTGGAGAACAGGAGAATGCCTAAAGACTGGAGGATAGCCAATGTCACTTCAATCTTTAAAAAGGGCAAGAAGGAGGATCCTAGCAACTATAGGCCAGTCAGCCTCACTTCTGTCACTGGAAAGGTGATGGAACAGCTTGTTCTGGATGCTATCTCCAAGCAACTAGAAGAGAAGAAGGTCATGAGGAGTAGTCAGCATGGATTCACCAAGGGAAGATCGTGCTTGACCAATCTCATAGCCTTATATGATCTCATCACCAGCTGGGTAGATGGAGGGAGAACAGTGGATGTCATCTTCCTTGACTTCAGCAAGGCTTTTGATACTGTCTCCAATAACATCCTGATAACAAAGCTGAGAGAGCATGGGATAGATGAGTGGACAGTGAGGTGGGTCGAGAACTGGCTGTTGGACCGAGCTCAGAGGGTTGTGATTCGAGGAGCAAAATCTGACTGGAGGCCTGTGATTAGCGGTGTTCCCCAGGGCTCAGTGTTAGGTCCAGTCCTGTTCATTATCTTCATTGACGACCTCTGTGTGGGAATAGCATCGACCCTCAGCAAGTACGCCAATGATACAAAGCTGGGAGGAGTGGCTGACACACAGGAACACTGTGCTGCCATCCAGCGAGACCTGGACAGGCTGGAAAGCTGGGCAGGGAGAAACCTAATGAAGTTCAACAAAAGCAAGTGTAAAGTCTTGTACCTGGGGAGGAACAACCATTCATTTCAGTATAGGATGGGGGATGTCCTACTGGAGAAGAGCACTATAGAGAATGACCTGGGGGTCCTGGTGGATGACAGGCTGGCTATGAGCCAGCAGTGTGCCCTGGTGGCTAAGAGAGCCAGTGGGATCCTGGGGTGCATCAGGAGGAGTGTGGCCAGCAGGTCGAAGGAGGTGATCCTCCCCCTCTACTCTGCCCTTGTCAGGCCCCACCTGGAGTATTGTGTCCAGTTCTGGGCTCCCTAGTGTAAAAAGGACAGGGATCTCCTGGAGAGAGTCCAGAGAAGGGCTACAAAGATGATTAAGGGCCTGGAGCATCTCCTCTATGAGGAGAGGCTGAATAAGCTGGGACACTTCAGTCTAGAGAAAAGAAGATTAAGGGGAGACCTAATTGGTGTTTACAATTATCTTAAGCATGGGATGCAGGGGGAGTTAGCCAGCCCCTTTTCTGTGGTATGTGGAGACAGGACAAGGGGCAATGGCTGTAAGCTGGAGCATAGGAAGTTCCGCACCAACATGCGGAAAAGATTTTTCACAGTGAGGGTGACAGAGCCCTGGAATAGACTGCCCAGGAAGGTGGTGGAGTCTCCTTCACTGGAGCTATTCAAGACCCATCTGGATGCCTATCTGTGTAATATGAGCTAGGGAGCTGCTTTGGCAGAGAGATTGGACCCGATGATCTCTTGAGGTCCTTTCCAACTCCTACGATTCTGTGATTCTGTGATTTTCAGAAAGAATAAAAGGGGGCATTAGAAGATTTGCTTATGAACACAGCTTTCCCAAGCACTGACCACAGAACTATCCTTCTTTGGCCAAAGAACTGGGATTGACTCTTTTGCTTCTGTACTTCTTTCTTGCGCTGAGATATAAAACCAAGGATAAAGCTTTCTTTCTAGATGTACAGCAGAACCCTTATAAAGACCCCAACCGGGTGGAAAATTCCCAGAAAGCAGATCATGTATTTGCATGGTACCTTCTATATTCTGCATGAGGATGCCCATGCTCCCTGTAATGGCTGACCTATAAAAAGTATGCCAACCAGTTACAACTGGTAGATAGTGGAGCTATTGCTTGACCTCAGGAGTAGCAATCTTCAAGGTATTTATTCTGGGTTTTTTTTAGAAAATCAAGCATATGTGATTGCAGTGTCAGGCTCTCCTGATAACTCCTGGAGCCACTGGCCAACTTCAGTCAAATCTGGAAGAGCTTCAAAAACAAATTAAGTACCTGCAAGTCTACAAGGGAGTGGTTGTGAGATAGTGGAGGAGAGCCCCAAGGTTCTTCCTCTGGAAGAAAAGATCACATCCCCTACTGAAAGCTCTATCACAGGCACAGCAGGCATTGGCACCTCCAGTGTTACCAGTTTCTCCTACTTGGCAGCAGTGGAAGAAGATCAGACAGTGACCTCTCTGTCTTAGCATCACTCTTCGGTATGGCGACCCATTTGAACCACAGCATGATAAATTCCCAGGTAATATAACAAGTGCTTTCCATTCTTGTTTACCTTACAAAAAATAAGATTTGTGCCCTGCTGATGTGTCCCCTCGAGAAATAACTCTCATTAGACAATGAAGACTGTAGTTTCTTCCAAAACTGACTTTAAATGCTACAAAATACACCACTATTCGCTATTATTCAAAGGTTATCATGGAAAACTTCTGTAGAGTTTGCTAACAAAAAATAAGTCACCATAGTCTAAATTCCATCATAAATTTGAACCATAAATGTCAAAGGTGAAGCTTTCTGTACTTCTGTTTTTAATGAAGTCACTCCTCTTTTGTGAAAGACTGAGGCAACTGAATTGGAAAATTTCAGCATCAGTGTTCAGAGAATGGGGTTCACAGCTGAATGAGCAGATTCCAAGGAACATTTCAAAGAAGGATCTGTCTCCAGTTTAATGTGACCAACCCTTGGAAACTTGTGGGTGTGTTTAAATTAAGCAGAATTCTCCAGACCTGCAGAAAAGGGAATGCTTCTGTGTCAGCTGGATTCCCATATAATCAAACTCTCCAGGGAAGGAGGAAAACCTGTTGATTAGTTCATGCAAGTATTTCTTCCTGTAGAAATTAAACATATATGTTTATATATATGGTTTAGCAGACTGAAATTGTTGTGAACACATCTAGTTCAGGAACAGGCTCAGGACAGACTCCTGAAATTTATTACAAATACCAAAGGCTGAAGGGGGATAAGCTGCACCTCAGAGGTGGAAGGAAAGAATCTCCCAAGAACGAGACACAATCAACATGTCATCTAGGCAAATTAATTCCCTGCTCCCAGACAGAGAAATTCCCTTTGAAAGGAGGGAAGAGGGAGTGCAATTTTGATTTATAGGGATACTTCAGAATTCAGGGCTTAATTGTACTTTAGCCATGCAAGCTTGTTTAGGATTTTGCTTCTTTCAAATATTTCAGACCTTCCTTCCTTGAAAGTTCACATATTCAAAATGACATCTGGCAATGCTTCATAATGTCCCTAAGAACAAACTGAGATAGAAGTCCAGACTGCAAACACAGATCATTAAGGCAAAGAAAAACACAAAGCATGTTCCGCTCCCAAACAAACCATTTATCCTTTTTACTTCCTGATTCACCTATCAAAGATAACTGGGGTAAAAAACAACCTTGTTTATACCTCCACGCTGGATGCCGCCCTCCGGGCGAAGGCCTGGCACCTTACTGCAGGTGCAGCTTTCCTGGACCCGTGTCAGACACTCAGAGTCAACAAGGAAACCCTTGGGGAGAGGCAGCTTGGGGCAGAGACAGGGCTGGCACTGGCACGCCGGCTCTATGCCCATCTCACACCCCGAGACCTCTCTTCCTCCCTGCCCTTTGCACACTCGAAGCATGGCAGGCAGGGGTCATTTTCTGAGCAAGTCATATCGTTATCGGTGCAGACAGAAGGGTTTTTTCCCTGCCGCATGGTTGTCCAGCACCTAGCAGACAGGGTCTGTATACCGGCAGAGCTACTGGAATAGAAACTTGAAAATAGCAAGTAGCAATAACACTGCAGATAGTCTTCCAATGCATTTATCCCAAGTCCAGCAATGTTGAAAGTTTGCTGTGTTACCAGAGTTCTTTGAATGTCACAGCTCCTTACTCTGATAAATTAGTGTCTAATCCTAAAGGTGGCTCATTGGTTTTCAGTATTAGGACCTTAATCTCCTTCCCCAACTCAGGAATCTTCTCACCCCGCACCCAAAGAGATCATCAGTCATTCCTTTGCAAAGGGTTACCAAACAACATCCAATTTTTTAGTAGCAATGTCAAAGCGTCTGTCTAAACAACTTCTGGTTTTGGCCTGAAACTGATAGGGGTTGAAAGTCTCCAGCTCTTCCCTAAATCCTGACAGTTAGCTAACAACAAATAAAAAACAGCCCAGTGATTTACTATGTCGATCCCACATTGTTGTGTTCTGTGTTTCTTTAAGAAAGGTGTGAGTATATGTGTAAGAGTCTTGAAATACAGTGGTTGCTATGGCAATTATCTGTGTTTAGAGAGCTGAGGGGAGTAAAGTTCCATGTAAGTGGCCAGAGTAGAGTGCAAGTTAAACATGCCTCTTTGCAGGTCTAAATTATGTACTTTTCTCCTCCCCCTCTCCCCCCCTCGCTAAAAATATTTGTGAAAATATGCATAGATTGTCTGATGAGCTCCAAACTATTCTTGCAACAATGCCAGGTTTGGGTTTTTTTCACTCCCTTCAATATTCCCACTTGCCTGTAAATCCTGTGAGAATAAAGCCCAAGCCTGCAGGGAAAGGAAAAAGAGGAGTTTGAGCACAGAATTGCCCGACCAAGCTCCCATCCAGGATTTTGCTTATCTGGTTCATTTCTCCCTAATGGGGCTCAGTGCATTACTCTTGCAAAACTAACAGATCAAAACTATATGTGTAGCTAAATGGCTGTAAATTTAATTGGAAGGGAATGTTATATATGTATAAATCATCAGGACAAATATCCCTTAGCATTTATATTGTGCTTTACATTTTCTATCTACTCTGCGGATTTGTTGGTTTTGAACAAATGCACATTGTGCCTGAAACTGGAAAGGCTATACTCCATAAATCTTTGTCTTTGCATTCTCTCTTATTTTCATTTATCAACCTAGATTTTTTTCCCCTTTCCTCAGCTTTACGATAAAGGTACGATCCCCAGCCTCCACATGCATGCATGTAGTTTGCGTATTCATTTGCCAGGTGTTCAACTCTCGATGCTGGCTCTAAGGCCCTGCACAGGCCTCTTCTGCTTTCAGGCAGAACAGAAATCATGCAGTCGGAGTCCAGAGGAGGAGGGCTATGAGGATAATCAGAGGGCTGGAGCACCTCTCCTGTGAATACAGGCTGAGAATGTTGAGAATAGAAGAGAAGGCTCCAGGGAGACTTTATTGCAGCCTTCCAGTACCTAAAGGGGCTTACAGGAAAGTAAGAGAGGGGTCCCTTGTAAGGACATGTAATGATAGGACAGGGGGGGAATTAGTTCAAACTGAAAGAGGGGAGATTTTTATTAGACATTAGGAAGAAATTCTTCCCTGTGAGAGCAGTGAGACCCTGGCACAGGTTGCCCAGAGAAACTGTGACTGTGCCCTCCCTGGCAGTGTTCAAGGCCAGTTTGGATGGGGTTTTGGGCAGCCTGGGCTAGTGGAGGATGTCCCTGCCCATGGCAGGGGGGTTGGAGCTAGGTGGGCTTTAAGGTCCTTTCCAACCAGTCTGTGATTCCATGATGGCTGCCTGCTCTGATTTAACAGAGTTAGTATTCACATCAGACTCTGCAATATGAACAGTAATTTTCAAAATATCCACAGGCAAGACTCCATTCTACCTCTTCCTGCAACCCACTTTCTCCCAAAAATGGTCTGTGATGGTCAATGACAGGGTAATGAAATGAGAGCACACACTTTGCAGTAGGCCTATGTAAGGAACAAAGGTAACACTAGGAACAAGTTATTCATTAATACTTATTTAGAATTCACATACAACATTCATGTACTTCACTTGAGTATCTGGCAAATTCAGCAAAAGAATTGATACTATGACAGTTTGACATAGCTGCTCTTGAAAATGTGTTGCTAGGGGCTTCTTTAAATATTAATAGATAAATTCCAAGACAGAAAGACATGATTATGACATCGTGATAAAGTGGATCCTGAGGCTCTGCTGGTTTCCCCGCAGCTGTCAGTATAGGAGCCATGGGTTCCAGCAGCCCGGAACTAAGGAGATAGAGCTGTACTTGCTCCTAGATCTAGCAGTGCCATGTTGGATGACACTGAAGTCATTTCACCCCTCTGTTCCCTCCTTCACCAGTGTTTTACAAGTTACAATAATATTCTTCTGTAAAAGAATGGTATTATTTTTTTTGTGACCTCAGGAGTATGCTTTACCAAAGAATGTGAAATGATTAGGTCCTTGCCTCACTGTGTTTACTCTCCAGTTTTACACAAGGCAATTGGCAGCATTGATAAACAATTAAGCTGATGAGGCAAAGAAAGCCAAAGATTGCCAAAATATGATCAGAGTTAATTAAGGTGTGTTACCAGCATCATGACTCCACAGCAAGGTTGGTTGTTAGGTAAACACCGTCCCTTCTGGTAGGCAACGTGGGAAGGGTGGCATTTTAGGAGGCATCTAGGCAAGAAGAGGATGGTAAACAGGTAGAGAACAGATGTAGACAAGGTCTTTCATGATTATAGATATACTACTATCAGCAGAGTAAATATGCTATATGAGTAAATTGTGTCCTTTGTCATTACAATGGGGACTGTATTTTCAGGCCCTGAAGAATGGCAGATCATAAGCACTACACCATATACTCACTTGCAAAGAAAGCGCTGCAACAGTATGAGCTTCTCTCTGAGCTAATCTCTTCCAGTAATACAACCGCCTGATTCAAAGGCTCTCCCAAAACCACCATCTCAGAAAAATCACATTTTACAACTAGCCAATGTACTCTTCCCTACCATCTGATTTACTGCTCAGCTATTGCTCTTCAGATTATTTTCTTGATCTAACTGATCCAATGAACATAGGAGCATGACATTGACTCACTGGACAGTCCCAGTGAGGCTGGGTGTCATTGTTTAGAGGATTTCAAAGCATGTTAGATGCTTCTCAGGTTTGATAAAGACCCTGTCCCCTATATCCTACTGCCTAATTGTTCTATAACTATGGTAACATTTACAAAAGCTTAGCAATAAATAGAATCTTCCATTAGCTAGTTCTGTTTCAAAATGTAATCACTTTGCATATACATGATATGACTGCTTTCTCCACAAGCCGAAGTCACACCATCTCCTCCACATTGTTCCCATAGCACATAACAAGCAGCTATAAGGTAGTCTGTGGTTTAACCCACTTTCTGAGGACACAGGCTAAATCTGTGTTGTTCTGCTCTTGTATATGCACAGGGTCTGAAAATATTCAAAGAAAAAGGTTCAGAAGCATAAGATGGGTAGAAAAAGACAGGCAGCATGGCAGAGAATAAAATGACAGAATTGTCCTGGTGACCAGGCAGTCCCTCCCATTACCTGGGGGTACATCAGACTTACTAGGTCTATTTTAAAAAGGCAAGTTAGAAATGCAGGAGGTGTCTTGGAGAGGGAAAAAGTCCATCTCATCTCAAAGGTACTCTGCACATTTGTGCAGTTCAGTGAAAACATGTGTAGCTACCTGTCCTCTTAGACTCAGGGAAGGTAGTTTATGACACTCCAAAACACTGTGTTAGCACAGGCTATATACAGTTGGGGACTTCCACCACATGGCTCCCAGGAATTGTACCCTTCCACACATGCCATAACTGCAGGTCAATTTTAACTTCAGTTTACCCTTGTACCTTTGCAACACATCCAAATGAGGGATTAACCCTCACATGGGTGCTGTGTTGGGAGAACAACCCTGATAAATGGTCCCAGAGGTTTCCTTGCTACTGAGGGAGCCTTAGGACCATTAGTTATGGGCAGTTCAACCCTTCCTAGCCCTCCAGATATGAAGCAATGCATGGCCTCAGACATGGCCCACGTGCTGCACTTGCCTAGACCTTGGCATTGGTTTAGCTTTATTGAAAGTATTAGCTATAACCTGTAGATGAGTTTGTGATACAAAGCATCTCCTACTATTCCATTAATTTCACAAAGTTTCACGAAGTCCTGAACATTTAGGCCCAATATTGCAAAATGCCTACAGTCTGTCCTGTAGTTTTGCAGGATAACTTCTCTCTACCCCACAAACACACACACACACGCACACCCGCCCCAGACTCTTCACATGCTTGCAAAGTGCTTTGCAGGATTGGGCCCCACTCAGGTACTCCTTAGCTCATTCACGTACCATAATGAGGTAGATTGTACTGGATTTTCAGTTCAGTTTTAGGGCTCGGTCCATTTCAGTAAACTTCATGAAATAGGTAATACAAAGCTAGAAGCATTGAAGATTCATGACCATAAACCACTGAGTACCTGCATTTCAGTTTGCTTTAGAAAAGAAATAGCTTCTGTCATTTGTAAACTTTAAAATAGATTAAGCACGATGAGGAAGCTATTAAAGAGAAATGCCTTAAAAATAAGTGGGGAAACTCAGGGTTTTTCATTCTGTGAAGACAGTGTGACAGCATATGGTACATAGTGGGTGGTTGTTCTAAACATAACATGTATGTGTTCGACCTAAAATGTTTTATTGGTTCCTACTTATGAGAGCAGCAGCTAAAAATTACTGATGACTGTTCTTTGTATATCAGCAGCGTGTAAAGGCCCAAGGAAAAAAATATCAGTCTTTATATTCATAAACATTTTTAAACAGCCTTAAGACTCTCTTTAACATAATGTTTTCTCCACAGTACCCTGTTTCCTCTTTGTGAAATCATAACACTACATTATTATTAATTACTAATATTATTTCTAGACCATCCTAAAGCATGTCCAACAAAAAGGGAAACATTTTCTCTTTCTCCAGAGTTACTGTAGCTATTGTAGGGGTAATATCCTTTGAGACAATAGGTATCTAGCACTACACTACAAAACCTGGTTAGCTTAATACAAGGGAAAACACAAGTCACAACTATGAGTCTCCCAGATCTATAGAATTATATCCTCATAATATCCTTATATCCTCATCACCACTGCGACTGATCACCTTATAAATACAAAAGTTGCACAGAAAGCAAAATCTCACCATCGTCCCCTCCTTTCTCCCCTCTGCAAGTTTTCATCACAGAAGAAACTGAGGCTGAAGCTGGGAAATCTTACACTGTGCTGCAAAGGCGGCCAGTTTGTTACTAACCTGTCCTCCTGTGGCAGCAATTCCTGCATCTGAGGCCAGCTGCCAAGTATGTTCCCTCTTCCTCCCACGCAAGTTTCATCCTTGTGGTCAGCTGTTTGTTGGAAGCTGAGGAGCATAACTGATATTGCAACTATCAAGCTGTGCGCAGAATGAGCTTACACAACTTTGTGAACATGCTTTTCTTGCCCTCTCCACCCACCTTTCTCTAAAGCTCTAAGTTTGTTGGTAAAAACAGTTGATTTTATGGGTGGAGCTCAGGTGCTTCTGCAAATGTGCGTCCTAACCCCACTCAGGGAATCAGGCTGCGCCCAGGTGACTCTCCTCTTTGAGTGAGCTCAACCCAATGGCACAAGGGGCCCGACTCTTTTGCCCTGCACCATCAGCAACACTGGTGTTACTGGCTGGAAGGGATGTCTCAGTCTGAAGGGAGACACAGCAGGTAGCCTGCCTGCTGGGAAAGCAGAGAAGATGTTGTACCTGTGCCTTCTGAATTTATCTCATCTCTGAATTTCATCTCACATGTAGCTGTCCCGGTGTCTGTGGAGTCCCTTTGGTTACTTGGGGTTCAGAAAGCCAAGTCTGTCCCAGAGTGGGTGGGATAATTCCCTACAGCACTGGCTGTAAGAGAGATGAAGCACCTTTTTCTGACTTTGTCTTAAAGCCGCACAGTAAATTTAGAAGGGATATGGATTTTGGAACAAATTCAAAACTGTTTGGGTTTTGTGGCTGGTTTTGTGGGGTGTTTTTTCAGTTGGGTGGGTGGAGTTTTTTTGTTGTTTTCACCAAAGTTATACAACTGCAAGCCTTTCCAAAGAAAGGACTGTAGAGCGGTTCAGCAGAAGGCATGTCACCCTCAATAGGACTGGCCCATGAGAGCTATACAGATGGATTCTGGGGGGAAAAAAATCTGCTTTGTGTTTGTGTTTGTGCCCCTGAGAAAGAAGAAAACTCACCCAACCTGCTGTAGTAATGACTTATCAGAATTAGAGCATGAGAAAATCATTCTTGGCTATCCTACTGTGATTCACCCAAGTCACGGCTGAGATATGTCCTTTAACCATTGCTGTCCTAAAAACCTCAAATCTTCTTATTCATATTCCTATCCAGCTCCACGTGTGGAATTTTTACTAAAACCTTTTTTTAATATTAAATATTGATCTGACAAACCATTTAGATAGCCTATTATAAAATCTGTGCATCCTAATTTCATCATTTATGATGTATATAACCTCACTTATGCACACTGTTTAAAATGCCTGACAGATCCTTGTCCCACAAGTTGCTAGTCTATGTAATTCACAAATCTCTGAAAGAAGATATGCAGATTATTGTGGAGAGAAAGCAAAAGAAAAACAGTCATAACAAAGACAATTTGGGGAATTTGGTTGCAATAACATTATGTGATCCCTGATAATACACACATCATCTTATGTATTTTCCCAAAATTAATTAGATAAGGTTAGATTTATATGCACATTTCAATTATTTTCCTGATGGCAAATGTGTTTACCCAGGGGATGTCTACAGAGCTACTCGGGAAACTGCATAGCATTGCAGTACACTGGAGAGATAAATCCTGAGTACTCAGGGCCAGCATTATCCCCGCTTACTGCAGCACTGGGAAAGGAAGTCAGTTATGATGAAGAAGGAGATGTCAGGTCACAGAACACCTCAGAAGACTAAGACAAGAAAGGCTGTCAAAGAGAATTCATCCTCTTAGAAACTAATCCCCCAGCTATATAATATTCAATATAGTGAAAAGAATCTTTTGGTTATAAAATTCACTGTATTTAAATCCTTGGTAGTGCATCTGTGAAAACAGACAGAATTCAGACTCACTTTATTATAATTCAGAATGGTTAATGACAAAAATTTCCAGTAGTGTTTCAGAGATGTTGTTTAAGAGTATCTATATTTCTGGCAAAGAGTTTCCTCTAGTGCTTTTCTTCAGTGGAATTAAAGGAGTTCTCCTATATTAAATGTTTTATATTTTGATGGATATTAAAATTTAAGTCATACTTTATTAAATCATTCTAATATATTAAATGTCATCAAATATGTTTTTAATCAAGTAGTTTGGAAGGAAAATCTGTGTAACCATTGTCAAACAATGTTCTCTTCAAAAGTAAAACTGCAGTTTTATTATACAACTCTTTCTGACTCTTATATGAATTGTCCCATTTTTCAGTATTAAAAGACTCGAGAAAGCATAGAAAGTGTTCCTGTGGAAAGTATTCCTTTTCTTCATTTTTAAAGCATTTTTGTCTAACTAGTTCAAATACTAATTTAAGATACATAGACAAAAAATTCACTGAACCTCTGTGAACAGGGAAGAACTTGATAGGTGAAATATATTGGATGTCCTCAATAAAACAATTCTATTTTTCAATGGAAAAGGTTACAAAGCAGCTTAAACTGCCCAACTGAATGCAGTCAGCTTCTCTTGAACCAGTTACAGTGAATCTGGCCTGATGTATATGTTTGTTTTCTTTTAATAGGTTTCTCCATGATCTAACCATGATTTATTTCAAGTGGGAGTACTGACAGTAGTTAAAATGAGAGAAGAATCATTTCACAGTTTTGTTCAGTGAACTCCATCAATAATACTGGGAGAAGCAAATAAATACAACAGGCATTTAAAAACTTGTGAAAACAAGCCATGCACCAAAACATACCTTTAATGTATTATTTAATGAGACACTGCACCAAGCGAATATGTTGTATTTCTTCTGCCTGGTTTCTACTGAGATGCTAAGTGGATGAGCACAAAACCCTTGAGATGGGTAGGGAAGAGGTTCATGGTGTGTTATAGAGATCAAGGAGGCTTCAGACCCAAGGGAGATGAGGAGAGGAGATTTGCAAGAGATGATTTTGGAATGCCTCTCTGTACAGCAACACCAAGAATGGTTTCAGTGCAGAAAGGAAGAGTACATTAATGAAATTCACTGCTGACATGATGCTGGGAGGCATTTCATGAGCATAGGAGAAACTTTCTCCTTAAGGGGGTGAAGACAGCTCAGAAGGTCCTGTCTCCAGCTGTGAGACACGTAACTACCAACATTTTTCAGCAGGCACTGTGGCTGGGTCAGTGGCTCAGCTCTGCTAGAATATGGCTAACTGCTGCCCAAAGGATGAGCTGCCTACTGCTTCTTTCTTCACCATCCTCTGTGATAGATTCTGTCTATCACAACACCAATTCTTTATCTCGTTTTTGCAGTCAGTTTAGTCAAAAAGTTCTCAGACATAACTGACAGGCACTTAGAGGAGTGTTTGTGTCAGTACTTCCCAAGCCCTCTCCTTTATCAGGTACTCAGAGTTAAGCACATGCTTAAAAATCTTATTGGACCCAGGCCTATTCTCACACACATAAACCAGACTGGGACAATGAGAAGTGGTCAAGAAACAGTGGGACAATGCTCACTAGGAAAACATTGCTTGAATTGCCACTGAGCAGGGGATAAATGGCAAGAATTTTAAAAAACACTAATGCTGTAATCCAGCTGTTGAGTGACCAGGTTCACAGTATGCACACACTTCCAAGAAAAATTAGAATATGGACATGAGGCGGGCAGTTGCCTGGTGGACTGCTGAGTGCACAGGATTTATGTCTGAGTAGTTAGTATTATATTACACTCACAAAGTAGTATCCAAATATCAGCAGCTGTGTCTTGTATTCATTATTTCCCTTCTCCCCAAATATAAACCTTCCTCACCTTTTTAATTAGAAAAGCCGTTTATTGACTATGACATGGAAATATTTTACATGTTGTTGTCCAAAAAAGCCATCATTAAATAAGCAGGAAAATATGTTCAGTGGTAAATAGAGATGACCTTTAAAACAATGTCAAGCCCACACACCCCAATATTTGTGTGTAGGTATGTGCTGCAGATTAGCAGCAGTGTGACATGGAAGGCTGCTGTGGAAAGTATCTTTGGTTAATGAACTGTGGGGTAAATAAATATTTACAAGCTAAAATGCATAGCTAACTTACCTAGTAAGCTACCAAAAATCAAACCTGTTAGTGGAAGGCCTGACTTTATATTCACAGTAACACAGATAAAAATTGGTTTGTTTTTTATCTTGGAAATATTTTATAGCAGTTAATTGAGGTCAGGACATCTCTTGCTTTCTTGGCTGACTCATTCATCACTTGTACAGCAGCTTTCTCATGCGTAACAGAGAAGCACTGGTGTCACGCAAGGAGAGAAGTGGCATTGAGAAACCCAGGAATTGAGGCCAAATTCACTCATGTAAAATAATGTCATTTTCCAGAAAATGTCCACAGAAGCGAAATCAGTAAGAGAAGAGTCCACCCTATCCCTGTCCCATGCCATTCCAGCGAAGCAGGAGAGCTCCATGGGGTTATTCCAGGAAATTAGCAAAGATTGTTTGCATTTTATTATTGTTGTTGTTGCCATTTCTTTCAGTTTCGCTTTGTATTTATAGGTGAGGTAAAAGAGACAGAGAAGTAAAAGAAGGAAATGCTGTCTTTGTAGAAAACAGAGCAAAACACTTAGAGTAGTAAATTATTTCAGAAGTACTGTGAACTTTTACCAAAAAGCATCAGTTTTGCTTTAATATAGGTGCAAATATAAGTGGTCAAGAAAACCTGAGTCTCATATCTCACAAGCTGGTGGCAGTCCTGGGTTTGTAATAGTTTTATGGATGTCATCACAAGGATATCCAGCCACTAAGTCTGTGCTTCTAGGCATCTCTGCCAACACTTATTTCTACCATTATCAAGAACACAGACATGTTACTCTATTGGCATTTTATTTTGTTAACTGCAATGGACAGTACCTGTTGTATTTGCTTTACGTTACTTCTGTTAAGCTGTGTCTGGGTTGGAGAAGCAAGGCAGCTCATTGTCTTGGCTGTTGTTTGGGGTTCAGGTGTGCCTTCCCAGAAACATGTGGGAAATCAGAGGAAATCATGGGATGAGGCAGCTGGGAGACCAAGAGAGCCATGGACTGGTACTCTCCATGTGCTGGCACTTTGCAAAGCCACATTTGGAAGACAGCTGTGAGCAGCATAGAGCAGGTATCCACCAGAGATGGATGGATGGATGGATGGATGGATGGATGGATGGATGGATGGATGGATGGATGGATGGATGGATGGATGGACGGATGGACGTACAGATAGACGGATGGACATACAGGTCTTGCTGTCATGACATGGGCAGTCTGTGGGGTGTCATCGCACCTCCAAAAGTTACCAAGCTGATGGCATGCAGCAAAGCCTGGAGGAGAAGACCCACCTGCAGAAACTCAGCATGCAGAGTTAGTTAATAAACTTCTCCTTATTTTTACTTTGTCTCACTCAACAGATTTTGAGCTTTATTTTTAAAAATCTACCTGTTATGGTTCCTACTCATACCACTCTCGATTTTAAGTTTAAGAGCTCTTTCCATAGATGTGGTATCCTCTATCTTAGTGAAGATTTCCAGGAAGTCTGACATGAAAGCTCTGCCTAATTAAGGTTTCCGGGAAGTCTGACACAAAATCTCTGCCTGAGGCAAGGTCCCACCACCCTCACTCTCCATTGCAGACCCCTGGGGTCCCTGGGGCCATGCACTGCTGCTCAGAAAGCACTGTAGGCATAAAGTCATGGTACGGTGGTGGGTCAGACTGCACTCCAGCACTCCTGGAAGCTAAACACACCCTTGTGTACGGAAGGAAGCACCAGGGTGTGCAGGTCCTCTCAGACAGACTTTGGGCTTGGTGCAATCCTGATGCAACAGCTGAATGTTTTACAGGATATTTATACCATGGGAACCACACACAGAGGGCAAGGGTTGATAGAAAGAGGCAGCAAGATGTAAATAAATAAAGGTTTTTCTTTTGCAAACATGAGAGATCTGTGGAGAGAGGGGCAGCAGGACTCTCTCACAAGGGGTAGACCAGAGGGCAGTGCAGTATGTAATGGCAGCCCCTATCAGGTACTTACCTAGATATTTGGTGGAGAATTTTTCAAGGGAGAAATTCTTTACTGGAAAATAGTGATTCAGCAAAATCAGCAATTTTCACAAAAACTTACCTGTTTTGAGTAAAGTTTACTGGGAAAGGGGATCTGAAGCACTGTATGAAATATGGGGACGAAGAAAGGGAAAGAGCCCTTGCAACTTGTTGGTATTCAAAGCATCCAGTTAAAAGGGAGAAAACGGTTTGGCTCAGTCCAGACAGAGGTTTGAGCATGAGTTTTCCTCCTCATGAGTGAGTCCAGTGACAACCATGAGATTCAGGAGAGTTCTTTTTCTGTGCCTTTCCCAAGGAAAGTAGCAATATATCTTGAGGATGTGTCAAACTGGAACTTCTTTTAAATCTCAGAGCTTCACGGGATAAGAAGATCATTTCCTAGCAAAGATATCTGACCTCTGGAAGTTTTCTCTTCTGCACGCTGCAATGAGCAACTCTTTGAGCAGACACCCGGAAGCCACAAATAACCCATTCCCATGTGAGAGGAGACTAGTTGGGGGCAGGCTGACGCTCATGAGATGGGTGTCCCCAGGCCCCCACTACTCTCCAGATGTACACATAATAACAGTGCATTTTCTGACAGCTCTACTTGGTCAATTTTGAACAGCTTCAGGTTGTGAGGGGCCAAAGAGGAAGAGTTTAAAGCTCTGGGCTGCACAGGGGGTCGGGGAGCTGCTTGTACAATGGGAAACTGTGATACAATGCAAAATTGCCCCAACTTTCCCAGACTAAGAACAGAGTTTGGAGGGGTGGTTTCTTGGTTCCACAACTGACTTGCATTGTGAGCTGCCCAACTCTCATGGTGTGCATTGTGAACTACACTCAGGCATGGAAGAAATAAACTATTGACATGTGCTGAGCCTCTCTCCATCTTCCTAATGACTATTCCAGTGGGAAGCACCAGCTCAGGAAAGGGTAGAGAGGTAGGAGCAAAGTCCAAGAGCAAAGGCCATATCCTCTAATACACACCCCATGGGAAATCCAGCAACAATCCAGGAGTAAAGGTTGAACTTAGGACTCCTTCCACAGCACAAGCTGTGAACAATGACACAAGGATGGCAGCCCATACTCCCGTGTATTTGTGGCAAGGTCCTTCACTTCACTTACATGAAATGGGTTTTAAGCAGCCCCATGGTCAGACCATCACGGCCTTCAGTTGATAAATAGAAAAGATAGAGATTCCACAAAAGAGCTAGAGATTTAAAACACTGAAACACAACTGGACTTAAATTTTTTAGCTGCTCCCCTCCCGGGTATCTTGTTATTTATCGTGTTTCTTGTCTCAACCACCCCAGAGATCCTGGACAATATAACCATGTCCTCCTACCACCTTCATTGCCATTTCTTAGGACTTCACTCCTCAGAACTCACCCTGCCACCTCCATCCACTTCCAAACACCCCAGTCTTCCAAATACCCCAGCCACTGAATGTCATTGCTTTTCTTCTAGGAAAAAAAAACCCTCCTCTGCAAGTCCTTCCCATCTTAGTTTCTTCGCCATTGCTGCTTCCATAGCTGAACGTCCCTTTTGCCTCTGCCTGTGCTAAATTATACACTCTACTGCAAACAAGGACTCATTTTATTTGCTTTGTAAAACATCTGCATACATGGATGAAGCTGTATAAATAATTAATACATGCCTTAATTTAAAGATTATGAATAAGAAGGTGGTGATTGCTGCAGAAAGATTAATGTGAATGAAATAACTCAACCAGACTACAATTTTCTCTGGCAATCCATGAAAGAATTAACCCAAAGGAGGCCCCCTTAAGTACTTTTGCAGATAGCCCAATGAATTCCAGGTATGGCTTCACTTTGCATTCTTCATTTTCTTCTTTCTTCCAAGATATATCTGCCTATCTTGCATGCAAGCATTCACATCTCCTTGCCTGATTCATTGTGGGTAATTTCTCCTAGTCATTTCATGCTGTGACTCCTGCTAAATAGTCTAACACTTCATGGTGCAGGCAGGGTAGCTGAAGAGCAGGAGGGGCAATTACCTACACACGTTCTTGCAGACATCTCAAGTCCAGAAATATGTAGCTCTTGAAACAAGGACTCAGAGCTAAAAACCGGGTGCAGAAATGCTTGCTGGTGCTAATTTTCTAAACGTACCCTCAACCCTGAGCTCAGTTCCCACTGGGAGGTAGGAGAGGCAGACCAGCACAGACAGAGGTCTGTCAAAAAGCTGCACAGATGTCTCCAGGCTAATTTGGTCAGTTCAGCATTTTGTCTAAGTTAATGAATCTTGAAGAGGGATGAGACTCATTAACAAGGAGTAGCCTGGTACCAGCCAAGCTACACTGCTGCCCAGATTCCAAACTCAGAACTTCTGTGGCCGCCAGCTTGTTTGGATTCAGCTCAGATCTGCCCAACCTTTGGAATACTTGAGACCCCCCAAGTGGGTAGGAGCAATGTGCATATCATGGGGTTTTTTCCACCCACCCCAAAAATCTCCAAGAACTCCCAGTATGGCTGCTCAATGACCACCAACAGCAGCAGAAGTCCAAGCCTTGCTTTCTTCCTGGGATCAGCCCACTGCTTCTTTTGTAAACATTCTGTTCTCTCTGTCCTTTCCTCCAAGAAGCTGTGAGAGCAGAGGAGGCTGGATAGGCTGAGGGGACTGTAAAGAGGGAGGGCGACACAGAAGGAAGCACCTGCGACTGAGGCAGCTGAGCCCAAATCCAGCAAGTCCAACGCAGGTGTGAGGGGAAAGGTTTCTTTTCGCTCGTCTGTCTTCCTAGCAATGCCTTACAGGAAGAAAGTAATTTTATAATGGCTGGAGCTTTCTGATGCCAAAGAGGAATGAAGGAAAGTTACTTAAAAGCTAAGAGCAGGTTTGCACGAGACTTCATAGTAGCAGCAGTTGAGTGGAGGATGGATACTTTCCACCCATGGAAAAACCTTCCCAGGGTGCAAGGCAGTAGTGGTTTGGGTCCTCAGAGCTGGCAAAAGAAGCTGAGCACATACAAGCCTGGTTTATACCTGTGGGATCTCAGTCCTGTTAAGGACTGTAGGGTGGGAGCTTGAGGGGTAGTGTACACAGCTGGTTTAGGTGTCTCGGCGAGATGCACTGTGTGTCATCTGATCACAATGACAAAATGCAGAGGACAGGCACAGAAAAGGTCCAGGTCTGAAAGGCTTTCAGGCACCTCAACAGGCCTGCTTGCCCCTGGATCTCGACATGAACACATCACTGTCATTTCCCGCCTTTCTCTCCATTAGCGCTGGCGTATGCTTTGTGGAATAGTGAAACGTGAATCTGGATACATTCAAGGACCACTGAGAATAATGCAAAACACGACCGCTGCTTCCAGCTTTGCTAAAATTAATTTATCTGCTTCTTTCCAGGTGAGACATTGTGCAAACTCTGCACCACATGCAGACACACAGCATCTACACACCTTCCCAGGCAGAAGAGGGGAATGGAGGTTGCTCTAAGGAGCAAAGATGGCAACTGCCCATCTACTGGAGACATTGTCACTGCAAAGCCATCCCTTTCCTGTCCTTTGTGATGAAGGGATGGAAGCTCAGAGACCTTGAAGTGTGGCTTCTGCAAGCCCTCATTTACCTGAGTGTCTGGTAACTCACCCTCTCCTTTGTAGCCCCTTTGTGTTGCTCAAATGTCACAGCTTGCTTTTATATTCTCTCACAGGATTTTGATCTTCCTTCCAGATCTTTCTAGAATTTCTTCTGATGCCACAAAAACACTTCCAGCATTATGAATACAATAAATCATGATGAATACAATAAATTACAATGCAATAAATCACCTAAGCTGGCTGAACCAACTTTTTGCAGAAGACATTCACTGATTTCAGTGGGAGCTGAGGTTATTCAGCACTTTGCAAGATCAAACTTTAAAAGCAGGCTTAATGGTGGCCCTGAAACTCAGCTTTCTCCTTTGGTTTACATCAAGTGATGGTTACTATTTGTTCTCTTTTTCTACAAATTTGCAAATCTTGACCAAAGATACTGATTTTTCTTATTGGTGTAATCTACCACATTAGAATTATCAGCCTATTTAAAAAAAAAAAGGTGGGTACAGTAATTTATTATATGGATTAGGTGTCTCAGATAATTCCCAGATACCACGTCTCTATTTCACAGATTTCTGTGCTCACCTGCAAGCTCTGCCTTGATCTCTGCTTGACTCCTGCATATAAAAAGGGAGACTCCATTGCCCAAACACACGTTCCTCACTGACAGTTTACATTAACATCTCTCTGCTTACCCTGTAATTGCAGCATATATACTCTGGCTCTTTGCATTCGTGTTGGTGAAAGTAGATGTGTCATGTGTACCCATTTTATCTATCATAACACCAACACAACAGAGATATTTTGAAACGATATTTGTAAAGTGCACAACCAAACTGTTTATAAACATGATTGTTAATCACTTTGTCAACAGTGAAATAGGCTGCCTCAGTCTTGAGAAATATTGAGTGTATGGGATATTCTGTGTTACTACTTTTCAAGATCCAGGAGACAAATTAGGCTGTGAAGATTGTTCTTATGAATAATTTTTGGCCTTTTGGTTCACAATCAATGCCAGTCCTTGGGAACAGAAGAATCACCTGCAGGAATTGTTTCTGATCACTCTATTAAACTCTCATGACTACACAATAACTGAACCATGCTGCTGTTTCAACCAACACGATGTTCACAGTCTGCAGTACAAACATGTTGTCAAAATAGTGGTGCATTAAGTTAACTAAATTGAACAAATAGATAATGGCATTAAATAACTGCTAGGGTGAATTTAAATGAAATGAGGGGATAGATGCTTTCTATGTGCTTGGTTATACTGTGCCTTGAAGCATGTCTATAGAGCGGTTTAGGATGGGAATGTTCAATCTTGCAACATGTTACATGTTCTAGATGCTCTCCAGAAAATCCCTAAGTGTAGGCTTGATTTCAGCCCAATCAATAGACCCAAAAAAAAAAAAATACAGCTGCGTATGCCTTCTTAAGGATGAAGGCAATGATTGCCACAACACTGTTGGATCTAACCCTTGGCAAGGACGAATATAATGTGCAGCAGTAACCATCATAGGCTAACATCACAGGGAGCTGGGGAGCAGGAGGGAGGGACCTGCTCCCAGAAACAGTCTGTGTTCAGGCTCCTGTTGAAGTCAGTGATTCAGGATCAGATCAAAAAGGATTTAAGCTATAGCTGAAAAACAGATGGGGAATTGGTGAGGTGGAAAGAGAGAGCAAGCAATTAATCCAGACAGCTGGCATGGCAGCCAGGCAGGCCTGACCACCAGCGGTGGAAGGGAGTGAGGGAAGAGCCAAAGGATGGCCGGCATGGGAGGCACAGGGCAGCATGGATGAGCTTGCACAAGTGTGCAGAGTACAGACACGAGAGGTTTCAAAGCACAATTTTTAAAGTAGAAAAGGAAATTGCTAAAGCTCATACTAATTCTGAAAACCTCATCGTGTTGAAGGTGGAAACATCAGAAATCAGTGATCCCCTAACTAATGTGGAGTCCTCTCCTTGGGTGGGCAAGGAGGGACCCAACAGCATCCACAGCAACCCGGCATTTGCTGGACTCTGAAAAAGTGCCCAAGGAGGAGCAGGAGCTACAAAAACATGAAGTGTCCAGTGTTCAAATGAGCTATCAGCAAAGCATACTTCAGAGCCAGGGAGCTGGACCTGCAAAAAAAGCAGCTTGCCTTGCAGAAAACAAGATGTCAGTCAAAGCATCTCCCTGTCACCTGTGTGCTGGTGGGGCTTGTGCAAGTGCAGCCAACACTGCAGCACAGACATACAAGCAGAATGTATGTTAGATCTGTGCTGACATCGGGATAAGAAACATGAGCAAAGTCGTGCATGAGAACCTCTCTGCCCATGGGAAGATAGGAAGCCTGTGGACTTTCCTGGCCTTCTTGAGATAAGCTTTATGTCCTGACACCTGGAACAGTTTTTATACAGCTGAGCTTTGGCCTACACGTTCGTACAGACAACAGTCTGGGGCCCTGCTGGTTACAGAGAAAAGCCTGAGACCTCTAAACTGATTCCTCCCAATACCAGTCCAAAAATTTACAATATTTACTTGTTATTGATGCCATTATGAGGCCTGTGGTGTTTTGGGAGTGCTGGGGATGGGAGATAGAGCAGCAGGCATGAGGCTGAACCACAACCTCCTACCACAAGCATGTGGGCAGCACGGCTGCGCTCCAGGGGTGGTGCCTGGTCATCTGTGCACAACACAAGTCTGCAAAGCAGCTCCTGTCTTGGCTGTCCTGAGCAACAGAGCAAGATCTGATTAATCACGTTTTAGTGGGTGGAATGATGGTTTCCGCTATGAGGTAATTATTAACTTCAATTGTAATTCTTTTTTTTCCTCCTCCTTCTTATTTTAATCAGGAATGTCCATGCTATACAATTAGGCTGTATTTGATATCAAAGGCCTTGCAGAGTGGAGAATGTTTTCTGAAGACTTATGAATCCCTTTTGAAGGCAACCCTGTGATGTGGTTGCTTGCAGTAACAAAGACTGGATTCAGTGACCTCAGAGGTCCCCTCTGGCCCTATCTATTCCTTCCTCCCTCCATGCAGCTCTATTCTTAAGTCCTTGTGAACATTTAAGACTGCTGAAAAATCTGTGGAACCACAGATTGTGATCTAGTTTATGAAGTGGACTTAAAAATATGTGCATCTCATCATCTGGTCCACTAAACCAACTCAACTAATCCCAGTACTTCCACCATAGCAGCAGAGCACCATGACACTGCAAGAGCATTAAAAAGTATCATCTTGCCAAATAAAATGACGTGCCAAAGCTAGGGAGAGTTAGGAGACAACAGTACCATGAGGATGCAGTTAAGCGTGACTTCACCTCTCTACCTATTGCAGCAATGCTATAATTAATGTTAGCTCAAAAACTTCAGCAAACCCAACCCAAACTATGTCTTTGAGCTTCTGGTTTCATATGGCTGCTTTTGATAAAACTCCCTAAAATTTCAGGGTCTGAACACAGCTAATTCCATTCTAACTAAGGTTTTTACTGGCTGAAATTCACCATTTAAATCTAAACGTTTGGTTACATGTTGGGTTGGAGGTTTTTTTGCATTCTGCAGTAAAAGTAATTTTTTTGAAATAAATTAAATAAAACAAACCCCATGCATCTAAATTTTTAATGGCCTATGCCAGTACAATTGCTGAAAGCAGTACAATTATTCCAATCTTCAGCAGTTGCATGGTGTGAAGTAAAGCATGTATTCTAAGCTGTAAAATCCTTTTTAGTAGTATCAAAATTAAACTTAAGCAAATTTTCTTTTGTGCCACCTTGACATAGAAGTGCTTTTTTTAAATCAAAGGAGCTAAACTCAACATTGGCAGTTTTTTGATATGTAACTTAATTCTAATAAATTATAATGACTGTTACTTTTCATACATAGCATGTGGAACTTGTTAATTAAAAGCTACTTCCTTATGCTAGATCTTGATCACGTTCCAGAATCTCATACTTAATGTGCTATTAAAATCTCTCCTTGACAGCCCAGACCTGGGAGGTGCTGAATACCATCAACTCCCAGTGAACCTTCTAGGTTGCTTTGCACTTTGGAGCTTTTCCATGAGTTAAAAGTCAGGCTGGACTGTTGTGATTGTCCCAGCTGGCTGAACATCTACCCCCCAGTTCCGCATACCTCCAGATGCTCCAAGTCCAGGACTGTTCCCTCAGCAAAATTGAATTGTGAATGTTTAGGAGCAAGCATAGGAGTAGACACATATTAGCCACACTTATCTGATGGCTCAGTGGTTTTGCTCAGGTACTCCTAAAGGAAGAACTGAACTCAGACCTCAGAGCTCTCAAAAATAAAAGTTTTCTTTTATCAGCTGTGGAGAAAAGCTGGAAGGGAAACAGGCTGCAGAGAAACACTGTTCCCTTATCCTCCTCCCTGGTAGTTTGAGGACATTTATTTCCTTTGGCTCTTGCAGTGGCTTAGTTGACATCTTCTCAGTACCCTCTGTCCATGTGTAGGTCCCTAACAACTGTTCTCTCTGCAGAGACACTTTGCAGAGTGTCCTGATCATGGAAATTCAGATTTAAGTCTTGACTGCATAAACCAATGGAGGAGACTAAGTATCAAGTCTTATCAAGTTTCTAGAGACTTCTACTCTATTGCTGTCTTTCCAGCTGTGGCTGTGGCTTCTGCTCTTTTTTGCAGCCTTTCCTTTCAGCTAGCTCAAGGCTCTGACAGAGACAGAAGCAGAGACAAGCTCAGGTATTAGCATGGCCAGGTCAGCATACAGCATTCCTAGACTGTGCCAGAGCAACCCCGTCTGGAGCTGCATGTCCAGCTGGAGTCCTTGCTCACCACAGAAATCACCCTGACTATTCCTCAGTCAAGAACAGTATCTTTCCAGGGAGAATACAAACAGTGTTTTAAGATTTTTAGGTTTCTAGTATTCACTTAAAGCCTTCAAGTGATACACTCTAATGCATACCCTTCATGTGCCTTTCCAATAATTATCTGTGCCATTAAAATGCCCATCATTTGTTTTAGAAGATTTCATCTTTCCATTACTGAACTTCTGACAGCTCAGTTCTGCATTCTTAATTATGTTTTTGAGTGTCTTTTTCTATATGGATTCCTTGCCATTTGAAAAAGGAAAACCAACTAGTTCCTTGTCTCATGCTGCTTCTTCCACTTCTCATCTAACCTTGAGGATTTTTATTCTTGGTCCTCTCAGTTGACTCACGCTCATTCCCCATTCTCCATCTCAACTAATTTTCCTCTTCTCTTTTTTCACTGTGAAGCCCGTGCTTTGAGCACTCACACAGTGCTCCTACCCTTAGGTCCCATCTTGGACTTAGAGCTACCACCAGCAACACGGTGAACATGCTACATGCAGACATCTGAAACCCAACTTGCCAGCCCTGCCTCATACAGCTACTGCATCTTGCATGGCCTAGCGACTCCTTGGGATGGAGGAGTATGGTCACAACTCTGAAACCTGGGCATAGGGCCCTTGGAGGCACAGAATCTAGGTTCCGTTTCTGCTCCTGTGCAGAAAGCATGAAAAGTGAAACAGAAATTCAGGTCTTTATTTCAGATCTATTCCTGCACAGGTGAATATCTTCTCCTCTAAGGAAAGAAATGCTGCACCTTGAATTGAGACTTGGATGTATTCTCCATTCATAACAAGAGCTGAATTTGTCCTTGCAATTTTCCAAGACTCTTTGTCCTTGTGATTCGAGGAGAGAAGGTCAATGAGCATTTATAACCTGCTGATGTGCCTTCCTCCCTCACTCCTGCCTTCCCTTATTTCTGAGTAGTTGGGCTTTGATTGGCCAGGTACTTGCAAAGCTGGAAGACCAGCAGCTCCTGGCATGGCCAGGTACCTTTCATGGTAGCCTGCACATGGTGGTCCCTGGTGGCCAGTACCATCCCTAGATCAGTGCCCCCTGGCCTCTGTGCATCTCAGGAGAGAGTCTGCTGAAATGATCTTTTCTGAGGCAAACCTTCAGGTGAGTGCTAACGGTCAGGATGCTGGCAGGGAAAACATGCAGCAAAGCATAAAGGAGCTTTTCTGCGGAAGTGCTTTTGGATAAATACACTTAGCTCTGAGGAAATGCTGGAGTAGGCTGTGAGGGGATTGAAAGACATCCCATTAGCCAGGGAAGAGGCAGCAGCCACGCACCTGCTGGCAGCACCTGGCAGGGCTCCCCAGGCAGAGAGGCCGCTCCATTGCAGGGTCCCAGTCAGTCCAAGGATAAAAACTATTAGGAGAGCTTGAACAGGACAGAAGGATTGTCAGTCATGTGCTAACAAGTGAGGTCCCAGAACAGACTCATTTTCCTCCAGCCACTTAGCTAGTGTCATCTGATAGCAATGATACTTGCTACTACTGAGCGGCCCTGGATTCAATCCCTCCTCCCAGTGTCCAATGAGGATTCCTGCCATCCAAAATCTCTTTCTTTTTTCTGAAAAGGAAAGTAGTTACCAAGATATATCAAACGTGGCAGGTTAAGATTAATGCTATCATTTTTACCAAACAAATAGCCATGCATTGCTAAAGGTCAATAAACTGGCAAAGGAAAACGTACAGCTAGTCATAAAGAAGCTTTTCTGCAAAAGTGTTCTTGGATAAATAAACATGAGTTCTTGTAAACACTGTGTACTCTCCAGATGTAAATATTCAGAAGGTGTGCTCAAAAAGCCTGAGATGGTTCCAGCTCAGCATTTTATTAATAGAAGATGGTGAATTTTTGGTCAGCTATTAAGTACAACTTAATGTGAAAAAGTGTTTGTTTGCCCAACAAGACTTACTGCGTACACCAAGCTGCCTCCAAGATTTTGATAAGAGTATTCAGAACAGTAAAAGATACTTTGGATGTTAGCAAACACCTTGTGCAATATAGAGAGATTAGATATGGAGCAGGTCGCAAGACTCAGGCTGGGATGGAGAACGAGGTGGGGCAGTTTAGAGAGTTCATACAGGGGTAGGATGGGTTTGGTTCTGTGATATCATTTTGTATCATTAGAAAATTATAGGCTAATTTTCCACTTTTTTCTTCTGAATTTGAGTTTTACTTAAGTCTGGGAGTTGTTTGAACCTAGGATTTATACTTACCATGTGAAAAATGGTAGATTTGTTCACAGGACAGTAACTCAGCTGGGCTGGGAGAACAAGGTGAGGTATTGTCCCAGTTCAGGAGCACATCTGAGGGGACAGGTTTAAAATCTTCAGACTGCTCTGATGGCACAGAGGAGGTCTGAGGCAATATAGGAGCACACTAGCCCCTGCCATCAAAGTGGTTGCCTCTGGAGTGCTGGCACCTTCACCACATCTCCACAGGGACTTTTGGGAGGGGACACTACCCCGTGGGCAGCCGGGCTGCCCAGCCTTATTAAACCCAGTGGTTGTTTACCTAACTTATCCTCAGAGTCTTAATTACTGTTGCCTTAAGCACACCATCACCCTCCTTCCACAAAATCTGGACAGAAAGCACCTGCTGGGGTCAGGCGGTTCACCTCCCTCCTGGTTTGGAATTATTCCTACTGTACCCTTTCTGACTTTCCCCCCTCCCCCGAATAGCACCAAAGCAGCAAGGTTTCTGCCCCTTCTCCGGCAAGCCTGGTGCTAGGGGCTGGGAGAGTGCACGGCCCCTCTCTCCCCATACAGAAGCTGGGATCCTGTATTCTCTCAGCTCAGAATCGGGAGCTTGGCTTACATCTCAATGGAGATAGTGCAGAAATAACTGTATGTGGTTGGACTCCAAACCAGCGTAAGATACACATCATACATAGTGCATATGCAGCCTGGGGCTTAAACAGAGGCTGGGAGTAAGCAATGCAGAAATGCATCACAGAGCCTCATCACACATAGGACACTGACATCCCTGTATGGCCTTGTGTCCTGTTTCCTTCTCAGACAGGAGAAATTTGGCACACATGGCACCTGGCTCACCCTGGCAGCTGGAGCCTGCTTTCCCCTCTGAGCAGCACTCAGTGGTTCCCAGCAAAGGCACTGCCAAAGGGCTGAGTCTCTCAGGGGTGGGTATGTGTAGGAGGGGTGAGCCCCTGGGGACAGTCTAGCTGTGCACAAAGCCTTTCAAGGGGGCTGGATCTGTGTCATACAGCAACATATCCCAAGGCAACCACTGAAATGCCTCTGACCCCTCTGCACTGGAGCTCATCGTAGCTACTTTCCAAGCTACATATGAGACTAGTGACCAGAAGGAAAGAGGTCGTTATACTGTTCTGTAGAAGCCTCTGACAAAAGACCAACATAGTATGCAACCCAACCCTGAGGACAGCCCAGAGCAAGGCTCTGGTTCCACTGGTGCTCTCAGTGCCCACTCCCCAGTTTCACTTCTGCAGGCACTGAGCTGCACCACGGCCCTGCTGTTCCTGCAGCAGCAGCTCCCAATGTGCTGCCTCAGGCCTCTTGCTACCATCATCCACATCCTGCCTGGGCATACCCCACACCACCCAGCCCTGTACTCATGCCAGGGCAGAGCCAAACAGCAGCAGTCTCCCTGCAGAGCTCCCAGGTGCTGGGTGTTGCACTGCACCCCATGAGCACTCACAGCCATATGGGTGCTGCTGCTGCTAGTTGTTAGATGAGGTGTGTTTCACCACTTTGTTCTTTTTTTGCTTAAAATAGGGAAGGAGGAAACTAGCACTGTTTTAGTCACAGTGTGAGGAATTTTGCAATGTTGATTTGGATCCTGGGAATTTCCCCAAAATCCTTGCATGTAGAGGAGTCCCAGAGAAGGAAAGCATGTCCATGGAACAGCAGACTGAGCCAGCTACCTTGCACAGCTGCCCAAGATCCCTATCATGGATGCCAGAGGAGACACGGGAACTTACCCCATGTGACAGGGGTCCAGCAAAGAAGTTGCTTCACACAGCGTTGAACTCCTCAACCATCGACCCTGTTTAGTGCTACAGCAGTGCTGGGCAGCTCTGGGACACCTGAAACTCCTGCAAAGGGCTGTGCCTACCTACAAGGAAAGGTCTAAAAATATCTTCCATTCCTACAGCATAAATGAGGAAGTTTGCAGTGATGGTTGACCTTGGAGGACTGAAGTAGGAGGAAAACTTGATAGACATGAGGTCAGCTTGCTTTTCTTATTGCCATGTACCAGAGCAACTCTGATGTTTCTAAATTCATTTTTATACCAACCAGAATGGAGATTATTTCCTTACTGCTTCTCTGCTGTTACAAAACCTCATATCCTTCTTTTTAGTTAGAGACCAAAAATATTCACCAAAATCTAAGAAGAAACTCACTGCACTGTTTGATAGAAAGATGCATCTTTCCCTTACGGAGGGTCGTGCTACCAGGGATCCCTCTTCAGAGTAGAATAAATGTGTGGTGCTGTACCATTTGTCCCCACCTTTGCTCCTAAGATGAGAACTTCAGCCTTCAGGCGGGCTCAGTACAGGAAACTGCTGAAAATTTGAAAACTCTAGCTAGATGAGGAGATTTAATGGGTTTGCACGAGTCCTCTTTCATTTGCAAGCTCACATTTTAATTGAAATCAATTCTGCCTCTCTCTTTTCCAAGGCTAATGCTGAATTTAAGGGAAGCCTGAAGCAAAAGCATAAAGTGGAGAAAGCAGAGACAGTACAGTCCTCACAAAGAACAACAAAAGCTGGAGAGAAAAACTGGTCATTTCTAAATGCCAGATAGGCTTCAGACACTGGTTATACATTTGGTCCCTTTTTAGATAGCTGCCTCCGTCCAGCTCACAGCTGTTCACCTCCCAACTAAACATTATCCTCCCCCTCAATCTGGGGGCCTTTCCATTTCTTCCTCCCCAGCAGAACGTGACCTTTCATCACCAGGACGAGCTGCCTTTCTCCATCTCACTGCAGATAGAAACCACAGGGGATATCATCCATTAGCCCAGTCTCTCTTCCCCTCCTCCTCCTCAGAAAGTTGGCAGACACTGCTGTCTCCATCCTTTTCTCTGGAAAGGGTCTCCATCTCACTCCAGGCATGCCCTGGAGGTACCTGCCTGAAGCACACTGAATTATTGCACCTCAGTTTGAAGCCTGGCACCACGGAAAGCAGACAGTGGGAGCCACCTCCCTCCTATTTTTTCCCCTGGATCACATATTGGTAAACTCCAGACATCCCTCATTATGCTACTTTAAATCATAGCATTCGAGATTTTTTTAGTTTATTGACTGCTGCCACAAATCCCTTCTATACTGTGGCATTAGAGGCAGTTTTTGGCTCATTCCTCACTTCTTTATGTTTAGAGAGGAGAAACAAAGGAAAGGGAGGGCGGAGTAATCTTTACACTGTCTATTTAAAGGCAGCGATGGCTGTGTGCAGACCAAAGCACACAGCAATGGGAATTACATGGCTGGAGAAAAGAGTTGGATGGGTGTCTCCTATGATGATTTTTTTCCTAGGGAGTAGTGAAGGAAAAGAGGCACAGGATTCGCACATCATGCAAACTACAAAAATCGTTGAGAATGTACTAATGAGAATTAAATGCTGGTAGGTGCTCTCAAATGTCATCTGAGAAACTGAAGTGGTGAGTACCAGAAATAGGTTGCCAGCTGTCTCTGGTCATATTCTTTGTACAAGAATGCTAACAGTTCCCCCTCCTATACACCCAGGGACAAACTCTGCCATCGTGTAAATCCATGCAAGCCTCCAGCTTCTCCAGGACTGCACAGCTGTAAAAGGAATCTCACAGTTTTATTAAAGGCTGAGAAATAACACTTGGCACTGCTGCCTGCTGTCAGCTACCACCTTTCTGGGAAGCACTAGCGGTCCAGCTCAGCTCACAGCATCTCACCCCCCACAGCAGGCTCAGCGCATTTAGCACATCAGGATAACGGTACTTCAACTCTCCACAGTGTGGGCGAAAACGCCCCACACAGAGCAAAAATGAGATGGGTGCCAGGTATGCTGAGTGTCAGCCAGTCAGGTTACTTGCCGTTGCATTATTCCCTCTGCTTGCTCTCTCCCTGGGTGGTGCAGCCTTCTCTGTGCTGCACTGCAGCTCGCTGCTGAGCTTCGCTGCTGCAAGGTGAAACCCACCCGGCTCTGCCAGAGCACAGACCCCACTGCTGCTTTCTCCACAGCACCCAGCAGAATGAACAGAGCTGTCTTATGGGACCTACACCCACATGCATATGAGAAAGTTGTTCCCAAAAGTCCCATCGTTCTCCACGACGACAGTGCCAGCTTGACTCTTACTGTGACTGGCCACATATTTAATTTTGGAAATTAATATGCTCTGATGGAAGGTCGAACTGATTATCTTATGAACACCATTCCTTACTACAGACTTACAAATGCCTCCACAGTAATTATATCTCTGGTTTGAAAATTGCCTTACTGGAATATCCTCTGCCACTACCTTGGTCCCAGACCTCCTCTGTGTACAAAAGATATAGGAATGATTTTCAATTTTACTTTAGGGTTAACACTTAATGGAAAAGAATCTCCCTTCCTCTCCTGTAGTTTCACCAAGTATTTTTGCTTCACATCCCATTTCTAAAGAATTTGCCATCAAATGTTGCTAATTTGCCATCATATTTGCTATAAATATCCCCTTTCCCTCTGCTGTTCTTTACTCCCCAGCCTTTTTGCAACTTGAGTAAACAGCCAAACTTCAATTTCCTACATGTTGTTTCCATTGGGAAGAGAATGACACAAAGAAAGATGTTTTACTTTTTGCTGTAATCCTATTTATTTGAAAACTAAAGCCCTTCTGCCCTGAACCCAGTGGGACTCAGACCTCAGGAGACATTTTCTTTTCTCACTAACACAGACATTGTCCCATCCCCCGAGGCACCCCAAAGCATGTCCCACCTGGGTCCCTTGAAGGCTTCCCCGCTCACCTGCAGCCTTTGCCCCCTGCCCCCCTTTCCTGGGCAGCCCTTCCCGCCAGCGGTGTTAAGCCTCTTTGGCAGCTCCTGGTGCTTTAGCAATCTGTACGGAAAAAGCCATTTCGTTCTCATGTTAAACTTGAATTGTATCTTGTGATGCCCACCAGAAGCAACGAGGCTTCTCCCAAGTTATCGATTCAATGGTGTTGTTTGCCTCCATTTTCCTGATCGGTCTTGTCTCCTTTTAGGAGAGCCTTAATGAAGTTCTCAATACTTGAGTATTTATGGCAAAGGGGACCGCATTACCACAGCTGGGGACAGCCTGACATGCTGGATGCTGTGTCAGTTTCCCTGGAGTCAGTCTGACATTTTTAGAGGCAATGAAGGAATCCTACACTGGGCAAGCTGTGCACAATGAGTAGGGATATTTTCTTTGATAAAAACATCTCACAAATGGGAATTGGAGGAAACATTGCTGAGATGATCTTTTGAAGGTGGAAATTGCTGCCTCCTAAAATTAAATTACACAGAGCTGGACAAAGAAAGATAGCAAACCACGTGCCAGATGAACTGCCACTCAGCTAATCCATTACTTTCTAAATATAAAAACAACCTACTGCTTACACTGACAGTTCAGCACATAGGCAAGAAGGGAATGATGTATAATACCAGACTGAGCTGAGGCTGCAGAAGAACATACTCAGTTTCCTTTCTGTCATTATTTATGAAAGAGTGCTGAGGAGATATGGGAAAGCGTAGTCAAAGAGGAGCAGCAGCACAGAGGTGGCTCAGCTAAGCCCCTTTTACTCACAGAGGTTGTCCAAACCCACAGCTGATATTGATTCCAGAGAGACATGTACAACATGTATACCATTTCCCCTCTGCCCATCCCATGTCGTCCCCCCCCCCCAACCAATTTCTTGCTTTGTTCCATTATGTAACTGCTCAGAAAAAAATGCCTATAAGCCACTGCAGTAGCTTCTGACGTGCTTGGCCACAAAGACAACGTTGGGTGTCCCCAAAGTTATCCTGAAATCCACTCTTGGAGAAAAGCAGAATATAAAATTCTCAGATGTTCCTACCTTTTGTGATCCCACAGGCTTGTTCAGGACTGCAGATAACCTTCAGTCTTAACCAATGTCAAGTATAGGACACTCTGCAGATTGACAGGTTTCTCATTTTATGCCAATTCCCTAGGCTCATGCAGCCAGAGAGTAAGACATGAAAAGAAGAAAGGAGCTGATAATTTTTTTAGTACTGTAACCTTAATTTCTCATCTGGCCAGCCCCAGGAATGCCATGCCTACTCTGGGATTCTCTATCCTTTTCAAATTATAATACAATCAATGAAGGTATTGTTAGATTCAGTTTTTAAAAAGTAAAATAAAAATCCATCTCTAACACTTATTTGTTGTTGAATTTTATTCAAAAACAGCTTTCTGAGGCACTGTGATTCATAATATTGAAATTCTATTATCTAATAACTTGGGAATTACATGCTCTTTTGTTTAAGAAAAATGAGATCTTGAGAAACCTGGAAGATGTATAATGAGCTATGTCAATGCAGAATGAAATCCTTTTATGGGAGAAAATGGATTCCCTTTAGCCAGCAGTTCATGAAGTTCACTAGATTTTACCCTCACGCTGCTCCAGCATCATCACATTTTCTCGTGCAGGCTTCATCTTGCAATACATTTTCAAGGCTGCACTCAAACTCTGAGAACTAAAAGCAACATAGTCATCAGCACTGGTAGCTGCTATGGCAGCTGAAGTCAGGTTAAACTCCGAACAAGGAGCTGAAAGCATGAAGGGAGCTGGGATCAGACCTACCTTCAAGTGTATGCTCTTAACAAAGAAAGGTAATAAGGTAATACTCTAAAATAGATTTTATGGGGTGCTGAACTTTAGCATTATAAAAATTAAAAGCTGAATTAGCAAGGTTCCTATTTGTCCTTTCTTTGTTTCCCCATGCCAGCCAAGCACAAAAACACGGGCTACCACAAACCTGAAGCAAGCTGAATATGAAAGCTCTGGCCATGCCTGCACTTCAGTGGTCATTCACACACAGGCAGGTTCTGTCCGCAACAGGGCCTCAGTGAAACCAATTCATCTTGGAGAGGGGAAACACAGCGATATGAATATTCACCTCTAAATTTCAGGAAATTGTTGATTCTTGACACCACTTAACCTGGCAAAAATATCAATAAATAATTTTGATTAATTAGATATCTCCTGCATTTTGAGGCTCAGCATGATATGACCTATCTGGACTAGAAAGACTGTGTCAAACCAGGACAGAAAACTTTCAGGAACATTTTTGACAGAGAAATGCAAAACTGCAGCACTGACTTTCTAGAACTTTTTCTAGTGAACAAACCTGTAAAAAAAAGTTTGGTTTCACAGGTCCTTTTGGCAGCTGGATCCCCAGCCAGCGAGAGTGCTTTGTATTAATTTCAAACGCCTGCATCATGATTTGAACGTGTTCCTATGCCAAGTAGTTTCCACTAAGTTAACAAACAGAAGTATTCAGCCCCATGCTGGAAATCTATTCACATTCCAGAGGACTTGAGTAGATGGGCACCGGGTTGTCATTCACATACCCTGTCTAGCAAAACAACGTTCCCAGTTTACTTACACAGAGCAAAAGTGTTCTAGGAATTTGCAAGTGTGGTGTTCTTAGAAACAGCGACCTGCAGCCACTTCTCCTGAAGGCATAAGCATTACTGGTGGTCTGGGGACAGAAACTCAAGGGGGAATGTTTGCATTGGCAAGGTCAAACTAGTAAGGGGTGGAGAGCTCCAGGGAAGCCACAGCGCTACTCTTTTCTGGGAGATACCTCACAGCATTGTAAGCGCTGGATGCAGGAAAGCTTTCTGGATTTATATCAGG